>OU026076.1:13482798-15915037 GCA_907269065.1 Crocallis elinguaria | reverse complement strand
GACTTGAACAATGGTAGTCAGTTAAGTCACATTAATTTAGTGATTGTCACTTAGGATTAATATGTTAGTAGAAAATAATCTAGATAATGATAACACCTTGTTTTAGTCTATGTAAAATGATTTCAAAGATTAGTTATCACTAAAACAGAGGTTCAGATAATATTAGTTTGAAATATCAATCTAAAGTTTTTCAAAGTGTTAGTTAATGTTTCTTTTGTTCCGATAATCAATTATTATCATGACTTTATATTTGCACAACGAATTCAAATGTAATCTGATTCGTAATGGAAACAAATGTTCACAAGAACTTTTAATAAGCCCACCGATTTTAGTATATTTGGTTTGTCTTGATGACTTGAGTCATAGGATTGGTCCTAGATTGTCTCTTGCTTGATATCAAACATATGCTAGCTTTGCTTAAAACAAAAAAATTTAAGGCTAGAAAAAGAACTAATAATGTAACGGAGTTATCAATAACCATCATGAGAGGAGTTAATGCATTCATTCTCTACAGCTCTATACCCAAGCAAGTTTTGGCTCTGCTTTGTAAAACTAGGATGGATAGAGCCCCTGTGAAAAAGGAATTAGCAGAGTGGATCCATTTGAAATTGGGATAGGATAGAGTCGAGGCATCTGACTTGGGATAGGACATAGTGGGTCCATGTGAAATTGTGGTAGAACAACACTGGACTCATGTGAAATTGTGGTAGAACATCACTCGGCCCATGTGAAATTGGGGTAGGACAGAGTAGGTCCATGCAAATTGGGGTAGGAAAGAGTGGCATGTGAAGTTGGGATAGAACAGAGTGGGTACATGTGAAATTGGGGTAGGAACATCAATGTAGAATATAGTGTAGGACAGTGAAATTTGGGTGGCTGCTGATCAATCTAGATTTTTAAATACATCTGTTTAATTTAGAATTTGTCCAAGGCAAGTTAGTTTATTATGGATTAACTGTCGAAATTTAAACAGCGGCGCAAGTACGGATCTTTTCGATCGATAAAATTCGATAAAATTGTCAGTTGAAATCAATTAAGTGGGTTTTATCGACTTTTTATATAATTTATCGAGCCTCGATACAATCGGCAAAAGTTATCGAATAGTTAGGTCGAATACAAAGAGAATATAGAGCTACTGCAATACTTTAGGATCAGACTTCGGGTACTCGCAACATTCGATGAATTTATCAGTTTTTTCGATTCGACAAATTTATCGAACCGACTTCCGTACTTGCGCCGCAGTGTTGTAATTTTATTTTTGCTATGTACTGTAAACTGTTTTATATTTTATCTTTGAAATCATATTAATAGCTTATTCAAAATTATAAGTGTGTATAGAAGAACAACTGTAATAAAGACCTCTATGTTTTAAATAGCATATTGTCAATAATTCTTGCATATTTGTATAGTGTAGTTAAAATTTTATTTATTTTTTGGCCAAATTGGTATCACTAAAACCATTTATTAAAAGTATGGCGTCTGTGCTGCAAATATATTTAAAAAAAAAGTGAAACAGTTGAAATATTCAGGTTTATTTAAAAACAGAACCCAGCTTCATTTTCTGTTTGTATTTCCCATTTGTTTGCGCCCATTTTGGCGTTCTACTTAGGAGGGCCGTGAGGAGGCATGCGAGGGTGAGTCGCACGCGTCGTTACATGCGAAGTTACCCCGGCTGTGCCCTTGCAGATGCAGGAAATCTTAGGGATCACTGATCAGGGATAATGTATCTAATAAATAATAGTGAGGCGTTGATGTTATTATTATCTACAGATTGAATTGGTTGTCGGTCCGGCTGCAAGCATTATTTGCAGCACAAATGCCTTTTTTTAATTTGGGTCACCTAGCACATTTTGATTTTTATTAATTGACTGAGTTATTTTAGATTAATACATAGTGTAATATTTTAAGCTGTAATATATTAGTTTATTTAGCTATACGCGGCTATCACACTAAACATTTGAAAAAATATTCAAAAAATCGGCAATTTGATGTTTTTAAAATAATACATAATTATGTAGAAACGAACAGATGTACTTTGGGGAGCCACACTGCATACTTATTCCGCTAGGTGGCGCATTATCGCTGGTGTTGTTTCACTATGAAACTTCATTATAAAATTTTAGTAAGTAAACAAAAAATCGTCTTTGTAATAAAGTATGCCTCTGTAAAATGCAATTCAGTGTAAAATTAAGGGTACACATGTTTCCCTTCTGACGAGAAAAAACGTAAATTGTGGATCAAAGCATTGCTCATCAAAAATTATTGGAAACCAATTATTCTTCTAAGTTAAATAGTGACCATTTCAAATCTTATGATTTCTAAGACCGAGCATGTTGATCAATGACAAGCACCAGCGATGGTGGCGCCATCTGAGATTAGCTTTGCCTGTGCCTCCCCATTACTGTTTTTTTTTTCAATTTTACCATTTTTACAAAATATAAAAAATGCTTTAATCGAAAAAAGGACGTTCACATTTTAAGGATTTCGTCATTGCTTCTATAATAGCTCAGTTGGAAGATTTGTCTAGCCGGAGTGACGGATAACGTATTGAGTAGGTACCGTTGGCAGCAATATGTTTGAGATGTTTATTTTTAAAGAAACGTGCAGATTGTTCTCGCTATAAATACTTAAGTTCGCAAGCGTGAATAAATCGGTTTTAGTGAAGATTGAATAATCCAAAAAATTACTAAAATTATCTATCTATCCAAATATTCAATACATCTCGCTTGATCTAACATACTCTGGCTACTCGCGTCTTACATTATCAGCCTCTTACGATCCCACTGCTGGGATACCGGCCTTCTCTCATAGAGAAGAGGTATGGGCCATAATCTACCACACGGACCCAGAGTGGGTTGGTGGATGTCACATGTCCTCGAATTTTGTGGTTCTTAATCATGCCGGTTTTCTCACGATGTTTTCCTTCACCGTTGTAGAGCGAGTGTCAATAATCCGCACATAACTTGATATAAGTCATTGGTGCGGCCGAGTCGAGATTCGAACTATGGTACGTCGGATTTAAAGTCGCACAAGGATGGACACACTCGCGTCTTTCGTCCTTCCAATAATAAAGTTCGATAAAAAAGTCTAGTCCAATTACTTGCATTATTTATGTTTAGTGTGTCTGCCTGTCAGCTTTACCTTTATAAGTAATAATTTACGGTAAGTCTGATGTGTGTATTTGAAATTCAATATTGTATGATCGATTTTAATTTAGGTTTTATTTGGTATTAATTATTGAATATATTGCTCTTGTGAACCATTTTGGGGTTATTTGATTTGATCACCAATATCTTTGATCAGGTATTATCGTATTACTTAATCGATTTCTTTTATATTTTGGTACATAATGCCCGTATCTAGTGTTGAATGAGTATAATTATGTAGCTGATTTAGGTCGGGAAAGAGGGTTGAGTCTTAAAAAAAAATTAACTTTTTTGTAAAGGTTCTTTACTATGTAAACATGTGGGATAGGTAAGATAGGATGAGTGAAGTTGCTGGCAATAACATTACAAAGGTACGGCAAAAGTAGGTATAATTGTGATCTGATTAAGTTTTCATACATGAAAATGGGCAAAACATAAAATCACATTTTTAGGTTTGAAAAATTAAGTGGATCAAAATGTTTTGTTAAACTTTTGTAATGTTATTATCAAATCTCAAAAAATATTCTTGCCAACGAGATTCGAACCCGCGTCTTTCAACTCTCCGGGCCGGACGCTCGACGCTCTTCCAACTGCGCTAAGGTAGCGAGCGACAAAAACAAAAAAAGGGCGGTACTCATTGCGCGCATTCGCTATGCCAAGTTTGGTTTTCGTTGATAAACCTCCCTAAATATATTTTGGCTGACCGGATTTTTATATTTTATTACCTTTTTGCAAGCTATATAAGTTTGTATGAGTCAAGTATATACCTATATCCGTTCGCCTGGCTACCTACCACTCTCAAATCGAAAATTTACCAAGCCTTTATCGATATGTTCCGTCAACTACCCTTAGGCTAAGATTCAGAGACGATTCTAAGCGTAGACTTTGGCTTCCATATGTCAAAACTGTATAGAATTTTGACGTATGGAAGCGTGAGTCCACGCTTAGATTCGTCTCTGAATCTCAGTCTTGAGATATGGAAGCCAAAGTCTACGCTTAGAATCGTCTCTGAATCTTAGCCTTAGAGCCATTCATAATCTAGGTTCAGCTTATCCGGCATCTACGACCACAGGTCTGTCATAGTCTTCAAACTAGGGGTAGGTATGTAGATAAAAAAAGAAAATACATTGAAAGCAAAACGTTTCGAACAATATGAAGACCCAATTTTCCGTGCACGTTCTATACGTACATTTTGCATTCTTATGGTATCGTGACGATAAGATAGTGGACAGTAAATTATAAAAGAATCCATTTCTATCAAAAGATGTAGCAAAAGTAGAGAGTGAGGCTGTAGCATCTGAACAGTTCAAAAAGTATGTTTTTAAACTTTCATGGTCACTAGCACAAGAATTAACTTTAGTAACGGACCATGTATTTTATTTGTTTTAAGCACTCGATATTTCGGCACGGTTGCAAGCGCCATGTTCACGAGTAAACTGAAATTATTGCGGGTAGAATGTAGACGAATAAATTACTATGGTAAATATCTCTAAAGCTAATTCTTGAGATCAAAAAGTGTTGCGTTTTTTAAGTGCATTATTTTTAGGAATAAACAAATGCGCAGTGTTGCGAATATACAGATGTATGAGATTTTATTTATTAATATTAGAATAAATGTGTGTTTAATGTGTTACCGCAATTCAGCGAAAAGTGGCGCCCAATTTGGTACAATACCCGGTATTGATTTTGAGCGCGGGCGACGTGCCATGTGACCTGCTTTCTACATGACTGAATTAAACAATTTATTAGCTTAGGCGAGACATCGCAATCGGTATTGCTTGGCTGTGAAAAGGTTAACGGTTTCATCATCAGCCGTCCTTGAATTCGTGGAAGACGTCCACTGCTAAACATAGGCCTTCCCCATAGAACGCCACTTAGATCGTCTACTCGCCTCTTGCATACAACATTTCCCAGCGGTTTTGTAAAGGTCGTTGGTCCTCCAAATGGGGGCCGGCCTACACTACGTGTTCCGGTTCTTGGCCGCCACTCGAGAACCTTGCTTCCCCTTCGGTATTGCGTATATTATTTACATTATTTTAATTTCCACTGCAGAGGGTTCAAAACGTAAAAATCAACCGATTCACAGACGCACCACTTCTAGAAGCATAAAATTTTGCCCGTGAATACATTTGTATAAAAACGTGGAGAGCTAAAGGATTTAAAAAAAAATCCATCCGTTAGCTAATCGGGTAGCTTTGATATCGTTTGTATAGTAAATCTTGTACAGTGCAAGTCACGTGGTACTTCGCCAGCGTTCGACTTCCGTGTCAGGTAGGTATTACAACATAAGGTACCTTTTAAATTTTATATTGTAGGAGCGTTCGGCTATTCAAATTAAGGCGCTGACAACAGCGAAAGACATTCAGCAATTTGTAAAATAAGCCACGCCCATAAACACAAAACACCGATAGTCCCCAAATCTCCGATAAAGTAGCGCAACTTAAAAAAGGTGGCGAAAAAAAGTACTAAATGAGAGTCGTAGCTACACAGCTACGAAATGAGATACGATATACAGACTACCAATAGATGGCGCTAATATAAACCTGGTACTAAAATATTTTAAATTGATTTTGTATTGGGCTGTATTATTCCTATCCTACCCTTTGAAGTGTCGGCCGGAACCACGTAGGCCCGGCGGCAAAAAAAAACAGTTAGACCTTATTCATTGGTGATAAGGTTCAAAATAGCTTTAACTTTATGAACGAATAAAATTGCTAACTATATTGAACCTTAATGTCGGCCGGAACCACGTAGGCCCGGCGGTAAAATTAAAACAGTTAGACCTTATTCAGTGGTGATAAGGTTCAAAATAGCTTTAACTTTATGAACTAATAAAATTGCTAAATTATGATGAACCTTATCATCACCGGTGATGAAGGGCTACCTGTTTCCCCCGCGCCAGCCCCTTTGGGACCCGTGACATTTCATGCAAATCCTATGAATTAGACTGTTGAGTGTTGACCAAATCGCCACCTATGATCAATTGAGATAGTGTTCAAATTAATATAGGTACCAGGAGTAAAAAAAGGGTGTCTTATATACAAATAAATAAAATTGAACTTCTGGTTGTAATGTCAAAAAACTACTTTTTACTATATGCATAATATGAAAGTATCTACAGTACGTATAATAAAAAAAAGCAAAATAAATTGTTTTACTGTTTGTTTCGGCTAATCTCCGAAACGGCTGGACCGATATTGACGGGACTTTCACTGGAAGATAGCTGAGGTTATAAGGAGTAATTTAAGCTATTTTTATTACGTAGGAGAAGCCGTGGGGCATTGCTAGTCTTTTTACAGTATTTGATAAAAAGACGAGCTGGACGTGTGCCCGATAGTAAGCATAATGCTGTCCAATAACAATTGCAGTACTCAACACTTCAAAAGTACCTCCCCTTCACCCCCGTGTGGTGTGGCTTTCGATTATATATACGAACTAGCTGCAGCCCGCGGTTTCACCCGCGTGGAGATATTGGATTTCATGGTTTTTATTTTTTTGCGCGGAACCCCAATTCTTTTTCTAAAATAAAAGTAGCCTAAGTTATTCCTTGTAACATCAGCTATCTGCCAGTGAAAGTCCCGTCAAAATCGGTCCACCCGTTTCGGAGATTACCCGGAACAAACAGACAGGAAGACAACATTTTTAAAAATGGTTGTTTTGTCATAGGTACCGTATATACTTTTATATGTATTTGATAAAAAGCTGTTATTTTGACATTACAAACAGACACTTCAATTTTATTTATTTGTATAGATATAAATGTTCATATATTAATTCATATAATAGAGCCCAACACGGTAATAGTTGATCCAGTATGAGTTTTGAACAAATGTTGATCCACCTATTAGTGTACATCTGAGTCCAGCAGGGCTATTCCGTATCTCGGTTGACAACTCAAAGTGATGATCACTTGGCAAAGTGTACAGCGATGAACTGTCAAACAGCTAGTTTCGTATTGGCTAATCTCAGTTATTAACTTGGATGACGTCATGAGCACGAGTTTCGTGGTTAGTCACCGTAACTCACTTTGACAGATATTTTTGTATCGATAGTTTAAAATTGGGGTGTTGACTCGATTTTTTTATAATGCTAATCAATTCGTGTTCTCATGAAAATTAAATGTCTATATAGAAAAAACTGGAAATCGAATGCTAACAACGTCAAAAATGAGATCCAAAGTCAGGCGGTTCTAGTGAGCGCTAAAACACCCTATACTAATTGGGCTTAACGCGTGACGTCACTTATTCAACGCGGTCCGTAAATTTGTACTAAAACACACATTTTTTATTTTGGCCGTGAAAAACTGCGTTTAAGTACATAGTTGTCATTCATTTGTTATTCATTAAAATGTGAAGAATCTGATAGTATGGTTTGAATTACTATTGGATGATTAAAAAAATCGTTGAATTTTGGAAAGTTTTAGATCCAGTATCTTTGTGGAAATTATATATTTTTCTGAATTTCATTTTTATTGTGTTAATGTGATGTTCTTAAACCTGTATAACCACAGTATTTATGTGTTTTGTATTTCATGCAAGTACCCAATTGCGATTACGTAAGCATAGTGGACATCAAATTTGATAATCACCGAGGCTTGTGAAAGACACTACTCAAGACCAGTGTCTTATAAACTCGAGTGATTATCACCTTCTATCGACAACAACGATTTTATTGTGATGCTGGAGTGTTTATTGCTATAGATATTTTATGATTAGATGATAGGGCTAAGTCTTTTGCAAGTGTCCGTCTGGGTTGGTTCCACTACTTTGCTCGTGAAGTCTGCCACCAAGCAGTAATGTGCGAGCAGTACTGTGTTTCCATTTGATGAACAAAGTAGCCAGTGAAATTATTGGGCTTATGCTGAGAATTAATACCTCATGTCTCAGGGTAACGAGCGTACTGCAGTGATGCGCAGGTCTTTGAGTTTCAAAGTCCTGAGTGGCACTGCAATTGTTATGGGCAGGCGTTATGCTTACCATCAGGCAAAGGACCCGCTCGTCTAGTTATCCAATAGTATAAAAAATAAGATTATTTTTTATATTATTATATATAGATTTATTATATATAGATATATATATATTAAAAGAAAGTCGTGTTAGTTACACTATTTATAACTCAAGAACGGCTGAACCGATTTGGCTGAAAATTTGTAGGGAGGTAGCTAAGAACTAGGAGAAGGACATAGGATACTTTTTATCCCGTTCCCGTCGTTCCCGTGGGACGTGACATAAAACGTGGTATAACAATACGCAACTGACATAGAATAACAAAACAAATCAGTCAAAATATAAGTCAGCAGTTCATTTGTTAAAAATGGTATAACAAAACGCAAATGAAAGCTGAACATATTAAAAAAAAAATTTTGACCGGTTTGCCTATAGGGCGGAACAAAGTTCGCCGGGAATGCTAGTTTAAGATAATACTAGCTGTGCCCCGCGGCTTCACCCACGTAACCTACATTACTCCTTGTAACATCAGCTATCTGCCAGTGAAAGGCCCGTCAAAATTGGTCCAGCCGTATCGGAGATTAACCGGAATAAACAGACAGACAGACAAAAATTTTAAAAATGGTTGTTTTGTTGTATGTATCGTATGTACTTTCATATGCATTTAGTAAAAAGCTGTTATTTTGATATTATAATCAGACACTTCAATTTTATTTATTTGTATTGATTTTGCATTTAACCTCCTTTATTAAATTGCTTTATTTAATTAGGTATTTATTACCTACTTACTTTATTTACTATTACCAAATAACTAATATTTTACTAACTTTCAAACAGTAATTACTATGAATTTTACCCAAAGAGTTTACATATATTTTAGTTATAGTATAGTCTGTGATTTTATTTTACCGCCATTTTATCTTAAATATACCGTCTAAAATGAAATGTCCTCAAAATGTTCCACGCATAACTTTCAAAAGGCGTTAAACAACTTAGTCGTATAATAGTCGATGAAAAATAGTGTTGCGCTAGTGACGTCCTGAAAGACACCATTAGTCACCGTAAACAGTTATCCACTCAATGTGATTCGCAATACCAATGTTATGATTATATCAGTTGACACCAAATGTCGGTGTACAACCAGACTTGGTTGATCACTAGAAATGTTAAAGTTAGCGAATAGCCCTGCAGATCAAGAGAACAGTTATACTTTCATCCGAAGTTGAAAAGTACATGGTGACGCTGGATCTACATTGATCTGGTTTCGAGATACTCGCCATTGAAACATCCCATATTTGTTGATCCACTAACGGCAAAAAAAATACACAGAAGCGTTTTTTTCAAATCTGTTGTATATTTGATGTACACGCGACATGAGCTTCGTTAATGTTGATCCAAGGGTCTGGAGCCACAAATGACTAGTTTCTCTGATAGTTCAAAGTGGGAACGCCGCACGCGAAGGTGGCTTAAAAATTATAGAGGATATTATATATATATTATAGAGGATATTATTTATTTTTCACGCACTAACGGAGCACCGGATCGACGTGATTTTTGGCATATATATAGATTATGAACCGGAGAGCAACATAGGTTACTTTTTATCACGAAAAAAATGCACGTTTCCTGTGGAAACGTGGGTGAAATCGCATATAAATATAAATACTAGCTTCTGCGCCCGGTTTTGTAGTTTTGTGAACTGAAGGAATTAAATGACAACCTTGACAAAATCTCATAATAGTTAGCTGCTAATAATCTAATAAACGCTAGTGAAACTAAATGTATTAAATCTTCCCTTCCAAATATGCCACATGTGGACTCTAACGTTGTATTGGAAATTGGAAACTTGACCTAGACCGGCTTAACTCATCATGATCATCAACCGGAAGACGTCCACTGTTGAACATAGACCTCCCCCATAGAACGCCACTTGGATCGGCTACTCGCCTCTTGTATCCAACGGTTTCCCGCGGTTTTGACAAGGTCATCGGTCCACCTAGTGAGGGGGCGGCCTACACTACGTCTTCCGGTTCGTGGTCGCCACTCGAGAACCTTTCTTCCCCATCGGTTCTTCGAGCGATGTGGCCTGCCCATTGCCATCTTCCCATCCCATTTCAACTTACTGACTTTGAGAGCTATGTCGGCGACTTTTGTTCTCCTGCGGATCTCCTCATTTTGGATTTTATCACGCAGAGAAACCCCGAGCATAGTCCTCTCCATAGCATGTTGCGCGATTCTGAACTTACTCATAAGGCCAATAGTAAGAGACCACGTCTCAGTGCCATACGTCATCACTGGCAACACACCCTTGTTGAAAACCTTGGTTTTCAGGCTCAGGACGAAAAGATATGTCGAAGCTTCCCAAACGCTGCCCAGCCGAGTTGGATTCTTCGTGTGACCTCTTAGTCGAAGTTGGATCTACCTAATTGGATAGTCTGTCTTAGGTAAACATACTCGTCAAGAACTTCGAGAGTATCGTTCCCAACAATTACCAGTATAGGTGGAACATGGATATTGGACATGATTTTAGTCTTATCCATATTAGCCGCCAAGCAGTAGTGTGCAAGCATTACTGTGTTCCTGTCTGATGAGCAGAGTATCCACTGAAATTTAAACAAACATTTAGCGGAGTGGAATTGTATATCGGATCAACAACCAATACTGCAATACAAGCAATACCGTCGCAGCGCCACGTAGTGCTAAATGTTGATCATTTGCCTTATCAGCTAACAATCTCGTGTTCGTTTTCAATACCAGACCGATTAAAACCAGCGGTCACTAGTCTTCGTGTGGAAGGAATAGTCTAGAATTTTCGCTGGTTATTAAAGAAATAAGCTCTTACAAAACGAAAAGAAGCGAAAACTATTGGCAACTCCTTCCACGCGAAGACTAGTGACCGCTGGTTTTAATCGGTCTGGTATTGAAAACGAACACGAGATTGTTAGCTGATAAGGCAGCAGGTCGGAGCAACATTTGTTACTAAAGATGAATATTGGATCAACAAAAGCAGCCGGATCAACATACGTTTTCGGTTCAACAAATGCTCCCCTGAAGTCGCCCATGATCAAATTTGACGTATTGGTATATCCATATATGTATATGCATATAAATACATTAATATATATATGAAATGTTGCTTCATATGAATATTTGATGCTTTCAGCTTTTGTATTATTGCAGGTAGGTACCTACTTTGCACGCACATGCATTTCAACTAATTATATTTGAAAGTAGATAGAAAATTATCAAAAAATACACATTGTAGTTAGGCATTAGAGAAAACATGCACAGAAATCGAAAAAATAAATTTTGCGCAAAAAAAAATAGTTTAGCCCGCTAAGTAATTAGATAGGTACCTACTAAGCGTCACTTGTGATGTCTCTTTTTTGTGCAAGCTTTTTTGTATTCATAAAAAATAATAAATAACCGTATGACCATATCTTTACTCTATACAAATAAATAAAATTGAAGTGTCTGTTTTTAACATCAAATTAACAGGTTTTTACCAAATGCATATGGAAGTATATACAGTACCTATAACAAATCATCCATTTTTAAAATTTTTGTCTGTTTGTTCCGGGTAATCTCCGAAAAGGCTGGGCCCATTTTGACGGGACCTGCACTGGCAGATAGCTGATGTGAAAAGGAGTAACTTAGGCTACTTTTATTTTAGAAAAAATAATTAGGGTTACGCGCAAAAAAATAAAAACAATGAATTCCAATAACTCCACGTGGGTGAAACCGCGGGCAGCAGCTAGTTATGAATAAGAAGCAAAAGTGTGCTACCAGCGGCGCAAGTTGGGGTCGGCATTATCCACCTACTTGCAAGCTAAAACCTGGTCGGATAAACCCACCTTCCCTTTCTGTGACATAACTTGCGATTTTCGGTAGGTACTATTATTACTCACGCCAAACTTTAGGTATGCACCATTTATATTATGTCTTCCGTAATGTTCGCCAGCCGTTTGATTTTATTAGAAAGAAAACAACTGCATAGGTACATAAAAATTATAGATATAAATAAATTTGTTCATAACTATTGTAAGTATGTATGTACGGCTCATATATATACCTATTTATGAAAAAAAAACATCATCATGATGAAAAATAAATTTGGAAAATAATTAAAATAATATATCTCACTGGGATTTGAACCGAGTACTCGTATACCTACTACGCGCTTGTTCTTATAAACCTCGCACAACACCACAAGGCTAATCGAGCTCTGTTCGTTAGTGGCGAATTATTACAACTATAGACTTCCGCTAAAAGCTATACCGCTTTTCAATCTATCAAAATGAGTAGGTACCTATCTACTATTATTTCGGCATGCCTGTTTTGTAATACAAAAAATGTAAATATGTATACAACTTCTATCATGTGTTTTTGCCTCATAAAATAACTTGTCTTTCTTGGTCTTCGTTGATTCTTTTTGTTTCCTATTTTCCAAAAATTACACTTGTAACTATATTTACAAATCTTATGACTAAACACAACTTACTTAATTACATTTAAACAAATTAATGACAGATTAAAATTATTATCATGATGAAAAATAAATTTGGTCATAACTATCGTGAGTATGTATGTACGACTCATATTATTATTTATGGAAAAAAATATTAAAAAAAAATAGTATTTTTACACAAAAATAACATATCTCATTGGGATTCGAACGCGGTACCTGCTAAGCGCTTCTTATACAAAATAAGAAACGTAATCCGCGCCGAATACCACTAGGCTAATCGAGCTCTGTTCGGCAGAGACGAATTACTACAACTATAGACTTCCGCTAAAAGCTACAACGCTTTTCAATCTATCAAAATGAATATTTATTATTATTTCGATGTGTCTATATTGTAATCTTATTACTAAAACATGACTTTATTATATTTAAACAACTTATTGACAGAATAAAACTACATGCAAAGCTAAATAATTATCCAGAAATTGTGTCAGCAAAGTGTGAGCGGGGAGCGGAACAAAGCGACACACGTCCGTCTAGCAACGCGCCTCAGCGATCACTGTCGGACTTTATACAAATAAAAGAGAAAGGCGATGACGTGTGGCAACGCTGGAGTTAACTATTCTAAAATAATTAATTTTATAACAATACGTTAAGTTATTGAAACAAAAATTTAAAGAGAACTTTATTATGGTAATGTACGTCACTTTTATAAATTTTACCAACGTAAGTTCATGAAATATTGAGTTATGGATGTTAGAAGCGAATTTCTAAGGGTTACTTCGCGAATTTATTTTATCGAGAAAATTTATTGAAATCATGTTTTTATGTTTACTTTCTCATTAGAAATGTGGTGAAGATTAACATATATTTTTTTCGCTGCCATAACATCTATAAATTTGGCGTAAAGCATATTTGAATGGACCCAATTTGGGTGTTGACTCGACCTTAAGATGTTTTCTAAATTGTCTTCCTAAGCCAAATTCTACGTCCTCAATCAAATATATCACGTGTATAAATAATATTTATGATCAAAGATAATTAAATGAAGATACCCATCGTGACAAAACCTATCTACCATGATATTTAAATGTACCACACACTTAATAACTTGGGTACCTACTTTGCAATTAAACTTTAATTAGATTGTTGTGGTTCTACTCGTAGTGTCTCCTTAGCAACGCTGTCACAATTACTAATCTTTTGTTAGCTTGAAAAATGTAATTATGGTATTTTGTTAGCTATCGCTACGAAGCTACCTTTAGATTATTGAAACTGCACATGATTGTGTAAAAAGTATGTAGCTAAATTCTGTTTTTTTTTACAGCGAGAAATAAGACATTTCTGATATATTCCCTCGGACTGCAAGATCGATTGTAGTATCTATTGGTCGACTAGGCTATTAGCAATTAAGATGACGTGTAGTGAAATTATTGAGGAAATGAGACTTAAACCTGTAGATTACTGAAACTGCACATGAATTTGTAAAACGTTTCTAAATTTTGTTTGTTTTTCTACAGCGAGAAATAAGACATTTCTAATTTTTTCCTCGGATAGCAAGATCGATTGCAGTATCTATTGGTCGACTGGACTATTAGCAATTAAGATAACATGTAGTGAAATTATTGAGTAAATGAGACTTAATTGTTTATATCATAGGGTAACGAGAGCACGGCAGTGCCACGCAACTTTGTGTGTTTCAAAGTTCGGGGTAGTTTTTTTACGGGCCGGCGCTACCACCAGGCTTTACTCGTCTCGTTACCTAAATATACTTAATAATAGTATTGAAAAAAATAAATCAACCAACTATGGCTCCAATCGATCTGCAGAATTTTGTGATGGCAGTTTTTATGTAATCTGTAAAATTTTTATTTATTATTTTATTCTCCATGTCATATTTCTTGCTGGGATATGAGAATAATTAATATCTTTAGACAAGATTTGTGAGGCACTTTGTCCTTTGCCTGTTTTGAAGCTTATTTTTTTAAGATACGAAAACACTCCGGATTCATAGCAGCTTTTAAATTAAGAAGTATATTCGTGTTTTCGACCTTAAAGAAATAAGCCGTCGCTCTTCAAACTTGAGATCGTTTGGTATCTATTTGTAATTAAATGTAAAAGTCGAAGAGTCGGCGTTTAGTATAAGTCACTAAATAATATAAAAAGCTGTTTTAAATGAATATTACTATTTGAATTAAAAATAATGACGATAATAACTGTGTTTTTACTTAACGCCCAGTACCTACGCGTAACCGTTCTTGCTGTTATGATTTTATTTACACTTGATACGTTGGCGTTTGACCGCTATCTCGCTTAGGACGCAACCCGCCATACTTTCTATACAAACGCTCGTACGTCATTATAGTGTTGTATCAATTTTTTTCTTTGGATGTTTTGAGCAAATAAGTATCTTGTGCATCATATCTAGGTTTTTATAGAACCGAAAATTTAAAATTTGAGATTCCAATTCAGAAAAAGCCTTAAAAACAGCCTTTTTAAACAAATTTTCTCCTTGACTTTGGCCGTTCACATTATATCACATGAATGTAAAAGTAAATAAAACACGCTAATAGGAACCTTGGACATGTACTGGAGATTCTAAATAACAACAATTTTTTTCACAAACTTGTAAGGCATTTTTTAAAACGCGTATTTCCTGGAACAACTGGGATATTACCGCGCTATGCCAACCGAGGGCTCTGGCGTTCTCAATTTTCCGCGTAATGAAAAGGAGGGGCGTGGTAATGACAACAAAGTGAAGGCACAGAATATATAATAGTACAAATAGAGACGGTAATGATTAATAACAAAATTCACATTCTCAGTGTAGGGGAAGCCCCGCTTGTGTGCACACCTTTTGAACGTTTTATTCGTAGTTTGCACTCTTGATAGGTATGTTATGTACCTAGGTGATATCGTGTTTTGAAAATATTGGACAATGGCATGACAATGAGGAGCGGGTGGTTATGAAAACTGCGTACATTTCTTTCGTTTTGCTTGTTATTAAATGAATTGAAGCGTGAGAAAATACTAGTAATATTTGTAAATACCAAGGTATGAAGCTCCGAATTGAATATAGTAATTAGGTATATAGGCTCACATTTGACCTCAATATCAGCTGATGGAAAGCGACGATGTGATCTACGACGTACTAATAATAGTACGCCGTAGACACACAGAATAGTACAAGTTTGGGTAGGTATATAATATGTATCTATATTACAAGTTAATCAAACTCTGAAATGTCGCCCGAACGTTCTGTCTTGGTGACTACAACGATTCCTGCTGGCAGTATGCGAGTTGTGTGAAATTTTGGTGAGTCCTGACAGTACCGCGACCTTGCCCTTGATCGCACGTCCGTCAGAAATCAGTCATCATGTCACCGGCACGTGAACGCGCAACCGCCGTCTACAGGATTTTCGGTGTTACCATGAAAGAGACAGAATACTTTATTTTTTTCATGCAAATTTGAATCTTGTACTGTGTGAAATAAAGCACCTGTGATGAAAAATAGTTACGTCATATCGGAAGGACTGAAAATCCTGCCAGCAGGACTCCGGGCGGTCCGACATTCCGGCAACTTTGCGGCGGCATGAGACTGAAGCCTGCCCGCAACCAACAATAATTCGTCGTCCCCTAATAAGCTGAATAATTATATATTATAAGGTTTGCGATAAATGCCTCTGTGTTATCCCCAGGCATGTTTGAACGTGCTGACGAAGCAGGAGGCGTCCCCGTGCGTCGAGAAGGAAGAGGTCAAAGTAGAGGTCGAGCGGTTCATCGACCTCGCGCGTCAGATGGAAGCGTTCTTCTTGCAGAAAAGGTTGGTTCCATTGATGAGTGTATGAGTGTAATAGGGATGTTGCATGAACCACAAAATACATACCTAGTTACTGTTGTTATACAGGTCATCACATTATTTTTTTGAGAATGGTTAAAGTCTATACAGGGTGGATTTGAATTGGTAGGTTATCTCGGAAGGGGTGATTAGGACCATGGTTATCGATAAGTAGTGAGTTCAACTGAATCAACTGATATAAGGCTGCCCGGAAGTTGTGTAGGAGAATTTTGACGTAAAGTTTAAATGTCTTTTATTCAATGAAAAATTCTGAATTTCAATAACTCGTAAAACAAAATCTTGTTTACCTCCAGGAATAGATGGACGCCCTGTCGGGATAACAAATCAATTTAACCTCAGGTTGTATATATATCCTCATTATCAGCCTCTTACGCTCCCACTGCTGGGATACCGGCCTTCTCTCAGAGAGGCATGGGCCATAATCCACCACGGGGCCCCAGTGCGGCTTGGTGAATGTCACATGTCCTCTAATTTTGTGGTTCTTGAACATGCCGGTTTCCTCACGAGGTTTACTTCGCCGTTTTAGAGCGAGTGTCAATAATCCGCACATAACTTGATATAAGTCATTGGTGCGGCCGACTCGAGATTCGAACTATGGTGCGTCGGATAGAAAGTCGCACAAGTTCCCGCTCGGACACACTTGCTCTCGCTCGTAATTATCCTATCGAGTGTAAAAATAAGGTTTCTGCTCTACTAGGTTCCTGTTATCAGCGATGAAGCCTGAATTACTGGTGAAAGAGGACAATAACGAGCTGAAATGCGAGCTGCAAAGGAAGGAAGAGTTGCTGAGGCGGCATTACGACAAAATAACGCAGTGGCAGAGTCTCCTCGCTGATTTACAGGTAATCAGCCAGTGAAATTACTGGGCTTATGAGACTTAATACCTAATGTATCAGGGTAACGAGCGCGCTGAAGTCAAGCGCCGGCCAAGGTTCAAAATTCTGGGTGTGAGTGGAACTGCAAATGCTATGGGCTGTGGCCAGGGGCGTATTTACCCTAGGGTCAAAAGGGCCATGGCCCGGAGCGGCAGGCTGCTTGGGGCGGTGCAAGCAAAAGAAATTTAAAACAGACTACCTAACTAAGGATCTTATTAATGAACAGTGTTAAACTGTGTTTTGTCTCTTTCGATTCAGTTTAAAATTGTCAAAAAAAAAGAGCTGCGGGGCCTGCAGGCCCAGGGCGCTGAATCCTAAAATACGCAACTGGCTGTGGCGCTATGTTTACAAAAAAATACGAGTGTAACGTATTGTCTATCCACAGGGACACACAGTGTACAACAAATGCCAACAACAGCAACAACAGTCTCAGCCGCCGCCGCAGCCGATACAACAGGCGCCGTCGCCGCGGCAACCTTGCAGCGTACAACAGAGCGTGCAAGTAAGTACACCGTTGACAACAGCTAAAACAAAAGACAACAACAGAGTAAGCGGACCCTTTGCCGCAACTTTGCAGGTTACAACAGAGCGAGGAAGTAAGTATACTATTAACAGGGGCACTATAGGGGCAGTTTACAAAACCAAAAAGGGCAACAACAATAACTGGACCCTTTGCTGCTTGCAGCACAGCGTGCAAAGAAAGTACACTGTTGACAAGACAACAGAGGCTGAAGCCTGAATGACCAACACTAATAGGACCCTGCATCGACGCAAACTTGAAATGAACAATGTGAAAGACACCCATATGCTTAAAAACTGTGGTAAACTTTGTACGAATGTTCTTGTATGAATATGACAAATTTATACAGAGCGTATTCGCGTTGTATAAATTTGTGACGCGTGATGATTCATATTTTGAGACCAGGTTTTTAGGAGACTGTCCTTATCTTTAACAACACAGCCTAAACACGGGAAATTTGGTATAAATAATTTGTTTTTAATTTTTGACGTCCAAACTTCGATGGTTTCCAACATAATGAAGTCATTCATCCCGTTAAAAATATCATCCGGTTGAAAACAGATTGAAAACAAAAATTTCTGGTTACATCAAATCTGTGCGCACTATACATTCAGATCTATAGATTGGTGAAATTTTGGGGTATCCAATAAAAAAATATAGTAATTTCCAACACAATTATATTAATTTATTCACAAAGTCACAAATCGCGATTCAATTTACAATGCAACGTACGGGGCGCTCACGTAAGGGGACGCTACATAAGGGGCAGCCGCGTAAGGGGCTGAGACGTAAGGAGACGCCACGTAAGGCGCAGAGACATAAGGAGACGCGACGTAAGGAGCAGAGACGTAAGGGGAGACGTAGGCAGCGTTGTTCACTCGCACGTCGTATTGTGAGCTCGTGGCGGTGACCACGGCTGGCGCAGCGAGTAACGGAGCGCTTAGTAGTGCGGGTTTGGCCGCGACGGCAGCGATAAGGCCGAGAAGTACGATCTGGAAATATATTATATTCGTTAAAATACAAGTATAATTATTAAAAAAAAAAAAAAACACGACTGCCCTAGCCTAGTGCCACTCGGGATGATGTAAATATCCTACCGATACCCCATAACCACATACATCAAAATCTGTTCAGTAAAGAAACTCACATAATCTATTATGGAGATTATCTTAGTTGTCCAATAATGTAAACCAATTTGATGGCTCACCAACCAATGACATGATAGAAATTCAAATTCTAAACATGTCATTGGTTAGCGGTCGAGTTTGTTTACATTGTTAGACAAGTATAGAAAACCAGGCCATACATACATGAACGTGTAAAAAACATCTAACGATGGTGTACAACTGTACAGCATCATGTTTAGCAGCTCAAGTTTTTTGCTGCGAAGCAGTGCTGTGCAAGCTTTGCCAATTGAGGAGCAAGGTAGTCAATTATTGAACACATTAGATTTAAAATCTTGTTTCAGGCTTTCAGGCTTTTTAGTCAGTGCAGGGCTTTTTAACCGACTCCAAAAAAAGAAGGGGCTTCTCATTTCTGTTTTTTTTTTTGCTGAAATATTTGATGTCTCCTCCAATTTTCAAATGATTTAAATGATGCATTTTCATGAGAAGAGTGTCTACAAGGATGATCGAAAAAATCGGTCCAGCCGTTTCGGTGATTACCCGGAACAAACAAACCGACACACAGACAAAAATGTTAAAAATGGTTGTTTTGTTATATTTACCGTATATACTTTCATATGCATTCAGTAAAAAGCTGTTATTTTGATATTACAAACAGACACTTCAATTTTATATAATTGTATAGATAATAATTGAAATTGTTCAATTTACTTATAAGATCAACAGTATCAGCAGTTTTATCTCGATTTAAAAATACATACTTTAAATTATAAAAAATATTATTAATTATGAGCAACTGTTTTAGTTTTGTCTTAAATGTACCAATATTAATGAAAAAAAAAAAACTTTTTTTTTTCTTTGCCAGACACGGTTTATGTATGTTGAAAATAATATTTATTCACAGATACACTTACAATCTTCATCATCTTGATTCAATTGTTACACAGAGTATATTTAGTTCCCGCTCGCACTCGTCGTTTTATAGTCAACTCTTGGGCAACAGACATAAGTTGACATTGATGGCGCGTGCGCAGCATGCGGTAGCGAGTGTGCGGTGAATCTTCAATGTAATGGTGAAACGAGAGGAAACATTGCAATTTGTGTTACGAAATTGATAAGAATGTTGCATGAAACACAAAATACATGATTACTGTCTTTAAATAGGTTTAAGAACTCACTCTCAAAATCGGCCAAGCCGTTTCGGAGATTACCCGGACCAAACAGACAGACAGATAAAAATTTAAAAAATGGTTTTTTCGTTATAGGTACTATATAGACTTTCATATGCATTTAGTAAAAAGCTGTTATTTTGATATTACAAAGAGACACATCAATTTTATTTATTTGTATAGATACATATTTGTCAGTGGTAGGACTAAGGCTGATATTCAGAGACGAGTCTAAGCGTGGACTTTGTCTTCCTTATGTCAAAAAGTAGTGCTTACGCTCTAATTTGTATTCAGAGACATTTGGAACACTACTTAAACTTAGCTTATGCTAAGCAAAGCCTGAGTAGTCAATATCGACTACTTGAGCCGCTCTCAAAACAGAAGTGGCGCCACCAAATGATAACGGTAGAAACCATAATAACCAAACATTGAAATGTCAAACTTCAAAACTAACATGTTTCATTTATTATAATATCAAAATAGATTTATAGCATTAATATTGTTGTTTCACTCACTCCAGTGACATTTTGTATATCGCTATCTTTGTTGTATTGCTATTCATACATAAATGATAAAACCGGTAAACGTTCCGGTGAAAAAATTAAAAACTTAACAGCCATAGATAACGAGAGTGTGATCTTAGCTTAGACCGTGCACGAACTTTGTTTCTGAATACGAATTCGATTGAGCGGCTTAGCCGATGCTTGGCTAAGACAGTTCTTAGATCGTTTTAAGCTGTCGTCTCTGAATATCAGCCTAACTCTTCTGCGAGTGTCCGTCTGGGTTGTTACCACCGCTTTGCTCGTGAAGTCTGCCGCCAAGCAGTAGTGTGCAAGCATTACTGTGTTCCGGTTTGATGAGCAGAGTACCCAGTGAAATTACTGGGCTTATGAGACTTAATACCTAATGTCTCAGGGTAACGAGCGCACTGCAGTGCCGCGCAGGCCTTTATGTTTCAAAGTTCTGGGTGGCACTGCAAATGTTATGGGCCTGCTTTATGCTTACCATCAGGCAAACGACCAGCTCGTCTCGTTACCAAATAACATTAAAAAAAAGATAAGTGTATTTATTTATTTAGGCTTCTCATCGACAATTACACTATAACATACAATATATAATCGAACCTTAGATTATTTTGCTTAATGCACCATCTATTAAAGGGAAACACAGCATGCAATAAAACTTAACAATTATTTTATTAGTTGTTCTGTGGTGTACAGTTCCTTGGAATAAATTGTCTTCTTTCTTTCTTTACGCTCAGGGTCCAATACCCGTGACGTAATACACTGCTTTATCCTCATGGTGCATAATCTATTACGGCCCGCGTTGTAAATGTGACGTCACGTTTTCAGCCCAATTTGTTATATGGGCCGTTTTAGCGTTCAGTAGATACGCCCGGCCCGACGTTGACTCTCAATTTGACGTTTCTAGGGTTTTTCGTTATAGACATTTGATTCTCATGAGAAAACGAATTTATCGACATCATAAAAGAATGGAGTTAACATCCCTATTGCAATTATGTGTCACATGCTTGTGAATGCTTGTGCTTGTGCAAATGTGTGTGCTTTGCTCGTGAAGTCTGCCGCCAAACAGTAATGTGCGAGCTTTACTGTGTTCCGGTTTGATGAGCAGAGTCGCCAGTGAAATTACTGGGCTTATGAGACTTAATACCAGGGTAACGAGCGCACTGCAGTGCCGCGCAGGCCTTAGTGTTTCAAAGTTCTGAGTGGCACTGCTATTGTATGGTCCGGCGTTATACTTACCATCAGGCAAACGACCAGCTCGTAGCGTTACCAAAGAGCACAACAAAAAAAATTCTCTATAGATCGATGGTTCGCGAACCCTACAATGTACTTGAGCTTCGGTGATCAACTTGAACAATGTTACCTTCTGTTGCAGGCGCAACAAATGGCCGCCGCCGCGGCAGCGCAACAAGCGGCCTTGCAACAGGCTGCGTTGCAACAACAACAGGTACCGCGCCCCGCGCACCCGCCCGCGTACCCCGCTAACGTGCAAAGGAGATAGGAATAGCGTTCGTAGGAGTAGCACGATAACGAGACATCGCCGAGACGCGCGACGATACGACTAAAATCTGACTCTTTTTGTATTAAAAAAATATCGTAACAACAAACATACGCTTACACACTAGCAAATTAGAGTAGGATTCCCTGTGTCGCAAGTGGCATGGGCATACACAGATACAGGACGCAAACATGCAAGGTCCGAGAACGAACAAAATTTGCCCCGGCTGGGATTGGAGCCGGGGGAACTGTGCCACAGATCAGTATATATGGGCTTTGCTGGCAGGGTTACTGGTCCTTTTATTATAGTACCTACTACTCTATGCTGCCAAGTTGGCCGATACCATCGAGCATAGACTATTACACCGAGATACTAACAAAATGTCATTCTGCAATCAGTGTCAAAAAAAAAAATATTTCCTCTGGTAGTAGGCCTCAGGTAGTAGAGGGAACATTTCGATTATCTATAGGCCAGGCCTACTTTGCCTTGTAGATTCAACCATTCAACTGTCCATCCAACTGTTTTTGTAGCTAGGTCAGATGTAGTGTTTATTTATGTATTAGTTAACAAAGGCATTTAGCACGTGTAAAAAAAAACAAAATGAGGCACATCACTGTCAATGAGCTACCCGTGCGAAGCGGTGCCCGTCCATTTTAAGTCGGAGCTACATTTACGAATAGATCGCGGTATTGTCGCGACAGTGATTTTCATCGCAACGGTGTTCTGTCGTTTTGAAACAACCGTTTTTAGGCAATCGATTTAGAACCAATTAAATCACTATATACTCAGGGGTCTATAACATTTTAAATTTTGTAATAAAAAATAACTATTTCTTGAGTTAGTACAGCCGGCTGCAATTATAATATATAGGTACTCTCAGATTTTCAAATGCATGTAACTAAATGATTTTGTGAAAATGTACTGTAATGTGTAGTTATTTTCATATTACTGAATACATAATAGTTTGTGAAACATAACTCAGTACACATAATTTCGCGAAATAATTTAGTTACTTACATTTATTTGAAAATCTGAAAGTGTATACATATTATTCAAAAAGACTGTAAATCGTTGTATGATTAAAAAAATATAAGCGATTAGTTATTTTCTTTTGTGCACTTTTTAGCTTAAGAAAATTATAAAACTAGGTATAGATATTATTTCTCTTTTAATTTTAATTTGTAGATGTGATAAGAAATACATAATTATTTTTTATTTATTTTGTGTTTTATTTCTTTTATTTCCTAGATCACAGCTTTTTAATTAATGAGCACTGAATTATTTTGAAGGTATGTAATATTTTTTAATTTTTATTAGGTAAGCAATATTTTAGTTTGCATGTTGGTTTATTGGAATATTAGCAATTTTTCTTTGTTTTAATTTTTGAAGTGTAAAAAAGGGGTTGGATTGTTTCCGATAAGTCCGCCCATGTAAGATCCGTTACTGTGATATTGTCAAGATTGGTGTACAATGAAGTATTTTAATTTGATTTTAAGAGTTAAAATAATTGGTGATAACCTTAACCTATTCACACCACAGATGCAAAACAGCCTCGTTTCGCAAGGCATGTTCCTTGCGGGCGGGCGCGGGGGGTACTCCGGCGCATCTCTACAAGGACCGCTCGCGTACTTGGAGAAAACCGCCACGAATATAGGTAAGCTGTACGTAGCGTACCAATGTAGGTAAGATGATCGTGCAGAACAGCTTGTCGGTTGAAATTAACGTAGCTAGCTGTATTTAATTCCAATATTGGCCATGACTCTGGCGTTATAAACCTAAACGTTATTAAAGTAATTACACTCTTTCCAAATAAGAAAGGGTATGGAATAATTAGAGACCTGTCAAATAATCTTCCGTCTCTTTATCATGTTCTTATTTGGAAAGAGAGAGTATAATTACAATAACGTTTATATTGGAAAGGGAAAGTGATACTTAAATTAGATTCGGGTTTGTGACCTTTTTATGTTTTTTAATAGAGAAAACAGAAAAATCATAAAAAAATGTCATATTGTCTCTTTTTGTCAATAAAAATCTTTTGTATTTTTTTTGTATCATACAGAACACGTATGATGTGTATCGTAAACGAATGAAATGAATTTTGGGTACAGTATTTCCAGTGGTGTTTCAGCAAAATGTTTCCATCAAAATTCAGCATGTAGAGGCGTACAAATATCAAATTATTTAAACAAACTAAGAATTATCATCATTTTATATCAATAAATTACATAAATGACATTTAAGTAGATGGTATTCTAAACGGTAATAGTTTGTAATGTTAGAAGTCTTTATTTAACTTCACTAGTTTTGTATGTTAGAATTTATTGGTCAAATTTTGCGACTGAATTTTGAATCAGTTCCCGTGACTCGAACATGCTGAAATTTTGTAGTTATCTGTAAAGCCGGTGACAATCAAAATAAAACAGGCTTTTTTTAAATGTTTTATTCGCAGACATGGTGGGATTGGGCGACGGGAGGAGGTGACGCGGCCGCGGGAGGGGCAGGGGTCGAGGCCGCGGCAGAGGCCGAGGTGAGATTTTTTACTTTATTTATGTTTAAATCTTGTTAAATTAGCGTTTGACCACTAATTCACTATCACTCTCCCGTGATCTTAAGTTACGATGTGATTGAAGGTGTTGAACACGATAAACCTAGACTGGAAAGTGGCTTTAAAGAGCGGGTGCTGGGACACAGAGAGGTACCTACATAGCGTAGATTTTCATCTTGAGGGTGATAGCTACCCGGGTACTAGATCTCAAGAGTTTCAGTTTCAGTTTTTTTTATGTTATTTGGTAACGAGACGAGCCGGTCGTTTGCCTGATGGTAAGCATAACAATTGCAGTGCCACCCAGAACTTTGAAACACAAAGGCCTACGCGGCACTGCAATGCGCTCGTTACCCTGAGACATATTGTAATATTACTTTTATTTTGTATATACTTGCTGTCAATTTTTTACCTTTTTGTGTTTTATTGCTGGTTATATTTGTGTGTTTGGCCTTTTTATCCCGTTAAATCATTTGTATTCTTTGTAAAACTTGCTTTTTATCCATTTTTCTATATTTTCATATTGTAAACAAACAGCTGTCACCATTTGATAAACGCCACAACGTCAGTGTTTTTATATTCTTTTTCTGTGAAATTCTTGAGTTTGCATTGATTTGTGATCCAAACTATACTAAATTTGACTTTTAACAATAAAAAAAAACTAATGAGAACGAAGAGATGACATCTTAAAAAAAAAAGATGGGCAACTGAAAAAACGAGAGAGAGAAATAAGGAACTCCTGAGGGTCTATCTTGAACTAATAATCTTAAATAATAGAAACTGGAGGAATCTCAAGGTCAGTAACCTTCCTCAACTCCATATCACTGTCACCGCATAGCTCCGCCATATTACCTGGACTCTATAAATTGGCGAGTCGGACCTATAACTTGGCAAGAGGTGCTAGACGAGCCTATCATCGTTCCAGCATAGTCCTGGAAATTATCATAACTAGAAATTATCATAACTGGAAATTATCATTCGGAAATTATCACTTGGACTGGATCATCCGACATTTTGAACTCCTTCTCCCTTTTTTTAAATTTACTCTTTAAGTATTTATATTATTTTCGTCTCTTTCATTTTTTTTTAAAATTAGTTATAAATAAATTTGTATCCTTTAACCTGTTATTTTCCTTCACCCTTAGGACCGTAGGTAGGTGAAGGCTACCTTCTTTTTAACTTGCAACGTTGCACGAAAGTGTAACGTTACAATATATACATAGGTATTAAGTCTCATAAGCCCTGTAATTTCACTGGATACTCTGCTCATCAAACCGGAACACAGTAATGCTTGCACACTACTGCTTGGCGGCAGACTTCACGAGCAAAGCGGTGGTAATAACCCAGACGGACACTCGCAGAAGAGTTAGTCCTCCCACTAACAAAACTTCAGTTACTCAGTTTCAATTTCAGGGTGGTAGCTAGCCAGATAACGCTAGTAAATGCTTTATCACCGTTTAAAGATGTGATTATTTTCCAGGCCGTGGTGCGTCCCCTGAGTATGGCAGCATGACGCCGCCATAGCGTGAGCCCCTCCCGCCGCATGGCGGAAACACACATGCGTACACATTAGATACACATACATACTATACACTGTAAATAGTTGGCACGTGTCACAGTCACTTTGATAGCCTTGGAAACAATCTAGTTGTGTTTTATAGTTTTATTAGTTTGAAACTGAAAAGAAAATCAAATTGCAAGTTTTAATTCCGCCAACATATATTTATAGAGTAAGTAATACCTAATAGAAATGAAAATTTAAACTAATATTATTAAGTTAAAATCAGTATCTATTAGATTAAGTTAAAAAACACTGTGCAGCTGCAGACGACCACGACTATGGCACACATTTGAATAAAATAAACTATTACATACTTGATATACAGTTACACACACACTCACCCACATTTCTCTTTGTAAATAGTTAGCAGTGCACTTTCAATTCGATAATCTTTAAAACATTCGATTAGCGAATTATGTTATGTTGAAATTCGTACATATATATTTCATATAGCTTATTACCTACACAGACGCACACGGCACACTAGGTAAGCATTGTAAATATTTTTTAACTGTCAGTTCGTTCTGCAGGCTGCATAACATATGCATTTAGATTGGTATAACTTAACCAGATGTCGAATGTCGATCGTACTGGTTCCGGCCGTTATAGGCACATAATAGAGAGAGAGCACAAACACAAATAACACTTAACAGAGGTACGTAAACCGAATGTCCCATACAAACGAACTTCCCTGTTCATTTGAAAATTACAGGTCAGATTTAAATGAAATTTTGCATGTATAAGCGGATAAGCAGTATCTAGGGGCAAAACGCTTTCGTTTTGGTTCAAACACAACTAAAATCAAATTAGAGCGAAGTGAATTTTCAATATTTCCACCACTAAAACGACTCGTTTTGAACTGATTATTTTCATATAATAAACTCGTTTAATCAAAAAACTTTTGCACCTTACCCCTCGGTAATATAGTCAACTTTGAAAATAATACATAATAATTGAAATAGATTATGTACATTCAAAATGAAAAAGGAACTTCGATAAGTTATCAAAAAAATGTAAAATATTGTCCACATTTTGCAACCGATTCGTCACACGCGGGGTGAGGTAACGGGGAGACGCAGTGAGGCTACGGAAACTCCCGAGTCCCGACAATTGCCGATCTAGCCCTGACAGTCTTCGAACCGTCGACGGACTATTCTCTGTCTACGCTTCGAACACAATAATAATTCACAACTCAAATTGTACGCGGCATGTTCGTTTATTCTTTCGAATTTCGTAGAGTGTATCTATTGATGAAGTTATCAACTCGTATTCTGTAACTGAGACACACATTAGGTAATATTTATAACGTTATAGAGACGTATTTGACACTTGATTTGGTAGGTATTTAGGAACCTATTGATTCGTATCAGTAAGTTACATTTTCAACCTTTAGGTACTTTCTCGGATTTCGGAGGTATTAAAAATGGATGATTCAACGCGAAAGTATCTATGACTAGTTGGAGAGTAGAAACCTACCTACGGTCTTACCACAAAAAAATATTGTTATTACATTAAACCTGTGATAAACAGTGTTTAACTCCTAAACATGCCTTAGTCACGTGTTTAAATATAAGCAACCACAAATCCTGATTTATGTAGTATCTAACCGTTGTCTAACTTAATTCTGTTGTGACATTTCTAATCATTTTAGATGTTTATCTTTAGACACTGTCTAAAAATATCGTGATGATGAAATTCCATTCTAAGGAGTATTCTTTCATAAAATTTATTAAACCACCCATGATATAAACCCTAATATAAAAACAGACGAATTGTGAACCTCCTCCTTTTTTAATTCGGTTAAAACAGAACACAAATAATAATATGAGGCAAGCGATAACTGCTCACGAGAGACTGTGCGCTACGGTTCGTTTCCACTGCGATGTTATGGAAAAAATAAATTATTTTATTTTGAACCAACTTCAAAACAAAAGAGGATCTCAATTCGGTTGTATTTTTTAATGTATATTCCGCTATTTATAAACTGATTTGTAAAATTCATTTTTTTTGTCTGAAAGGATACACTTTCAGATTTATTCCATAGACTAGCTGCTGCCCCGCGGTTTCACCCTCGTCGAGATTTTGGATTTCATGGTTTTTATTTTTTTGCGCGGAACCCTAATTCTTTTTCTAAAATTAAAGTAGCCTATGTTACTCCTTGTAACATCAGCTATCTGCCTGTGAAAGTCCCGTCAAAATCGGTCCAGCCGTTTCGGAGATTACCCGGAACAAACAAACAGACAGGCAGACAGAAAGACAGACAGACAAAAATTTAAAGAATGGTTGATTTGATATAGGTACCCTATATGCTTTCATATGCATTTAGTGAAAAACCAGTTATTTTGATATTTCAAACAGTGTGCTCGTGTATGGGTACGCTATAATATACGATTGATAAGTGTATAATGTGTGAGACATTACAGGGAGCAGTAACAAATTTGAATCCTGACCCAGATAAATAGCTATTTTTGCATAGCTATTTTATGTGATAAACTAGATAATCAAAGGCTGTACAATATCAACTAGCTGCTGCCCGCGGTTTCACCCGCGTTCCCACAGGCACCGTTCATTTTCCGGGATTAAAAGTAGCCTATATTACTCTCCGGTCCATAAACTATTTCTATGCCAAAAATCACGTAAATCCGTTGCACTTTTACTATGTGAAAGAAGGACAAACCAAGAAATCAACAAACACTTTCGCATTTATAATACTAGCTTCTGCCCGCGGATTTCACCCGCGTTCCCACTGCAACCGTGCATTATCCGGGATAAAAATTAGCCTAAGTTACTCTTTTTTTATTTTTTATTTTTTTTAATTTTGTTACATTACACTCTATGGACACGTGGTCCATACTCTTATAAGATTAGGTCATATATTAATAGAAATTAACGATATAAAGAAAGAAAAAAAAAACATCAAGACGGGAACTATGGTCTTAAACTAAATTAAAGTAGAACTAAATTACAAGACAACAGAAGGATTACAATTGGAGTTGACCAGACACCACAAGCGGCACCCGTTCACGAGTATGACCCATGTGCCAGCCATCGCTCTCCTCAACCATTACCGAGGGAAGAGGGCGACCCGCCACACGATGCCGCCGCGAGCAGAATCCTTTTCGTGAGCATGACAACTCCAGTTGCTTACATAGATGAACATAGTTTTATATACATAGGTACCTATATACTAGGGGATTGCAGGGTGATCGGTGACTGGGGATTATCGGCCGTGGATCCCGCATTTCCTAACCTCATAAGCGCTTGAACCACTTCTTCATTACGGTGTTGTATGGCTTTTCGGAGGTTGTAGTCCACGATCATCTGTGGTGTCGCAATCATAGCCCGCTTCACAAATCTGCCTATCGCGTCATCACTGTCATCGGTGTAGTAAACACAGCTGACAGTGTGTCGTGATACTGCTACTACTGCGTGTGGAACGCTATCGTGAAGCTGTAACTTTTTCGATCTTGTTTGAAGGACGATAACCGACTCGTAAGTAAGTCCCTGAGCTTCGTGTATAGTTAGAATGCGTGACCCTTCACCACTTCCATATCCCTTGCTGGTCAGGGATTCCTTTTCTTCCTGGGTGTTAACCAGAAACAGGGTGTTTGGAAGAGAGATGGGTATTTGGGCATCCTTATACATATTTAGCTTCAGGGAGCGCACCTGAGGTCTTGAGGAGTATATACCGGAGTATATCTCACTAAGGGCGTACGCTACATCCATTGGATTCCGATGCGTGCACAACAACTCCTGGCTGATGGTTGCAACCAGGCTTGGGCGATTGTACCTTAGCTCGAACAGGTTTTCTCTGTCGATATAAGGCAATTGGTTGAGATCTCCGACGAGGACAACTTTATTAGCACCTGACAGTCGAGTCGCCATGACTATGGCCCCAAAGTGGTTCATAAGAGCCTCATCAACCATTAAACGGTTGCATTTGTCCGGCTCCTTAAACCCATTTACTAAAATTGAGGCCATAGTCCGCACCTTAGTTTTTACAGCGTCTCCAATGCGGTGTGCGAGCTTCTCTCTTAGATCTTTAGCTGCCTCAGTTGTAGTGGTGACTATTACATCATTGTCTACGTCGAAGTTCCCAACCAGCCATGTTGTTTTGCCGCATCCAGGAACCCCATTTACCCAATTGATTTCCGGTACTGCCCAGTTTTCCAATGCTGGTCCAGAATCAAGCGTCTTTGAGATGACATCGGCCATCTTCAGGATCTTGTCATCCAGCATTATCCTCGTACACCGGGCTGTAACTACTATGGGATCATTTGAATGGACGTTAAAGCGTAGTCGTCCTGTCCGTTTCAGCTCTACCTCGTCCAGAGCCACAAAGCCACTTGTTGCATTGTATCCAGCCATATACTGTCCTGTCATTGTTCCCATTATGAGCTGGGATGTTTCATTATTGTATATGGCCGCTTCCGCCTCCTCGAGTCTAGTCTTCAACATGCAGTCCTTCTGCTGGAAGGACTTCATGATGTTCCGGCAGGTGATAAGATTAACCTCCTTGGTTGCTCTTATGATAGCCTGAAACTCAAGAAAAGCGTTGATTGCGTGGTCTAAGGGCGTCGACGCTGGTCTGAGATTGGGTGGACTGACCTCTCCCTTGTCAGCTCTCGTCCGGGTGTCTTGGGGCTGTTTAGGACCAGAGGAGGGATTCCTCAAAAACTCAACCAAAGCGGCTGCCTGTCTTTCCAGTGGTTGAATATTTCGTGATCTCGTTCCCTGTGTCGCTATGCTGATTACGTTCAGAAAACCCCTAAATCTCCTTTCCCGGTTCCTCTCTTCATGAATGCCTCTTTGCTGTTCTGAGGCTTTCTCAACTGCTACTTTCTGCTGTAAGCGTTCTGAGCCACTCTGAGTAGTCGAGTTCAACGCCGCTGTGTCGTGTTTCGGTACTTTGAGGAAGCTCAAGTCTTCCCCTCTGTTCTCGTACACGACCACCTCATGATTTACAGAGGCTTTAATGCAGCAGATGTGGTCAGCGACTTCGCCTTTTTCATACTCGACTATCATTGCGTCTACGCTCAATTTGCGGGGTGTGTTGACCGTACCTGGTTCAGCCTCTCCGAGTTTTGTGAGCACTGAGCTTGCCTGAGCAAAAGGAGTCTTCTCACCCCATTCGAATAGTGCGATCGTCTTGTTTCTGAATCGCACTAATCGACATCGGTGGTCTCCTATTTCCGTTACAGGTAACGCGTTATATGTTTTACGTTTCATGCTCATTCGGGTGGTGCTTCCGTTCAGCAGAGAGGCTAAGCCTGGTGATATTGCAACATGTTTTCGTACCCCCGCATTGCAGAAGCTTATGCCGAGTCTCTCAGTGCAGTCGTCCATGAAGAGTGCTACGCTTCGAAGTCTAACACCTGGATTGCCCCTCTCTCCGCACGCCAAGAGGTGATGTATCGCGCTGCGACGCGGGGCGGGTATTTGTTGGGTCAGCTGTTGTGTTGCGCTTGTTAATGGTTCGGTTGGGGGTAAAGTGGAGGGATTGGGTGGGTGTTGTGGGTCAGCAAGAGTACTGTTTCTCCGAGTTGCTATGCGGAAGATGTTCTCCACGTAGGTCAGGAAAAAAGGTCTACTCTCACTGTCAGCAAGGATTTTATTAAGATTGGTCAGTTCCAGGTTCTGGTCAATTTTCGTTTCTAGGTCATTTCGAGCTGCTAGGAAGCGCGGACATTCGAGGATTATATGCCACACCGTTTCACTGACATCGGCATCACATTCGCATCCGGGGCTGTCTTTGAGTTTAAATCTATACAGATACTCGGCTATTCCTCCGTGTCCTGTCAAAGCTTGCACCACAAGAGGCGAAAACTTAGTTGCCCTCACTGTCCGGTATGCCTTGTCGACATCCGGGAGGAGCTTTCTTGTTATTGCGCCAGTGCTGGAAGTATCGTATCGGTCCTGCCATTTGCGAACCGATTCCTCTCTGATCTTTCTTTTGACATAAGACAGGGGGATCTTGTCATAGTCGTGGGCAGTGTTGCTGAGTGCTGCCGCTTTCGCGAGCTCATCCGCTCGCTCATTCCCGGCTGTACCCACGTGTGCCCTCAACCAGAACAGCCGAACCTCCCTCCCTTCTGCTCGAATCTCTCCAATATTTTCCTTAATGGCTTTTGCTAAGGGATGGCTTACTCTGGGATTTTTTAGCAAATCGAGCGAGGATCTAGAGTCGCTCAGTATGTTAACTACTTGTTCCCTGCTAGATTTCACCATTTGAGTGGCCCTGTAAAGCGCATAAAGTTCTGACTGGAAGACCGTGCACGAGGGATGAAGACTAAAGGTGGAGTAGTTAGACTCTTTACCTCCCTCCCACCAAGTTGCGGCAGCACCTACTTTGTCCTCTATTTTGCTGCCGTCCGTATATATTTGGGGACCGGTGACTTGGTGGGAGTCTAGAGTTGCAGGATCTGCGTTCTCCAGGAGCTCGTATCCCATCGCAACAGATGTGGATGGGTGAGGCTGGTCGAGGTATCTCACATTGTTCTCGAGTTCCTTTTCTGCTGGAAGGTAGTCTTCGGAGAGGTTTTTTTTAGCTCTGTACAGACTGGCCGTCTCCTGTATTCTCAGATCCAGTGGGAGGGTTCCAGATAGTACAAGTGCTGAGGTCAGCGAAACAGTGCGGTATGCCTTACAGATCTTTTGTGCGAATCCTCTTTGGAGCGTGTTCAGCTGCTTTTGATTTATTTGCAGCTCTACCGCTTGGGACCATGCACACGAGGCGTACGTCATGATAGGCTCCACTACTGCGACGTATATAGTTCTTATGATCTCACCGTTCAGACCCCATGTCACCTTTGCTGCTCGCGCCAGTTGTTTGTATATGTCCGCGGCTTTTTTGCATGAGGCGGATACGTGCGATTTGAAGGTGAGTTTGTGGTCTATCACTAGGCCTAAGAGCTTCATTTCTTCGACAAGGTTTAGTCTCATACCCGACATGTGGAGATTGGGGACATCGTATTTACGCTTCCTTGTCAGCAGCATCGCATTTGTCTTGTGCGGGGCGAAGTTAAGCTTGTTACAATTTCCCCAATCCACTACCATGTCGAGGGTGGTGTTCACTTTTTGCTCTAAGTAAACGGTGGACTGGTCTGAAAACACAAGAACTACATCGTCAGCGAAAGCTTGGCAGTAGACCTCTTTTCTTGCCAGTTTATGCAACAGCGAGTCTAGAATGACGTTCCAAAAGGTTGGTCCTCCGATGGATCCTTGAACGCAACCCTTTGTTGTCTCCTTCTCATATGTTGCCCTGGCATAGTTGACCTGGATCTTCCGATCGCTGAGGTATGAGTCTACCAGCAAGAAAAGGTTTTTCGGACACCTTTTCGCCTTCAATTGATGCTTAAGAGCGGGCCACCACGCGTTGTCGAAGGCCCCCTCTATGTCCAGGGAGATTACAATGACGATCTTCTTCTTCTTCATTTCGTCTCTTATATAATCTACCAAGTCATAGAGAGCGTCTTCAGTGCCTCGTTGTGGCATGAAGCCATATTGTCTACTGTTAAGGGTGGGGAAGAGGTGCCATTGGAGTCGGCTAACCATAAGCTTTTCGACGATTTTCCCAAGAACTGAGAGGAGGCCTATCGGACGGTAAGACTTGGGATGGCTATAGTCTCCCTTACCGGGCTTGCGGATTATGACCACGTGGGCAATTTTCCATTGCTTAGGGAAATGTGTCAGCAATAAGCATTTGTTTGCAATTGCCATAAACACTTCCATGTTGCTCCGGATAGCCACGTTGCATATATCGGCAGTGAGCCCATCGGGTCCGGGGGCCTTTTTTGGGTTCAGTGACTCGAGCACTGATTCCAATTCCACCGTCGTGAAAGGTGGGTCATCTTCTGGTAGATTCGTCGATAGGGTCTCCATTGTTAGTTCTCGGAGTCTCGCATGGCATGGCTGGTCGGTTGCCAACGAGTCGTCGGGATAGAAGGTTTTGGCTAGGAGTTCTGCTGACTGTTGTGGGGTAAGGGTTCTGCCTTCAGTATTTCTCAGGAGCATATCGTCTTGCCGGCTGGCTACATTCCTGATCACCCTATAGATCTTATCCCACAAGCTTTCCTTGTCTTGTGTCGAGCAGTTCTTCCGCCAGTCCTCTGTTTGCGCTATGTCGGCTTTGGCTGCGTAGTCCATTTTTGCTAGGACGTATTCGTTAATGACAAACTCTTTTCGAGACGGGGCTGCGTTCTTTATCCTTCTCTTTTTTCTCAAAACTTCGCTCTTAAGATCTGCAAGCTCTTTCGTCCACCACGGGGGCTTTGCGTTGCCTGTCTCCGGTCTTTTAAGAGGAATGGTCGACTTACAAGCTTCGTGGATTGCTTCTGTGTAGGCCATGAGCAAAGCTTCGAGAACCTCTGATGTTGCTGATTCCTTTATGGAGTCTGGTGTCACTCCTCTTTTTACTAAGAACTCATTGAAGAGTGAGACGAAGTCCGACCATTTTGCCTTTTTAGTGTTGTACCGTCTTGTGGTTATGGGGAGTAGGGCTTTCAATGCCTTCCCTAGACGTAGACTAAATACTATAGCATTGTGGTCTGATGTTATGAGACTTCTGTCCACTCTCCACCCCTCGATTTTACTCAGAAGTGGCTCGCTACAAGCAGTGACATCAACTATGCTTGTGCATTCAGTACCTCTTCTGAATACCTCGAAGGTCGGTGTGTCTCCAGTGTTAAGAATATGCAACCCAGTTTCGTTAAGAAACGCATTGTATTCAGCCCCTCTTATGTCCTCTGACTTGCTTCCCCACCAGTAACTCCAAGCATTCACATCTCCAGCTACGATAAGATCTTTTGTCCCGAGCTTTTCACATACTGCTTTGGTTCTATTTAGGTACGGCTCTATGTCCTGGTCCCCTTCAAAGTAGACAGACACCACTCCCAGCCTTAAGCTCCCTCCAATTAAGACAACGGCAGCCTCAGTTTCAGTTACCAGCTGGGGATCGTGTATTACCTCCAGTTGGTTGCCAAAAATGATGATTGCAGCTTTTACCGGTTTTTGTCTGTTCAAGGTGCACTGTATGATCTTTGTTCCAGGGTACTGTTTTAAGACACCGGTATTACCTACATATGGCTCTTGTACTAAGGCAACCGAGATTTTCTGGTCCTGTGCTACCTGGAGTAGTTCGGCTGTTGCGAGTTTAGAGCGGTGTAGGTTTATCTGGATGAAATGTAAACCTGCAGTGCCCAACTTTTGGGGGAATGATCCGTGATCCGTCTGGGTGCCCTTAGCAGTATGAGACTCTTGATCGCGCTATTGCGTCCCATTTCTGTTTTTCTTTGCACACAACACTGAAGGCATTGTGTGACACATCAGAGCCCTCCCCGTAAGCTGCAAGGCAGTTTTTACATTTCGGCGGATGCCCCTCTATTCTGCTTTTGCACTTCTCCCAAGAGTGGACCTTTCCGCAGTGACTGCAGAGGTCGTCCTTTTCCTGGCAGATTGCCTTTGTGTGGCCGAAGCCCAGGCATCTAGTGCATTGCACAAGAGGAGAATGATCTAACACTGGCCTCCACTGAATGCCTATGTAGACCTTGCCAGCCTCAGTGAAACGCCTGTGCAGCTGCGGGGAGACCTCCAGAACGGGATGGCATTCGTGCTGGTTCCTAGCTCTCTTCCTGTACCGGACTTTCATTGTGCTCTCCTTCATCTCGACGCCTTGCAAAAGATGTTTGTTTTGCATTAAAAGATTTTCTACCATTTCAGCGTCAGAGAGGTAGGAGAGCACATCCTTGATGATGATAAGAGGATTTCCCGCCTTAGCAACTTCCACCTTAAGGCCTTTGGATTTTTGAACCTGACTCTGCACCAAGGTGAGGTCCTCCTTGGTTCCACAACTGACGATTACCTTCTGATTTTTGGCTTTTCGCACCCGGTTTACTTTCGCTCCGGTTTTCCTGGTGTCCAAGGCCTCTCTGATTTTCTCAATGACATGTTCTCCCGTGTTCTTGGGATCTGTCGATGAGATAATCAGGGTGTGGTTCGGTCGGAGAACGGGTGGTGGTTTAGCTGCAACCGTTGCGTATGTGAGCCTCGCAGTTTGGTCTGTGTGCGAGGGTTCCACTTGAGATCCAGTGGCCGCTCTTTTAGGTTGTCTTTCCAGGGTGCTCAGTTCGGATACACCTTTTTCGATAGAGGCTAGCGTCTGTCTGACCTCCACCATTGCAAGTTCTGACTGAATGTTGGACACGGGGGCCGTCAGCTCCTTTGGCTCGTTATCACGCAAGATTCTGAGGTCAGATGACACAATATCTAGCCTTTCCGTGATTGGCTGAAGATGTTCAGTCAGATCCAGGGGTGGCGGTGGTGGCGGGAGAGATGAAGTTGTATCCTTTATGAGTTGCTTAGTGAGATCTTTCAACTCTTTAATTTCTGCTTCCAGTTTAGACACGTTGGGTACTTCATGGAACATGTTTTGGGAAGGAGAGTGTGGAGGGTTTTCAGGCTGCGCTCTTATTTCTAAAGTAATGTCGTCCACCGTTCTGCGAAGAGCGTCCAGTTGATTGGAGACGCTTGAAATATTAATATTGAGTCCCGAGATGCCTGACTGTAGTTGTTCCAGTCTTAGATCGCTGGTGGCACCCTTATCGGTTCCCAATATGCCTAAGTTACTCTTCGGTCCATAAACTATATATATGCCAAAAATCGTCCAAAAATCAATACGTTGCTTCGTTGCTGAAGGACAAACCAAAAAACAGACAAACACACTTTCGTATTTATAAGGAAGTAGGATTGGTTGGATTAGAATGAATTTAGCTTCAATATTTTTAATGCGTTATATACTAGCTTTTTCCCCGCGGCTTTACTCATGTGAAATCAGGATAAAACTACTACATCTGTTCTACTCGTATTTAGATAACAAAATTTCATTATTCCGTTTATTATGCTGAGCGTACCAAACATAACGCAAGCACAGCACGGGTGCTGCAGCTGACTAGTCCGCGCTATCATAATGCAGACCGTTGACACTTATGCAAGTATGCGTTTTGGTATCAAAATAACCATGCTTTTGCATCCAGCGCAGATTACGAGATAATACACGAGCAAGCGCGACTGGATGTAAAACCATCAAAAAACCACTAAATAGACAAGGACTTCAATATTCAAAAGTCTTTATTCAAATAGGCCCCAAAGGAGCACTTATGAAAGTTAAAATGACTAACAGCGAACGTCTAACAAGAACGTCTGTCTCGAACACAGATTATTTAGCCTGTTGATAGCTCATAAACACTATTCCTCATACAAACATGTCTCACCGGCGCGGGCAGAGGGCGAGGTAATATTCTATGCTTGCAATTGGCCGATCATTTGGATGACGCAATTTAGTGATGTGGTACGACTACTACGGAACAGAATAATATCGATAAAATTGAATAGGTAGTTAGCATCGCATTCTTGATTCCCTGACATATACGATTAATAATAAATTATTATATGGAAAACCTAGACAATACATACTTACTTTATAAATGAATCTATACTACTACTTATAATAAAACTCCAGGTCACATTTTTTTTGGATGGCACTCCTATCTATACTGAAGCCAAAACTGTATTTTTATTTTTGTCTGTCTGTGTGTATTTTGGCCACGCATCACGTCGAAGCTACTGAATGGATTCCATGACTTGCGATGTATGGAACCAATTCTCTTTTTGAGTCGCTTCTATCCACTTTTCCTTTATTTCTGGGATGTCTGGAAATCTAACAACAAAAAGCAGAAATACTTTAAAAAAACCGGGAACCTACTTCGATGAAAATATCGCGATATATGAAAATTCAAGTACCATTTTTTCATCTTTAGATGTTCTTCCATAAAATGTATATGGGACCACCTTGAGATGATACACTTTCAAACAACAAAAATAATTTTCAAAATCGGTCCACAATTGACGGAGAAATCAGTTAAAATACTTAAAAAAATACATACAGTCGAACATTTAACCTCTTCCTCTTTTTTCGAAGTCGGTTAACAAATCCAAACGAAAGGTTATTATTTTTCCAAAATAATTAATAATAGTATATATATTAATTGTAAAGTATACATTGAATATCGATAAGTTATAAGTCTGCACTCGTACTCGCAGTGGCGAGTAGTGCATTTACATAGTTCGTTTTCGCATGAGGGGAAGTTGTATCATTAGTCAACAGGATTTATAGTCTTTGGTCTCGAAGCTCTGCCTGGGATGAAAGCAACGACTGCTCCGCTTTACGCTACATACATATCATGCGCACTACCGCTTATTTACCGCGGCGTCTGCACTGAGCAAGCAGTGGTTGTGAAACCATTTTTTTAAATAGAGGTCGTAGAAGCTTAGGTGCATAGGTAGAAGCGGGTACCGTGCTCGGAATAGATCATTCCATCAAGCCCCAACCACAACCACAATAGACGATACGATATGCGTCAAACGGGGATCGTGGTTTTTTCATGGTGTTCTCGTGATCCGCGATTGATGCTTATTTATCAATCATGAATTAGGTGTAAGGGCTGCCTTAGACCACCACCGCGTCTTCATTTCACATTATCCCCTAAAGTATAATTATGCAAGAATAGCTTATTTGAAGTGATTAATTTAACTTTATTAAATAAGACTGATGATAAAATAGTTTATTTTGTATATTACACAAATATTGTGTTGTTTATATGTACATTGTACATAAAAACATTGTAAGTCGATAAAAATTCTAAAACTGCAAAAACTTGCGGTTTGGATCCTCGCAGCTGAATGCGAAGCAATATGCTTTTGCTCCGCGTGAGTGATTACGTAGGTACTACTAACGTGCGACCCGGCCGCACGGCAACACGCTGAATTCGTCCCGACAGTACGAGCCCGCGCGCCGCGTACTTGTAGCTTTATACCTAAACTGCGGAGTGCATCTGGAATGGTAGCCAGGTGGAATTTCTTTCACAAACAAACAAATTTTATCTCTTTATCGTAGTAATCCTACTATATATCCTAGTAATATTATAAATGTGAAAGTGTGTTTGTTGGTTTGTCCTTCTTTCACGCAGTAACAGAACAACGGATCGACGTGATTTTCGGTATAGATATAGTTTATGGACAGGAGAGTAACATAGGCTACTTTTTATCCCGAAAAAATGCACGGTTCCTGTGGGAACGCGGGTGAAAACCGCGGGCAGAAGCTAGTATTGATATAGATGTGATAAGTGTCAAGTCAGTCAGGTGAAGAAAACAACAAATATTCACGATCAAAAAAGTCAACGTTATTTCTGTAAAAAGGTTTTATTTTATTTTCTTTATAGCGTAATAATAATTGACAAGTTGGACTTTATCTTTCAGTTTCCCTCATCGGAAAAGTTTTGAATGATCTTACAGCCAATTTGTTAATCTAACACGTCCATAATGAAGGTCAAAATCGGTCAGAAGCAATCCGAAGCCTATCCTATAATTCCTATACTTCGATAATTGATATATGAAAAAAATCGAATAGGTGGGTCATGATTCAACTTTGTCGAATGTAGTTGCATGAATTATAGGTATAGTACCATCAACTTATATTCTTGTCGATTGCTGAACGAAGGCAAATTATTCAAGATCACGCCACTGAGCTGGGGCTTCAGCTTTCGAGTCCTGTTTCCAGCAACTGTAGTTCCCAGGTCACGGACATGAACATGATTTTTTCAAAAATCCATATACTTACTAATTTTAAAATTTTATTAAAAGCAATGTGTCATTGTATCTCCACGGTGGACAACGGATAGGTAGAATCCAATAAGTAGAGTATTAATATACCTACAATATATGACTAACCATTATTTCAGTAGGTAACCATTATTTCAAATTATAATAATGTCGTCATCGTCATAAGCGTAGGTTATTTATTACTCTATGGCCTGTCTGTCAAATTCGCATCTGCGCTTCACCAACTTCTTGATCTTTGACTAGACGTGCTGTCTTGCTCTTTTCCGCGCCCCGTCTTGCTCGTGGTGAAACAGGAACAATATTTACCGCTCGGCGCTAGGCCCATCACGGAGTTGGGCGAGTTATACTTCGGGTTCTTAAGAGCCTACGAGCCGAACCCTCCAACTCATCGGTGGGCGCGGCTAAAATGCATGCTATTTCGTCTAACATTCGTGGGACAAGGTAAGGCTCTGCAGCTATGAGTAGTACGAAGCTAATGCTCGCGCATACACAGTTACACACTCTCGTAAAGTCGCGACCTGCCGCTTCTACGCACACATGCGTGATCTTATGAATGGCGATTCTTCATTCAAAGAAATTTCGTGAATATTCGTGTGATGGCGCTCGCTTTTGTTACTTGTACTATTATCTATTCTGAGCTCTCGTTTGGTCATCGCGCCGCGCGCGCCATTTTTCATTGTTTGCTTCTTTGAGTATAAATTGTAAATTGTTTGGTTTGCCTACAGTCCGCTGCAAACATAGTAATAAGCTATATTATCTACTGTAAGTAAATAAAGTTTCATCAAAATCCACTCAGTAGATTTTGCGTGACAAACATCTATCCATATATCCATCCATCCATCCTCACAAACTTTCGCATTTATAATATTAGTAGGATAGGAAGTAGGAAGAGTAGGACAGGATTTATGTATATATATGTATGTATGTGTATAGATTCCAATGAAATTTGGTGTGAAAATAGCTAGAAGCGCGAGAAAACACACAGGGTACTTTTCAACAACATCATCACTTTTCATAATTGTCGATCTATAGAACGGAAGAAATTTGGTTTCGAGATAGCTTGAAGCCTGTGAAAGAACACAGGATACTTTTCATCATTGTCAATCATTTGAACGGATTTTATAGAAATTTGGTGTGGAAATAGTTTGAAGTCTGATAAAGAAAGCAGTGTAATTTTCAACCTCATCATCACATAATAAAATAATCGTGCATTTGGACAGCGTAGAAATCTGCAGAAGTTATTTTCGGAAACAAATTTATCTAAGTATGCAAATAAATAAAATTGAAGTGTCTGTTTGTATTATCAAAATAACAGCTTTTTACTAAATGCATATGAAAGTATATACGGTACATAAAACAAAACCATTTTTAAAAATTTAGTCTCTTTGTTCCGTGTAATCTCCGAAATGGCTGAACCTATTTTGACAGGACTTTCACTGGCAGATAGCTGACGTTACAAGGAGTAACTTAGGCTACGTGAGCGAAACCGCGGGGTATAGTAACTGTACTGTACAGGGGTAGTAATATCTAATAGTTCTTCATGTTTTATTCTCAACAATCAAACTTGTACACTATAGACAATAACAAGTTTGTACATTATAGGTAACAGACAGTACCCTACCTATGTGTTCGACGATAACTTCCGAATGAAAACTGCCAGCGCGGGAGTAGTTACCTACGTCAGGCGGTATATTTGTAAGGTAGGTAACTACCTACCTACCTAAGTACCTACATAACTTAATAATTTTAGGTGATTCCTACGAGTATTATAACAGTCCTCCAAGTCATTACAATATATAATGCGCGGGTCAGCGACCCCACACACATTGGTACCTACATCTCATCACTCATTTCTACACAAAAAATGTCTCACCCATACTCCTGCCAGGATGACCTTTCGTTTAGATAAGTAGGTATTTAATTACACGACTGCACAAAAAAGGAGTGTAATGAGTAATGAGTGTGATGAGTAATGTAATGAGTGTGATTGTATATACATACATACAAACATACGTGAACCCTAAAAACATAACACAAAAAACTGCACAAAAGTTTTGGTGGAATAAAGAAACTCACGTACATACGTGATTCGGTGAGATTTCGATGTATGGGGTATCGCTAGAATCCTTACATAATCCCGAGCGACACTAGCTAGGACTGTCGTGTTTTTTTTCATGATCGATGTAACTTTTGTTACATGGACTTGTTTACTTATAGGTACTTTTCAACATTTATAGTTCTAGTAAGTACGTTATATAGCCTACTTGGCTTCCGGCCGTGGCTTCGCCCGCCTGGCTTAGGTACAAATACAATATCTTTATAAATTATAGTCGTGTTATTCTGATGTATAACCTCTATATTACGTACTGTAGTTTCATCAAAATCCGTTCAGTAATTTTTGCGTGAAAGAGTAATAAACATCCATACATCCTCAAAAATTTTCGAGTTTATAATATTAGTAGGATAGAAACGTACTCGGTAGCTGATATCTATTTATTATCACGTACACTGTATTATGTAACCTACCATATTTTTTATACTATTGAATAACAGGACGAGCTGGTCATTTTCTTGATGGTATAAAACATATAATTATATTACTCTGATAGAATAACGCCCGCCCATAACGATTGCAGTACCTACTCAAACTTCTAAGCACAAAGGCCGGCCCCACTAGGTGGACCGATGACCTTGTCAAAAGCGCGGGAAACCGTTGGATGCGCGAGGCGTAGCAGCTAGCCGGTCCAAGTGACGTCCTATGGGAGACGTACGTTTGCTTGTCAGAATATCCATGCTTTTTCATCAAGCGCGAATTACGAGATACTACACGTGTAAGCGCGGCTCGTGGTTTTTTGATGGTTTTGCATGCGCAAAACCACGAAATATACAAGAACGGCAATATTGTCTCGAAGACCTGTCTTGGCTCAAAGCGACGACTGCTCCGCTTTACGCTACATACATCACTTGCACACCACCTCTTATTTACCGTGGCGTCTGCACTGAGCACGCAGTGGTTGTGAAACAATTGTTTTGAATGGAGGTCGTACAAGCGGGTGCCGTGCGAAGCAACCGTCGCCGACTAGAGTTCCATCCAGCCAAAACTACAACGACACCAGACGATACGATATGCGTCAAGCGGGGATCGTGGTTTTTCCATGGTTTTCCATGGGCCGCAAGCGTTGTTATTTCGTCAAGCAAACGTACGTTTGCACACGTGTGCCTGGGGTCTGCCTATGGGAGAGGCCTATGTTCAGCAGTGGATGTCTTCTGGCTGATGATGATGATGATGATGATTATGACAAAACAGAGAGTAGTTTCATGCTTTTACACAGACGAGCTGGCGCAATAATTCAAACAAATCATCATTGACGGTTTCGTATTTTTTGCACGTACGTAATGAGCCGTGATTTTTCACCATTCGTGAGCGCGCACAAGCGCGCGAGTACGGAAGTCGGTTCGAAAAATTTGTCGAACCGAAATCTCGAAAAATTTATCGAATTTTGCGAGTACCGAAGTCTGCGGCGCAAGTACGGATCTATTCGGGTCGATAATATTCGATAAAATTGACAGTTCAAATCGATAAGGTGGGATTTATCGAGCCTCGAAACAATCGACAAAAGTTATCGAAAAGCTAGGTCGAATCCAAAGAGAATATAGAGCTACTACAATACTTTACCATCAGACTTCGGTACTCGCAACATTCGATAAATTTGTCGAGTTTTTCGGTTCGATAAATTTATCGAACCGACTTCCGTACTCGCGCCGCTGTTATCTAATCGGGGCGCCGCCGCATAGAATTATAGTCAAAGGTTAGCCGCCGCGCGCCGACGACGGCGCGCGGCGTTGCATGCCGGGCTGGCCACCGCCGCCGCCGCCGGCGCGCGGCGTTGCATGCCGGGCACATAGAAAGGTTTATAATCAAAGGCCGGGCACCGCCGGCTGCGCGCCGAACCGGAGTCCGGGCGGTGCAGTGCGCAAGTATGGAAGTCGGTTCGATAAATTTGTCGAATCGTAACAACTGATAAATTTATAGAATGTTGCGAGTACCGAAGTCTTATCGTAAAGTATTGTAGTAGCTTTATATTTCGTTTGGATTCGACCTAGCTATTCCGATAACTTTTGTCGATTGTATCGAGGCTCGATAAATTTTATAAAAAGTTGATTAAACCCAATTTATCGATTTGAATTGACAATTTTATCGATCGACAAGATCCGTACTTGCGCTGCGGGCCGGAGGTACCTATGTACCTATTATAATAGACCGTATACCTACACCCATCCAAACGAATTCTCGCAGAATATCTTCTAAGAAGAATATCTCAGTCGGTCATGCTTTTTATTTTACATTTTTGAAAAAGTTGACTGACTATGGCTGGTATTTTAGTATACGAGACATAGGTAGTGTACATACCTACATGCCACTGTACTGACCAATAAATGAGTAGTAAATATAGGTGATAAGGTATAACTATAATAAGTAGAATTCAGCGGGCCCAAGTACTAACTCTTACCTATTCTGTGGCGCCGCGCAGCCGGGCGCCGCCGTCGTCGCCGGAGGATTTCAAGTAAAGCGGAGGTAAAATAGGTACCTAGGTACTCATCCAAATGGACTCTCACAGAAAATGTTCTAGAAAGATCGGTGGGTAGCCTAAATAAAGCCTTACCTACTTATGCTTTGCTTACCTATGCTTTCACCTTTGTGTTTTACTGATTGCTTACGTATTTTATCATACTCACCTACTTCTTATACCTAGCTATAGAAGACATAGGTTCATACCTACTGTAATTCAATTGCCAGAGCGACCGATAAATGAGTAATTAAATATAATAAAGGTACCTACCTAAACTCTTTTTTGAAACACCAAGTTAGATATTATAGGCATTTCTTCCATACATAATTTTCATACCTATAGCTATAAATATATGGCCAGCGCAAGCATCGGAAACTATACAACGGGACGATTTTTTCTGAATTATTATAGATTACCCCGAACAAACACAAAACATGAGCGCCAGACGGCTTTTAAAGCTAATTAAAAATTCTAGATTATAGCCTATCACATTCTCGGATGATCTCTCTTCCATTTCGTGAAAATGCTATGAAAATCATGCAGTAGTTTCCGAGAAAACAAACACAAAAACAAACACGAATTCAGCGCGCCGTAGTACTAACTGTTACCTATTCTGTTCTATCACGTGACGCAGCTAGTAAATTCAAATAATTTGCTGTATTGAATTTTAGTAGATACCTACTCGTATCGACCTACCTACAGAGTTATATTATTCATTTCATTCATTTTTATTATTCATCACCATCATCATCACAGGAAGGGCCGTGTGGCCGTGCGGGTAACACGGATAAGATCACCCTATCTCTTCAGAAAAAAAATTTGTTATATCAAAATAACAGCTTTTTACCAAATGCATATGAGAGTATATATATACGGTAACTATTATAACAAAACAACCATTTTTAAAAATTTTGTGTCTGTTTGTTCTGGGTAATCTCCGAAACGGTTGGGCCGATTTTGACGGGACTTTCACTGGCAGATATCTGATGTTATAAGGAGTAACTTAGGCTACTTTTATTTTAGAAAAATAATTGGGGTTCCGTGCAAAAAAATAAAAACCAAGAAAATCCAATATATCCACGTGGGTGAAACCGCGGGCAGCAGCTAGTTTATGAACTTTTATGAATATATAAAGCTTTTTTATATAACGTGTACAATAAAGTTATCTATCTACTCACGGCGAAATAACCGTAGTTTTTTTACGGCAAAAAAACGTATATGTATATAAAATAAGTGGTCTAAAGGGCTATTAGACGCAATGAATTGACGCAAAGCATAATCACGGACCACGCGCAAACCATGGAAAAACCAAAATGGTGATCTTGACGCATAACGTACTGCCTAAGGTGGTGCCTGGTAGAAATCTAGTCCGAACGCTAAGGCAGTCCTCACACCTAATTCATGATTGATGGATAAGCATCAATCGCGAACCACGAGAAAACATGGAAAAACCACGATCTCCGCTTGACGCATATCGTATCGTCTATTGAGGTTGTGGCTGGGGCTTGCCGCTTGATGGAAATCTAGTCCGAGTACAACACCCGCTTCTACCTACTATTATTATTGTTATTATTGTCAGCCTCTTACGTTCCCACTGCTGGGATACCGGCCTTCTCTCTTTCTTTCTTTCTTTCTTTCTTTCTAGAGAGATGGGCCATAATCCACCACGCGGGCCCAGTTCGGCTTGGTGGATGTCGCATGTCCTCGAATTTTGTGGTTCTTGAACATGCCGGTTTCCTCACGATGTTTTCCTCACCGTTTTAGAGCGAGTGTCAATAATCCGCACATAACTTGATATAAGTTATTGGTGCGGGACGAGTAGAGATTAGAACTATGGTGCGTCGGATTGAAAGTCGCACAAGTTACCGCTCTCGATTCACTCTCGCTTCTACGAAAGATAAAAATTATTTCACAACCACTGCGTACTCAGTACAGACGCTGCGGTAAATAAGCGGTGGTACGCAAGTGATGTATGTAGCGTAAAGCGGAGCAGTCGTCGCTTTGAAACCAGACCGTCTGGCCGTAGTGCCGGTCTCGTCCGTTTAGTGGATTTTAGAGGTTTTTTTAGATGTTTTTTTCTTCAAACTGCGATGCGCGTGTAGATACTTACCTCGTATATGTGTAATTGTTGCAAAACCATGGTTATTTTGGTTTTTTATTTATATTTCAACATAAGCCGTGTAACCACAAAAACTAACTTTTAGACGCCTGTTTAACTCGACAGTGCCTAAAGATAAACCTCTAAACTGATTAGAAAAGTCACAACAGAGTGGAGTTAGACAATGGTTAGACACTACTTAAATCTCGATTTGTGGTTCATATTTAAACACGCGACTACGGCATGTTTAGGAGTTAAACTCTGTTTAACACACCGTAAACAAGTATTAAACAGCGTTTAACTCTTAAACATGCCTTAGTCGCATGTTTAAATAAGTAATTAACCACAAACCTTGATTTAAGAAGTGTCTAACCATTATCTACCTCAATTCTGCGGCGCGAGTACGGAAGTCGGTTCGACAAATTTATCGAATGTTGCGAGTACCGAAGTCTGATCATAAAGTATTATAGTAGCTGTATATTCTCTTTGGATTCGACCTAGCTTTTCGATAACTTTTGTCGATTGTTTCGAGGCTCGATAAATCCCACTTTATCGATTTGAACTGTCAATTTTATCGAATTTTATCGCCCGAAAGGATCCGTACTTGCGCCGCTGATGTGACATTTCTAATCATTTTAGAAGATAACGGTGACCTTATCATAGAATAAATACTCATCGTACAAGCCGTTATGATTATTTCTAATCATTTTGCTCGTGAAAGTTGTGTAGCGTTGTTTAACTTTTAGACACTGTCTAGCTAGAAAAAACCACGAAAAACTATTTTTAGACGCCTGTTTAGCTAAACAGCGTCTAAAAATAGTTTTTGTGGTAACGCGGTTTTAGTTCAAGTATGTACGTATGTACTTACTAGGTAGGTTATAGACTTGTGCTATTATCTATTCTGTAGTTATAAGTAGGTACGTACCTACTCAGTTATCAGTAAGTACATAAGTACCTACCTAAGTACTTACAACATAACACCGTATATCGGTCTTAGTCTTACTAAAAACACACCCTAAACATGTGTTAAACAGCGTCTAACTCCCAATCATGGCTTACTCACGTGTTTAAATATGAGCAACCACAATCATTTTATATCACAACTAGCTGCTGCCCGCGGTTTCACCCGCGCGGACTTTTTGGGTTCATGGGTTTTTTTTGCGCGGAACCCTAGTTGTTTTTCCAAAATAAAGTAGGAGTACCTTATAACATCAGCTATCTGCCAGTGAAAGTCCCGTCAAAATCGGTCCAGTCGTTTCGGATATTACCCGGAACAAACAAACAGACAGACAGACAAAAATATTAAAAATTGTGTTTTTGTTGGTAGGTACCGTGTATACTTTCAAATGCATTTAGTAAAAAAAGCTATATTTTTGATATTACAAACAGACACTTCAATTTTATTTATTTGTATAGATCATTTTATAGACGTTTTTATTTAGACACTGTCTAGCTAAACATGAGTCTAAAAGTTGGTTTTGTGCTAACACAATATGTAATAATAACAAATCGAATAATAATAGGTAGGTTTTTACGTAAATAGATAAGTATCTATTTACTTAAATTCTATTAATAGATTTCTATTTATTAGTATTTGAAAAAGATATAGGTAGGTAATATTATTACAAAAATACGATTTAGCCATTGTTGTACTGAAGTCAAAAATAAACACAGAACACTTCTCTAACGCAGCAAAGTCCAAATTCACAAGCATAGGTAAACATCCAATTTAGGCAAAGAAATCTGAATCCAATATAGCGGGCGGTGGCATTATCATAGAACACAATTACGATAATACGCATATCGTAAATCGTTTTACGTCTTCGGTCGATCACCTTGACCTTTGCTTGTTCGTAATGCCGCCCACAAATTACATAGGATGCCGCCGCACGCACCGGCCGATCGACCGCGTCTGGCGCGAGACAGTACTTTGTCACAAACATCGCGGTGTTTCGTGACTTTGAAATGGCACAGCAGCACACAGCGGGCACTGTAGTGTGCGTGAGACACTTCCCTCCTCTCCCCGCCAGGGTGGTAAAATTTCCGTGAGACGCGCGATGGTTCGACTCGAAAATCGGCGCGCAAAAATGTACGAATTGGCTTCTGGTACTTGGGGTGTTACGGCAAAACTACTAAATGTATTTAGTCAAACCAAAGTTATTTGAAATGTCGACAAACTAAAGCTTGTTACTATGTTCTTTATTTTTGAGTTTTCTTAGTTCTTTTGTAATTTATTTACGTCCAAACTTGCGTTAAAATATGTGCTAAAATACAGATGTTTGAAGGCTCATTACTTTTAAGCCACTTATTTTTTTTCTGTATAATTAGCAGATCAACCTAGATAATGAAGAGATAAATCGATATTATTCTTAATTTTGGACTTAAAACGTCAAGTAGTGGAGTAATAACCCAAATACGATTGTATGGAGAAATAAACGACTCGTTTTCCCTTAAGCGTTAAATACACTTATCCCGCTAGTTAAATATTCAACAGGTTTCAAAAACGATATAAATACCTGCGAAGAAAATCACTTTTGCAACGATATTATTTTCGTAAATGTAATCCCGGCCTAAGAGTAGATTATCAGGATGGTTGTTATTTATTTAATATTTTATTCGGCTATAAGTGGCTGTGTCATAATAATAAGTATAATCATAAAATTATGTAATTAAAGTCAACTTTTTTTTGTGTCTAAAATTTAAACGGGGGTCATAAACTGTAATAAAATCCGTAGTTACTACACTATCTTTGAATAAAATGGCGAAATCTTTGCGGTCCGCCATATTTTGCTTCACGCCTTCACTTTACAAAAGAGTTTCTCTGTCTACGTCACAGATTAGTAATATGTAGGTCTACGTCTGTCACCTTTTTTTTGCTTACCCGTTTTTTTTTTAAAGATGGCAGTACAAACTGCCTGTTAAAAAAGATGTAAAATCGATAAATTACGATTCGCTTATTAGACACTTTATAAAAAGGGAGTTTAGTTTTATCTATTCTATTTAAAGGATCTATTGAATTAATTTCATAAAATATGACTGAACAAAAGGTAGGTCCTCCCTTCAAGTTATGCTGTCTCCCCATAGGGTCCTTAGTGAATTGTTATTTAGTTATTTTTTTGACATAACATTATGGAATGCAATAAATAAATAAGTTATAATGCTGCCAGTATTTTGGGAATGCAATGTTTAATTTAATAGCGATTTGAGCATTGTATTGTGTATAAAGATTTTGCTTAAGTACTAGTTAATGTATATTGTTGTATTTAATAATGTTGTCGATTCTGTCATCTCATACCTAAACTCAATTTTAGTTTCGATCTCTTTCTAAATGAGAACACGAGAAAAAGATGGAATATATTTTAGACCTGTCAAATTAATCCACTTGCTTGTGTCTAGTGTAAATGAATTTAGTGGCGCCTAATTTATCAAAGATGAAAGACTCGTCTGTGGAAGACTTGCTCGTGTTATGTATTAGAAAGAGAGAGAAAGCGAAACTAAAATTAGGTTTAGGTATGAAACGACAGAATCGACACCATAGTCTCTCTGTACCTACTATCTATCTTCAAGATAGCAAAATCATTATAAATAATATCAAAACCCACCTGCGTAGAAAAATACACTGAAAAAAAACGGAAAACCTCTTTTCCTTAGGCAGTCAGGTAAAAAGATGGTTTTGTTAGATTGATGGATTTGGGTCTATTTATATATGTATCAAGGACATTATTAATTTGTTTGAATTGTAACAATGAGAAAATACTTAATACAGGCTTAGTACTTAGTAGTAAGCTGTCGCTAATGCCCAATTTTGAAAGTTATTTAAAATAAACACAAAACACTGTGTCTACTCACTGGTGTGGATACTTTTTCAAATTATTATAACTCAACTTAGCGTAAGTAATTTAGTATATATAATACAATATATAATATACATATAGTGCATTTGAGTAATTATGAAAAGCAGGATAATTATTTTTGGCGATATTTTTGGTCTGGCAACATTTACATGGGAAAGATGGCGGCTAGGTAAATGTTGCCAGACCAATAAACACTGCCGCGTTTGGTAGTCTTTGTGTTTCTAATTTCTGAGTGGCACTGCAATTGTTATGGGCCGGCGACATGCGTAACATAAGGCAAACGACCAGCTCGTTTCAGTATCGAAGAGTATAGAAAAAAAATAAGTTTAAAAAAGTTTGACGCCAAATTCATGACAGTGACGTTGCCATGACAACGGCGTTAGTTCCCCATTCAGACTCGTTCATTATAATCCTTGTCAAATGGATTAATTTGACAGGTCTAAAATATATTACATCCTTTTCTCATGTTCTTATTTGAAAAGAGAGAGTTACTAAAATTGGGGTTATGTTTGAGAAGCCACAAAGGCCAACATTTAGGTACTTTATATATTCTAAAGCAACCAGCTTCTTATTTATTTTCTTTCCTTTTCCTGGTAGATAGTTTTTCCTCTGCTTTGGGCTCTTTCGCTGTCTCATTCTCAACCCGCGGTTTCTTCTTCACCGGCTCTTCACCATCACGGTCAAGTGTAGATAGTTTTTCCTCTACTTTGGGCTCCTTCGCTTTCTCAATCTCAATGAGCGGTTCCTTCTTCACCGGCGTTTCACCATCACATTCAAGTGGAGATAGTTTTTCCTCTACTTTGGGCTCTTTCGCTTCCCCATTCTCAACGAGTGGTTCCTTCTTCATCGGCTTTTCACCATCACAGTCAACTGCAGATGGTTCTTCCTCTACTTTGGGCTCCTTCGCTTTCTCATTGTCTATGAGCGGTTCCTTCTTCACCGGCTTTTCACCATCACAGTCAAGTGTAGATAGTTCTTCCTCTACTTTGGGCTCCTTTGCTTCCTCATTGTCTATGAGCGGTTCCTTCTTCACCGGCTTTTCACCATCACAGTCAACTGCAGATGGTTCTTCCTTTACTTTGGGCTCCTTCGCTTTCTCATTGTCTATGAGCGGTTCCTTCTTCACCGGCTTTTCACCATCACAGTCAACTGTAGATGGTTCTTCCTCTACTTTGGGCTCCTTTGCTTCCTCATTCTCAATGAGCGGTTCCTTCTTCACCGGCTTGTCACCATCACAGTCAACTGTAGATGGTTCTTCCTCTACTTTGGGCTCCCTTGCTTCCTCATTCTCAATGAGCGGTTCCTTCTTCACCGGTTTTTGACCATCACGGTCAAGTGTAGATAGTTCTTCCTCTACTTTGGGCTCCTTCGCTTCCTCATTCTGAATGAGTGGTTCTTTCTTCACCGGCTCTTCACCATCATGGTCAAGTGTTTTTATAGCCTGAGAAAAGATTAAACATCCGTGTTACCACAAAAAACACTTTTAGATGTCTGTTTAGCTAGACGGTGTCTAATGATTAAAAATGTCACAGCAGAATGGAGTTAGCCCACAGTTGGACACTTCTGAAATCAAGTGTTGTGGTCGTTAATATTAAAAGGCATATCGACGGTTAACCACCAATACCTCCTAACTGACATTTTTTGGCAAACTGCTTTTTTTAGTTATTCAGCACAAAAACCGTCTATCTCACACGATAGAAATATGTCCTTTATAGAATTCATAATATTTCTTATACTTTTACGATCGTGGTAATAACAGCTAAATAAGCGAGGGTGAAATTTGGTGGCAATTGCTGCTAACTTCAGCGTGCGCGACCCAACTTATATGAACCGGTCACATTTTTCGCGCGCTCACTGCTTTAAAGGTAAGATTTTTGTATTTTGTTGTATTATAACAATATTTTATAGATCATATATAAACATATAATATGTCTTTGTATAGTTCTAACGTTTTTAGTGTACAAAATTATATATATTTTGAGTAAATTAGTTGTAAACAAGCAATGTGTAGATAGTAGTTATTAGTTGTACATGATTTTCGGGATTGTTTACAAAACTAATACGGTCTACAGAGCATTTTGGAGTTATTATACTCAAATTTAAAGAGGGTAGTTTAGTTTAACTCTTAAATATTGTAGGTGAAAATCTTATAACTAAGTTTTGATTTAACATTTCAGAATGAGTCATCGATCAAAAAACATGATCCAGATCTGTTTGACGACTAAAAACGAAGATGCAGACCTAAATTCAAATTATAGCTTATACAATACACGATTCCACCACATCACCATTCATCGATTCTCCAATTTTGATCAACAGAGTTTATTGAACAATCTACTATTACTATCGATTCAATACAGATCTCGAACTTAGAAAATTCAGTCAAGACAATAATTTAACCGTTCCTACACTAATTCAAGCAGACTTTCAAGAAACATTAGAATTAACAGTAGACCATTGTGCTGCCGAATTAAATGCACTCAGCTCTGTCAAGTTGTAGATCGAACATTTATCTCCCCTAAAACAATAAGACAGTTAGACAGCTTAGAAACTGAGGTGCCTTTACCTGACGATTCGACACTGATTCAGTCTTTAGTTCTAGGATTTACCAATGAGTCTTAACAGTCAACAAGAGCTGAAGATAATGTTGATACATCAACCAATGAAGATAATGACTATGCTCCTGATAAAACGGATACTACAGCTTCTGACACTTCATAAGTGATGTAGAAAATACAGTACAAGAGGTACAAAGTTATCATAACACAGAAGATACAGAACCATTTTATGGCGATATTTCTGATGAGAGAAGGAAAAATAGGCTGCCTTTGGGCAATAGAAAAAGAACCTCAAAAAGAGACTTCTGATAGAAACTAACTGAGGCTTATTTGGGCCATGAGGCTCCAAAAGTTCAAGAGCGCAATAAAACAGACCTGTATAATATTCTAGCTAACGCGTTGCTAAATTTATCTATACGCCATAATGTACCTGTTTACCAAAAGTTTTTGGAAGTGGGGCACACCCTCATGGAAGGAGATTATATAATCTCCTTATGTACAGACATGGTTAGAATAATAAACTTACTAAGTGATTATGTAAAATCTACCAAAGAGGCAAGAATCAAACCATTTCCCTACAAGACAGTGATGCTGCAATATTTTTCTAACTATGCCAATTCAGGAATGTGCTGGCGATATTCCTCGATAAGACCAGATAGAAAAGCCGGTGACTCAATTAAATAATAAAAAACTCAAGTGACCAATATAAAAGCTATTGCTTACTTACCAGATGGACTGATACGAGTAAAACTTGATTATAACTCTGCATGGATGGAGCTTCCTCAGAGACTAAAAGAATTTCCTGTCATAGAAAATTATGAATCATTATATACAAATTAGTAACCAATTCTAGATTCTAAATATAGACATCTTTAGGAATTGAAATGCTGACTGCCTGAAGATTGTCAGCTTTTCTATGATTCTTTACCTCATATTTAAATTAAGTATGTAAAACTTTGAAGCCAAATTATTTACTAAGTTGATTTGAAAAGAAGTACTTAAGTACAAACTTAATACCTCAATTTTTTATTGATAGTACTAGATTGATTATTTACACGAGTGCATAAAAAATAAGTGTCAAAAAAGGAGTGTATTTTATGTATTTAGGGTTCATGTATGTGTGTATGTTTGTATGTGGGTTTCTTTATTCCACCATAACTTGTAAATTCCTGAACAAATTTGTATTTATGGTGTACTAGAATCCTTACATGTCCCGATGACACTGCCTAGGGCAGTCATGTTTTTTATATAACTTTTGTTATTTTAGTAATATCGTAGATAGATGTTGATGTTTATGTTACAATTTTTTCGAAATTTGGTAAATAATTTAATAAAAACGTTTTTCTCATAATTGCAATAACTTTCATTTCGTATGTTTTTGTATATTCCACAACAATTTTGCAAATAATTGCTTCTATATGAAACGACAAAACCTCCTATCTACATTTTCAGCCTTTTTAAAAAATAGAAAATACTTCTATCTTACCTATCTATTTATTTAAATAAAATAAATGAAATTAATTATCTTAGTAGTGTAAAGAATAATATTTAAAACCAACTATATTTTTGTTTTATTCTTATTCACACCCACATTAACTGTAGAAGGTTTTTTGTGCCTCCTGTAAACTTTAGTAAAATTGAGTTAGGAGGTCTTGGTGGTTAACCGTCGATATGTTTAAGGGTTAGATGCTATTCACGTGTTTAGTGTGTTTAATTTTTTCGCGGTAAAACCAATACCTACGCTCTTATTAATGAACAGTGTTATAAGATGGAATAGTTAACTATATTTTGACTCTTTCGATTCATTTTAAAATGATCAATGAATAACAAAGACAATACTAAACACTTTTTATTAATAAAGAGCCATCTCTGAGACTCCGGTATCCCAGCAGTGGGAGTGTAAGAGACTGATAATGTAATAACAATGGATTTTCAGAAAACGAAATATTTTACCTTTGTCGGCGGCACTAACGGAGCACCTAAGTCAAGTGATGCATATGTCTCAGATTCTCCCTTCAAATATTTTAATATATTGCGGTTTGGTCGACGCACAGCTGGTATACCAGCTTCCTAAAACAAAATTACTTTCCTTATGTACACCCCATAATATTCTTATTTGTGATAGGGGTTATAAGCCTGCACTGACATCCAGTTACCAGGTGCACGTAGAACTCTTCTGCAAGTGTCCAATCTGGGTTTTATAAGCAAAGTAGACGGTGATATTAGGGGTTTATAATAACGAGCGCAATGCAGTGCCACGCAGGCCTTTGTGTTTCAGAGATCCGAGTAGGCATTAAGCTTACCATTGGTCCAAATTTTAAGAAAAAATCACCCTTGTGTGGCAGGCCTTGTTTTGCAGGCAAGGTTCCTGCCAACTTAGCTACTGTACCTACCGTTGCTTGCTTAATGTACTCTGGATGAATCACATGCGAATTTTTGAGCAAATAAAGAAGGCTTTCCAAAGTGTAGTACTCTTTAGTGTTTCCTTTTTTGTCACTCCTGGAACGAAAAGGATTAAAATGAGATTTTTATAAACTATGTTACATAATATTGTCTTCAGAACCAAAGGTATGTGCTCAGAACACTGCTGTTTTCTAAAGATATGTGCTGTGATGATTGATTATCTGGAAATGGTGTGACCAACTAAGTGGTAAGACTAACTCTTCTGCAACTGTTCATCTGGGTGGGTACAAGCGCTTTACTCGTGTCGTCTGCCGCCAAGTAGTATTGTGCAAGCATTACTGTGTTCCAGTTTGATGAGAAAAGTTGCCAGTGAAATTACTAGGCTTATGAGACTTAATACCTAAAGCCTCACGGTAATGAGCACACTGCAGTGCTGCGCAAGCATTTGTATTTCAAATTTCTGGGTGGCACTGCAATTGTTATGGGCTGGCGTTATGCTTGCCACCAGGCAAACAACCCGCTTGTCTACTATCCTAAGTAGGTACCTACCTACATAGGCGATTTTCACATGTTTATTTGTAAACAATGATTGCCTTGTCATGATTGATTTCATTATTCTCAAAATTACAGAATAATATGGGAAGCTCAATTGTGAGCTTCGGAATACAGGTATTCTAAATACAGATTGTATTGCCAATCTGTATTTAGAATACCTGTATTCCGAGATTCTTATATTACCTACTCTGAATTCTGTACTACCTTCTGCCTGTTGTTTCACCCCGTTCCTGCAGGAACTGTGGGTTGTTCCAGGATAAAAAGTAGCCTATGTTACTCTCCCATCCATAAACTATATCTATGCAAAAAATCATGTAGATCCGTTGCTCTGTGAAAGGACAACCAACAAACACACTTGCATTTATTATCATTTGGCTTACTATGTACCTACCCAGTCCTATATTAAATATTGAAGTTATTAAAAAATATATATATCTATTACTCATCAGTAATTATTAAAAAACAGATTAGGAGTTAAATGTTAATGCCAATAACAATAATTTAGTGCTCCGGTACTGACTGATTATGACTGTTAATTGCAATATGGGGTTGAGACAACAAGACATTCTGCAAGACTTCATAGCACAATTCCTACTATTGCACATAAATAGTTTATAGTTCTCTTCAATATTTCAAGTAGTACCTACTAGTCTACTACTGTACCTAATTCAGGTCATGAAATAAATTAAAAAAAAAAACTGTACCTAATTGGTAGCACAATACCAACATTCGAAAATCACAACTCTGTTTTGTGACATTAGGGGCAAATAGAAAGAGAAAGCAGAAAGACATGAATTTGTTAAGATGACAAGGTAAGATATACGTATACCTTGTCATCTTTTTAGTCGCCTGTTTAGCTAGACAGCGTCTAAAGATAAACGTCAAAAATGATTAGAAATGTCACAACAGAATTGTTAACAACTGTTAGACACTACTTAAATCAGGATTTGTGGTTGCTCATATTTAATCGCGCGATTAAGGCATGGTTAGGCGTTAAACAGTGATTAACACAGGTTCAACATGGTTTTAATTTTTTTGTGGTCAGACCCGAACATGTCTTTCTGCTATGAATATTGGTATATTTATTTTACTCGTTGAGCTCAGCTCAGAGTACTTCGAGAGTTAACGATTACAGATAGTCGTGTTGTCTAGACCACAAGTTCATAGCTCTACTTACCCAGCAATAATGCAATTTGTCTTTACATCTTTAGGCCAAGCTTGTTCACCAAATATAATTTGGTCATCTCGTTCTATAATTTCTTTTTTGTTTAAAGTGTACTCTCGTAATAAACAGATCGGATCTGACATTATTTTTTATTATGAAAATACCAAATACACCGGCGCGGCTTGTTTATTTACCACAGACTAGGTAGAGATCAGACCGCCATCTCGGGAACATTTGTGTTAAACCGTATGCTGGAATTGAACATGACATTTCTTCTTTTTTTTAAATTCGCTCTTTGTAGACATGGCAAAGGAAAACGATCATTCAGCCTATATGATCTGTAGGCCACGGTATATAGTACCATTTTTACTTTGTTTGTATGTTTAGGATAATAAATAAAACACATAATATGTAGGTACATATGTAATAACAATTTATTTATTAATATTTTTATTTCAAATTTATTTTTATAAGTACTTTATTTTAAACGTATTTATAAACAAAATGTTCATGCCAGCTCTATAGTATATCTTATACTAATTTGAACAGGACAAAGTGCAAGTGCGAGCACACATAAATGCAAAGGTATAGGTACCAACATCTATGTGCACTCGCACCCACTCGTAAGATATATTATGTATAATGCACTTAATAACAAACTAAATTATATATTATTTTAGCTTCTCTAGAATTTGGTGAAGATACTATGCTATGAAATACTCCAATATTATTTAAATCAATGCCTAGCCCAACCAGGATTTTGTCTTTCAACTTGGTTCTGGACACACTCCACCAATATGTGGTGCACATCTTCTGGCTTATTACATAACTCTTAATTCAGTGATGAAGCTTTTCCCATCAAGTGTACAAACTTCTGTAGTGGTATGTGTAACAACAATCTGTTTCCTACTTATATCACCAATAAACCAATGCAACAAGGAGGGTGACTTTGAATAATTTTATACCATATTCCTTTGCTTTTCGACCGCTCGTCATGATGTCTTGTTTTTGCGGTGACAGCCTCCCGAAGATCTTTTGCCTTTGCGATTAATGCTGTCTAACAAGTTGTCGAAGAAAGAAATTGCTTCTGCCATATTCTTCAATGTTGCACGACTGGTGTTCCATCGAGATAGAGAGCTAAAAATAAAAAAAAATATCAGTCTAATAAATAAAAATGCTCAGTTTTTAATAATGCTAATATTCTGTGTGTAGATAGAAGCTGATTTATATAACATTAATCATCAATATTTTTTTATACTATTGGATAATGAGACAAGCTGGTTGTTTGGTTGCTGGCCTGATGGCAAGCATAATGTTGCCCATAACAATTGCAATGCCATTCAGAACTTTGAAACTCAAAAGCCTGTGGGTAACAGCATTGCACTTGTTACCCTGAAACATTGCACTTGTTACCCACAACGCCAGGTGCCCAGTGCAGTATAATAGCCTATCAGGTAAGTAAGTAGATCTTTAAATTGCATGACCATTAGCTACAACCTAGAGTATTTAGCTATCAAAATAAAGTAGTACTAAATGAATGTCAGAAAGTGAATGATGATACATACCAAGGTCTTCAGTACTTGCAATAGGTAGTTTATGTGAAAGACAAATGTGGTGCTTCCTTAAGTAACTATGATCACAGCATGTAGTCATCTCAACATCTAAAAAAAACAAAAATTCCACTGTTAACTTTCTAAATGGAAGGACTTGACTTCTTTTAATTCAACTTGAAGCGGTGAACAGGGTGCAATAATGACAGAACTAGTTCTGGTCGTGCCAGGGTCATCAGTTCTAAAACCAACACGCATTTTGTAGTTAACATTATAGGTTAACCTTGAGATGCATTTACAACTGGGATATTTGGTAGTTTCGTTGGGCAGTGGCTATTTTCACGGAATTTCACACATACATAAAATCACCACAGATAACTAAATTTATATATGTGCTGCCATGTTTCTGAGACTGTAAAACCCGTGAATGGGAAACTTCTAACTTGGGCTAATCTGCGGTGCAAGTACGGATCTTTTTGGTCGAAAAAATTCCATAATATTCGATAAAATTGACACTTCGAATCGATAAAACCCACTTTATTCGATAAAATTGACAGCTCAAATCGATAAAGTGGGTTTTATCGATTAGAGCTGTTAATTTTATCGAATTTTATCGGCCCGAATAGATCCGTACTTGGGTTGGTTCCACGCCGCTTTGCTCGTGAAGTCTGCCGCCAAGCAGTAATATGCAAGCAGTGGCGGATCCAGGATTTTGGTTTGGAGGGGCTTAACCTAGGTGAGAGTAGGCTTTATTTTTCTCATTTAAGGCATAGGGAGTCTGTCTGATACCTTTTTTATACTATTGGACTAGCTGCTGCTAGCGGTTTCACCCGCGTGGAGATATTGGATTTCATGGGTTTTATTTTTTTCGCGCAATTATTTTTCTACAATAATAGTAGCCTAAGTTACTCCATATACAACATCAGCTATCTGCCAGTGAAAGTCCTGTCAAAATCGGTCTAGCCGTTTCGGAGATTACTGGAACAAAGAGACAATTTTTTTTTTAAATGTTTGTTTTTTTATACTTACATTTTCATATGCATTTAGTAAAAAGCTGTTATTTTGATACTACAAACAGACACTGCAATTTTATTTATTTGTATAGATAACGAGACGAGCGGGACATTTGCCTGATATGTATATCTTTTTCCTCATTCCTCACTGCATTCGACTGTGGCGTGCGGTGCAGCAGTGGGGTCCGTATTAAAGAGAATTTTAAACCAAGTAAATCCGATGATTTATGTTTTTTACATTTTTTGGATTCCATACATCTGAATGATAATAATTGGAAACTTTATAGGATCACTCATATAAATGTCTATCCGTATGTCGTAGCCAATTTGCTCCGAATCTACTTCTTTTTAACTGACTTCGAAAAAAAGGAGGAACTGTTACCACTTAAAACAACTTTTGACGCCTGTTTAGCTAGAATGTGTCTTAAAAATATCACAATAGAATTGAATTAGAAAACGAGTGGAAAATGATAAGTCACTGACATTATTTCCAGGTAATGTGGTTCATTTTCGCTCGATCTGCCTTCATCTTTATTTATATTCAGTAACAAATGCAGTTGTTACGTAGTATAAGTTACTCCTTATAAAATCAGATATCTATCAACGCAAGTCCCGCAGAAATCAATCGTGCTATTTCAGAGATAAGCCGAAACATACAGACAGTCAGATAAAAAAAAATAAAAAAAAATTTGTTTTGATAAATTTCATTTGTTTTTTGTTTGCATTTAGTAAAAAGCTGTTATTTTGATATTACAAACAGACACTTCAATTTTATTTATTTGTATAGATATTTATATTGATATACATTATTTTATTTATTTATCTTTCAATATGGTTTAATTTGCTAGCAAAGAAAAGTAATTATTTAAGATATGATAAAATTGTTCTCTAAAATAATTCCCTATTTGAATTCACATTAGTATTAATTAAAAAATCTGCGTTGAACGAAACGTAATCACCACTAATCGTACGCAAGAGGATCTACATGTACACGGAAAATCATCGACAAGGTAAAAAGCTACATAAACTTTCAAGAATAGACCTTATCGTTATGGTTATACGACTGCTAATGAACGCAGAATTATCTTGGTATGACGTGAAATAAGAATCAACAAACCATTATAAACGTCAGAAACTGCACACATAGATAGAATCATAGATTAAATGAACACACATGCAAAGAAATTTTACTCACACATAACCGAAAACGGAATTTAAAATTGCCAGGATAAATAATTAGTCTCAATCTTCATTTCGCTAGTTTTGTAAATCAGAAATAGTGAAAGTAAAAATTGTTAATTCGTTTTATTTTACTTCTAAATATTTTTCCTTCAATAAACTGTCTTTTTTGGTCTATAAACAACTTCCAGGAAGATTTTTTGTCACCATGACGGGCATACACGTCATTCATAATAATTCAGTTCCATCTATCATTTCCTACCTGAAAGAAGTGTGGGTTTTTCAAAATGGAGAAAAAAAATTCTTACAAATAACACCTTCGAAATAATATTTTCCTCCAAAAAACTGTCTGTTTTGGGCTAAATCTTTTAGGCAGAAATTATTTTTGGTCATATATGTCGGGCGTACACGTCACAGACAGCTATATACGTTCACATCATTCACCTTAATACAATTCATTCATTCCATTCGGTCTTGGAACTGTCAAAATGGAGGAAAAAATGACGTACAAATAACGACTTCGGTTTCGTTGCAGCATGCAATCCTAAATGTTGACATGTTGACAATGAGAGATGATGTTTACCTGTTTCGAAACAGACGATGGTCGTGTCCTGAAGATATCCCAAGGCAGCGAACAAGTTTGTATAAGCGCCAGTCTTCAATCGATTCGCCGTATTAGCAAATCTTTGTTCATGTTTGTGACAAACATGTAATTTGCTAACATCACAGTGCATGCTCCCATAAACTTTAGCCATTGTGCTTATTATCCTCTCTGGGAATCCTGTACAACACTTTAGGACTTTTCAATAAAACAAAACACTACATATTTTAAAGAGCGCTTTTAAACAAGGGAAAATATCAAACACTACATTAAAAAAGTAGGTATACAGATACTATAATTATCTAGATTGGAATAAAAAATGGCCGCCGCCCGCCATTGAATGAACTGATTATAACGGGGGTGAAGGAGGAAAGAGGAGGGCGCAAACGTCGTGTTCAAAACTCGCACTGTCATTCTCTACGGTGGATTTTTTTTGTTCGTGCATTGCCTGGCGCGTTATTTACTAACAGAATGACTAATTGACTATATTATACCTAACTATAATTTGAAAATGTGTAGCGAAACTAACGTCATCTGTTAATAGGCGTGGAACTATTTTGACGTTACTTAAAAATGTCAAAGTCAAAATAGTTTCCATGGCAACTATTCGTTGAGTTTTGGCGGGAATGCGAAAATGTGCTGTTGTTGATTTTATGTTATTTACTAAATAAAACCTTTGATTATTTACCTGCTATGACTAAAACCTATTTTTATCGAGTGTTAATGTGTAATAACGGTGGATTATTAACCATTAAGTGTCCGTAAACGTGCATGAGTGAAAGGCAAATACCTAGTACAAAGACGAAAAACGTGTATTTTCGTATTCTATCTAAAACTCCATAGAAGTATTCAGTAAAGTATCCACCGCTTTACTAAAGCGTCACTTTGACTCGACCGGACCTAGACAAAACTTTAACGTGACTTTGACAACTTTAATGCACCAAAACTAGAGATTTAGAATAACTTGACACTGGCTAAATACGCTGTCATTTCACATGGGCTTGGCGCAGTAGTAAGTTTTCATACATAGGTACTGCTCTAGGGTTAATAAATAGAATAAAACTCATATTTTCATTAATTAAGAATTTATTTAGTTTACACAAAGTCGCTTATTAAATCATTTGACAACATCATTATGTGCAGTTATTAAATCAAAGTATATTTTATTAAATTGTTAACAAAGTGTAAAAATATTTACAAACAATTTACAAAATGTGGGTACCTAGTCTACTTTTCTATACTTGTCTAATAATGTAAGCAAACTCGGCGAATGCTCACCAACGGTGATCCGATCGCTAGCCAATGATATGATTCGAATTTCTATTTGTCATTGGTTGGTGAGCCGTCATGTTTGTATAGATTATTGGACAACTAAGAAAATTTCCATTCAACTTATTACTTTTTTAGCGGTGACTCGGACAAAACAGGAAGCGTTCACAAAGCAAAGCTCCTTTCTATGTCCCATTTTGAATGGGGTTGGCGCAGTACATTCAAAGAAACAAACTGATTTAGGTTATAGCATTTTTTTACAGCCGCATTGTACGAACCCTCCACAATCAAAGCAATAAAAACTAAAACTCAATACCTCTGCACTAATTTGTTATAGCGAATCTGCTAAAGCTCTGATTACTGAGGTTTATACCTAATTTGTTACAAAAATAACGTACCTACTTATATACAGTCTGAGTTTGAATTGGTACATTATACCGAACGGGGTCAATCTACTCCTGGAGGTCACCAATATTTGTTTTACGAGTTTTTGAAATTCGAAATTTTTCATTGAAGAATGGCATTTTCACACCAACTGCTCGACAATATCACGTAGTCTCAACGTAAAGCAAGGCATTGCCTGTCTAGGGAGAGAAAGTTGTATGAAAATCCTTTCTGAGCAAGGAGGTTTTAAATAAAAACCCAGCTTATGGGCATTGTAATAAGAGTTTATTGGAAAATTGAACTGGCCAACATAGGCACAACAAAAAAAAAAACAAAAAGGTAATTTCCGAGCAAGGTTATTTGAATGAAAACTCAGCATTAACGGGCATTGTAATAAGAGTTTTTTGAAGATCGAACTGGCCACAATAAGCACAACAAAAAAAAAAAGAACGCAGTTGCATGAAATTTAAAATAAATTATTTATGTAGCCCTGGCTTTTTATTGTCTCGCAGGTGTGAAAAGTAGAGTATTCACCTCTAGGATAAAGCCTGTCATAAAACCCCTCGTCTTAACAGTAACATGCAAGCATTACTGTGTTCCGGTTTGATGAGCAAAGTAGCCAGTGAAATTACTTGTGCTTATGAGATTTAATACCTAATGTCTCAGGGTAAAAGTACACTGCAGTGCCGCGCAGACCCGTGTTTCAAAGTTCTGACTGGCACTGCAACTGTTATGAGCCGGTGTTATTCTCACAATCAGGCAAATACCACCGGCCAAAATACACACCTCCACCACCACTTATGATTAGGTCAGGTAGCTCATAAAAAAATCATGCCATTGAGTAAAACATATCTTCCAGTCACCGCTAATTTAAACAGACTTTATGCTAGATATATTTAGCTAAGTATTTATAGGCCTCGATACTAATGCTCGTAAACTTAATTGACTTAGTGACAATATGGCGTCAATTCTGACGTCACAAATCTAAGCCACAGAATAGATAATAGTACAAGTCTAATTTTAGTGCTGTCGCGTATTGGGCCACCGAACGCGACCACATTGTGGGGCAAGTACGGAACTTTTCAATCGATAAAATTCGATAAATTTGACAGTTCAAATCGATAAAGTAGGTTTTGTCAATTTTTTATATAATTTATTGAGCATCGGTACAATCGACAAAAGTTATCGAATAGCTAGGTCGAATCCAAAGAGAATATAGAGCTACTACAATACTTTACGTTCAGACTTCGGTACTCGCAACATTCGATAAATTTATCAGTTTTATCGATTCGACAAATTTATCGATCCGACTTCCGTACTTGCGCCACTGGTACGATAATCATTGTTGGCGATGATACCGTTGACGATAACGACATTGTGAATTCGTACTACCAGTCCGATGATATCATGTAGTTATCGATATCGACCTATATGAAAACGGCCAACAGGGCTGGTGTATATCCTTCGCCTACACGAGAAGAATCGCCTGTATTATGACGCGTTTACACTAATTACCGAATACGTCAGCAGCATTTGCTTTAACCGAATTGGCCCATTTACATTAGGCCCTATTAGTTTCCGGCCTCCCGACCGACCGCAAGTATCCACAAGATAGGGTCGGTCACCGAATGAGTAGGCGCATTCGTTTTCGGCTTCCCGATCGACAGCAAATATTTACACAAGCTGGTTATTACCGAATACTAATGGCGTCTTCTCCCAGAAATGTGTAGCATTTCTGCAGGGGTATTTTAATTCATTCGGAATTATACCCGCGTCGGAAGCGACAGTCTTGATCGTTTATATTTCGGGATCGATGTTCCTGTTTACGGCCGGAACATCGGTGTATTATGTGTACAACGCCGGGGAAAGGAAGCTACCCTGCGGTACTCCTGCTGCGATCGGTCTTTCAGTTGATAGTCTTCTGTCGACTCGCACCTGGAATGTGTTTCCAGGAACGAGCTGATGATAGTCACTATTCTTCTGGGTGTAAGTCTGCTTGTACAGAAGTTCGTTGTGTCAGACTCTGTCAAACGCCTTCTATATGTCACAGCGAAGCGACGTCATTGTTGATCTTCCTCCTTTACGCACGAAGCAGTTTGCTTCTAAATTAATTTGGCGTAACGCTAATGAGTGGGTCTCATTGCCTGAGTCTGTTCCCTGAGCGATGTAACCTGGGTTTCTCCAAGTCACGGGTCAAAAGGTATGTTCTAGGTAAGCGTGCTAAATCATCGACCGCACACATTTTACATTGAAAAAAGAATATATTTGACTAATGAAAAACACTCAGAAAAGACGCTTTGTCTTTCACACCACACCTTCCACGTTCGTCATTACAGACAGAAAAGGACAGGCACCAGCGATAGTGGCGCCATCTGGGATTAGCTTTGCCTGTGCCATCCCATTGATAGACGCGTAATAAACGCAAACTTTCCATTAAAACCCCCAGATAGGTGCGTTATAATCGACTATATCATCGCCATGCGTTATCAAATAACGCAAGTCTATTTGTATTGGGTCTTTTTGTACTACTATTAGATATAACGAGACGAGCGGATCGTTTGCAAGACGGTAAACATAACGCCAGCCCATAACAATTGCAGTGAACTTTAAAACACAAATTCCTGCGCAGCACTGCAATGCGCCCTTTGCCCTGAGACATTTAAAATCTCAGTAATTTCACTGACTACATTGCTCATCAAATAATAGTAATAAGTTACTCATCAAATAATATTAATAAATTACTCATCCAATAACAGTAAAAAATAATTTTCTGGAACATAGTGGTGCTTGCAAATTACTATTACGCAGTAGTGTGTAAAATTGCACGACCAAATACAAAATGTACTAAAAGTACTAAAAGCAATAACGAAAGTAAAAAGTACTAAACAAAGTACTAAAAGCAATAACGCACGGCGTTATTGAACGTCGCAAAGTTACAACGCACCTCTCTGGGGAAGCCTTTACATACAATTTTATTAACTGTTTTAAAAATACGTAGCATGCCGAACGCCAATGTTACAATTTGACATTTCTTGTGTTCAATTATTTTAATTGGTAGTATACGAAATATTTACCATGAATTTTATTTGATTCTGAGTACGTAGTTAAGGCTCTGTAATAAGCTAATCTTCAGGTATTGTCCTTTTTTAGTGAAATAAAGTTGAAAATGATGATGCGTTTTGCTTTTAGTTTAACGTAATTTCTTAAATATTAAGAAATAGAGACACCATTAAGTTTAAATATTTTCATACATCTCTTTAGATAATTAAGTTTAGATTTTTATTTCGGTTTAAAGATATGATAGTTGTACTTAGCTCAAAATATTAAACATTTTTGGTGGTCCTTCTGCAGTTTTATTTTTCAAAATTCTGGAGCATTTTTATAAAATATTTCTAAATAAGTCTTTTCTTCAAACACTTGACAATAATACTGTATTTTTTGTTTCAAGTAATTTATATAGACACGAATATATATGCGACGAAAAACCGGACGTTTCGCTTTGGACAGCGCCTTTATTTAGGGCAACTTTGCTTTCCCTAAAAACCTTATTTGGGCTACAAACATTAAAAAAAATACCCATAAAGTACAGCCGTTCTCGAGTGTTTTGTTTACCAATAAAAAGCATTTATATTTTATTTATATTTCGATATATGTCAAGACATATATGACCTTCGGCCACGGTTAGTTAAAAAAAAATAATACATTTTTCGTCGCTAGCATCACATAATACGTAGCTCATCGAATTTTTGAAAGTTAAGCATCTGAGCAGGAGAACTGGGGGACGCGGTTTCGTATCCCATCAGCAGCAAAAATTTTTGTGATGATTGTTTTTATAAAAACATCCTGTCTGTTTAGCATTTCATTTTAAAAACGTGTTAAAACCTAAATTTTCGCGATAAAAACCGTTCAAACTAGTTTAATCCATAGGAAATATTTCGCATCGTATAAACATTCCAGTTTTTTTTTTCAGTCAGTGTTTCGTCAGTTCATAATAATCTTCTATAATTAGAGCTATGTACAATTATTTACAGATTTTCATGTAAGAAGTGTAATAAAGTCGCTTCGTAGTGCTTCGCCGCATGCATCGCGCGGAGTGAGTGCCTCTCGCCCGGATATATCTGTAAATGTAAAAAAAAATATTATATCGTAAAGTTTATGCAGCCAGAGTGTGAATCGGTAAGTTATCACGAAACGGGGTCAATGTACTCCTGGAGGTCAACGACATTTTGTTTTATAACTTTATGAAAATCGGAATTTTTCATTGTCGAAATAGCATTTAAAATTTGCGTCAAAATTTTACTACAGAATTTCCGGACAGCCATATATCAGCTGATTCACTTGAACTATATTGAACTTTGTTAAGGGCAGGATACTCCGCGCCGCTATCTCGCTCCCGCATCTCAACAATGAATGTTTGAATGTTTTTTTTTAAGTTTAAACAAATTGTATGCACATCATAAATTATGCTCCTATTTGGGAAAGCACTTGCTGCTAAAACACAGGCCTCAACGCTTATTTTAATGGTTTGAGCTAAATATTTAATGTAATGTGTTTGAGAGAAATAAATTTTTAATTTAAAAAAAAAAACATTTTTGAGGGTAAACAATAACTTAATATAATTATGAAAAATTTATAGATTCTGGCAAATAAATGTGCGAAGTGATTTGATTTGCGACACCTATCAAGCGTGTTGTGTTGTGTCAAAATCCCCCTTCATGGGGGATGCCGATGCTCAGCAGATGACGTCTTTCAGCTGATGATGATGATGAAATAAAGAGTGGTATTGTGTCTCACCTGAACCCTGTGCGGTTTCCCAAGCCGTACCAGCTCTGACAGCAGCGAGGCGGTGTGACAGAAGTGGACATTCTCGTCTGCCAACCCGTGGATTATAAGCAGTCGCCCTTCTCTGTAACAAATTCAGTGAAATTACTGGGCTTATGAGAGTTAATACCTAATGTCTCAGGGTAACGAGCGCACTGCAGTGCCGCGCAGGACTTTGTGTTTCAAAGTTTTGAGTGGCACTGCAATTGTTATGGTCTGGCGTTATGCTTAACATCAGGCAATCGACCAGCTCATCTCGTTACCAAATAGAAAAAAAAACCTACAACAATAATACAATATTTCAAATTTCTGTCTGTCTGTTTGTTCCGGGTAATCTCCTAAACGGCTGGACCGATTTTGACGGGACTTTCACTGGCAGATAGATAATGCTAAAAGGAGTAACTTTGACTACTTTTATTTTAGAAAAAGAATTAGGGTCCCGCGCTAAAAAATAAAACCCATGAAATCCAATATCTCCGCGCGGGTGAAACCGCGTGAAGCAGCTAGTAGTAAACATAAAAATAAATTGTCAATGAATTATAGTAAAAATGGATTACATCAAAAATTTATTTTTCACAAATTCATCGAAGTCTCGTATACTCACTGGTCGGGGAAGAAAGGCGCGTGAGCTAGTACACTGGCGCGTGAGTACGCGTGCGGAGCCCTAGCGGGGGCTGCCATGTACCGCTCGGTGTAAGCAGTGTCGTAGAGCCGCCAGCACGTCACCGGAGCACCCGCCACGCACACCTTGAAGATATTGGGACGAGTGGCGAGCCCTAGCAGGGATAAGTAGCCGCCTGCGAAAGATAAACGTATACAGATAAAAAAACATATTACTGATTTCATTTTGTCTAGTTTTTAGTTATAACTAGCTGCTGCCCGCGGTTTCACCCGCGCGGAGATATTGGGTTTCATGGGTTTTTTTTTTGCGCGGAACCCTAATTCTTTGTCTAACATAAAAGTAGCCTAAGTTACGCCTTGTTAACATCACCAATCTGCCAGTGAAAGTCCCGTCAAAATCGGTGCAGCCGTTTCGGAGATTACCCGGAACAAACAGACAGACAAAATTTTTAAAATATTTGTTTTTTGTAGGTACCGTATATACTTTCATATGCATTTAGTAAAAAGCTGTTATTATGATATTACAAACAGACACTTCAATTTTATTTATTTGTATAGAAAAGTGTATTCTTTTATTTGTTATTCTGTGGTGTACAGCAGGCCTACCAGCGTCTCTAAATGCAGCTCAGTTTAAGACTTGAAATGAAACGTTTTATAAATTCGTACTATGGTCTCTCCGTTTTATGACATAACGTTTTATATTCCGTTGTGTCAAAAGCAGAGCTGCTTGTAGTCTGCTAAGGAATTCGTTCATTCATTTTGTGATCATTTTCGTACTATCGTCTGTTAATTGACAGCTTCTCGACTTCTAGTTCGACAGTTAGCAGTCAAAGTTTGCGGTTCATAAAAAGTTACTCGCAGACATACTTTTTGTGAACCGTTTAGAGCAAAGAGTATATAATCACTAGGTTTAGTTTAGAGTTTATTGCACAAACTACTAAGGGATACTACGTTTATTGTGTTTTGGAGAGTCCTAATCGAAAGTTAAAGTATTTTGGAGTTTTTCGCATGCAAAGGTTTGCGCGCGCAATTGTATTCGATATTTAATTTTCAATATATTTGATGGAATCAGGCGTTACTTTGCGGAAGTCCATTTTAAATAAGATTATATAATGTGGGTAATTTATAGTTTTAATTCCGCGATAATTTATCGCGGAATTAAAACTATAAATTACCCACATTATATAATCTTATTTAATTTTCATTCGATTATTATTGTATTATTTTGTACAGTGCTTTCACATCTATTTACTTAGGCATATTACTATCTATACAGATAAATAAAATTGAAATGTTTGTTTGTAATGTCAAAATAACAGCTTTTTACTAAACTATGTAAGTACGGTACTATGAACAAAACACAAGTTCCGGCTTAAAAAAAATTAGGATTCCACGCAAAAAAAAACATGAAATTGTATATCTCCACGCGGATAAAACCGTGGGCAGCAGCTAGTCAGGGTAATTCACACAACCTCCTAAGATTTTTCACAAGCCTTCTTTTACATGCATAATCGACGCTACATTCCAAAGAGAATGTAATACCGGTATACATTCTTATTGTGAAATCGATTCTATTCTATGCGTTCTAAAACCTTTTTAAATGTTTCAACTTTGCATTGCAAACTTTTTACCACCAGTTTATATACTTATAATGTTACTGTTTTGTCATAATTAGACAACGATAGTGAAAATATCAATCAAGCGTACCCTATATAATTTGTGATCAAGCGTAATATTTTCATAATATATTTGAGAGTAAATTAGTTTCAATAAAACCATCGAAAACGCTAATTTATAGGTCCAATAGCAGCGTAATTAAGTTTTTGAACGAAGAAATCAAACACACCGTGCGAGCGAGTTAGCATTACGCACGCGATACATTTATCCCTTTCGCTCAGACGTATACAAGTCGTCGTGAGGATGTTTTAGTTCATTCATTCGGCTGAGAGTTAGTTTAAAGTCAGCGCTGCTTTAAACAGACAATAGTACGAAAAAAATGTGCTTCATTTTAAGAGCTGCTTTTGAACTGCTCTGCTTATGAATCGTTTGTTGTTTGACGCTGGTAGGCCTCCAGTTCCTTGCAATAAATTGTTTTCTTTCTTTGTTTATAAAGCGATATAAATAAAATTGAAGTGTCTGTTTGTAATATCAAAATAACAGCTTTTTACTAAATGCATAATATGAAATTATATACGGCACAAAAAAAAACAATTTAAAAAATTTTGTCTTTATGTCTGTTTGTTCCGAGTAATCTCCAAAACGGCTGGACAGATTTTGACGGGACTTTCACCGGCAGATAGCTGATGTTACAAGGAGCAACTTAGACTACGCGAGTGAAGCCACAGGGCACAACCAGTATAGTTAAAAAAGACTAGGAACATACCGTAACTCCAGCCGTGTATGGCGATCCTCTCCATATCTATGCAGCCGGTTTCTTTCGCCAGCCACTGTAATACTTCCACCTGAAAACAAACAAGAATAATGAATAGTCATTTATTTTAACTTTCATAAGTGCTCCTTTGGGGCCTATTTGAATAAAGCATTTTGAATTTGAATAAAAAAAATTGCTTTAAAAAAGCGACGAACCGACTTCAGTAACAAACTACTGAACCGATTTTGATAAAATTTCTACGGGACCAATCTGAAAGTATATCCTTTCATATAAAAAAAGAATTTTCCAAATCGGTTTATAAATGACAGAGATTTGAGGTAACAAACATAAAATAAAAAAATACCCATCGATATGATAACCGTCTCCTTTTTTGGAAGTCGGTTAAAAAAATGAAGAAGAATAAATGCGAAAGTGTGTTTGTAGGTTTATTTGTCAGTCGGTTTGTCTTTCTTTCACGCTGCAACGGAGCTTGTTTTTTTTTTTTGCTAAGAGCTACTTCCCCATTGGTGGGGAGGTTACAGGGTAAGTTGGGTATATATTTGATGGAATCAGGCGTTACTTTGCGGAAGTCCATTTTAAATAAGATTATATAATGTGGGTAAAACTAAAAAATACTAATTGCTGGTTTTAAAGTCTATCGTTGCGAGCTCAAGAAAGTTTTTTATTTTTATAACAAACTAACCCAGGTTTCGTTTTCCAGCGTCGCGCTTTACGTTTGGTTAAATTCAGTATAGATCGAAATTAGGCCATTAGACATTCTTTATCGCGGAATTAAAACTATAAATTACCCACATTATATAATCTTATTTAAGTTGGGTATAGACCGGCGTTAGCCCTCACCTGGTCGTCCAGCTCGACTTGCCCCATCTTCCCGCGGATGGCTTGCTCCCAGGCGCGGCCGCGGTGCTTGGACCCTCGAGAGTCCACGGACACCACGTTGAAACCCCTCGCTGCCAGCATATGCATTCGGAGTTGACGGATACCCTGATATACAAATCAGAATTTAAAAAAAATCGAAAAAAAAACCGACTTCTTAAAATTGCACTAATAAGTAAAAAAGCAATTTTTTTAATCATCTATTAGTAATTTAAATGATACCATCAGATTCTTTACACTTTAATGAATAAATAATGTATGACAACTATGTACTTAAACGCAGTTTTTTATGGCCAAATTAACATAATTGCATGTTTATAGTACATCTTTACGGCCCGCGTAGAACAAGTGACGTCAGATGTTCTGTCCAATTTGTATGGGGCGTTTTAGCGCTCAGTAGATACGCCCGACTTTGAATCTCATTTTTGAGGTTTCTAGCGTTCATTTGCAGTTTTTCGACATACATAGACATTTGATTCTCATGTGAAAACGAATTGGTTGAAATCATAAAAAAAATGGAGTCAACAACCCTATTCTGTTGTGACATTTCACAACTTAGGCTCGTCTCGCAATCACGTCACATAAAAAAAATACTTTCAGCATAGTGTCAGTTACCCCACCTTGTAGCTATTAGTAACGGTTTGGACCTCAGGTCCCCCGTACACGTGTAGCACAGTAGGGCTTCGCCCCGGCCGCCCGCAGCGCCACAGCGTGCAGTAAGCGGTGAGTCCGCAAGAAAGCCGCGTCTCGTATATTTGCGGCGAAGGGATATCCACTGCCGTTAGGGAGTTTTCTGCAATCGAAACAAAACTTTACTTTACTTTGTCATTTAAAAATGACAGAGATTTTGTCGCAAAATGATCACGAAGATAAACAATAGGGATGTTTCTTGAGACATAAAATACACAATAGGGATGTTGCATGTAACACAAATATATAATTACTGTCGTCATACAGGTTTAAAAACAATTTTTTTTGTGTTATTTGTTGGCGAGACGAGCTGGTCGTTTGCCTGATTGTAAGCATAACGCCGGCCCATAACATTTGCAGTGCCACCCAGAACTTTGAAACACACGACCTGCGCGGCACTGCAGTGCGGTCGTTACCCTGAGACATTAGGTATTAAGTCTCATAAGCCCAGTAATTTCACTGGAAAAGTAATTTTAGAAAAAGAATTAGGGGTTGCGCGCAAAAAATTAAGAACCATGAAATCCAATATCTCGGCGCGGGTGAAACCGAGGGCAGCTGCTAGTATAATAATAAAAATGACTGACCTCTCACTAACAGTCCAGTTTCGGTGCAGTCGTCGTCGTCCGCCAGTCTGTTGTCCCACGACCCGTTGAATGTTTTAGTTGCCGGCGACTCTGAAACGACAAATTCTCTGATAGACTTGTGTAGTGAGAAACTAGTTTGTTCGCTAATGACGTATTTTTACATTTATATGCGAAGAGAGTTTAATTTTACACTAAAATGATTGTTGTTGGCTTTTATATTGCCCTTTGCGGCAATAGGGATGTTGCATAAAACGCAAAATACATAGTTTCTGTAGTTATACAGTTTTAAGAAGATCACATTAACATAATAAAAATGAAATATGTTTAAAAACATATGTTTTCCACAAAGATACTGCATCTAAAAGTTTCCCAAATTCAACAAGTTTTTTTTATCATTCCCAATAGTAATTTAAATAATACCATCAGATTCTTTACATTGGTTCTTTGGTTTGATGAGCAGAGTATCCAGTGAAATTACTGGGCTTATGAGACTTAATAACTAATGTCTCAGGGTAACGACCGCACTGCAGTGCCGCTGTTCTGCGTGGCACTGCAATTATTATGAGCTGGCGTTATGCTTACCATCAGGCAAACGACCAGCTCATCTCGTCACCAAAAAGAAAGCAAAAATTTGACTCAATCGAACAACGGGAACCAGGTCAAATTTAGCTTGCAAGATTTCAGAGACCATAGACTATATAGATAGTCTATGCCCATATTAACAAAGCACGTTAAATGATAGCTTGCAAAAAGGGGGTGTATAAGGCTAAGATTCAGAGACAATTCTAAGCGTAGACTTTGGCTTTCATAATATGTCAAAACTGTATAGGATTTTGACGTATGGAAGCGTGAGTCCACGCTTAGATTCGTCTCTGAATGTCAGCCTGTGTTTGTTTTGTTGTTTCTTTCTTGCTTACCCGCAGCCTGGTCGCACAACGTCCCAGCCGGCAGCAGACGTGTCGGGGAGTGCACTATACTATACACGCGAGTGCACGGGACGGAAGATATGTTAGACGACGTTATAACAGCTGTTGTGCACTCCTGCAATCAAATACAACCATTGTTTTAATAACACAGACCTGCAAGGTTAGTTTAATTCCCCGCGGAAGAGTTCGAAGAGTTCCCGTAGTCCCGACAAATAATGGCGTAAGGGGACAAACGTGGGGTTTTAGCCAGCAGGAATCTGGCATAACCTCTCTGTCGCTCCCGCAGTAGAGAGGTATCCATGAGGATTGATGAGGTAGCCAGTGAAATTACTGGACTTATGAGACTTAATACCTAATGTCTCAGGGTAACGAGCACACTGCAGTGCCGCGCAGGCCTTTGTGTTTCAAAGTTCTGAGTGGCGCTGCAATTGTTATCGACCGGCGTTATGCTTACCATCAGGCAAACGACCAGCACGTCTCGTTACCTAATAGCATAAAACAAATTAACATAGCTACAAGTTTGTCTGGAACCCTCGTTGCACGCGTCCGACTCACACTTGGCCATTTTTTTAAAGTCAGTTTTAAAGAGCACAGCCTAATGCAATAAAGCAATGGCTACGCCCCTTACCTCGTCCAGGTACACAGTGCAGGAGTGTCCGACTGTGGTCAGGAGGGTGGCGGCGTGAGGGCGCGGGGGGGACAGGGGCGCCACGTACAGATGGCGCTCCAGGGGCGTCTCGCGGAGCCCTACGAAGTAGACTAGATTCCGGGCTTCATCCACCTGAAATAAAAAATATATTTAAAAACAAGCTTTTTAGTTGTCACAAGGTTTTATTTAACTTGCAATGTTAGTAAGTACGAGTTATTTTTTTTAAGGTATTTGGTAACGAGACGATCTGGTCGTTTGCCTGATGGTAAGCATAACGCCGGCCCATAACAATTGCAGTGCCACTCAGAACTTTGAAACACAAAGGCCTGCGCGGCACTGCAGTGCGCTCGTTACCCCGAGACATTAGGTATTAAGTATCATAAGCCCAGTAATTTCACTGACTACTCTGCTCATCAAACCGGAACACAGTAATGCTTGCACACTACTGCTTGGCGGCAGACATCACGAGCAAAGCGGTGGTACCAACCCAGACGGACACTCGCAGAAGAGTTAGTCCTACCACTAACAAAAATCTATACAAATAAGTAAAAGCATATTATTATGAAAGTATATAGGAAACAACAAATTTTAAAATTTTCGCCTGTCTATCTGTTTGGTAATCTCCGAAACGGCTGGACCGATTTTCACGGGACTTTCACTGGCAGATAGCTCATGTTACAAGGAGTAATTCAGGGTAACGTGGGCGAAGCCGCGGGGAACAGCTAGTATAAATATATTTTAAAGATTAATAGCTTACCCAAATCTTCCTGCCCATGACCTCCCAGTCGCCGGCCGTTAGAGCTTCACGGCTGATAATATTGGGTCCCACTGCATTCGTTTCATCATCTGTTATCATGAGCTCTATCACTGCTGGAAACGAAAATACAACCTGAGTTCAAACCGTTTTGTTATCCAGTAAGGGGTCAATGTACTCCTGGAGGTCAACAACATTTGCTTTGCGAGTTTTTGAAATTCGACATTTATCATTGAAGAAAAGGCATTTAAAGTTTACGTCATAGTTCTACTAAAGAATCTCCGGGCAGCCCTAGATTAGCTGATTCACTTGACCTATGTTAAATAATGATAAGAGACGTAGAAAAATGCCACGCACATCACATTTGAAGGTTTTTCTTTTGTTTGGAAATTTTGAATGAAATTTTTAGTTCCACCACCTGTTAGTTAGTCCTACCACCTTTTAGTTAGTCCCACCATCTGTTAGTTACTCGTACTACCTGTCAGTCCTACCACCTGTTAGTTACTCCTAACACCTGTTAGTTGTCCAATCGGGGAAGCAATGAGCTAACGAATATAGTGCTGTACCACATGTTAGTTAGTCCTACCACATGTTAGTTAGTCCCACCACCTGTTAGTTAGTCCTACCACCTGTTAGTTAGTCCTACCACCTGTTAGTTAGTCCTACCACTAAACAAAAGCTTGTAAACAGCACAGCGCTCACATCTGCCGTGGTCCCTCGTCCTCTGCTGCAGCGCGCATGTATAAAGAGTCAGGTGCAAGTGTCCACTCTCCTCTGTAGCCCACACGAACGACACGCGCTCCTCGCAAGGTGACGGGAGGAAGTAGAGGATATCGTGGACGTTTATCCAGGCCTCCGGCGCCGTTTCAGTCACTAACACCTGTATGTCCTGGATTTTCTGCAATTTATTAATGATAACTATCGTTTATTGATCGTTAAAAATGTATCATAAAGGTGTCATTCCGTAGGCGATGACAGACCACAGATTGCAGCGACGTCACTGGTTTCTACGATTTTCTAGGAAATGGACTAGGTGGTGACGTTTTCTCGGGATAATATGTTATGTACTCTATGTTACTCACCGATCCATAATCTATATTTATGCCAAAATCATGTCGATCCATTGCTCCGTTGAAGAAGGACAGAAGGACAAACGAACAAACATAGAAAAACACTTTCGCATTTAATAATACTGAATAGGGGTCGACCATTAATTACGAGAGGTATTTAGGGGGGGTCAAGCCAAATCTCATCAAATCTCACATGGGGAGAGGGGGGTCTCAGCAAATATCACGTTTTTTTATTTTCAGTTAGAACTGCAAGAAGTGTCTTAAATTAAGTAAAATATGTTTCTCCACCAAAATACTCGACGAACGCTGCGACGTACGGCAATGAATCTCGGATATGGTATTTGCACTAAAAACAAGTATTTTGAGAAATCTCACGTGAGATTAGGGGGGAGGGGGTCGAGCCAAATCTCACGAAATCTCACCAAGGAGGAGGGGCAAAATTGGCAAAATGACCTCACGTAATTAATGGACGCCCCCTTAGTAGGAAGTACGATAGGATGGATGCAATGTATTTTTTTGGTATGCAATAAATCTTGTATCGTATTTGTTTCTGTCTTTCTGATATGAACTCACCTGCGCGGTGACGGGTGCGGGCGCGGTCGCGTTCTCATTAATATCTCTAGGCGCGTACTCATACGTTGCTGGTGAGTTGAACTCACTCGCCGGGATGAGGGCCAGCTGCAAACGCTGCTGCTTCCGGTCCAGGATCTGCACCCACACGCTGTATGGACAGACCTTTATGTTACTATTAGCTTCTGCCCGCGGTTCCACCCGCGTCGCGATTCCCACGGGAACCGGGTATTTTTGCATAATAAGATAAAGGACTTGTACCAAATTTGTATGAAGCTTGGTACTTTGTTCCCAGAAATAATTAACTAGCCTCAAATTTTTTTCTAGATATGTACGGTACTTTACACGTCCCAGTAATTTCACTGGCTATTTTGCTCATCAAACCGGAACACAGTAACGCTTGCACATTACTGCTTGGCGGTAGACTTCACGAGCAAACTTGTGGTACCACCTCAGCAGGACACTCGCAGAAGAGTTACTCCCACAACTCAGCTGTTAGTCCCGGTAAGTGCATAAGTTAGTCCTCGGCATCCTTGACTGTACTTACTATTTCCCCTCCTTAGTCCAGCCCACCCTCGCTAGGTATTCGAACCAAGGGAAGGTGTCTTTGAGCGGCTGCCGCATTTCATACCACCGGATGTCGGTCACTTCCATGTCTTTTGTTTCTGAGGCTGGAACATAAAAAAAAAAACAATGAATTAAAAAAAAACCGTCTGCGTGATAAAAGTTGAAAGCATGCTAATGCCACGCCCACAATAGGGATGTTGCATGAAACAAAAAATACAAAATTGCTGTCGTTATACAGGTTTATGAACATCACATTAACACAATAAAAATGAAATTATCTAAAAGTTTCCAGAATATGTTGACTATTTTTTTTATGATGTCAATCAATTTCTTATTAGAATCAAATGTCTATATATCGAAAAAACTGGAAATCGAACGCTATAGAGGTCAAAATAGAGAGTCAAAGTCGGGCGTATCTACTGAGCGCTAAAACGCCCCATACAAATTGGACAGAACGTCTGACGTCACTTGTTCAACGCGGGCCGTAAATCTGTACTAAAAACGTGTATTTTGTTGATTTGTCCGTGAAAACCTGCGTTTAAGTACATAGTTGTCTTACATTTTTTTATTCATCAAAATGTAAAGAATCTGCGGCGCAAGTACGGATCTTTTCGGTCAATAAAATTCGATAAAACTGACAGTTAAAATCGATAAAGTGGATTTTATCGATTTTAACTGTCAATTTTATCGAATTTTATCGACCCGAATAGATCCGTACTTGCGCCGCTGATGGTATCATTAAATAACTATTGGCTGATAAAAAAAATTGGTTGAATTTGGGAAACTTTTAGATGCAGTATCTTTGTTTCAGTACACTCGCAGTTAGTCCTACCACTAACAGTTACTTTAACTAAACTCACATAGTAAATCAGTAGCGCCTTCCTGGTAGTAGTCTAGGACGGTGGTGGGGGATGCTTTCTGCAGCCTGAAGGTTACCATCTTCAGCACAGACTTTGCATTGGGGGTACCGGCTCGAGGGAACCTGTAATGGGATATCTGCAGGGTTATTTAAATTCAAATTCAAAATGCTTTATTCAAATAGGCCCCAAAGGAGCTCTTATGAAAGTTAAAATAAATGACTCCAACAGCGAGCCTCTGCAACATTCGTCCACCGGAATCACAGACTAAAACTAATGCTGTTTTTATCAGAACATAATAAATGACAAAGACACCAACAGACCCAATCCGTGCTCAAGGTCAACGAACCCTCCTGAAATCCACCGTGCCCATTCCAAATTGGTATAGGCCGAGCAGCGAGCAATATGTAACTGTACATATATAAATAAATAAATAAAGTATCTACCTGAACTCTTCCACCTCCCCGCTGCTGGTCTGAGATGATGGGAAGCTGTATATCTTGACTTCACTTTCGTCGACTTCCTCGTACACTATCCGGTAAGTGTCATCTGCAATCAAAATTCCAGGTTTACTTACAAACATTATTTTTGGACAATAGCACGAGACATCCTGGTATACCCTCCAACAGATTTGAAAGGTGTCGCGGGTCCCAAAGGAGCTGGCGCGGGGGAAACAGGTAGCCCTTAGCAATTTTATTAGTTTATAAAATTAAAGCTATTTTGAACCTTATCACCACTGAATAAGGTCTAACTTTTTTTTTTTACCTACGTGGTTCCGGCCGTTAAGGTTCAATATAGTTAGCAACTTTATTAGTTCATAAAGTTAAAGCTATTTTGAACCTTATCACCACTGAATAAAGCCTAACTGTTTTTTTTTTGCCGCCGGTCGCACGTGGTACCGGCCGACATTTCAAGGGATCTTACTCGAAAGCATCTCAGTACATAGATATTTTCTTTTTACTATGGCAACATTCTTATAGTATGTGTGGTTTACCCGGATAATAGTTTATAATTGTTGTCAGGGTAGGTTGGGTAGGGTTGGTCACGGAAGAATGCTTGCTCCCCGTGGCCCCAGCATAAGGTGCTGCTTTTTTATTTTTTTTATTTTTTTTATGTTATTAGGTAACGAGACGAGCTGGTCGTTTGCCTGATGGTAAGCATAACGCCAGCCCATAACGATTGCAGTGCCACCCAGAACTTTGAAACACAAAGGCCTGCGCGGCACTGCAGTGCGCTCGTTACCCTGAGACATTAGGTATTAAGTCTCATAAGCCCAGTAATTTCACTGGATACTCTGCTCATCAAACCGGAACACAGTAATGCTTGCACACAACTGCTTGGCGGCAGACTTCACGAGCAAAGCGGTGGTAACAACCCAGACGGACACTCGCAGAAGAGTTAGTCCTCCCACTAACAAAACTGCTGTGTATGTTTTCGTCCCCGGAGGTTTTATTGGGTATGGGCCGGTAGTGGAAGCCGGCTGGAGCCCCACACTACCCCCGTCCATTGCACCTCGGGCGGGGGTGTGCGTAAACACATTTCGTCCGGGAAAAAAAAAAGGTTGGGTAGGGTTGAAACTAACCGTCTGACTCCGGCTGCCACCAGAAGCCGGTGTACCTTGAGAACTCCTCTTGAGTAACGTAACATGGCACCCCTGCTTGCTTCGGGTCGTCAGCTAACCTGTTAATGATGAAATTAGTATTATGTAATAGATTTAAAAAGTTTTCAACCGACAGGATATTATACCTAACTAGCTTCTGTGGTTTCACTCATGTTTTGTGCATTTTTCCGATATAAAAAGTAACCTATATTACTCCAGTTCATAAACTACATCTATGCCTCAAACCACGTCGAATCGTTCCTGCGTGAAGGAAGGGCAAATCAATAGACCAACAAACCTAGTCCGCGCCACGACTGAAGTCCTGCGGAATAAAGAGGAACTAAAATCGCCCTATCTTTGCATTTATTCATTTATCTTGAGATTACTTCTTTAACACTTGGAATACTTTAATATTTTATACTTGAATAGGTACTCTAATATGTGGAAAGGAAAATGGGCAATATCGTTGGCCTCATATTTCTGAGCTACTACAGCGCCGCGCCTATCGGACTTCAGTGGTGGCGCGGACTCTACAAACACAATTTTGCATATGGATTACATAATTTAAGCATTATAAGGTAAGCTATATTTTTAACCGACTTCCAAAAAAGGAGACGGTTATCAATTCGGTGGTTACTTTTTGTTTTTTTTATGTTAGTTACCTCATATCTCTGTCATTTATAAACCGATTTGAAAAATTCTTTTTTTTATTTGAAAGGATATATTTTCAGATTGGTCCCATAGAAATTTCATCAAAATCAGTTCAGTAGTTTATCAGTGAAGTCGGTTCGTCGCTTATTTAAAACAACTTTTACTATAATACTAAGATAGATAGATAGATAGATAAACGCTTTATTGTACACACCAAAGAAAAGTAAACAAGGAACATAAATATTTTACACTAAGTGCTACAATGGGCGGCCTTATCGCTAAAAGCGATCTCTTCCAGGCAACCTTTGGATGGAAAGGATTCATTAAAATCGAAGACGACGAGGAGTGTACTAACAATACTGCCATACTAATAAATAAAATGATTACACAGACATAAATACTAATATCTACTTATTATAATAAATTATAATACTCAAAACAAATATTTATAATATTAGATATGTAAAATATATAAATATAATATATACTATAAATACAATTTATATATAGGTATATGTATAATAATGATAACTTTAAAGGTAATTTAGCTAATAAAATAGATACTTTTGGTGATACAAAACAAATTACATCAGGTACAGCATGAAAAATTAGTTAAGAAGCACACTTTGACTGGTAAAATTTTGTCACGCTATTTTTGAAAACATTCAATGAAGGTGCACCCCTAATGGAAACTGGTAAGGCATTCCATAGACGTGCAGCTTCAACAGTAAATGAGCCGTCATAAAAGGTACTCCAATGTGAAGGAGTCTTGAGCATAAGATTATCCGAAGACCTAAGGGAGAAAGAGTTAGATTCAGACAGGAAATTAAAACGTTCTTTAAGATATTGTGGCGACGAGGGATTATATAATATATTATAGAGAAGGGAAAGAATATGAGCATTCCGGCGGAGACGAATGGGGAGCCACTTGAGTTTTAGTCGAAATTGGGACACATGATCATATTTTCGCAAGCCAAATATGAATCTAATGCAAAAGTTCTGAAGACGCTCAAGCTTGTTTAGTTGCTGCTCCGTAAGGTCTAGATAGCAGGCGTCGGCATAGTCCAAAATCGGAAGTAGAAGTGATTGTGCCAGCGCAACTTTAGTGGCAGTGGGTAAGAAATTGTGAAGGCGCTTCAAAGAAGCACCTGAGGCGAACATTTTGCGGCTAATTGCATCCAAATGAGTACTCCAGCTAAGACAACGATCCATGATTAAGCCAAGATTCCTAACAGATTCGCTAAATGGTATTGAGATTCCATCAAAAACTACTTGAGGAATGGACGGCCAGTCGATCTTAGAAATCATGCGGGAGCTGCCTATAATTATGACCTGCGTTTTGATAGGGTTAACTTTTAATCCATAGGCTTTACTCCATTCGATTATACAACGAAGGTCGGAATTTGTAGTATCTATAGCCATACCTAGCTCGTTAAGTGGGGCCTGCGAATAAATCTGAAGATCGTCTGCATAGAGGTGGTAGGGAGAAGAAAGATGTTTAGAAATCGAGTTTATGAAAATTGCAAAAAGAAGAGGAGATAGGACGCCGCCTTGAGGTACGCCAGCTGTCGTATTACACCAAGAAGAGAATGAATCTTCAAAGTGCAGACGTTGCCGACGACCGTACAAGTAACTATGAAACCAATCTATCACCGATGGAGATATGTTGATTGAGCGCAGTATAGCCAGGAGAATGTCATAGTTTACGGTGTTAAAAGCATTGCTGAAATCCAGCAAAGTCAAGACCGTAAGCAGCCCATTCTCCATACCTAAACGAATGTCATCGGTGATTTTTAAAAGTGCAGTAACTGTGCTGTGCCCAGGGCGGAAGCCAGATTGGAAAGGATTGAGAAGATCTTGTTTATGAAGGAAGTCAATAAGTTGCCTGTGGACAAGGCGCTCAAGGACTTTGGACAGGAATGGAAGAATAGATATGGGACGGTATTCAGAAAAGGTCTTCGGGTTGGATTTTTTCGGCAAGGGAATAATTTGAGCGCTTTTCCAGATAGCAGGGAATTGCCCATTGATAATTGAGCTGTTAAAAATGTGACATAGTACAGGAAGAATGATATCTAGGATGGGCAGCAGCATATTACGACTAATACCATCACCACCGACAGCATTAGAAGTGATCGATAATACGCTCCTTTCAACATCACATTCGGTGAAAGGATTTAAGAAGAAGGAAGGATAGTCGGGAGTTGAGATGGCAGAAAGAAGATTAATTGTGTTAAGTTTTTCCGAAGCCTGTATGTCGGAGGAAGAAGAAAAATGTAGATTGAGAGAATTAATACCTAGATTTTTTGGAATAGAGTTCTGACGAGATCTGCCAATACCCAAAGACCTGAGGAATTTCCATACCCTGGCTGGATCCTCATTTTCAACTGATGAGTGTACATGACGGCGCAACGCATCCCTACACACCACATTGCAGCGATTGCGAGACTGGGCGTATTTAGCTTTATTGACATCGGTGGGTCGCAGCTTATATCGGGTTTTAGCCATGGCCTTTTTGTGCATCAAAGATTTAATATTAGCAGTGAGCCATGGTGCAGGAAGATGTTTAATTTTGATTGCACGAAGAGGAGCATGGACATCATATATCTGCGTAATCATGGAGTTAAAAATCGCTATCTGATCATCCACCGATTGCGCGTCAATAACAGGAGACCAATCCATCTGTCTAGCGTCATTAATAAATGCCTCTCGATCCATACCACTAAAGTTGCGCTGCAGAATGACTTGAGGTTTAGGTTTTGGAGGACGAATTTTATATGATAGAATAGATACTAAATAATAAGATTGCAATCAAACATAACCTTATTTATAGCCAAAATAAACAAATTAGAACACTCCGAACCTGTTGAGGCCTTCTCCCTTACACGCGTACGTCAGCCGAGTAGGGCGCCGTAGGGCTCCGCCCGCCAGCCAGATGTCGCCGTGGGCCGCGTGCGCCGCCAGCGAGGGGCGTGACGGGCACATGGCCGGGGTAAGGGGCGCTCCGCCCCCCGTGGTGAGCGAGCGCGGGATTAGTGGCGGCGCCTGAAATTGGAAAAAAAGTTGAGGTCAACAAACTTACCAATAGTAAAAAACAACACAAATGAAAACAATAGACTCTACCAAGGCTGTTATTCTCCGATTCTACATACAAATTGACTTGGCCTCACCCGTTAAATGCATGTCTTAATTTTTAGGTCACTCATACAAATCATCTTACAAACAAACTGTGTGTTCAATGTTCATATAAATATACACCAAATTTATATTCTCTGCCAATCTGTTCATAACTTTTATTAACAAGTCATCACCAGTAAATTACTTGTCTAATTTATTATTTATTTTGTAACTCATTATCAGCCTCTTACGCTCCCACTGCTGGAATGCCGACCTTCTCTCAGAGAGAGAGGTATGGGCCATGATAAATCATGCGGGCACAGTGCGGCTTGGAGGATGTCACATGTCCTCGAATTTTGTGGTTAAAGAATGTTCTTTAACCATGCATGTGCAGGTTTCCTCACGATGTTTTCCTTCACCGTTGTAGAGCGAGTGTCAATAATCCGCACATAACTTTATATAAGTCATTGGTGCGATCCGAATCGATATTCGAACTATGTAGTAAGTACTAAGTACGTAGGATTGAAAGTCTCACAAGGTCCCCCTCGGCGACACTCGCTCACACATTTGTAACTCGCTTATCTTTAATTGCATTATTCTATAATTATAATTTGCTTATCTTTAATTTGTAAAGAACACATGAACAAAGTGTCTTCCCCTTAATAGAGACAATAGGAAAAGTGTTAATGGACACTTTCTTAGACAGTTGATTTAGAAGTTTAAGTTCAATTTAAATTACTTATTAGCCCAATGTGTGGCTAGATTGTATTATAAGTAGGTTACGTTACAAAACGAAACATAGGAAAGCTAAAAAAAAAAAACTTTAATTGCAAGTCATATGTCTCTACATGTAAGTCACTTGCCTCGAGTTGTCTCACCTGCGACGGACTCTCTTCGGCTACAAACAGAGACGAAGCGCACGGGAACAGCACCCGGCCGGTGTTTGCATGGAGTTCGTACGAGGCTATACCCCAGGCTGCAACTCTCTGCCTCTCCCATAGCAATTGTTCTTCTCGTGACCATTTGCCAGAAGTAACACCGAGGGCAACGCTTTCTATCAACGGCTTCCATTCTAACCTATAATGTATATAAAAGGAACCCTTAATTCACATGCCTTTGTTAAAACTTGTAGTATAATAAATAAACGCTTACACTCATACCCCCGCACTAGGATTCCCTGTGTTGCGGGCACACACAGATACACATCACAAACATCCAAGACCCGAGACCAAACTTTACGCTTACACAAAATCTGCCCCAGCCGGGAATCGAACCCGGGACCCCTCGCTTTGCAGGCAGGGTTACTACTAACTTAGCTACAGAGCCGTAATGTGTCTTAAGAGTGTATTAAAAATTCAAAATTCTTTATGGACATGGGGCCGAGGAGAACACTCATGAAAGTTAAAGTAAATGACTCTAAATGCCCATTCGAAGTAGGTATAGAACAATCAAGAAAAAGGGCAGGACAGCATCAACACAAAGTTGCAAGTCTCTCAGTGTTTTACAGGATACATTTTGGAGAGTGTGCGACAGAATTACACAACATGATTCGGACTGCATCTCCATTTTATCATCAGACGACTTGAGGCAAACCGGAACACAGTTACGCTTGCACAGTACTGCTTATCGGCAGACTTCACAAGCAAAGCGGTGGTAACATCATATATGGACAGTCACAGAACAGTAATAGTCCTATCAGCTGGTATAACGTAAATAAAGTAAAAACCTCTAGGCATCTTCACTATAAATGTCAGCTTAACACTTTCTTTACAAAAAAAAATGGTGATAACGTGAAGATTTGTTTAGTAAACATCAGACACACATTTACACCAGACTAAAGTTTGATAAATATTTGAGAGAACTAATTAATAGATAACATGGTAAAAGTTGTCTAGTAGGTATTTATATTTGTAGCTAATTTGGTCATGTGATACCATGTCCCCAACTTGATTATTTCTTAGCTATTCAAAACTGGCCCTAATGAACTAAGGAAGTAAGGTGCCGCTTCATGACCCGCCTAATCCAAAAATCCTACAACGAAAAAATGGCCTAAAGGGTTGTTGGTTCATCGAAGAAAAACAGGCACTACGGAAAAAGAACGACAACACCAGAGCCTTCGGTTGGCATTCTGCAAATTTTGAAATAAATTTCCAAAGAAAATTTCCGAAGACAACTAGTTCATGGTAATTTCCTAAAACTTGTTACAGGAAATACGTGTTTTTGAAAATGTCTTACAAGTTTGTGAAAAAAATGTTTACTATTTAGAATTTCCATTACATGTCCAAGAATTCTAGGGAAGTGTTTTGTTGAATTTTACATTTATGAGAACACTGTGAATGGCCAAAGTCAAGGTAAAATTTGTCCAAAAACGCTGATTTTTGAAGGCCTGTACTGAGTTGGAATCTCAAAGTTTTACATTTTTGCTCCCACGGAGTCCTAGATATAGAGCACATGATACCTATTTGCTCAAAACATCTAAAGAAAAGTTTATTAGGACACTATAATCATGTATGAGCGTTTGTATGGAAAGTATGGCGAGTTGCAGCCTCTTAATTCAGTAATTTGTGTGCAAGATACTATACATTTTTTGGAATATCTTTGTTTATTTAACCTAAAACATGATTATTACGTAACTAAACACCGAATTTTTAGCTTTAACTAAATAAATAGCAATGTTTTTTCTAACTAGTTTTGCTTTTGAATGAATTTTTGGTTGTTTGCCTATTATAAAACCATAAAATAATAAATAAGACATAATTCTATTAAAGCATTTACAAGCATTTGCAAGCATTATACAATTTGGAACGGGCACGGTTTGTTTCTGGAAGGTTCATTGAATTTGAGCATGGATTGGGTCTGTTGGTGTCTTTGTCATTTATTATGTTCTGATAAAGACGGCATTAGTTTTAGTCTGTGATTCGGGTAAACGAATGTTGCAGAGGCCCGCTGTTAGAGTCATTTATTTTAACTATCATAAGTGCTCCTTTGGAGCCTATTTGAATAAAGAATTTTGAATTTGAATTTGAAACCATATCTAAAATACCTAAACTTAAAAATTTGGGTTTTTGACTAAAATTTTTGAATTTTGAATAACTCAGAAATAACCAAATTGCAGACAGTTTGCATACTAGAATTACTCCAGATCCCCACGATACAGACGTGGCCTATTGTGGGGATCGTAGGATACATCATACCACTGTTTACAAACCCTCTGCATAACCTCCAATGTATTATTTAAGCTTATATGTTGATTCATCAAGGAAGTTTATGTAGCAATAAAATATTTTTCTTTTTTTCATTTTTTTCACATACTATCACATGACAAAATTAGCTGCAAACGTGCTCTACTTTAACCACTTGCAAGGAATGTATGCATATTTCCAATCATTCTGTATACATTTTCTGCATTAATTTTGGCAATCGATTATTGTTGTCCTAAATGATTACTTAGGTAAGTAAAAATAGGGCTCATTTTTGTTGTGCAATGTGAAATTAGTATTTGAAGGAAATTTACTCTTTGTATATACTAGTGCTACCATGCATTTGTTCTTGTTTGACCTCCCTCAATATATAATTCGCTTTTCCTCATCCTTTGAATGCAAAATTAAATGAAATTGCTAACATGTATTATAAAACAGCTGACCACAGAAGGTATATAATTTGCATAAATATATACATCACAAAAATTTCGCTTCCAACAGGATTCGAACCTGCGTCTTCTGGCTTGCCGGGCCAGACGCCTTAACCACTAGGCCATGGGAGCAATCACTATTGACTGCAAAATTCTTGATATGATGTATTTCTTTTCGGCTTACAAGCCGTAGCTCCATCTAGCAGACCCGCTTTATAGCGATGCCTACTCCATTGTGATATGTTACAGTACCGAAATTTTTGTGATGTATATATTTATGTGAACATCCGCTAGTGTCGGTTAACACTATAAAATATATTTCGTATATAATTTGGTCTGATTGTTTACAACTCAAATGTTAAAAACAGCAAGGTTTTAAAACTGAGACAATTTTTTAAATCATTTTACATTGTGACATTCTAGAAAGTGGTATCAATTAAATTAAAATTTAAATAAATTAAATCAAGATTAGCCTAGAACAAAGAGTGACTCTTAAATGCTGCTGGTGGTACAATACATAAAAATTATGTAGCTGCCGCTATACCAGTTGGAAGTAAGGGTGGTGCATAACGATTGGTAAACTTGGTCATCATACCTGGCTTCTGTCGGTTGTGCACTAGCAGTCACATCTGTGTATAACAGGGTGATTTCCCAGCCGTTCTGAGGAGTCTTCAAGAAGTATATCCTCGTCTTGCCATTGCTAAGCCTCCTAAACGATATAGCAGTAGGAACCATCGTAGAAAGCGATGACAACTCCTTCCTCAAATCGTGCACCGCTTGGCGAACTTCGGCCCATGAATACTTCTTCTGGGGGACCCTAATAAACTCCCCTGATGCCGCGCCGTCTCCTGCCTCTCTCACCTCCATAATTACTTAACAAATTCACAATAAATTTCTCTACTTTCGCTAAAATATGCTCATAATTATTGTAGACAAAGAGGCCTTGTGTTTACTATAAACTGACACGTACTAATAAAATTTGACTAGCAACATGAATATTTATAAGTTTAATCTCAATAAAATTTACAATAGCTACGAGTAGTGACTTTGTTTTACTAAAAATAGGGGCAGTGGCTATTTTCACGGAATTTCACACCAGTATATAGAATAGTACTCTGTGTTTCACACATACATAAAATTACCACAGATAACTAAATTTATATCTGTGCTGCCATGTTTCTGAGACTGTAAAACCCGTGAATGGGAAACTTCAAACTTGGGCTAATCTGCGGCGCAAGTACAGATCTTTTTAGTCGAAAAAATTCGATAATATTTGATAAAATTGACACTTCGAATCGATAAAACCCACTTTATTCGATAAAATTGACAGCTCAAATCGATAAAACCCACTTTATCGATTTGAACTGTCAATTTTATCGAATTTTATCGGCCCGAATAGATCCGTACTTGGGTTGGTACCGCGCCGCTTTGCTCGTGAAGTCTGCCGCCAAGCAGTAATATGCAAGCAGTGGTGGATCCAGGATTTTGGTTTGGAGGGGCTTGACCTAGGTGAGAGTAGGCTTTATTTTTCTCATTTAAGGCATAGGGAGTCTGTCTGGTACCTTTTTTATACTATTGGACTAGCTGCTGCCAGCGGTTTCACCCGCGTGGAGATATTGGATTTCATGGGTTTTTTTTGCGGAATTATTTTCCTACTATAATAGTAGCCTAAGTTACTCCATATAACATCAGCTATCTGCCAGTGAAAGTCCAGTCAAAATCGGTCTAGCCGTTTCGGAGATTACTGGAACAAAGAGCCAAACATTTTTTTTTAAATGATTGTTTTTTTATACTTTACATACATTTTCATATGCATTTAGTAAAAAGCTGTTATTTTGATACTACAAACAGACACTTCAATTTTATTTATTTGTATAGATAACGAGACGAGCGGGACATTTGCCTGATAAGTAAATCTTTTTCCTAATTCCTCACTGCATTCGACTGTGGCGTGCGGTGCAGTAGTGGGGTCCGTATTAAAGAGAATTTTAAATCAAGTAAACCCGATGATTTATGTTTTTTACATTTTTTGGATTCCATACATCTGAATGATAATAATTGGAAACTTTATAGGATCACTCATATAAATGTCTATCCGTATGTCGTAGCCAATTTGCTCCGAATCTACTTCTTTTTAACTGACTTCGAAAAAAAGGAGGAACTGTTACCACTTAAAACAACTTTTGACGCCTGTTTAGCTAGAATGTGTCTTTAAAATATCACAATAGAATTGAATTAGACAACGTGTGGAAAATGATAAGTCACTGACATTATTTCCAGGTAATATGGTTCATTTTCGCTCGATCTGCCTTCATCTTTATTTATATTCAGTAACAAATGCAGTTGTTACGTAGTATAAGTTACTCCTTAGAAAATCAGATATCTTACAACGCAAGTCCCGCCAAAATCAATCGAGCTATTTCAGAGATTAGCCGAAACATACAGACAGTCAGAAAAAAAAATTAAAAAAAATTTTTGTTTTGATAAATTTGATTTGTTTTTTGTTTGCATTTAGTAAAAAGCTGTTATTTTGATATTATAAACAGACACTTCAATTTTATTTATTTGTATAGATATTTATATTGATATACATTATTTTATTTATTTATCTGACAATATGGTTTAATTTGCTAGCAAAGAAAAGTAATTATTTAAGATATGATAAAATTGTTCTCTAAAATAATTCCCTATTTGAATTCATATTTGTATTAATTAAAAATCTGCGTTGAACGAAACGTAATCACCACTAATCGTACGCAAGAGGATCTACATGTACACGGAAAATCATCGACAAGGTAAAAAGCTACATAAACTTTCAATAATAGACCTTACCCTTATGGTTATACGACTGCTAATGAACGCAGAATTATCTTGGTATGACGTGAAATAAGAATCAACAAACCATTATAAACGTCAGAAACTGCACACATAGATAGAATCATAGATTAAATCAACACACATGCAAAGAAATTTTACTCACACATAACCGAAAACGGATTTTAAAATTGCCAGGATAAATAATTAGTCTCAATCTTCATTTCGCTAGTTTTGTAAATCAGAAATAGTGAAAGTAAAAATTGTTAATTCGTTTTATTTTACTTCTAAATATTTTTCCTTCAATAAACTGTCGTTTTTGGTCTATAAACATCTTCCAGGAAGATTTTTTGTCACCATGACGGGCATACACGTCATTCAAAGTAATTCAGTACCGTCTATCATTTCCTACCTGAAAAAAGTGTGGGTTTGTCAAACTGGAGATAAAAAAATTCTTACAAATAACACCTTCGAAATAATATTTTCCTCCAAAAAACTGTCTGTTTTGGGCTAAATCTTTCAGGCAGAAATTATTTTTGGTCATATAAATGTCGGGCGTACACGTCACAGATAACTATATACGTTCACACCATTCACCTTAATACAGTTCAATCATTCCATTCGGTCTTGGAACTGTCAAAATGGAGGAAAAAATGACGTACAAATAACGACTTCGAAAAATAGGGCCAACACACAGCAGTCAGCACACTCGATTTTGACTTTTTGGACTTCACCATAGAGTACTACTAGCAGTAAAGGACTTCACATAAAGCCGGATTAAAGTCGAGTTCACACTACTGTGTCGGGGTGTGTCGTAGCGCGACAGAATGATATCGAATTCATTCCAATCGCGCCATAACGTGGAGGGGGCTATGGCGATGGCGCGATGGCGCGCCCAACACAACACAACAGTGTCTTTCAAGCAGTGCGGGCGGCGCGTTAATACGACTGAACAGAAGTAGACGTTTGTTAGGAAAATTATTACAAAAAAGAAAGACCTGCCCATAGAATAAAAACTGAATGAGTTTGAAATGAAATACAAGTTTTTTGTGGAAATATATATTTTTCCAAACAACCTTATATAAAATACATAGTTGGTACTGTATTCTTGTGGCCACCTTCCGACTCCATCATCAGGACCCTGGAAATCATCCAGGATCAGCTGGACCAGGAACACGAGATTGTTAGCTGATAAGGCAGCAGCTGCCTTATCAGCTAACAATCTCGTGTTCGTTTTCAATACCAGACCGATTAAAACCAGCGGTCACTAGTCTTCGTGTGGAAGGAATAGTCTAGAATTTTCGCTGGTTATTAAAGAAATAAGCTCTTACAAAACGAAAATAAGCGAAAACTATTGACAACTCCTTCCACACGAAGACTAGTGACCGCTGGTTTTAATCGGTCTGGTATTGAAAACGAGACGAGATTGTTAGCTGATAAGGCAGCAGAGTATTTGTAAAGACAAATCAAACAAACCCAAACTCGATGGGGTTTGGTTACGCAACATTCCAAAACTACGGCTATAATGATTCGAAAAAGAGCCAGATAGCGCCCCGACACACCATATCAGTGTGAACAGTAGGCGACATAACATATATTATTATAGTACCCCGACACATACCCCGGGCATGAACAGACACAGACCCACAGACTACTTAGAGGTACCAATATGAATTCAGCTTAAGCTGATCTGACCATAGAGTCGTACTGTAATAAAAGGAATAGAGTGCGCTCTTTTGTCTATTTCACGATGTATGGAGCCACCTACAAAGAGGCAATAAAATGAAACAGCTAACTGAGTCTAAAAAAGAAGGATGTTCTACGTTTTACTGTTTGTATTTTTTATGTCTGTTCACCGGTTTCTCCGTCGATTGTGGACCGATTTGATTTTTTTTTTCAATTTTGTAGGTATGTACTTATATAGGTATATTTGGGCCCTAAAAACTCTATATAAAGATATCTCCTCTGAAGATGGAAAAATAGGGGATGAAACATTATTCATCCCCCATTTTTCCTTAACTTTCATTTTCTTTGAAAACAGTTCCTCCTTTATTTAAAATTGACAAAGAACAACAAAGACAAAACATTTCTTTACAAAACCACCATTTAAAACTTATTTATAAGAGCTATAGACTGTTGCTAAATCGTAATGTGCAAGCATTATTGTGTTCCAATGGCATCCTAGTACGGCACTTATAGTGCTCGCCTGGCTAGTTACCACCCTTGAATTCAAATAATTTCTAAGAAGAAGACTGATGATGATGTTGAAAAGAAGTAAATGTGATCCAGGGTACGATCAATCTTCCCGCCAAATTTCTTCCATATCCGTTCAGCCGTTTCAGCGTGAAGTAGTAACAAACACACACATACTAACTTTCGTATTTATGTTAAGTACTAGTTTCCGCCGCGCGTCTTCGGCCGCGGTGTATATACCTATATAAATTGTAGTCTATGTGTTATTATGATGTATAAGCTCTTTTTATGTTTTCATTAACAATCCGTTCAGAAGTTTATACGTGAATGAGTAACAAACATACATCCATCCTCACAAATGTTTGCCTTTATAATATTAGTAGGACAGGATGGAATCAGTGTAGTGTGATAGATTGAGAAATTTTTAAGAAAGCAACGTATTTCTTATAATACTGTTGTAGGTAAAAAAAATGTGTAATTATTTGACTTACTACCCTTATATGATAAAATGTGACATACAGAAGCAACCAAGAGAAAGTTCTGATCAACAAGATAGCAATATTATCTCTGATTCACTGGTATTACTGTTTCTTTCGAACAGTGATTATTTTTCTCGGTAGGTATCGCCTTTAAGTATATTGCTGACTGTACTAAATAATTCAAATAAAATAGAATCTTTTTTACTCCAACTAACCATCTAAAATCTGTCCCGTTTAGTTCAAAAAGTAAGGTCGCCCTTTTAGAAAGAGACACACCACCTTAATAGTTAGTCTCTTTCGGACTGAGTTTTTGGTGTCAGTGATTTACGTATAAATAATAGTATAAAATTCCTTGTTGGGTGCAAATTCCATGAATATAGACAGATAATTAATATATTAATCTGTGGAAAATAGTCGCGGCCCTTTTTGTTTTTTTTACTTCCGCAGTTCCGGGCTCCGGCTCCGACAACAATAATTATTATTGCCGCCGAACTGTCAAGCGAAGCAAATATGTTGCTATAGCTATCGATGCGAACTCGTATTTTCGTTTTCTTTTATATGCGCAACGAAATGGCATCTCCGTCGAATGTGTTACGGACTTGTGGTTTATTATTATATCTATTTTTCCAAGTGCACGCATCAGATAGTGAGACCTCAGATTTATTTATACAATCGTTAGAAGTGGGTAGTGTAACATGCGACATAAATAACTGTAAATATTTACTAAATGTGCGTGGGGGTGAGTTTTTGGGGCATTACCCGTGGAGGCTGACCTCTGAGGAAGGTGATAAGGGTAGTAGCTGTAAGATTATCTACCCAAATTATGAAATAAAAGAGGTTGAAACGTCGCAGTGGTTTTCTAAAGTCGAAGTATTTTTGCCGAATGTGGTTGGTAAAATCTATTTCTGCCTGCGTCAGAAGACGAATACCGCTCCCTTCGGCGGTGAGTGGGTACATCAGGGGATCAAGCATTTTTTGGAGCCTAAAAATGATATACATAAGAAAAATATGTCGTGAGTATTTTAATTTGATTAATTACTTAGAATTTCGTAGTAACTTAGTTGTTAAAACTAAAAGAATTTGTGACGCACTACTGAGAATGTTTTTAAGTATATATGTTCCTTTGTCCTGTTTTTGTTATTGGTTTATTTATAAGCTAAGCTATACGGTGTTTGTTATTCCTTCTCCTGTAATTCAGCATGTAAATCACTCTTGAATATTCGTTAAAGTGAAACCCGGGCCATAGCTAGCACAAAATAAGAAACCAATCCAAATTCAGAATACTTTATACGACTAATATCATAAATACAGCACTACTCGTTCACGCAAAATTGAGGAAAACAGCCTGCACTCCGAGTAAGTACTTTATTCAAATGGACCAGAGGACAGTGCTCATGGAAGATAAAGTTAATCCAAGTAGCTCTCAAGCTATTATACTATCCGTAAGCTCCATAGCAGAAGCTACTACTAATACTTACTGCTGTATATAAATAAGTACGCATCTGCAATGTTTCAGTGGTTACCACCGCTTTGAAGAAGAAAGAAATTATTTCTTTATTTTGTTCCAGTTTGATGAGCAAAGTGGTTAGTGAATTTACTGGACTTAAGGGGCAGAAATCGGCGCACCGCTATCTCGCTCGAGCGTTTCAACATTTTTGAAGATAAACAATCACTTAATATAATTATACAAAACGCATTCTGTGAAATTGCTGAAGATAACATTAAAAAGGCTAAACAAACATTTCATTTTGATCCATTCAAGTTTTCAAACCTAATAATGGGGTTTTATGTTTTGCCCATTTTCATGTATAAAAACTTGATCGGATCAATGATGAAAATGATACTTTTGCGGTGCCTTTGGAATGTTATTGCAAGCAACTTCACCGAATGTGATTTTTCATAACTATATTAACTGATAATAATCAAATTTGAAGATAAACATATCTTCAAAAATGTTAAGATGCGCGAGGGAGATAGCGGTGCGCCGGTTTCTGCCCCTTAATGTGTCAGGGTAATGAGTGCAATGCAACGCTTTGCAGACCTTTGTGTTTCAAAGGTCCAAGTGTTTTGGGCCGGTGTTAGGCTTACCATCCAGTAAATTAATCGGAATATCAGTGCTGGCCCCAACTCCTTAAGAATAAGTGAACAAAAATAATATCATAAATAATAATAAATGATACCATAAGTTTCTTTCGATTTTAATGAATAAAAGAAAACTATATAATTAAACGCAGTTTTTCACGACCAAATCGACAAAATGCATGTTTTTAGTACAGCTTTGGCGTCAGATGTTCTGTCCAATTTGTATGGGGCGTTCTAGCGCTCAATACCCTGACTTTAACTATCATTTTTGATGTTTCTAGCGTTCAATTTCCAGTTTTTTTGATATAGAAAGAAAGAAAGAAAACCTTCTAAATACAAAGTTAATTACATACTTAATAAAAGCGCACCTATACCATCATCAGGTGCAGCGGCACGAGTACGGAAGTCGGTTCGATAAATTTGTCGAACCGAAAAACTCGACAAATTTATCGAATGTTGCGAGTACCGAAGTCTGATCGTAAAGTATTGTAGTAACTCTATATTCTCTTTGGATTCGACCTAGCTTTTCGATAACTTTTGTCGATTGTTTCGAGGCTCGATAAATCCGACCTTATCGATTTGAACTGTCAATTTTATCGAATTTTATCGACCCGAATAGATCCGTACTTGCGCCGCAGTATCGAGAAAAGAGACAACATCATATAGGTAGGTAGTTAGGTACTCATAGTATGCTACAAACCGGTCCCATCACAGCATATGCCGGCCAATCGACCGGCGCTGGTCTTCCGTTAGGGCCGTTTCGACATTTGATTCTCATGAGAAAACGAATTGATTGACATCATAAAAAAGGTTGAGTGAACATCCCTATTATAATGGTCTAACTTGACCTCGGTTCCAAAATAGCTGAAGGTGTATGGTATAACTTACGCATCTGCATACCAAATCGACGTCACGCAGTAAAATGTGCCGTAAACATAATGGGAGTGGGAAAGAGATGGCCTTGACTAAAATGGGATTAAATTTGTATGGCGCGTGGTGTTACAGTCTACTGCAAAAATGGTGCTAAGAATAAATGTTGATTTGTATAATAAATTCACCTATACCCGGTTCCAGAATCTTAAGGTTCAACCAAATTGAATCACTTTGGTTGGACGGAGCAGAAATGAAAGGAATGCTGTTGTTGCAATGACATTGAATGATTAACTTATAAGTTTACATGGATCAATTTGGTTGCTTCATCCAAATTGAAAGACAAAAGTGAACCGTGTATTTTCACCTTTAGATATTATTGTGAACAAAGAAATGTCACGAAAAGTGACTGTCAAAGTGACATGCCAGTTGCCCAAAACATTTTTCACTTGTGAAAAATAGTTTTGTTTCTATTTCACCCGACTTTGCTCTCGCGCGGCACAATTATAACGTAACAAGAAACCAACAACAAAAACTTATACAAAACCACTACAAAATAAAAAGATCTTTAACAACAACACATACGCAGCAAGATTACAGTCGAGTTCGGAGATTGGAACAGATCAACAGACAGAAAATGAAAATGGCGGCGATTGCACAAAATGTTTCAAATCTCTGCTGTGTTCTCAGTCTAAGAATAATAACTGCATGAAATGCAGGAGCAGGGTATAAGACTTCAAAACGAGAAATGTTGTTTTGTATAATAAATTCACTGACCTAGGTGAAATGAAGGCAGTATAATTTCCACTTTGTTCATCGTATGGTTTATTATTCCTCGATGTGAGGAGGCCTATGTTCAGCAGCGGAAGTCTTCCAGCTGATGCTGATGATGAGTATTGATTCTTGGATCATCCGCACCGGACTGTACGGCGAATGATCCAAATGAAATGTCTGGCGGTTGGATGGCGTGGCCTTGGCTAGATTTTTATGTTGTTCTATATTTTACGATTCATATTTCTCCAATAATAATAACCCAGTCTAAGATAAAATAAAATCTGTCGAATGGTCCATCTGAATATGTTTCATTTCATGTCGTTGATTTCTGAAGACTATGAACTGGAAGTCTGGTAAGTAGCCGGGTTCCACAACTGACGAGACGAGCTGGTCGTTTGCTTGATGGTAAGCATAACGCCGGCCCGTAACAATTGCAGTGCCACCCAGATCTGAAACAAAAAGGCCTGCGCGGCACTGCAGTGCGCTGGTTACCCTGAGACATTATAGGTATTAAGTCTCGTAAGCCCAGTAATTTCACTGGCTACTCTGCTCATCAAACACGAACACAGTAATGCTTGCACACTACTGCTTGGCGGCAGACTTCACTCACAAAGCGGTGGTAACAACCCAGACGGATTTTCGCAGAAGAGTTAGTCCTACCGCTAACAATGTCTAGGCAAAAATGGTGGAATTTACTTCGTGCAAACCAATCGTCACTGCACCTCTAGGGGCTAGTTGCTCGATGTCACGCGTTGACGTCGCGTCGTGAGTTGTGACTATATGTGACGTCGTCACGCCAGTAGGGCTAACATGCGCACCGTGACAAAATTTTCTCGATGCTTATGTCGTGCATTTGTCTCATGTCCGCGAGAGAAAGAGCGAGACAAAACAGTAGACAAATTTTGTCGTGGCGGGCATGTTAGCCCTGCTGGACTTCGTGACTAAAGTGACAGACTCTGTTTGTTTTCTGCCAATGACGTTATGAACAGCGTTGAGCTGAAGCTTTCTATTGCAGCTCTAGCGAGGAAGTGCGTGTTCCACATCACGCAATCGTTATAATAAATTGCTACGCTCTGTATTTGTGTTGTTTACTATTTTTACAACCAATCACCACTTAAATTTGTGAATTGAGAATTTACCAATGATTTTGACCTATTAATTAGTAATGGTTTTTAGAATATGGCGCGCTGCTATCTCGCTCGCGCATCCCAACATAAATAATACTTTATTGCACACCAAAACAAAAACATAGAACAGGAATATAAAACAACAATAACTAAAAATTTTCTACCAGACAACCTTTGGATAGACAGGACTGAAATGATCGCTCGGTGGTGTACAGAGATGCAAAGATAAATACTATAGACAAAGTTAAGAATACATAATAATACATTTCAATACTCAACATAAAAATAATTTAAGATATATGACATGTACATAATAAATCAAATTATTCATACATATTAAACAAAAATTTGATTTTGATCCATTCAAGTTTTCAAACCTAAAAATGTGATTTTATGTTTTGCCCTTTTTCGTGTATGAAAACTTGATCGGATCAAAATGATACTTTTGCCGGGCCTTTGTACTGCAAATTTACACTCAGATTTGCGTGTCGTAAAAAAAAGAACTTAATTCTCTTCATATCCAAACATTCTTCAACTACCAGCAGCTAGCTTTAGCAGGTAGCTTTATTACCTAGCACACTGGCTACATTTTCTATTGTTAAAGTGCAATCCTCGGTACATTTCAGATACTAAATGAAATCCGTTAAAATTAACCAGTTCTGCGGCGGCGCAAGTACGGAAGTCGGTTCGATAAATTTGTCGAATCGAAACACCCGATAAATTTATCGAATATTGCGAGTACCGAAGTCTGATCGTAAAGTATTGTAGTAGCTCTATATTCTCTTTGGATTCGACCTAGCTATTCGATAACTTTTGTCGATTGTATCGAGGTTCGATAAATTATATAAAAAGTCGATAAAACCCACTTTATCGATTTGAACGCCAATTTTATCGTATTTTATCGATCAAAATGATCCGTACTTGCGCCGCTTATGTTACATTAAAATTGTCGACAGGATCACCGCTGAATCTAACTCTTTCCAAAGTCAAACCGATATACAGACGACCAACACGCTTGAAGATAAAAAAGATGAAAACCTGCAAGAGACCAATAAAGAATGGGCAGACCTCACTCACGATATCGATGTCAACTACTTACCCAACGCAATTAGACCTACAAGGAAAGTGATAAACGATGCAGAAGTACTATTCGATGATAAACAAAACGTACAGTTCAAAATCGATTCCAAAACTGCTGGTAACGATGTTTGGGATCGATTAAATGATATTAAAATTAGTAGTATTAATAGAGATGTCAATAAGAATAATTTAGAAGGAACTATACAGGAAGCTAATCGTGAATATATTGCTAGAAACATAAATAACATTAATTTAAACAATAAAGAAGATAGTTTCAAATATTCGATTAAAATTAAACTGAATAACGCTAATAGTAAGAAACACGAAACGCTTAAGCCGGCGCTACAATCAAATCCATGTGATAAAATACAAACAGATTTCAGAAATATAATCGATGAATTGAATTCTATTCCTAATTCAGCAATAGTTCAGGAAATTCTAACAAAATACAACGCGAATGATACATCTGCATTCGAAAGAACTGCTACTGATGCAAAAGATTTGCCTCCGGATATGCTACAAGAAATGGTTCCGAATGAAAGGAAGCGGCGTCAGACGATATCAGAGGTGCCCTTTATGAGCGTGAGAGGTGCTTCAAACATCGTTATAGAAGGGGTCAGGATTGAGGACTCGGATAAAGAACCGAAGATCGTAGAGGATGGCATCCCTAGTGTCCTGGCTGAGTCGGCAGTCACTTTGCGGTATGTATTTGCTTTTTCATACTTTTTAATACGCTTTTGAGAGCGAGTGTGTCCGAGCGGGAATCTGTGCTACTTTCAATCCGACGCGCCATAGTTCGAATCTCGACTCGGCCGCGCCAATGACTTATATCAAGTTATGTGCGGATTATTGACACTCGCTCTAAAACTAAGGAAAACATCGTGAGGAAACACGCATGTTCAAGAACCACAAAATTCGAGGACATGTGACATCCACCAAGCCGCACTGCGCCCGCGTGGTGCATTATGACCTATACCTCTGAAAGAAGGCCGGTATCCCAGCAGTGGGAGTTTTAGAGGCTGATAATGTAATTTAATACGTTTTTATCGTCACATGTAAGAAAATGTAGTCCAAGCGGCTCATAATATAATATGTAATACTAGCTTTTGCCCGCTGTTTCACCCGCGTAACGATTCCCACAGGAACGGTACACTTTCCCGCGATAAAAAGCCTATGTTAGGTACTCTCAGTTCCATAAACTACCTAGATATCTGTGCAAAAAATCACGTCGATCGACAATTCCAGAAAATGCCGCGAACTTCACTTTTGAATTTGAACTTATTTTTTGTGTGAAAATTTGGAATGACGTGTTTCCAAGGGAACCTCACAACTTTTGGACAACCATAATCACCCCCTCCCGGGATAACGTACCAATTCAAACTCATCCTGTATAACTTGGTTCCTCCATACCCGTTCCATCATCGGACGTACGGCAATTTGTTATCCGTTTATAGTTGACATACATTCTGTGCTCAAGCGCTTCGCTTCTAATTTCATCATGCGGATAGCTGAATAGTTGACCTGGTATCTATTTTACTCGACTGCACAAAATTCATATTCAAATATTTATTAATTGATAGATAACTTAGAACCATTTTGTTAGTACTTATACACATATAAAATAAGTTTTGTTAGTACATAATAATAGAAAATAAAAAACATTATAAGTGGTTAAACACCAAAAAATATGCTTACATATTAAATATTAATAGCTGCTGCCCGCGGTTTCACCCGCGCGGTGATATTGGATTTTATGGTTTTTATTTTTTTACGCGGAACCCTAATTCTTTTTCTAAAATAAAAGTAGCCTAAGTTACTCCTTATAACATCAGCTATCTGCCAGTGAAAGTCCCGTCAAAATCGGTTCAGCCGTTTCGGAGATTACCCGGAACAAACAGACAGACAGACTTCTAATTTCAACTTCACGTTTGAAGTTGAAATTATTTTTTGTATGAAAATTTCGAATGACGTATTTCCAAGGCAGGTTCTCACAACTTGTAGACAGCATGTTTAATCACCCCCTGCTGAGATAACATACCAATTCAAACTCACCCTGTATATCCTGTCGTACCTTACTTTGGGAAAGATTCAAGGACGGTAGAAAAGCGAAAACAGGCTGGACATCTTGTTGGGAAGGGATTAATATCGCGGAATTGTAGTAGTTAGGCTGTTACCCTCCCAGAAAGTTAAATGAGATGAATAGTATAGACGGGGGAGTATGTTAACGATTCAGACATCCTGGCGCCGCTGTTGGCGTCGTCGACCTGAGAATCAGGCCGTCTAGTCTGATGTAATATTGGCCTTGATTCTACGTCACAAATTCCTCTTTCCAGCCCTGCAGTTTTATTTTAATTCACTCGGAATGATATCCGTTCGAAAGCGACTGTGTTGATCTTGTTTAGTTGCGACAACTCAGCTGCATAAACACGGCTGTAATTCCGACAGTATTTCTCTGTCTGGTTTGCCGAGATATAAACGATCGGAAACTATCGCTTCCTACACGGAATCATTCCGAGTATATTAAAATCACCGTGCTTTAATTAATTAATTCATTGACGCATGACACATGACCGTGAGGCTCCGTAGCTAATTGGTAGTAACCCTGCCTGCAGAGCGAGGGGTCCCGGGTTCGATTCCCGGCCGGGGCAGATATTGTGTAAGCATAAAGTTTATTCTCTGGTCTTGGATATTTGTGATGTGTATCTGTGTGTGTCCATGCCACCTGCGACACAGGGAATCCTAGTGCGGGGGATGAGTATAAGCGTTTAAAAAAAATTCACACTACTTAGCTGCTGCCCGCAGCTTCACCCGCGCGGAGATATTGGATTTCATGGTTTTTATGTTTTTGCATGGAACCCTAATTATTTTTCTAAAACAATAGTAGCCTAAGTTACTCCTTGTAACATCAGCTATCTGCCAGTGAAAGTCCCGTCAAAATCGGCCCAGCCGTTTCGGAGATTACCCGGAACAAAAATACAGACAAAAAATTTAAAAATGTTTGTTTTGTTATATGGACCGTATATACTTTCATATGCATTGGGTAAAAAGCTGTTATTTTGATATTACAGACACTTCAATTTTATTTATTTATATAGATTTGGAACAGTCATAGTAACCTGTTGTAATGTTTTTAGAGTGTACGGCGAGGGCCTGACTCCTGGCACGGTGCTGGCGTTCACTCACGAGCCTCAGCCGTACGGGCAGCCCTGCAAGTTTCTCGTCAAAGGAGAATACGTGGTAAGCCATCAACAGACGGAAGACTTCCACTGTACAACCTAGACCTACCCCGTAAGGGTAATAAGGGACATTAGGTATTAAGTCTCATAAGCCCAGTAATTTCACTGGCTACTCCGCCAATCAAACCGGAATACAGTAATGCTTGCACATTACTGCTTGGCGGCAGACTTCACTCACAAAGCGGTGGTACCAACCCTGACGGACACTCGCAGAAGAGTTAGTCCTAACACTAACGTATTTTGGAAATTGGGTTTTCAGAAATTCAATTAAGATTAACAATTTATTTATCTCGCCGCCATCAACTAAATAGATAACTGCGTTCATGGTTTTAAGTCAAACCTATTTGACCTATTTGACTGTTATCAGCGTCTTAAGAGCAACAGACAGAAAAGCAAAGGTTTCAAATTAAAAACAACCCTTATTTCCAAGGTTACAAAACACACCCAACCCCTAACATAAATAAAAGCTTATCTACCCCTCTAGCGTAGTATCGTGACCTCTCTAATGCCAACGTGGCATTTTAGAAAAGCTGAGTCACAGTAAAAACAAAACAGTATGTTATATTCACACCAAACGCGGCAGTGACATACAATTACGTCACGGCGCAGTATTGGTAGCCTTCTATTTTTAACCGACTTCCAAAAAAGGAGGAGGTTATCAATTCGTCGGGTATTTTTTTTTTTGTTTGTTTCCTCAGATCTCGGTCATTTATAAACCGATTTGGAAAATTCTTTTTTTATTTGAAAGGATATATTTTCAGATTGGTCCCATAGAAATTTCATCAAAATCGGTTCAGTAGTTTGTCACTGAAGTCGGTTCGTAGCTTTTTTAAAGCAATTTTTTTTAAATATTTATTTATTTAATTTCATTATGTACATTATTATTTGACCCCTTTCTCTCTATCTGCAGTGTAATTTTATTTCACTCTGAATGATTTCGTGTACGACGCTATTGTTTCTGATAAAGTTACATTTCCGAATTTCATCCCGTCACGGAAATTTCCCGTTTAGATTCGACACCTCAGCTGCATAAACAAGGATATAATCCTGGCAATATTTCTCTGTTGGAATAATTCAGACGGAATCATTCCGAGTGAATTAAAGATATCCTGCAGAGTCAGTACCGCTCTATGAAGAAAGCTTACTCGCTCTGTTTCTTCTGCACTGTGGCTGAGTTGGACCTATACGCTTGTGCAGTGTGACTCGACTCTTGAATAGTCAACGCTTTGCTTTCACCTATAATTATATAAGCCTTGGAAATCAGACTTTACGGACTTTATACAACTGCACAAATATTAATACATTTCTACTAGGGCTTAGGACATTCGCAGAAGAGTAAATCCTACCCGTCTTAAAAACATATCCTTAAAATCCCTTCCAGGTAAAAGAAGGCTCGCTCCAACCGAGAACCGCCTTATTCGAAATCCGCACGCCTGCGCCAATAATAAACTCTAAACTATACATCTGCGCCAAGAATCTAGCACCCGGGGTAACAGACCCTAACAAAGACGAGGAGAAATACATACACCAAGGCACTGAAACTTGGAAGATGATCGCGTCTCACAACAAGCTGTTACCCTTATGGGTTTCCATATCCTTAATCCTATTCTGCTTGATGTTCTCGGCGTTGTTCTCTGGATTGAACTTGGGGTTGATGTCTCTGGATCGGACCGAGTTGAAGATCATTGCGAACACAGGAACGGAGCAGGAGAGGAAATACGCTAGAGCGATCATGCCAGTACGTGATCACGGGAACTACCTCCTGTGCAGCATCCTGCTAGGGAACGTGGCGGTGAATTCGACTTTCACTATTCTATTGGATGAGCTGACGTCTGGACTGTTTGCTGTGATCTTCTCTACGTTTGCGATTGTGTTGTTGGGTGAGATCACGCCTCAAGCGATATGTTCGAGGCATGGTTTGATGGTGGGAGCGAAGAGCATTATGGTTACAAAGGTGGGTTATAGACTAACTGCCTTACTAATAACAGTTTGTAAGTATTAGAATGTGAGCGAGTGTGTCCGAGCGGGAACTTGTGCGACTTTCAATCCGACGCGCCATAGTTCGAATCTCGACTCGGCCGCACCAATGACTTATATCAAGTTATGTGCGGATTATTGACACTCGCTCTAAAACTAAGGAAAGCATCGCGAGGAAACACGCATGTTCAAGAACTACACTCGAGGACATGTGACATCCACCAAGCACTGGGCCCGCGTGGTGGATTATGACACATACCTTTCTGAGAGAAGGCCGGTATCCCAGCAGTGGGAGCGTAAGAGGCTTACCACCTAGCACCTGGGTGGTGGCAAACTACAATCGTTATCACTCCAATCCAGACTGTGGTTTATTTGCGGATGAATGGTCGTAAATATTGTCAGAGTGTTTCTGTTATTGTGAAAGGGGTGTATGCTTATGTGTGCTAATATAATTTATTTTAAATTATTTTCTTTAAATCTTATATTTCATATTTGTTGTTATATTATTATTATTAGTTATTGACGGCTCCGTAGCTAAGTTGGTAGTAACCCTGCCTGCAAAGCGAGGGGTCCCGGGTTCGATTCCCGGCCGGGGCAGATTTTGTGTAAGCATAAAGTTTGTTCTCGGGTCTTGGATTTGGATTTTGGATTGGCTTATGCCGTTTTTATTAAATAAATAAATAAATGGCTACAAAACTCATAAAATCTTTCTGTTCATCCCACAGGGAGTGATGGCAGTGACGGCGCCCCTGTCGTTCCCAGTGAGCAAGCTCCTCGACTATTTCCTAGGCGAAGAGATAGGCAACGTTTACAACAGGGAGCGTTTGAAGGAGCTTGTCAAGGTAAGTCATTAGCTAGACTTGGTTTAGTTGAACTTGCAGACGCGTTCCCGAGTATGACGGAACTGACCAGTAGGCGCTTTTCAACTTCAGTTTGGTAGCTAGCCAGAAAATGCACTAGAAAATACCACACATTATGTAAATGTATGGTTGTGTCTATTATAGTAAATAAATAAATAAATAGTATTGCCATATTCGCCTAAGCGAAAACTTCCTTAAAAATAGAAAATCTATACAAATAAATATAATTGAAGTGTCTGTTTGTAACATCAAAATAACAGCTGTATACTAAATGCATATGAAAGTATATACGGTACCTATAACAAAACAACCATTTTTAAAATTTCTGTCTGTTTGTTCCGGGTAATCTGCAAAATGGTTGGACCGATTTTGACGGGACTTTCACTGGCAGATAGCTGATGTAATAAGGAGTAACATAGGCTACTTTTATTTTAAACAAAGAATTAGGGTTCCGCGCAAAAAAATAAAACATTTCAAATCCAATATTTCCGCGCGGGTGAAACCGTAGGCAGCAGTTAGTTTATAATAATACGGATTTACATTTCGCATAATTATCACCCGTCATACTCGTGAACGCGCTTGCGAGTCATGCTCGTAGCGTAGCGCCAAAAATCATTCCATTCATCACCATATAGTTTTGTTCCCTTAGGTGACGTTTCTTTCTCAGGTGACAACGGACGTAAACGACCTGGATAAAGACGAAGTCAATATAATATCTGGCGCTTTGGAAATGAGGAAGAAGACCGTGAGTCATATTATGACGAAACTGGAGGATGTGTTCATGCTCCCCATAAGCAGTGTTCTGGATTTTGAGACGATGTCTGAAATTGTTAAGTCTGGTGAGTGAATAATTATTTGTTATGTACTAGCTTTGCCCCGCGGCTATGCCGTAATTACTCTTTATAACATCAGCTATCTGCCAGTGAAAGTCCCGTCAAAATCGGTCCAGCCGTTTCGGACATTACCCGGAACCAACAGACAGACAAAAATTTTAATAATGGTTGTTTTGTTGTTGGTACCGTATATACTTTCATATGCATTTAGTAAAAAGCTGTTATTTTGATATTACAAACAGACACTTCAATTTTATTTATTTGTATAGAAAATTAGGCCAATTACAATTATTTATTTGATTTTCATAACAATTTTTTATCTATTATTTGTTTTTTTGTTAATAATTTCATTCCAAGGATCTCTGTCCAGTTTCTAAAAATATAGATTTTAAGAACAGTTTTCAATGGCGTTGAGATATTTGGAACTCTGGCTCTAGTCCAACTGAACTGTCCGTAAATAACCTTACTAGCTTTCAAACCCTTGGCGTTATGATTTATTAATATTTTGGAGCGTCTGGTATGATTATCGACCTAAAATTATTAACTAAAGTAATATAAGTAACACATTGTACACATGTAGACGGGGTAGTAATGGTAGACGGGGTAGTATTGGTAGACGGGGTAGTAATGGTAGACAGGGTAGTAATGGTAGACAGGGTAGTAATGGTAGACGGGTTAGTAAAGGTAGACGGGGTAGTATTGGTAGACGGGGTAGTAATGGTAGACAAGGTAGTAATGGTAGACGGGTTAGTAAAGGTAGTAGGGTAGTAATGGTAGACGGGGTAGTCAGCTACCCTAACCGTTGTAGCTACAGGGAACCGTTCTTAGAAGATCGACGCTAATTTTTGAAGTCATTTTGATCTGAATTCACATAACAGTTTTGGAGAAAAAAGTACAGTCAGCAAGAAAATTGGCCTTTTTACACTAAAACTTTTTTGTGTAAAACGCGAATTAACCCGGTTTTGGATAGCGTATCAAATGAGTTTAGAGTGTTAGAAATGTTCTCAAAAAACGTGTCCCATGCATTTTTGCATTCTTATAAAGATGTCTTCACCTGCATTTACAGATTTTGCAAAAAAAAATGTACAGTCAGCAAGAAAACGGTAGTTTACGCAAAAACTTATTTTTATGGGAGTGATATTATTTCGCATAGTGATCAAAATACTCTATCAGACTAATTGAGGCTAGGATTATGTAAAAAAAAACATATTTGCACAAAACCATTATAATTAAACAAATGTACTATTAATAAATCATTTGAATTTGATACCTACTAGAAGTAACATAATTCGCTAACGCTCGCAATTTCCGTAAACGCTCTTCCGTAAAACAACACCACAGAGACTGCAAACAAAAACGATTAGCAAACATTGATAAGCTCCAATTACTTTGATAGTCGTAATTGTCCCACACCACTTAGCACTTTGAGTACAGTCAACGACACAAGTTGATAAACATTAACATAATGGAGTTGGTAAATAGCACTCAACTTATTGTATTCTAGCTTCTGCTCGTGGTTTTCACCCGCGTTCCCACAGGAACCGTGCATTTTTCCGGGATAAAAGTAACCTATGTTACTCTCCGGTCCATAAACTATATTTATGCCAAAAATCACATCAATGCGTTGCTCCGTTACTGCGTGAAAGAATGACAAACCAACAAACACTTTCGCATTTATTAGTAGGACTAGCTTCTGCCCGCAGTTTTCACCCGCGTTCCCGCAGGAACCGTGCATTTTTTTCGGGATAAAAAGTAGACTATGTTACTGTCCGGTCCATAAACTATATCTATACCAAAAAGCACGTCGATCAATTGCTCCGTTACTGCGTGAAAGAAGGACAAACCAACAAACACTTTCTCATTTATTAGTAGGACTAACTGCTGCCCGCGGCTTCGCGCGCCTAGAATCGGGATGCAATGTAGTATAATACTATAATAGCATTCAGGGATGAAGTAGCTTCATATTAGCAAAAGAAATTTTGTAATCGGACACAGTTTGTTTATTTGTTACGGCTGGTAACAAACTTTGATAGTAACACAGATCACGTCTTCTTCGTGTCATTGATTTGTTTTGCCAAATGAGTCGCTAGAATGACGGCGAGTAAAATAAGTAAGCATTTGGTTTGGACTCATATTGCTTAAAAATAGTTTACTACTTTTGTTACTGACTGTACTTGACTGAAATACGGCTTGAGTGCACGCAATCTGTATCCGACTGAGTGTGTTTATGTGTTTTACCTGTGCTATGCGTATGTGTGTGTTTGATCTGTGTCATACCAATAGGAGCAACGTTGTCGTGGATGACTAAAGGGTGTCGAGAGGTGTGCTGCAGTTTCACTGAGGCGCTACTCCCGTGCATTATGCTTTTTATCACTTCTACTCTAGAGCTTAGGGTGTTAGCTGTTGCGGTCTCCACCCCCGGACAGTCAGTTAAGGCAAGCCGGGGGTCAGGGGTCTCATTTAGCCCCAGGGAGTCGGGGTACACAGTGTCGCCACTCACCGACAGCTCGCCACAAAGCCGCCCCCTGCGTTTTATTATTATTAAAAGCTAAAATACCGTCGTTCCCAGGTTACTCCCGCATCCCGGTATACGAAGGTGGTCGCGGGAACATAGTGACGGTGCTGTTCATCAAGGACCTGGCGTTCGTGGACCCCGACGACAACACGCCGCTGCGGACGCTCTGCCAGTACTACCAGAACCCTGCCCACTTCGTGTTTGAGGATGTCACGCTGGATGTCATCTTTAAACAGTTCAAGGATGGTGAGTTATCATCGTCACCTCCAGGGGCGTATTCACCCTGGGGCCGAAAGGGCCACGGCCCGGGGCGGCAGTGGGAGGACTGACTCTTCTGCGAGTGTCCGTCTGGGTTGTTACCACCGCTTCGTGAGTGAAGTCTGCCGCCAAGCAGTAGTGTGCAAGCATTACTGTGTTCCGGTTTGATGAGCAGAGTAGCCAGTGAAATTACTGGGCTTATGAGAGTTAATGCCTAATGTCTCACTGCAGTGCCGTGCAGGCCTTTGTGTTTGAAAGTCTTTTCAAAGCTCTTTTTGGTGTTTCCTGAAATTTAATTAAATACAAATAAAAATATATACATCAGAAAATTTCGCTTCCAGCAGGATTCGAACCTGCGTCTTCTTGTTATCTAGACCAGACACCTTAACCAACTAGGTTAAATTAAGTATCCCGTTAATCCAATCCAATGTATAAAATAGTTTCTTTTACCAACAGGTCACAAAGGTCACATGGCGTTCGTCCACCGCATCAATAACGAAGGCGAGGGGGATCCGTTCTACGAAACCATCGGCTTGGTCACACTGGAAGACGTCATCGAGGAAATGATTCAGGCGGAGATTGTGGATGAAACTGACGTCTTTTGTACGTACCAGAAGGATTAAAGTCCATTTGCTAAAAAGACGAGAGCAAATTGACAGATCCAAATGTCACTTGTCAAAATAATGCTCACAAATTATTGTATTGTATTGTATTTATTCAGTAAAAACATACATTGTGTTTGAATTGTTAGTAAAAAATCTAAAATAATGCCTAATAATTTATAGAACTAATGTTAAAATCTAATTACGTAGTATGTCCAACATTAAATTAAGTCAATATAGTGATAATAACAAATAGAATTACAAGTATACAAATGTTTTGGCAAAGTAATCATCCAAACTATAAAAACTATTTTCCAAAAGAAAGAATTTAGAAAAAAATTAAGCAAGAATGGGAGCCACACTGCTTACTTATCCCGCTAGGTGGCGCATTATCGCTGTTGTTTCACTATGAAACTTTATTATCTAACAAAAAATCGTCTTTGCAATAATGTATGCCTCTGTAAAGTGCAATTAAGTGTAAAATTAAGGTACAAAAAACGGAAATTGTGGATGAAAGCATTGCTCATCAAAATTTATTAGAAACCAATTATTCTTCTAGGTTATGTAGTGACCATTTCAAATCTAATGATTTTTAAGACGCGAGCATGTTTACTGGTTATAATTTAATTCGTGAACCCTCAAACTAAACATCAATGGCAAGCATCAGCGATGGTGGTGCCATCTGAGATTAGCTTCGCCTGTGCCTCCCCATTCCAAGCGGTGGAAGCCGCGAGCAAAAGCAAATAAACAGTTTTATCTATTTGGTTTGTTTTCCAGTGGACAACCGATCGAAGCGCCGCCGCCGCCCTCAGAACAAGCTGCAAGACTTCGCCGCCTTCGCGGAAAGGCATGAGAACCAACGGATACACATCTCCCCGCAGCTAACGCTGGCTACCTTCCAGTTCTTGAGCACTAGTGAGTTGGAAATGTTAACATTACATCTCTCTCTAGTCACACAAACACACACAACCAAACAAACACACACACACACACACACACAAACAAACCCCCCTACACACACACAAACAGCCCCCCACACACACAAACACAAACAAACACCCCCCCACACATCCATACACGCACAAGCGCGGTCTCCCCGCAATTGTGCCTAGTTCCACCTAGTGGGGGGTCAACACTACGTCATAGTTCATGGTCGCCACTCGAATCTGCCTTCCCATCGGTTGTCGCCGCAAGCGCAGAGCTCATATTAATGGGCAGAATTCGGCGCGCAGCTATCTCGTTCGCGCATCTAAAAATATTTGAAGATAAACAATCACTTAATATAATTATGAAAAATCGCATTCGGTGAAGTTGCTGACAACACAGCATTACAAAGGTTGAACAAAAATTTCATTTTGATTCAAGTTTTCAAACCTAAAAATGGGATTTTATGTTTTTCCCATTTTCATGTATGAAAACTTGATCGGATCAAAATGATACTTTTGCCGTACCTTTGTAATGTTATTGCCAGCAACTTCACCGAATGCGATTTTTCATCATTATATTAAGTGATTATTTATCTTCAAATATGTTAAGATGCTGTACCCGATGCTATCGTGTTACAGGTGTGGACGCGTTCCGGCCCGACACTGTATCGGAGACGGTGCTCCGCCGTCTACTCAAACAGGATGTGATCCAGTTCATCAAGATCAAAGGGAAGACCAAGAAAGACCAGACCACTTACGTTTTTCATCAAGGGAAACCGGTATGTACAATAGGGACGTTGACACCATTTTTTTTATGATATCAATCAATTCGTGTTCTCATGAGAATCAAATGACTATATCGAAAAAATTGGAAATCGAACGCTAGAATGGTCAAAATAGAGAGCCTTTGTTACCTCCTTATCTGTTTTAATTCCAGGTGGACTATTTCCTCCTGATCTTGGAGGGACGCGTGGAGGTGACGGTGGGAAGAGAAAACCTCGTGTTCGAAGCGGGGCCCTTCACATACTTCGGAGTTCAGGCTCTCACGCAGAATGTTGGCGTTGGTGAGTGTGTAGCTGTGATGGTGTGTGACTGAGGACTGTGTAGATTTGAGTATTGTATCACTGAGGAGTGTGTAGCAGTGAGGAGCGTTTGACTCAGAAGGGGGTCGCGGTTAAGAGTGTGTGACTGAGAAGTGAAAAGCTGTGAGGCGTGTGTGACTGAGGAGTTTGTAGCTGTTAGGAGTGTGTGATTGAGGAGGCAGTAGATGTGAGGCGTGTGACTGAGAAGTGAGTAGCTTTAAGTATGGTGTCACTGGGGAGTGTGTAGCAGTGAGGAGCGTGTGACTGAGGAGGGGGTAGTGTTTAGGAGTGTGTGACTGAGAAGTGAATAGCTGTAAGGAGTGTGTGACTGTGGAGGTAGTAGGTGTGAGGCGTGTGTGACTGAGGAGTTTGTAGCTGTTAGGAGTGTGTGATTGAGGAGGCAGTAGCTGTGTGGGGTGTGACTGAGAAGTGAGTAGCTGCGAGGAAGTGTGACTTAGGAGTGTATAGCTGTGTGGAGTGTGTGACTAAGAAGCTACAGCTTGAGGAGTGTGTGACTGAGGAGTGAGTAGCTTTGAGGAAGAGCTTTGTTCATCCACTGTACTTTCACCTGCGAATCGATAAGTATTTATAAATTGTTATCGTTCATAAACCAGTTATAAGTCAATATCTTATATCTTTTGCAGCGGAGTCCCCGACGCCGTCCGCCATGGGCTCGCTTCAGAACATAAACATGGACGCCATGCTGCGACACACGTTCGTGCCGGACTACTCCGTGCGAGCTATCACCTCCGTCTACTACCTCACTGTCAAACGGTATATCTATATAAATAAATAAAAATGAAGGTTCTGTTTCTAATGTCAAAATAAAAGATTTTACTAAATGCTCATGAAAGTTACTTTCACTAGGTGGTAGGACTAACTCTTCTGCGAGTGTCCGTCTGGGTTGGTACCACCGCTTTGTGAGTGAAGTCAGCCGTCAAGCAGTAATTCAAATTCAAATTCAAATTCATTTATTTAGACCAACTTGGATCACATATAAAGCAAATAATAAATAAATAATAAAACCAATAAAATAAAGTATGTCAATAGGAAATAATAATAAATTAAGATAAATATGATACAAAATAGATAAAATTATAGTTAGTACCTACCTAAAACATAATTTTGACTTTAGTCAGTAGGTGCACCATGTTACAATGGTACACATACTGACAGTCAAAACGTTCAGCAAATGACATCAGGATACTATTGCGGCTGGCCCTCACTCTGCGCACCAGGGATGTGCACCGCTTGCGCATTGTTGTGTAAAAACAATCTACACGCGCGTCAGCGAACATTCCCGATGCGCTGCAGAAGCGGGGCAGCCGCAAGAGCACCCTGAACGCATTGTTGTACTGGATGCGTAGAGCGTTGTACTGTTTTTGCGTGTAACTCACCCACAGACAACTCGTGTAGAAAGACGTGCAAAATGCCCTAAATAGGGTGATTTTGACGTCTCTCGAACAACGAGCAAATCTGCGGGCTATCATGTTAGCTCTAACAGACAACGCCCTACGCTCCCGTTCTATGTCCGCATCGTCCTTCAGGTCCGAGGTTACGACATGTCCAAGGTACTTAAATTTTTCAACTTTATTTAAAGGACATCCGTTGAGTCTAATTTTTGGTATATCACCTAGACATCTACCTCGAGCCTGAAAGACCATACATTCACTTTTTCTGACATTGTACAACAACCCGTGGCTGTCAGCATATTTCTCACAAATGCCAAGCAGCTTCGACAAACCGCAAACAGAAGCACTCAGCAACACCATGTCGTCCGCATAGCTAATGTTATTAAGACAAATTCCGCCAATATGGCAGCCGACATGTGTGCCGCTGAGCTCCTCTATCAGCGCATTTATATATAGGTTGAAAAGTTTGGGAGAGGTCAGCCCCCCCTGCCTCACCCCGCACTCCAACCCGTAAGGAACCGAGTAGGCTCCCGACCACCGAACGACATTGACCTGGTTCTGGTACCAATATTTAAAAATGCGTATTAGTTCCTCTGGCATTGATGTCTGGTGTAGTTTTTGCCATAGTGTATCATAACAAACCAAGTCAAACGCCTTCGATAGGTCGAGGAAGCAAGCAAAAACGGGCGTGTTTCTATCGGTGTAGTACTTGACAGTTTGCTTTAAACACAACACAGCTGTTTCAGTCGACAGACCTGACTTAAAACCAAATAAGTAATGTGCAAGCGTTGCTGTGTTCCGGTTTGTTGAGCAAAGTAGCCAGTGAAATTACTGGGCTTATGAGACTTCATACTTAATGTCTGACGGTAACGAGCGCACTGCAGTGCCGCGCAGGCCTTTGTGTTTCAAAGTTCTGAGTGGCACTGCAATTGTTATGGGCTGGTGTTATGCTTACAATCAAGAAAACGACCGGCTCATCTCGTTACCAAATAGCTACAAAAAAATAGAAGTTTAGACGTTAAATATAAAATATTTTTTTTATAATTTTTGTCTGTCTGTCTGTTACCTAATCTCCGAAACGGCTGAACCGATTTTGACGGGACTTTCACTGGCAGATGTCTGATGTTATAAGGAGTGACTTAGGCTACGTGGGCGAAGCCGCGGGGCACAGTCAGTTACCTAATACAAATATTTGTTACAGCTCTCTATACTTGGCCGCCAAACGTGCTACGCTTATGGAGAAAGGGAACATCTCTAAAGGTGGAACCACGCAAGAGTTTGACACTGAAGTGGATAAAGTAAGAATATCGTTGTTTAATCCTACTAATATTATAAATGTGAAAGTGTGTTTGTTGGTTTGTCCTTCTTTCACGCAGCAACGGAGCAACGGCTCGTCGTGATTTTTGGCATAGATATAGTTTATGGACCGGAGAGTAACATAGGCTACTTTTTATCCCGGAAAAATGTGCGGTTCCTGTGGAAAGCGGGTGAAAACCGCGGGCAGAAGCTAGTATATATATACTATATAGGTATCGATGTCTTCTTGCCACCTTCTGAGGCTATATTCATAGCAAAAACAATCTGTTCCTCTACCACCTACGGTCTGGTTTTCTATATTTGTCCAATAACGTAAAAAAAACTCGTTGGATGCCAACCAATGACATCAATAGTGAAACCAATAATGAACGAATGGGGAGGCACAGGCAAAGCTAATCTCAGATGGCGCCACCTCCGCTGGTGCTTGTCATTGATGGTTATTTTGAGGGATAATTAATTAAACTATAACCAGTAAACATGCTCACGTCTTAGAAATCATTACATTTGAAGTAGTCACTACATAACCGAGACGAATAATTGGTTTCCAATATTTTTAATGAGCAATGCTTTGATCCACAATTTACGTTTTTCTCGTTAGAAGAGAAACGTGTGTACCTTAAGTTTACATTGAATTACACTTTACAGGAGCCATACTTTATTGCAGACGATTTTTTGTTTACTTACTAAAATTTTATAATGAAGTTTCATAGTGAAACAACACCAGCGATAATGCGCCACCTAGCGGGATAAATAAGCAGTGTGGCTCCCCATTTGAATTTCGATCTATGTCATTGGTTGTTGAAGCCAAGTTTATTTACATTATTGGACAACTAAGAAAATCTCGACAATGGCTCCTCCACTCCTTTCCTTCCCATTACTTCCAGAACTTGTACAACTCGTCAAGTGCTAACATCCCAATATCAATGATATCCAAGAAATTACTCGGGAAGTCGACAAGCACTGTGTCCTCTAAGGAAGAAGCGTTGAGCTCTACTTCTGCAGTTAAGGTTTATTCATCACCTTCATCATCATCATCATCATCATCATCAATATTAATTCCTACCTGCTCTTATCCTATTTGACATGGGATCAGACCCTCTAGACAAAATCCGCACGCTTTTTCCGCTCTCGCTAACGACCAATACCATAGAGTAAAAAGCCCATACGACCAATAACCATCCTCCAATTTATGTGTGAAAGTGTGAAAACTTGTGAAAGTGTGAAAACTTGTGAAAGTGTGAAAACTTGTGAAAGTGTGAAACTTGTGAAAGTGTGAAAACTTGTGAACGTGTGAAATTTGTGAAAGTGTGAAAGCTTGTGAAACTGTGAAAACTTGTGAAAGTGTGAAACTTGTGAAAGTCTGAAACTTGTGAAAGTGTGAAAGTGTGAAAACTTGTGAAAGTGTGAAACTTGTGAAAGTGTGAAACTTGTGAAAGTGTGAAACTTGTGAAAGTGTGAAAACTTGTGACAGTGTGAAAACTTGTGAAAGTGTGAAACTTGTGAAAGTGTGAAACGTGTGAAACTTGTGCAAGTGTGAAAACTTGTGAAAGTGTGAAAACTTGTGACAGTGTGAAAACTTGTGAAAGTTCAGTCTACTATTTTCTTTTTTTCATTTTGCCGCCTAGTACTAAGTCTCTTCATTGTTAGTGGTGGACTAACTCTTCTGCGAGTGTCCATCTGGGTGGCCGCCAAGCAGTAATGTGCGAACATTACTGTGTTCCGGTTTAATGAGCAGAGTAGATAGATAGATAAACTCTTTATTGAAACACAGTACAAAGAAAATTTAAAAACTAAAATCTTAAGAACTAAGTGTCACAATGGGCGGACTTAGTCCGCCCATTGTGGCGGACTTATACAGAGTAGTCAGTGAAATTACTGGGCTTATGAGACTTAATACCTAATGTCTCAGGGTAACGAGCACACTGTGCAGTGCAGTCCTTTGTGTTTCAAAGTTCTGAGTAGCACTGCAATTGTTATCGACCGGCGTTATGCTTACCATCAGGCAAACGACCAGCTCGTCTCGTTATCAGACAGCATAAAAAAATCTTATTTTTTCTCTCTCTCTCTCTCTCTCTATTTTGTTCCATAACATTCCAGCCCACCCCAAAAGTAAATATAATAGAATTAAAGCAAGCGCCGCAACAGAAGAACCCCTCGTCAGAGTGGATGCATGTAGGTGAGAAATACACGAAGCGCAATAGTTGCATAGCAAGTGACAAGGATGAGAAGGTATCCCCCCATTTAGCCCTTTCTGACATCATAGTCATTATTCAATATTTTACTAGGTGGTACGACTAATACTGCGAGTGTCCGTCTGGGTTGGTACCACCGCTTTGCTCGTGAACTCTACCGCCAAGCAGTAATGTGCAAGCATTACTGTGTTCCGGTTTGATGAGCAGAGTAGCCAATAAAATTACTGGGCTTATGAGACTTTATGATGTCTCAGGGTAGCGAGCGCACTGCAGTGCCGCGCAGGCCTTTGTGTTTCAAAGTTCTAAGTGGCACTGCAATTGTTCTGGGCTGGCGTTAAGAATACCATAAAGCAAACGGCCCGCTCGTCCCTTTACACAATACTATAAAAAATAACATCATTAATGCGACTGCAAGATTCCTTCGCCATGCCTCGGAATCCCGTGGCAGGCTTCAGCATCCCGTGGCATGCCTCTGTATCCCGTGGCATACCACGGCAACCCGAGGCATGCCTCAGTATCCCGTGGCATAGCTCGCCATCCCGTGGCATGCTTCAGCATCCCGTGGTATGCCTCAGTATCACGTGGCATACCTCGGCATCCCGTGGCATGCTTCTGCATCCCGTGGTATGCCTCAGTATCACGTGGCATACCTCGGCATCCCGTGCCATGCTTCAGCATCCCGTGGTATGCCTCAGTATCACGTGGCATACCTCGGCATCCCGTGGCATGCTTCAGCATCCCATGGCAGGCCTCAGTAACACGTGGCATACCTCGGCATCCGTGGCATGCTTCAGTATCCCGTGGCTTACCTCGGCATACCGTGGCATGCTTCAGCATCCCATGGCATGCTTGAGCATCTCGTGGCATGCCTCAGCATTCCGTGCCGTATCGCTAGTGGAAGCCAGCCTTTATTACGCTACAGGCTACGGCCGTACAAGTTTTGTAAACCTTGCAGAAGTACGCCATAATCCAAAGCTCAAACTCTGAAACTCGTAAGAATGTCTACCCAATGTACACGAAGCGTACAGAAGCGTCAAAGTCCATGATCGGCTGTAGTGCAAACTGTTGCCTAAATTCTGATGTAGACGCGAACACGTGCGCTGAATGCGTGAGGAATAACTTTTGGATTACTAAAACTGTGGAGAATAAAAGGGACGGTTAGATTTTTTCATACCTACGTAGTTGCTTATATAATCAGTCTTAGTATTAAAAATCTCGATAAGTAATGCTTAGCCACCTCTAAACTAGGTCTATTTTACACGACTGCACAAAAAAGGAGTGTATATGACTATATGTGTTTGGGGTTCATGTATGTATGTGAGTTTCTTTATTCTACCATAACTTGTAAATTCCTGAACAGATTTGGATGTATGGGGTATAATTAGAATCTTTACAAATATTTGGTGAAATTACTAGGCTTATGAACTTATGTCTCAGGGTAACGAGCGCACTGCATTGCCGCGCAGGACTTTGTGTTTCAAAGTTCTGAGTGGCACTGCAATTTTATGGGCGGCGTTATGCTTACCAACAGGCAAACGACAAGCTCGTCTCGTTATCAAATTGCATAATAAAGGCCTATAGACAAAAAGTGTAGCCCACTATCTTTGTCTTTTAGATTCCGAACCTTGCAAGAAGAAAAAAGCACAGTTCCACACAGATTCCTCTCTCCTCACTTTCCATAACTTATCCACAAACAGTGAAGTCGATAACAAGATCGATTTTAAATCTGATAATCGAGAGCTTTCCCCCGAATCGAACTACGAATGCATCCCTTCTAAGAGTCAGGACATCGATTTTGCAACTCGTGATATCGAATATCAACTGAATAGAGGAAATAATTCGAAATACCTGAACGTCGATTATAAGTATCGAGATATCGATTACGCGTTGCCGAACAGAAATAATCGATTATATTTAAACAATGAAAATATTTCAATTTACACGCAAAGTCGTGAAAAATGCGCCCGTTTCCATGGTTCGGAAACGACAAAAATCGAGAAAGATCTTGATTATTTATCGGTACAGATAAACAATCTTAGCACTGACCAAACCCAACGCCGGCTAATCGATTGTAAATCCCAAACCGATTCTAACCGTCAGCAACTCGATTACCAACTATCCGATTACAAGCCGTACGTCGAAACCGATTCGTCGAATCAAGGTCACAAATCGATTCGAGATATCGATTCTACGGACCCTCCCGATTCAATCGATCGGTTTTTGGAGATAGAGAGAGACACCATAGACTATGAGAGAGATTTTAGAGAAGAGAGACTGGCCATAGAGAAGAGACGTCTAGAAACCGAACAAATTATGTTGGTACAACTGTCGAAGATTATAAAGATGTTGGAAAGGAATCAGACTTGAAATTATTGGTATTGCCATCATGTTATATCTATACAAATAAATAAAATTGATGTGTCTGTTTGTAATATCAAAATAACAGATTTTTACCAAATGCGTATGAAAGTATATACGGTAGCTATAACAAAATGAATTTTTAAAATTTTTGTCTGTGTCTGTTTGTTCCGGGTAATCTCCGAAACGGCTGGACCGATTTTGACGGGACTTTCACTGGCAGATAGATGATTTTTTTTAACTCTTTTATTTAGGGGCTTTTCCCATATTGGTATGCCAGATAGCTGATGTGATAGCAGCAGGGTAGCAGGGTAGCAGTAACTTAGGCTACTTTTATTTTAGAAAAATAATTAGAGTTCCGCGCAAAAAACTAAGACCCAAGAAATCCAATATCTCCGCGCGGGTGAAACCGCGGGTAGCAGCTAGTAATATAATATTTTTCAGCATGTGGTAGTACTAACTCATCTGCGAGTGTCCGTGCGGGTTATTACCACCGCTCTGCTCGTACAGTCTGTCGCCAAGCAGTAATGTGCAAGCTTTACTGAGTTCCGGTTTGATGAGCAACGTAGTCAGTGAAATTACTGGGTTTATAAGAGTTATGTTTCAGGGTAACGAGCGCACTGTAGTGCCGCGCAAGCCTTTGTGTTTGAAAGTTCTGAGTGGTACTGCGACTGTTATGGACTGGAATGTTGCTTACCATCAGGCAAGCGACCAGCTCGTCTAGTTATCGTGTATAAAAAGTAATTTTGTTTCTTCCACAGCTCTTGCAGTCCGTCGATGAAGATTTGAGTATAACAGGCGAACACAAAACTCCATCGCGTCAAGTAAGTTTGCACCGATTGTGTACTCAATTAACTATTCTATTTTTAACATTTGTATTTATATAAAACTATATTATGTAAGTATATATAACATGTATGTATGTCAACGACACTTTAGTTAGGCTTTCGGAGTAAGTTTACTTTTGTTAAGTTGATGATAAGTTAAAAAAAATTATTCTGTTTATACAATTTGAATTATCAAACAAAGGGTGCGAGCCCTGGAGCTTGCAGAGGAAAATAGATTAAATAAAAAAAAAAAAAAAAAAGTAAGTTTGCATTGAACATTATAGTTGCTTAGATCTGGAACTCTATTTAATATTAGTATAGATACGAGTGTGTCCGAGCGGGAACTTGTGCGACTTTCAATCTAACGCACCGTAGTTCGAATCTCGACTCGCACGCACCAATGACTTATATCAAGTTATGTGCGGATTATTGACACTCGCTCTAAAACAAATAAAAACATCGTGAGGAAACACGCATGTTCAAGAACAACAACACTCGAGGACATGTGACATGCACCACGCCGCACTGGACCCGCGTGGTGGATTATGGCCCATACCTTTTGTTAGTGGGAGGACTAACTCTTCTACGAGTGTCCCGTCTGGGTTGGTACCACCGCGCCGTGAGTGAAGTCTGCCGCCAAGCAGTAATGCTTGCACATTACTGTGTTCCGATTTGATGAGCAGAGTAGCCAGTGAAATTACTGGGCTTATGAGACTTAATACCTAATGTCTCAGGGTAACGAGCGCACTGCAGTGCCGCGCAGGCCTTGTGTTTCAAAGTTCTGGGTGGCACTGCAGTTGTTATGGGCCGGCCTTATGCTTACCATCAGGCAAACGACCAGCTTGTCTCGTTACCAAATAGCATAAATAAAAATACTCTGAGAGAAGGCCGGTATCTTAGCAGTGGGAGCGTATTAAGGGTGTTTACGTGTATTGTGTTGTAGGTGTCCCCCAACCCCGCGCCCCCCTCTCCCGCGCGCGCCCTCGACGCCCGCAATGGACACGCGTACGCGCCCGCTGGGAGCGACGAACAGGAGCGCCTTCTAAAATAACGAGCGCCTTAATATTTTAACGTATTTATACTGTATACAATAATTATTGACGAGTTGACAATTTTTGGAAAAATACTTTAAAATCATACTGTATAAAATAAAAATAAAATGTCTTTATTTCAGGCATGAAACCCATAAAATTTGTGTTTGTTGGTTTGTCCTTTCACACAGCAACGGAGCAACGGATCGACGTGATTTGTGTCATAGATATAGTTTATGGACCGGAGAGTAACATAGACTACTTTTTATCCCTGAAAAATGAACGGCTCCTGTGGGAATGTGGGTGAAATCCGCGGGCAGCTAGTAAAGTATAAGTGGATATATTATTTATTTGTAACTAGCTGCCGCCCACAGGGACCGTGCATTTTTCCGGGATAAAAAGTAGCCTAAGTTACTCTCCGGTCCATAAACAGACAAACACACTTTCGCATTTATAATATGTAAGCTAGACGGTATACGATGACGTATCGTTTCCTGATAGGTGTTTCTTGTCAAATGACTAAGAGAAAAAAAATTATAAACATTTTTTTTTAATATTTGTATTGTTTATGGTTTAACTTTAATTCGATAGATCTGTCGTACCTTAAGAAAAACGTAAATTTTTCAAAAAATGTCAACTCTATAATTTAATGTGCTAATTACCTCTATGTACCTTTCTGAGAGATCTGCCAGTATTAATTCACTATACGTGTCTATTATTTATTTCATAGTGTTACTTAATTGTTATTTTACCAGCCGGAGTACAACCACTGCTAAACATAGCCCTCATGACGTTTGTCATAATCATCGAGATACTAACCCCTAGAGATGCAGTAACGTTTGGTTTGCACGAAATAAATTCCACCATTTTTGCCCGCTCTGATTGGCTAAGCCGTCGCCTCGCGCCGATTCCCCGTGCGCTGTTATATAGATAGCAAAGTCAATACAGTGTTGTGAGATCGGATAGTACAGTATTTCATCTCTCGTGGTTAATATCTCGATGGTCATAATACTTGGCAGGCGTCGCCATAATAGCAGTAGAATTATGGTATTGGCCGAACAGAATCCTGCTGTACATTCCCTCGATATACAGGGTGTATACGTAAACGGTATAATTTTTTAAGGAGGTGAATATACAGGTGATACACGACACGAATAAACAGAAAATTAAAATTTTGTACCTATATCATCAAAATATCCTTAATTATTACAAATCAGAGTCACCACGTCTGCCGCAGGATTGAGGCGGGTGCGAGCTGCGCGGGAGGCATCGACAGCTGTGTCGGGTCATTGACCGACTACCGTTAGGGTGTCCATTCTCTCGTAATTATATTGCAAAGTCTAATGACATTTTAGTAAATGTTTTTTTATGGATATGGATTTATAATTCCTAAATTTTTTTAGAACCCAATACGATTTTTTGTTTGAATATTGATCCCGTTTACATATATATTCTGTATATACTCTTTCCCCGCGGTCTTGGTGCGGTACTATTTATACGCAGGGCCTATACGGCAAAACTGTATTAGGTATTAATTTATTCTAATTTCTAAAAGTACAAATTTTCTTTCGTTATGTTCCTATTTTTATTTGAAATTTTAGACTGATTTTTTTTGTTATTTATTGTAAAAAAACACTACTTAATAGGGATGTTGACTCAATTTTTTTTTATGTTGTCCATCAATTCGTTTTCTCGTGAGAATCAAATTTCTATATCGAAAAAACTGAAAATCGAACGCTAGAATCGTCAAAAATGAGAGTTAAAGCCGGGCGTATCTACTGAGCGCTAAAACGCGCCAAACAAATTGGACAGAACATCTGACGTCACTTGTTCTACTTCTACGCGGGCCGTACTAAAAACATGCATTTTGCGGATTTTGGGCGTGAAAAACTGGGTTTCAGTACATAGTTGTCGTAAATTTTTTATTCATTGAAATGTAAAGAATCTGATGGTATCATTTAAATTACTATTGGATGATAAAAAAATCGTTGAATTTGCGAAACTTTGATCTTGGTGGAAATTAATTATTTTAGGAACCAAGCATTCTTAAATCGATGCGAATTTTCGATATAGACATTTGATTTTCATGAGAAAACGAATTGTTTAACATCATAAAAAAAAATGTGTCAACATACCTTTTATGGAAAAGTATTGGAAACAAAAGTTGATTGTGTTATTTGTAATGCTTTATTAGTTGATAATTATTATGTTAATTGTAGTATAAACAAACGTTTATTAATATTATTTATAATAATACTTTATAATGATCAGTAAAGTACCTACTTATTATTCCTCACATCGATATAACACAAACAAAAGTACACATTATTATTGTACTTAATAATTATTAGTAATAAAGTATGTTTGAAATGTAAAATAAGTTATTTCTGTACGAAAAGTAAGTACATATTGGAGTCGATTCTGGCGTCACAAACTTAAATCTTGTTTTAGTTTTACTCCCCCCTTCCCTTTCTCACGTTATTTTTTGGAAAGAGAGAACAAAACTAAAATTGGCTTTAGGTTTGTGACGTCAAAATCAAGGTCATATACCTGTATTAATTTATAATAATAATTATTATTAAAGTACTTATTGTGTTAATAATTAATAATCGAAAATTAAAAGTTAATTAGTAATTAGATGTACAAGTTTTGTAAAAGAAACAAATAAATGATTCTTTTTTTAAATTTGCATTTTTATTGGGCAATCAATAAGACGCTACCCACGGTTTTTACCCCGTGGAATTTCCACAGGAACCGGGAACTTTTCCGGGATAAAAAGTTGCCTATGTTACTCTCCAGTATAAACTATATCAGCTATGCTAAAAATCACGACGATCCGTTACTCCATTGCACAGATTTAGTAAGTCTGTGCTCCATTGCGCGATCTGCAGAATCGGAGCATTGTTTGTAGGTATCTATCGATCATTCCACTCCGACCAACTGACCCAACAGGGCTCTACTAAACAAATGTTTTAAAAATGACAATGGTTTCGGTCTTTCTTTTATTATTGCAAATGGGCTTGCGTTTGACCGCTGTCTCACCTGATGTTAAGCGACGACGCGGTCGACGATGTAACACGCTTACCCAGAAGATACCTGTTCACTCGTCTCTTGAAGACTCCCAGATTGTAGGGTTCAGGAAAAACAGATGCAGGTAATGGGTTCTACTCAAAGACTAGATAATCTGTGGTTCTACTCTATCTGTCAGCAGGATGAAGGTCGAAGCAAAATTCTTAGGCTAAGATTAGGAGGAATGTCAACCGTAAGTGGATGGCGAATTGCCGTAGGTACCTACGTCTTGTGGTCTGAAGATGGAAAATCGAGTCATGCAGTACCATTGCACACTCCAATATTATTGTCTCCATCGCATTCGGTGAAGTTGCTAGTAATTACATTAACTAAAAAAAAATAGACACCAGACATTGGGTTAGTTACTGGGGTAGTTATGAGCGAAAGCCGTGGGGATAGGTACTTATGAGCCGAAAAGTAACATGGGAAGAAAGAAATCATATAATTAATCAGGAAACCACGCAACCACCCAGTTTATACAAATACACCAACCAAATAGTTAATCGTTCAAGAAGAAAATTAGTTTATCTGATCCAACTAATTTTATTTCTAAACGATTCAACTATGTATATTTGTATAAACTTTGTGTTGCGTGGTTTCCAGATTAATTGTATAATTTGTTTCTTGCCATGTTACTTTTCGGCTTATAATGTAACTTTGGCTCATAGCTACCCCAGAAACCCATTGACTTATGTTTTTTTTAGTTGATGTTATTGCCAGCATTTTCACCGAATGCGTTTTTCATAATTATAGTTTATCTTCAAAAATGTTGAGATGCGAGAGCGAGATAGCGGCGCGCCGTATTCAGTCGCATAGGGCGTTCGACAAATATGAATTTATCTTCATTAGCTATCGCATTGATTAGCGATATCTTGTGATTATTATTCTTCAGATCAGATATTACTGATTTTATCAACTTTTAATTCGTAGGTAAGTATAAACGTTCGCTAAAACGTTGTTTTGAAATACAAGATTATAATTTGGTTTACCTAACTGCGGCGCAAGTACGGATCTTTTCGGTCGATAAAATTGACAGTTCAAATAGATAAAGTGGGTTTTATCGACTTTTTATATAATTTATCGAGCCTCGAAACAATCGACAAAAGTTATCGAAAAGCTAGGTCGAATCCAAAGAGAATATAGAGCTACTACAATACTTTACGATCAGACTTCGGTACTCGCAACATTCGACAAATTTATCGAACCGACATCCTTATTTGCCCCGTAGCTCTATGTATGCAATCCTACTATTATTATAAATGCGAAAGTTGTTGTTTGTTGGTTTGTCCTTCTTTCACGCAGCAACGGAGCAACGGATCGACGTGATTTTTGGCATAGATATAGTTTAGGGGCCGGAAAGTAGCATAGGCTACTTTTTACCCTGGAAAAATGCACGGTTCCTGTGGGAACGTGGGTGAAAACCGCGGGAAAAAGCTAGTGTTTCGATAATTACGTATAGTCTATGATGTTTGATTTCAAATCAACAATTTTAATTTTGCTGAAACAAATGACATGCTATAGCATAAAGTTTGTTCTCGGGTCTTGGATGTTTGTGATGTGTAGCTGTGTGTGTCCGTGCCACCTGCGACACAGGGAATCCTAGTGCGGTGTATGAGTGTATTTATTTATTTATATGATGTAATATAATTGGGATGTTGCAAGGAACACAAAATACATAATTTCCTTCGTTATACAGTTAGCATTAAAGCATTAAATTATAGAACATTCAATAATTTTACTATTGAGTTTTTCAGTGTAGGTACTACCGCCTGCGCACAGAGTACTTTTATCATAGACTAGTAGGTACAACACATCCTTATAACATATAGGTACATACGCCAGTGCAGAGTGCATACTTAGTTTGACAGCCGTATCGATGCCTCGAGTAAGTAGAGAAGCGCATAGCGCCGCGCGCGTTGCTTTTTTTAATTTGTGTTTTGCGTCTTGGATCGCTATCATCCTAATCTTATATTATATTTTATTGTGTAATTTTTTTCAACTGTCTTAATTCCCATATTAACTATCTAATACGTAAATAAAGACTATGTAAATTATTTACGATCCACGTTACGTCGGGGTACTTATATGTTTTACACACGATATGTTAGCAACTGATCTGATCTGGCCTGATTTGCGACGATATGCAACCAGGTCAAAGATTGTGATTGGCTAAAACCTAGATTAGAACCGATTCTCAAGTGCAGTTGCGGCAGATTTTCGAGTTGAGGGGGGTAGCCAGCCAGGTAAGTACTAGAAAATGCCCTATTTTAATTACAGATAGTATAATTAAATAAAAAATTTAAATCACTTTTGCAACAGGAACATACATTCTGAGTCAGAATTGGTACCTATTTTATTCCCGAAATCTACTCCTGTAGGTCAACAAAATTATTTTTACGAACTTTTGAAATTCGGTTTTTTTTTATGTTATTACGTAACGAGACGAGCCGGTCGTTTGCCTGATGGTAAGCATAACGCCGCCCCATAACAATTGCAGTGCCACCCAGAAATTTGAAACACAAAGGCCTGCGCGGCACTGCAGTGCGCTCGTTACCCTGAGACATTAGGTATTAAGTCTCATAAGCCCAGTAATTTCACTGGATACTCTGCTCATCAAACCGGAACACAGTAATGCTTGCACACTACTGCTTGGCGGCAGACTTCACGAGCAAAGCGGTGGTAACAACCCAGACGGACACTCGCAGAAGAGTTAGTCCTCCCACTAACAAAAATCATTGAAAATCAATCAATGAAATCAATGAAATTGAAGAAAAGGCGTTTTACGCATTGGTATTTTAGGCAAGTTTACGCCAAAATTCTACTACACAACTTCCGGGCAGCCATAGATCAGCTGATTCACTTGCACTATTCAGAGCCTTGTTAAATGATGAAGTTGATTAGAAGAGACTTAGAAACAATTTCAGAAAATGCCGCGCACTTCACGTTTGAATTGAATTTATTTGTTGTGTGGAAATTTTGAATGACTTATTTCCAAGGGAGGTTCTCACAACTTATGGACAACCACAATCACCCCCTCCCGGGATAACAAACCAATTAAGGGATTTCAAACTCACTCCGTATATATAATATAATATGTTTCGCACTTATAGTACGACGTGTAAAGCGAACCTATCAAGTAAAATTCGTTACTGGGGCCGGACGTACGGTCAATGGACAAATTTCTCTAGGGATTTCTAATGATTTGTAATATAGGTAGTAGGTACCTATAAGTAGAAAGAAGAATTTACAATTCTTTGAATTTTTTAGGTTTAAGTACTTACTAAAAATAGTATAAGGTTGATAAAAACAGGTGGTCTGCTTTTTACAATAATTGAAAATGCTTCGAAACAAGCTGCATGTGTACGGAGACGAAAGCCTGGAGGTGCCGAGTCATTTGCATTATGGAAAAGAGATGCTGGACAAAATGAGAGAGTATCAGGACTTTCCTGCAATGGTACTTGTATATTTTTCCTTATTATTTCTGACTATAGGTATAGTTCTCTTTACCTAGTGAAAAACAGTCATCTTACTGTATTTTTAAAACTGATAAATTGTAGTTATCATTTGTTTTTCTTTAGAACAAACGTGAACAACTTTTTTCAAATTAGTTACCTACTCATCTGTGGTAGATTTGTTTTTGATGGTGTCTAGCCCTTTTCCCGTGACTACGTGCTACATTTCCTGATAGGGATGGCTATCTACCCATCGAAAAATAAGTTCACACTGCCTAATCATACAAACTTATTATTACGTCATCTGTGAGCCAATTCTGTGAACTAAACATGTTTTAGATCAACGCTGATACAGACGAGATTGTAACATACAATCAGCTGACTCAGCAGATGGTCGATGTCGCGCTTTCTCTCTCTCGCATAGGGGTGCGAAAGGGAGACGTAGTGTCTATCTGCAGCGACAAAAGGATGGAGGTGGTACCAACTATTTTAGGGGTCTTCTGTGCGGGGGCTACTTTTTCTCCTACCGATATTACCTATGGAAAATGTAAGTATTTAATTATGTAAGCAGTACTTTGTTAGTTAATTTGTATGTGTCATGTTTTATTCTTCCCATGTTCTTCTATGTTTCATTTTGTGTGCTGAATTTTTCTTTTTTATTATTCTACGTTTTCAGTCTGCTAAGTAAAGGGACGAGCAGGTCTATCGCCTGATGTTAAGTGCCGTTTATTCCGGTGCCGCTAGACGCGTTTCAATTTTCTAATGACATAATTCTGCGCGGTATACATTTCATTATTTAATATTACTGATTAATTATTTTGACTGCAGACATTACGAAAAAGCTCTAATTACATGAATTATTTCAGTGCCTCTGCAGCACCGAGTGAAAATCGCGAAGCCAAAAATAATGTTCCTATCACCAAAGGCGTACGACCTCCACAAGAGCTCGTTTGACACAGTCGGCTGCATAGAAAAATATATTGTCTATGGCGATGAAAACAAAGATGGCGGCGTCCTGTTCAAGGACTTTGTAACGGAAACTGCAGACGTAGCGGACTTCATGCCAACCCCAGTGGAGGGCTGGAAAGATATATTACTGATCCTATTTTCTTCTGGCACGACGGGTCTGCCTAAAGGAGTACCTTGGACCCATTTGGGGTTCATTACCAATTCTGTTTCTATTACCCACGAAAGGTAAGTATTGCCTATTTAGCTACTTATTCGTCTTGAGAGGTGGGGAAATAATATAAGAAATGCATTGGATAATATAGAAAACTGGTTGATAACAAGAAAGTATGTATTATTCAATTTTATATAATGCATAACAATGTAATAGTTACACAATGTTTTGTCCCTTTCGATTCAGTTTCAAATTATCAAAGAACAACAAAGACAGAAGAAGTGTAGAATCCCGACTTTCAGCCCACCAACACTACAACACGCGCACACATCCGCTCCGCTCGGTGGTCGGAATAAGACTGACTCATTGGACACGACTCGTTAAGGAGATCGAGACGACCACTGGACAAAGTCAATGCACTACACTATACTGTTGTACAATTATTAGTAAGACGGTAAATCATTATCGCCTCAAAATTAATTTTATTTGATACAGTGGCGCCATCTCTTATCAAAAAGTGTTTCTCAGTTTCAAACACTCGTCAATCCTGATCACTCGCGAGTGGTACTACACCTACGGACTGCTGTACACGCTGGCCTGTCTTAAGAGCGGCACTACAGTCGTCTTCACTCCCAGGAACGAAGAGAGCGACTGTCTAATGGCAATACAGAAATACAAAGCAAGTATTTATAGCTGAAATTAAAAATAAATAATGCCAATAAAGTTCACATACATTTAACTACAAGGGGCCCAAGCACACTAAACCACTATGGTCAAAATAGTAACGGTTTGCGATCAATTTCACAACTGACGTGGTAAAGCACTAGCCACAATGGCGTCCGGCCATCACCGTTACGCTAGTTAGGCAGTTAGCTGGTCATGGCCGGATACCATTTGTTATTTATCATTATGATATCAATTTCTCTCCGGCAATACCAACACAGTTGACAGACATGACATTACCGACTTTCTTCTGTCATCTCATATCTATTCCTAATTTTAGTTTCAGTCTCTTTTTCTAAATGAGAACATGGGAAAGAGATGGAATATATTTTGCACCTGTCAAATTAATCCATGTTTTAACGGCAATGAAATTAGTGGTGAATTTATCAAGGACGGAATATGACCCAGCTCTTAAAATTAATTTACAGACACTCGCAGAAGAGTTAGTCCTACTACTAACAAAATACTACTAATACTGTCTTTTATAAGGTATTCCATAGATTCGCCTTAACATTTCAGGTCAAAATCCTGCAGTCTGCTCCATCTTCCATCATGGCGCTCATCAAGTCCTCGATCCTGGATCAGTTCGACCTCACGTCTATTGAAGTCATCATATCCTCGAGTACTCCCGTCTTGGCAGACCAGGTCGAAGCAGTTAAAAGAAGGTATCTTCAAATGAACTACTAACTGGTAGGACTAACTCTTCTGCGAGTGTCCGTCTGGGTTGGTACCACCGCTTTGCTCGTGAAGTCTACCGCCAAGCAGTAATGTGTGAGCATTACTGTGTTCCGGTTTGATGAGCAGAGTAGCCAGTGAAATATCACAAGGTAACGAGCGCAATGCAGTACCGCACAGGCCTTTGTGTTTCAAAGTTCTAAGTGGCATTGCAATTGTTATGGGCCGGCGTTATGCTTACCATCAGGCATACGACCAGCTCGTCTCGTTACCAAATAATAAAAAAATGAATATAGGACATTGTACGATATGCAATGGCGGAGGTGTGCTGAAACCATCGAGGAACTAACCCCTAGAGATGCAATGACGTTTAGTTTGCATGAAATAAATTCCACCATTTTTGCCTAGACATAATGCGCTCTGATTGGCTAAGCCACCGCCTCGCGCCGATACCCCGTACGCTGACAATACGCTGATGTTAGTTATAATAGCAAAATCAATACATTGTTATGAGATCGGATAGTATAGTATTTCATCTCTCGGGGTTAGCTACATATAGAATAATCTATGGTTAGTATCTCGATGGCTGAAACTCTGTGTAGGTACACATCGATAGAAAGCTATAGCATGGTTAATGGTTATAGTGGGTATGAACCCCACATACCCAGCAGCTAAACAGTAAACTGTGCACGGCCAGGTGTGTCTCGAAGGGTCTCGAAGTCAAACAACTTTTAGGTTGCCGAAGCTCAAAGGCGTGTATCAAATCTACGGCTCGACAGAGGCCGGCAGCGTTTGCAACGAACTGTACGCGCCTCTCGGCCCGAAGGATGGCAGCGTCGGCATTCCCATGCACGGGTTCGTGTTTAAGGTTAGACAGCAGTAGAGCTGTAAGAAACCGTATGTATTCGTTACTGAGTAACGAGTACATCGCCAGATTCGAAGTACCGAATCGTTACTTACAAATTCAATTCGTTACTTCGGTATGTTTCGTATCATGTCAGCTTGATTCGTTATCCGTACGAATACAACGCACGATGCGTGAACTGAAACGGTTTGTCCAGCGGCGATCGAATGAATGCGAGTGAGAAATAGCATCGTGGCTTCGTATTGTTTATATTTTTATCCAACTTCAAAATATGGAGCAGAAGGGTCCTCAATTCACCTGTATTTTTTTTTGTGGAGATGTTACTCTTTATCTCCGCCATTTATCGACCGATTCGACTGATTTTCAAATTTTTTTATTTCATTATTTTACTAAGGATTTTTTATGGTGTTACTTTGTTACAATAATGTCACTAACTATATCTAAGCAAGACGAGAATAGTTCATACGTTCGACAATACGTATGTACCTACATTTATATATTAGTCATTTTACGAAGTCAGGTAATCGTAAGTTCGATACTCGATTGTATCAAAAGTAACGAGAAAAGTAACGATACGAAAGTAACGAGTACTGATGATTTCAATACCGAATACATACGAGTACTCGATTTCTCGTTACTTTTACAGCTCTAGACAGCAGTTTGTAACTACAATTGAAGGGTAGTTGTGAATGAAACACTCAGTGACATCTACTATTCTTTATTGTCTGTGCCACAATTTTGACTTATGTGATAACTTATTTATAATCTATGCACTTGTTGCCTATCAAGCAAGTGGGCAGTAGGTCGGCCACACTCCTAGCCTATAAGTAGCTAACCTAACTATATTAGAGGCGGTGTGTAGGTCCTTTACTACTGTCGTTAAGGGGCAGAATCACAGATCTCTTATGGGCAGAATAAACGCGCCGCTATCTCGCTCGCGCATCTCAACATTTTTGAAGATAATTAATATAACTATGAAAAATCACATTCGGTGAAGTTGCTGACAAACCTCCCGTTCTCACAGCTTGTCGACAACCATGATCCTAATCTCCCTCTCCCGGAATAACATACTAATTAAAACTCACCCTGTATTTATGTAACTTTTGTTACATTGACTTATAAATATAATCTTTCTTCCCTTAGGTTGTAGATCTAAATACTAGGAAGACTTTAGGACCTAATCAACGAGGGGAAATCTATTATAAATCTCCGTGCCTCACTCTAGGTAAGAACCGACGCGTTACTAAATTACTAACGTCTCAGACATAGTCTCAGACTAGTAAACCTAGACGGCGCATAATTTAAGTTTTGCAATAAAAAATCGCATTCGGTGAAGTTGCTAGCAATAACAAATAACATTACAAAGGTACGGCTAAAGTATCATTTTGATCCGATCAAGTTTTCATACACGAAAATGGGAAACACATAAAAACCCGTTTTAAAATTTGTCATCTACTGTCTCAGGGTAACGAGCGCAATGCAGACTGCAGTGCCACGCAGGCTTTTGTGTTTCAAAGTTCTGAGTGGCACTGCAATATTAATTAAGTTTACCGTCAGGCAAACGACCGGTTCGTCTCCTTAACAAATAGTATAAAAAAGTTACATTGTCATAGATATTTTCAAAAAAGATGATGCCAACCAATTTTTTGCCCTTATTCTCGATTGTATATATTTGGATCAGGCACCTAGTAGTACACAATAAGTGCGAAAGTGTGTTTGTACGTTTGTTGGTTTGTCCTTCTTTCACACAGCAACGGAGCAACGGATCGACGTGATTTTTGGCATAGATATAGATTACGGACTGGAGAGTAACATAGGCTACTTTTTATCCCGGAAAAATTCATGGTTCCTGGGGTGCAATTTTTGAATGTCACCGAGTGACTAAATATCAGCGATATGACCGATAGTCATCGATTTACAAAGTCGTATTTTTGAATCTCAGCGGGTGACTAAAATTATCATACCTATGATATCGTTTACGAGTGGGGGTACCCATTCGTAAACAATATCATAGATATGAGTAGGTATTTAGTGCCAATCAATTTCCAACTTAAAAAATAAAATTGAATGAAAGACAATCATAAGTTTGTCTATGATTAAAGCTGAGAAATACTTGCATGTTGGTAAACAGGGTATGACTTTCAAAAATACGACTTTTGCAAATTAGTGATTTCAAAGTTATCGCTGAGAATTTAGTCACCGCTGATATCGAAATCACTCGTGACATTCAAAAATCGGTCCCCTGAGGGAACGCGGGTGAAACCGCGGGCAGAACAAAAACTTATATCACCAATGTTTTTTTTCTTTTACCATTTTTTTTTGTCCCAGGGTATCTAGGTGAAACCTGGGAGCTAGATCCGGAAGGGTTCTACCAGTCCGGGGACGTGGGGTACTACGACGACGACCGCTACTTCTACGTCATCAATCGGGTGAAAGAACTCATCAAGTATAACGATATCTCGGTGAGTTCGTTACTTTCTTCTTGTTTATACATGGTGTATACGTAAGGGCTATCAATCTAAGGAGAACAAATGGGTGATATACGACACAAATAACTAGAAATAAAGTTCTTTTACTTCAAATATCATCAAAATATCCTTAATTATTACAAATCAGAGTCACCACGTCTGCCGCAGGATTGAGGCGGGTGCGAGCTGCGCGGGAGGCATCGACAGCTGTGTCGGGTCATTGACCGACTACCGTTAGGGTGTCCATATTCTCTCGTTTACCTTGCCAATCACCTTGCAAAGTCTAATGACATTTTAGGGGATGTTTAAAAAAACTTAATGAGTACCAAGTCTTTAGAATCGCTTCGGTCTGTCTACTGCTCTATCTCTTTCCTATGCTTGCTATCTCGTAGTTCTCGTGACAGATAGCGCCAGCGGAACTGGAGTCCATCCTCCTGCGGCACCCGCGCGTGCGCGAGGCGGGCGTGTGCGGCGCGCCGCACGCTGCCTGCGGCGAGGCCCCCACCGCATTCGTGGCGCTGCAGCCGGGGCCGCCACTGCGGGAGCAGGAACTCGTGGACTTCCTCCACGCTAGGGTGAGTCGAGCAGCCAGCAGACTCCGATAGATGGCGCTGTATCTTGTTATAAATGACTGTGACTTCTAAGCGATGAGCTAGCGCCTGCCACCTTTGTGATAAAGCAGCAGGGGCCGCCGCTGCGAGACCAAGAGCTCATAGACTTTAGATTTTGGCATGATGGATCATGGAATGAATGAAAGTCTTTTTCTAAGGCAGGCGGAAAAACGGACAACGACACATCGTATTATGTTTGCGAGAGGGTGTATAAAGCAAAGTTGAAATCTTTGACTTGATTTTTCTAATTCGTGTGGAGAGTGGACGCACAGCTTTTATGGCTGAATCAGCGAAGACTGTAGGATTTTGTTACGCTGATGATGTTGCCTACGAAGTATATAAAAATGATTTTTTTTCTCGTTCCAGATAACGTTTCGCATGCGGCTCGAAGGCGGCGTGCGGTTCGTCGCGCGGCTGCCGCGCGGCGCAGGGGACAAGCTGGATCGACACGCGCTCAAGAACATGCTGTGAATCAACCTACTAATATTGTAGACGAGCGTCTAGCAGTTGTAGTAGTGTAGTTGTTGTTGTAGTTGTAGTTGCCTGACTGTAAAGTAAGCATAACACGAGCGCAGAACAATGCAGTGGTATTCAGAACTTTCATACTTAAAGACTGCGCGGCACTGCAGTGCGCTCGTTACCCTGAGTCATTAGCCGTGTTACCACAAAAAACACGTTTAGACGCCTGTTTAGATAGTGTCTAAACAGATAAAGATAAACGCCTAAAATGATTAGAAATGTCACAACAGAATTGAGTTAGACAACGGTTAGACACTACTTAAATCAGAGTTTGTGGTTATGCGACTAAGGCATGTTTAGGGTAACGAGAGCACAATGCAGTGTCGCACCGAGCGCAGGTCTTGTGTTTCAAAGTTCTGGGTGGCACTGCAGTTGTTATGGTGTGGCGTTTTGCTTACAATTAGGCCAACGACCCGCTCTACGTTACTTGTTATTCAATAATATAAAAAAGCCGCCCTAGACCTTTTATTCCTCACCAGTTTTGGCGCTTGTTATATTTTATTCTTTACCTCTTAGCCCAACTACGCTGTAATTGGTAATGAGGATGTAAAATAGTATCTATGTTGAGTATTAGTTTGCCCTCAAGTTTACTCAACTGTCAATGTCATTATTAGTCATCATACCATAATTATTATATAGTCATAATAAGCCGCGGAGCCGGCTGGACGACCGCACTGGCCAGTAAAAAAGGAAAAATATACAGAAAAATATATAGAGCGTGTTTTTTTTCGTTCGGAAACTAGTTGTGCTAATAATGTTTTTCATCTTTGTGCTAGTGATGTGTGCAATAAGTAGTGAAGGAACTTATGAAGGTACTAGTTTTTATTTTTTAATTTAAGTAACATGCAAAATAATATTATTGATTTGTTTATATTATAAATGCGAAATTGTATTTATTGGTTTGTCCTTTCACGCAGCAATGAAACAACGAGTCGACATGGCTTTTTACATAAAGATTGTTTACGGACCAGATAATAACATATTAAGCTAGTTTTTTTTCAAATAAATTCACGGTTCATATATACGTGTCCCATACACGTATGACCGTGTGCAGCAATTACTTTGTTTTTAAATTCCATTATTTTTCGCTGACGCTGTTGGTTGACGACTTGAATTGACGTTGAATAGTCTACTGCCTTTTATAGCGTGATATAATGTTAAAAAACAAATAATTGAGACGAAATGAAATACCTATAGGTACCCATAGATACTTACTGGTCAAACGCTACCTAAAACAATCAATGCAATGCGCTCGCAGCAACGTAAACATACAGACAGGAAACAGTAAACACATTATAAGTAATGTCATTTTACTAAAAGTCTAAAATGATCAATAATAGTTTCTAAAGAACGAGGTTAAAACCTGTCGAGCAAGAATATTCAATTCCTAACTACGGAATTTTAGGGATCCGCGCCTCGATTATAAAACAAGCTTTTTGTGGAAAAATATATATTTCCAAACAAGCTTTTATAAAATACGTATTTGATATGCACTGTAATCTATTAGCCACCTTCCGGCTCCATCACCAGGATCCTGGACATCATTTAGGATCAGAGTACTTGTAAAGTCAAATCAACAAACTACTAAGGGATACTACTGACAAATCAAACGAGTCCAAATTCGATGGGGTTACGTCGTTTCGTTACAGAATTCCTATGTTTTTTTTTATTCTTGATAGGCTTGCGTTTGACCGCAATCTCACCTGATGGTAAGCGACGATGCGGTCGACGATGTAGCACGCTTGCCTAGAAGATACCTGTTCACTCTTGACTTGAAGACTTTTAAATTGTATGTGACATCATTATATTGCATTGTCATCCGATTTACATAGTATGTAAAATTTCAGCTCAATCTAACACCGGGACGTGGGTTACCTTGCAAGATTTGACCTAAACATACATTATATGCAAGATAAATAAAATCTTGTAATAAGAAACGGATTATTTACAGCAGTGTTTTTCAACCTTCTTGAGTTATAAGTATCATAATTACAGCGACATCCGTGTTCATAATACAACCATACACTAATGAATTTCTGTGACCTAAACACGGTCGCGGGTAAATAAATTAATTGTGAATGTGGGATCACTTTGGAATCACATTTGGGGGCAAAATAGAAAGTAAAAAGAAATTGCAAGCTATACCTGTGCCCACCTGTGCCATCCGTACGAAATGCATAAGTGTGTAACTCTTTCGATTCAGTTTAAAATTGTCAAAGAACAACAAAGACAAAACATAGTTTAACTAAACCACCGTTTAACGTTGTTTATCATAAGAGCCATTCAGCATTCAGCTTTATAGTTACTGCGCAGGATTCGCGGTGTTTTACACACACTGGACCAAATTTGATACGGAACTCTCAGCGCGCGAATTTTCGCACTTGATGTATTTGTCGTTTTAATTTGTTTTTAAACACGATGATTCACTTAAAACGCTCAGTGCCTGCTTGAGTAAGGTCATTGTCTCCTACCGTGCAGAATGGTCGTTATTGACAGCACTCGTGACTGTGGTATAGCCGGCACTGCATTGCGCTCGTTACCCTGAGACAGTATCAGCCCAGTAACTTCTATATGCTCATTAAACCGGAACAGTAATGCTAGCACATTACTGCTTGGCGGCAGACTACACGAGCAAAGCGGTGGTACCAACCCAGACTGACATTAGCATCTAGCTGAAGAGTTACCATGTAACTTGAAGTAATGTTAGGTGTTCCAGGTGATGTTTGCAGTAAAAATGGTGCCGCCGGAATATGCATAGAGTTGAGGAATTGTCTCAGCGCCAAACAAGATATAAAAGACAGGAAAATACCGCAAGTAAGTTAAAGGAAAAACAAGTTAAAAGCTTAATGAGGGTAATTTTATTTAATGTTACTAATTCATCATATTATTATTACTAGCTGCTGCCCGCTGATTCACCCGTGCGGAGTTATTGGAATTCATGTTTTTAATTTTTTTGCGCGGAACCCTATTTATTTTTCTAAAATTAAAGTAGCCTCAGTTACTCCTTATAATATCAGTTATCTGCCAGTGAAAGTCCGGTCAAAATCGGTCCAGCCGTTTCGAAGATTACCCGGAACAAACAGACAGACAGAGAGACAAAATTTTTCAAAATGGTTGTTTTGTTATATGTTCCGTATATACTTTCATATGCATTTAGTAAAAAGCTGTTATTTTTGATATTACAAATAGACACTTAAATATTATTTATTTCTATAGATTATTAATCCTACTAGTATTATAAACGCGAAAGTTTGTGAGAGTGTATGTATGGATGTTTGTTACTCTTCCAAGCAAAAACTACTGAACGGATTTAGATGAAAATTTACAGTAATACAGATTATACATTAGAATAGCACATTTGCATAAAGCAATCAATTCTACTTTTATAATTTACAGATTTGTGGATTCAACAAGAAAGATCCAGTGGTGTGCTGCGTAGACGGTATCAAATCAACTCTTGGGACTGTCCTCACAACAAAAGAGTCAGTAACTTTCAAGCTATCAGCTTGTTACTAATTGTTTTACTTATACGACATATCGTGCGTGGTTTTTTCATTTGTAAAACTTCTGAAAAGGTATGCGCATTCAGTCTCTAAAACAATTATAACTATAAATAAATCGTGTACCTAATACCTAGAAATAAGCTAATTTACGCTAACAAAAGTAATTAGTTACTTTACAATTATTCGTGTTGTTTTTTTAATACAAAACCATTGGGTAACGACGCAAGAGCACCTAAACCTAGTTTGCTATCGTTATATGATTTTTAAGTAATGAAGCTATTTCTGAGCATGTGGAAAAATAGGCATTTATTTATATAATTATTTGCCTTTAGATCCATAATACCGAACACAACAGAATATGTACCTGCAGCCTACGACTACGTCTATGAAGACAACAACAAGGATGAAGACTGTAATCCTTTACCGTTTTCAGTCACGGCTAATAAAACCGGACAAAAAGCTTGGGACAGTAAGTATGGCTTCTGCCCGCGGCTTCGCACGCGTTGAATCAGGAGATAATGTATCTTAGCATTCAGGGAATAATGTCGCTTCCTATTAGAGATATAATTTTTAGATTCGGATTAGTGTTCCTAGAGCTTTTTTTGAAAACGGTCTGTTGAAAATGGAATAAAGAACAAAGTCAGAATAATGAACAAAATCAGAAAATGAACAAAGCCAGAATAAAGGACATAGTCAGAATAATGAACAAAGTCAGAATAATGAACAAAGTCTGCATAAAGAACAAGGTCAGAATAATGAACAAAGTCAGAATAATGAACAAAGTCAGAATAATGAACAAAGTCAGAATAAAGAACAAAGTCGGGATATGTACGCGGGATATTCTTAAATATCGCAAAGTCAATACAAATAATATACATGATAAAATATCCCGTTAATTCTGACATTGTTCATAGGATTTTCTATATTTCTGATTATGGAATGAGCTGTTCGCTTGCCTGGTGGTAAGCATAAGGTCTACCCTAGAATTTTGATTTGGAGCACAAAGGCCTGGCGTGGCATTGCATTGCCATATTCCATCTCTTTCTCACATTCGTATTAAGAAAGAGAGATTGAAACTAAAATTAGATTTAGGTATGAAATGACAGAATTGACACTATTAGCTATATACATTATTAAGTCAGATATGTAAGCTTATTAATTTCACTGACTACTTTGCTCATCAAACCGGAACACTTGCTTGCATATCGCAACATTGCTTGCACGTTACTGCTTGGCGGTCACTGATTAGGTACCTCCGTGTTGGCGGTAGACCACAACTATATTACAAATCTGTGCGGTAGACTACACGAACAAAGCTGATCCATCCAAATGGACACTCGCTGCATGCAGGGTTTATATGACTCTGGGGCTATATAAGATGCTAGTAAAAAACCGTAATTTTCCAGAGTGCTTAGAATACCAGCAACTCGTATTTCCGTGCGAGAACGGCCCATTGGGACTTGGAATGACCAGAACGAACAAATGTCGTCATGGAGCAGAACAGTTCATTGCGGGCGTTAACCTGTACGCTGGAAGATACGAGTACACTCACGCGGTGAGTTCCACCCACCTGAGTATTTAGTTCTTTCACCTCAACTCACCTAGGAATGTAAGCCAATAAAACAGAACGATCACAATTCGAGAGATAGTTTAGGAAAAATGCGTGGACAAATAAACATGAGTACATGATACACCAATACAATTTAGCAAGCATAATTGTTTGGAAGTTCTATAGATTACCATCCCGACTAATATTATAAATGCGAAAGTGTGTTTGTTGGTTTGCCCTTCTTTCACGCAGTAACGGAGCAACGGATCGACGTGATTTGTGGCATAGATTTTTTTTTTTTAATGTTATTAGGTAACGAGACGAGCTGGTCGTTTGCCTGATGGTAAGCATAACGCCGGCCCATTACAATTGCAGTGCCACCCAGAACTTTGAAACACAAAGGCCTGCGCGGCACTGCAGTACGCTCGTTACCCTGAGACATTAGGTATTAAGTCTCATAAGCAAATATATTATGTTATAGTTATTATATATAGTTATGTTATAGTATGTTATGTTATGCATATAGTTTATGGACCGGAGAGTAGCATACGCTACTTTTTATCCCGGAAAAATGCACGGTTCCTGTGTTTACGCAGGTTAAAACCGCGGGCAGACACTAATACAAAATAAATGAATTTTCCATTTCAGGCCCTTCTCGGGTATGGAAACGACACGAAGAACATTTACTGGCTATGTGGTGGAGCGCTCGTCAGTGACCGGTACATCCTCACGGCTGCACACTGCGTTCACATCAAACTATAGTGAGTCACAGCCTTTGAGGAACTACTCCAATAATCACTGGTCACAATTCGCAAGAAATCTCCGAGCTGAGACTATTCAAATTGGTTTTATTTATATATAAGCCCCAACGGAGCAATCATGAAGGTTAAAATAAATTACTCTAACAGCGGGTCTCTGTAACGCTCGTCTACCCGAATCACAGACTAAAATGCTGTCTTTATCAGAACATAATAAATGAGAAAGACATCAACAGACCCATTCCGTGCTCAAGGTCAACGAACCTGCCAGAAGCCCACCGTGCCCGTTCTGAATTGGTATAGGCCGAGCAAGAAGAAGGGCAAGAAACTCGTGTCGGTATTCTTTTTAAAAATAGTTTTTACAATGATTCTAATGCTAACAATCATGTTTAAAATTTAAGTCTAAGTATTACAGCAGCCCAGGATGCTCCTGAGCTGTTTGCCTCCATGCATCTTTGTCATCTACATAGCCCTTAATTTTATAATACCCTTTTTTATTAATACATTCTTAACTATACTATGGAATCAGAAGTTTTGTACTGTGTATTATTGAGGTATTACTTGTGATACCACTGCTTTGTCCCACCGGTGGGTCCACGGGTAATTTTAATTTATACCCAGAGATTGAATTTTAACCAACTTCAGTGCGTCCACGGTCAATTAGTCTAGAGCTTGCCTAGCTAGCTCAGGACTCTGGACATCATCTGCAGCAGAATTCACGAGCAAACCTACCCAGATGGGACACTCGCAAAGAGTTAGTCCTACCACCAATATTATTATTTTCTTATTTATGCAGTGGCGCAGTCACATACGCAGTACTGCATGCGGTAGACCGGGCTGATATCAATCCACAGCACCGGTACAAGATTAAGAACGTCATAGTGCACCCGGAATTCAAATCTAACAGGAGATACCACGATATAGCGTTATTGGAGTTAGAGAAATCGTAAGTCTCGCTCTCCTTCCTGCTTTTGACCCATTTTACAAAGAACAAAGGCAAATAATTTTGCAGTTAAGGTTAAATAAGAACTTCATTCATTTACAAGTAGAGCTACTACAATACTTTACGATCAGACTTCGTACTCGCAACATTCTATAAATTTATCGGGTTTTGCGATATTCATGTGTAAATTCGTGTGATATAATTCGTGTGTGTAAATTTATCGAACCGACTTTCGTACTTGCGCCGCCGCTTACATAAGAGGGCAAGTACTAAATACCGCTACTACTACTAGCTACTCTTAATTATTTCTTTTTTTTTTGTAACTATGGGTGCTAAAGACCTGAAATAAATGAATTTGAATTAATCAAAGTGCGAACGGGCATTGTATCGTGAATGATATTTTCAGAGTACCGCTGGATTCCTCCACAGTTCCCGCCTGTTTGAAGACGAATGAGACTGCAGACAACTCTGACGGCTCCCGGGGTATTTCTACATCCTGGAACACGAACGATGTCCTGGGAACAAAATCCACCGTGCTGCGGAAGGTAGTCAAATTTTGACAGCCTTTTTAAGTCAGGCGGTCGACTCCCAAAACGACAACTATACTATACAAAATAGTCTTGGGTACACAGCACGTGTGGTAGCACGTTTGTATCTACTCACTTCCACACAAAGAGTCACTGCCTCGTTTTATTTCAACGTGCTACCACAGCACACTCCACAGTTACCACACCACACTCCACAGCTACCACAGTCCACACCACAATTAGAGTATACAAAATATATAACTCTAATCAAAAAACCTCGAAATAGACAAGAACGGCAACACGGCCAGATAGTGCTGTTTCGCTGCCTGGGCTCAAAGCGAGTAGCGACGACTGCTCCGCTTTACGCTACATACATCACTAGCGCACGACCGCTTATTTACCGCGGCGTCTTCATTGAGCACGCAGTGGTTGTGCAACAATTGTTTTCAATAGAGCTCGTAGAAGCTAGGTAGAAGCGGCCGTGCCGTGCTCGGACTAGATTTCCATCAAGCCCCAACCACAACCACAATAGACGATAGGATATGCGTGAAGCGGGGATCGTGGTTTTCTCGTGGTGCGCGTTTGATGTTTATATATCAATCATGAATTAGGTGTGAAAGACTGCCACAGAGTAATAAGCCAATCCGACCAATCACAATCCACCAATTTTAATACAGTCGAATCGAATTGTAAATGTATGTCCTATTGTCCTCAGATCACCGTAACTAAATATTCACTAGAGGAGTGCTCTAAAGTGTACCCAGAAAACAGGAGCGGGGGGTACAACGACACCACGCAAGTCTGTTACGGAGATCGCACTCAAGTCAAGGACTTTTGTCAGGTATTTTCATGTTTACGTTACATTTTTATATTTATTTATTTATTTCTTGCATACATACATTTAATACAATGGAGTAGGTAACTACTTTTGTATAAATCTACAGGTTTTATTCAATGCTCATTATTATTTTAAATTCAATCTTATATGTCCTGCTGTAAAATCTTGTTAAGTACTAACTGAACTCATTCTTTATTTTATACATTTTAATACTCGCCTTTTAATATTTGCATGCAGTCTTCGTCTATAATTATGATGGCATTAACCATGTATATTTTAGAATTTAGTTTAAATGAATTGTAAGAATGTACAATGTGTTGACGTTCAATAAATAAATAAATAAATAAAAAAATGGAGTCAACATCCCTAAACTTTTTATTGTTTGCAGGATGATGGCGGCAACCCATTGTTAGAGCTAAACCGAAGGGTGTTGTGCATGTACACGGCTATTGGCATAACTTCATACGGGACGGGGTGTCTCTCACACGCCCCCGGGGTCTACACCAGGGTGCAGCCTTACGTGCCCTGGGTCGAGAGCGTGGTGTGGCCGTGAATTAATTAAATAGTTGAATTCAAAAGAGTGGTTTATGATATATCCCTGTTTTTATACTTGTCTTATCCTACTTAATATATTATATACCTATACATTAATATATTATTAATCCCTACTAATATTATAAATGCGAAAGTGTGTTTGTTGATTTGTCCTTGTTTCACGCAGTAACGGAGCAACGGATCAACGTGATTTTTGGCATAGATATAGTTTATGGACCGGAGAATAACATAGGCTACTTTTTATCCCGGAAAAATGCACGGTTCCTGTGGGAACGCGAGTGAAAACCGCGGGCGAAAGCTAGTAATATAAACAAATATGGCGGATCACCAACCAATCACATATACAGAGCAAAAGACGAATCATGTAATTTATTGGCGAACAAATTACTGTCATTGGCTGGCTGGGGAAACAGATGGAACATAGGTATTTTAGACCTGTCAAATTAATCAACTTGCTTGTGTCTAGTGTAAATTTAACGGCAATGAATTTAGTGTCGTCTAATTTATCAAGGATGGTGGAAGATAATTATCTTCCACCATCCTTACACAGCTCTAAAACTAAAAGATCTGTAAACATTTTCCACCTCTTTCTCATATGTTATGTTCTGGAAAGAGAGAGCGACACTAAAATTAGGTTTAGGTATGAAATAACAGAATCGACACCATTGTCAGACAAGTATAAAAACACCTAATAGGTAGTTATAGTTAGAGGCATTGGTTCTGGCGGCAAAAACCTAGATCTAAATTTATTTTCGCTAGATATTTTTATCCTCGTGTGTGAAACCGCGAAAAAAACTAGTAAATAAAACAATAATATATGTTAAAGGATAAATTTTAATTGAAAATAACTGAAAAATACAATCTACAAATACATACACTTAAAATTAATATACTTTTTTTATGTATTCACTTAAAAATAAAATGGGCAAATAATCACATTTCTAACAGCCTATATGTTTTGTACATTACGTTTATTTTACGATCGTTCGTAATTGAATTTCTACTAGATTTTTTTAATTAATGATTATTTTATGTGTAAGAAGAAGTCAATGCCACTCAGGTCGAGTTTTAAATTAAAATTTTATAAACTACCCTCGTGAAAAAAATTAGGCAACATTTTAATGTACATTCTAATAGTGGAGCATTTTAGATATCTGTGGCTCTTAGAATTAAAACGCATAGAAGGATCGTTTCGAACGGAACGCTCGCGGAATGAAGCCTTTATTGTACTTGTGTATGTGACTTGTGTGGCCACGTATAACCAAAGTTATCACTCTTTGTGTACTATCGACTTTTGACAAGGACGATTTACAGCAACCAACATCAGACACTTTCCACAGATAACTAAGTAAATGCTATTTCAAGTGAATGGTTTTGTACTTTCAAACATGCCTGTGGCCGAGTCTACCAATTTTGGTGCACTATTATCGGCTTCACGCACGACCTTCTATTCATATTAATTCCAAGCAAATTCTTAGTTTATATTTATTATCTAAGAAGTGTCTCTAAATGAAGTGTATTTAAGTATACGAGATAATTATATGACATTTAGACAGTCTTCTGGAGATATTCATCGAAGAGGTACAAGGCCAGGGACAGATCCTGTCCGTCATTAGCGGTGATGAACTTCTTCAGGTCTGAAGTGTGTCCGGCGAGATCTCGGATGGTCTTAGCTTGATCTTCTACGAATTCTTCTTCGAGGTACTGAGCGATCTGGAAACGAAAAAAATTATACAACACTATAATTACAAGCGTTTGTATAGAAAGTATGGCAGGTTTTTTTTTTAATATTTTCTTGATTTCGCTGTCGCTATTTATTTTGCGACATCTTTCTTTACTATTTCGATTAAAATATGTATTTTTTTGTTTTTTTTTTTAAACAGTATGGCAGGTTGGGTCTTCTTAAAATTGAGGTTTTAAGTTTAGTAGTGGATGTGTTTCTGGTCTTCCATATGATGAGTTTCCTCACCTCAGGGTCGTGCAGGTGCTGGCTGTTCCTAGTCGCCTCCCGGTGGATGTAGAAGGCGCGTTCGGCGAGCTCCTTCTGAGTGTCCAGTGCTTTGGCCAGGGACTCCAGCTCGTGTAATTCCACTGTGTAGTTCTTCTTCTCGACTGGTTTGGCGGTGCTGCGGCGGTTGAAATCCATATCGTCGCCTGTAATGGGAAGAACCTTCTGAAATATGCGTCTGACGTGATTTTGAAGGAAAGATCTGGTAGTGTAACATTGTAAGGAAATTACTTCTGAAGTGATACTGCAATTGTTATGTGCTGACATTGTTTTTTAAACGATTTGATAACTAAACGAGCTCGTCGTTGATGGTAAGCATAACGCCGGCCCATAACAATTGCAGTGCCACTCAGGACTTTAAAACACAAAGGCCTGCGCGGCACTGCAGAGCGTTTATTATCCTGAGACATTAGGTATTAAGTCCAATAATTTCTCTGACTATTCTGCTCATCAAACCAGAACACAGTAATGCTTGTACATTACTGCTTGGCGGCAGACTTCACTCACAAAGCGGTGGTAACAACCCAGACGGACACTCGCAGATGAGTTAGTCCTCCCACCTAGTAGTTAATCCTATCACCTAGTACTTATTCTGTGCAACTATATTTATAAGTATGTAGAAGTCATACTAGTTGTTATGACTATGAATAAGATTAAATTATCGAAACCATTCAAGGTGACACTATCTTTTTATCCATTGAATTCTTACGCAATAAATTGCTTCGGGTCTTGAGTGGAGAGCAATGTATTTTGATTTATCTTTAATTTCGTAAGACTAGCCTCTGGGATGTGACCACTGTCTCACCGGCCGGCCGACGCTCGATTCCAATCGTAAATTGGGATTAGGATCGAATTCCGGCAGTTTGCTAACGCAACACTAGCGCGCGATCGGAACCGATTTCAGTGGAATTTTTTGGAACTAGATGCAATTGGTCACTGTTTACACGACTGCCCAAAAACATGGTTCATGACTGAATACAATGTCGTATTGGGTTCTTGAGAAATACAGGAAGTAATTATAAATCCATATCAATAAAAAACATTTACTAAAATATCATTACACTTTGCAATGTAATTACGAGAGAATATGGACACCCTAGTCGGTCAATGACCCGACACAGCTGTCTATGCCTCCCGCGCACCGCGCGCGGTCGTCAAGCCTGCGGCAGACGTGGTCACTCTGTTTTGTAATAATTAAGGATATTTTGGTGATACAAGGAAAAAAAATATTTTCTTTGGTTCGGTTCGTGTATCACCTTTATATTCACCTCCTTAAAAATTGATACCGTTTACGTATACTCTTTGTATGTCAGTTTATTTATTCCACCATAACTTTTAAATGCCTGAACGGATTTGTATGTATGGGGTATCGTTAGAATCCTTACATCATCCCGAGTGACACTGGGGAGTCATGTTTTTATGTAACTTTTGTTACATTTACTTGTTTAGCAATCTATGTATGTTTGTATTTATGTATGTTCCATCTTAGCGCTTAAACTACTGATCCGATTTAGATAAATAAGGTGTCAATTGCCTCGTTATTATGGTCCGAGCTACGAATAATAATAAGTCAGGAAATGTAACTATGTGAAAAAATGACCCAACAAAAGTCGTGTCCAAGTAGGTCCAAGTCGTGTCCAGCACGTCATCATTCGGACATTTTCCTTGCAAGCGAGTACACGTCAAATCTTCGCTTCAATGACTCCGCTGTCACAGCAGACATTGCAGCACGCGCGCGAACCAATCCCTGCTTTCGTTTGAATTTAAACCAATCACCAGGCAAGTCTATTTTTTAACGGAAGTCTTTTTTTTGAAACCTCGGAAGCGATTCGTATTTTGGTTGATACGTCGTTTTGGTTTGAAGTAGGGCCATTTTTTGTGTGGATTGTGTACTGAATTACACTTCCTGACTTATTATTTGTTCGTAGGGTCCGAGTGACATAGGTTACATTTTTGACAGACATCAAAAAAAGAAAGTTCTCAATTCAGTTGTTTTATATAAGTCCATAAATAAAAAAACACGACTGCCCTAGCCTGTGGTACTCGGGATGATGTAAGGATTCTAACGATATGCTATAATTATATCTAACTCTGTTCAGGAATTTAAAAGTTATAGTGAAATAAAGAAATTCACATACATACATGAACCCTAATAAAAACCCTTCATGTAGGGTTACCATAGGTAAAAAATCTACTTACCTCTCATGGTAACATGTTTGATCAGCTCAATGGTCTTTCCCCAAGCGTCATCAGACAGCTTCTTGAACATCTTGCTGAAGCCAGCTCTGTTCGTCTGGTAGTTGTTGAAATAGGCAGCAGAGAGGAGATACTCGTAAGATCTTTCTAGATGAAGATTGGCGTACGCTTGCATCTCCTTCGCGACGTTCCCATGTCTCCCGTACTCGCCGTAGATAGCGTTACAGCGCGGAAGAGCTGTGGAGGTCGTGGTTATGGCAAGGTTAGGCACTGCCTCGAAAAAGTAAAAAAAAAGTTGACGTTTACGACAGCTCTCAGAAATGTCAGATTGGTACGTCAGGTGTACCTGTCAGACGGCATGCCATTCGTATTCTGGACGATAACAAGCCAGGAAATAAAGAAAGAAATCTTAATCACATTTTCTTTTCTTGTCCCTTTGATCATAGTTCATTATTCAACTCATTAATCTATACAAATGTATAAAGTTGAAGTGTCTGTTTGTAATATCAAAATAACAGATTATTACCAAATGCATTGAAAGTATATACGGTACCTATAACAAAACAACAATTTTTAAAAATTTTGTCTGTCTGTCTGTCTGTTTGGTCCGGAGGTCCGTTTGAACAATTTAAAAAGAAAAAAATATGCATAATTTTTCAAGCACAAGACAAATTTTCACTGCAACTGGCTCAAAATTCAGTTGCAAAATTTGACTCACAAATTCCAACATACAAACTAACCAGTGAAGTTGAACAAAAGCTTGTATTAAAAAATCTACTACTCCAAGGAAATCTATACAAATAAATAAAATTGAAGTGTCTGTTTGTAATATCAAAATAACAGCTTTTTACCAAATGCATATGAAAGTATATACGGTGCCTTTACAAAACAACAATTTTTTAAACTTTTGTCTGTCTGTCTGTTCTAGGTAATCCCCGAAACGGCTGGACCGATTTTGACGGGACTTTAACTGGCAGATAGCTGATGTTATAAAGAGTAACTTAGGCTACTTTTATTTTAGAAAAAGAAATAGAGTCCCGCGCAAAAACAAAATCCAATATCTCCACGCGGGTGAAACCGCGGGCAGCAGCTAGTAACGAAATAATATTTCTTTATTCTAAACCTTTCAATAAGTGATAATATGGGCAAAGGTGAACATTATAGGTAATGTCAGAATGGCTTTCGAACGCGGATAATACACATTGTAGGTACTTAGCGATAGATTAAACTCAACTTGAAAATTTTTCAAGTTGAGGGTGGAGGAAAGACAGATGTGCAACAGAAAATACTCTATCACCACAGAAAATAAAAAAAATGTTAAAAATTTTAATTTTTTTTAAATTGTTTTCACCTTTTTTAAATAAATACTAGGTACTACAGCATTCAGGAGTATTGAAAACCTACAGTTTTATAAAGGAGAAAGAATAACATGCATAATAAAATATATGCTACATAAAAAAATAATAAAATAAATTCATGCTACGAAATATAATATAACATAATTATATATTACTTACAGGACAAACTCCCAACTGGAAAGATAAGATGAAGAATTCAGGTCTATACTATTCTAGGATATAAATATGTATATATCAACCTGAGTATATTATTTAGAAAAAAAAATGCTTAGTACCAACTTGCTTTATTTAAGTGTTAGTTTCATGCTACATCTATACTCTATATGCACAAATAAATAAAGTGTCTGTTTGTAATATGAAAACAACAGCTTTTTACTAAATGCATACGAAAGAAATATACGGAAACTATAAAAAAAAAACATTTTTAAAATTTTTATCTATGTTTGTTCCGGGTAATCTCCGAAACGGCTGGACCGATTTCGACGGAATTTTCACTGGCAGATAGCTGATAATACTAGTCTTGACTTTAAGTTGAATAAAGAATATTATTTTTCCACATCAACAAAATACAGGACCTTATTTAAAATAAAGGACCTTATCTAAAATAAAGGACCTTATCTGGAAATTGGCACAATACACAAACCGTTTGAAGCAAGAAAAAAAAAACTAAGAGGACCATAGATAATGATACTATACAGCACAGATTACTATAAATGAGCTAGATACAGGCTGTAATTTTTGGTCAGAACAGTAACGGTAATGGTCGGTAACCTAACCACTATAGCTAAAAAAACAAGAAATAGAAAAGAAATGAAATGAATGTTTTTCTACAGAAACACATTCCCAGAAGATCAATTTTAAGTTTTTGCCTATTTTTAATGTTTCTAGCACTCTAACCTCAGTTGATCCCATAGAGTTTTTTAACCCTTATTAGAACCTGGATTGATTGGCAATTGGCAAAAATTGTGTAAACTACCCATTTTCTCCAAAATCTGTAATCTTTTTTCAAAATCTATAAATACAGGCAAAAATGTAAAAGTACAGTCTCAGTATGTTTTCCGGTATCTAGAGTGAATTCCTACGATGTATGGGACAAGGTTTTTGCATTTTCTGTAATTTTTATTATCCCTATAAGAAACAGGATTGATTCGAAATAAGTTTTTGTTTAAGTTTTAATTTGCTATATTTTTTCGATGTTAAAAAACTCAGAAGATCAGTTATTTTTGCCCCTGACTGAACAGGGGTTATCCAGTCTGTTACAATAGAGATCCCATTTAAATTTAATTCCGTAAAAAAATCTGATCATGCGCTCCAAAGGCGCTATGCACTTTAAACCAACTTCCAAAAAAGGAGGTTACAATTTGGTGTGTATTTTTTTTATTGTTGTTACCTCAGATCTCCATCACTTATAAACCGATTTAGAAAATTCTTTTTTTATTTGAAACAATATACTTTCAGATTGTTCCCATAGAAATTTCATCAAAACCGGTTCAGTAATTTGTCACTGAACTCAGTTCGTCGCTTTTATAAAGCAATTGTACCGAACCCATGAAACAATCACTCATATCTGTTGACTGTCAACTCACCTAAACTGTTAGAGGCTTGTCCACAGTCCAACGAGACATCCTGGTAGCAGGAGTCAGCGAAGACATTGGATACAGCCAACAGGCAGACAACAGCAACTGCAATGATCTTCATGTTTCTAGAAGAAAAAAAACATTACCTGAATGAGTGATATTTACTTTGCAGAACTTGTAGAAATAAAAATATCTGCTTGTTTATGCCACAGAGAATAGAGGCAGTATAGGTGTAATAATTTAATAATAATATGTACTAAAACTCCAGTTGTTTGAAACTCCAGGTTGTTAGTTGTTACTGCAATATACTATTATTCATTTCTTCATGTCTTTTCTCCCTTTCACATAGCATGAGATCTTGAGACAAAAATATGCTTTAAATTCTCAGATTTAAAATGCAGTAAGTGCCAAGTCATTTTTGGGTTTATCAACAAAAAAATTCGATACTCCATGGACACTGTTTTTTAGGGAAGCAACACACTCTTTAGCTAAGGTATTTATCTAGGTATCAGGTATTGATTAATTAAAAAAAAGTAGTAGGTACCTAATTAACACTGGAAGGTAAGAGATCAGATCTAACAGAAAGCCTAACAATCTTAAAATGCCACAAAAAAAAACAACCCTAAATAGGTGTTGAACACTCGCTTAGGGTTAACAATGCCTTAGTTGCTTGATTAAAGGAATTATTACACCATGCATTATTTTGACTGTCACAGTCTACTTTTTTTTACTGAGACTACTTTGTTAGTACAAATCTATTTTTGTAGTAATAAGTAATAACTACATATTTGTAGAGACTTCTTAGTCAATACATTTAGACTTCTTGTTTTATAATCATAGATATTTTATACCAGTTTTATTCCATACTTCATACTGATTATTGTCATAAAATGTCTGCCTAAATCTTTAAGTTGAATAAAGCCTAATTTGGTTCTAAAGCTAATTGTTATTTCATAACAATTTATTCAACTTAAAATGGAAAAATATCTACGACCAACTCTTCTGGATCTTGATCCAACATCACCGACGGCGGCTCAAGAATGGACCCACTGGGTATTTACTTTTAAAAATTTTCTTATTGCGAACGAAGTAGAAGACAAGAAAATTTGTGACAAAATGAAAATGCAGCTCCTTGTGAATCATGTCTCACCAAAAATATTCGAATATATTAACGATTGTAAAAACTACGAGATAGCAATAAAAACTCTTAGTACAATATTTATTAAACCGAAAAACGAAGTTTTTGCCCGTCACATTCTGGCCACACGTAAGCAACAGAGCCATGAAAGCGTACACCAATACTTACAACAACTTAAACTTCTTAGTAAAGACTGCCAATTTAAAGACGTCGATGCAGAGAGTAATCGAAATGATTTTATAAGAGACGCTTTCATATCTGGCATTATCTCAAATAAAATTCGTGAAAGATTGCTTGAAAATTTAAAATTAAATTTGGAAGAAGCTTTTAATCAAGCACAATCAATTGAAATGGCTGAATACAATGCACAAACTTTCGAATCAACCAGGACATGTAACGGTGCTGATAGTTTAGTCATGGCATTGCCAAAAGCTACTACAACTGATGAGAAAAAGAAACTACCATCACAAGAGTTTCACTCTATTCCAAAACAATGCTTTTTCTGTGGAGATAAAGTCCATCGCCGACAAAACTGCCCGGCATTAAATGCTATTTGTCAAATATGTCAAAAGAAAGGCCACTTTGCAAATGTTTGCAGGAGCCCTAAGACTAACCTTAATGCTACTACTCACGGCTCTAAAAAAATACTAAGCGAAGTAACTGCTGCTGCTCCTACGAGTTTAAAGAAATCAGTTGTCACTATTGAGGTGAATGGTAAAAGGGCTAATGCTCTAATTGATTCTGGAAGTTCAAAAAGTTTTATCAATTACGATTTTATCGAAAGTTGTTCATTTAAGAAAGAAGAATCGACAGAATGTGTAACAATGGCTCAGACAACGCATTCAATTAACTGTGAAGGACTACTTCGAGCAAAAATTAAGATAGATCAGAATATTTATGAAAAAGTTTCTCTTCTCATCGTGAAATATCTTTGCGCTGATGTCATCATTGGGCATGATGTATTGAATGAACACTCAAGGCTAGAAATTTCTTTCGGTGGATCAAGAAAACCACTACAAATATGTAGTGTACTCGCTGCAACTGTACCACCAGTATCTCTATTTTCAAACTTAACTCCTAACTGTAAACCAATTGCAGCAAAGTCAAGAAAGTATAGCAATGAGGATATGAAATTTATAGAAGATGAAATAAATCAGCTATTAACTGATGGCGTTATTGAAGAAAGTAGATCGCCGTGGCGAGCGCAAGTTTTGATAACCAAGAGTGAACATCATCGAAAAAGATTGGTTATAGATTATTCTCAGACAATTAACAAATACACAGATTTGGATGCTTACCCCTTACCGAATATGGAAAAAATGGTTAATGAAATTTCAAAATACGAATTTTTCTCAAAAATTGATTTGAAAATAAAAAAATAACCTTGAGATTCACAACATAAAACATGTAATTATTTGACAATAGATGGAATTAATAATTATATTTTATAAGACAAGACACCAATGCAATATACTAAATATACTTATTAATAGGTAAGTACATACATACATCTCTAATATAAAATCATGCAAATAAGTCTAGAACGGAAGAAATAAAAGGAAGTTTTGTGTCATCCTTATTTTCTAATAAAATCAAGGTATAGTACCTACCCCCATCAATCAATTGTATTAATCGGATTATAATACATATTACATACAAGCAATTAAACTAATCTATTGCTGATTACAATGTAAAATGTAAAAGATAACATCACAAAACGAACAAAGAACTTGATGGAATACCCTTTTAAAAGTATTATTCTATGACCCCCACTAAACAGAAAAAAAATATATATAAAATACAGGAAGAATGACAAAGACAAAAAAACATTAAATCTTAGGTAAACGAAAAAAAACATACTCAATATATCCAGCCAGTCCCGAAAAAAATATAACAGTAAAAATGAAAATATTACAGGCCACTCACTCACCAAGTGAATATGCGACGTATGAAAATACTTTGCAATCACGTAAAAGAGATCCGTTGAAAGTGCAGCCTTTACACACACTGGCGTAGAAGGCGACTATCAACACAAAGAACTTGGAGCTGATTAAGTCCCGCAATTGAGACGAATAAAATATACGTAATTTAATTTAATTTGTTCACGATACGATTGGCTGCAAACTAGTGAGTAAAATAATTATCAATTGTCACGTGAAGTTGGCAGCTATTTCGTTTAGGGTGGCCAGATGACAAAGAAAATATCCTTATTTTTTCTAAATGCACGAAACTTACCTGTAATTACATTAATTTGACTGTTTATAGACGTTGATCTGTTAGTTTTACAGCTAGTTATGATATTTTAAATGTGATAAAGCTAAATTAGAGCCTTACTGTTTCTTTTAAAATGTACACAATATCAGGCAATACGTTAAGTCTGGTATCACAGTCTACTCCCCCTCCCTTTGAAACCGCCCCGCTATTCGACCCTTCTCATGACGTATTCATACTATTCCTTGGCATGGAGGTTTTGCGTTCCAAGATGCTTCTCGCTCTTTCGTCATGTTATGTTTTCTATCCTTTTCCTTGTACTATTCAATCTTAAATTAATTATGGATTCTTGTTTAGACGTAATTAAGCATAAAAGTTTAAGTACGTGTAGGTTTCGTAGTAGTAAAGCTCGTAGGAAAATATTCCATGAATGGCCTCGAAACACAAAACCTCGTGGGAAGTTTTATTGAGCAACAAACGTATATGCTGTCTCGCTCGCTCCGCCATTCCACTTGAATCACTTGTCAACACGAAATGGTACCGTAATACAGTTATCGCTGCGTAGTTCATATTGTAATAATCAGAGTCATCCACGAGAATAGTTTGTCTTTTTCTACATTATTGTTGTGTTTTATAAGTCGCCTTCTACACCAGTGCGTGTAAAGGCCTGACTTTCGATAGTACTCTACCAATTACCGAACGAATTTCGCTCGTATCGTCAAAGTATCTGTGATTTTTAGTAGAAATAAAAATGAAGATGTTCCTGTTATCCCTCGCTTGCCTCCTGGCTGTATACGCGCCTGCTTCCGCCACACAATGTAAGTATTCTATACTTAATTATATTCATTTTATAATATTTCTACGTCAATAATTTAACGAAGTCTACGCTTTGACTAGGGTGCATACATTTGGATACCTATCGTCGGCAGAAAAAGAAACAAAGGAATTACGGCAATTTCATCATCCCCCGATTGTTTTTGTTCCAAATTCTAAATGAAGAATAGTACCTATATGAGTTTTTGTCGTCTTGTTTCTGTTTATAATTTCAGTTTTCAAAAGTGGAAATATTTTCTTTGGAACTGTCAAATTATCATACCATTGCGTTTTTCGTAAACAAAATCAGCTGATTGGTCGCCCTGCGGCCATCTTTTAGGAAAATAGGTCAAGTAAACAGATCAAGATGAAACGCGTTTAGGTCGGTAGGTATGTAATTTCATCTTCATAATTATTCAACATACTTATAACCTACAAGCCATTTTTGATATGGTAGTAAGTACTACCAAACTACTACTACTACACTACTACTAACTACTAAACTATAATTTCTTGTTTTTGAGTAGAAAGTGTAGGTTACCAGTTAAAAAGCAGTATCAATCTATTAGATGCGCTAGTATAGGGATTAACAATTTAAAATATAGGTAGATTCCTTATAGCTAAAATCTACTATCACTAAATTAACTTTAAGATTTAAATATACCTAGGTACCAAGATGTTAACTTTAATCTAACTAAACTAGGTACTATTTACCTATCTACCCTCGGTTATAAATATTTTATTGCATACAATCAATATGTGTTACTATAATTAAGTAGGTACATAAAGAAGTTTTCCCATCAACATAAGGCACCTATAACTTGTCTTGCTTGCTAATCACCCTTATTGAATCAAGGCCAAGCATCCAAAATTGTAGGTACAGTACAAACAGCATGATAAAATCGATAACTTGAGTAATGGCAAATTTTGGAGCATTGATAACTCAGGTAGTGACGTCCACTGGCCAATTCTTAGGTCCATTTTTTCGAACCCCATCGTGCCTTCTGCCTGCGTAGGTAGGTGAACCAACACCTTTTCTTTCCAATGTCATTAGATATTACTAGCTTCTACCTGTGGTTTCACCCACGTTCCCACAGGAACCGTACGTTTTTCCGGGATAAAAAGTAGCCTATGTTACTCTCCGGTCCATAAACTATATCTATGCCAAAAATCACGTCGATCCGTCGCTCCGTTGCTGCGTGAAAGAAGGACAAACCAACAAACACACTATTCGCATTTGTTATATGTTTATTGAAGTATGGATTATACAGCTTGCTCCTTCATCAATAAATCAGTAAAAAAAAGTGCGTTTCATATCTACAGAAGAATTCCTGGGATTGGAAGTTTGGATTCCAATCCGACGAATTAAAATAAATTCTAGGAAGCAGCTATTTTTATCTTAGAGATACTTTATTAGTTGAATAAGCACTGAGACACGATTATTTTAAGTACCTACGTAGCTAGTCATAATAACAATGACAAAGCAAAATTTATAATTTTTTTTCTAGCATTAGGACAGCTACTTTTTATCAATTTATCGTATTTTCCGATCTTCCGAGATTTTACACGAACATCACGCGCTACTTCTAAAAAAATATAATATACTAGCTTCTGCCCGCGGTTTTGACCCGCGTTCCCACAGGAACCGTGCATTTTTCTGGGACAAAAAAGTAGCCTATATGTTACTCACCTGTCCATAAACTATGTCTATGCCAAAAATCACGTCGATCCGTTGTTCCGCTACTGCGTGAAAGAAGGACCAACTAAGAAAACAACAAATCAACAAACACTTTCGCATTTATAATATTAGTAGGATTAAGTTTACAAAATTAATAGATTAAAATACACATATTTTCGTATTCTCCAAAACTTCATAGAAGCTTTCAATAAAGTATCCACCGCTTTACTGGGGGCGCGACTTTGGCTCCACCGTGGCTAGTCTACACTTGGACGTGACTTTGACTGATAATAATGCCAACTTGAACTTTAACTTTGTTTATAAACTTGACATGAAGACATAAGTCACGTGGACCCAAACTAAAATAAAAAAAGATATACAAATACTTATTTCTTTGATACAAATATATCAATTACTTTGCTATTGCGACGTTATTGCATGATATTTTAACATCCATGTGCGAACTAAATTAGTACTACCAATGATTCATATCGATGCTTGCCAACAATCACACAATAAACAATAATATTGAAATTGCCACTAGCTAGATACAATGTCTGCCTTCTACTCTTCCTATATTGATAAATTATTTATCAGCAACCAGAACGACACGGCAAAGCCCAAAAGAAGGGCTATGTTTAGTAGTCTCATTTTGGTATGTTCCACTGCAGCGCCTAGACTATTTATTTATTATCTATTTATCCGATTTTGATGATTGAGGTATCAATCGATTTAGTCCAGTTCTTTTAGTCCGCGCAATCGCGGTATCAATATATATACTTATCCATCAATCATAAATTAGGTGTGAGGGCTGCCTAAAGTTGTTGTCTTTTGTACCTGACTAAAAGTTACAGAAAAAGGATTTTGGTATTAGCAGTATATTCCACCAGAGTCCACCGCAGTGCCTAAACTGTTCATTCGATTTCGAAGAATCGCCAAAAAATTAATCAATGAATTCGTTATTATAGTCCAGCATAGGTTACATTTTACACAACCTCAATACGATGGATGTTACATCCAAAAAATTTGAAGTCTCTAAAATTTATTATCCCGTAGTCATATTATAGTTGTTGAAATTTGTCTTGTTCAAAAGTAAAGAATAACATTACTAGAAAATGCCTTAACACCAAGCTGTGCTTTAATCACTATGTTCCTGAAAGCTCATTGTTAAATGCTACCCTTAGATGACCCTTAATCATCTCACAAAAAAATCATTTAATTGTTACTCAATGCAACTGAAAATACTGTAACGAACCACATGGCGTGGAGATAGATTATCTAGATCAGAGGTTCCCAGACTTTTTCTCAAAGACCACTTTCAAAATTTTGCTGGTTCCGGTGGACAGCTACTAGGTGGCAGCTACATGTCTACCATATTCTCAAAACTCGACAAAAAATGTGAAGATTAGATCTATTCTATGGAAATTTGCGTTGTGGCTGAGCATATTCCATGTTATATGGAATAGCATATTCCATATTACTTAATGTGGATTATGTTTTTACAAGTAACAGTTGCTGAGCTTCTTAAAATATTATCGGCCTACATTGATAGGTGAAGTCAAGCCAACATTTTAGTTCTTCACTATCGAAACCAGATACATTTTCGTGCTTATGAATTGTGAATCGCCATTTTTTTGTCACACCAACGAAGACCACCTCGAATCTCCCGTAGACCTCTGGGGGTCCTCCTGGACCACTTTGGGAACTAATGCTCTAGATTATCATCTTGTAAGTAGTATTTTTTGAAACATACTTTTTCCCTTATTGCCAGGTTTACACACGAATACAGAATTTGCAACTATTCTAGTTACAACTGGTGATTACATAAATATATACATCACAAAAATTTCGCTTCCAACAGGATTCGAACCTGCGTCTTCTGGCTTGCCGGGCCAAACGCCTTAACCGCTAGGCTATGGGAGCAATTAATGTTGATTGCGAAATTCTTGATATGATGTATTTCTTTTCGGCTTACAAGCCGTAGCTCCATCTAGCAGACCCGCTTTATAGCGATGCCTACTCCATTGTGATACGTTACAGTACCAATCAAATGGCGAGAGATTTTTGCATTATTTAAACTTTATGAAATATATTTTATAGTGTTAACCGACACTAGCGGATGTTCACATAATGATAAATGACGTGAGTTATAGCTGGTTTTTAACAATTTATAATGTGCGATACTCACGAAAATTTAAATAAAATGTTGTAATAGTGACACACTTGCTAAAACTAATTAAGTACTAGAATTTAAATAAAAGTTGTAAGAAATGTGGAATTTACTTGAGACAATTTCCATACTTTCTTCGAAACAGAATGGCTTTGAGGAAAACCTCACAGTAAAATAAGTCAGGTTACAAACTGAACAAACACTATTATCACACTTATGACAATCAATAATTATAAACGGATTTGTGTTCCAATTGGGGTAGTATAATTAGAACAGATTGGTTATTGTTTCCATAGTTATTATTATCATTATGATTCATACTTATGAAAAAAGACAAAGCATGAAGTAAAGAGTACCTACTTCTAGTCTAGTTATTGTTTAGTGACGTAAATAATAGGTAGTAGTGATATAGCGATTGTAATGTGCGTAAATAAAAACAATAAGGCTACTTTAAATGCCTTAGTTTAGCTTTGAGACTAAACTAAATATAACGGTCACATATTTACGAGTTACACAAATTTCATAGTTTTTATATCGTAACGGCAGGGTTAGAAAAACAAAAAAAAATTTTTTTACAGTTAAAGAATTTATTTCTCATAAGAATTTACAAATTCACTTCCTGAGAAAAACAATTTTAAAACTTAAATATAATATAAAAGCCGGTAAGCTCAGTGTAAGTAGGGTAGTTATAAAACTTAGTAATATTATTATAGGTAATAGATTAACATTTTGGTAGATATTTGCACTTGGTTTAGGATAAGGATTAGGTACGTAACGGTGGCTATGTATACAATCCAAATTTACAGCTAGTGTTAGTTTTTTTTTTCTTTTAACTATTACATAATTATTACAAGCCTGCAATAATAATTAGGAACAAAAAAATTTTTTTTTTCATATTTTTCACTTTATTCGTAACATCTAATCCCTTAGCATATTTATTCGCCGCCACAAACTATGTAGGTAAATAGGTTTTACTATGAAAGGTTTTAAGTCGTGCTAGTTCTTGAGAGCCAGGTCTAATCTAGGTCTAGCGTATTCACGGCCCTCAACCACATCGTCAGTTCGTCACTTCGGACACGAATACTGAATAAGTAATAGTAAGTATAAGTACTTATACTTACTAGTAAGTATAAGGAGTTAATGACTGGTTACTAAATATGTTTTATGTGTAATAGTGGTGATCCTAAGAGAGAATACTTATAAATACAAGAATGGCTACAACAGTGTTAAAACTTCTGACCTCGATGTTCTATCGCTTCTCTGAAAAAATCCCCTTATTTGATTTGATGTAGGTAAAGAGAAGTTAATTGGATTAGTTCCATTTTATAAATAGCCAATTACAAGAAAACTGCAACAAGGAAAATATTGTATTGAATTCAAGATAGTATATCACTTTATAATGCAAATACTTAGTTTATTTTAGTAAAGAACATTTGGAGCCAAAGAACATACGATATTTATCTATATTCTGTGAATTGTTAATTGTTTACAATTTAATTGCGAGCAACGGTATCAGCAATAACGACAGTGTTGAGTGTACATAAACCATAAACATGTTTGTTCGGGCATTCGCATAATTTAGTGTACCTATCATTTGTGGGTGTATACCTACTTGTAAGTAGCCATGTGTGAGATTAAAAACGTCATCTAAAAATAAAACAAGTCAGATACGAAAACAATTCTTATGATTGTCCTATGGTAGGCCGCACGATGATTTCAAAATCAATAATCTAATCGTCTGTCACTCATCTCATACCAATACTCTACATATGACAATATCGTATGTAAATGACCTTTCTAACATACATATCAGATAAAACATACGTGCTCCGGTGTATGTCACCGTTATCTGGTACTCGAGAGCAGACAAAGGATAACCAGATTAGACGGACTTGTCGCTAGGGGCTACCGGGGAATTAGATGCGTCACAGATGTCACAATTCATATACTCATAGTAAATTTCCACACTGAGACAGAAATAACGAAACGACAATAACAATATCAATATTTTAACTCGACTGCACACAAAAGGAGTGTATGTTTTTAGGGTTCATGTATGTAAGTCTGTGAGTTTGTTTATTACACCATAACTTTTAAATGCCTGAACTGATTTGGATGAGTGGGATAACGTTAGAATCCCGACCTGAGTGACACTAGAGCAGTCTGTTTTTTATGTAACTTTTGTTTATTTATACTTTTGTATAACGAGACGATCGAGCTAGTCGTATGCCTAATGGTAAGAATAATGCCAGCCCATGACTATGATTGCAGTGTCACTCAGAACTATGAAACACAAAAGGCCTGCGCGGCAATGCAGTGCTCTCGTTTGTTCCAAGTTCACAACTGATCGAGAAGAAGGACAAGAAAGCCGACGGCATTCTTTTTTTAAATTTTTTACAATACAAATAAATTATCAAATCAAAATCAAATTGTATTTTTTGGTTTTATCTACTTTTTAATAATGCCATATTATTATCGACCAAACAAGATTTTGTAAAGGACTATGGAAATAATAAAACCTTGAATTATTAAACTCAGATTTTCAAGTTAAATAAAAGTCGCACCCTATTTGATCGTATGATTCCGGATGTCCTTGATAAAGGGATTTTCCAGTAGGTAAACACGACGGAAATTATTTTAGACTTGAAATATGTAATTACTATCACTAATAACATTAAACAGTCGCTCTACATGTTGTTTTTCATCCGCAACAAAATAGCATCCAAATATCGAATAGCGGCCCTCTTTGAGTATATTGAAGTTTGAACTGACTCTTTGGCGGCCATCTTGTTTTGGCGCCATTTCGTTCTTGGACTTTTGAACTTAGCTTGTTATTGTCATTGTCAAAGAATGCAATGCCAAAAACAGCTTTGTTCGTACATAACAATGCCTTTTTTTAGTTTCCTATTCTTTGTAGGTATCTGTTCCTGGAAAATTTAAAGTACCTAGTAACCTACAAATCGATGTACTTAACAAAAGTTTTTTTATGCTAAATACAAAAAGTCTCGTAACATTTCATTACGAGATCCCTCGTAGTTCCTGGTCGCTTGCCTGATGGTAGGTAGACATATCGCCGGCCCATAACAATTGCAGTGCCTCTCAGAACTTTGAAACACAAAGGCCTGCGCGGCACTGCAGTGCGCTCGTTACCCTGAGACATTAGGTATTAAATCTCATAAGTCCAGTAATTTCACTGGCTAGGCACTCTGCTTATCAAACCGAAATAAATGAATGCCATAGACTCTATGGCATAGACTAATGCTTGCATCTTACTGCTTGGCGGCAGACTTAGCGCGCGGTGGTACCTACTACCTATATACCTAGGTGGTACCTAAATATTACCTCGATGCCATATGGCGTCGATATATGTACTAACGTAATAGCTCGATGCTATATCGTAATATTTTTTCGTAGAACACACGTTGTGTTCGAAAAATCGTAGAAGTCTGTAAGTAGGTAACTACCCGCTTTTTTTTAAATATTTTTTCCTTGTTATAGGCTCCGTGAATCCTGTGATGATCCCCAGGGAATGGATCACCATGGTCCGCCCCTGCCGCGACAGCATGCGCCGACAGATACAGATGGAAGTGGCTGCGTCACTCCAGTACTTGGCCATGGGCGCGCACTTCTCTAAAGATGAGGTACGGAAACTATACCACCTGAGTTTAAATCGGTATGTCATCCCGAAGGGGGGTCAATGTACTCCTGGAGGTCAACAACCTTTGTTTTACGAGTTTTTGAAATTCGAAATTTTTCATTGTTTAAAAGGCATTTAAAGTTTACGTCAAAATTCTACTACAGAATTTCCGGGCAGCCCTAGATCAGCTGATTCACTTGAACTATGTTGAACTTAGCTAGTGTGTCCAGCGGGAACATGTGCGACTTTCAATCCGATGCACCATAGTTCTAATCTCGACTCGGCCCGCACCAATGACTTATATCAAGTTATGTGCGGATTATTCACACTCGCTCTAAAATGGTGAAGGAAAACATCGTGAGGAAACCCGGTATGTTCAAGACAAAATTCGAGGACATGTGATATCCACCAAGCCGCGCTGGGCCCGCGAGGTGGATTATGGCCCATACCTCTCTCTGAAAGAAGGCCGGTATCCCAACAGTGGGAACGTAAGAGGCTGATAATGATGTTGAACTTTGTTAAATGATAATGTTAATTAGAAGAGACTTATCTCTTCTAATCAACATTATTAAAGCCTAATTGGTTGAAGATGGTAACCCTAGATTAGAACTGATTCACTTTTCTACATGAGTGTGGTAACTAGTCAGAGGAGCACTACAAAGTGCTTTATCACCATGCAGAAGAAACTGTATTTACAATGTGACCTTTATAGATCAATCGTCCCGGCTTCTCGAAGCTGTTCTTCGAAGCGGCTTCGGAGGAACGCGAGCACGGCATGAAACTCATCGAATATCTGCTGATGAGAGGAGAACTCACCACCGACGTCAGCTCACTCATCACCATCAGGGTGAGTTGATTTTTTTATTTAACTAAATAAAAGGAAGGGGTTATCAATTCAGCCTGTATTTTTTTAGGTAAATATCTCAAATCTGTATTTATAAACCGATTTGGAAAATTCTTTTTTTTATTTCAAAGGATATACTTTCAGATTGGTCTCAAAATTGTTTCAGTAGTTTGTCACTAAACTCATTTCGTAGCCTTTTTAACTAAATTAACTGGGTAATTTATAAACGGTACAGCTAGTGAGTTGCAAGATAAGGAAAGTTGCCTAGAAAATTGGAAAATTCAAGACAAACAGAAAATGCTTGTTTTCTATGACATTTTTGTATGAATTAAAGACCATAACTCAAAATTTTAATTTGGACAGGACATCTGTCAGGTCGGCTAGGACATAATAAACTAGCGACGCGCCCCGGCTTGGCACGGGCTATAGTTTATATCATTTGAAAATGATAGCCCTTAGACGCTCATGCATTTAGTAAAAAGCTGTTATTTTGATATTACAAACAGACACTTCAATTTTATTTATTTGTATAGATAAACCAGCTTTATATAATATGAATAATATTTGTTCCACCCCAGGCTCCTCCTGTAACCACATGGGAATCCGGTGTCGCGGCCCTGGAACATGCGGTGCGCATGGAAAGTGACGTCACAAAGAGCATCCGTACTGTCATCTCCCAGTGTGAGAGCGACCCCGAGTTCAACGACTACCATGTAAGCAACGGGTCTAAATAAACTGGTTAAAATGCATTATGCAAATCATGTGAAAAAAGCTTGTAAAAAGACACGATTTTAATTCACTCGGAATGATTCCGTGTAGGAAGCGACCGTTTATCGGATATAAACGGTTCCGTTTTGGATCATTTAACGCATAACGACAGAGAAATATTGTCGGGTTTATATCCTAGTTCTCGAATCTAAAAGTGGAAATTGCTCTGACGGGATGCGATTCCGAGATACAAACGATCAGAAATAGTCGACTCTTTACTCATCTCCTGCGTATAGCAAGCCTTAAACTTTTTTTTGGCATCGCATTGTCAATATTTTCAGCCAAGGTTCGAGCGTACATAATTTTTATTATCGTTTTATTCTCTTTGGTCACGGTCTTTATCTTTTTTTTATTTTTCTCAGCTTGTCGACTACTTGACTGGCGAGTTCCTGGAAGAGCAATACAAGGGCCAGCGCGACCTCGCTGGAAAGGCATCCACGCTCAAGAAGATGATTGACCGCCACGCCGCTCTTGGAGAATTCATCTTCGACAAAAAACTAATGGGAATGGACATCTAATTATTCTTAGTCTTATAAATAAAGTTCTATTTTAAGTTCGAGTACCTACTTTTTTCTGTGTACCTTCTGAAAATTTTTAATGTTCTTCGCAAGTAGATTTACGTAATATCATTATTACAAAAATGTATGCAGTGAAGTTATTTTGAATTGGACATTAGTGTTTTCGTTTGATAATTTTATGCCACGTGGACTATAATACTGATCATTTTTACTTTTTTTATTATACTCATTCCAGTAACTGGAATCATATAAGCGCCCTAATCGAAAAGTTGCGATCAAATTGGAGCGGCCATATTGTATGTTTCGCGCCATTTTTTTCAGGTACAAAAATACTGGCATTTAGAAAATTTTGCTTGTTTAAAAAGAATTAAAACTAGTATGTAAAATAACTTAAGTTCATTATGTAATATGTGTATGTAGGTATGTAATGTACAAAATATAGATTAGATTAAGAATTTTAGAACTGTTAAAGCGTAGAAGTATTTACTCCACTAATAGATTAAAAAGTCAATTGTATTCAGAAGCATTATAGCAGTTTTGAGCACACCTTTTTAAAGAATCGCTTTGTTTTTAATGTAACAGCATTGTCTACACCTTTTTGGATTCAAAAAATTTGTAAAATACTCTGTTAATTTTGTTTATTTTCATATAATAAAGTTATTTCATTCATTCATTAAAACTTTTATTCAATTACATACAATCTATGGTTAAACCTTTTTCACGGCCCGCCTAGGTAGAACGCAAAAATGGCCTAAAGGCTTGTTGCTTCATCGAAGAAAAACAGGCACTACGGAAAAAGAAAAACAATGCCAGGGGCCTGTTTCATAAAAAATATTAGTCTAATATTATGAGTCTTTTTTTCTTTTCATACATAATGTGACAGTAATACTCATAATATTAGACTAATATTTTTTATGAAACAGGCCCCAGAGCCTTCGGTTGGGATTCTGAAAATTTTTAAATAAATTTCCGAAGACAAACAGTGCGTGGTAATTTCCTAAAATTTGTTCCAGGAAATAAGTGTTTTTGAAAATGCCTTACAAGTTTGTGAAAAAAATGTTTGTTATTTAGAATCTCCATTACATGTCCAAGGATCCTATGCCAGTGTTTTGTTTACATTTATGAGAATATTGTGAACGGCCAAAGTGTAGGTTTTTATTAAAAAGGCAGTGTTTTTACTGAATACTGAAAAGCTTTTACTGAATTGAATTGTCAAAATTTTAAATTTTTGGTTCCATAAAATCCTAGATTTAATGCACGAGAAACCTATTTGTACAAAAAACCCAAAGACAAAAATTGATACAACACTTTTATCACGTACGAGCGTTTGTATGGAAAGTAGGTATGGCGAGTTGAGGTCTCTACTGTGCGCACATAAATTTTCGCAATGCATAGCATGTTGTGTGGCAAATCGTCTGTACAAACCAAAGGAACCACAAAACTACTGACAGCAAATGGAGATATCAATGTGTGCTATCTCGTGCTAGCTAGTGCAGGTGGTATGAGTAAGCTTCTGTTCACTGTAAATAAAATATAAATGCGCAGTTATTATTACCTAAGTGGAAATAACAATCGCTCAGCTTTTTTTACCTCCAACCCTAAACTATAATTAAAATTAACTACTATGTAAGACGTATCTTAGTAAATTAAACAATCAAAAAGTTCACCATCCACCTCTATATTCAATATACTCTGTGTATGGGAAGTTGTCACGTGATAAAACGATATTATTCGTTTTTTCTTTTTACGTTCTTTCTCTGCAACATGATTTAACGCATGATTATGCGTTAGCATTTCTAGATTATCTACATATAATCTGAGATTTCTGAGAAAGGGATGAAAGATATTTGACCGGTCCGAATTGAGTTTAGTGCTATGACAATTACTATGACATATGACAGGTCTAAAATATATTCCATCCTCTTCTCATGTTCTTATTGGAAAAGAGAGAGAGAGAGAATGAAACTAATATTAGGTAGATATAGATTTGTGACGCCAGAAAATCTAGTTCCTTGCGATTTTTTTGTAAGTGTTGATTTTCTGTGACAGCTATAGGTAGGTATCATTAGAACTGAGAAATCGGAAAAACAGTAAATACCCACCAAAACATAACAGAGCAACTTTCCCAAGCTGTTTAATCGTTCGATTCTACGCTGTTCTTATTTTGCGCAGCTTTGGTGTTTCTGGTCTTCGAGTTATTGGAGTGTTTTTTGTCACCGCCCCTCTTCATAAGGAACTCCTGAGGAATAGGCTTCTGACCACCATTATGGTCCACCCCCGGCCCTGGGCTCATCTTAAACCGGAAGGCGGTCTGACGAGAACTGCTCAGTTCGGGCATCATCCGACATTTACCGTTGAAGAAGTGGTCATCACTAAAAAAAGATTTACCAAATAATCTTAGAAGCACTAGGTTTCCATGTCTTGTCGTACGTGATATGGACGCAGATGCACAAAAAAAACCATTCAAGAACCGAAAACAAACTAAAACGCTCACCACACAACGTTTGTTGCCCAGCCGGGAATCGATCCCGGGCCTTCCGCGACTTGGCCGTTATTAGTACATGGACTCATCTTTTTTAACCGACTTCAAAAAAAGGAGGTTGTGTATTCGACACGTATGTATGTAATGTTATTGGAACTGCTTTGTATATCATAATTGTGAAAAATATATTCACAATTATGATATTTTAGGGCTTCCAAACCAATATATATAATTTTATAGGTGTATGTTTGTCCAAGCATTTCTCTGAAACTATTATTCGGATTGTTACCGATTTTTTATTAGCTTACATTTACTTCAACTTAGGGAACAGCGTAAGTTTCATCAAAAGTACTTTAAAAGTTATGAACCAAAACGTTATATGAAATCGATTTTAAAACTGTTCAAAGTTACATAACTAATGAAACTTTGTTAAATCGACTTGTTTATGTTTGTTTTATGGCTTGGTAATCAAAAGGTCAATAAAACCAAGTGACTTTTTAAAAAGAGAGAACGTCGATGATATTAACACGTCTACTGTGATCAACTCATTAAAAAAAGAATCATTTATACCGGCTGAGAATTAAAGGAGAAACCTACCACGCAACACCACAAAAAAATACAGATGAATTGATATTCGTATTACCTATGAGAAGTCGTGTTGAGAACCTCCTCATTTTTTACAAGTCGGTAGTTAGTTTAAAAAGTGATGTTTACTTGCTGCTAGGAAATATCAATGGTTCGGCTTTTTTCAGCAATATCGTGCTGTCTTTATTATACTCCAACCAGCGGCATCTTAATAGCTCGTTCTTTTTCAAAGAGTAGTAGTCCATGTATTTATACTTGTTTAGCGCTTCCTCGAACATCGGCATTACACGGTAATTAGTACCAATCTTCTCCACGATTTCTGAATAAAATTTTTTTGTTTTAATTTTGGCTTCGTGTTATTTGCGTATAACATCTTAGGTACCTACGTCGCGTCGTACATCATCGTCAGGGCAAAACGCCGCCTAAATATATATATATCTATAAATGAATTTGATTTATGGATAGGGAAGAGTAAAGGTAATTATTTATACTATATACATTTATACAAAAGATAATTATGTATGGGACATAATGGAATATATAATTTCATCCTTAGTTCCTTATCCCAACTATAAAGTAGGAATAGGGAACTGTTGGTTTGTACTTCCGCAGCATTGGAGCAACTTGCCCTGTTGTCCTACCGCAGCATTTTATAGTATGGGGAGGATGATATTGTGTTGTAAGGCAAATATCCTGCACATTTGAGCAGGACATTCGCATGAAGTTTAGCGTTAAGCCTACAATCTACAATAGATCGATGTGATTTGTCATAGACAAGCATAAACAAAGGTAATGGTCCATGACCATGAGAGTGATATAGGCTAGTGACTTTCATCCCAGAAAATGCGTGGTAACTGTGAGAGGCTATATAGTTCATAGTTATCTGTGGGCTCCAAGCGGGTGAAACCGAGGGCAGCCACTAGTTTTAAATAATAACAGTATTTCTACGTACCCTTAGTTACAACTATTTCAGCAGGTTTACGCTGTAAATGCTTACAGTTATCGTATCTAGACGCCATTTTATTATGCTTATTATTTAAAAAATTATGTCCTTTCTAATATTATTCTGTTTGCTTTTAATTTGATTAATTTGATGTGAGAAGAATAATGTCAACATACACAATATTATATTCTCTTTGCAATAGTCTTTGGCTAAAAAACAAAACTACCAGAACTTAGATGCTCTTTGTGCCAGTTTTATTTTTTCTGACGTTGGATATTTATGATTTTTTCTACTATATTACAAATCTGTGGATTTTTTTTCTATTTCCGATAGCTGGCTAGCACTGCTGTTTGTTTTGTTTCTCGCTTATTTCTCGACGAAGAACAACGGCGCGAGTACGGATCTTTTCGATAAATAAAATTCGATAAAATTGACAGTTAAAATCGATAAAGTGGGTTTTAACGATTTTAATTGTCAATTTTATCGAATTTTATTTATAGAAAAGATCCGTACTCGCGCCGCGGCCCGAGCAAAGAGATAAACTGGAAAACAGCGTGGCATACCATACACAACGTTTGAGCCGCAAACGCTGAGTTTTACCCCTATTGCCTCTATACATTTTTGTATGTTATTAATAGTTTTAGCTGCTGTTAGTTATAAAAATATAATATGTTATTTCACGCCGTGATCATTTATGTAAACAATAAACAATCACTTGATTAATAAAATATTATGCAGATGTATATGTATATTAATGGTTATTCTAAAAAAAATTATGTAATTACGAGTATGTACACCGATTTAATATTTAGTTAAATAGTTTTTATTTTATTTGTCGAGTAAACGTTCCAGTTACGTAGAATATTAATTCCTTGTATCCAGTCCTCTACTACCACAGATAGATATACATTAAAAAAAAAACATCCATGGCGGTAAACTATTAATATACCAAAAAAGTCTAACTGTCGAAAAAGCGCGGGAAACCTCTGAATTAAGCGGACGCGATTTTGCTGGGAAAATTATTAAATTTTTATTTCACTGTAAATAGTGATCAGCGGGGCTAAAAAGGCCACATTGAGCAATTCCTCTGCAAGTAATTCATTTCCTGATTCACCAGCAGATCCGTAGCAATTCCTCTAATTTTTTGTAAATGGGTCAATTAATTTGGTGAATCTTATTTCAATTCAATTCATATGCAGAATTGCAGATTCATGTAGATGTTAACATTGCCAGACCAAAATAAACAAAAACGTGACTTTCTGGTAATATTTTCTATAATATATGTTAGAATCTAATCTTATTACACGTTTTACTTACTAGAAATATTGTCTGAATTTTAAGATGACAACTGTAAAAGATATTACAGCTAAAATACCCTAAAATAAAAAGCTTATAAATTAATTTGGTCTTTACCCTAGCAACAGACTGTATATCATTCAGGATTCCCAACATATGGGGAAAGTGTGGGATTTCCCCTAAATTTATGGCGAAAATAGGGGAAAATAAGTGGGAAAGTGTGGGTTTCCCCCCTAATTTTAGGGGAAAAATATGTAGGTTGGGATTTTTTTTTAATTTTTGGGGATATATTATAGGTTTTTTTGTATTTTAGAATCCAGACTTCTCTCTATGGCTTCTAACTTTCTTTGATTGAAAGATAGTTTATGAATGCATTTATTTATTTTTGGGATTTCTAAGAAATTGTGGTGATTTTAGGAGTTTTTGACCATAGCTTAGGGCGAAATATTTTTGGGAGTTGGCAACACTGATATCATTTTTTTTTTCAGCATCACGCCTTTTGTTTTTTTAGCCAGTATCAAGTTATATCTGTATCATTATCAAAAACTAATACTTAATACAGCTGTAAAAGTAACAAGAAATTGTGTATCCGTATGTATTCGTTACTTCAGTCAGTATTCGTTACTTCAGTCAGTATTCGTTACTTTCGTAACGTTACTCGTTAGTTCTGATACAATTGAGTACGGGCACGAAGTATCGTATCGAGTCGCACTTTCGTATCGTTACGTTACTTCTGATACAATTGAGTATTGGCATGTAGTATCGAGTCGCATCGCGTACCGAACTTACGTTTACCTGACTTAACTAATATATAAATGTACAATTGTACATATGTATTGTATAATTTATGAACTATTTTCGTCTTATTACATTTAGATGTAGTGAATGATATGATTAGCACAGAAACACCATAAAAATCCTTATTAAACTAATGAAATTCAAAAGTTGAGAATAACAATATTTTATATTAAGGAAAGCAATGCCTTGTTCATAATATTGTATAAAAATGTGTTAATATCATCACCTAATTTTTCACCCTTGAATAAGGTATTCTTTCATTAAATTTATGAAACCCTACTCATGAAAAAAATAATCATTCGAATCGGTCGACAAATGGCGGAGATATCGAGTAACATCGCCCCACCAAAAAAAATACAGGCGAATTGAGAACCCTCCTCCTCAGTCGGATAAAAATATGAACAATACGAAACCACGATGCTGATCTCTCACTCGGATACATTTTATCGCTGGAGAAATAGTTTCAGTTCACGCATCATGCGTTGTATCCATTCGGATAACGAATCTAACTAACATCATACGAAACGTACAAGTAACGAAGTGAGTTTGAAAGTAACGATTCGTTACTTCGGGTCTGGCGATGTACCTGTTACTCGGTAACAAATACATACGGTTTGCTACAGTTCTAGTTTTATTCATTAATCATTGGTTATATAAATAAGCCTACTTAAACGTTTATGAATAAGAAATAGTTATGCACTATTTAAGATTTTAAGCAGTAGTTTGCTATTGACCGAATTAAGCAGTGATTAGCTGTTTTTATGAATAAGACTGCTAATACTTAACCTCGAAACTAACACTCGGAAAACGAAACGAAACCAGTAAATACTTTGTTTCGTTGAAACATACGAGAAACGAATTAAATTTGTAAGTAGCGATTCGTTACTTCGAATCTGGCACTCGTTACCCGTTAACTAGTTACTCGTTAACTAGTTACTAGTTAGTTAGTTAATAAGATTTGTTACAGCTCTATTCGTTGGCCCTAATGATAATAGTATAATACAATAAATAAAGTAATTGTAGAGTTTTGGCGGGAATGCGAAAATGTGCTGTTGTTGATTTTGTGTTATTTACTAAAACCTGTGTTTTATCGAGTGTTAATGTGTAATAATGGTGGATTGTTAACCATTAAGTGTTCGTAAACGTGCATGAGTGAAAGGAAAATAGTACAAAGACGAAAAACGTGTATTTTCGTATTCTATCCAAAACTCCATAGAAGCTTCAGTAAAGTATCCACCGCTTTACTGAAGCATTACTTCGACTTGACCGCGCCTAGACTAAACTTTAACGTGACTTTGACGACTTTCATGCACGAAAACTAGATATTTATTATATAATTATTATTATTCATATAACTCGACACTGGCTAAATACGCTAATCGCGTGGAGCCAAAAAAAAAAAAAAAAAAGTAATTGTAATACCTATAATTATGTAATAAGAAGTAAAACGAACGTTAACATCAGCCTCTCGACTCTGAAACACTAGAATTGGTCAATTAGGCCCCATAGCTAGCAGTGGTTTGTTTACAAGGGCCGTAAAATTGGAACTATGTGTATTTCCAATGAAAAAATGTGATATTTGAGTCGCAGACCTACATTTCAACATTTCCATTATGTACATAAATAAAAATAGGTAAGTGTTGGCTCTCATAAATTTTTATTTACGAAATGAATTCTTGTGCAAATATAAAGTTTACTTATTTTATAGGAAAGGAAAGGCGTTCATCGAGGATTTCCAAGGAGCAATGGAATAAATAAATGTTGCTCGAGTTTCTTGAGCAAAACTCCAGCCTTCGTCGGCGTTATAACAACTGCTGCACCTACAGGGATGGAAAGAGTCTGCATTTCTTTCTAGGAGATGGCTGGATTGCTTAATTCCACAGTATCTAGTATGACCAAAATACAAAAAAAGAACATTCTGTTATAAGTAAGTACTTTGTAGTATCAATGGTTGACAGTTTGGCAAGTTTTACTTAAAATTCAGTAGTAGGCACATAATAAACTAAGAATAAGTTAACTCCATAGAAACGGCCCGATTTCACATAACATACCTAAGTGGTATAACATGCATGTTCCACACAATAGCTTATAGTTGAAAGCCAATAATGATCCAATTGTTAACATTAATCAAATTTGAATTTCTGCATATGTAAAAAGATGCAATAAAATTCATTCCGATACTAAAAGTGTCATTGGTAGGTGAGCCATCAAGTTTGTTTATATTTTTGGCCAACTAATAACTCCATACACTAACATCTGAAATACTGCTTCTTCCTAGACCTCCATAATTTTAGTACCACTACCTCCACAACTTAGTACAATTTAATTCCTAACAACATGAGAAATATGACTAATTGCAACAAAACAAGTCTTGATTGAGATGATAAAATAGTGAAGATAATAATTATCTAGATATTTAATTATCTTCCATTTGAATCATTATCATTTACTAGTCATACTACTAATTTACTAGGTGGTAGGACTAACTCTCCCACGAGTGACCATCCTGGGTTGGTACCGCCGCTTTGCTCATGAAGTCTGCCGCCAAGCATTAATGTGCTCCGGTTTGATGAGCAGAGTAACCAGTGAAATTACTGGGCTTTTGGAACTCAGTACCTAATGTTGCAGAGTAATGAGTGCACTGCAGTGCTGCAAAGCCATTAGGTTTCAAAGCTCTGAGTAGCACTGCAATTATTATGGGCTGGCGTTATGCTTACCATCAGGCAAATAACCAGCTTGTTTCATTATCAAATAAAATAAAATAAAGTAGTAATTGCAATAATTTAATACAAAAATTTTTTTAGGGGGTTTTACTTCCTGGGAGATTTTGTTATAAGGAGTAACTTAGGCTACTTTTAATGTGGGTAAAGCGGCGGGCATAGCTAGTTCCTAATAAAATTAATATAGAGTACACATGCATCATCTTTAATATTATATTACATACAAAATATTTACACAATTAACTAATAAAGTAAATAAATTAAAGCTATGTTAGATCAGCTTTGGTCAGCAAGTCAATGACCTATCATAGCATTTAGGGCTTGCTGCTTCTTCAACAGCTTAACTGTCATTGCTTCTTCTGAATATCCTCATGTTAATCGTAGGTAATGATACTGAACCTAAAAACCATATTGCTTCATTTTCAGGCTGGTGTTCAAGGTGGTGCTTGAGGGAGTGCCCGGAATCACGGTTGTCTCCACAGCATCACTTGCTCAAAATATTGATGTCTATGTTGCATAATATGTCTATACAAAAATTCTACTGTAAATTTGCTAGTATTATTTTATGTTTTAATTATTTTAAAAAAATAGTGCATAGTTATTATAATTTTAGTAATAGCATAACATGTTTTTTATTTTTCTCTTTGTTTTATTACTGTCTTTGCAATTTCTCAGGTATTACACTGGGTAGCTGCGCCAGCAACCTCCCTTGTTTGAGCATTTTTGGTCCCGGTGACATTATTAAGTGGTCATTATTTAGAGCTTGCATCATGGCCCTCATAAAGTCAGTTGGATACACTTGGTGCATCTTGTTAAGTGCAATGACTCCAATTTATCTCTGGTACGAACCTGAGGCATAAAAGCCCAGTGTACTTAATACCTAAAACGAAAATATATATTATTTTAATTATAAATATAATATCTAGGTAGTTAATTTATTAGTTTTGTTATTGAGGGGAACAGTGGAGATAGATGGAACTTAGAACATTAATTGTAACCACTGGGAATCGAATTCGATTGGAGGATATACATTAATAAATGTGTATGTTTGTTGGTTTGTTCTTCTTTCACGGATCGATGTGATTTTTCATATAGATATAGTTTGTAGACCCGGAGAGTAACATATATTTATATGCCTTTTCATCCCAAAAAAATGCACGGTTCCTGTGGGAACGCGTGTGAAACAGCGGGCAGAAGCTAATATAGATAATATGTCTTATTATTCACTCACCATGGATATAAAACCGATTCCATTTTGACGACGTGTGGTTAAATAAAGCTCCAGCTTTAATATAACATATTTACAAGCACTTTGTTGAGTCTGTATAACCCAACAAATTCAGAGTCGGAGATTTCGAAAGCTAATTCCATTTTTCGAAGAGCTACGCTTTGTTTGCGATATAAAACGCTTTGTGTAACAAACAAGTAAATTCATTTAAAAAAAAAATCATAGTCTTAAAACTGCCATGATTTATTATTTGTTTCAACAACATGGACGAAATGAATTGAAAAAAGTTCCTCTCGAGTAACTTCTTACAATTCTCCTATTTGACGTTTATCGCTGCCTATTTTGCGAGCTATTTCATAGAAAACTGTCAAATATAGCAATTCTTAGTATAATTCGGCATGTGAATCACATTATGAATTGCCTTACAACGATTTATGAAAAATGAATCATAATATTTTTCACCCTGGCTAATAATTTCATATGATTCTGCTATTTGACGTTTAAGCAATTCGTATTTCGTGAGCCATTTTACGATTTTTCATAGACAACTGTCAAATAGATGAATTCTTGCAATGATTCGGCAAGTGAATCACTTTATGAATTGCATTTCGGTGACAACTTTTAGCAATTCACGAAATGAATCATAATATGATTCGGCCAAAGTGGCCTTTTTAGCCCCGCAGATAAGTAGTGTAGTAGTTTATTTTAATTAGTTTATATATATTTAATAGTGTACAGTACTTCTCGGTAAGTTCTCTTTCTTTAATTTTTAATATGGAAGAACCGCCTGACCCTGGGGGCACAGTCCCTCCGGCTGGCTGTTTTGTTACAATAGCTAATGAATCAGAAATAGATAATAGTGCCATTATGGAGATCGACACATCAATTAAAACGCGTATTATAGAGCCCCAAAGTCTCGTCAGTGCAAGCGGCAGCAAACGAAAGAGGAAAAATCACACGAACATAGTTAGTGATAGCCAATCTATCAATAGTGAAGTACCGATTGAAAAACAACTGGCTACCTCTCCAACACCTCAAACTGATAATACTAAAGACAATCTTAAAGACACAGATAAAGACAAGTCACCAAGTTTCATCCCTGTAGGCAGAAGTCAGTATGATGCTACAGACTGTGCTCCTTACATAGTCCACGTACAAAGAGAGCAGTCATCTCTTAATGATGGCTCCACTCTTCATCCTATAACGTTTGGCAGGTTTTTAAAGAAACACTATATCAAAAATATTGTAAACGGAAGCGTAAAAAGTATTGGGCGAAATAGAATCACCCTATCTTTCAATAATCATATTGACGCAAATATGTTTATAAAACATAATAGCTTAGCTCACGACAATTTGAAAGCATTTATACCAACATACAGTATCACACGCATGGGATTAGTTCGTGGAGTTCCTACTGAATGGTCACCAGAAGAAATAATTGATAACGTTAGCGTACCTACAGGATGTGGTAAAATATTAAAAGTACGTCGTCTGAACTACAAAGTGAATATCGGTGGTGAAACCACATGGAAACCATCACAAACAGTAGTTATTACTTTTGATGGTAAAGTTCTTCCAAATCGCATTTACATTTGTTACAATGCACTTGCAGTGGAACTCTATACTTTCCCAACAATCCAGTGCTTTAATTGTTGTAGGTTTGGTCACACAAAAACACAGTGTCGCTCAAAGCCTAGGTGTTATAAATGTGGACAGGAACACTCGGGAGATACATGTAATAGGGAGGAGGATTGTGCTACCTGCTGCCTCTGTTCCGGCCTTCATTACGCAACTAACAAATCATGTCCTGAATTTGCTCGTCAAAAGAACATCAAGCTATCGATGGCTGAAAATTCTTTATCATACGCAGAAGCATCTAAGCTTCATCTGCCCATTGGAAAATCTTATGCTGATGTATTAATTTCAACTAAACCCACAACAGTAGAAAAACCTATTTTGTATAATACTCAATCACCTACGAAAAGCTCTTACAAAAAAGTTATTATGACCAAACCACGATCTCCTTATAATGCTCCTAAAGGATATGATCGATTAGCACATCAAGAGTTAGTTAAAGACTATGATATACCTACTGGTCCCAATGGCTGTGCTTATGCAAGGCCTACTAGCTCTAATGAGCAAGAGCAATTTTCATATGATAGTTTAACTGAAATTATAGCATCTTTAATCAATACATTAACACAGAACAATATTTTATTACCGTCCAACGTTGCCCCCTTAATTGAAGCTCTTAAAATACACCCTCGCAGCCCTCGATCTGAAATGAATACATTTCGGATCGCCTCTGGACAATTTAACAAAAATTGTCCAGTGGAACTGCCGCAGTGCAGCTAGCAAAAAAAGTGATATTATATTTTTAATCAATAAATTTGACCCATTTATTATCGCACTGGCAGAAACCTGGCTAAAGCCAGATTCTGTCTTTGAAATTAGTAACTATTTCTGTCTCAGGGAAGACAGAAATGATGGGTATGGCGGAGTCGCCCTACTTATCAAATCTTCTTATTCTTTTACTACTTTATCGTTTCCCTCTCATAGTATTGAGTTTTCCATAGTTGGCGCAATAGTAGAAAATATATGTTTTGTATCTGTTTATATTCCACATCCTTCGTCTTCTATTTTACAAGAAATTAAAGTCATCCTTTCGTCTCTTCCTAAGCCTTTCCTAATATTAGGTGATTTAAATTGCCAGCACCAGTCTTGGGGAAGCTCTGTCTCTAATTCATATGGAAATGAACTTCTGAATATTATAGATGAACAAAATCTCTGTGTGTTAAATAATGGGGCTCCGACTCGTAGAACCAATCCAAATGAAGGCCTCAGTGCAATTGACTTATCAATTTGTACTCCGAATCTTGCCATTAAATTATTATGGAATATACTCCCGCACACTTATGGGAGTGACCATTTTCCGATAATTATTAGTTTAACTGATGTAAAGTCACAACCATTAAAACAAAAACCTCGTTTAAAATATAGACTAGCTGATGCCAATTGGATGACTTACAGTACTTTAGTAGAAAATAAGATTCCGACTCTTCCGCAACCTACTATATCAAACGAAAGCGTTTGTTCTAGTGAGTTTACTAAATTAATAACAGCAGCTGCAAATGAAACATTTCCGTTAAAAAATGTAGTCATCGACCGGATATCTTCTCCTCCTTGGTGGGATAGAGAATGTTCTCAGGCCATCAAGGAAAGAAATCAAGCAGAAGATGATTATAATAGTGATATGACCGATGATAATTTCAAAATATTAGAAAGTACAATTGCAGAAACCAAAAAGTTCCTTAAGCAAAAAAGGTTTTCTGGATGGAGGAGATACTGTGCTTCAATATCTCCAGATACTCCATCCTCGATAGTTTGGCAAAATATTAGGAAGTTCAAATCAGCATCCAATAACTCAACTTATTTTCTTCCACACTATATGTCCGATTCTTATTTAGACCAGTTAGCACCACCACAAGTACCACAAGAAGAATTATTTATTTCCCTATCACCTAAAATAAGTGATCAAACTGGCCTCAATTCTCCTTTTTCATATCACGAGCTAACAGGCGTACTATCGGATACGAAGGATTCTGCGCCAGGCGAAGATGGCCTTCCTTATTCGTTCTATAAAAACCTAGGTGATGGTGCTTTGTACTATTTATTAGATGTGATAAATACTATTATGCTATCGGGAAATATTCCAACATCATGGAAATCCCAAATCATCCTCCCTATACTAAAACCCAATAAAACTCCGAATGAAATAAATTCCTACCGCCCTATTGCTTTATCAAATGTAATAGCTAAGATTGCTGAACTGTTAGTTAAGAATCGCCTTGAGTGGTATCTAGAGACTAATAATCTTCTGGCTAGCACCCAATACGGTTTAAGAAAGGGTAGAAGTGCCTTGGATAGCATAAGTATCTTTGTAACAGATATTCGTTTAGCTTTATCGAACAATGAGTCGGTAATAGCTACATTTTTAGATATTAAATCAGCTTATGATAACGTTCTTTTGTCAATACTAAAATTGAAATTGAGTAAATTACAGGTCCCTCCTATACTGTCCAATTTTATAATTAACATGTTAAGTGGAAGGTCAGTGAAACTAGAATCGTCAAATGAATTTAGGCTTCTTTGGAAAGGTCTCCCACAGGGATCTGTTTTGAGTCCCCTGCTCTATAACATCTATACGCATGATTTGGAGTCGTCTCTTAAGGGTCCAGTGAAAATGTTGCAGTATGCTGATGACTTATTAGTTTACTGTATAGAACGATCAATATTGTATGCATCAGATAATTTGTCAGTGTCTTTATCCGGCCTTCAAACCTGGTTTGATGCCCATGGTCTAGAATTATCAGTAGACAAGAGTGTTGCAGTATTGTTTTCAAGGCTGCGCAGTCCTCCATCTATTGAAATTTGTTATAATGGATTACAAATTCCTCAGAAACAGGAAGCTAAATTTTTAGGATTGATACTAGATTCTAAACTAACTGGTATTCCTCATTGTGAGTACATAGCTTCTAAGTGCGAACGACGAATAAACATGCTAAGGTGTCTCGCGGGTGTTTGGTGGGGTGCGCATCCTCTTTCTCTTAGGTTGGTTTACAATGCTCTCATAAGAAGTCTTCTAGATTATGGAAGTTTCTTGTTGGAGCCATGTAGAGTAACTGCAACTAAGAAACTGGATTCCATTCAATCAAAAGCTTTAAGAATTATTACCGGTGCAATGAAATCGAGCCCTTTGAATGCTTTACAAGTAGAGTGTACTGAACCTCCATTAAATATTAGACGACAATTTTTATCAGACCGTTTCTTTTTCCGCGCTTTCCAGTTTTTACATCACCCTCTTATTCCTAAATTATTAATGTTATCGGAACTTATTGCATCCTATCCCTACTGGAAATTTAAAACAATCCCTTGCCTGGTAAATAGCATTAATAAATTCAAATCGTTGTCAGCTCCAACTCATCGTTCTAAGAATCTCCCTATCTTTAACAGCAGCTATGAAGCATTGGTTTTCTCTCCTGTTACTCATTTCAATTTAGGTATTGATAAAGCGGATTTCAATGCCAACACCATCTTTAATTCTATCGTAAATGACAAATGGCAAGGATGGCACCACATCTATTGTGATGCCTCTAAGCATGATACCGGTCAAAATGTTGGGGTGGGTATTTACCACCGCGAGTATAACATAGTCCAAAAAATTAAATTGCCTCCCGAATCATCAACTTTCACTGGTGAATGTTTTGGAATTACAAAAGCCTTGGACTATATCTTAATAGCAAAACTAAAGAAAACCCTAATAATATCGGACTCTATGAGTGCCCTTCAAGCATTGGAAAAATTTCCGTTTAAATCTAAATCTCATATGCCTGTTATCATGGACGCAAGAGACAAATTGTATAAATGCTCTCAAAAGGGTTATTCTATTACGTTCCTGTGGGTACCCAGCCATAGTGGTATAAGGGGAAATGAGAAGGCAGACCGCCTCGCTAATGAAGCAGTCGAGTGTGGAGACTTGTATCCTTATACTAACTTTTGTCATGATTTAAGTACGTTGCCCAGACTTTATCTTCAGGATACCTGGAATGAAGTTTGGACAAAAAGCTCTCTATTCAAAGGAAAATATTACTTCTCTCTTCAACCCAAAATTACTTTAAAACCATGGTTTTCGAAAATAGAACTTGGTAAGATGGCCACATCAATTCTTATAAGGCTCCGGTTGGGCCATATTTGTAGCCCTAACCATCTCGCCAGACTCCATATTGTGGATGATCCCAAATGTGAGTGTGGCTATACTGTTGCCGATGCTAATCATATTTTACTATCTTGCCCATTACATGATTATTCCTCTTTTTACGAATCGCTTTTGACATTAGAGACTCCATTTCCTGTAAATATTCCATTCCTTCTTGCTTCTAAAAGTTCGTTAATATTCAAAGCTATAGCTGATTTATTAGCTATAAACAATATAAAGTTGTAATTTTACTACCTTATTTTGTATATATAACATTTTCATCTTTAATAATAACATAATTATATGTAGATTATAATAATATGTGCATAATGTACTTCATTTCTTTATTATTTATGTTTAGTTTTTCTCCTTTTTTTTTAATGTTACCTGCTTTTCTGATCCTTAATCCTGTGATCCTTCCCTTTAAATAATATTTTAACTTTATAATATTGTACATACTAAGCCATGTTTCCCCGTTTTTAAATAAGAAAAAGTAAACCTACTCAAATATGAAGATTAAACTTGAAATTGGCAAAATACACAAACCGTGTCTGGCCACGAAAGAAGAAAAAAAAAAAAAAAAAAAAGGTCTAACTGTCAAAGTCAATATTGTCAGTGTCAACTGTCAATGTCAATCATCCGATCAAAATTATTTTTGTGTATTGTTTCTTTTGATTTTTTTGCTTTAGATTTTTTCAGAAACTCGAACGAATCTAACACAAAGCCATGAAGATTTTCTTACCAAGCCATAGTTGATAGTGTTATCTACATACATGACACGATAGATATGGCATCAAATATACGCTTGGAATCAAAATATGTAGATGTTTGCAGGTGCTGTTTGAAAGAAGATGGATTTCGGGATATATCTACCGAACATCTCGATTCTGGAGAGAAAGAAACTTACGAAGGGATGCTCAATGCAACCTTCAATGTTCAGGTACAGTGTGATATCAGTGTTTAAGTCATAAAATTAAATATTATTATTTAACAACTGTGGAAGAAAGATTCTCGAGTGGGCGACCACGAACTGGAAGACTTAGAATGGGTGCCGTTCTACCAGGTGGACCGAGGACCTGGTCAAGATTGCGGGTAGCCGTTGGCTAGTAACTATTCAAAGGAGGTTTCTATTGGAAGGTCTATGTTAACAGATGATACTACAACAACTTTTAATAATAGTCAAAAATATTGAGAATTTACACTAGTTTGGTTTCTACTCTCTTTAAGATTTGTTTGAAGAGTTCAGTACCTACAGAGTTCAACACTCAATTGTTTATTGCATCATATGTACACATTACAATTTTTAATTTATTAATATCAACCCTATTAGGGTATAGCAATACAAAGTGCAGAGTCTATCTACTTACTACCAGGATGTTTATTGTGCTGTAATAACATAAAATTATATCTATTTAACCAGATTCATTTACATGGTACAGCCAAGTTCCGTGACACACTGCGTGAAGCACAGCGAGCTGGGTACATGTACTGCACCCAGTCGGAGTAAAAGACTTACTTCTTATTAAAAATGTAACTTAATGTGTATGCAGCACACGCTGAATCTACTCCCATTGCCCTACACATACACAAATGTATATATATTTTAATGTAAATTGTAAAGAATATTGTAAGGAGCAATGAATGATTTGATTTTGATTTAAAACTAAAAATGTATTCTTTATTACGCATCTTATTATATTTTGTGTTTATTGTAACTAATTGTAGATTATTCTTAGATTACCCATCAAAATAATGTAAGGAAGAAGCTGATCTGCAAAAAATGCATTCCACGCCTCCAAGATGCCAGCACCTTCAAACAGATGGTGATTCAGAGTGAAGACACATTCATTAAGTATTTGCACAGCTTGCAGGATAATGAAGGTAAGATTTTCTCATTTTTCCTTGGCTAGCTACCGTCTCGAGTTGAAAATCTACCGCTAAACACCCTTCGGTGTCTACCAGTGGCTGCGCTTGAATGCCAGTCATCTTTTGAGCATGTTGTTACTTTACCGCATTGTGACTTACAATCATTTAATATAGTAACTAAAAGCTAACCTGTCTAGACTATAGGGCACTCACTTTATCGGAATAGAATTTTGTGCAAATTGCATAATGAACTTTACATACATTGTTCTTCAGTTACTATATAATCCATTATACTATAGTATAATACTATTTTATAATTATCATTGATATACGGTTACAGGTATAGGTCCAGACCCTGTAAAAGATCTAAAAGTAGAGCCAATCAAAATAGAGGGGTCATCAGATGCTGTGGCTTTTGACATCAGCTGCGAAGTCTATACCGATGACAGCTTTGATGATGATGGTAAGTTTTTTTTAGACTAGGTAACAAGATAAGCAGGTACTTTATCTGATGGTAAGCTTAATGCCTGCTATAATAATTATAGTGTTGCTTAAAACTTTTGAAACACAAATGCCTGGACTACAGTGGTATATTAGTTACCCATAGACGTCAGGTATGAAGTCTCATATGCCTAGTATTTTTCTAAATTCTGTGGCCTAGTAATCTAATGGAATGGGACTACGGAATAAAAATTTACTGTTGACCTAACAGTGGGTCAACATAGTGGCACCACGTAATATCACAATTCCACTTTCATTTCCAGATATATAACGCTGCAGATGAAAATACTACGCATTTTAAATAATCTCATGTGAGATTTGTGGGGGGGGGGGGGGGGGGTCGAGTCATATCTCACCAATGAGGGGGGGGGGTCTAAAAATCGCCAAAATCACGCCCCCTAAGACCATGCCAGGCGTTTTACGCGTGAGTGTGAGTAGAGCGCGTGTTCGAAACCGAATTTCGTACAGCAAAATGCGTGATTGCATGTAGACGGAACGTATAAGCTTCTAGCATATATTCGCCTTTGGTCGTTCTCTTTTCGCCGGAATACAGTAAATTAAAAATTATTTTGCCATGATAAACTAGTTCATTCTACATAGAATCGCGCAATCGGATACGCGCGACTCGACTCGCGCGTATAACTCCTCACCCAGCACTTCAATTCTCCTAAAAAAAATGGTTTCGCCGCAAAATTAACATTTCTAGGCATTTTCGGTCGTTTATATCACACGTTTCTATGTCAAGTCGTCTATGACAATGGCGATCATCAATAAACCATTTATTAAATTTTTTAATTGTTGCTCGACATCAAATTAATAATTGTGCAACGAAACCATTGTAATTTTGAAACCATTTGTTTAGTTATTAGTAGAATTGCGTCCTTGGACAAGCTCTAACTCAAATACTCACACTACGCCCTCCGTTTTCTAGAATTACTAGCGAACATAAAACTTGAGCTAACTAAAGATGGGACCACAAAGAGACCCCGAAAACGTAAGCTATCCCACGACAAAACGTCTAAGTCGAAGAGGTGCAAAATTAAAGAAAACGTTGAAATGGGTAAGTTATGTTTGTAATGAATGAATTTTTTTCAAGTTTTGAATAATGTAGACAAATATGGCGGATCGCCAACCAATGACATAAATAGTATTCGGATATCCAACCAAAGACATAAATAGTAATCAGAAAGTGATTTTTTTTGTCTAATATGGGCTTAAATTTGACCACGATCTCACCTGATTAAAAATTTAAGAAGATAATAACTAACTACGTTCATTACTTTTCAGCGCCCAACGGGTCGACAGAAAAAGACTGGACTAAAATAGCTGAGCGGCGCGGCACCGGTCCCCTACTACGAGAAAACTCACTCAAACTCATCCAGAACTCGACGCTATGCGTATTCCAGTGGAACAAGAGCAGATACCGATGCTTCTGCTGCAAAGAACCGTTTTCAGACATAAATCTACTAAAAGAGCACACATTTATAAACCACACTATCGAAAATATAGAAAAGAAGATAATATCACAACAAAACCGATTAGTCAAAGTCGAAATATCTAACTTGAATTGTAAAATATGTCGACAGAAACTCGAAGGTATATCCACGTTGAAGCGACATCTTTCTGAAACCCATGGTATGAGCATCGACGAAGATTTGCTAGTGCCGTTCAAGATTAAAAACGAATTGCAATGTCAGATGTGTTTCGAAAAATTCACAGTTTTCAGATATCTAAATATACACATGAATAAGCATTTCCAGAAGCAAGTCTGTCATATATGCGGAGCGGGGTTCTCAAACTTAGTATTTCTAAATCTTCATAAGACAAGATCTCATCGGCCGATAAATTGCAAGGCTTGCAATATCAATTTTAATAATAAAATAGATAAAAAAAATCACGATTCAAGCATCCACAATGTAAAATATGAAAGGAAATTGCGTTTTCCGTGCCCTTTTTGCTCTGAAAGATTCTACCAGGAAAACTACAGAGTGCGGCATTTAGTCGAAAATCATAATATGCCTAAACCTGATTTTAAATGTACAGTGTGTTTAAAAGGTTTTCTCACTAGGAGCCATAGGAATAATCATGTTAAAAATGTGCATAATAAAGAGAAAAATCATGAATGTGAAATGTGTCATAAAGTTTTTTTTACTAAATTCGATGTGGCTAGGCATAGAGTAACTCATACTGGGGAAAAAAAGCATTCCTGCGGGTTGTGTAGTAACCTTTTCGCTTCTAGGGATTCGTTGAGGCGGCATATGAAAAGAACGCATTCTATGAATTAAATTTTTAAAAAGATGTTTGTTTTTTTATTTCAACTTCTTGGATCAGAGTCCAAGAAGATATAGGATATAGCTTTTTAAAATAATTTTAATAACTCCTCTAGAATTCACCAAATTCTAAACAATCCGTAAATTGTCCGTGAGGTGGCGGGAAATTTGAAAAAAAAAAAGAAGTTTTTATAATTTTTACCTGGTCAGGATAAAAATTTTGAAAATATTTTGTAATTTGCGTAAATATAACAAACAGTTAGGCTACTTTTAATATCTTACTTTGGCTTTAAAATTCAACCGAATTTAAATATAGTTACCATAAATGTAAAATTGTCACACGTTTTAAATAAGTACCAATATTTAAATTTGGTTTAGTTTAAAAGCCAAACTAAGACATAAAAAGTAGTCTAATTGTTTGTTATTTACGCAAGTTACAAAATATCCTAATGATGTACATAATATATGTTCGGATCACCAACCAATGACAAGAAGGACATTGTCAATTTGTCATCACGATTTATGTTATTGGTTGGCGATCCGGTCATCCATATTTGTGTACAATACTAATATACACTTAAAAAATGGACCTTATGTCACAGATTAGATGATAGTACCAGCGGCGCAAGTACGGATCTTTTCGATAAAATTGACAGTTACAATCGATAAAGTGGGTTTTATCGATTTTAACTGTCAATTTTATCGACCTTTTCAATAAAAATGACAGAAAAATCGATAAAGTGAGTTTTATCGATTTTAACTGTCAATTTTATCGAATTATTTTTTATCGAAAAGATCCGTACTTGCGCCGCAGTACCTACAGAAAGTTACTATGGCTATCAAAAATTAAAAAAAAAATTATTGCTTTAAATATATTTCTGAATACTAAATAAATCAAACTTAATAAACTATCGCATTAAATAAATTATTAAAATAAAGGGAGATTATAAAAACAAATGATTCATTAGTGGGCTCGGCGCGGCGCGGCGTAAGAATCCCGTCTCTGCCCGTGGTTGCAGTAAGAGACGGGTAAAGGGAATATAGTTATATAGGCGTCCATTAATTACGTGAGGTGTTTAGGGGAGAGGGGTCAAGCCGAATCTCACGTGGGGAGAGGGGGGTCTCAGAAAATATCACAAAAAATATTTTCCCGCAACAACCAGTGTAAAACTGCGATAAAAGTGGTCTAAAGTAAGATATTGTTTGTTTACTAAATTATGGCTAAATTCTAACAAAATGTGGCTATGTGAACGACAAAAAATAGCACAGTAACAGTATTGTTATGCCGCCACCGACCAACCAAACAGGCGACACGACGAATGCTATTGAAAAAATCTCACGAAAGTTTAGGGGGGAGGGGCTTGAGCCAAATCTCACGACATTTTGCCAAGAGGGTCTTCCAAAAATCGTCAAAATAACCTCACGTAATTAAAGGACGCCCCCTTACTGGTCAGTGAAAGCAGCATTCTCCTTGGTCAATATCATAATCTACTTTGATCACGGCGCCCGTCTACCAAGCGTGCTTTATGTCAAACGCTCCCATTATGAGAAGGCTATGTTCAGCTGTGGGCGTCTTCCGGCTTACGGTGATAATTTCTATCCTAATTAATAGCTACCTACCATCGAGTAAGAAAAATATTTCCCATACGTTAGCTGTTGAACGCTTTCGTATCTGAAATGAAGAAATTACATACAATAATTTACAGGTAGACAATCTTACCTATAGGTAATATAAAATCTTGAAGTTAGTAGAATGGAGTTCTTTGACGGCATCCGTATTTCCTGACTACATAATAATGTTTTAAAAAGCGACGAACCGAGTTCAGTGACAAACTACTGAACAAATTTTGATGAAATTTCTATGGGGCTTATCTGAAAGTATATACTTTCAAGAAAGAATTTTTCCAAATCGGTTAATAAATGAGATACATAAAAAAATAGAACCGAAATGAGAACTTCCTCCTTCTTTGGAAGTTGGTTAAAAACTACAATTTGAGAGTTTTTCAAGACGAGAGTGAAAGGTATCTTCTAGGCAGGCGTGCTCCATCGTCGACCGCATCATCAGTTGTGAGTGTCAGTCTGGGTTGGTACCACTCGTGAACTCCACCGTCAAGCAGTAATGTGCAAGCGTTACTGTGTTCCGGTTATGAGTAGAATAGCCAGTAAAATTACTGGGCTTATAAGACTTCCAGGGCAACGAGCGCAATGCAGTGCCGAGCAAGCCTTTGTGTTTTAAGGTACCTACTAAATAGCACTGAAATTGTTATGCTTATCATCAGGCAAACGACCGGCTCGTCTCATTATCAAAAAGTATAAAAACAGTACCTTTGTCTATTTCTTGTCGTGTAGTTAAATCTATTGAAACGCGTTTCTAGGTTTTATTTTTCCGTTCCTTTTTTCCACCTCTTACGAGTATCTTCTTTTGCGTTTGTTGGGCGGGTGTTGGTCCCCTCGCAGCCTCGAGAGGGATGGGTATCTGTCCAATTTTATCCACACCCGGGCCCGTTCTCATTTTTTTCCTGAGGTCTTGGTTTCTAATCGAAGCAGGCGGGTGGAATCTGATCGCGCAGTTGTGGAAGTGCAACTCCCTGTCAGCAATAAATGAAAAAAAAAACATCCAGACAAAACTGTGCTAAAACTTCAACTATCAATAGTCGATTAGTTGAATAGGCCGAGCGGGAACGCGTGCGACTTTCAATCCGACGCACCATAGTTCGAATCTCTACTCGGCCGCACCAATAACTTTTATCAAGTTATGTGCGGATTGTTGACACTCGCTCTAAAACGGTGAAGGAAAACACCGTGAGGAAACTCGCTTGTACAAGAACCACAACACTCGAGGACATGTGACATCCACCAAGCACTGGGCACGCGTGGTGGATTATGGCCCATACGTCTCTCTCTGAGAGAAGGCCGGTATCCCAGCAGTGGGAGCGTAAGAGGCTGATAGTGTAATGTAATCGACAATCACAGACAACCGATGGGGAAGAAATGTCCTCGAGTAGCGACCACGAATTAGAAGATGTAGGACTATTATTTAAACTATTTGGCAACGAGACGAGCTGTTCGTTTGCCTTATGGTAAGCATAACGCAGACCCGTGACAATTGCAGTGCCACTCAGAACTTCGAGACATAAAGGCCTTTGCGGCACTGCAGTGCGCTCGTTACCCTGAGACATTAGGTATTAAGTCTCATAAGGCTCTGGGATTCGTCAAGTTCGTGTTTCGTCATGTCCCTTTTTCGTCAAGTTCGTGTTTCGTTAATAAGTCCCTTTTTCATAAAGCACGTGTTTCGTCAAGTTCCTTTTATGCTATATACAGTATTTTGTCAAATTCCTTTTTCGTCAAGGCCAAATACAACCAAGTACAGTCAATTAAGAGTTTTATTCAAATAGGTATTTGTTTTTACCTATCGCATTGATAGCCTTCTTTTTTTGAAGTTGGTTAAAAGAGACCCACCTGATGTCAGGGAGCTGGAACGGCGCGTACTCCCTTGTTTGAATGTCTTTCTTATACTGGTCCCACCGGCAGCGCAGGTGCTCGTTTCTCTCGAGAGAGTAGTGGCTTTTGAACGCGTGTTCAAACATACCATTCTCGTATAGAGGGAGTAGGTCAAAGCCTTTGCCTAACGACTCCTCAAAATCTGCAAAAAGATCATTATATAACGCGACCATATGCTGTAGATCCCTTCTTTCATTTAGCGAGGGAGCAACGGATCGACGTGATTTTTGGCATAGATACAGGAACATAGGCTGCTCTTTATCCCGGAAAATGGCACGGTTCCTGTGGGAACGCGGGTGAAAACCGCGGGCAGAAGCTAGTACGGATAAAATCCCGACAATATTCCTCTGGATGCGATTCCGAGATATAAATGATCAGAAACAGTCGCTTCCTAAACGGAATAATTCCGAGTGAATTATAACTGCAGGAGGGGCGCTTGGGCGCGTAAGGACATGACAGCCTGAAGCGCTCGAGCGCCACTTCTGTTAAATTCCCTCTATTTTGTGATGTGGCTACGATTAGTGGCCGTGTTCGGTGCCACAATATACGGCACTACTAAACATTAGCGGTTTTACCACAAAAATATTAAACACACTTGAAACCTATGTTAATCTGTGTTTAACTCCTAAACAAGCCTTAATAGCGTGTTTAAATATGAGCAACCACAAATCCTGATTTAAGTAGTAGGTATGTAACCGTTGTGTTTTCTAATCATTTTTGACGTTATCTTTAGACACTGTCTAGCTAAACAGGCGTCTAAAAATGTTTTTTTTTGTGGTAAAACGGTAGGAATATTAGGAATCCAATCACTGACAGAGGTTCGACCTAAATCGAGGCTCCAGCAAAGGCCTAAGTATTGCCGCACAATGGGACACTAAACTCACCACTAGTGGTTACGAGTATTTGTAGCATTCATTCGGCGAAAAGTGCTATCGGTGAATGGGTACCTACTAATATTTTTCGCAATGTAGTTCAACGGTGAACTGTTTTTTCTGTATACAATTGTATCGTTCAAGGGTAATTCTATAAACGGTACGGGACTGCAGTAGCTATAGGTGCGAACCCTCCCAACCACTGGTAGTTAGAACGGGGAGAGTAGCCGGCGATTGTGGTCCAGTCCAGAAAATTATGAGTCGGTCACTTGTGGCCGCGATCACACGAACACTCGACCATTCACATAAGTCATATTAATTACTAATACGATACACCCATGATCCTAATCTTACCTACCCTCATCCACTTCATTAATAAATTTTTGTTTTAGTACGGCGTCGCATCGCTGGTGACCATTGCCTATATCCTTGTCCATTGAAAACTAATAAAATTATTAAAAATATAAATTAATTACAAACTTCACGTAAAAAATGTTTTACAAATTGACCACAGATTACTATATATGTAGAAATTGACCACAAAAAATTGACAGCCTTTACAAAAGCAAAGAGAATATTACAAAAGCGTAATTTATTTTTTCTTTGACATGCATAGACAATATAATACATAGGTAACCCATAGATTCTTATGATAGACTCGATACCTACTATGTCTGATACCTATACCTATTATCTATACAAATAAATAAAATTGAAGTGTCTGTTTGTAATATCAACATAACAGCTTTTTACTAAATGCATAATATGCAAGTATATACCTACAGAGCCTAAAGCAAATCGACAATTTTTAAAATTTTTGTCTGTTTGTTTGTTCTGGGTAATCTCCGAAACGGCTGGACTGATTTTGACGGGACTTTCATTGGCAGATAGCTGATGTTACAAGGAGTAACTTAGACTACGTGGGCGAAGCCGCGGGACACAGCTAGTCAAATAATATAGTTACCTACTATTATACAGTAGGTACTCATTAGTAGTTTCAACAAACTATATAGGATGTTTGATGTTTGCTGGGTAGCATAATAATATATACCTATGGGTACTTGCCTAAAAGTACTTACTCATAATTTGGTTAGTTTTTGTAGTAAAATATATTTTTCGTTATAGAGTTCCTATGGCCACCTTCCGGCTCCCTGCACATCATCTAGGATCAGACTTCAGAGTAGGTACTTATAAAGACAAATCGAGACCAAACTCAATGGGGTTACGTCAACTTACGTCGTTTCGGTACCGAGATCCTATGGCCATTTTCCGGCTCCATCATCAGACCAGCTCTGTGACATCATCATATTGCATCGTCACCCAATTTACATATGTATGTTTTCGGCTCAATAGAACCCCGGGAAGTGGGTCAAACTTGCAAGATTTGACCTAAACCATAGAAAACATAACAATAAAACATACAAACATTACAAGTTAAATAAATCTTGTAATAAAAAGAACATAGGTACCAACTGAACTAAAAGTAATTTAATTACAGTGTCGTTCACCGTTTCTTAATTCCTCTCCATCCAAAGGTTGTCTGGAAAAGATCGCTATTTAGCGATAAGACCGCGCATTGTACCTACTATATATATTTAGTTATCTTGCCTTTGTATTATGTTGGTGTACAATAAAGAGTTATTAATTATCTATCCTCGCTCGTTCCCTGCTTCGTGTAGGCACCGTCCGCGGCCGCCACCGACCACAAAACGACTACACATTCTTTATGTGGCTGGCTGTAGCGCGAAGCCCGTGTGCGGCAAGGGTACATAAGACTTCTTTATGTTTTTGGAGAAAAAGAAAAAAGAAAGAGTACATTTTGGTTACCGTAGGGATCACGTAGGGATTATATTCTCTTTTGGGTGACCCCGTCATTTTAATTTTTGACATTTACGTCGTGTGTTTTTGTAATCATGTTTTAATTTTATTATAATATTTTTAACAATATCTAAGTTTAAAACATGGAAGCAGCTTCGTCATCACAAAACACCACTTGCGCCCATATTACAAAGGTTCAAATCGCAGATTCTGATGATGGTAGGTATCTAAATATTTAACAACTAGCTGTGCCCTGCGGCTTCACTCACTCAGCCTAAGTTACTCCTTATAAAATCAGGTATCTGCCAATGAAACTCCCGTCAAAATCGGTCCAGCCGTTTCGGAGATGACCCGGAACAAACAATTTATTTATGTCATTGGTTGGCGATCCCATCACTATTTATGTCATTGGTTGACGATCCGATTGGTTGACGATCCGCCATAGAGACAAGTTAAAAACACGGTCTTACTTTGATGTAGGTATAAATGGTATAGTAACATACCTTGTTTTTTCCTGGTTTCAGAGGTTCTTGAATCCGTTGTGAAGGAAGCTCGAATAATACCTCTATTTGAGATGCAAACTCTAAAATACTTGTGGAAGAGGGACTACTCTATTGTACGCAACGAGAAGTTACGCCGTAACTGGGGGCAATTCGTGGACACCAATGCGAGACGGGACCGCCAGAGGAGGCCTATTCTAATCCCTAATATCAAGTAAAAAAAGTATAAAAAAGTGTATCTAGCAGGTGGTAGTACACTTACTTATCTGTGGTAGGACTTACTATTCTGCGAGTGTCCGTTGGTAGATATACAGCTCGTGTAATCTGGCGCCAAGCAGTAATGTGCAAGCATTAGATAGGAGTCCTATCTAGTGCTTGGATTCTATCTAATGAAATCGGAATACAGTATCTACGTCCTAACATAGGACATAGGTACTGTATTCCGATTTGATGAGCAAAGTACCTATTAGTGAGAGAAATTATCACAAAACATATAACAATACTACATGCTTAAATATCAAATGTCTAAGGCAGCCCTCACATCCATGATAGATAAACATCAATCGCGGGCCACAAGAAAATCATGGAAAACCCACGATCCGCGCTTGACGCATATCGTATCATCTATTGTGGTGTAGTGTGTACGTAGCCTAAGTGATAGATATAAGCAGCTAGTTAATAAACGACATGTAGAGGCAGCAGGTTGCCGGGGATTGGGCGAAATTGAAAGACGTGTGCTCCCTTTGACGTTCGTTTATTAACTAGCTGCTTATATCTATCACTTAGGCTACGTACACACTACAGTGGTTGTGATTGGGGCTTGATGGAAATCTAGTCCGAGCACGGCACCCGCTTCTACCAATGCTTTTACGACCTCTATTCTAAAAAAAATGTTTCACAACCACTGCGTGCTCAGTGCAGACGCCGCTGTAAATAAACGGTGGTGCGCAAGTTATGTATGTAGCGTAAAAAGGAGCAGTCGTCGCTTTGAGCTCAGGGCTTCGAGACAGCACTATCTGGCCGTATTGCCGTTCTTGTCTATTTCGTGTTTTTTTTTATGGTTTTGCATCCAGCCGCGCTTGAGCGTGTATTATCTCGTAATCCGCGTTTGATCCAAAAGCATGGTTATTTTGACAGCAAATCGCATACTTGCATAAGCGTCTACGGTCTGCATATGGGTAACATCGAGATGGGTTAGTATCTCGATGAAGGGTAAGGCCCGCCATACACGCTTTTGCATTTACTGCCTAGTATATACTTACTTTATGTCTATACTGAATAAAAAAACCTTTCGAGTGTAAAAGCGCCTCCAGCTCAATTAATCCAGTACAGTAATGAGGAGTGTCTGTTCAAAAGGTTACATTTACCTAATACCTTTTTTTATCGATTTCTGAAAAATTTTAAACAGTGTAAATGTAACCTTTTGAACAGACACTCCTCAGTTGAACTCGCTCAGATGTTGACGCTCGCTTCGCTCACTTCAGAGACTACCACTTCAGCGAGTACCAAGTCCGCCACGACTCCTCTCTCTCTATGAGGGACAAGAATTTCCACCGCCATATGTCGTCGCAGGTTTGCCAAAACTTGAGAAATAACTCGCTAGGACACAAGGAAGCTCAAGAATTTCATAGTCGGAAACCGCAAGCCAAGTCCGGCAAGAAAAGAAAGTGGGACAACAACCCCTAGTAAAAGTTTTTTAGGTACATTACAAAAACTATAACACAAAGTTCTTCGCAAACAGCCATATCAGGGGGTTTAGACAACCGCTTTATACAGTCTTTTTCGATAGTAGACAAAATAGAAATTTATATTATACTAGCTGCTGCCCTCGGTTTCACTCGCGTGGAGATATTAGATTTCATGGCTTTTACAATTACGCGCGGATTATTTTTCTAAAATTAAAGTAGCCTAAGTTACTCCTTGTAACATCAGCTATCTGCCAGTGAAAGTCCCGTCAAAATCGGTCGAGCCGTTTCGGAGATTACCCGGAACAAACAGACAGACGAAATTTAAAAAATGGTTGTTTTGTTATAGGTACCGTAGGTATATACTTTCATATGCATTTAGTAAAAAGCTGTTATTTTGATATTACAAACAGACACGTCATTATTTATTTGTATACATATTTTATTATTATATTGTATTGTTTAAATTAGTTATTACATTTACTGGTCTTTTAGACGAAATATAAAATGTTAATGAAAACAAACATTCATGTTGGTGTACTTGTTTATTTCTTGTTTAGTTACACAAATCAAAATGAACTCGTATACGTACTGTAGATACAATAAGGTTCATATGCTTATCATGAAACCTCTTTATTATCTAGTATTTGTTCCAGTCTATAGGTATGGATACTTAAATTTTGCTCAAATTTCTAAATGTCACAAAATTAAAAATCTCAACGTCTTATCCCAAAATGGGACGATCCTATTTCGCCCCATGGTAACATCACAATTACCTACGTCATCAGCCTCACAAATTCGGAAATCCACTTTTTTCGCTCGCTTCGCTCTCATCAATTATTCGTTTTAAATCTCACTCACTAAGCAACGTCTTGAAAAGCAACCTCGATTCCACAAAATACGAACTTCGATTTTTTCCGCTCGCTTCGCTCAAATAATTTATTCGTTTTACACACAGATTATTGGATTTATAGTCTTTGGTTTTACATATCTGTTACGGACGACGAGTGCATAGAAGAAACGAAGATAGCTTACTATCCCTCTCTCACATTTGTAAGAGCGAGACTCGCTCCATCCCTTTCGCACTCCTTATATTAGTTATAAGCGGCTACGCCGTATTTAGCGCTCTCGCACATAGGCACTAGTTGCGGAGCATTGATTTGTATAAGATAGGCGACGATTTTCGCATTTTTACGAATTCATCGGCGCAGACTACCTCTACTGTAAATAGAAATAAGAAGAATAAGAAATACAGTCCACTAAATAATATTCAAGAAAGTGTTTTACTTGGAAACCCCACAATATCACTAAACTAAGCAACGTCTTGAAAAGCAACCTCATTTCTGCAAAATCTGAACTACGATTTTTTTCGCTCGCTTCGCTCCCATCAATTATTCGTTTTACAACTCACTAAGCAACGTCTTGAAAAGCAACCTCGTTTCCACAAAATACGAACTTCGATTTTTCCCGGTCGCTTCGCTCACATATTTTATTCTTTTTCCATGTCACTCAGCTAAGCAACGTCTTGAAAAGCAACCTCGATTCCACAAAATACGAACTTCGATTTTTTCCGGTCGCTTCGCTCACATATTTTATTCTTTTTCCATGTCACTCAGCTAAGCAACGTCTTGAAAAGCAACCTCGATTCCACAAAATACGAACTTCGATTTTTTCCGGTCGCTTCGCTCACATATTCTATTCGTTTTCCATGTCACTCAGCTAAGCAACGTCTTGAAAATTAGCTTCATTTCCACAAAATCCAAACTCCCATTTTTTCGCTCGCTTCGCTCCCTCATTTATTCGTTATAGATTTCCCGTGCTGCTTCTTCAAATGCCTCATCATAGAGTCCTTCGCTCTAAACTTAACCTCGCACAAACAACACGAGAAAAGGTACTCGTCCCCGTGCGTTCTCTCGTGACGTTTTTTGTCGCATTTCGTGAAAAACCTCATATCGCAAATACTGCAAGGAAAATTTCGCTCACCAATATGCACGGAGCGCACGTGAGTCCTCAAATTACATTCGCTCGGGAAGATCTTCTCACAATGCTCACATCTTACTGTCAAACGTTTCGCTCCGTGCTTTTTAATCATATGCTCCTGCAACTGATAATTGTAACGAAAAGTCTTTTCGCACTTCATACAATAACGCTTGTAAGCGCCCGAATTGTGAGCGATTCTCATATGCCTGGTTCTAGATGACGTCGTAGGGAAAACGGCTGAGCAGATCGAGCATTTTTTTTCTGTGTGTGTCTGGGTTATGTGATTCCGCAAGCTGAGTCGGTTCATGTAAGCTACGCCGCATGTCTCGCATACGTTGCTCGTAGAATGCGTGTTCATATGAATCGATAAGCGGCAGAATGTAAAAAACGATTCGTGGCAGATGACGCATTTGAAACCGTCTTCTAGCCTGAACGGCAGCAGAAGATGTTCCGCTTTTTCGAATGGTACTTCGTGCTTTTTTGTTAAGTGCTCTCGCAAGTCGCTTAAGTCCTGACACGGACTGGAGCATAGCTTGCATTTTAAGTTAGATATATCCACGGATTTGTAGCTCAGGCCACGGCAGCGACTTAAGTTAATCTTTAAGTTAGTATTGTCTTCTTTGGAATGACATTTCATGTGCTCTCTTAACAGTCGTATATCTAAATACGATTCGTTGCAAGAGTAGCAAGCAAATTTTGTTCGTTTGGATCTGAAGATACACATGTTTGAATTGATTATCAGATTGAATGTGTTCAAACGTGTGTAGCTTAAATTGTTAACGGTTCGCTTGCTTGGACTTCGATTGTTAACGCTTTGCTTGATTGGATTTCGATTGTTAACGCTTCGCTCGCTCGAATTTCGATTGTTAACGCTTCGCTCGCTCGAATGTAGATTGTTAACGCTTCGCTCGCTCGGACTCAGATTGTTAGCGCTTCGCTCGCTTGGACTTCGCTTGTTAACGTTTCGCTGACTCGAACTTCGACTGTTAACGCTTCGCTCGCTTGGACTTCGCTTGTTAACGTTTCGCTGACTCGAACTTCGACTGTTAACGCTTCGCTCGCTCGAAGTCAGATTGTTAACGCTTCGCTCACTCGGATTATTTTTTCCTTCGTCTGTAAAAATTAAAATAATACAGATTTAAAGGAATTTTCGAGGACGGCCGGTGCGGAGCGGGCAACTAAGTTCACGAAAACCAGAAAAACATTTCAGTTTGGAAGTATACAGGGTGAGTTTGAATTGGTATGTTATCCCGGAAGGGGTGATTAGGACCATGGTTGACAACAATTTGTGAGAACCTCTCTTGGAAAAATGTCACTCAAAATTTCCAAAAAAAGAAAAATCTTCGAACCGAATGCGCGCGGCCTTTTCTGGATTATTTAAGTCTCTTGTAATCAACATCATCATTTGACAAAGTTCAACATAGTTCAAGTGAATCAGCTGATCTAGGGCTGTCCCAAAGTTCTGTAGTAGATTTTGATGTAAACTCGTCTTTTGTTCAATGAAAAATTCTGAATTTAATAAACTTGTAACACAAATGTTGTTGACCTCCAGGAGTACATTGACCTCTTTTAGGACAGCATACCAATTTAAATTGTTGTATTAGAGACTGAAGTACAAAAACATGCATGAAGTATAAAACAATTTGAATTTATAAAATGAACTAGCTAGCTGCTGCACGTGGAGATATTGGATTTCATAGTTTTTATTTTTTTGCGCGGAACCCTAATTATTTTTCTAAAATAAAAGTAGCCTAAGTTACTCCTTGTAACATTAGATATCTGCAAGTGAAAGTCCCGTCAAAATCGGCCCAGCTGTTTCGGAGATTACCCGGAACAAACAGACAGACAGACAAAAATTTAAAAAATGGTTGTTTTGTTATTGGTACCATATATACTTTCATATGCATTTGGTAAAAAGCTGTTATTTTGATATTACAAAAAGACACTTCAATTTTATTTATTTGTATAGATGTCTCATTTTTTGCCGATCTTACCTGTAACAATATTAGTATTTTTTAACTTCCGTTTGGCTTGCCTGGTCCGAGCCGCTATAGCTAAGTTGGATTCTTTAATTTCCTTAGATGGGTCTTTACAGATAGTCTTCGTGCGTTTTGGCCGAGACGGCAATATATCGTCTATTTCGCTCCGTTCCAATTTTATCTCATTCTCTTTAGCTGAAAGTAGATTTTTTACAAACTTTATTTTAACTCCACTAGTTGTTAGAACGTGTACATCAAATTTTGCAACTGAACTTTGTACCAGCGTGGCTAAAAAGGCCACTGCCCGAATCATACTATGATCAAATTTAAAATGTTTTTTCTTATCGACCCCAAGGGAACACTCCTAAGATTAAAACATATTAGTCTAACAGCGCCGTCTCTGTAACGTTCGTCTACTCGAATCATAGACTAAAACTAATGCTTACTTTATCAGAACATAATAAATGACAAAGACATCAACAGAGCCAATCGGTGCTCAAGGTCAACGAACCTGCCAGAAACCCACCGTGTCCGTTCCAAATTGGTATAGGCCAGCAAGAAGGGTAAGAAACTTGTCTCGGCATATTAGAGTGCACCACACTAATCGATCGATTGTCGGTTGATTGGTGTGGTGGACTAAGTAGTAAGACCAATGGACACCGTTCGCTAAAATGGTCTCTCATCATCGGTTGACCATCGATCGACGTCGATTGAGTGCCACTCGGTATCGATTCAACTGAGACTGCGGTAGGATGTTGACTGCATTTTTTGTATGATGTCATTCAATTCGTTATCTCATGAGAATAAAATGTCTATATTGAAAAAACTGCAAATCGAACGCTAGAAACGTCAAAAATGAGAGTCAAGTCGGGCGTATCTACTGAGCGCTAAAACGACCCATACAAATTGGGCAGAACATCTGACGTCACTTGTCCAACGCGGGCCGTAAAGCTGTACTAAAAACATTTTGTAGATGGCCGTGAAAAATTGCGTTTAAGCACATAGTTGTCATAATTTTTTTTGTTCATTTAGATGTAAAGAATCTGATGGTATCATTTAAATTACTATTGGTTTAATAAGAAATAATTTAATTCGGGAAACTTTTAGATGCATTATCTTTGTGGAAATTATATATTTTTTGTGAATTTCATTTTTATTATGTTAAACCTGTATATCCCTATGGAAGCTAATAAAAGTGTGAAAAAAAAACTTACTGTGAGTGTCTTCATTGTTTTTGCATGAATCCGTCTGTAGAATAGGATTTACAGTGTGTTCCTCAGTTCCACCATCTTCAAACAGATCGTCGTTAGATGGTGTACCAACTTCACACAAATCGTCGTTAGATGGTCGACCATCTTCATCCAAATCGCCGTTATCATGGTTCCAGCTGTCTTCACACTCGAACTCGTTATAATCTAGAGTGTTTTCTTCCTTTGGTGACTTAAAACCGACTGCAAATAAATAGCATTTCTGTAAAAGGTACACCAGCGCTGGTCGAATGGCTACCATACGCTGAGTTGGGACCGGTTTGCGGCAAATTATAGGTAGGACTAGCTGCTGCCCGCGGTTTCACCCGCGTGGAGATATTGGATTTCATGGTTTTTATTTTTTTGCGCGGAACCCTAATTCTAAATAATACATTTAACTTTAAATACCTCCGCGCGGATGAAACCGCGAGCAGCAGCTAGTTTTTAATATGTATTGGCATCCGCCGAGTTTGTTTATATTATTGGGTAAGTATACAGATCGTATATACAAATAAAATTTACGTGAACATCCCACTATAGTGCGGGTTAACACTTTAAAATATAATAACTTCACAATTAATACTTACTGTCAATGCCATTGTCAACAATCTCGCAAGAATCTGTATTAGGAATAGGTTCGCAGATCTCTTTCTCAAATACCTCATCTTTATCAAATTCTTCATTGAAGATATTTTCCGAATCCTGTTCATTATAATCTAGTCCGTCTTCCTCTTTGGGTGGCTGTAAATCAGCTGAAAATAAATTTTAAGTGGTCATGTATATCACAATCAAAATTATTATAACTGCAGGGTTATTTTAATTCACTCGGAATGATATCCGTGTCGGTAGCTACAGACTTGATCGTTTATATTTTGGAATTGCATCCCGTCGAGAAATTTCCCGTTTATATTCGACAACTCAGTTGCATAAACAAGGATATAATCCCGACAATATTTCTCTTTCGGGATGCGATTCCGAGATATAAACGATTAGAAACAGTAACTTCTTACACGGAATCTTTCCGAGTGAATTAAAATCACTATGCGGGTGTATTATGTGGATGGGGCAGTAAGGGTAGGTAAATGCGAAAGTGTGTTTGAAGGTTTGTTGGTTCGTCCTTCTTTTACAAACCAACAGCAAAACATATCGACGTGATTTTTTGCATTGGTATAGTTAAGTACACAGGAACGTAATATAGGCCTGGAAAACTGCACTGTTTCACGGAGGTGAAACCGCGGGCAGAAGCTAGTAAACAATAAAATTCGAGCCAACAATAGGTAACTATTACCTAATATTACTTACCTAACATCACAAACTTTTCATGCTGTTCCAAGAGTGTTTTCTGAACATCCAATACTTTCTGCTTAATTTTGGCAGCGAGTTGAAAGTTATCAACACACTCAGAACATACCATCTTAACAAAGGAATGCGAGAATAATTGGCTTATCTGTAAAAAAAATATGTGTTCTTTTCTATAAATAGCATAGAATCACATTTGCTGTTCCGGTGAGCCGCAAAGTGGCTCGCGCGAGCTCCCCCGTGCCACGGACTCTTGCTGTGCTGAAAGCCTTCATGGACGATAGGCCCGAATGTGACGTGTTTGACGACGAATGGAAGGTAAGCTTGTCGGAATGCTTGGGTTTCTGTGAGAAGAACTTAATATGCTAGTGATGTCCTTAGTAATTTTGATTTTTTATTCTTATTTTGACATATTGGGAAATTTGAAACATTTTGAATTATAATTACCTACTATTTTTTTTATGTGACATGTTATATTAAGTAATGTATTAAGAAAGCTATGTTGTATTTGGATGAACAATGTCAAATTATTATTATTTACTTTTTCAAATACTGCAATGTTTATTAGTGTAATTGGTTAATCCGTACTAAACAAATATATTTTTTTTTTAATTTTGTCGTATAACGAGATGAGCAGGTTGTTTGCGTGATGGTAAGTGTAGTGTTTGTATTGAGGCTATACCTATAGAATAGCTATATACACTGTCTCGGGCGAGCGGTGTGCGGGGCGCGCGATGTCATTACCGCGCGAGCCACGGGCGAGAGCGGACGTGGCGCCTGCGCACATCGTAAGTTGACGAGCCAGTGCAACGAGGGAACACAACAAGTGGCGACGAGGACAAAGGTCAGTCAAAATTTTTACTTTAAAAAAAAAAAAGAGGGTGAAATAGGATATCGTTTCGGAGCAGTGAATTGTATTAACTTGTTTGTAATATACGCTTAAACTTCAAAGTAATACAATGAATTGAATCACTACCCTCATCTTTCTTTATAAAATGTTATAAATAGATATTGATAAAAAGCAATTACTAGAGATGTTTATATCGTTAGATTTTCGTTAAAATCATAGTTATTTTTATTTAACATTCTAAATCGTCATATATATATGCTTATTGCTGACTTTTATTGATATCCTGTCTATAAAACACTTACTTATGGATAATACAAGTACAAACGGAAAAAATCAACATCATAAATACGCGTGACTAGTACAGTGCAGGCTACCGATAAGCGATCTGATCTATTCATTTGTAAGTAGTATATATTGCATTAACATTATTCAGAAACAAAGTGATTACCATAATTTTTAATGAGTGACACGTTTATGGTTGTATGTGTAAGTTGTTTCGGAAGTTATTGAAATTGTTTCTACTCATTTGATTACGGATAATGCCCCATTAAGGCGAGGTGGGAAGCGAACTGCCATTTCTTAAAATAATACTAAAAGTCTCAAAAAAGATGTAGCTATTTTTTCAGTTTGGTATTTTTAATTCAGTGTTAACAATCGTTGGAAATCCAAGGCACGATATATATATTTCACTCGATAGTTTTGTTCTTTGAAAAATAGCCTTTTAAAATTTACAAATAGTTTTCCTCCGAAAGTAATGTGGGGATTCGGATTGATTGTTTTTTGATGGATTGTGATAATGTCTTGGATCGTTCGAAGTTGACATTCCAATATTGCGTACTGTTGATTTTGTGTGTGTGTTTTTTAGAATACCTACTGCTGTGTCGTTTAATTTGGGCCGCGCCAGCTTGGGTACAAGAGCGCCTTAAATCAGAAATATTTGGTACAAATGTACCTCTATTAAATTGGAAATATTTGGTACAAATGTACCTCCATTAAATTGGAAATATTGGTACAAATGTACCTCCATTAAATTGGAAATATTTGGTACAAATGTACCTCCATTAAATTGGAAATATTTGGTACAAATGTACCTCCATTAAATTGGAAATATTTGGTACAAATGTACCCTCATTAAATTGAAAACAAATGGCACAAATGTACCTACATTCGATTACGTACATTTATTTTCAGGTCGCACCACCCACTCATCACGATGTCTAGCAACTTACCATCATTAGAAAAACTTGATTTAGAAGGCGATAATGCATCATTAGGACAACGTTGGGAAAAGTGGAAACGTTCGTTAAACATATACTTAGAGGCAACGGATATTACGACACCATTAAAGAAAAGGGCGACATTACTATTGCTTGGTGGATCAAACCTACAAGAAATATTCTATAACTTACCAGGGGCTAATGCGGAACCAACTAATAACAATGACGTTTTTGAAATAGCAATACAGAAGCTTAATGACTATTTTACTCCTAAACAAAGCAAGGTTTACGAAAGGCATATCTTCCGCCTGATTAGGCAAGAAGAAGGAGAGAAGTTTGAAAAATTTATCGTAAGGCTGAGAAATCAAGCGGAAAAATGTCAATTCGATAAACCCGAAGAGCATTTGATAGACCAAGTTACAGAGAAATGTCTATCGACAGATTTAAGGAAGAAAATATTGACAATAGGTGACAGTATAACATTAGATAAGATAATAACGGAAGCTAATACATTGGAAGTTGTCAGCAGACAGTTGGAAGAATATGGTCAGCAAAATAAGAAACATGACGTGAATGCTATTATCCCTACAAAAGTAAATAGAAATGCCTCGAGATTTGACAGCAAAAAATCCGAGATTAATTCTAATAAAGCATGCGGCAGGTGTGGTAACTTCAAGCACACCTCAGATGGAAAAAATTGCCCAGCAATAGGAAAAACTTGTCATTCTTGCGGCAAGTTAGGTCATTTTCGACAATATTGCAAGTCCCAACTACAAATGAAGAGGAAAATAGAAGAACACAACGATACGCATAAAGAAGGGAGACTTACGAAACAATGGAAGAAAAGGAAAGAAATCAATAATGTTACGGAAGAAGAAGTTGACTATGTTTTTAATATTAACAACGATGCGAATATAGAATGTGTTGTTGGGGGTATAAAAACAAAGATGTTAATTGATTCTGGGTCAAAGTACAATTTAATTACAGATCAGACATGGACTATGCTAAAAGAGAAAGGTGTGACATGCTTCAAACAAAATAAAAATCCCGAAAAAACTCTTTTGGCGTACGGTAGTAAAACTCCTCTAGATATTTTAGGGTCATTTGAAACGACGATTAAAGTAAATAACCGTGAAGATACCGCATATCTATACGTTATCGCAAATGGATCCAGGAACTTACTAGGTAAAGATAGTGCCATAAACCTCGGTGTTTTGAAGCTAGGTGTTGACGTTAATCTAGTTAAAAATGAGCCGTTTCCAAAATTCAAAGATGTTTTGGTCCAAATCCCAATCGATGACTTGCATAAACCCGTCGCTCAACCGTATCGTCGAATACCTATACCAATCGAAGGAAACATTGAAATGAAAATTAAAGAATTATTAGATATTGATATAATAGAAGAAGTTCATGAACCATCGAAATGGATATCCCCAATAGTGCCGATACTTAAAGATAACGGAGAATTACGTCTATGTGTAGACATGAGACGTGCCAATACGGCCATTATGCGTGAAAACCATCCATTACCTTCGATGGAACACCTTTTGCCAAAGATTAGGAAAGCCAAATACTTTACTAAACTTGATATTAAGAACGCGTTCCATCAACTGGAACTCCATCCAGACTCAAGGCACATCACAACTTTTATTAGTTCTAAAGGCCTTTACCGATATAAGCGACTCATGTTCGGTATCACATGTGCACCCGAGATATTTCAAAAAACAATGGAAAAAATGCTTTTGAAATGTGATGGCGCTATTAATTTCATAGACGATATTCTGATTTATGGTCGAACCGAGCAAGAACATGATTTGCGTCTACAAAAAGTCCTGCAAGTACTAAAGGAAAATAATGTCCTACTTAACAACGACAAATGTTTATATAAAGTGAAACAGGTTAATTTTCTGGGACATGAGCTAACCTCGGAGGGCGTCAGACCATTAAGCAAGTATATAGGAAGTGTAACACACTTTAGGGTTCCGAAAACCATAGAAGAATTACAAAGCTTTTTGGGTCTTGTAAATTACATTAACAAATGGATTCCTAATATGGCTACAGTGACAGAACCATTAAAGCAGCTATTGAGACAGAAATTTGGCAAGAATGCAAACATAGAAGAGTTTTGGACAACTGAACAAGACCATGCTTTCACTTTATTAAAAGACATGTTAACAAACATTCAAACCCTTGGGTATTACGATATTAATGATAAAACTCAAGTCATTGCTGATGCTAGCCCGGTCGGATTAGGTGCAGTTTTGGTACAAATTGACGCCAAAGGTCCTAGGATTATTGCATACGGAAACCGTACGCTAACAGACTGTGAACGAAGATATAGCCAAACGGAGAAAGAAGCCCTTGCCTTGGTTTGGGCTATAGAACACTTCAATGTGTTTTTGTTTGGTAAAGAGTTTGACTTAATCACGGACCACAAGCCGTTGGAGGTTCTGTTTGGAGCAAAATCAAAACCTTGCGCTAGAATAGAGCGATGGGTGTTAAGACTTCAGGCTTACCGATATAACATTAAATATAGGCCTGGTAAGTCCAATATAGCAGACCCATTGTCGCGTTTGTGCAAATATGCAAATTACCCGAAGACCAACAGTGACGAACACGTTCATCAAATTGTGGAGAACGCAAGACCACGTTCGGTTTCTATGACTGAGATTAAGATACACTCAGAAGAGGATATGGAAATACTCAAGGTAAAAAAAGGCATTTACAATAATGAATGGGAAGAAAGTGTAAAAGGATATAAACTATTTGAAAATGAATTGTGTTTCTTTGATAACGTACTCTTAAGAGGTAACAGACTGGTCATACCGTCAAAGCTTCGAAAGGATGTTTTAGACGCAGCACACGAGGGTCACCCAGGGATCGTGGCAATGAAAGGACGTTTGAGATGCAAAGTATGGTGGCCAAGGATAGATAAAGATGTAGAGACCTTAGTGAAAAGCTGTAAAGGTTGTACATTGGTTGGTTTGCCGAATCCACCTGCGCCGATGAAGCGTCGCGAACTGCCGGAAGCACCTTGGGTAGATGTTGCCATGGATTTACTGGGTCCGTTACCAAGTGGTGACTATCTGTTAGTGGTAGTAGATTATTATAGCCGCTATAAGGAAGTGAAAATCACAAAAACTATTACTAGTGCTGTTATAATTCGATTACTAAAAGAAATATTTGGCCGATTAGGTTACCCTTCATCAATCACAGCCGACAATGGACGACAGTTTGTAAGTGACGAGTTCAAAATATTTTGCAAAGATTGTAACATACTGCTATTTAATACTATTCCCTACTGGCCTCAGCAAAATGGCGAGGTAGAAAGGCAAAATCGGGATATATTAAAGCGCTTAAAGATTGGCAAACTCGAAAAAAAAGACTTACAAGAATGTCTTAATGAATACCTCATGATGTATAATTCGACCCCTCACTCCGTAACGGGGAAAACACCAACAGAACTATTCTTCAGAAGACTAAACAGGGACAAAATTCCAACATTTCAAGACATAAGTAACAAAATTGATGACACAGACATAAGGGACAGGGACAGAGAACAAAAGGAAAAGGGAAAGGATTATGGCGATAGAAAGAGAAGTGCACGGGATCCAGATTTAAATGAAGGAGACAAGGTGTACGTTAAAGAAAATAACAAAACAAATAAACTTACTTTAAATTATAATCCAACACCACACGTTGTGGAAAATACAAAGAATGGAGACATAACAGTCAGGAACGAAGAAACTGGACAAACCCTAAGAAGGAACATTTTGCATTTAAAAAGAATAGAAGGGCAATGGAAAGCAGTAGGTGAAGACCAAGACGATATAATTGTTGACCCTAGAGTAAGTGGAGGACAAAATATTACTGATGTTGAAAGCGTGATTTAATTGTTTTTGATTGATATATGTTTATTGTTTGATTGATAAAATTATAATATGATTCAAAATGTAATAAATATTTTGTTATGGAAGGGATGTAGTGTTTGTATTGAGGCTATACCTATAGAATAGCTATATACACTGTCTCGGGCGAGCGGTGTGCGGGGCGCGCGATGTCATTACCGCGCGAGCCACGGGCGAGAGCGGACGTGGCGCCTGCGCACATCGTAAGTTGACGAGCCAGTGCAACGAGGGAACACAACAGTAAGCAATAACGCCAGCCCATAAAAAATGCAGTGCCTCGCAGAACTTTGGAACACAAAGGCCTGTGCAGCACTACAGTGCGCTTGTTACCTGAGAAACCATTTGGTTTTAAATCTCATAAGCTCACTGATGTCACTCAATATGTTGCTCAACAAACCAGAACACGGGAATGCTTGTAAATTACTGCTTGGTGGCAGACTACACGAGCAAAGCAGTGGTATACACTCAGACACTCATAGAAGAATTGGTACACCATACCTACCATACTTTTAAACCAGGGATGCACAGACTTATAAAGACTAGGGGCCACTCGGGCAAATTATGAACTGATGGCGGGCCGCCAGAAGTATAGGTAATTAAAGACAATAAAGAATTGATAATTATGTATTAAAATTGAAAAAGAATTTATTTACCAACGCATGCACGGCGCACCGATAAGCGCACTTAAGAGCGCGCGCGCGAGATTCAAATTACTTTTCGAACATATTTTTTTGGTTTTATTCTGGAATAGAATTCAATATTTTTCGAATGTACGAGAGTATTATTTTAGCTGTCGGCGGGCCACCAGTAGTCGACCGGCGGGCCGCATGGGACCCGCGGGCCGCGGTCTGTGCATCTCTGTTTTAAACTCATACCGATGCAGTTTGCTGTAGCAGGTGGCATGCTCATAAATAGATACACAACACAAATATATACAAGACATAGAGATAGATAGATATGTACATGTACAAGATATAGTTAAGGTACACAATCCGAGAACATGCTAACCCCACAATGTTTACCAAGGCCGGGGATAGCATCTGTGGCATCTTGCTTTGCGGACAGGCAATGATAAAAGTTTAGATTGAACATATGCTTATATGTAACATAATTACCGGACCAGGGAGCCTAGACAAAAACCACTTTCCATAAGCGATCAAGGGTACGGAAAAAAATGTATCTTTTGAGATGTCACATGACTGCATTTAAATTGGTGGATGATAATTGGTTGTATTGACTTTTTACTCTGTTTTTGGCATTTGTGTGAGTGGAAAAAGATGCGTGGCTTTTGTCTAGAGAGCCTGAATATGATAGACCACAGATATGTTTCTAAGTTCCAAGTGATACTGCAAGTGATATAGGCATTACTTACCACATCAGGGTCCCAATTATACTAAACAAATGGTTTATAAATGACAATGGTTTCATCGCAAAATGATGACTTTAGAATGTTTTGGTATTTTATTATAGCTTATTCATTTTTCTATGGCTGCCTATGACAATAGTGGTCATAAATAAGCCATTGTTAATTTTCATATGCTCTTCATCAAAGTGACCAGTTTGCTATGAAATTATTGTTAAACCAATTGTTTAGGTAGAATTGGGGTATTGCTAAGGCGCAGATTCAGCCCTTAAAAAAAGTTGTGGGCACGGCCAATCGAAAACTGGGCGAATGCGAATCGTACTACAGACTCGCTCGACACAATGAAAGATCGATATTTGATACCTTGCATTTCTGACATTTTCAGAAAGGAGATGTTTCCAAAATGTATGACGCCTCGGAGACCTTGTAGTTTCTATAATATACAGTTTAGCTCTGGCGTCTCTGGGTATGTGCGTCCAAGCAAAGCTGTGAGTGAACTCTAGGAATTTAATAAACCAGTGTTCCAAATTAATCACAGATCGCTTTTTCTTAATTTCATTGAGACATATTGGCATTGTCTGCCTATCGACCTCAATTAGGGTTGTGGGCATGCCCACCATGTCCACAAGCCTGGTTCCGCGCCTGACCCGGCTCATCTTGTCTCCTCATAAGTAGTATGAAAAGTGTTGCCAAATTGTAGATTGTAAGCACTTAGTTAATCCATCTGTCTGTATTATTACAAGCGCGCAAGTGTGTTTGTTGGTTACTATCATCAAATGACTGTGAACTTGTACGTTTTAGAAGAGAGCCGTGATACGACCCAAGTATTAAAAATATGAATAGTATAACATATATGAGTGAGGTCATACCTGTATGTTAAATGTTTCTTTTACCATCCTCTCGTACACATCGTTCTTGTCAGAAATAAAATTACAATTACTATTACTGGAATCATTGAGGCAATAACAACAGAACACAAATTGTTCGCGTCTTAGGTTTGTTTCACAGGCCATTGTAACTAACGATTGGAGAATACTAGAATAATACTAAGTACAGCTTACTCTTACTAAAAATATGCTACTATTAAATCAGGGACTTCTTTAGATTATGGCTTACGTTATTACTTAAAAATACAATTTCGGTCGGTAAATAAAACAATTATATGCTCATATGCGGCGCCTGCATTTTCGTCCACAGACCAACCACAGACTGTCAAGTGTCAATACTCAATTGTCATATTCATTTGACATTCACAATTAACAATTTTGGCATTGACGCTTAACTCATTGACAATAACAATAAAATCATTTTGATTTGTTTGGCTTCACGTGATTTGCGTAATTAGCCATTGTCAAGTTCCACGAATAAGGCATAATTGGGTTGTTGACTGTATTCAAATAAAAATATAATTTTGCCGCGAAACGGTAGTTTTTGTGACAGAAATCCTATTAAACACAATATTTTTGTTTATTTTTAAGGAATTTAATTTAAATTAAATAATCAAAATGTAATCACATCATTCCGAAGTCACGTGACCTAAAACGCCCGTGACGTCACTGTTTCAATCGGAATGGGTATATATTTTTTTTTTGTTTTGTTATTGGCTCCACGTGATTTGCGCATTTAACTAGTGTCAAGTTATATAATTTAAGTAATAATATATAATAAATCTCTAGTTTTGGTGCATGAAAGTCGTCAAAGTCACGTTAAAGTTTAGTCTAGGCGCGGTCGAGTCGAAGTGACGCTTCAGTAAATTGGTGTATAGTTTACTGAAGCTTCTATGGAGTTTTGGATAGAATACGAAAATACACGTTTTTCGTTTTTGTACTATTTGCCTTTCACTCATGCAAGTTTATGAACACTTAATGGTTAATAATACACTATTATTACACATTAACACTCTATAAAACAAAGGTTTTAGTAAATAACACAAAATCAACAACAGCACATTTTCGCATTCCCGCCAAAACTCCAATGAGTATATAGCTCGTTGCGCTTAACTGCTTAGTATTTTAGAGTGATTTCTGTGATTATTTATCTGTGCTGTGAATTCCGCGCCTATTTTTCTAAATTTATTTCGACTCTTGAATATTCTCCCATGATGGAAAGTGGCTTCATAAAGGCAAATAATTCCAATTTGCCGAGAATTGATTGTTTTACGGTGGCCAATTTCTTGTCGACAAACGATAATTTCTGCTCTGCTGAATTTAGAAATGTGAAGACCTCCGTGTAAGTACCTACTTAGGTATTATACCAAAAATCATTATTTCTATAACCAACAATGAATATATAACAGTAATCGTAGATTTTAAGATCCAAAGTGTATTAATTAACCAAAGCGTATATTATATATAAATCAATAAGCTCAAAAAACTTAGAACTCATATTTTAATCCATAACAATACATACACAGAAAGCATCGAATGAACTTGTCACTAAACGTAGCATAGACTAGGTAGTAGTGGTTATATTCTCTTTGCTTGTCACTTTACAGTGTTATAGAAAATTACTCTGTGGTAATTGAACACGTGACGTCACTGCCGTTTTGGAACAAAATTTAAAACGGCATTTTAAATACATGATAATTAAAATATTAGTTGTTTTAAAAAGTAAATTTAAATATTTTGGGTTATATTAGGCCCATACGCATCGTTTTAAACACTTTCCCAAAATCAGTCAACATCCCAATTATGTACAATGTAATAAACTCAATGAAAGGGTTCGGGTGTGGCGTAAAGAGTGGATAACCTAGTCACATGGTTTTCAAGTTTAAGGACATGTATGTAAATTATATGTATGTGCCGCCGCGCCGCGCCGCGCCGAATTGAAAGGACATGTACAACTGTTTTACTCATTTTTCTTTAGTGAATTTGAGCTGCAGCGCAAGTAAAAATGTCTCTTCGATTTTGTCGAATCGATAAAAATGATAATTTTATCGCATGATGCGAGTACCGCGGCGCAAGTACGAATCTTTTCGTTCGATAAAATTAGATAAAATTGACAGTTCAAATCGATAAAGTGGGTTTTATCGACTCTTTATATAATTTATCGAGCCTCGATACAATCGACAAAAGTTATCGAAAAGCTAGGTCGAATCCAAAGAGAATATAGAGCTACTACAATACTTTACGATGAGATTTCGGTACTCGCAACATTCGATAAATTTATCGAGTTTTTCGATTCGACAAATTTATCGAACCGACTTCCGAACTTGCGTCGCCGAAGTCTGAACGTAAGGTATTGTAGTAGCTCTGTATATTCTCTTTGGTTTCGAACTAGCTTTTCGATAACTTTTGTCGATTGTATTGAGGCTCGATAAATTATATTAAAAGTCGATAAAACCCACTTTATCGATTTGATCTGTCAATTTTATCGATTGAAAAGATCTGTACTTGCGCCGCTGTTGTGGTGTAAAAAAATGTATTGACATGGTTGATTAACTTCGGTTCTCAGAAAGTATAACTTATACCTTATACCTAGTGAAACACTGTTAAAAAGTTTGTTATGTAAGACTTTTTATCAATAATTATATAAAAACTCATGACTCACTGACTAAACACGAAATCTACTTGACCCACACTTGACCTATGAAACTGTTTGGCAGGTTGGTAGTTCATAGGTAGGAGACGTCAGTTAAGAACGGATTTTGCAACAGGGCTATCAATCTAAGGGCAATCGTAAGTTTATATGAGTCTTAAATTGTTACCCGTGCGAAGCCGGGGCGAGTCGCTAGTATTTTATAATAGTGGTATTTTTTATACTATTAGGTACAACGGATAAGGCACCTTAGTCCTTATCATATAATTTACAAAACAATTAACCTCTACTTGGTGGTAGGAATAACTCTTCTGCTTTGCTCGTGATGTCTGCCACCATGCAGTATTGTGCAAGCATTACTGTATTCCGGCATAGAACTATGAGCTAAGTCAGTGTAATTGCTGTGACCTTCTCAGGGTGACGAGCGCACTGCAGTGCCGCGCTGACCTTTGTGTTCAAAGTAAGAAATAGAACAATAAAAACAAAAAAAATACTTGGGTTTGGATTATTTTTTCAAAAAGAGGTCAAGTTAACCGTTTGGTTATGTCGTCAATCTCATGGTAAATAATGGGCGGAGGGAGAGCACACCCTAGGGGCTCGCAACTCGCTGCCGCCACACCACCTCGGAAGGAGCGCTCTGCTTGCGCAGAGGCTTTCTCATCACAGGATTCGACTGATAACGGCTATAAAGCGCGTTATTGGAACTCCGTCGCGATTCGTCTTTGCAGACGCCATCGTAATACGCCAAATTAGGCCAGCTTGGCAGGACTGGTTTCCCATGAGACGACTGACCCCCAAGGACATCTTTTTAGAATTTGTTCACATGGTAACTTGAGCGAAAAATTTCAAATGCGCGATTCAGAACATCGTTGTTTGTTTTTAATCAGGCACGCTTTCTTAATGATATTTTGTATTTTTGTACTTGAAATATTATTAGTCTTTTATAATTTGTTATTTTAGAGGCTTAAAGTTTGTTAAATTAGAGATGCTTTACAATTTTCGAAAAATAAATTTTGATTTGGCTACAGCACCATCTGTGAAGATGAAACGTAGTACGATGAAAGTGTTGGTGCTGGCGGCGCCACAATCGCAATTCGGTTTCTTATGAATAGGAGGACTAATCAGTGGCTAGATATGAAAATAAATTGCTTGCTTGCTAGTTATAGTAGTGGTACTGTAATTGTTATGGGCCGGCGTTATGCTTACCATCAGGCAAACGATCAGCTCGTCAAATAGCATAAAAATATAGCTTATTATATCTACATCGGAATCATACATAGACTAAAACTTATCAAATAAAATCAAATGTTTTATTTGTATAAATATGGGCAAGGACAATAATATTGATGAAAGGTTACATACATAAATTTCATTTATATTATTGGTAGGTATAGTAGGATTCCACATCGCTGCAAGTACTGCCCAAGTTTGGATGTCACATGTCCAAATTTTTTTTTGAGATATTCTCACCACAATAAAAAACTGCCTCAACCGGGAATCGAACCCGGTGCCCTTGTTTTGTAAGCAGGGTAACTAACTTAGCTACGGAGCCGTCAAATATTTTAGAACACATTTTTAAGGACTCGCCTGGCTAGTTACCATCCTCAAGCAACGGTCAACATGGCCTATAATAAGACCCTGTTCTCATTGTAGCCGTAGCATATCACCAACCGTTACGGCATCATCATCATCAAATTTTCATCACTTCGCACCAGAAAACTTATTTGTAACGAAATGAAAAATGCTGCCATTTTACTAAATAATAATTACAGGTTACATCAAATAATAAACGTTTTAAAGTAATAATTTCGATTTATTGACAAATAATTATTCAACAGATATAATGATAATTACAATTATTTAAAAATAAAAACTTAAAACTAGAAATTCATATTAACAATAATATTAACTAACTAGCAGTGCCCCGCGGCTTCACACACGTAGCCTAAGTTACTTGTAACATCAGCTATCTGCCAGTGAGTCCCATCAAAATCGGTCCAGCCGTTTCGGAGATTACCCGGAACAAACAGACAGACAGACAAAAATTTTAAAAATAGTTGTTGTTCTATTAGGTAACGTATTTAAGTACTTTCATACGCATTTAGTAAAAAGCTGTTAATTTGATATTACAAACAGACACTTCCGTTTTCTTTTTCTGCGGAATTACTAACAATAATCCTTTGTTACATAAATGGTCTGAAAGTATGGTGGAGATTTTTTTAGTTGTCCAATAATGTAAACAAACATGGCGGGTCACCAACCAATTACATTAATAAACGAAATTGCTTTCGGATCACTATTGCTGGCAGAGTTTGTTACATTATTGGACAAGTATAGAAAACTAGATCACAGTGTAAAAATCTAATTTCCCAAAGATGGAAGATATATTAGACAGTCCTAAATCTAAAATTACACCTGACAAGTCTTCCATCCCTTTCTCGTGTTTGTTTATTGGAAAGAGCGAACCTAAAATAATGTTTTGGCTCGTGACGCCGAATAGCCAGCATGCGTTAAACATATCTATAATAATTATATCTATAATAATTATATCTATAATATATAATTGGCAAAGACTATAAATCCTGTTGACTAATGATACAACTTCCCCTCATGCGAAAACGAACTATTTAAATGCACTACTCGCCACTGCGAGTACGAGTGCAGACTTATAACTTATCGATATTCAATGTATACTTTACAATTAATATATTATATACTATTATTAATTATTTTGGAAAAATAATAACCTTTCGTTTGGATTTGTTAACCGACTTCGAAAAAAGAGGAGGAGGTTAAATGTTCGACTGTATGTATTTTTTTAAGTATTTTAACTGATTTCTCCGTCAATTGCGGACCGATTTTGAAAATTATTTTTGTTGTTTGAAAGTGTATCATCTCAAGATGGTCCCATATACATTTTATGGAAGAACATCTAAAGATGAAAAAATGGTACTTGAATTTTCATATATCGCGATATTTTCATCGAAGTAGGTTCCCGGTTTTTTTTAAGTATTTCTGCTTTTTGTTGTTAGATTTCCAGACATCCCAGAAATAAAGGAAAAGTGGATAGAAGCGACTCAAAAAGAGAATTGGTTCCATACATCGCAAGTCATGGAATCCATTCAGTAGCTTCGACGTGATGCGTGGCCAAAATACAGACAGAAAGACAAAAATAAAAATACAGTTTTGGCTTCAGTATAGATAGGAGTGCCATCCAAAAAAGATGTGACCTGGAGTTTTATTATAAGTAGTATTATAGATTAATTTATAAAGTAAGTATGTATTGTCTAGGTTTTCCATATAATAATTTATTATTAATCGTATATGTCAGGGACTCAAGAATGCGATGCTAACTACCTATTCAATTTTATCGATATTATTCTGTTCAGTAGTAGTCGTACCACATCACTAAATTACGTCATCCAAATGATCGGCCAATTGCAAGCATAGAATATTACCTCGCCCCCTGCCCGCGCCGGTGAGATATTTTTGTATGAGGAATTGTGTTTATGAGCTATCAACAGGCTAAATAATCTGTGATAATTGGGATGTTGCATGAAACACAAAATACATAATTTCTGTCGCTATACAGTTTTAACAAGATCACATTAACACAATAAAAATGAGATTCACAGAAAATATATAATTTCCACAAAGATGCATCTAAAAGTTTCACGAATTCAAGGACTTTTTTTTATCATCCAATAGTAATTTAAATGATGCCATAAGATTCTTTAAATTTCAATGATTAAAAAAATATATGACAGCTATGTACTAAAACGCAGTTTTTCACGACCAAATCAACAACATGCAAGTTTTTAGTACAGCTTTACGGCTCGCGTAGAACAAGTGACGTCAGATGTTCTGCCCAATTTGTATGGAGCGTTTTAGCGCTCATTAGATACGCCCGACTTGAGTCTCATTGTTGAGGTTTTTAGCGTTCGATTTCCAATTTTTTCAATACTTATAGACATTAGATTTTCATGAGAAAACGATTTGAATGGCATCGTAAAAAAAATGGCCAACATCCCTATTATATTAAGTGATTGTTTATCTTCAAAAACGTTGATGTGCGCGAGCGAGACAGCGGCGCGGAGTATCCTGCCCTCAACCTCTTTTCTCTCTCGACATTGAATCTAAAACCCTTTCAGTTTTACCAACCAGACGCACTATTTCCTTGATTTCCATCCTTAGATCGATCTTCCGCGATATTACAAACAGACACTTCAATTTTATTTATTAACTAGCTGTCCCGGCGAACTTTGTTCCGCCCTATAGGCAACAAATGATCACATTTTTTACTTTTTAAATTAGGATATGTTCAGCTGTCAGTTGCGTTTTGTTATACCATTTTTAAAAAATGAACCGCTGACTTATATTTTGACTGAGTTGTTTTGTTATTCCATGTCAGTTGCGTTTTGTTATCATTACGAGTAAATTGCATTTCATAGCTGTGAAGTTACCTGTCCACTGAAGCTATACATCACTGGTAACATAGTATTATTTCCTCTGTGACTGGTAAAATATGACCATCAGTTAAAATAAATTGAAGACAGATAAGATAAAATTTGAATATCGTCTGTCAGTAAGCCGGTGGCATAAAAAAAGTTAAAATGAATGAATAAAGGTAATTTTTCGCTTTAGAATTGCTGATTAATTTTCTATTAGTCTTTTGGTTTGATGATCATATTAAAAAATCAAGCTACTTTTCAACGAGCGTCGATATAGCTTTAAAATAATTGCATCGTCTATTACTATCTATCTATTATTCCTATCTATTATTCAAATAAACATAATCTCGAAAGGCTTACTAGCCTGTGTAGTAAACTGAATTTGACGTTTTATGTCACGTCCCACGGGAACGACGGGAACGGGATAAAAATCTTATGTCGTTCTCCTAGTTCTTACCTACCTCCCTACCAATTTTCAGCCAAATCGGTTCAGCCGTTCTTGAGTTATAAATAGTGTAACTAACACGACTTTCTTTTATATAATTATATTTAACGCTTAACGCTTACACACTCATACCCCCGCACTAGGATTCCCTGTGTCGCAGGTGGCATGGACACACACAGATACACATCACAAACAACCAAGACCCGATAACAAACTTCATGCTTAAACAAAATCTGCCCCGGCCGGGAATCGAACCCGGGACCGCGCTTTGCAGGCAGGGTTACTACCAACTTAGCTACGGAGCCGTACATATAGATATAGATGGACTTAACATATAGATTAAAATTAGAATTTCATTCTTTTCTCTCTACGACAATGAATCTAAAACCCTTTCAGCTATACCAACTAGGCGCACGAGTACTTCCTTGATTTCCATCCCGAGATCGATCTTCCGCGACTCCAGTCGCAGCTTCTCACACTCTCTCTCGTGCAGATTCCTCTCCCTGAGCTCGTCCAGCTTCACTTTGCGTATTTCCACCGCCACAAATTCCCTTAGCCTCCTGTCGAAGGCGGTTTGAGCTGGACGCCGGAGCAGGCGGCGGCGTGATGGTAAGCGCACGTTTGGTGGAGACTGCGGCGGTGTTAGAGGATTATCACGGCTTGTGATCGGTGTTGGTGATACTGAAATATTTTTTTAAACAAGGGTTTTACCACAAGAATATTGAACAGACGTTAAACCTGTGTTAAACACTGGTTAACGCCTGAACATGCCTTATGGTGTTACCACAAACAAAAACACTAAAAACGGGATTTGTGGTAGCTCATATTTAAACACGCAACTAAGGCATGTTTAGCAATTAAACGCTGTTTAACACAGATTTAAAGTGTTTTTAATTTTTTGCAACCACAAATCTTGATTTAAGTAGTGTCTAACCGTTGTCTAACACAATTCTGTTGTGACACTTCTAATCATTTTTTCACTTCAAATATCTTTTGACGCTGTCTAGCTAAACAGGCGACTAAAATGGTTTTTTGTAGTAACACTATAATTTTTTTATGGTATTTGGTAACGAGACGAGGTGGTCGTTTGCCTGATGGTAAGTATAACGCCGGCCCATAACAATTGCAGTGCCACCCAGAACTTTGAAACACAAAGGCCTGCGCGGCACTGCAGCGCGATCGTTACCCTGAGAGGTATTAAGTCTCATAAGTCCAGTAATTTCACTGGCTACTCTGCTCATCAAACCGGAACACAGTAACGCTTGCACACTACTGCTTGGCGGCAGACTTCACTCACAAAGCGATGGTACCAACCCAGACGGACACTCGCAGAAGAGTTAGTCCTACCACCTAGTACAAGTATTTTTTTTCTGTTTGTTCCGGTAATCTCCGAAACGGCTGGACCGATTTTGACGAGACTTTCACTGGCAAGTAGCTGATGTTACAAGTAGTAACTTTGGCGAAGTGGACGAAGCCGCGGGGCATAGCTAGTAAACAATATAATACAATATAATAATATTAGATCAGTGTAGGTACCTCTGTGTTCCTCTCTGTCCATATCAGCACAGTCCACTCCCGCGTGTAGTGCCGCGGGGGGCGGGGGGGCTGGCGGGGGGGACGCGGGGGGCTGCTCGGCTGGCTGGGGGGAGACCTCTCCGGCTGGCTGCGGCTGCAGTGGTTGGGGCTGGAAAAGACGAATCTTATTATTATTAATGTTGACTCCATTTTTTTATGATGTCAATCAATTAGGTTTCTCATGAGAATCAAATGTCTATATCGCAAAAACTGCAAATCGAACGCTAGAAACGTCAAAAATGAGAATCAAAGTCGGACGTATCTACTGAGCGTTAAAACGCCCCATACAAATTGGACAGAACATCTGACGTCACTTGTTCTATAAAAAAAAACTTTGAATTCGGGATACTCTTAGACGCAGTATCTTTGTGGAAATTATATATTTTTCTAGATATTATTAATATTAGCTGCTGCCCGCGGTTTCACCCGCGCGGAAATATTGGATTTCATGGGTTTCCTTTTTTTTGCGCTGAACCCTAATTATTTTTCTAAAATAAAAGTAACCTAAGTTACTCCTCATAGCTATCTGCCAGTGAAAGTCCCGTCAAAATCCGTCCAGCGGTTTCGGAGATTACCCGGAACAAACAGACAGACGGACAAAAATTTGAAAATTTTTGTTTAGGTTATCGTACATACTTTCATATGCATTTAGTGAAAAGCTGTTATTTTGATATTACAAACAGACACTTCAATTTTATTTATTTCTATAGATTAATGCGTACAAACCACAAAAATGGGTAGGTAATGTCGGAGATAGCAACACTACGCGGGTGGGAAGGGAGGCGGGCGCGGGACGCTTGTTTTGTTTTTGGCGTCAATGCACGGCTTGCACACGCAGCTTGTCTGTGGTTCTATTAATTCTATGAATAGTGGAATAGACCGGTCTACTACCTGTACTTCCACACGGAGTAGACCCATAATGAACAACACCTTCTCTTCCAGTTTTGATAAAACCTTCGTGCTTGGGATTCCACTGGTCCTGCTGGCGTACCTTCGAACCATTTCTTTCTTCTTGGTTTTGGCTTTCAAGTCGGCCCAGACCTAGAAATGGGAGAAATACAAGCATTTGAAATTTAATTTAGGAGAAACTAGCTTGTTGCCCGCGGTTACACCCGCATTCCCACAGAAACCATGAAGTTTTCCGGGATAGAAAATGCCCTATGTTACTCTGCGGTCCATAAACTATATCTATGCCAAAAATCACGTTGATCACTTGCTCCGTTGCTGCGTGAAAGAAGGACAAACCAACAAAATTACAAACACACTTTCGTATTTAATTTAGTACAGATTTCGGCTCAATCGAACAGCGGGAAGTGGGTTAAAAGAGTTGTTCCGTTTTGGTACTAAAATTGAACTGGTTATTGTTTTTTGGAATGAGCCCACAAAATCTAAATATTCTGAAATGAAATCAGTTTTATAGGCCTGCGATTTCCTGAAAATACATAAAGTTTTTTTTTAGTCTGTAACGTGAAACGGAACGCAATTTCTCCAAACGGAACGGTTTTTTCAGCTTCATTCTTGCTGAATGTGATAAAGAGCACAGACAATTAAAAAATTAGAAAGAACAGCTATATGTTCTTTCTAATTTTTCAACACAGCTTATTATTTGTCAAAACTGTCAAAAATGACGTGACGATGACACCATACTTTTATAATGTTGCTGCTTTTTGTTATTCTTTTATTATCTAGAAAAAAAATGGAGGCTAGTTAATTTTTCTGGGAGTACCACGCTCCATACAAATTAGGTACAAGTCCTTTTCTAACCGGGCAATTGATATTTGATACCGTACACTGGCCTGACTTTGACAGTTGACACTGACAGCATAATGTCAAGCAGCGTTTAGAAGCCACAATCTGAAAAAGAAAATGTATAATAGGTGAAATATAAGAGAGTAGAGATGAGTTTACTTCACCTTTCTCCATTTCTCCGGCGCCTTCTCCACACCCCCACGGACAGAGTTCAATGTGTCAGTGAGCTTCTTCCACAGACGATCGGCTCGCAAGCGACCTTGCAGCCCTTGCTGTGGTCGCGACATATCGCCATGCCTTAAACAATAGGGATGGTGACTCCATTTTTTTTATTAAAACAATTCGTTTTCTCATGAGAGTAAAATCTATATCGAAAAAACTGAAAATAGAACGCTAGAAACGTCAAAAATGAGAGTCAAAGTCGGGCGTGTCTAATGAGCGCTAAAACGCGCCATACAAATTGGACAGAATATCTGACGTCACTTGTTCAACTCGGGCCGTAAAGCTGTGCTAAATACATGAAATAACGTTTTAGTTGTTTAATTATTTTTTAATTGAAATATAAATAATGTCATGGTATCATTTAAATTACTATTGGATCATAAATATCGTTGAATTCGGGTAACTTTTAGATGCAGTATCTTTGTGGAAATTACATCCTACTATCCTACTAATATTATAAATGCGAAAGTGTGTTTGTTGTTTTGTGCTTCTTTCACGCAGCAACGGAGCAACGGATCGATGTGATTTTTTGCACAAATATAGTTTGTAAACCGGAGAGCAACATAGCCGACTTTTTATCCCGATAAAATGCACGGTTTCTGTGGGAACAAGGGTGAAACCGAGGGCAGAAGTTAGTGATATAATAAGGAACACATACCTTTTCATGAATTCCACTAATATAGCAAATTGGTCCGCGGTCGCTCTCAGCCTCGGTTCCATTTCTGAAACGTTATAACAACAAGTTACTTGCAAAAATATTTTAATATAATTATGAAAAATCGCATTCGGTGAAGTTGCTGACAATAACATTACAAAGGTAAGGCGAAAGTATCATTTTGATCCGATCAAGTTTTCATACATGAAAATGGGCATAAGTAACATAAAATCCCATTTTTAGGATTGAAAACCTAAGTGGATCAAAATGTTTTTTTTTTAATTTTGTTATGTTATTGTCAGCAGATTCACGGAATGTGATTTTTCATGATTATATTACGTGATTGTTTATCTTCAAAAATGATGAGATGCGCGAGCGAGATAGCGGCGCGGAGTATCCTAGCCTTAATTAAATAATTATCCTAACAATTTATAATTTCACATTGCATCACTTGCCACACCGACGACAAGTGAGTTAGGAAGCTTCTATTAATACGTGAGATGATTAGGGGGGCAGGGGGTCACGCTGAATCTCACCCAATCTGACGTGGGGGAGAGGGGGTGTCTCGGCGAATATCACATAATTTTTTCGCAACAAACAGTGTAAAGCGCGAGAAAGGTGGGCTATATTAAGTAAAATGTGAGTTGTTCAATAAAATATGGCTAAATTGTACAGAAATTATTTATCGTGGCTATGCGAACGATACAAAGTAGCACAGTAGCCCCTGATTGTTTATCCACCACCGACCTACCAAATACGCGACTCGGCGAACGCGCTAGATTGCCATACGCCGGTATGGCAATCTAGCGCAGATTAACGTATTTACACTAAAAATACGCATTTAGAAAAAACTCACGGGAGATTAGGGGTAGGTGTCTAGTCAAATCTCACATCTCACAAAGGGAGAATACCTCACCTCACGTAATTAATGGACGCCCTCTTAGCGGTGAGTTAGTTGCCCTTAGTATTTTAAGTATATCAACCTACCATAATTTAATAGTTCTCCTACAGCAGGCCTAGAGGGCGAAGCGCTCACGGGGCTGTCGGGATCACTCCCAAAACTTTCCAAGGATCTGTAACAATTTACTGATTGATTCATAATAAAATATAAATAACCGGCATATTATTCATTACATCTGTTCTGTATTCATGTCAAACATCATAGGTTTTCTGTAGCAAGTGTAGTGAACACTGTGAATGACGTATGAATCTGCGAATGAATGAACTACTTCCGTCTTCCAATCAGTGTCTCCAACTACACCGTAATTACGGTAGACATACCGTAATTTTGCTGGTTTTACCACCTACCGTACCATCTATGTTACGGTATCAAAAACTACCGTAATTTTCAATATTGAAATGTTCCACCATTTTAGTATCATTATTATTTTTTAGATATAGCAACATTGATTAATAAGTGCAAAACTGATTTGATCTAAGCGGGAAATCCCCACGCTGTTTCCACGGTTCGTTCGATCAAAACCCGACCAAATAGAAGTGTACCTTTTTGTAACAACATTGAATGAAATGAACGATTACTTATTTTGCCAGGGTAATAACATTCATCTATACTCTTTAGATGTTGTATGCATAGAAGTAAAATTAGTAGAATCACAGACAAGCGGCGTGTGCAAGGAGCGCACTGACGCCATAAACAACACAAACGTCCCGCGGCCGCCTCCCTTCCCACCCGTGTAGTGTTGCTATGACCGTCATTACTTACCCGTTTTTGGGGTACACATTAAATAAGATATTAAATTGTTATTCAAATGAATTCCAAAATATTTTTTGATTAATAGCTCGGCTGAACCACGTAAGTGAATCCGGTTAATAGATATAAATATTTTCCAAAATATTCTCAAAACGTTTATCTTAACGTAGTTAAAAAAACAAGAAAATGTTTTTTTTTAATTTCCCGCTACTCTCGTACCTTTCTTAAAGTATGTTTTGTCTCTTTCGATTCAGTTTAAAATAGTCAAAAAGCAAAAAGAAAACGTAGTTTAACTATATTTATTTATAATATAATTTATTTATTTTATAATATTTTTTTAAATATATCCTATTATAGATATCATATTGGAATGAAAAAACAATTTATTACAGAAACAAATTATCATAGAAAGGCACGTGTGATATATATATATGATATATACATATCATATATATATTATATGATATGACTAGCTGCTGCCCGCGGTTTCACCCGCGCGGAGATATTGGATTTCATGGTTTTTAATTTTTTGTGCAGAACCCTAATTCTTTTCCTAAAATAAAAATAGCCTAAGTAACTCCTTGTACCATCAGCTATCTGCCAGTGAAAGTCCCATCAAAATCGGCCTAGCTGTTTCGGAGATTACCCGGAACAAACAGACAGACCAAAATTTTAAAAATGGGTGTTTAGTTACAGAGATCGTATATACTTTCATATGCATTTGGTAAAAAACTGTTATTTTGATATTACAAACAGACACTTCAATTTTATTTATAGATTTTATGTACAATCGACACAGAAAAACATAGGACTCAGTGTAGTTTGGCTAAATACTCTTTGGCCTTATTCTTCTTCCTTATTCTTCTTCTTTGGCCTTACTCTATTCTTATTTTAATCGCATTGTAGATTACATGTCTATCGTTTAACTAATTATTTGAATAAATACCATCGCCTTGTATTATCTGTGAAAGGACGGTGCTGGCGTAAATCGCATTGTGTACATTTTTTTGCACGATGTGTCATTCATTCAAACGATTGTCAATAGACGGGAAAGTGGGAAACCTAATTGAATTTAATGGCAACCCAACGCCTCTGTTTGTTGTCACCGGTTTTGAATATAAATATTTGCATAAAAACACATCAAAGTGAGAAATATGTGATACGTACTTGTGGAAATGTATTATTTTGTCTTTCTCTTTAACCCTCGTGTTATTTCGGCAGAATTTAATCGCACAGCTCGTCATATTTTCTCAATATCCGTTTCGTGTAGTGACGTGCGCGGCGCTGACAGCACTGACTGACGTAAATGGAGTTAGTATGAGTCCTCACTCCTTTATTGTAGCGTCATTGTTTATCGCCGTATTGTGTATCTGCTAAGGTTTATAATCAAAGGTTGTATGTTTTCTTTCACAATTTCTTAATCCAATTAGGTACGTTTCATTGCATTTAAAAGTTCCTGTTATCGATTTATATTTTGAAGATTTCTAGTTTCGACAGTAATAGTGACGGTGATGGGGAGGGGGGGGGGGGGCAACTCCATAAAAACAAAAGGCACAGGCAAGTGAGACACAAAAAAGTAAATATAGGTAAACAGAAATTTAGATCTGAATGGTTAACCAACAAGGATTTTTCATCTTGGTTACTAAAACTATAAATAGAAATTTGTTAGCCGAACAAGGTATCAAAAGACACGGCAAAAATTGTGTTGATTTCACCCCAACCGATAAAATGACTAGTATGATGAACGCTTCAATGTATAAAGATGAATAATAAATAAGTATGTAATTCAAACTGATAGTTTTTCTTTTAAATAAACTTACCGTAATGTTTCAGTCTTTTTTTTATTATGTACACCGTAATCTACCGTATTTTTTACCTGGTAACACCGTATTTTCGAACGAACGAGTTGGAGACACTGCTTCCAATAAAAAAAAAATATTTTTACACTCTCTCGCTTCTCGTCGCTTGGAACGTGTGCCCGGCCATCATGGCGTTCTAAGTTATTTCTCGTTTTCGTGGTAAAGTCCTATCTTTACCGTACCTAGTGCCACTTGTCGAGGGCTTCACCCTACCTGTCGATCAAACTATCGAAAATTATCGTAATTCGTCATCATATCAGTGTATTAGAAATTGTGCAAATCTCCACGCCATCCGCCGGTCAGGTAAACCCCCTAGCTTAACTGAGGTAAGTCGATGAACCAAGGTGAGGTGAAAGGGTCCCATACCGGCTAAAACCACCCCAAGGAAACGATTGGTGAGTTCTGCACAATATAATTTACCCCTTTCGGATTTTTCGTTATCGTCGTCAAAAATACAGTCCACTCTTAACTTTCTCGGTATAAGAACATCCATTATCACACATTAAATATTTTGGTCCGTCGAACCGGATTTCTTAAACAGTCCGTATTTTTCGTATTAATTTGTGATTTATTTGTGTAAAATATCCCATTTTAGGGTTATTTTTATTTATTTCGTGGGTACTATTTTAGCCATCTACCCATCAGTAAAATATCGAGTCATCCATTTTAATTTAATAATTCACGTTCACTTCGTAGGTAGTTCGTTCGTTCGTGTTTATGCTTTCGTTCTTAGTGTTCATTTGTTGTTTATGTTATCTGTGATTGAGTGTTCAATTTGTTGTTTATGTTATCTGTGATTGCGTTATATCAGCTCTGGTAGAAGTTGTCGTTCACGTTCATTCGTTCCGTTCTCGTAAACATTTATTATTTTGCAAACAAATAAGCTTATTTTGTCGTTTTCGAAAGTTTTTCTTTGCAAATAATATTAGTTTTGTTCGTAAATATTCGCAATGACGAGTGACAGTGATACGGCAGTGGCAGCCAATCCTGATATGAACAGAATTGCGCGTGAATACGCGGTAGCACGAGCAGAATATTTTGCCGGTTGTGATACAATAACATTAACTTTAGAAGATATCCGCCAACTGGAAAGCCAGTTTCATGAAGCTCAAATGAAAGTGTTAGCCCGTATACATCCATTGTCGCGAAGTGACGAGATGTCAGTAACGTTTGCGTTTGAAGAAGTTGTCGGCAAACTTAAAAAACAACTTCAAGACAGGGATATTAAACCTGTTAGTGTAACAACAAAATTGGACTCCATACAGGCCCGCTTACCTAAAATAGATATTAAAAAATTTGATGGGACTATGGAACAGTGGGTGTCCTTTATTGGACTTTTCAATTCTTTAATACACGAACGAAATATAAGTAACGTGGAAAAATTGCATTATTTATTGTCGAGTGTGGAAGGTAAGGCATATGATTTAATTAAAAATTTTCCTCTTACAGAAGCAAACTATATAGATGCATATCAGCTGTTGCATAAACATTATGACAAGAAAAGGCAAATTGCTACTCACTATTATGAAAAATTAATTAATTTTGAGCCAATTAAAACCAAATCTGCTTTTGAGCTTGAGAGATTACATAGAACATTCTCAGAAAATTTATCGGTATTGGAAAAGTATTCCCTTCCAGATAAGAACTTTATGCTATTCCATTTATTGTGGTTAAAGTTAGATAAAGGTTCCCGTGAAGCTTTCCAATTAGATTTCAAGAGTGATGAAATTCCCACATATACTCAAGTGCAGACTTTTATTGAACAACAGTATAGAGCCTTAGAAATGTCTAATGTTATGGTGACTAAACCTGTTGTAACTAAAGGTTATCAAAATAAACCTGTTAGTCAAACAAAACCCAAGGCATCATTAGTTGTTTCAACTTCTACATGTATTTTTTGTTCTCGCCAGCATCACAATCTCACAGCCTGTGAGGGATTTTTAAAATTAGACCCTGTGTCAAAATTTAAATTTGTTAAAGAAAAGGGGCTTTGCATTCTGTGCTTCTCGAACACTCATCGAGTGAAAAATTGTCGTTCTTCGGTTCGTTGCAGTACATGTAACTTTTCGCATCACACTCTACTGCATTTTGAAAAATCGGCACAGACAACATCCCCTCAGACATGTGATGCAATTGTTGATAGCAATAAAAATATTGTTTTGACTTCAGTAACTGACAGTAATACTGTGCTCTTTTCGACTGCTAGGGTTTTGGTTCGTGATAGCTCTGGTAACTTCCAGGCAGTAAGAGCCTTGTTGGATTCCGCAAGTGCCTGCAATTTTATTTCCCAACATTGCGCTACCCGTTTAGGTCTTAAGATAAATGAAAATGACCAGGTTGTAAGCGGCATTGGCCACTCAAATACTGATCCTATTGGCTCACTGTCATGTGAAATGAAGTCAACTAACAGTAACTTATCGCACACTTTTCGTTTTAATGCTCTCGTTTTACCATCGATTTGTGCAGACCAACCCTCTCGTTGTATTGATTCATTGGATTGGTCTCACATAAAAAACCTGGTTCTTGCTGATCCTGATTTCGCCCTACCAGGCCCAGTTGATATGTTGCTTGATGCACATATTTTCGTTTCGTGTTTGTTACCTGGGATCAAGCATGGTCGTCTAGGGCAACCTGTTGCATTAAACACCCAGCTGGGCTGGATATTGATGGGTGCTTGTGATGGAAGCGGTCCATCACATACTTCTCGTTGCCGCAGTGGTACTTCAACAAATTGTCTGTTTGTATCCAATATTAGTTTAGATAATTCCCTCAAAAAATTTTGGGAAATTGAAGAAGTCACTGCGAAAACAAAGTTTGTCTCGAAAGAAGATGAACTTTGTGAAAAATATTTCGTCAAAAATCATTATCGAACTAAAGAAGGTCGGTTTGTCGTGCCGTTACCCTTTCGTGATTCGTTTGATAAACCAACGTCCAGCAACTCTCGTGAGGTTGCTCTAAGGAGATTATCGTCTGTCGAGCTTCGGTTTCAAGTTAATCCCGACTATAAACAGGATTTCCTGAATGATCTTCCTCACGCGGATTTGTATTCGGAAAGTTTTAAAGGTTTTGAAGATCTGGCTGATGTCTCCTTAAAAATATTGGGACTTCTTTGGCACCCTCAGTCCGACACATTTGGCTTTCGAGTTGCAGCCAATGATGATCGCCGTTGCACGAAGCGTGTCATCCTATCGGAGATAGCTCGTATTTACGATCCGCTAGGGTTTCTTTCGCCTGTTACGTTTCACGCAAAATTTATCATGCAACTTCTTTGGACTGCCGGTGTAACATGGGATGAAGATGTTCCCGAGGACGTCGCCTTGGAATGGTCTCGTTATAAAAACCAGTTATCATCGTTATCGTCAATTTCGATTCCTCGTAGGGTTGTAAAACCGTTTGTCGTCTTACAACTTCATGGTTTTTGCGATGCATCAGAGCGTGGTTACTGCGCCGTTATTTATTTTCGTGTTGTCGATGCAGATGGTGCCTGCTCTGTTCACTTTTGTTGCGCAAAGACCAAAGTTGCCCCTCTTCGCAAGCTCTCCATTCCGAGAATGGAACTCCAAGCAGCTGTATTACTAGCTGACTTGATTAAATCTGTCGTTCAAACATTGGAAACATTTTATCGTTTTGCTAATATTTTCGCATGGTCCGACTCTACCGTAGCTCTATCGTGGATAAAGTCGTGTCCATCCAAATGGAAGACCTTCGTAGCCAATCGCGTGAGTCATATCCAAGACATCGTGTCTCCCGAGTGCTGGGGACACACTAGCACCTTGTCGATGCCTGCAGATGTCGGTTCTCGGGGTATGCTCCCTACTGACTTCGCGCAGTGTGAGCTGTGGTGGGGCGGTCCATCATGGCTTGCAGAGTCTGAAGACTATTGGCAACACTCGTTTACTGCTTCATCAGCCCCTGTTGACCCAAGTGTCCAGGAGGAGCAGCGCATATTTACCCTTCTAACTAATGTCGATGTCGACATTGTCGACCACCTTATTCATAAACACTCATCGCTTTCGACCTTAAAAAGGGTACTCTCGTATTGTTTTCGATTTTATCATAATGCTAAATTCCCGTCGAAAAAGGTTTTAGGTCCCTTGGAGGGGACGGAGATTCGTGATAGTTTCATGTACTTGATAAAACATGCACAAAGGACTTCTTTCGCTTCGGAAATTGATAAATTGAAGAATGGCTCTCCCAATTTGCTTCCGAAAACCTTGCGCAAACTCTCCCCGTTCCTCGATGAAGCGGGTTTCTTCAGGGTGGGCGGTCGCCTAGCTCATGCTAAGGTCAACTTCAACGTGAAGCATCCGCTGCTTTTATCGCGTGATCATCGATTGACTTCGCTGATCATTCAGGATTACCATAACCGATTCATGCATCCTGGTGCTCAGACCCTTCAGAATTTACTTGCGCAGGATTTCTGGATTCTTTCGTCAAAGCGAGCCATTCGCGCTATCGTGTCCCGTTGTGTCAAGTGTTTCAAAGCGAACCCTCGACCTGTTTCCGCCCCTCTTATGGGAAATTTACCCCCCTTTCGTGTTAATCCTACTAAACCGTTTTCATGCTCTGTCGTTGATTACGGTGGACCTTTCGACATAGCCTTAGGTCGTGGCCGAGGTGTCAGAACCTATAAGGGCTATATCTGTGTTTTCGTCTGTACGTGCACGAAAGCAGTGCACATTGAATTAGCTTCGGAATTATCGTCGGACGCCTTTTTGGCGGCCTTGAAGCGGTTCATCGCACGCCGTGGTCGGTGCAGTAAAATCGTATCCGACCAGGGTCGAAACTTCATCGGTGCCAGCAATTATTTGAATGCTGTCATGCAAAAGGCTGCCACTTCACAGGAGATACAATTCTCGTTTAGCCCTCCTGGAAGTCCCCATTTTAATGGGCTGGCGGAAGCCGGAATCCAGGCGGTAAAAACACATTTGACCCGTGTTATCGGGGCTCAGCGTCTTACGTTTGAAGAGTTTTACACTGTTCTCTCCCAAGTCGAAGCAATGCTCAATTCTCGTCCACTCACCCCTCTTAGTTGCGATGTTAATGATTTCTCGGCTTTAACACCAGGCCATTTCCTTACCATGGAACCTTTGTCGGGCTTGCCAGAAGAAAATTTCGCGGATCAGCATGTCAGTATCCTTCATAGATGGAAACTGATCCAAAAAATGCACCAAGATTTCTGGACTAGGTGGCAGAGCGAATACATTCACACCTTGCAGCAACGCGCTAAGTGGAATAAAACCCATGACAATCTTGCTGTGGGTACTCTAGTGCTTATTGTCAACGAGCAGACAAGCTCTCTTAACTGGAATTTGGGAAGAATTGTGGCTCTACATCCTGGAGCAGATGGTATTTGCAGGGTTGTTACTGTACGAACTGTTTGTGGTGAGTACAAACGCCCTGTCGTTAAGCTCTGTCCTTTGCCTATCGCACTTGACAGTAATTAAATTGTAATTTTCTCGTTCTCGTTAATTTTAAAACCCTTTTATCGTAAATTTTTAAAATTTAATTTGTCGTTTTCGTTCGTAGTTTTAATATAAAAATAAATTAAAATGCAAATTTTACTGTCGTCTCGTATTTCCGTTACTTTACTAAATGTTATGTACATTTAGGTGGGCGGAATGTTCTGTATTCATGTCAAACATCATAGGTTTTCTGTAGCAAGTGTAGTGAACACTGTGAATGACGTATGAATCTGCGAATGAATGAACTACTTCCGTCTTCCAATAAAAAAAAAATATTTTTACACTCTCTCGCTTCTCGTCGCTTGGAACGTGTGCCCGGCCATCATGGCGTTCTAAGTTATTTCTCGTTTTCGTGGTAAAGTCCTATCTTTACCGTACCTAGTGCCACTTGTCGAGGGCTTCACCCTACCTGTCGATCAAACTATCGAAAATTATCGTAATTCGTCATCATATCAGTGTATTAGAAATTGTGCAAATCTCCACGCCATCCGCCGGTCAGGTAAACCCCCTAGCTTAACTGAGGTAAGTCGATGAACCAAGGTGAGGTGAAAGGGTCCCATACCGGCTAAAACCACCCCAAGGAAACGATTGGTGAGTTCTGCACAATATAATTTACCCCTTTCGGATTTTTCGTTATCGTCGTCAAAAATACAGTCCACTCTTAACTTTCTCGGTATAAAAACATCCATTATCACACAACATCAAAGGTTGAATATTTTTGTTTGTTATTTTGTCGTTATTATTTTTAATTACTTACAGATTGGTCCCATAGAAATTTCATCAAAATCGGTTCAGTTATTGGCTTTCACTGTACTAGAGTTTAGTGACTAAACTGAACTTGTGAGCACAAATAGCACGATCAGAATCCAGAAACAGAGTAATTTTATCAGAAACCCGCATCATGGCAGTCAGGGACGACGTTTTTAAAGTTTTGCTAATGGCTAAGCGGTATTGGCTTCAACTATAATGATTCATATATTTTTGTAAAATTCACAGACTCAGAACTCCATCATTAATTAACCGATTTGGAAAATGCTTTCGTTATTGGAAAGGGTATACTTTCAGATTGGTTCTATAGAAATGCAAAATCGGTTCAGTAGTTTGTCACTGAAGTTGGTGTCCGTATTTAAAAGTAATTTTTGAAGTAGATAATACTGCATTCTAACATTTTTTAAAAGTCGCTTGCCTAAGCAGGGTCTCATACAGCATACAAACATATTCTACTTAATTTAACATAATTTTCTTGCATATTACACTGAAAAAAATTACGTGATATTTGCTGAGACATCACGTGAGATTTGGTGAGATTCGGCTTGACCCCCCCCCTAAACACCTCAAGTAGGTAATTAATGGACGACCCCTTACCTTTTCCTCTTCTTACGACGCAGGGGTGTATCCAAGGGAGAAAAAGTGGGGTCATCTACCTCGTCCTTGTCACTGAAAAGTTAAACAAAAGCATAGTTATTCGCAAACTTTTTTACCTGGTAGTAAGCTAACTCTTTGGGGAGTGTTCATCTGGGTGGATACCACCGCTTTGCTTGTGTAGTCTGCCACCAAGCGAGCAATGCTTGACGAGCAAAGTAGTGAGTGAAATCACTTCATACCTAATGTTTCAGGGTAACAAGCATAATGCACCGCGCAGACCTTTGTATTTCAAAGTTCTGAGTGGCACTAGAGTAAGTACCAACAATTTGATTATTATCAACTCTTCTTTTATGGTAAGGCCTGCGCTGACATCTTTGCTGGGGGTGGTGCTTTTCCCCCTACCAATATCTATCTAAGCCATCCCAACTCCTTTACATAACGGAGTACACCCTCAGGTTGTTGGCATAGCTATTCCAGTGGTTGTTACTCTGAGAATTTGTTGGAGTGCGATTTCAGTCGAGCCTCTGTTAGCTATTGACTGTATCAAAACAGTCTATCGCCTGATGAGGTGTCTAGGGCATTGGGAAATAACCATGTTCTCATTACATGCATACCAGCAGGCCTACCAGCGTCTCTAAATGCAGCTCAGTTTAAGACTTGAAATGAAACGTTATATAAATTCGTACTATGGTCTCTCCGTTTTATGCCATAACGCTTATATTCCGTTGTGTCAAAAGCAGAGCCACAAATTATATAGGGTATAGCAGAGCTGCTTGTAGTCTGCTAAGGAATTCGTTCACTCATTTTTTGATCATTTTCGTACTATCGTCTGTTTTGACAGCTTCTCAACTTCTAGTTTGACAGCTAGCTGCCAAATATTGCGGTTCATAAAAAGTTACACGCAAACATACTTTTTGTGAACCGTTTAGAGTTTATTGCACAAACTACTAAGGGATACTAAGTTTATTGTGTTTTGGAGATACATAATCAAAAGTTAAAGTATTTTGGAGATTTTCGCATGCTAAGTAAAGTTTTGTCAATAAAGGTAACCTATAATACCTATCGTTATTGTTTATAAAACATCAGAAAGAATCGGTAAGAACTATGTTTTTACGAAAAACGGATGTAATATTCCCATTCTTAATACTGTAACAGATGGACGAAGAGTTAATGCTCGAATTCTTCGAGATCGACTTTGCTGAGGAAAATCTGCACCGAAGGAGAGAGCGACAACTTCAACGGGATCATTTAGATCCGTTTCAATTAGACGAAACAGAGTTCATCCAAAGATATCGTTTGTCCAAGCAATTGGTTTACGATCTTTGTGATGAACTCAGACCAATGATGCCAAATCCTACAAGATCAACTGACTTAACAGTTGAAACAAAGGTAAAGTTATTTGAATGTTAAAATATTAGTTTTAAAACTAGTATGGTTTCTTACATTAATATATATAATGTTTAGTAAGTACCTACATGGTAAAGATTTGTACAAAAGGAAGGTTTATAATATGTGTATATCAATCTATAATAATTTACCTAATGACATTAACATCTTGGACGGTAACAAATTTAAAAAATCATTGACTGAATGGCTTCTTACAAATTGTTTTTATAGTCTTAAGGAATATATGGAATTTTGTAACTAGAATTATTTATAAAACATTTGCACGTCTGCTTGCAGACCAAATACATTGTACCAACAATTAATTTTAAGATCCTAATTTTCATGTATTTTGGCAAATAAATTATTTGATTTGATTTGATAAATTTACCATTGCCAATTTCTAATGTAGATAATAGATCTTTTTGTTACCTTATTTCATTCAGTTTGATTTCTATGAAATGAGTTGCAATGTGCATATTTGGCCCCTGCTTTTCCCATATTTCTTTGTTTTTGCAAGAAAAGGAGTTCTTTTGGTGTATTTTCTTAGCAGTTATTGTTTACATTAAACCAACCCGAAAGATCTTGATTGATCATTATACTTTGTTTTTTTGGTCTAAATCCACTTTTACTTGTCATGTTATATAATTTTAGGTCCTAACAGCATTGTCATTTTATGCAATGGGCTCCTACCAAAGACCAACAGGAGACATCGGAGGGCATTCAATGGCACAACAGACTGTGTCCTCCACAATAGCACAGGTCACAGCTTGCTTAAATGCCTCAGAAATGAGACAGAAATATGTAGTCTTTCCTGCAACAAGGGAAGATCGTGACAAAACGAGGACGGAGTAAGTTTCAATGTATGTTTTATTATTTTTACATTATACTTAGTACCTATAATATAACAATATTGTATAACAAATAAAATTGCTTTATAAAGCTGAAACCAACTTAGATGAAAGTACCTATCTCCTCCTTTTTTAAAGTTGTTAAAAATAGTTAAATCAATTCACTTTTTTCTTACTGGAGGTGTGGATATTTATTATAAAAAATTTTACACTACTCCTACATTCAACAAATCTCTAAGTTTCAATTGACCTACATATAACATATATTATTTATAAATATATGTATATTATTTTAACAAAATTATTTTTAAAGTACTTATGTATGATTAAAAACAACATTTAACTTAACATTCATGGTTTGAAGTTTTATGTATGTAATCAGGCTCAACCTACTGTGTAAACAACAGATTTGTTGTAACCTTAAAACTTAAAATAAAAATGCTGGTAGCTTTTTAAATAAACTTTATTTTCTTGTTGTATTTTTATGTAGGTTACATCCCCTTATAAAATTCAGGCTGTACTATTGTTAACCTTAAAATAAACAATTTTCAGATTCTACAATAAGTTTAATATGCCAGGTGTACTTGGCTGCATTGATTGCACCCAAGTAGCAATTATTCGGCCCAATGAGAATGAGGAAAGATATTACTGCAGAAAGCAATACCATGCCCTCAATGTCCAAATTGTAAGTAGGACAAGAATTAGTTCCTGCTTTTTGAAATCACATCACAATATTAGGATGAACATCCCCAGTACCAGCCCACTCCAAATACCAGCCTTTTTCTATATATAATAGCCAATATTTGGGTGGATTTTGGTCTTACCACCCAGTATTGTCATTTATTTAATTCTTTGTAATAAGACAAAACTATAATTAAAATTTCATAACACAAGGAACTGTTGAGTGACAGTTTTTAAACATTAAAATTACACAAAATGTGCCAGTTTTCTATTTTTAGACAAGTTTTGGATTGGCTATTTCGCATTACTTTATCTTAAGGCTTTGCAATTTTCAAGAATCTGCATGGCTGTAAAGAGTAATTTATAGATTTTAAGTCCATTCTCATTATAGATTATCCACCCCTCTTCACTCAGACATAGCATAAAAAAGAACTCAAATCGCAGGCTGGCATAAGTTTTGCAAAAGGATGGACAATTGGACATGTTTAAAGAACTATTCTCGATAATTATGATGATAATTAAATCTCTGTAGTCTAATATAAGTAAAACCACAGTCAGAAATTAGTAGTTATAGTTATATAATTACTCGTAATATCTTCAAAATTAACAGTTAAAAGCAAGGAGAAAATCAGTAATGATTTAGACAATAATATACTTGCAGATTTGTGATGCAAACATGAACATCACCAGCATTGACAGTAGTCATGGTGGTGCTAGCTATGACTCTTTTGTATGGAATAATCATCCTATTAGAGAGCACATGGAGAACTTAAATGAATCTACTTGGCTTCTTGGTAAGTTTAATTTTAGCTGAATATTCATGTTATAGAAGTGTGGGCAGTGTACAAAATTGTGGTCTCAGTATAGGTAAAATTATAACAGTAGTGATGCATAATTTCACAAAAAATAATAGAAAGACAATATTTAATGTTATCCTTATTGTAATTATCCAGCGATTGCCTTAACATTAGAAGAAGTAAATACAAAGAAGAGCAAAACACAAATGAGCATAAAAAAGCTGTTTACCTAGGCCTAGCATTTACAATAACTTTTAGAAAAAATGTTCTTATGCACCCATTTAATTTTTTCAGACATACTTGAGCACATAATTGCAACAACCACAAAACTTCCCTTTTTTAACAAAGTTGGTCTACCTTGCACCAATATTACTTGCCCACAAACCATCTCTTTATGTAACACATAAAAACATATAGTTAAAATTGTTTTATATGTACAAAGTTAACATTAATCATATATATTCTAGTACATGTAAACTCTAAAACGCATAACAGTCTTAAACTAGGTATATATCTCTTTTAGGTGACTCCGGGTATCCATTAAGAAAATTTCTACTGACACCGGTTGTTGACGCTGCTCCTGGCACACCAGAGCGTTACTACACCGACTTGCATGTCCGCACAAGAAATATAATTGAGCGGACTATTGGGCTTCTCAAAGCACGTTTTCGGTGCCTTCTTGTTCACAGAGTGCTTCATTACACTCCAGAAGTTGCTGCCTCTATTGTGAATGCGTGTGCTATTTTGCACAACATTTGCAATAGAGACAATTTGCCTGTTGAACAATTAGGCAACGATGATGTGCTTCGCGAAGCTCAAATGCAAATAGGTGTAGTAGCCTTATGGAACCAAGGTCGCCAACCAAACAACATCGGTCTGCAGCAAGGTTTGGAAATGAGGAACAGCCTCATTGCTCGCCTCTGGGGCTCACGAAGGCCCTGAAAATATTGGAAAAGTATTATAGTATCTGCTGCTGACATAGATACCATTTTCATATTACAAAAGAGAGCTATGACATGGGTCCACGCGAATCTCTAAGAGACTTTTTTAAAGAAATAAATATTCTAACCTTGCCTTCGCTATACATTTTGGAAAGTATAATGTATGTATGGAAATATGTTACTAAATTTTACTTAAAAAGTGATGTACATGAGTTAAATACTAGAAATAAACATAAAATTGTTGTACCCGGATTCAGATTAAGTAAAACTAACAAATCATTCCTGGCTAATGGTGTCAGATTCTACCATAAAATTACTAAAGCATTAACTGAATTAGCACAAGGAAAATTTAAATGTATCGTCAAGAATGTATGAATTAAAAAAGCGTATTATAAAATTAAGGATTATGTAGATGACAAAGATGCATGGAGGCAAACAGCTCAGGAGCCTCCTGGCGACTACTAGACTTTAAATTGTTAGTTATTAGCATTAGTATCATTGTAAAAAACTATTTTTTTAAAAAGAAGCCCCGAAGGTGTTTTGCCCTTCTTGCTCGGGCTATACCAATTTGGAACGGGCACGGTGGGTTTCTGGAAGGTTCGTTGACTTTGAGCACAGATTGGGTCTGTTGGTGTCTTTATCATTTATTATGTTCTGATAATAGTTTTAGTCTGTGATTCGGGTAGTCGAGTGTTGCAGGGGCCTGCTGTTAAGTCTTTTATTTTAATATTCATAAGTGCTCCTATGGGCCTATTTGAATAAAGCATTTTGAATTTGAATTACATTAATTATGGTCCCTCTTTCTGAGAGAAGGCCGGTATCCCAGCAACGGGAGCATATAAAATAAAGACTCATTGTATCAGAATGTGTTTTTTTTTAATTCTAAAATCCTAGTAAGAATAAAAAAAAAGCAAAAATAGTTCGTTTTTAACTTTCTATAGTGAAGACTTGATTAATTGGATTTACTGCACATGTATTTTTAGCTAAACTTTGCTCGTGAAGTCTGCCGCGCACGCCTTTGTTTCCTAGTTCTGGGTGGCACTGCAATTGTTATGGGCCGGCGTTATGCTTACCATCAGGCAAACGGTCAGCTCGTCTCGTTATCTAATAACATAAAAAAATAAATACATAATTTATACCTACCTCAATAACTCCTTCATTTCCCTAACTTCCTGTACGAGCTCTCTTAAAACGTCTACCCTTTCTTCGGCTACCCTCAGAACGGCCCTTCTTGAATCTTGTGCCGTCAAATTAGTGAGATTTCGGCGCCGCCGTCGGTTTTGTTGCCTCGCCTCTAGCGTAGGCGTAAGACGACGACGTGGTGTCGGCGAAAAGGCTGGCGTTGATATGGTGTGTGGTGACGGTGGCGGGGGAAGGATGAGTGGTGGTGGCGGAGAAATAATGAGTGGTGGTGGCGGAGAAATAATGGGTGGGGGTGGCGGAGAAATAATGGGTGGGGGTGGCGGAGAAAGAATGTCTGGTGGTGGCGGGGGAAGGATGGGTGGTGATGGAGGCAGTGGCAGATGTGATGATGATATCGTGGTTAATTCCATTGGTATTATCAATGGCATCTCTAGGACGGAAGAGCTAGCCGACGCCAATTCTTGGGGTGGTATCTATGAAAATTGTAAACGGAAAATTAACTTTTGGTATTATTAATGGTATTTCTAGGACGGGTGGTGGCAGGGACGGTGCTGGATATAAAGTGAATATTCGATTCCAAAACATACAATTATTAGAACCAAATTTTGTTCTTTAAAAAACATTTATGTGTTTCTAAAAACCTGTGAACACACTTAATTTGTTGTAGTACTTTTTTAATAAATAAAGAATACATACATAAAGGGGTTCCACCCTAGCTCCGGGGATTCCACACCCAGATCCCTCTCCAAGGAGTGAAATAAAATTTGTTTCTATTGTATTTAATTCTGGTACATCTGCTGGGCCGCCCCCGGTCCTTCGGTGGGAAGCATCTATTGAAGCTTTTTTCGCTTTTAATTTGGCCTTGTAGTCATTCCAATACTAACAAATTAAAAGAAACAAAATATTTAAATAATAAGAAAAACTGCTGCTTCAGAGCACAAACAGACATTGGTACATTATAAATGTGTATTATGGCTTGCCATTTGTATGAAAGTTTTTTTTATATTATCCACTATACAACCATACCTAGTGAAATATGAGGCAATCCGTCATATGTATGATGTATCTTCTAAAGTTTGAAGATTGAATTGGTTAAAATTAATAAATAAGGAACCATAGAAGTATTATTAATTCAGTAGGGACCCAGCTCAGACTGCAGCAAAGTCAAGCGTGAACCCTATGAGATTGAGCTAAGTTAATATTTATGTAATAGTCTAGGTATCCTTATAGGATACCTAGATGTTTATGTACAATACTTAATAATATTTAGGTAAATATGTCTTCTTACTTTGGCCCACCCTTTAGGATCCTTGGTTGCACCATCTCCTTGAGCATTTAGCCTCTGCGCCACAGAGGTCCACATCCTACGGGAGTACTCTCGCGCCTGCGTGGATTTGTTCCTCCCTGTTGCCAGGCTACGATTTAATCGTAGGTGGTCCCATAAAACTTCCAGTTGGTTCAGTGTTACTCGACGATGCTTTTGCCCGTCGCTAAAATAGGTAGATACACAACTAGTAAAAAATCACAAACACTAATATTGCTTTGTCAGCGAACTTACATAAATATGCAACTTCGGCTCAATCGAATACCAACAAGTGGTCGAAAAATGGTTTGCTATATACTCACGCCATGATAACTTTGAAAATGCACTTGAAATTAGTGGGTATTATATTCTTAAGGACGAACTAGTCGTTCATTTCTCCATACAACCGTACTTGGGTGATTACTCCACTACTTGACGTTTTAAGTCCAAAATTAAGAATAATATCGATTTATCTCTTCGTTATCTAGGTCAGCCTGCTAATTATACAGAAAAAAAATAAGTGGCTTGAAAGTAATGAGCCTTCAAACATCTGTATTTTAGCACGTATTTTAACGCAAGTTTGGACGTAAATAAATTACAAAAGCATTACGAAAACTCGAAAATAAGGTACATACTAACAAGCTTTAGTTTATTGACATTTCAAATAACTTTGGTCAGACTAAATACAATCAGTAGTTTTGTCGTAAAACCCCAAGCACCAGAAGCCAATTCGTACATTTTTGCGCGCCGGTTTTCGACTTTTCGGTTTTCATCGCGACTTTACGAGAGTATGTAATTGTGTATGTGCGAGCATTATCCTCATACTACTCATCGCTGCGGAGTCTTACCTTGTCCCACGAATGTTAGATGAAATAGCATAAATTTTAGCCGCGCCCACCGATGAGTTCGCTCCATGGACTAGTAGGCTCTTAAGTTTTCTTCTTCAGATTATGCGTGGTTTGAATCTTATAGTGTTATTCAGATATACAAAATTGAAGTTTAATTTTACCGGCGAAAACCAAAGGCTGTCAAGCAATGGTCGATTGTTACTATAAACAATCGAATAATTCGATTATCCCGCTTATTCGATTGCAATCGAGAAATAGATGGCGTTTTTCGATTTTTGGTCGATTGTTAGTATAGCGGCGATCGAAATATCGGACGTAATTTAGTAATGTAGTCGGTTGACGTAATTTCAGCCGATATGTAATAGGTTACATAAAAAAAACACTACAAGCCGTATTCAGCCAAACGTTCTGTGGCACATAATTATTAACTGTCGATTGTTTGGATATGATTGTTTATTTTTACTAATGCGCATCGCGGTAATAAGGGCGCGCAGTAGTAAGGAAAGCGTTTAAAACGATGCGTATGGGCCTAATATAACCCAAAATATTTAAATTTACTTTTTAAAACAACTAATATTATAATTTTCATGTATTTTAAATGCTGTTTTAAATTTCGCTCTAAAACGCCAATACTGGTCACGTGGTCGGTGTGACGTCACGTCTTCAATACCACAGAGTACTTTTCTATAACACTGTAAAGTGACAAGCAAAGAGAATATAACCACTACTACCTAGTCTGTGCTACGTTTAGTGACAAATTGATTCGATGTTTTCTGTGTATGTATTAATAATTAAAGTATGAGTTCTAAGTTTTTTGAGCTTATTGATCTATACATATGTATAGAAAAGCATATGCTTTGGTTAATTAATACACTTTGGATCTTAGAATCTATGATTACTATTATATATTCATTGTTGGTTATAGAAGTAATGATTTTTGGTATAATAAGTACTTACACGGAGGTCTTCACATTTCTAAATTCAGCAGAGCAGAAATTATCGTTTGTCGACAAGAAATTGGCCACCATAAAACAATCAATTCTCGGAAAAATTGAATTATTTGCCTTTATGAAGCCACTTTCCATCATGGCAGAATATTCAAGAGTCGAAATAAATTTTGAAAACTACACGCGTAACTCACGGCACAGATAAATAATCACAGAAATCACTCTAAAATACTAAGCAGAACGAGCAATATACTCAATGGAGTTTTGGCGGGAATCCGAAAATGTGCTGTTGTTGATTTTGTGTTATTTACTAAATCCTTTGTTTTATATAGTGTTAATGTGTAATAATAGTGGATTATTAACCATTAAGTGTTCGTAAACTTGCATGAGTGAAAGGCAAATAGTACAAAGACGAAAAACGTGTATTTTCGTATTCTATCCAAAACTCCATAGAAGCTTCAGTAAACTATCCACCAATTTACTGAAGCGTCACTTCGACTCGACCACGCCTAGACTAAACTTTAACGTGACTTTGACGACTTTCATGCACCAAAACTAGAGATTTTTTATATATTATTATCACAGATTTATAATATAGTAGCAGATCAAACATTAATCATAGTTGTATATTTACGCATTGACATGATCATTTTATCCTTTTGTCCCCCATTGAAACGTCATTAGTGGTGTCTCGTTCATTTATGTGTTGCAACATTGACTAACACATAAACAACAGACCAAGCGTTCCATGCCGCCTCGTTGATATAGCCCGTCAACGTGCACGTCACGTTACGTCAACGTCCAGTCAGATTGTTGATATTTATTTTCATTTGAAAATATAGCTCTTTTTGGTTAATTTTATAATAAAATGTGTGAAAATGGTGAAGTGCAGTACATACCGGTGTGAAAATGCTTCCCACAGCAAATTATCCATCGGATTCTCTTTCATCGGTAAGTATAATGGTCACTATATTGCGTTTAGAATTTCATAGTGATTTCTACAAGTGAATTCAAATATTTTGTTCATGCCAACCAGTTTTTTACGTCGATAATCTATCTTAGACGCTATTTGTTAGTGCTTTTAGCCTTGAACTAGAATAATCGGAGAGTATTATGTAGAATTTGTTAGCAAGGGCCAAAATTTGACAGCTCAAGTACTTGATACAATAACAGGGAGCGCATTAAGAATCTAGGAATAAAATTAGCAACAAAGACGAATATTCCATTTTTACTTTATTGGTCTGTGTCAGATCTTAACCTTGAATAACGTAAATATTATTTACATTTTCAATATGCCACTACAGCAAATAAAAGTATTAAATTTAGGAAAATAAATAAATAATAAAAATACATTGCTTGTGGAAGCAATGTAATTTTTTTATTCCCGTTTCATCTGTACTTTTCATTCAGTTAGTAGGTATTTACTGATTCACAAATAATTTTTGTTCCAGATTTCCTACGAATGAAAGTATTAAGAAAGACTGGATCAAAAACATAAAACTCCTGCCAATCCTGGGCAACCCAGTTCGGCTAGTGTGCTGTGCTCAAAGCATTTTTCAACATGGAAGTCAACCATTTTTCACTTAACTCGCACAAAAGAGGTGCTTTTGGTTTTACGTCAAACCAGAGAGCAAAACTATGGTCTGTTTGAGAAAATAAAATGTTCACAGAGATAACCAATAATCTAATCCACCCAAGCAAGCACTCATCTAATATCGGTTAACTACAAGGATCCTTAACGCGGCCCCGTCTAAGCGACATATTTACGTGTGTGTACTTGCCCCGCTATTAAATACCTAATGTTTGGTCTGCTACTGTAAGTCTGTGATTATTATTTATATAACTTGACACTTGCTAAATACGCAAATCACGTGGAGCCAAAAACAAACCAAAAAATATATATATATATACATTCCGATTGAATGAGTGACGTCACGCGCGTTTTAGGTTCGGAGTGATGTGATTACATTTTGATTATTGAATTTAAATTAAATTCCTTAAAAATAAACAAAAATATTGTGTTTTATAGGATTTCTGTCACAAAAACTACCGTTTCGCGGCAAAATTATATTTTTATTTGAATACAGTCAACATCCCAATTGTATTCGATTTTTAATTTTCATTCGATTGTTATTTGATGACGACGAATGAATCTACAATCGAATGCGCGTTAGCGTTTACGCTGACCAAAGGCCAAAACGACAGTTTGTTATGCGTTCCAAAAAACTTTTTAAATGTTTCAACTTCACATTCCAAATTACCACCAGTTTAATATATAATGATACTGCTTTGTCATAATTAGACAACGATCGTATTTTAGATAGTGAAAATATTAATCAAGCGTACTATTCTAATAATATATTTGAGAATAAATTAGTTTCAATAAAAGCATCGAAAACGCTAATCAATAGGTCCAATATCAGCGTAATTAAGTTTTTGGACGGAGAAACCAAACTCATTGTGCGAGCGAATTAGCATTACGCAGCGATACTTTTATCCCTTTCACTCAGACGTAACACAAGTCGTCGTGAGCACGTTTTAGTTCATTCATTCGGCTGAGAGTTAGTTCAAACACAGAGCTGCTTTAAACAGACAATAGTACGAAAGTAGTAGTACACTACCTAGTCTGTGGTACGAAAAAAATGTGGTTCATTTTAAGAGCTGCTTTTGAACTGCTCTGCAAATGGATCGTTTGTTCTTTCACGCTGGTAGGCCTCTCTGGAATGAATATAAATAAATAACAATATACACACATATGTATACAATATACACATAGCCAAGACCTTCTATGAACATCTGACTGCTTCCTTGGTCTCCTTTGTGGTCTGCTGCTCCGGGTGCTCCCAGGTGCCGGGTTCGAAGCCCTGACTGACGAGCCCTCCAGAGCTGGTCCATCATTGCTGTCAGTTGTTCACCAGTCTATGTCCCATGGCGATGTGTCAAAGCCGTGTAGGGGTCTAAAATAAGCACCTGTCAGTGTGTTCTGGCTGTATTCATCACCATGCTACTGTTGTTCACAATGTTTTCTTCATTAAAGGCTCAATCTTGACCTTTTTTATTCTATTCGTTAACAAGAGTAATGTTGTGGGTCAGATGATAATACCAGTCCATAACAACTGCAGTGCCACCCAGAACTTTTAAACACAAACGACTGAGCGGCACTGCAGTACGGTCGTTACCCTTTTTTTTCTTTTTTTTTTTTATCTTCGCTAAAAATCCTCATGGATACCACTAGCCGCGAGGGCAACTGGTGGTTATGTTGGACTCCGGTTAATGAGGCCGACCTACCAACTAAAAAACCGACGTGTGTTCCTCCTCTGCGCCATAATGCCGGGCTGCGGGCCCATGTTAATAGCCAACCGCGGCCCGGCGACGCGCTGCTCCCAGTTGTGGGATCCCACCTCCGGCGACAACGTACTCCACGTACGCCATCGCCGTATCCACCTCCCTAAGGGGCGCGCGCCACCTCGAGGACCAAAAGCTGAGGGTGGGGTCCCTCGTGTCCACCCTCTGGGCCTCAGGAGCCGAAGAAGGAGTAGAGACCCCTTCTCCGACCCCACCCCGCATGCGCATCACCACCACGGGTAATGTGCAAAGCGGGGTCCCCTCCGGTTATTATCCCGATCCCCAACCCCAACGCTCCATGCGAGAGGGTAAGAGAACGGGACAAGTCGCCTCCAACCCCCAGCCACCACGGTGCCCACACACCGCTTAGGGTGGGGTATCCCTGGTTCAGGGATCGTGCTTAGGGATACCAGTGGATTGCCCGTGGGTACAATAGGCAATCCACCCGTCCCTTCGCACGTGAAAACGGCGGGGGGCCCACCCCGCCAGCCGCAGCCTCCACGGGCCGCCAGACCCCCTCCCTCGCTTGCACGGCAGGCGGTGAGGTGTCGCCCCTCCAGCCGGGGCCTCTGGACCCCGGCCTCCCTGCAGGGCCGGCAACACCACCAGCGTTGCCATCTCTCCTCCTGTTGTCCCGTCCTTTATTGGCGCGCTGCACCAGTGGGAGCAGCGGGTTCCCCGTGGGAGCGTTCGGGGGCACGCATACCCCAGCGGTGGATCCCCTGGTTCCTTGGCGACAGCGCGCCCCACCTCGGCTTCATCCGTATGTCCAATAGGCTAGAGCGCGCGTGTTACCCGCACGGCGCTCCAGCGCCCAGGCCTCTCCCTGCGGCCTGCGGGCCCCGCTCAGCCCATACGCCCCATCCGCTGAGCCCTCTGCTGACCTCTTCAGAGGGGCACGCGGAGAGGCCCACCTCGCCGGGTTATTAGCTACCTGTCAGCAACCTCTCCGGGACCGAAAGGTCAACCAGGAGAGGTTGCTGACAGGTACCCAGGGTGCACCACGTGGAGGTTCCCCGGCATAGCACCCTACGGTCGTTACCCTGAGACATTAGGTATTATGTTGCATAAGCCCAGTAATTAATTACGGATTAGTGAGCGCTTTTTAATCTACAACAAGAATTTTGTATGTACTTACAAGCATTTATCAGACATTGTACAGTCTATTCTTGGACCTGATGATTTCAATATTCTCTTCTTAACTTCATATACCCGTGTTGTTATATTGGTCTCTGGTTTCTCAACAGTCACTCTCAAAATGTCATTGTCAGTACTCAACGGAACTTCATATTCAGGATTCTCCTTGATGCTATAAAGGCTCAGTGAGTCTTCGTCAGTATCTTGATGAGATGCGTCATTCTCAAGTTTTACATCTCCAATTTCAATCGTTGAAGAATACTGCGGGACATTATCAGTGTTCAGTATTTCTATTTCAATTGGCTCTGGTTTTATTTCTGCTTCAACTTTCACTTCGATATCCATATTGGTGCAGTTGTACAATTGACAACTGAAAGGGAGAAATCAGTGTAAGATTCTATAGTAAAATTCTTAATCAATAACTGAGGTTCCGCAAAAAAAGTTTGAAATGAAATGAAATGAAATGAAATGAAATATTTATTGTTGTTAAAACCGTGTACATAAAAAGATCTTATTCATAAATCAAAATTTGTTCATGACAGTTTGTCCAACAACGGACGTACAACTAGGTTTGCTTTGCAGCATATAAAAATGGATATAATAATAATATATGAATTTTAATTGAATGCAATAACAAAATTAATTAAATTATAATCACAGTACAATTAACGTTAAATGTGTTGTTAAGAATGTTATAAAATATTGGTGTCTATGTAAGTTAAGGAATAAGTAATTGATCAAGATGAATCGAGGTAAACAGATCAAGAGGCTCTTCTACCTGTAAGGTACAGCTCCCACCGATATGTGAACTATATAAAAAGGTTTAAATGCAGACGTGTACACCATCAGTTTGCTCTCATTAAAAGATGAACCTTTTTGTGTAGCAAATAAGAACTCTATATTGAATTGCTATCTTAAAAAGTGTGGGCTGCATTGAGTTGTTCGCTTCATATCTAATTGGAGATAACTCTTATACTTAGGCTTGCTTATTAACATGATATTGTGAATATTGGGTACATTACTGGGCCATTATGTGGTGATCGTAAAGATATTCTCTGGTCTAGGATGTTTGTGCTGTGTAACTGTGTGGCCAATGTCCATGCCACTTGCGACACAGGGAATCCTAGTAGAGGTGTTTGAGTATGTGACCGTTTGTTTCATTACGTTGATATGGTATGTAATGAAATGGTCATCAGTCATGTAGTCATATAACAATACCTACCAATATCTTGAGTAAAGTGAATATTTTATGAACCTAGAAGAATCATTGGTTTCCAATAATTTTTGATGAGCAATGTTTTGTTCCACAATTTCCGTCTTTTCTCGCCAGAAGGGAAACGTAAAACGTATGTACCTTAATTGAATAATTTTACACTGAATTGCACTTTACACAGGCAAACTTTATTGCAAATTGCAAAGACCACAAAAAAGAAGATTTTTTAATTTTTGTTTACTTCGCCCCACTGTTAATCTGCCTAGTAAAATCTATAGCCGTAGGGAATTGAGGTGCAAGATTAGAAAATGACGTCAGTGTCTCGTCTCTTCTCTTTCTTCACCACCGCGGTTGCCGTCGCTCCCGCCTCTGCTCGGTGCCGGCGGCCATATTGTGATTTGTGTTTGTGTCGATGCGAAGTGTTTGCCACGTGTTTGCGTCTATTAATCATTTTAATCCACATAATATTCAGTAATAACGTGACTTGACTACAGCAAAACAAAATGTATCGTAAGGGTTGTGTTCCTAAGCGTGATAGTGAACGACAGGGCGTTAAATTACATACGATTTCTTGTGAAAACGGAACCAGAGGTTAAAATGTGTTAACTGTGAAAAAGCTTTTATTTATGGATTGAATGGACAGCGTCTAACAAAATGTGTACTGTTTGTGTGCTATAAACACTATATCTAACATTGTTTAGTGACGTTATTATGTGTATTAAAAAAATACCGAGTCATTTGCTTTGTTTCTTTTTTTCTTAACCCATGTCCATATTTATTTACTATTCTATAGTGTAGGAAGTAGGAACTAGCACAGAATAGATAATATTACAAATAGAACTAGTAGGAAAATATCAAGGTACGATAAACATACCTATAAAAATGTATACAAATATGTATATATAGTACGGTCTCAATGCTGGCAAAATTGCGCAAGCCATAAAGTTCCAAACAATTAAAACTATCAACTGTCATCTTCTAACTTTGCAACGATACAGCGTCGATGTAGGTAACATGACCGTCTGATACGTAGTATCCCAGTTTCCCAGTATCCCTTAGCTTAGTAGTTTGCAAAGAGAATATAACCCTCCTTTATGGATAGTTATTATCGTAGACGGACTATTTACCTTCTCCGTCTAGGGTTATTATACTCTTTGAGGTAGTGTACTGAAGCTGGTTACTTTATAGTTGTGTTGATATCACAGAGGAAATAATACGTTGATATATACCCCTAGCTACATATATAGTAATCTGTGATATACCCTATATAATTTCGAAGTCGTTATTTGTACGTCATTTTTTCCTCCATTTTGACAGTTCCAAGACCGAATGGAATGAATGAATTGTATTAAGGTGAATGATGTGAACGTATATAGTTGTCTGTGACGTGTACGCCCGACATATATGACCAAAAATAATTTCTGCCTAAAAGATTTAGCCCAAAACAGACAGTTTTTTGGAGGAAAATATTATTTCGAAGGTGTTATTTGTAAGAATTTTTTTTCTCCATTTTGAAAAACCCACACTTTTTTCAGGTAGGAAATGATAGATGGAACTGAATTATTATGAATGACGTGTATGCCCGTCATGGTGACAAAAAATCTTCCTGGAAGTTGTTTATAGACCAAAAAAGACAGTTTATTGAAGGAAAAATATTTAGAAGTAAAATAAAACGAATTAACAATTTTTACTTTCACTCTTTCTGATTTACAAAACTAGCGAAATGAAGATTGAGACTAATTATTTATCCTGGCAATTTTAAATTCCGTTTTCGGTTATGTGTGAGTAAAATTTCTTTGCATGTGTGTTCATTTAATCTATGATTCTATCTAGGTATGTGTGCAGTTTCTGACGTTTATAATGGTTTGTTGATTCTTATTTCACGTCATACCAAGATAATTCTGCGTTCATTAGCAGTCGTATAACCATAACGATAAGGTCTATTATTGAAAGTTTATGTAGCTTTTTACCTTGTCGATGATTTTCCGTGTACATGTAGATCCTCTTGCGTACGATTAGTGGTGATTACGTTTCGTTCAACGCAGATTTTTTAATTAATACAAATGTGAATTCAAATAGGGAATTATTTTAGAGAACAATTTTATCATATCTTAAATAATTACTTTTCTTTGCTAGCAAATTAAACCATATTGTAAGATAAATAAATAAAATAATGTATATCAATATAAATATCTATACAAATAAATAAAATTGAAGTGTATGTTTGTAATATCAAAATAACAGCTTTTTACTAAATGCAAACAAAAATCAAAACAAAATTTTTTTTTATTTTTTTTTTGTCTGACGGTCTGTATGTTTCGGCTAATCTCTGAAATAGCTCGATTGATTTTGGCGGGACTTGCGTTGATAGATATCTGATTTTCTAAGGAGTAACTTATACTACGTAACAACTGCATTTGTTACTGAATATAAATAAAGATGAAGGCAGATCGAGCGAAAATGAACCATATTACCTGGAAATAATGTCAGTGACTTATCATTTTCCACACGTTGTCTAATTCAATTCTATTGTGATATTTTAAAGACACATTCTAGCTAAACAGGCGTCAAAAGTTGTTTTAAGTGGTAACAGTTCCTCCTTTTTTTCGAAGTCAGTTAAAAAGAAGTAGATTCGGAGCAAATTGGCTACGACATACGGATAGACATTTATATGAGTGATCCTATAAAGTTTCCAATTATTATCATTCAGATGTATGGAATCCAAAAAATGTAAAAAACCTAAATCATCGGGTTTACTTGGTTTAAAATTCTCTTTAATACGGACCCCACTACTGCATCGCACGCCACAGTCGAATGCAGTGAGGAATTAGGAAAAAGATTTACTTATCAGGCAAATGTCCCGCTCGTCTCGTTATCTATACAAATAAATAAAATTGAAGGGTCTGTTTGTAGTATCAAAATAACAGCTTTTTACTAAATGCATATGAAAATGTAAGTATAAAAAAACAATCATTTAAAAAAAAATGTTTGTCTCTTTGTTCCAGTAATCTCCGAAACGGCTAGATCGATTTTGACAGGACTTTCACTGGCAGATAGCTGATGTTATATGGAGTAACTTAGGCTATTATTATAGTAGGAAAATAATTCCGCGAAAAAAAAACCCATGAAATCCAATATCTCCACGCGGGTGAAACCGCTGGCAGCAGCTAGTCCAATAGTATAAAAAAGGTATCAGACAGACTCCCTATGCCTTAAATGAGAAAAATAAAGCCTACTCTCACCTAGGTCAAGCCCCTCCAAACCAAAATCCTGGATCCACCACTGCTTGCATATTACTGCTTGGCGGCAGACTTCACGAGCAAAGCGGCGCGGTACCAACCCAAGTACGGATCTATTCGGGCCGATAAAATTCGATAAAATTGACAATTCAAATCGATAAAGTGGGTTTTATCGATTTGAGCTGTCAATTTTATCGAATAAAGTGGGTTTTATCGATTCGAAGTGTCAATTTTATCGAATAATATCGAATTTTTTCGACCAAAAAGATCCGTACTTGCGCCGCAGATTAGCCCAAGTTTGAAGTTTCCCATTCACGGGTTTTACAGTCTCAGAAACATGGCAGTACAGATATAAATTTAGTTATCTGTGGTAATTTTATGTATGTGTGAAATTCCGTGAAAATAGCCACTGCCATATAATTTGTGGTTGCGAAGTATGATCATAGAGTAGTACTATAATAAAAGGAATAGAGTGCGCTCTCTCGTCGATTCCACGATGTATCGCGATCAGCGCCACCTACAAAAGGGCGGTGAAACTACTTTACTATATTATATGTGTGCGTTCTGTATTTTACACACACATTCTTACTTTACTATCTATGTGTGAGTTATGTGTTTTATACACCCACTCATACTTGTTTATCTATGTGTGCATTCTATATTTCACACACACATTCACACTAATCTATGGATCCTGCTTAGTTCCTGTGAAAGTAAATGTATCTACTTATATGTGACTTATATGGAAAATAGCAGCCTTTCCCATGTTTGTGCCTAGGAGTAGGAACACAATATACAGTACCAAACGTAATATTTAGATGTAGAGCAGCAAAAAGGAAATAACAAAAGCTAACACGTACATAATAATTGAAACTCTTTATATTTAAAACATCAAGAAAAACAATGCATAATTAGACTGAAAACACTAAAACTGAGCACTTAAAAGTAACAAATACATTACTAGAACACAACAATTACTTAAACCACTAATTTATATCACTTAAACCGCAAAAAATATCTAGAAATCACAATAGTATTTTTCGAAACGGAAAATATTTTATTTTATTTGTTTTCGGTTTCCATGGTAACCATTTTAACTTTGACATTTTGAAGTAACGTCAAAATAGTGCCACGCCCTTTAACAGATGGCGTTAGTTCCTGTGTCTCGGGGCTCGACTATGGAACTGTCACAAAGTGTGCCCCCCCTGAGTATGATGTTCATAGAGTAGTACTATAATAAAAGGAATAGAGTGCGCTCTCTCGTCGATTCCACGATGTATCGCGATCAACGCCACCTACAAAAGGCCGGTGAACCTACTTTACTATATTATATGTGTGCGTTCTGTATTTTACACACACATTCATAGTTTTCTATCTATGTGTGCATCCTGTATTTTATACACGCACTCATGCTTGTCTATCTATGTGTGTATTCTATATTTCACACACACATTCACACTATTTCCTTGGTTCCTGCTTAGTTCCTGCGCAAGTAAATGTATCTACTTATATGGAAAATAAAAAATTGCAGCCTTTCCCATGTTTGTGCCTAGGAGTAGGAACAAAATATACAGTACCAAACGTAATATGTAGATGAAGAGCAGCAAAAAGGAAATAACAAAAGCGAACACATAATAATTGAAACCCTTTATATTTAAAACAACAAGAAAAACAATGCATAATTAGACTGAAAACACAAAAACTGAACGCTTCAGAGTAACAAATACATAACTAGAACACAACAATTACTTAAACCACTAATTTATATCACTTAAACCGGAAAAAATATCAAGAAATCACAATGTTGTTTTTCGAAACAGAAAATATTTTATTTTATTTGTTATCGGTTTCCATGGTAACCATTTTAACTTTGACATTTTTAAGTAACGTCAAAATAGTACCACGCCCTTTAACAGATGGCGGTAGTTCCCGTGTCTCGGGGCTCGACTATGGAACTGTCACAAAGTGTGCCCCCCCTGATGATGTTCATTTGTGATGTTCATTGATTTTAATGTATCCCTTAGTAGTTTGTGATTTTAATTACGAAAATGGAAAACAATCGGTGTGTAATATGTGACCAGGCAATTACCTATAACAAAGTGATAGTTAAAGAAAATGAATTCCCAAAATTTCTCCAATCAAGCCTTGCTAGGAATGACGGAAAGGCAGACTATTTTAAGGACCGTGCTGAAATACAATTACATAAAACCTGCCGAAATACCTACAATAATCCTAAATGTATTGAAGCGGAAAAGAAGAAAATAAAAACAGAAAGAGTATCAGAATCAATCGGCGAGTTCGATTTTGAGTTCGACTTCCAAAACAAGTGCTTGTTTTGCGATAAGGATGCGTCATTCGAATTTGAACGACAACAAAGCAGGAAACCTTCATCTAGCAGAATTTCAGTAGGTCAAGTGAAGAGGTTGGATACTCAAAATTCTATACTTCAGGCATGCACCAGGCATGATGATGATTGGAGTCAACAAGTAAGTTGTACTTGTTTACCAACTAATTTATTAAGTAGTACCTACACGAACACCAGTTATGTAAGGTACGAGCATCTTCACAACTATGTATCTACCTATCATGAGGTTTGCAGTGGGTTCACATAAGCAGTGGCGTATTTTAGGATTCAGCGCCCTGGGCCTGCAGGCCCCGCTGCCCTGCCGGTCAGTATATACGAAAGCCCCACGTCTTGATGTGTACGAAACACATCCAAGAGCACCTTACGAGATTTAGGCTCTTATCAATAAACAGTGTTAAACGGTGGTTGAGTTAAACTATGTTTTGTCTTTGTTGTTCTTTGACAGTTTTAAATTGAGTCGAATGAGACAAAACACAGTTGAACTGACTATTCAACCGTTTAACACTGTTTATTAATAAGAGCTTTAGTTAGGTAGGCTTTATAAATACAAATTTTTCAAATTTAAAAAAAAAAATTATAACCATAAATCATTTTAATTTTTTATGTGGGGGCTCCCGTAGATACAATAAATGTGGGGAAGAGGAGAGGGTTGTGAACAAATCCATTGTACCCCAGCATGTGAGGGATGTATCATTATTTAGAGCTCATTATAAGAGATAGAGTATGACGGTTGGTTTTCATTTTCGAAAGTAATGAAAAACAAAGTCATGAGAGGCCGTCCAAGTTAGCTTTTTTTTCAAAATTGCATTCCCATGTTTTCTATAACTTCCATTCAACTCTTCCATGTCCGTCTGTCTCTGTCCGCGGCTTAGACCAGGATCATGCAAAAAAAATTTAGGGTACCTCCCTTACACCTAAAGTGAGAAATACTTTTTTTCTCATTTATCCCATGGTGTGGAGGTTCTTGCGAGTTGAAAGGTTGAAAGTCCTTTGTTTTTGAAGCTATTACAGTGATGACAATCGGTATTTATACCCTGTTCCAGAATCTTAGATCATTTATGTAAACAAAGGTGTTGACACAACGAAAAAATTGATAGAAAACTATGCAATCCATAATTTGATGATAGACATTATTATTAATTGATTTTAAATGATAACATGATAAACTTGAATTATTGAAACATTTTGAATGAATCGTTTTTGCAAGATTGTTATTTTAAACAAAACTATAATAAAAGGAATTTTTTTACGTGTAGTTATTTTTCTTAGACTGGGAACACAGCAGAGATTTGAAACATTTGGTGCACTCGTCGCCATTATCTTGTTCTGTTTGTTGATTTGTTCCAATCTTCAAACTGGAGGGTGTATCTTGCTGGTCTAAGGATTTCTACCGCCGTCATTTTCCCTTTCATTCGGTTTTGTTTACTCGAACTTAAATATGCCTATTGCTTTTTTCTGTGTTTGTGCAATTGTGATTTGGTGTTAGACTTGTTGGTTATTAATTCACAAATTGTTGGTTATTGTTACATTTTCCTAATACTATCTTACTCTTAGCATTTTGGAATTGAAAAATCCTACTTCATATACTAATATTATGTATCCAAAAGTTTGAATGTTTGTTTGTTAATCAGTAATGTTGTAACTCTTAAAGACATAGAATAAAATAACAAGAAAGACCACAATTAACATGTCTCCCCAAAAAAAAGGAGTATTCTATAGAATTATATAACATATCTATCTATAGAAGTGGCATCTAAGACAATAATTCAAATCAATACGGCACGGCAATCATATTTGTTTTAATAAAAGGTTTTATTTAACTTGTTACAATTGTGCCACGCGAGAGCAAAGCCGAGGGAAAACAAAATGGGGCGAAAAATAAATATTTTTCAAAAGTGAAAAATGTTTTCGCCATCTGGCATGTCACTTTGACAGTGACTTTTCGTGACATTTCTTTGTTTACAAAAATGATCTAAGATTCTGGAACAGGGTATAGGTAGATGGTTTTGAATAATAAAACACCATAGTAAGCGCTCTTTTACAGGGACGAATTAAGGGAGAAAAAGGAAGTGTGGTAGTTCATAACAAATCTTTTGTTTTTTAAGTTATAATACATATATATCTGATTTATTGGCAAAGCCGAAGGCTGAGCCCCTACGCGTACGACTTTGCGAGTATTTAGCTTGTATAAAATATGTTGCTTTTTTACAGGTATTATTGCGGCTTGGCGAAGCGAATATTTTGGAAAAACAAGCAAGATACCATTACAACTGCTACAGAAAATTTTGTCACTCTTTTCGAGCAGCTAGGGTTAAGCGTGGACGAAAACAGTCACAATCCAGTGTAGCAGCAATGGATCGAGTTTTTGAGTTCATAGAAGGTAATAAGGAAGACTGTCAATTTTCTTTGTTAGAATTAAGAGAAGCTTTAAACAATGTCACTCTTCCTAATGATGCAATGATCAAATATCATTTAAAGCAAAAGTATGGGGACAAAGTTATTATTACTTCTGGGAATCCATCGATTATCTGCTTTATAGGAAACAGCCTTCAAATAATTCAAAATAGTTGGTATGAGCAACGGGACAAAAACAATGACTTGGAAAAACTGAGGATTGTTGAGATGGCCGGTAAAATTATTTTACAAGACATAAAATCACGCCCATATGAAACAGACATGTATCCACCTCCTAATACTTTTTTAAACTCAGTGAGAAATGATTGTCCGGAAAGTTTGTTATTATTATTAAAGACAATTATGGTAAATAATAATAATAAAAATAATGAACATCTTGAACGGAAGTGCCTTTCTATTGCACATACAGTAGTTAGTGCAGTCCGTCCACGAAGCTTTAGATCACCAATACTATTGGGACTAGGTAGTCTTATTCACCATAAATATGGTTCGAGATATTTGATAGACTTGCTTAGTTCCTTAGGATTTTGCATGAACTACGACGAAATTCTAAAGTTTGAAGTATCTGCAATAGCTACAGATGTCCCCACACAAGTGAGCCCAAATTTCTCGCAATTCGTTTATGACAACGCTGATGTTAATGTTAACACGTTGGACGGCAGACACACATTTCACACTATGGGTGGCATACAATGTGTGAATCCGGTGCAAACATTAAGTTTGATCAAACAAATTCCACGACTCAAGTACGTTCCTGAAGGATTTCCGAGACGCTTACATCAAGTTCCTTTGCAAACTTACAAAAAACCAACTAAATCTGTCTTGAATGATACAATTTACAAAGCACAAGTAATTGAACAAGAATATGAACTCTCGTTGACTGATTTGATTTGGCTGTACGGTAAATCACAAGAGGCGTTGGAGGTTCCAGGTTGGCACAGCTTTATGATTGCAACTCATAAAGATGAGGGCCATCTTGAGCACCTTACTGAAGTAAAACCACTTCCATTTATAAATGCACCTGCCTCTAACTACGGCACTATACTTTCTGCTTTATGTTACGCAGCTGAACAATGCCGGCATAATAATATAGATTGTTGCATTGTTACATTCGACCAGCCACTATACCATAAAGCACAGGAGATAGTAAAATCCTCACAAGACCCAATGATTCAAAGTATTATTATAAGGCTAGGAGGGTTTCATCTCCTAATGTCTTTTATGGGTGCTATTGGATATATTATGAAAGGAAGTGGTTTAAAAGAACTGTGGTTATGTGCGTATGCTGAAGGATCTATTGAAAAAATGATGGCCGGGCATCATTATGAACGATCTGTTAGGGCACATATGCTTTCTAGTGTGGCCTTATTTGAAATAATAAAAAATAACATGGATTTGACTATGGATGAAAAATTTGAACTAGACACGGTGTTGCACGAAATATTGGATTATGAAAAATTAAGTGAAACGGAAATAAAGGCCATATCAACAATTAAAAACAAGATTGATATAACGCTCCAAAAACTTGAGCTGAGAGGACCCACGGCGCAACTTTGGGTGTCTTATTTTAAAATGATAATGTTGGTTCAACAGTTCATAAAAGCAGAGAGAACTGGAGACTGGTTTTTACATCTCGACACTATAAAAAGAATGCTACCATATTTTCACGCAGCTGGACACTTTAACTACTCTAAATCTGCGAGCTTATATGTGCAAGAAATGACAAATGTGCAAGAAAAAATGACACCAAACTATTATGAGAAATTTGTGAAAGTAGGGCTTTTTACAATAAAGAGAACAAAAAAACCTTGTTCTGGAACATGGACAGATATGACCATTGAACAGAGTTTAATGAGAACAATTAAAACCGCGGGTGGACTTACTCAAGATCGAGGATATTCCGATGACGTTGTAGGAAAATGGGTACTTGGATTACCCATTTTTCACTGCATAACTGAAACAGTCGAAAATTTCTGTAATTTTGGATTAAAAGACAGTTTACACAAAGATGGAACAAAATCAAGTATACAAAGGGATGCTAAGGATATCCGTCTATTTGCAGACTGGTTTTCCGAACACAATCCATTCCCAGTTACGGAAGATATTATGTCAATCTCGACTGGTGTTGTGGGAAACAACGATGTAAACCCTCACAAAGCTAAAAATATTGGCCAAATAATGATGAACGTTCCGGATGGGACCACATACGGACAAATCAAATATTCGAGAAGAGGAACAATCAAGTCACTTGCAACCGTCTCTTGTGCTGTGGCTGTACAAGATGTGCCTGTACCAATAGAACCGGACCAAATTTTCAAGCGTATTTCGTTTATTAAAAAGACCCAAGCAGAACTAAAAGAGTTTTTGAAATATGAGCTATCCCCATACCCACTGTCTCTTTTCGATCAGACTGGGATGCGAAAGTCCAAAAAATCTATTTTATATGACATGTTCACGCCAGTCTCAGAGGAGAATGTAAACGATGGCACTAGAGCGTATGTTATGGATGGCGGACATCTGCTCCATAATGTGGTTTGGCAAAAAGGGAACACATTTGAAAACATTTGTAAAAAATATGTTAGTTACATAAAAACACACTACAACAATGCAACTGTCGTATTTGACGGCTACGATGATGAACTCAATGTAAAAAATCAAGAACGAAAGCGAAGAGCAGCTATAGGAAGACTTGGGCCTGAAATTGTGATTTTGAATAGCCAAACTGAAGTGACAGTTACACAAGAATCGTTTTTAAGTAACGAAAAAAATAAAAGTCGTTTCATTTCATTATTAACACCCTATCTTGAGGTGGAAGGCATTGCCGTTTATCAGAGTTGCGATGATGCAGATACTCTCATTGTTACAAAAGCTGCAGAAATTTCACAGACGAACCAGTTTGACCATGTCATTATAGTTGGCGAAGATGTGGATCTCCTGGCTTTAATTACAAGTATTAATTGCCCCAATTTATATTTACTAAAACCAGGAAAAGGAGGAGTTTGTACAAAGCTCTACAACTCAAAAAGTTTTACAGGCGATCCTCAATCAATTTTATTCTGTCATGCTTTCACTGGATGTGACAGTACGTCTGCCATTTACAAACAAGACAAAAAGAGGGCATGTAATCTCATTAAAAAAAATAAGGCCCTTCAAAGAGTCACAAGCATTTTCAACGATGCACACGCTACACCTGATGAAATTGCTAGTGCTGGCGAATTTTTTTTTTGCCATTTATATGGGAAAAAGTCAGCGGACCTCAATTCACTGCGATACGAGAAATTTGTTCAATTGAATCCGAAGAATAAACTAGATCTTGCATCTCTCCCACCTTCTAAATCTGCTGCAAGGATGCACTCACTACGCGCTTATTATCAAATTCAGAAGTGGAGGTCTAATGATCTAGACCCAACTACTTGGGGTTGGGAGAGGAACCGCTGTTTTTTATCTCCCATTCTAACACTTGATAAACCAGTTCCTGACGAAATAATGAAAATGATATCTTGCAAATGCAAGTCAACCTGCAAAGGTAATTGTACATGTATCAAAACAGGATTACCATGCACAGAATTGTGTATATTGTGCACGGACAAAGTTTGTAATGGTGAAAAAAATATCGGCGAAGAGGTTGAGTACGATGAAAGATTCGAAGTGGAGATCAGTAATTTAGAACGTGAAGACATTTTCAATAAATCAAAGAAAACATTTTATGAGAGTGAAGAAGAAAAGTTTGCAATATTAGCAACTAAAAATACCAACATACCAACTATCTCAAGTGTCTGGATTGTTAATCCAGACACCAATCCAGACACTTATGAATGGATAGGCGAGGATTTGGACAATTCCTCCGACTCTGATCAGCGAGTTAAAAAACAAAAGCTACTGTGAGAAAGATTTGTTTTCTAATATAAAACAGTGATTTTAAAATGATTTAATTTCGAAAATTATTGAAAGTAGTAATAAACAGACGCTCGGCAACCCAGCGGCGCAAGTACGGATCTTTTCGATAAAATTGACAGTTAAAATCGATAAAACCCAATTTATCGATTTTAAATGTCAATTTTATCGAATAAAACCCACTTTATCGATTTTAATTGTCAATTTTATCGAATTTTATTTATCGAAAAGATCCGTACTCGCGCCGCAGTTCACCTTACAAAGCTACGGGTCTAATTTCTAAGGCTGATGAAAAGTACATTAGCTAATTATTATAACAAATCATAGTACACTAGAGGTTAGGTTACGTTATTTAATCATAATTTTCTTCTTGTTATTGTAGTTTAAGATTAATTAAAATTATATATATTATTAAGTAAAAAATAAACATGTTAAATATTGTGTACTATCGTGTCAAGAAGGCTATAGTTTATAAGAAACTTTAAACAACGTCATCTCCTAGTGATGTAATAATGAACAAATAAATGTAATCCTTCATATTAATGCTTATTTTAGTGTAATTAGTGATTTAAGACTATCTATAACTAATAATATAAGATAATTTAAGCTCGTGCTTTAAAAGATAAGTAATAATTAGGTGTGGTTGAAGACAACTTCTAAGAATTATCTGATAATTAAAGTGTTTATAATATTCTTCCAAGTCTGATAAAATCGCTTTCTTGAGAGTTGATTTAAGAAATCTTTTAATTACATGTAATGTAATTAAAGACAATAAGAAATTAGTGATTAATTAGTTAGGTCGCCCGCTACTTCGCACTCACCAAGTGCAACTTGGTGGCTCATGCGCTGATTTGGACGCCATGTACCATTATAATATTATTTTACCTTTATATATGTTGCTCCAGGACTGACATAGCACAATACAGAAAACCGCATCAAAATGCACGCATTCGTTTTTAAGTTATGCGTGAACAACCTAACAAAGTTTTCAAAAATCACATTTTCATGTTCATTTTATTTTGTTATCTTATTTATAAAAATGTTCCTATACATACTTGACTGAATAACCCAATTGTTTGTTTTTATTTAATATAGTACTGTCCAACTGATCTATAAATTGTTTTTTTACCTGTTACCTCCAGAACTACGGAAAATGAGAAAGAAAGAAAAGAGATACGGAAACCTACCATAGGCGTGTCTCGACACGCTCTTGGCCAATTTATTAACATGAAATGAGTGAATTTTGTTATATGTTGAGATTGTCAAACTCCTGTTCTGTAATTTTACCTAAGTCCACTTAGTGATTTTTATGCCGTAGCGCGATAGCCTGGCAGTAAGCCTGGGTAGAACTAGGTACACTCAGAGCTTTGACTTAGATACAAGTTTTTTTAATGTAACCTAAAGGACGTAGGTATCTAAAATAAAGTTTACGAATTTGGTAACTCCATAGAGTAATTCGGTTTAGAAGCTCGTGACGTGACACACCAGTAGGGCTAACATGCGCACCGTGACAAAATTTACTCGTGGCGTTATCTCGTGGAAAGAAGAGATAACTAGTCTTCTCGACAACCGCTAACATGGCTTAGCGAGTTTGTCGTTTCGTTTTGTCATATGACGACAAACACGAACGGTTCTATTATCTGTGTCTCTTTTGTCGACAAACGCTAACATGGCGCGTCAAGTTTTCTCATTATTTGTCTACTTTTGACGAGTAGTTTGTCGTCGAACTTTTTGAGGACGAGTAAAACTGTAACACGGTAACTAGTGTTCTGTGATACCCTGATACCTATATAATTTGTGTTTCTGTTCTCATGTTCTGTGACTATTACTGCCAACGACTATCTCCGAAAGCATACATACTGATCTGTGTCCGAAAGCGTGATAATGGCAGTACCATATTAGAATTATGTTTTAACTATAAATGAAGAGCGCGAGCGACGCAAAATTCAAAGGAAAGTAGGTAGGGACGAATAAAAAATAAAAAATGTTACTATACATATGTACTATAGCTGAATTTTTAAAGTAATTCATTTGACCACTGAATTTCTAGAATTCTATTTAAATTATTGGTTTTATTTTTTGACACTTTAGTATAATTAATAAGAAAAATAATAACATTTGATATTATATATAAGTAAGTACCTATAGGAAATGAAATATGAATTGTGTTACGATTATTGTGTCATTCGTTTTTTGTAATATTTTCAATTCAAGGATAGTTAATTATTCTAATATTTGCATGTCACAATGAGCTGTAACAGTTGTTTATTTAGATATTTGTTTGGTTTTATTTACAAAAGAAAACATTAAAATTTTATGGACGACAACGAGACTACATTTTCTATATGTACTGGGATCTCGGACATAGTTTAACGATATTATTTACTTAGTAGTGTTTACTTTACGTTTTACTCACATTTTTCTGCCTGGCAAAATGCAAGCAATTTTTAAAGTAAATAACTTTATTAATCAAATTAACTCAACTCAATTCTTATGTGGAATAATCTAATACTTCTTCTTTCTTTATTTCCTATATGATAGTGTGTAAATAAAATTCAAATTCACAACAGCCAGATAAGTCACATTCCCGGAGTTTTGGCGGGAATGCGAAAATGTGCTGTTGTTGATTTTGTGTTATTTACTAAAACCTGTGTTTTATCGAGTGTTAATGTGTAATAATGGTGGATTATTAACCATTAAGTGTTCGTAAACGTGCATGAGTGAAAGGAAAATAGTACAAAGATGAAAAACGTGTATTTTCGTATTCTATAGAAGCCATCTCCATAGAAGCTTCAGTAAAGTATCCACCGCTTTACTCATAGAGTAGTACTATAATAAAAGGAAAGGCTTTACTGAAGCATCACTTCGACTTGACCGCGCCTAGACTAAACTTTAACGACTTTTATTTACCAAAACTAGAGATTTATTATAACTTGACACTGGCTAAATACGCAAATCGCGTGGAGCCAAATACAAAACAAACAAAAAAGTCATATTCCCGATATTTACTTGTCAACTTCACTAAAATGTCATTGTTATGAACGCGTTCACACAGCAAATTAAATAAAACTATAGTAAATAAGACAAATTGAATGAACTAAACCGGTGTTGCTAATCACATGGCAGCACTGGTTTGGCGTCCATTGTCTTCGAAGAGATAATAGTCTCTCGTGTTTGCCATGTTAGCATAATCGACTAAAACGTCGTCCGCGAGAAATCTTGTCGTAGCGCGCGCGCCATATTGCTACTTTGCCATGCTAGGCCAGCAGGTTGTCGGGTCGATTCTCGACCTAGTTAACCCACTAAATAAGAAAATTAGGTAAGTAGGTACCTAATTCATATTGAGATTACTAGATTCTAAATAGGTATCTACCTACGTCATTATTTTTATCTCTATACCTACCCATTTGTTCATTACGTAAAAGAGTCGATACCCAATACCTATGCTTTATTCAAATTCAAATTTCTTTATTCAAATAGGCCCCAAAGGAGCACTTATGAAAGTTAAAATAAATGACTAACAACGGGCCTCTGCAACAACTCGTTCGTCTACCCGAATCACAGACTAAAACTGATGCTGTCTTTATCAGAACATAATGAATGACAAAGACACCAACAGACCCAATGCGTGCTCAAAGTCAACGAACCTTCCAGAAACCCACCGTGCCCGTTTCAAATTGGTATAGGCCGGGCAAGAAGAACGGCAAGAAACTCGTCATGCGCGGCATTCTTTTTCAAAAAGTATAAGTAGTAGGGATGAGCGATATTGATAAAATATCGATATTGATATCGAGTGCTTACTATCGATACGCCGATATTATCGACATCAAAATATCGATATCTTCTAATATCGATATTTTGAGGCTTTCTTATAAATATCGATGGTTTTTAATACTTTTACTATATATTACATATCTGTGTACTTTTATTTGAATGCATACTAAATATATATAGGAGACCATTAGCAACACCAAAATGGGAAGTGTTAATCATACAAGAAAATAAGACATAATTTTTTTTGTAATCCAGCCATACTATCCATACTAATATTATAAATGCGAAAGTGTGTTAGTTGGTTTGTAGTGTTGTCCTTCTTTCACGCAGTAACGAAGCAACGGATCGACGGCGACGTGATTTGTCGTGTTTCGTTTGACGTGTGGCCTGCCCTAGCTACATAATATATAGTAATCCACAGAGGAAATAAAACTACGTAGGTAGTAATCTGTGGCCTGCCCGGTGCCGACTGCCGACTGCCGGGCAAAGAGAATATAATCACAGACAATATAATCACTACCTTGGTTATTGATCTGTGATCACTACGTTTACTGCCGGTATGGATAGTTATTATCACAGACTACTGAGAGGATCAGACGGATGACTTTCATAGAGAAAATATCGCCGTAACGAGGCTCACATATAGATTTTGACAACTGCTTCGTTTTTTTTTGTATGAATGAGAATATAGTCTTTTACCTATGCAATTACTTTTTTTTCTTTTTGGGTTCAGGCATTTTTGCCATGTTAGGTACCTACTGGCTATATAGTAATATCCCTAATTAGGATTAGAATATAAAAAAACTACATAGTATATTCACTAGTTTTTTATTTTTCAATTTTGTTTTACATTTATTATATGGTTTTTCTTGCATGCAAGGCAAACTTTTATTTCTTAACCTAAAAACATCTGTGCCTTTTAATATTCTATTGATAACACTGCACCAGTTAAAAACAGTTAATCGCAGATTCATATCAATAATGCATTCAGAAACAACATCACAATGTTCTCCATCACAGAGCTCCATTAGTTATCTCTTCATCAATGAATAACGTTGGATAGGCGTGGATACGCAGACGAGACCTCTGCAGTGCTTTTGTGAAAAACCTTTATTCAAAATTCTTTTCACATACAAACAGTTTGTGAAGATCTTCGAAGCTCAAGTTTCTTAAATTTTCACAATTGATTACACTGTAACCACTTTTGAGTCATATCTCAGTTTTTGGAAATCTATGCAAATTGACGTCCTTTCGTCTACTAGCACAATTCACAACACAGCACTTGTTGTACATAATGCTACTTGTATTACAGCTTCACAAATTGAGAGGTAAGGTACGGAATTAAATCGACGCAAAACTTCACTCGATCAACCTTAAAACTGTAATGTAATGGCGGTTATTTACTTGTTTAGTTTTGACAAATTAAGATTTGACATAAAAATCAAACATGGCGGCAATGGACTGTCATTTTCTATATGTGAGCCATAGACACTACGGCGAGTATATTTTGTATCAAGATTGGCACCCGTGGTTATTATACTCTTTGACTGCCGGGGTGCCGGGCGCCGGCCGGGCGGCCATATTGAATAATATTGATATTTGATTATTGTGTGATGGTGGATGGTGGAGTGATTTGATGAGTCGATGCGAATTGCAGTGTTTGCGTCGAATAATATTTTTCATTCACCAATTCATAATATCTTAACTTGACTACCGCTATTACATAGATTTACTATGAATATGAAAGCACCAAATCAGTGGTTACAATACTTACAATGTGTTAACCCATAACTGTGAAAAGCTTCGCGAAAGCGATATGGACAGTGTAAACTCTGTTTGAGTATATATAATGTAATTGTATGAGTGTGAATAACAAACTATCAAGAATATAGGAGCTGCAACTACATACCGAATAGTAAGTTTTGAACATAATAATATAACCTCAAAATGTAATTAAAAAACGGGGGTTTCTTTTGGGACCTGCCTAGGTATAATACTAAAATCCTTCCGTGTATAATCCTACTTTATATAAACGCGAAAGTTGGTGAGGATGGATAATCGGATGGATGTATGTTTGTTAGGTACTCTTTCACGCAAAAAGTACTCAACGGATTTTTATGAAGCTACAGTAATATAGCATAAATACATCAGAATGATTACACATAGACTACAATTTATAAAGATTCGTAAAGGTACTACACCCTACTATACTATTCCTATACTATAGATATGTAGTATCTCTGTATTGTTTGTGTTATTGTGTACTACACGGGCGAAACCGCAGCTGGCAGATATGACAATAATTCTACCTAACTTTAGACAAGCGGATATGGACTATGGTCTTACGACTATCATTATCATCCTCTTACGCTCCTACTGCTGGGATACCGGCCTTCTCTCAGAGAGAGAGAGAGGTATGGGCCATAGTCTACCACGCGGGCCCAATGCGGCTTGTTGGATATCACATTTTGAATTTTAAGTTTCTTGAACATGCCGGTTTCCTCACGATGTTTTCCTTCACCGTTTTAGAACGAGTGTGATAATCCGCACATAACTTGATATAAGTCATTGGTGCGGGCCGAGTCGAAATTCGAACTGTGGTGCGTTGGAATGAAAGTCGCACTAGTTCCCGCTCAGCCACACTCACGACTTTTGCAAAACTTAAAAAAAAATATTACTAGATTAAATAATTTTTAATTCTATTTCAGCTGCAAGTAATACATGCGCGCAGTTGAGAACATGTACCTGGTATATTTATCTATAGAAAAATACACCCGTTTCGGAGTATGCAGTGATAATTTTGAAAAGAAGCAAACATGGAAACATTAAAAATGTGTGCTGTATCTTGAGGTGCGGGGAGAAGGAGGCTTGAATAACAATACGCAAATGTGTATCTTGTGCAACGGTTCATTTATTACTAAAGTATTAAGCTAAAGTTATACGTACTTACATCTACCTAATACCACACCTCATATAGGGGGTACAATTGAAAAAAAAAAAAATATATATAAAAATTTTTTTTTTTTTTTTTTTTTTACTACTTTAGTGTAAAGTATCACTTAAACATTAGTTCTTAGATACAAAAGGTTTTGTTCTGTTTTTGTGAACGGTTTCAAATTTTCCATTTTTAATAATTTTAACATTTGGTTCTAAATCTTTAACAACAATATACGGACCGTCATACAATTGTCCCAACTTGTTTACATTTTCATTCTTAATCAGTAATTTATCACCTTCTTTGTATGTAACTGGATGTATATTTTTATCGTAAGTACATTTTCTTACTTGTTTACATTTGAGTAAATTTTCTCTTGCATCTCTACATGCTACTTGTAACCTATACTTAAGTTCTAAACAATAGTCATCTGGGTTATATAATGGTTCGACTGTGTTGCTGACTCTACATGGAATGTTACTAGACTTTCCAAATACTAATTCATATGGCGTATACTTAGTAATTGAATGGACTGTATTGTTGTACGTAAAGCACCAAAACGGTAACCAATGGCTCCAAGCCTCTGGGTGATTGTCACATTGAATTCGTAAGAAAGCTCCAAGGTGTTTATGAGAGTTCTCTAATGTTCCTATAGTTTGATGATGGTATGATGTTGAATTTAGTTTTTCTATACCTAATAATTTGCATACCTCGGTCATTGTTGAAGACATAAATTCGGTACCTCTGTCTGTTAATAATGTCTTAAAAATACCGTATCTTAAAATAAAATTAGTTACTAATGCTTTAGCTACAGTTTTAGTTTCTTTATTTGGTAAAGGGTAAGCTTCTACGAACTTACTCAAATCGCATTGAACACTTAAAATATATGAATTACCATCTAAATCCTTATATAACGGGCCCACTATATCTATAAAAATTTTCTCAAAAGCCGACATCGCTGTCGTAGTTACGACCATAGGCTGTATCGTTTTACGAGTATGTTTCATTTTTTGACATTTGTCACACTGTCTAACAAAATGTCTAACATCATATTCTAGTTCTGGCCAGTAAAAAGATCTTTTAATATTATTTATCATCCTACGTACCCCAGCATGACCAGCTGTTGGCAGTAAGTGATAGTCATTTAGAATAAATGCTTTTTCATCTTCATTTTCTATTCTTTTAATGCCTCTTAAAATACAAATTCTAGGGCCTTCATAATCTTTCATATTTTTTATTTCATTAATTAACTTCTTTATGAACAACGCGTTGTCTTCTTTCTTTATAAGGCAAATTTCTTTTACTTTAATTTTTTTACATAAATCACATAATTCCCTCACAAATTCGACTCGCGTAAATTGTGATTGAAAATCAAGGTTAATGTAAATAATATTTTTACTTGATAAAAATGCAAGACATTCAGTCTCTACATCTATCATTTTATTTCTCCTCAACTTTTCTATTTCCTTCCCTTTCATAGAAGTCATTTCTACCGATCCATTTGGTATTCTTAGTATTTCCACGACTCTTGGCTGATCAGACCGTTCGTCTGTGGCTCTACTAGGGATAACCTTTTCCTTACTTTCTTCTCTTGCTTTCATTTTCTCTAGCTTCAACTTTTGCCCTCTTGTCATTACATTCATAATCTTTTCATTCATCTCCTTCAATTCATCTGATGTAATAATAACGCGAGATAGAGCGTCTGCAAGCACATTTTCTTTACCTTTTATATATGAAATATTGAAATCATATTCCTCTAATTCTAGTCTGAATTTAAAAAGTCTACTGGAAGGATCTTTCATGCCAAATAAGTATAGTAACGGTTTATGATCCGTCATTATAGTGAATTTTCTGCCAAACAAATACGGTTTAAAATATTTCACACCCCATACAATGGCTACAAGCTCTTTTTGTATGGTCGGATAGTTCTTTTCTGCTTTGTTTAAAGGTCTACTTGCGTAAGCTACTGGTCTCATATCTTTGTTACATAAAACTGCTCCTACCGATATATTCGATGCATCTGTTTGTAAAATAAATTCATTATCGTCAGAAAAATCAGGATATTGTAAAACGGGTGGAGATGTTATAGCTTTTTTTAGAAATTGAAAAGAATTTTCACATTCTGAAGTCCAAATGAAAGGTATATTTTTACGCAATAAATTATTTAAAGGAATAGTTATATCGGCGAATTTATCAATGAATTTTCTATAGTAATTACAAAATGCAACAAACCGTCTTACTTCATCAGAATTTTTAGGTACAGGATAATTTTTAATTGCATTAATTTTTTCAGGGTCTGGCAAAATACCTTCTGAAGTCACAACATGTCCTAAATATAATAGTTCTGTTTTGAGAAATTGGCATTTATTAGGATTTAACTTCAAATTAACTTTTCTAAGTCTCTCGAAAACATCTAATAGGTTTTTTTGATGCATATCAAAATTTCTCCCAAAAACTACAAGGTCGTCCAAGTAGATAAAACATTTCTCGAAGGTCAGTCCAGACATTGCAATATTCATAATACGAGAGAACGCACTTGGACTTGTTTTAAGTCCCATTGGCATTCGTTTCATTTGATATTGTCCGGTGTTTGTAGAAAATGCTGTGACCTTGCGAGAGTCCGATTTCAAGGTCGCTTGATAGTAAGATTGGCTCAAATCTAAATGTGAGAAATATACTGCTCCAGACAATGAATCTAATATTTCATTTATGTTCGGAAGTGGAAATCTGTCATCTTGTATCTGATCATTTAATTTTCTATAGTCAATAACTAACCTCCATCGTTTATCTCCTGCCTGTTCAGATTTTTTAGGAACCAATAAAATTGGACTAGACCATTCACTATTACATTCTTCAATAATATCATCATTCAGCAACTGTCGTATCTGTTTATCTATTTCTGGCTTTAAACTCTTTGGTAATCGATAAGGTTTACTATAAACAGGATTAACATTTGGCTTTAAAATAATTGACTGTTCATAAACATTCGTAGTAGTAAGTTTATCGCCTGGCAAATAAAATATGTCGCTATACTTGGAACATAATGATTCTATAGAACTTCGTTCATTGGAATGCAAGTGATCAAGTTTCAGTAGCGATAACAATGTTCGAGCTCTATCTGCGTTTGAATTACACTTATTAAATGAACATATTTCGTACTTGTCCAATAAATGTACTTCAGGTTGGAAAACTGGTATCGTCACTGTATTTTCACTAGTGTTCAGTATTTGAATAGGTATGACACTATTTTTCGGCTTTACAATTAATCCTGCTAGCGAAATACTTTCTCCTAATTCTTTTGGAAATACCACGCAATCTTCTTGAATGTTCTTGTCTAATTTAATGTAATGAATAGACTCACTACGTGCCGGTATTGTTAAATAACTTGTGCAAATTTTTGGTGATGTATGCAAAGGTAATTCACAATGATTACTGCAATAGGTTATATTCAATATTGAATCTTGTAAATTAATATTCGCGTTAAATTTCGTTAGGAAATCCAAACCAATAATACCATCTCCTTTACACGGTAAATTGTCAAATAAATAAAATTTATGTTCAAAAGTTCAACCATCAGGCGCTGTTAATGTAAGATAGACATAACCCTTTGAATAAATCTTACCACCTACACCATTAATAACAATGTTATCACAATGTAATTCTGTGTATTCCGATAATGCTTGCGTTCGTATAGCGGATATTGACGCGCCGGTGTCCAGTAACCAAAAACATTGTTCATCACCTACATTCATAGAAATGTATCTAACATTTTCATCACATGACAAAATACAACCTTTATTCACGAAAAAACTGGTTCAGTTCAGTAGTTTTATTTTGATCATCATCCTGTGGGTTTTCTTGTTGTACAGAATATATATTTTGTTGCCTACCTCGTTGATAACGACCACCATAATGACCTGATCCTGTACGAAAAGTACCTCTACCTCTTTGACTCGTCTGTGACGGATTGTTCTGGTAATTCCGGTGGTTCTGGTAACCCCGGTTGGAGTATGTACCTCTAAAAGAATTGTTATAAAATCGATTTTGATGGAAATTTCCACGAGCTCCGCGATGATTGTAACCTCGGTATCCCCGCGTAGTTCTACCTCTATTATTTCTAAACTTACCATACATGTTGAACACGGTGTTCGACGTCTGAGGTTGTGCAAGCTCCTCATCTTCTGCTGCACGCACTGCATCTTTCAGTTCGGAGTAGTTGCGAGCTGAAATGATAGTACTCAACCGCCTGTTTCTAAGACCATCTGCAAATTTTTTTATAGCGAGATTTTCATTAATCGGCTTCAAAATCTCAAATGCTTTCTCGTTACAACTGGCCTGTGAAATAGTCAAATCAACGAAAAGTTGTTCGATTTTATTCGCATACTCACTAATAGACATTTCTTTTTGAGATATATTATTTAACTGTGTGAGTAAAGAGTTAGAAGATTTTCTCGTTAAAAGATATGTCCTAATATCTCTAATTAAACTTTCACATGTTTGATAGGAAGACTTCAATTTTATTCTAGCTGATTTCGTAAGACGCGTTTTCAAAACAAACGTAATAAGCATTTTTTTACTTTCGTCATCTTTTAAGTAACTGTTGTACATCTCTAACCCATCAATCATTTTTTCTGTAACCTCTTCACTACCATCCATAACTACTACCAAGGACGCCGCAGTCTTAATATCAAACTTATCCATTTTTGTCAACAACCCAGTCTCAGTTTCGGTATCTATATCACAAGACATATATGATTTTATCTTATTATAAACTAACAATATTCTTTCCGATAAACGTTCCTTAACACAAATAGACAAATCATCAGAACTTTGTTTACATTCACTTGCAATAGAAATTAATTCTTGAAATTCTCTATAATATGTGTCCGCTAACAATATTTTTTCTAAAGTTTTACTCTTATATTTTTCTCTTCTCTGTTTACCTAATTTTCTTAAGTCTATTTGTATACTTTCTAATTCATCGCAAATATTTTCTAACTGCGTTTCCATAAATCTATAAAATTATAACTAAAAGATGACCATTTAAAACGAAAATCTTATTATTAACATGCATTAAAGTTCAAAGTTCATTGTTGCAACAAAACTGCGCAGTAGATAGGTACCTAACTAATTAACTAATTATCAACGAAACGAAACGATTCACTTTAATCGCGACGCGATATTTTTACGCGCACTGACACTTTTTTTTTTTTAAACACTTACTTCATCATCACCTTCAGTGGTGCTGGTGCCACCATTCCTCTTCTTCCTAGATAAGCGAGTTGCCATCCGACGGAGAAATTCAGCATTTATTCGGCGTTTTACCCATTTCTCTTGTGAGCGTTTATACCAGCGACGTAATAGGTATATTGTGAGAACACCTATTATGGCTAAAATTGTGGCCAATAATATGGTATTTGTTTGAAGCACCATGTGTTCCTTTTCTTGAAAATCGGCATTATTTTGTCCCGACTGTGTAATTATGATTTCTTTCTCTTCTTGTTTAGAATAAGATTTGCCCATCTTGTAGACAAAATAACACGCAAATCGTAGACCGTAGTATCTCTTGTAGACTTTTAAATTAATGCACGTTCAAAATTTTGTAAATGTTCAAATTTTTGTTTCACTCCTGTACAGTTTTATTTCACTATTACTGTTCCTTTTAAAACACTTATAACTTCTTGACTAAGACCGTGGCCTACGTGATAGAATTTGCTGACGGTAGTACTTATGCACGCCCGAACACGACACGGTGCCCTGGCAGGGTCGCCATGAGGTGCGGGGAGAAGGAGGCTTGAATAACAATACGCAAATGTGTATCTTGTGCAACGGTTCATTTATTACTAAGTCTTAAGCTAAAGTTATACGTACTTACATCTACCTAATACCACACCTCAATCTTAGTTGAAATTATTGGCGAAGAGAATACAAATACTACATAATTGTTAGCATCACTGCTGTCGGATGAACATCTCATTGATATTCCACTACTAAGTAAGAAAATGGTTTGAACCAGTTCATTTCTAGTAATAATAATATAGTTTATCAATCCTGTTTCTTGATTGCAAATATGCAAGTACTGCTTTCCGGCTACATCGGAGGAGCTAGGCTGGGTTGGGTAAATGCTAGCAGAGGGAAATGCACAATTAACCCCAAGTGCACTCGCACTCATTACTCTAGTCATTAGGTATGAAGTCTCATTAGTCCAGTAATTTTAATGACTACTTTGCTCATTGATCCAGAACACAGTGATGCTTACACATTACTGCTTAGCGACAGACCACATAAGCAAAGTAGTGGTACCCACCCAGAAGGACACTCGCAGAAGTCATACCACCTGATAAAATGTACATATTTCTGATTCTTATGTTGTCTTCTGTTGCAGTTGTGTCTCAATGGACTGTCAAGATGGAGGAGTTGCAAATTGCAGCGCAACAGGAGCAATCAAGAGCAATGCGAAGCATGCAGCAGCCATTGCTCCAAGACACAGCACAGGTCGTAGTTCGCATTGATAAAAGCCAAAGTGTACTGTGGGCTACTTTAGGCAGCGATAGTAACTCTTCAAAACAGGGTGTTTTTTATTTTTAAATTTTGTAGACACTTGTACTCAAACTGGCCATGCCAGCCCCATTGGAGCATACAATAATATCAATTATTATCTTTAAGTGTGTTGTAGCAAAGCTATTAGTGTTTTAGCTATGCCTGATGTAGGCTCTTCTAAAACACTGCAACAAACCGAGCGATGTCCGGATTAGTTTTAGTCCATTTTTTAATTTATTTGCAATAGTTTTACTTCGGACACATTCCATCAAGTGTCAAATGCCAATACCGCAATGTGGATATTCGTCCTAAGAATTTTACAGAACATAAAACTACGAAGAAAGAAAGAACGACAATACATTCCAATTTTTACAACATAACATCTCTCTCCAATTCACAAATGAGGAAAAAATATATAAAAAAAACAAGCGTTTATTTCAATTAAACTTTTAATAACATTTTACTTTTCTAGTTTCTCGATCGACAATGTACGCACGTATTGACCTACCTACCTAAGAGAGTAGGGGTGCACAGGGAGGGGTAGTAAGAGAGTTCATTCACTTTCAACTCTGATTTAATAATTATAAAGAAATATCCTATCTACCTGACGCGACAACTGACGCGTATTATATTTGATGACACTAATCTGTGACCCTACAGCAACCCCCCTTTAAAAAACAAAAAAAAGTAATAGAAAAACATACAATGAAATTATATGAATTCATTCCTTCGAATGACACAAGTACATGCTAACATGCATAGAAGTTGACCAAGGCTATGGCATCTTTGTGTCTGGTATTTTTTTTCTTATGGTGCCCACCTCTTTTTTTTAGTCCTAAAAGTGGCTGGTTTGGGGCAGGCTTTTTAAATTGAATAGATGCCGACAACTGCTGTATTTGTTTGGTATATTTTATTAAATCTGTTAAATTTTCTCCATATAAGTTTGGGTCTCTGTTAGTTTTTCCAATCATTTGATTGAAGCTTTTATCTAGTAGTGGAGAGATTAGAACTCTTCTTGTTTTAGTGTGCTGTTGATTCACATCATTTATAAGTTTTGTGGCATCGCTTAACCTTTGAAAACTTTTAAATCTTGTCTTCCTTGACAATTGATTTCGACATAACCTCCTCAATTATGCCCGTTGCGAGGCCTAGTTGTTATTGTTGTTGGTATTCAATTGCCTTGTCCCTATGTTTAGAGTTCTCTGATTGTTGAGAGTGCGGTGATTAGGCTCAGTTCTGCTTGGTTGTGTTGAAAGTAAACAAACGTGTGCTCAGGACAGTGTTTATTGCAAGACTAACTTCAGATCATACGTGTGTGCATTACATCGTGACTTGTTCTTAATATCACTTCATAATATATCTCTTCATATGTATGTCTGTCTTGAAAAATATACTAATACTAATGAACTATAAAAATTGACTGAACACTGTGTTAACTTCTGTGTTATACTGTGTATAGTGTGTAATATAATTATGTACAAATTATAAAAAAAAACATACAAAGGAAATTATTTAATTCAATTAAACTAAACATATTTTCTCAAGTATTTTACAATTCTCGCATTAATTAATAGTTGTTGTGGATGGTCAGGTGGACTGTATTAAAACACTTCTTAGTTCTGTAGTTCTCGATCTTTTTATTTCTCCAGTTCTTATGGTTCACTTGCTGTTGTATATTTTACACTACAATTTTGCCTACTTATAAACTAAATGTAGTCCGGCACTTCGTGCGCTACGTATGCCGCTCTGTGACGTGTTTGGCCAATCACAGAGCGGTTGGTTCGCGGGGAGTACGGGGCGCGCGGGGTGACGCGGGAACGACGCATGTTGTCTCGCTCGCTCGATCGCCGCTCTCGCTCGTTGTCCTCAACAGCTCTCCCCCCGGCGTAGCTCGCGCAGCCTCTTCTTGCTTCACGAGGACGGCGAGCTTGCTGGTAGGGCGCCGGAACACGCCCGTCTTTGTCCTCACGTTGACGATTCTGACTCCGCCATCTGGTCCAGGGTAGACCCGCTCGATCACGCCGATTGGCCACACGTTCCGTGGCAGCGTTCGGTCCACGACCACGATGTCGTCGATCTTCAGTCTTCTCCCATGGTCGGTTGGTTCTCCTCTCGGTACCAGCGTGGGTAGGTACTCGCGTACCCAGCGTTGCCAAAAGGAGTCGGCGAGTGCCTGGCTGGCTCGCCAAGTTCGCCTGTCGGCGACGTCGCATGGGCCCGTGTTGGGTAGGCCCATTGAAGATCCCAACAGGAAATGATTAGGTGTAAGCGCTTCCGGGTCCTGTGCGCTCACACTCACGTGGGTCAGAGGCCGAGCGTTGATAGAGTACTCGGCCTCAATTAGGAGCGTGTGTAGCACCTCGGTGGAGGGCACCTTTTCTAGTAGAGTTGCTGCCAGCGCCGTCTTGACAGAGCGTACCAAACGCTCCCAGGCTCCTCCCTGGTTGGGTGCACCCGGCGGGGTGTAGTTCCACTTCATTCGGTGCAGCAGCCCCTCGTCTCGTAGGGCGGGAGCCCATTCCGCGTAGGCCTTCTTCAATTCCTGGTCCGCTCCGCGGAAGTTCGTTGCGTTGTCGGAGTACATCTGCCGAGGCCACCCCCGTCGCGCTGCCATCCTTCTGAGTGCCATCAGTGCCGAATCTGTTGACAAAGATTCGACCAGCTCGATGTGAGCCGCGCGGCAGCTGAGACAGGTGAAGATCGCGCCCCATCGTTTCTCCCGGCGCCTTCCAACCTTGACTAGCATTGGTCCGAAGTAGTCGACCCCGCAGTTGGTGAAGGGACGGTGGAAGGGATCCAGTCGTGCTCTCGGTAGATCTCCGGTGGATGGTACTTGCGGCTTCGCCTTTCTTACTCGGCAGAGGGCACATTGCTTTTCCACAGCACGTACCGTGGGTCGTAAATGGATAACCCAGTATCGTTGCCGCAGGTCGTTCGTTACGCGTTCTCGGTTGGCGTGACCTGCGGCGCAATGTTCACGCAGTACAATGAGCTTCGCAATGTGGTGCCGCCCGTCTAGTATGATCGGTCGTTTCATCTCGGCCGGTGCGCTTGATGCTTCTATGCGCCCTCGTACTCGTAGTAGCCCGTCTTCTAGTACCGGATCAAGTGTATACAGACGGCTCGATTTTGAGATGGAGCGGGCGGCTTCTATCTGGCGCAGCTCGATGCCGAAGCTTTCTTGTTGGGCGCGTCGTAGAAGTTCCTTCTCGGCGCGCTCGATATGTTCGTGTTCCATGCGCGTTGCTTTGTGCCGGCATATGTCGATGAATGCTAGCACACGCGCCGTTGCTCGTACTAGCTTTTCGTATTTTGAAAAGCGGGTCGGGTCGGGCAACCACTGGCTCGCAGGTTCGTCTGGCTCGTTCGTGTGCAGGACTTCTTCTTCGTCGATCTTTATTTGCTGTAACGGCCAATCTTCTTCTGGTTCGTATAGGAAGCTGGGACCTTGGAACCATCGGTCTTTGCTGGTGATGGGCGTGCGGCTTAATCTCGTCGCGTCGTCGGCTACGTTGTGATCAGTTGGTAGCCACCGCCACTCATCTCGGTGAGTGAGCTCCGCAATCTCGCCCAGGCGATGCGCGACGAAAGGCGTATAGCGTCGCGCATCATTCTTTACCCAATGGACCACGGTTGCTGAGTCCGTCCAGTATGTGGTTCTTGCAACTTCCAGTCGATGCTCTTTCTTTACTGTGTGTGCAAGCCTCGCGCCGATGACCGCTGCTTGTAGCTCGAGTCGCGGGATGCTCTGGGCTCGTCTTGGCGCAACCCTGGCCTTAGCAGCGACCAAGGAGATGGTCACTCCGCCGTCTTGATGCGTGGCTCGCCAGTATGCCACGGTCGCGTACGCTTGCTCGCTCGCATCGCATAAGACATGAAGCTCCAGTGTCTTGTAGCCTTCTAGTGCGTAGCTTCTTCGTAACCGGAGGCGGGTGATCTCGTCAAGTTGACCAAGCCACGCGGCGAACTCCTCGGCATCGTCGGCAGGAATAGGGTCGTCCCATGGCATTTGCAAGCGCCACAGGTTTTGAAGAATGATTTTCGCTCGTACAGTATAGAGGCTGATCAGCCCGAGTGGGTCATAAATGGACATGACCACACTCAGGGCCTCCCGTTTTGTCGGCGCGCGGCTCTGGTTGCGCACCTCAGCTGGTACTCGGTTCATTGCCGTGTTGAATCCCAGTTCATCTTCTGTAGGACTCCAACATAGGCCTAGGATTTTGTTGTCGGGGCCCGCTCCCCCCAGTTGAGTGGGCTCCGTCGCCAACAGGTCTTGTGGCATGTCGTTCAGCACCTTCTTCTTGTTGGAGCTCCAACCACGCAGCGTAAAGCCGGCAACCGCGTGCACTTCTCGTAGCTCGTGAATGGTGCGGCGGGCTTCTTCCTCGTCGCTGTAGCTGTCGGCGAGGTCGTCCATGTAATGGCTCTTTGTGATTGCCTCCAGCGCTCGTGGGTGAGTCTCCGCATGAGCGAGCGCGTTGTGGTTACGCACGCTATGCGCCATGAAGGGTGAGCTCGCTGCGCCAAATATCATGCTGGTCATTTTGTAGGGGCGAGGTGGGTTCGTTCGGTCTGCCCCTCTCCACAGGAATTGTTGTGCAGGCTGATCTTCCGGTCGGATTTTCACTCGTAGAAACATCTCTTGTATATCTGCGATGACGGCGATCGGCTTCTCTCGAAATCGGAAGACAATACCTTGCAGTGACAACAGTAAGTCAGGTCCCTCAAGAAGTAGGTCATTGAGGCTTACTCCGTTGCTTCGGTGTTTCGCGTCGAATACTAGTCGTCGTTTGCCGGGCTTATTAGGGTTCTCCACGGCGAAATGCGGCAGGTACCAACTGACGGTGCTCTGTGACTCGTTGCCGTCGCATGGTGCTGCGTATCCCTTGGCCAGCAGGTTCTCAATCTGGGCTGAGTATTCTTTCGCGAAGTCGGGGCTGGCGTCCATCTTCCTCTCGATGCCTTTCAGTCGGTTCGCGGCTGCAGCGTAACTCGGAGGCATGACGATGTTATCGTGTCGCCATGGTAGGCCAGCTTCGTAGCCCTCGTCAATCTTCTTAATTGTTTTCTTGAAGATGCTCATGGCTCGTTCATCGGCGTCGCTCACTCGTGGCTTTAATGCGACACCCAGTGAGTCGATGTGAAAATGTTTTTCCATCAACTCTTGTAGGCGTTGATCGTGCGTCTCGCTCTCACATACACGCCGGTCGGGTGCGTATATGTGTAGGACGCTCTCGTCGCCGTAGATCACGCTGCGTGGTGCCGATCCATGCATCACCCAGCCAAGTTGTGTTTTCGAGGCAGCCGGTTCGCTAGGGCCGCCGATGCGAAGTTCTCGGGATACGATCATTTCCCAATGATCCGTGCCCACTAAGATGAGTGGGCGTACTAGGTCGTAGCACACTTCTTCTTTCAACAGATCTTGTAGATGTCGATGTCTCAGCAGTGACGTCGGAATAGCTTGCTTCCGGAGCTGTAGATTTCGTACGGTGCGCGCCTTTATCTTGTAAAGCGCTGTCTCTTTCTTTCCCCGTAGAGTGATCGTGACGAGCTTGCTGTCTCTTTCCCGCTGTGACATGTTGACTCCGCTCATGTGCAGTGGTTTAGTGGGACCATCCGCACCGATGCTTTTCGCCAGCTCTTGATCGATGAGCGTGATTGTCGCGCCTTCATCTAGCAGCGCATAGGTGTCCACATCTCCTAAGGGTCCGGACACGACGACAGGGCACACCTTCAGCAGTATGGTCTTATCGGCAGCGGTGCTGGAGGCAACCGACAGTACTGCTTCGTTGCCATCCTTCTCCTCGGCTTGTTGGCGAGGTCGTACCGCAGGCGTAGATGAAGCTTGTTCCTCGTGGAGTGTTGAATGATGCGGGCGGCGACATTGGTTCACGCCGCAGGTCTTCGCCTTGCATTAGAAGCGGCGATGCTTCTTGTTCGCGCATTTGAAGCAAATCCCCTTCTCTCGCACCATGTTCCATCTTTCTTCAACTTTCAGAGTGCGATAGTTCGGGCACTGGTACAGCGGATGACTGCCATTGCAGCTTGGGCAGCCGTCTAATTCTTCAACTCCTTCAGTTGTGTATACCGCTGGCTTCTTCTTGTTGTTGGCCACCGTGTTCCTTGTTTCTTTAACTGCCGTCGCGTTCAATGCTGATGAGTATGTGTACCGCAGTTGTATGTCCGCCTCACGCATAAGGAAGTTCGACAGTAGTACGATTTCAGGTTCCTCGGACATTTGGTGTTCGTCCGCGTAGTCGCACCATCTTGACTTGACGTGAGGGTTCAGCTTGTTCAGTATTTCTCGATTCAGCATCGGATTGTAGAGATATCCTTTTCGGTCCATGTTCTGCAGTATGGTGACGACGTTCTGGATCTTCACGGCGAAAGAGTTGAATTCAGTTGCCGCTGGGCCGGGCTTCGGTAGCCTCTTTAAATCTTCCAAAAGCTTATCGATGATCACTTCTGGTCGCCCGAAGCTTTGTTCCAATGTCTTCATTATCACATCGGGATTGGTTGCAGTATGTAGTAGAGCGGCCACGGCGTCGCGGGCTTCCCCTTTGAGGCAGCTTCGAAGACGCAATAAGTTCTCTGCCGGCGGGATCTTGTAGAGCATAGTAGAGTCGCGAAGTGCAGCTTTGAAAGGTAGCCACTCGTTCGGTGACCCAGAAAATACCGGCAGGTCGCAGTTGTAACGCCTTTGTGGTCGCGCCATCTTTTCAAGCAACTCCGCCAGTTGATCGATGCCTCGGGATCTTCGTGGTGTTTCGGATCTATCTCGTCGATCCCACTGCAGCCTTCGTGCGTTATCTCGTCCTTGTCGTGGAGGCTCTTCCTGTAGCAGTACCTCTGGTTCCTCCCGTGGCGGCGCCTCTCGCTCCCCCCGTGGGAGCGGCGTGTTTTTCAACCAATCGTTGATGCGGTTCATTTCTTCCGTAAGTGGGATCGGTTCGCCCCGTAGACTTGCGTTGTCTTCGACGGTAGCGACACGTACAGCCAGTCGTTTCTTGACCAGATCGGACTCGAGCGCGAACTCTTTTCTCTTGATCTCGGCTAGTTTCTCAGCCGCATCCAACTCCGCTAGTCGCACTTGTAACGTAGAGTTAGTGGTACGTTGAGAGAGTGCCGGCGATCTTGCTCGCGAGCGAGGTACGTCGATCGCAGGTTCGTACGAAAGATCCGGTCGCGTCGAAGGTCCAGCCGTAGGTTCCTTCAAAGTTCTCGTTTTCTTCCGATGACCCGTAGCGACGGACGGTGACGCTGGCGGGTCCAACGAAAACCTCCGTTCGCGTTCTTCCTCGATCTTGCGAAGCTCTTCCCGTTGCTGCTCGGTCTCCGCAGCGTCACCCTGGCTCCGGGTAACAACCATCGTGTTCGGTACGATGGACGATCAACTGCGGATCACAGCTTCAGGACTTGAGGGCTTCGCAGTTCACTTAGTCGCGGTGCGCTCCTCCAGATCCGGCTCGAAGGACCACGATGTTGTGGATGGTCAGGTGGACTGTATTAAAACACTTCTTAGTTCTGTAGTTCTCGATCTTTTTATTTCTCCAGTTCTTATGGTTCACTTGCTGTTGTATATTTTACACTACAATTTTGCCTACTTATAAACTAAATGTAGTCCGGCACTTCGTGCGCTACGTATGCCGCTCTGTGACGTGTTTGGCCAATCACAGAGCGGTTGGTTCGCGGGGAGTACGGGGCGCGCGGGGTGACGCGGGAACGACGCATGTTGTCTCGCTCGCTCGATCGCCGCTCTCGCTCGTTGTCCTCAACAATAGTGATAATTATTTACCATGCTATATTAGCATATTTTTACTTTTAAAGTTGATTAAAGTCTCAACTTTTGTCTTAGGACGGGCGAAGCTGATGAACTTTCAAGTTCTAAGTTGTTCATATCTTGGGATTTACGTTTTTGGGAAGTTTTCAGATCCTTAGCAGTAGACACTGTTTGGGTTGAGACATATCCTGGATACCGTATTAGTTTGTTCTTTGGATGGCATTGGTCTACCAACTCGGACAGTAGTTTCAGATCCTTAAGTAGACACTGTTTGGGTTGAGACATATCCTGGATCCCGTATTAGTTTTTTCTTTGGATGGCGTGGGTCTACTAACTCGGACAGTAGACAATCCATATAAAAAAGATATTAATTTTGTTTCTATCTCCTTCTTCCAAAACTCGTCGTCTTTATCTATGAATTCAACTTTGTAGCCTAAGGGCATGGGGTTCAGGCCTCCTCACGCCGTGTGGCAGTTAAATAAAACCGGAGTTTCACAATCACGGCTTTATTAATCGTTTACACATTACCAATTACATTTTACAAGTTCAAAATCACTGGGGCTTAGCTCTCTTAGGAAAAAGTCGCGGCGCACAGTGCACACTCGAATTCGACTGACCACCGTGGATTGACATTCCGTCCAGTAACGCTCGAGTCGCGCGTTCGCTACTAGCGCGTGATTGGTCCGGGCCAGCTAATGATTGGCTACCGCGTCCAACGGAGCCAATAACGTTTGTAGCACCGTTCTCTACTCTCTGCCTAGCTACAACTTATAATTTATTGTCTCCATACCATACAGCAAAGAGGCATTTATGTAAATTAATTGTTTATTTGTTGTTATAGCATATGTTTATTCAAAATATGTATGTACTCAAGCTTAATACCAATGAATGCAGATGGTTACGTTTTATATTTGTAACGGAACTTCTCCAAAGCCTGGCTCATTAATTTGAAAGGGACCGGGTTCTTTTTATATTGTTCTCGACGCCTTGAATGAATTCAAAAGCGATTTCCTTAGAAATTCGGATGAGAGATGTAAAACGCTCTTCAGACAGTTCTAAGGGGTTATTCGTAACCCTTAACCGGTGCTTGTGCATTATCAGCGAGTCTGCTGGCTCTCCGCTCTTCTTGTTTAATTAACACTAGTTTTTCCTATTCTACCTTATACAGCCTTTTAGCCCCCAGCTTAGGTGTGACTTGTCTTGACTTTCATCTCCTATTGTTAGGAGATGGAAATATTTCTCTCCTCCAAAAAGTATATAATGAACCATAAACTACTTTCACCAGCCAGCCTTTGAGAGGTTGTTCTGCCAAAATCAAAGCGTCTGTTCTTGACAGGGACGGCACCGCGACTGTGTTCCAGGTGGCATTTATAGCCCTATGTGTCGCTGCGTTGCTAGCTTTAGCGCGGCTTTTTAGGTCCCTCCCTGTTTCAAAAATATCAAATGTTTTGGAGGGACCTAGCTCGGCTAAAGCTACTGCCAAACTTTCCCACTCTGCATTATGTGACTGGAGACCCATTGGGCTTGTAAACGTGCCCAACGCTAGATCTCTGCGCTCCGTCGTAATATCGGGCTTGTAAAAGTGCCAAACGCTAGGTGTTTGATCTGTAAGCCAGAGCAACGTGTAACCGCTGGTTTTTCTAAGCTGCTGTTGCTACACCGTCCTCGCGCGTTATGGTTGAGTGCAGCAGAGGAGATGGCATAAAATACACAAATTTATATAACCCTAAGCTTACCCCAACTCTGGCAACTCCGCGTCACTGCACAATAAACAATTAGCCGCACAACCAAGAGATTTTTATGTATATCAAATTTTCGTTATATATCAACCGCCATGTTTTATCACACACAATTCCATATTTTTAAACCGCAATAGAGGGTCAACGCACTCAACTTGAAGAGCGTTAACAGGAGATGATTTCATAGAGTCTGCTATAAGGCTCAGAGACCGAGACTGAATTAGGTCAAGTTTATTCAAACTGCACTTATTACCGGGTTCGAGTAAAAACGATCCATAATCTAACACACTTCGAATTATAGCATTGTATAAAAGCTTTAGATTAAAAGGGTGAGCACCCCACCATACTCCAGATAAACATCTCAAGATGTTAAGGTTTATTTTCACACTTGGTAACAGTGTAATCACAATGCTGACGGCCGCTTAACTTATGATCTAAAAATAGGCCAAGAAATTTAACTGATTCTTTTACTGGAATTATATTTTCATTAATCATTATGTTGATACCCGGGATGTTTCTTTTGCGAGAAAATAGGACTATATTACTCTTGGAAGGAGATAACTCCAAGCCATTCTTATTGAGCCAGGCATTTAAATTTTTTTAAACCGCAATACCTCATTGCTTCAACAACAGTTTTTTCTTCTTTTTCATGGCGGGAGGTGCCGCACTCGCGTCATTCTGTGAATGAGGTTTTCATTAATTTTGACGCAGACAATATCCCAACCCCATTCGGTTACAAGAGGACATACTAATACTCGTAAAATATATTACATAAAATAATAAAGTGTAATGAGTGTGTGTCGCGAAGTTTCGCTTTTATCATTATTTACTTCCTAAATAATAAACATCCACCCTAGGTCTCTGCGCTCCGTCGTAATATTGGGCTTGTAAAAGTGCCCAGCTCTAGGTCTCTGCGCTCCGCCGTCATCTCTACCAACTTTTGTTTTTGTGCATTTTTTTTTCTGTGACAGCTGATTCAATTGAATGTCGCATTTCTATACGTGAAGTATACCAGCCGCATTTATTTGCCAATAATGACCAAAACTTATTTTTCCGGCTCCGACATTGCAAAGATGATCTGAAATGAAAACTCAAAGGTTATTATATGTATAACTGAAGTGTTTAGCTATATCTAGGTACTGTAAAGAAAAAGGCGTGAACACAATAAAATGCTCTGCAATTTTATCTGCAAAATAAAAAGCATTAATTGTTTATTCATTGCTGTCTGATTCTAAAATTTCAATTTCAAATGATTCATCTGTTTCACTTGAATCACCATAACCAACTTTTATAATGAACCGATCCAACCCATCTTCTGTAATTCTGTCGCATTCCTTATGCTTATTTTCTACACGTGTGACATGATCACACATTTTTTTGTAGTTATTAGATGATTGAATAGAATATTTTTATTTGCATAAAATGTTGTTTACCATATGGGTTATGAGAGGATGTCGATATGGTGGATATATATAAGAATATAAAAATAACTTAAATATTTTTCTCGAAGCTGGCGTCCACGTCAAGAAGAAAAATCTGTCTGTCTGAACGACATCTGCGCGCGCAGCTTCATGATACGTGCGCAATGTAAGTTGCGCGCGCCGCTGGTTTGACGCCAGGTAGGCCGAGATGGGACATGTCGATGTTCCGATATCGATAATCGAACAATATAGTATAAAAAAGATAAATTATAAAACTAAAATATAAATATGAAAAAGCAATGTGTAGAGGTAGCCTACAACCATTTTGTCGAATAGCGTCGAAAAGCGTCCTTGTAAAGCCGGTATCATCAAATAGCTGTTGTAATTTTGTCTATAGATTACTGATTTTTCATTTTTGATATGCCCGTATAACCACAGATCGATGGTCATAATAAACTTTGCCTTGGCCTTATTGTCTTCGACAACATTCATTTTGCAGGCGCTTTCGATGTCTATGCCTTCTAAAATCAGCAAATTTCTGGCCATTTGTTACAAACGAATGATGTCGACGCTTTTAACACGTATAAAAACAAGTTTTCGTTTTCGCAAATTTGTCGTTATATTCTCTTTTCAAGTCTTTACAACACTGACAACACAAATCTGACAGTAGGCGCGGTGAGGGCGCGGCGGTCGCGCGTCCCCCGCACCACGATACGGCGCGAGCGCTCACCGCCCCCGTACTACGCTATCTGTGTTGTGTCGGTAACATCTTTTGTTTCTGGCTGCGAACGTCCAATCATCGTAATTCTCACGTCCTTTTAGTTTCGGCACGTTTACTAAATATCCGGACGACATTTTTATTTTTCGATTTCGAGATTCACGAAAGAAACAATAATTCATTTTATTTTGCCAGGGCCCATAACCTAATTGGAACCACAGACTAATTTATATTTCATAAAGTTCATTAAACATAGACAATTACTTACAGATTATAAATGAGGCCAGTCGCATACTTAAGTATTTTGATAAATTTTTATAAATTTCCAGAAAAGCTTGACAGATTTATAAAGTCTTCGACATGGGCTTCTAAGCTTGGAACTTCATCACTATTATTTATGAAATATTGCAATAGCAATAACAATCTCTTGAGTCAGCTCAATATTCACTTTCATGCCTTGATTTGATTACGGTTTTTATTGACAGCCCACAGGAAGTCGTTTCTTCCACATTGCAAAGCACCTTTCGATACAATTTCTTGTGCGTATATGAGACTCATTGTAGATGTCACATGATACTGCAATGATGTAGTAGATAGTTTTTGAGTGGGTATCCTGCATCACCAAGAATTCTCCTATTTTTTCCCTGAATCGTGTCCTATTTATCATGATTCAAAGGCAGAACATAAACTGCTGTTATTAAAAATTGTACTGTCATGACTGGCACAAGGCCATCTAGCTACAGCATTTAAAAGCATTAGGCTGGACCCACACTGTCTCGGACGGTGAATGGGGGTTGGAATGACAAGATTTCTCATGCCAAATTATACAGGAAGGAGAATTTTATGTCGAGATGACCGAGCAGAGGCGATCTTCGCCACTTTCGCCGACAGCGTAACCCCCTCCATATTGCAAATGACGTTGACTCGCATCAGCGCTACCCGCAAAATGGATGAATTTGTTTAGCAAAACGAAGCGGTTGTAGGACATTATTTGTCTTAACCAGTGCATTTCCAGGCAAAACTGTGTCCTCTAATATTCCTCCTGCGATTTTCGTAAATCAATACCAATGTACTGCAAAGAGGGTGAACGTGAAAGAGGGTGAAAGGGTCTCATCCACGTCAGTGTCTTTCCACTGATGCAGACGCATCACGATGTTGGGCATTCTGCAGCCCGGTGTGGCTCCCCGCATCGCATACAGGCTTGCTCTCCGTGGCAGTTATGGGAGCTGTGCCTGAATTTCTGGCACCTATGGCATTCTTTTGGCTAGTCCAGTTGCTAATTTTCTACACCACAAGTGGTGGATATTTGTTTAATGTGGCTAATCCAGTTGCTAATTTTCTCCACCACAAGTGGTGGATATTTGTTTAATGTGGCTAATCCAGTTGCTAATTTTCTCCACCACAAGTGGTGGATATTTGTTTAATGTGGCTAATCCAGTTGCTCATTTTCTCCACCACAAGTGGTGGATATTTGTTTAATGTGGCTAATCCAGTTGCTAATTTTCTCCACCACAAGTGGTGGATATTTGGGCTTTCTCAACTCAAACGCGCAGACTTTTATGTTATTACTTTGACCCAGTCAAGCGGCCTTTGAATAATGTCACAGAGTCATCGATTGAGATTTCTCGTGCCAAATTATACAGGAAGGAGAATTTTGTGTCGAGATGACCGAGCAGAGGCGATCTTCGCCACTTTCGCCGACAGCGTAACCTCCTCCATCTTGCAGATGACGTTGCCGCGCATCAGCGCTATCCGCAATATGGATGAATTTGTTTAGCAAAACGTAGCGGTTGTAGGACATTATTTGCCTCAACCGGTGCATTTCCAGTTAAAACTTTGTCCTCGAATCACCGACCGTAGCACAGGGTTCCGTCATTACCGGCACCTCACTTAGTTTTCCGAGTCCTATTTCCAGCTGCATGGGGGAACGCACTTGTGCGCCCTCGCCCCGTAACGAAAATGGTAAAAGTATTTCCAATCCGGCCTCCGCGACTTCCTACTGGTATCAGCTGCGGGAGTAGCACCTCTCCCGTGACTGCGGCCTATGGAGCGCGATTGATGAGCGTTGCCGGCTTGCGTCTTCTGCAAGTTATCAATCCTGTTCTTAATTTTACGGATTTCGTTAATATTTAAATCCGTGGAGATGGCGGAGTGGGCTGACGACGAATCAATCGATTTAATTTCTACCACGACCGCGGGGACGTTCGTCTCACCTTGTCCGCTATGCGGGCTAAAATATCCAACTCGCTGGTCTCCATCACAGTGATTGTTCACAAAAACTTTCTTGAGCTCGCAACGATGGACTGTAAAACCAAGAATTAGTATTTTTTAGTTAGTTAAAAACCCTAGGTTGGAAATTGTTGGAATATGCGAACCACCTCCGGCTCGGCTGGAACGCAGAACTCAATAAGTTAATCAATTTGTTAGTAAAGAATGTTAATTACTCGCGACGCTGAACTGCAATATCCTTTGTCAGTATGGTTAGTGACGCGACGTTTCTCAGCATGAACTGAACTCAACCCGACCTTCGACACGTGTTTCGCCTCTACACGAGGTATCCTCAGGATGTTGACTCGCCGATCGCTGGAACGAGAGTAATTAAATACAATAATGAGACGCTTTCCTGTTGAAATATTTTCAGTTTCACCACTTGTTGATGGGCTGCCGACACTTTTTGGGCTTGTAAGATTTATGTACGTATGTCTCATCGAGATAAATAATCAGCTTTCCCTCTGCACGCTTTAAAGTTTTAAACCTATGGTTCGCAAAAAGTGATCTCTCCAACCGTTCAATTAAACTTGAACGATCGTTTTTGTTTTTCTTAAATTCGTAACCGTTGACAAATAATCTACGGCGAAGTCTCACAACATCCACTAAATCGATGCTGTCTTTTAATTCTGCCAACGATGTTCTTAACATGATAACTTGTTTTCTCACAATGAAAAATTCGTTAATTTTATTGCGAATAGCATCAATGTCAATGCTATCCAAGTTTGACAGTTTTGGTTCATGGGGTCTTTTTTCCCCTGAGTTCTCCACTCACCTTCATTCACCGCACCCTCCTTTTTAATCCTCTTCAAAGTTGCAATATTATAGATCGCACAATAACACCATGCTATTGTTTATTTTTTCAGTAATAACTACATCGTTGTTAATTATGGAGTCTTTAGGACAGCGATCAAATTTGCAATTATGGTTTCTATTTGATTTTGTTTATCTTGCAAGTTGCAACCTTTCATCTCTACTTCGAGCTGAAGAGGATAGTGTTGCTCGAATTTCATTATTGAATACAGGTGCAGGTGCAGAACACTATTTACCATGTTATAACCGTGAATATACCTAATAATTTCTATTTCCTTTATTAGTCAACTATGAGTATTGACTTATTGAATACATAATGTACTTTGACCGCGCTTGGGCGGTTACTCGTCGTCAAAAAGTTCGACGACAAACCATTTACTTTAAACACTTAATTTAAAACAAAGGGTATGGACACAAATAATAGATAGTAAATACAAATTAGTGTTTTTTATTTCATTATTTACAACAATTGTTCGAAATGACCACCATTAGCCGTTATGCATGCCCTAAATATTTTGATACACGACTTTTTTATTTGGCGAGCATAACCCTCGCTTGTAATGTGTTCCGCGGCTTCTTGCATTTCCTCATGCAAATGTGTGAGACAATCCACCTTGATATCTCCTACCGACACCAAATTGATGTCACCTACGTCGCGTAAACTAAATCCCCCAATAGAAGAAATTCAATTATTTTGAATGACAACGTCTTGAATACCTATTGGAAAAACATTTTATAAGAGCAAGAGAGGGATACGTAAGGCATCTTTTGTTTGCAAAAAATTCCCTGATATTGATTTGACTTTCCTCATTTTCGTCATGCAAGCTTTGTTTGCAAAGACTACATTTTTTTGCATTTAATTTTTTTAAAACATCCTGTCACATACTCAAGTTGTACCCTTACTTTTGGATTCCGTCATTTCTCTTCAATCTCAAAAAAACGCAGTTTAACACAGGTTTATGATGGAACAATGTACATGCTACAAAGTCTTCCGTTTTTTCCAGTTTGTAAAAGCGCATGTCTAATAATCTCAGAGGCGGTTGCCCCTGGATTGGCTTTCAAAACTGATGCAACCCCCTATATTGTTAAGCCAAGCTTACCATACCTTGCAACCTTTTTCGGGAGACCAGGAAGTTTGGGAATTAATGGGATTCCTTCTTCCAGTTCTTTAAGTATCAGGATGGCCGCCTTCCTAAGATTGGTATCTGCCTTTGATGCTCGTGGCGGAGGGGGACTCGGAGCCCTGGAGGAGTCCGAGTTGGGAGACAAATACGTATTAGTCACATTAAAGATGTAAATCCCTGTCCCGGTTTGGTTATACGCATCAACCTTCCCGGGAATGGACGAGTAGTTCTGTATTACAGTCATAAGAATTCCTTTCACTCGATCTCTTTCCACCGCACTCTGAAGGAAAGATAAATCCACTTGCACTTTCCGGTCTCCGAGGGTTTTCACATCATGTCCTGCATTGGAAAGGAGATGATGAACCGTCCTCCCTAGACTTCCCTGTTGTTTAGAGAGCTCGGTGTATCCTTCTACCAGATAATCCTGATCATCATCTGGTGGAAGACCGGGGAGATCAGATTCAATTGGGAAGTCTGATATAAGAGGTAACATATCGACATCATCCCACCCATCATCCAGGTTTCTGGTGACAGAAGGCCAAGGATCATCAGACTTAGCTTCCTCTACAGGGTACTTTTCTGATTCCTCGTCAGACTCCGTGATTTCCTCCCCTTCTCGATCATATTGTGGCAGAATGCTGCTCCAGTTCTCTCTAATGGCAACTTCCTTGGCTTTCTTGATCCTGATGGCGTCCATAGTTTTTTTCAATAGGGGTGTTGTTTAGGGAGTGTTTATTTTTTGTGGTTAGACCGTAGACGTCTTTAGATACTGTCTAGGTAAACCGGCGTCTAAAAGTTTATTTTTGTGAGAACATGCGTATTGTCTCATTAGAGAAAAAATGGTTCACCTGGATTTGTTGTATTTAAATCAGTTACTGCAAGAGCTCTTGCAGCCTTTCTCTAATTATTTGGTTTCTTTCCTCCTCCCTCTTCCCTATCCCGTGCCTCAACGTCCCGCTGCAAGTGAGTGGGGGTTGAGTGGGTTGGGGTCAATAAGAGAATATATAAATAGATTGGAAGGATTGTGGAAGTGTTGGGTGTGGGAGTTTTGTCGAGTACTTGGTTTTCATGCAAAATTTCACTGTTAGCTTCCATAATTTTAGTTTTGGCTGAAAAGTATTGAGCTATTGCAATGTTTCTGTGCTCTTGCGTGGCACTGCCGCCATTTAATTTCCTGCTCTTCGTACCTGGAAACGAAACATTTACATGTTCCGTAAGCATTTCTTTATGAAGCACGACAGTATTTATATTACATCCGTCTCTTTGGTTAGTTAGTTATTATGACTGACAAAATGAGTCGATCGTCGTCGATTTTTCTCATACCGATAACAACATTGTTGCATCTATGAATTTTTGCGTACTTTTGTTGTTTTTTTGGATATGATATTTGTGTTTTACTGCACGTACTGTGTATTTTTTTATGTGTTTGCTTTACTTATGTTTGCATATTTCTGACTATCGATCAAAAAACCCAACCTTTCCTCTGAAAGGAGCGCTTTTAATATTTAACATATTTTCAATTTATAGAAGCAATTTTTGTTTTTCGATTTTCAGTACTTCATTTACATACAAAATGTCATTTCCATTTAAAAATTTGTTAATAATAATACACACAACAGAACATAAGTAGTAGAAACTAGTCAAACTGGGAAAAGCCGTGGTGATGTTTTTAAAAATAAAAAAACTATAATTTGTCCGAGCAAATCGGTAGCTGAATACAGACTGATGTCTCTAAGCCTTAGAAATAACAACTATCCTAATGCAACATCATCAAATCGTCCACTATCTGTCGCGTGGGCGAGTGGAACTTCCCGGAGCTAATAACAAAGAAATGCTTACAAGGATAAAAATACAGGACGACTGGACGATGCAGGTGGTATAACTAACTACCTAATTAAAATGGAAAGTATTGAATACACTTACAAACTGACAGTTAATACTGTAGAAGCCTTTTCTATTATAGAATAGATCACCAGGTGCAGTAGGGTGATTTATGGGTGGTTTGGCTATTGCAACATGAGTCCCATCTACTGCACCTATGGTATCAGGTATGTTAAACAGTTCTTGAAATCTGAAACAAACTAAGGTTAGGTATATAAGATATCTAAGTTAACCTACTGTTTGTTTAATTAAAATAGTTATGAAATTAAACTTACTCTGCCTTTGCAACTTCAGCGTCAGTTATAGGGAATTTAATGTGCCGTGAGGTTAATTTGGTCACAATTGCATTTTCCACTATTTCTAAGCACCTACTAACTGTTGGTTGGCTCTGACCTAACAAATTGTCTTGCCCAACGGCTGTCTGGTAACTACCTTGGGCAAAAATTGCAGTGCAGCTAAAACCTGCAATGGAAAATAAAATTGTAGAAAGTCAAGTCAAAATAGTAATAAAGGCCTAATAGGTAACAGCAAATTTCAATTCACATCAAATAGTAGATGTATAGCAGGTAAGTAGTATTTTTGCAAACCTTTAAATGTTTTGGTATGAATCCTCTTAGTAAGCAAGGGTCATTTAATGTATTGACTAAATTAATTGCTGCAAATTTGGGTAGCCTAAAAATTTTCCTAAATCTTTCCTCTGCTACTTCAAAGAGACTGGAATGATCCCGCAAACTTTCCATTCTTATTCGTTCTTGATAGGTTCTGAAAAGTATAAGTTTACGTATTTTTAAGAGCACCTGAAAATTACCCAACACGTCTCGTTTGCTCTTTTGTACATGTTCCGTCATTACAGCTTTATTAACCACGACAGTATTTACGTATTTATATTAGTACTAGGTTGTGCCCGCGGTTTTCACCCGCGTTCCCACAGGAACCGTGCATATTTCCGGGATAAAAAGTAGCCTATGTTACTCTCCGGTCCATAAACTATATGTATGCCAAAAATCACGTCGATCCGTTGCTCCGTTACTGCGTGAAAGAAGGACAAACCAAGAAACACACTTTCGCATTTATAATATTAAGTAGGATAGGATTTATATTATCTCTTTGGTTAGTTTGGTGTTTCTTTTATTATGACTGATAAAATGAGTCGATCGTCGTCGATTTTTCTCATAGTGATAACAACATTGTTGCATCTATGAATTTTTGTGTGACGATTTCCTAATTAAGTTCAATTTACACACAGTAAATGACACTTTATCACGTAATAGTAGTCAAAAGTCACAGGAAATTAAATGACACACAGGATCAGCAGGGACATTGCGTATTTTGACCTTGCAGGATGCAGCAAGCTGGAGGCAAATGTGAACCTTTGTCTTGGGATTTAGCAGCGAGGAGCTGGACGAGTGTCCCTTCCAGGATTTCCAGAAAACAGCGATGGCGTTGACGGTGAAGTCTGGACTTCCAGGACTCCAGGACACGGCGATAGAGGTAACGGAAGCGGTGATTTCCTTTCTTTCAGGTTTAGGAGATGCAGCGAGAAGTTCAGTAGAAGATGATGCCAGTTAGAGTCGGTGGGGGTGAGAAATGGTCACTGCAATAACTGCCCGTTGTTGCGAAGTTGGTGTTTATTTAACAGAGTTTTAAACACGATTATTTCTATCACCTCACACAATAGTTTATCTAAAAGCACCGAAAGTCTATATTTACGAGTCACTTCTAACCACATATTCAGTTTGCATACATAATATATTAAAAGAAATAAAAAATCGAAGCATACTTTGTGGGCAACAAGTGCAGTAACGTTTTCAATAATTGAGGAGTAGGCGAACAAAACGTCACTTTTCCATTTTTTAACGTTTTTATTTTTTTGATTGATTCGTGTTGGCAATACTGAGACACATCGTTTCATGCGTTAAAATCTCGACAAAAAGCTTTTTTATCGTAGAAAATCGACTTCAAAACACAACTACTCCTGCAAAACACAACTACTCCTTCAAAATACTTTTTTAGTTTCTGTAAAAAAATTAAAAGTGGAAAAGTGACGTTTTGTTCGCCTACTCCTCAATTTCTTCATCGTTTCCATATCAAAAGTTCGCTTTTACAAATAAACAATTTAAAATTTTTAAATGCATTGACGAGCTGACGAGACTTCCGTGAGTATGGCACGATGAAACACAAACTTATTAGCATACCTATTTGTTATTAATGTTAACGCTTGTGGGTATGACTCATTAACTAATGGTAACCCTTCAACTAACACCAAGCCATCGCCTTTTAAATATTTCCGCAAATAAAATAGTTTCTGCACCGCAGCTATACTTTTGTTACTGTCTATGACTGCCATGTCGTGGAACCTTTTGAAATGCACTATTTCCTTGCCGTCGTACATAGGAATTTCTATTTGTTCCTGTCAGTGACAGCAATGCTACCATATTCAAAGAGCAATGGTTTCATCCGACCCGGTCATTTCAGAGTTTAAAATGGCCGAAAGGAAGAAGAAAATAAAAATATCTATAAGTATAATAAAAATAATGTAATCTGCTAGAGTGCCGCGAGCGGTGCCGTCGGACGCGGGAGGTCTAGCCGAGCACGGCGATTGCTCTTTCATGCAAAACGGTGCACAAATGTTAAATACATATATTAGAGGCTATAATAAAACAATAACACAATTACATTTGTACGTTATTTATTACAATTAGGTATCATCCATCACTCATATTACCAAAGACTATAAATCCTGTTGACTAATGATACAACTTCCCCTCATGCGAAAACGAACTATGTAAATGCACTACTCGCCACTGCGAGTACGAGTGCAGACTTATAACTTATCGATATTCAATGTATACTTTACAATTAATATATATACTGTTATTCATTATTTTGGAAAAATAATAACCTTTCGTTTGGATTTGTTAACCGACTTCGAAAAAAGAGGAGGAGGTTAAATGTTCGACTGTATGTATTTTTTTAAGTATTTTAACTGATTTCTCCGTCAATTGCGGACCGATTTTGAAAATTATTTTTGTTGTTTGAAAGTGTATCATCTCAAGGTGGTCCCATATACATTTTATGGAAGAACATCTAAAGATGAAAAAATGGTACTTGAATTTTCATATATCGCGATATTTTCATCGAAGTAGGTTCCCGGTTTTTTTAAAGTATTTCTGCCTTTTGTTGTTAGATTTCCAGACATCCCAGATATCAAGGAAAAGTGGATAGAAGCGACTCAAAAAGAGAATTGGTTCCATACATCGCAAGTCATGGAATCCATTCAGTAGCTTCGACGTGATGCGTGGCCAAAATACAGACAGACAGACAAAAATAAAAATACAGTTTTGGCTTCAGTATAGATAGGAGTGCCATCCAAAAAAAATGTGACCTGGAGTTTTATTATAAGTAGTATTATAGATTAATTTATAAAGTAAGTATGTATTGTCTAGGTTTTCCATATAATAATTTATTATTAATCGTATATGTCAGGGAATCAAGAATGCGATGCTAACTACCTATTCAATTTTATCGATATTATTCTGTTCAGTAGTAGTCGTACCACATCACTAAATTACGTAATCCAAATGATCGGCCAATTGCAAGCATAGAATATTACCTCGCCCCCTGCCCGCGCCGGTGAGATATATTTGTATGAGGAATTGTGTTTATGAGCTATCAACAGGCTAAATAATCTGTGCATATTACTGATCAAGTCACCGCTAACAATCATATTCAATAGTTATTTGTGATTGAGGTAAGCTATGGATAGCAGTTTGTACTAATATTCAACACATGTGGTGAACACACTTAAATACTGGGTTGGAAGCACCGGGGAAGCTTCAAGGAGTCCTACTTGCTGACTGTTCAATAAAACTTCTTCTTGATGATCTTTGGTTTTTATTCCTTGTACTTGTAGAGAGGCCGGTTATTCGACGAACTGACTTTTGCGGCAAACGGCTCTCGTTATATACAAAGGGTCTTATCATAAAAAACGGTCATAGAGCAGCTTTCTAAAACTTTCTCTAATTTAAAACGCCTCCCCGATTGGATACAAAGGGTCTTATCATAAAAAGCGGTCATAAAGCAGCTTTCTAAAACTTTCTCTAATTTAAAACGCCTCCCCGATTGGATACAAAGGGTCTTATCATAAAAACGGTCATAAAGCAGCTTTCTAAATTCCATTGTTCTAAACTGGTAAAATGTAACATTATTTCCTATTCCTATTTTGCCTGTCTATTCTATATATCTGTATTTATTTATTATTTGCTAGCTACTATTTAGAAAAAGGAAATATCTTAAGCTATTTACATAATTTTGCTATCGGTCTAAACTATTACAAACTATCAAAGAATCTTAATTATAATGATGTTATTGAAGCTACGTTGTTCTGCACAACACACCATAACAAAGTACAAAAAGATTCACGTTAAACCAAACTACAACAATTCGCAATAAATTTAATTACTGCGTTACTTAACTGCCCAGATTAATCCTTCTCCCCACTGGGAAAACCTTCCCTCATCGATATTAGACCCTTTTTAATTACAATTGCTATAGTAGCCGTCCACTTTTGTTTATTTTCTCTTCGCTAATACCGCCATCAAAATCAGCCTGTACCGTTCTTTTTTTCCTATTGACAGTTACAGCTTACAGGTTGTTTTACAATCTATTTAATAAGTCTGTACTCGAAAATTGCCAGTAGCATAATATTTTAAATAATTTCGACCAAAGTACTAATAATGATTAGAATATTCAAGTAATCGTAAAAATGAATTCATATAATACTGATTACTATAGAAAATAATTCTGATATGCCACTAATTACAACACAAACAAAAGAGAAATGAATTTTTAAATGCGATAAATAACCAAATATATGAATATTTACTGTTTTTACCAAATTGTACTGTTTAAAAGGGCCTCCAGGGTCCGCATTATCTCGGCGGGTTCGGTCTAGCAGAGTAGTAAGTTCTCCACCGCTTCTCTGGCTCGGCCCTTGAGATTCCTGCGGAGCCGGGCAGTATTCTCGGTAGCAGTGTAGTTCACCGCCGATTCATTGTAGGCGGCCTTGAAAGATAGCCATTCTTGGTGCGACCCATTGTATACGGGTAGCTTGTTGTAGTATCTCTGCGATAAGGCGGGCTTGGCTTGTCTGTTGGCGGCAGTTATGGCTGCCGCGAGCTCGGCGATATCGCTTCTTAGAATGGGCGCGGCGATTTCCTTTGAAGTAGCGGCGACGGGCAGTGGCGCGGCGGGTGCAGGTAGTCCGAGTCGATCGTTTACAATCGGGTTCTCGGAAGGCAGCGGCGGCATCGAAGGCGGCGCGTTCAATACGCGCTGTTCGTCATTGTGAAGGACGATTAGGTCCTGGTCCTCGAAGCTCCAGGTCTGTTAATGTCAGTTTGCATGCTGGCCCACCACCCGCTCCACCTGCAGCTCGGTAGATTTTAGAGTACTTCCGCTTTGTGTTATTTTTAAAGTCACTCCACACCTTTACATGAAAAGCAGGATATATAAGCTGTTAAACTAAACAAATGCTTGTCATTAGTTGTGATGATAAAACAGCATTCATAAACTTATTTAAACACATTGTTATATCATGAAAGTGTAAGAAGCATTCTTTACTGAAAAATCGCAGCATACTTTGTACAAATTGAATAGGTACCTACTAGAGCTGGTAAATTGTGTGAAAGATCCATATGATACCTTTTTCCATTTGTCGACAGGCTTGGCTGTTCCTGTCGTGTCTAAGTTGAGAGAATTAGATAGCTCTTGCCATTTTTGTAAATTTGTAAGCCTGCCTTGGGGGCCATCCGCAGGCTTGTTTAAGTCACCGTTTCTAAAAAAAATTGATAAACTTGAGTATCAATTTTATATAAATTAGCAGACAAGACGTAAACAATTTTTCTGATAACTATGTAAATAGTTACCTTTTCATGAAGTCGACCATTAATTCAAACTGCGGTTGGCTTGTTCTTGACATATTGATAATTGAATTTACAAGCACAAGCACTCCAATTGTAGAATTATAGAAATTAGGTATTTAGACTATTTAGGTTAGGAAATACAATAAACAAAACGTCAAACAGAAAAAATAGCGGAATATATTTTGTCTCTTTAAATTTCTCTAAGTGTAAGAGAGATTGATTGTTCCTGCTCGTCGTCCGTTAGTGTCGTACGAGCGTCTTCTTCGTCTTCTAGCTGCGCCTTCGCCTCTAGTGTCGTGATGCTGGCGGCGGCGAGCTCGACTTGAAGATGGGCTTGCTCTTCTTGGGCTCGGAGGTGTGCTTCTTTTGCCTGTACATTTCCAGGTTTCTTGTAGCATAATATTTCCTTTTATAGTGAACAGCGCGGTACGGTCACGGGAGTACAAAGGTATGTCTCTCGGCGCGCATAATCGGCAGCAGTCGCAGCAGTCAGGTCCTTTATGGCGCTCACCAGCAGAATGACGTTGTGGCGTCACGGCCGACGTGAAAAATATTTCACAGCTGCTGTCTTTGGCGTTAAAAGGCTTTTGTTGACTTCGTCCTCGTCAACAATGCCTTCGATAGGCAGACCATTTACAGACGTTATTAGTAGTTAGATGTTCATCACCAGGTATGATTGGCTCTTCCGGTGGCACCGGATGGTGGCGACCTGGGCAGCGAGGCGCTTCTTTACCAGGTCCGCTTCCATGTCCAGTTCCCTTTTTTAGTTCTGCCGGATTCTCGGCCGCCTCCAACTCGGCCAACCTCAGCCTTAGTGTGGAGTTCGCCGTTCTCGTAGAGTGTGCTGGAGATCTGTTCCTTGTACTACGTTCGGCGTCGCCCGGCGCTCGTGCCGGCCGCCGGCAGCGACGGGGATGCAGGCGGTTCTAGTGACAACCGCCTGCGACGTTCCTCTTCCAGACGGCTACGCTCCTCCATCACTTCCATCCGATCGCCCTGGCTTCTCGTGATCACCATGTCCCTACTTGACGATCTTGTTTGGAGAGCTGCAGCACCGGTTCTGGTGCGCTGGTTACTGGAACTCTTTATCCAACTGTTAGTGAGCCTAGGTCTAGCTGCTAACTTTTGGGGTTCTTCTAGTGGACTGTATCAATAAAACTCTTAGTTGATCATTCGTAAAACCAACCAACTATTGCTAGGCGACCTATGGCACGTCGGCTCGCATGTTATCTGGCGGCGGGCAGGCTCGCTGTCCGCAACTTTAGTCGTCTTGTAAATGGTTGGACTATTGATTTTATTGTTGTTGGTGGTGGGGCCGAGATGATTTTTTTTATTTATTTTTTTATTGCATATGTGGCAATCACTGATAAAAATAGTTCATTTGGTGTTTTTGTTGTTTGCAATTTCGTTATTAACAGATAACAGATAAACATTTTATTCTCCATTCTCCAAATTTGGCACAGAATCACATCCTGTGCCAAATTTGAATTACCATTTTTGTTTGTGTCTTTTAATATGTTGTAGTATGTTTTTACCAATTGGGAAAATGGGTTTTCCCAAGTGGTAAAATTTAAATTTTTAATATGTTTGTATGCTTCTATCCTCCGCCAGGCGCTTGACCTCCTTGTACGAGGCGACATCTACCATCTCCCTGATTTGGTCTAGATACGATCGTCTCGGTCTCCCTTCGTAGGTTAATTAAAATGAATTATTCGATTGAAACTGTGATGCACTTAATTTTGAGCAAGCACAGAAATTTCCCTTTCACAGTATCTCTGTTATCTTGTGCATATCCAAGTGGGTATGCACAGGATAACACGTTTTTTGTCTCTTTCACTCTCTAGTATGGGTATGCGGCAACCTCGATTTTTCATATCCAATTGAACCTGATTATTTATATGTTGCCAACCGACAAATTTTTATCAATTGCGATAGAAAGAGCTTGCTCAGGCGTGTATTGAGTATTGACAGGGAGGAATTCCGAATTTTCTTTTAAATATCAGCTGTAGCAAAGTCGGGTGTAAGGCAGAAGTTAATTATGGTCTCTAAACTTTTTGAAGATGAACTGTATAGACAGGATTGCGCGCCTTATGAATATTTTTGCAAAAAAGGCTAAGAATCCGTGTCTGTCATATTTCCAATTAACTAAATTACACAAAAGCTCGGATCGACCAATGCACAGCAATTGGCGATCGCCTATCATACTTCTCGCTTGCACTCATAACTGCTGGCACTAAATCTACTTGCAATATCCTTACAATACAATAAATAGTAAAAATGAAATGACACAAAATCGAGGTAAACAACACATGAGCTTGTATGAAAGGCGTGAGGCCGAAACAAAAAATATATAATTATATGTACCTATCTATGTCACTTTAGTTTGGCTTTTGGAGTAATTATTTTTGTCGTCGTGTAAGAAATTGTAATCATTTAATTAGCAAAAAAAGGGCGTAATTCCTGGAGCTTTCATTGCAGAGTTATAGGTACCTATAATAATGAAAACTATTTTTATAAAAAAAACATTAAGTATATCCTTTTTGGTGCAACGCGAAAATAAGTTACCCGCAATATGTATTATGTATTTTTAGGCACGTGTGTCGTTTGTGTATTATTTTACTTTTATTTTTTGTCAACTAATAATTCTTTCGTTCTTTCTTTCTTTTCATGTTTTTCTGTAATACATTAATCAAATTTCGTAATTTTTACGTACTGATTGTTTTAAGAAACTATAGCTTTAGATGTTATTTGTTATGCAAGGCTGCAATGTTATTTGGCGAAGTATCTAATTGTATTGATTCTGAGATTAAAAAATAGAATCCTGTAGCGAGGTTTTCAAAGGTACTGCGCGCAAAGTTGCTTTTTATCCACTAGCGTGAAAAAAGCACTTGCACGCAGACAAGACCTCTCCGATTAAAATATATTTTATGTATAGTAAGATAAGATAATATTTATTACCAAAAAAAAATGTACATTATGAAATATATTTTATAGTGTTAACCGACACTAGCGGATGTTCACATAAATATATACATCACAAAAATTTCGCTTCCAACAGGATTCGAACCTGCGTCTTCTGGCTTGCCGGGCCAAACGCCTTAACCGCTAGGCTTCCTGTTGGAAGCGAAATTTTTGTGATGTATATATTTATGTGAACATCCGCTAGTGTCGGTTAACACTATAAAATATATTTCATAAAGTTTAAATAATGCAAAATCTCTCGCCATTTGATTGGTACTGTAACGTATCACAATGGAGTAGGCATCGCTATAAAGCGGGTCTGCTAGATGGAGCTACGGCTTGTAAGCCGAAAAGAAATACATCATATCAAGAATTTCGCAATCAACATTAATTGCTCCCATAGCCTAGCGGTTAAGGCGTTTGGCCCGGCAAGCCAGAAGACGCAGGTTCGAATCCTGTTGGAAGCGAAATTTTTGTGATGTATATATTTATGAAAAAATGTACATTATTATTTTACTTAACAAAAGAAACAAACACTTAAAGTTAACACAAGATTATCGGCGAGCCCCAAACTAAGCACTAGGCCTGTATTTTGGAGCTCAAGTACAATTGTACCTGCGGCGCAAGTACGGATCTATTCGGGTCGATAAAATTCGATAACATTCGATAAAATTGACATTTAAAATGGATAAAGTGGGTTTTATCGATTTTAACTGCCAATTTTATCGAATATTATCGACCGAAAAGATCCGTACTTGCGCCGCAGATAGGTTTGTGATACTGTATAAATATATATAACTGTATATGTTTAAAGAAGTTCATATTTTATAACTAGGTGGCGTTGCACGTCTCTGCATCGCGTAAGCACAACACGCACGTCTCGTTTTTGACAGTTGTATGACACATGATTAATTGAGAAAGTTTTTAGCGGCCAAAAAGTTGTTTCACTACCGTCCGTCTCTATAACTAATATAATATACCTAGTATAAGTTTATTGATTTGTGTGTACTTTAACTATGTACCTGCAGCTATTTTCTCAGCACGTGTAGATTCGTACCTAATTGTCGCGCGTGAACTAAATGATAATGATATATAAAACTTTATAAATAAACGGTTTTTTTAACAATCAATTGCACTTTTATTTCTTCGAAATGTGACCATTTTGTGTTTTATTTGTGTCATATGTGATGTGACCAGGGGCGTATTTACCCTAGGGCCAAAAGGGCCATGGCCCGGGGCGGCAGGCTGCGGGGGCGGCGCAAGCAGAAGAATTTATAAAACCCTACCTAACTCTTAAGGCTCTCATTAATAAACAGTAGGGCTCTTATCAATAAACAGTGTTAAACGGTTGAATACTTAGTTAAAATGTGTTTGGTCTCTTTCGATTCAGTTTAAAATTGTCAAATACCAATAAAGACAAAACATAGTTTAACTAAACCACCGTTTAGCACTGTTTATTAATAACAGCCTAAATCTAGTAAGGTGGTCGTGGGCACAGAGGAAATAATACTACGTAGAAGAGACGGAACTTGGAACATATTTTAAATTTTTTAAAATATATGGTCTGTCCATAAATTGCCAACACCAAAGAGAAAATCCACTACGTTACGCCAACATGAAGAAACCAAGTATTTCGTTGGATAGTGATGTGACCTTCATATATCGATACTAGTGATGTCTTTTATCGACAAAATTATCGATGATTGGGCCTATAATCTCTACTATTATGTAATTCAATCATTCATAAAAATATTTAACTGCATGTACATATGTATTGTGCATACAAACTTGTAGTAGGTTAGGAAGTCGGAGGTAAATAATTAAATTACTTCGTGTCTTATTACATTTTTAATTAAAAATTACACTTTAAACGTTAATAACTAATCATTATTACATGATAGAATAAAATGAACAAATATTAGCAGTCTTAAAATATTAATACGGTGTTGTTTACTATTTACTTATATTTAGTTTAATAAGAGCTACTACATAACTTAATTAGTTTTTCGATTCGACAAATTTATCGAACGGACTTCCGTACTTGCGCCGCTGGTCAGCTTAAAAATATTTCCGGATTACTGGAAACATCAATACTGGTTGTGGCAGATTCTGTGGAAAATTGGGAGGGCTCTTCATTTTTTGTCTCTTTATTCTTATTTTACTAAACACTAAATAATGAAAATCTGTCATAAAATCATTTGCATCTTTTTGGAAATTTGATCCTCTGCTGTGTGGTGCAGTTAAACCTGACCTGATACAACCGAAGATTTTAAAGCACCAATAAAATTGGAGCATGTTCCATGATTGTTTGTTGGACTGTGTTGGCGCAAAATACAGGCAAAGAAGCCTCCCCGTTGGCTTTATCTGATAACGCACTCTTCACACACTCATTTACCACTCATTTTGAGACAATATCACTGATAATCTCTTATAAATACTAATCCACACAACACAGAACTTAGGTCACAAAACTCGTTTCAAACTTCAATACCAAACGGCAGCACCAAAACGGAGAAGCCCGGATGGGCTCTACTTAACGTTCTGGTGAGGAATTTAGCAGCAGATATTTCTTACAACGTAGGTACTCCAAACAAATTAAATACAAACTTGCTGTGAAACGTGAATGTGAAAATTTCCGCCATGTCTGATGTCACCAGTGTTGCCAGCGCGTATGAGCGATTTCGGACGATAATCTGTCTGAAAAGGGACGGTTTTGATGGTTAGCGGACGGTTTTAAAAAAAAGTGTTATTTTATATAATCCGTACACAATAGTGGTACATTCAAATCAAATCAAATCATTTATTTGCTAGAGTACATGTTAGCGTAAGGTCTTATACAATATTTTTGATCAATGTATTCAACCTGCAGGCAGGTGTGCAAATATTGTTATACATTTTAAGTCCACAATCAAATCCAAGACATTTTAAGTTCATAATTGATAGTCGGTCATACATCTTTTAATTTTATTTGCAGTAACAAAAAAATGTAAAACCATTATTGGCTTTAGGTAACGTATATAAGTAATGTTAAGATTTTTAAGAGCTGTGGTTTTTATGAATAAATAAATAAATAAAATTACTGTCGAGGCCATTATTTGCGGTTTCGTCCGAGATTTTTTTACGTTGTTTCTCCAACTTGAGAAGAAACTATCAAATTAAAATCCTCAGTTCGGTATGAAACTTACATTTGCACCAAATTGACCGCGCGCGTTTTTTGTTCTTTTTTAAACTTTTGAAAATGATTGTGTATTCAGCCCTCATAAAATAAATAATACTTTAATTTATGTTAAAGTGTGCTTAATGTGTATGTTTTACAAATTCCTGTTGATCTGAAGATTCGTCCTAAAAGGGACGGTCTTGTTGAAGGGACGTCGATAGGACGGACGAACATTGAATAGGACGGTAAACCGTCCTAAATAGGACGATCTGGCAACACTGGATGTCACAAACGAATATTTCAATTTGATTTTGATGTTTGGTTAACGCTTATGATGTTGGCTAACCTGGCAAGTTTGAAGGTTGGTTAGGTTGGCTAAACGCGGACAGAATCCAATACAATAGTTAATCAAAAGCAGTTTCGACAGACTGGTCGTGGGTGTGCGGCAGGGCGGCGGGGCCTGCAGGCCCAGGGCGCTGAATCCTAAAATACGCCACTGGATGTGACGGCCCTTATCCTAACGCCTGAAAACGGGCCCATTTCTTTGCGTGCTAGGTAGAAAACTCTGGATCTATGAACTAAACCAGCACTGGTAGAACTATATGAAGATATCATGCTTACGCAAATATATATTTATTATGTTAGTGGTAGGACTAACTCTTCTGCGAGTGTCCGTCTGGGTTGTTACCACCGCTTTGTCAGTGAAGTCTCCCGCCAAGCAGTAGTGTACAAGCATTACTGTGTTCCGGTTTGATGAGCAGAGTAGCCAGTGAAATTACTGGGCTTATGAGACTTAATACCTAATGTCTCAGGGTAACGAACGCACCACGCCTGTTAATCTGCCTAGTATACATACTACACTTCGATAAATAATAAGTTTTAAAAATAATTAACGCTGATATAATGCTTGCTATTCTCGGGATTTCCGATAAAAATAAGGAAAAAGGGAAACGTTCTAATTAATAATCATAAGGACAATCAATATAATAAATACCTATTTAATTAATACCATGCAAAATATGAAGATTTGTTTGTCCTAAATTTTTCATATAGATTGTGCCAAAGCTCAGTGCAGCAGTGAAGTGTTACGTCTTGAACACAGCGGCTTACCTCCGTACCCTAGAACGCAAACTCCACCCTACCTCGACTCAGTCGAGGGGTTTTGCTTCTTTTTATCTACTTTGAAGTTTATACAGGCTTACCTCTGCCGCCAATTTTGTAAGTTTTGATAGCTCTAAGAATGATTATAAATAAGCAGAGGCAGACTAGAAAATTTATAAAAAAAAGCATCATTACCTATTCTATAGACTAGATTAGCACTGAGTTCGAGGTAGACTGGAATTTGCGTTGTAGTATACGGAGGGTAGTAGACATAATATATTATTTGGAGATTTACTGCTTAAAATAAAAATACTTGTAACATTGACAGTCATCAGTCAGGATAATGTATTAGATACTATTAATTTCATTAACAAGAGTGAATATTGTTTAATTAAATAGTGTTTTTTTCTTATAAAAATATAATCTAATTAATCAAATTAAAAATTTTGTGTTGCCGTGAGGAATCGCGCGTCACGAAGGCAAGTCGTCGTGTGAAATAGAACGAAAGAAAGAAATTATTTATTTCAGAACTAGATAAAAATCAAATAAATAAATAAATCTCAGTTATTGAGCTGCAAGGTCAGAGGTTATATATATATATCCTCTAAGGCTGCAAGCGTCAGCAATATGAGGGTGACACGGGAGATCTTCCCTTCCGTTGAGAGCGAGCAGAAGAAAAACGACACGCTAGAGACTTTGCTCACCCTCGACTCTTCGACAACTCAACAAAAACCAGAAACTAGCTCATGGACTATTAGTGGTTTCTTAGATTCTAAAATATTAAAAGCTGTGACGTTGTTTACGAGTATTTTGTTATTTGTGGTGTACTTTTCGTGTCAGAGTAATGACACTGACGACAGTGACGACGACATCCAGGGGCTACTGAATTTACCAGCAGGTGAGTAAAACTGTGGCTCCTTGATCCTGCTATCCCGGGCCCGCTTTATGTCCGGGCGTTTAATAGGCATTAGTGGAGTCGTAGCGAACACCAAGAGGCGTTTTAGTGTTTGTTAAAAAAGTAGGTACCTGTACCTAGGTTGAATCTAAAATGTAGCTGATACGTTTTGGATGGGTACGTAGCTGGCGACGTCGCCCGAGAGGTAAGGGTCCTAAGATCAAATCAAATCATACATTTATTTGCAAGAATACATAATATTACATATTTCAGATGTTCCAAAAAAAAGTAAGAGGCAGCTTACACGCTCAAGCAAACACGCGGATTTCGTGATACTCGAAATGCGCGCTTGACGTAAAAGCGTTGTTATTCTGACACGCAAACGTACGTTTGATTGAGCGTCTAAGCTGCCCATAAGACCAAGCTTCTGAGACAAGTTGAAGCGTGGACTACTGCTTATTTTGTGAAAAATCAATTTATTTTAACATTAATATGGAACAATAATTAACAATATCAGATATAGTGATCATCTGCAGAGTTATTTTAATTTATGTCAGAAGCGACACATAGGCGTCGCCAGGCCCTGTTCCAGAGGGGGGAGGGGGGGCAAGTTAATATTATGGAGGATGAGAAGAATATGAATTTCAGGTAGCGCTTGCGTCACAAACAACGTCACCGGAACGTGCGTTCTCAAGCACAAATGCGATATACTTCTTTACAACTTAGCCTACCCGGATGAAGAAGAGGCACCCGATGTAAGTTTTTTTATATTTGGCAACGAGACGTGGGGGTCGTTTGCCTGATGGTAACCAGGGGCCTTACCGGCTAACAGAATCGTGTGAGTTTTCAACTCCAAATCAAAGACCAGCGGTCGCTATGTCTTCGGCTGGAAGTCTAGAATTTTCCTCTTTTTTGAATGAACGTTAAGGAAACACGTTTGTATGAACATCCGCTAGTGTCGGTTAACACTATAAAATATATTTCATAAAGGAAACAAGTTGTTACAAAACGAAAATTAGCGAAAACTCTAAACAATTCTTTCCAGCCGAAGACTGACCGCTGGTTTTACTCGGCTTGGAATCGAACACGATGACGATTGCCGTTAGCCGGTAAGGCAGCATAACGGCAGCCCAGATTACGCAGCCACTCACACTCAGTCTCATAAGGGACACATTAGACGCTAAAGCATGATTGATGGTTATGCATCAATCACGGACCACGCGCAAATTACGATAACCGCCGCTTCTAAATAAACTATACCAACTAGTAAAAAACAAAAAACCTAGCGCACATAACGTAGCTGCGGCGCGAGTACCACAGATTTGTAATTAAGTCTGTGGCGAGTACGGATCTTTTCGATACTTAAATAAAATTCGATAAATTTTTTTTTTTTTTTTTAACCAATATAGGCTTACGTTTGACCACAATCTCACCTGATGTTAAGCGACGATGCGGTCGACGATGGAGCACGCTTGCCTAGAAGAAACCTATTAAACCTAAAATCGATAAAGTGGGTTTTATTCGATAAAATTGACATTTAAAATCGATAAAGTGGGTTTTATCGATTTTAACGGTCAATTTTATCGAAAAGATCCGTACTCGCGCCGCTGGAGTCACTGATATACCTACTTATATAATAAATGTGAAAGTGTGTTTGTACGTTTGTTGGTCTGTCCTTATTAAAAGTAGCAACGGAGCGGATATAGACGTGATTTTTGGCATAGATATAGTTTAATGGGCCGGAGAGTAACATAGGCTACATTTTATCCCGGAATCGAATGCATTTTTTCTGGGAGATTATTAGGTCTTCCGCATCTACGAGTACACTATTTCCCCAAAGAATAATGCCAAAATACATAGCTTTTAAGAGGTTGTCACTATTTTAAGTATTTTTCCATTTTATTTATACATCAATACCTAATTCTTTATTTAAAGTATAGCTTTATTAATTATTTTAGGTTTGCTCTTACGACGGAGATGTCCCTATTGTCTGCTGCACCGGTTGTCAATCTAATTTTACGTGGGATATAAGGTTAGTTTCGGTTTGGGATAATTATGGCTTTTTCTAGATCCTTAAAAGCTTTTTAAACTCGATAAGAGATTAGTGTAGTTGACGGCTCCGTAGCTCAATTGGTACTAAACCTGCCTGCAAAGCGAGGGGTCCTGGGTTCGATTCCCGGCCGGGGCAGATTTTGTGTAAGCATAAAGTTTGTTCTCGGGTCTTGGATGTTTGTGATGTGTATCTGTGTATGTCCATGCCACCTGCGACACAGGGAATCCTAGTGCGGGGGTATGAGTGTAAGCGTTTATTATTTATTTTATTAGTGTTTGACTACACAGATTACTTTGCTCATCAAACTAGAATACAAAAATGCTTGCACAGCAGTGCTACAGGGCAAAGCGTATTACATTATCACAGCCTCGTACGCTCCCACTGCTGGGTTACCGGCCTTCTTTCAAAGAGAGAGTTATGGGCCTTATCCACCACGCGGCCCCAGTGCGGCTTGGTGGATGTCACATTCATGTCCTCGAATGTTGTGGTTCTTGAACATGCCGGTTTCCTCACGATGTTTTCCTTCATGGTTTTAGAGCGAGTGTCAATAATCCGTACATAGCTTGATTATTGCAGACCGTAGACGCTTATGCAAACGTGCGTTTGCTTGTCAGAATAACATCACTTTTGCATCAAGCATCGATTACGAGATACTAAAAATCCGCGCTTGATGCAAAAGCGTTGTTATATTCTGACAAGCAAACACACGTTTGTATAAGCGTCTACTAGGTATTGTGGAACTAAGTATGGTGCGTCGGATTGAAAGTCGCACATGTTCCCGCTCGGCCACTTCGCTCTCGCAAAACGTACCTATATATAATGATCAGTAACTAAACTCAAGTCTTTATTTTTCAGTAATGCAGTATTTTCTCAATCTGGAATACTGTTCTGGAAGAGAGGAGACAAGGTTTGGGACAGTAAGTTTTCTTAATCCAAACCCAATAGGTAACCAATCTTCGGATAAAGTAGAAATATAAACTTATGTCTAGATTTTTTTATCTGTCTTTATACCTTCTGTGATGTAAACATATCTAATTGTGTTTTTCAACTCAACAAAATACCAACAAATGTGCGCAACCTAGGTTGGTAAAACCCGGTCAAAATATAGCTGCGTAATGCGATAGTACCTTTCGCCCTTCGTCGTTTGCCTGAAGTGCAAATACCGATCTTTTCGATAAATAAAATTGACAGTTCGAATGGTTCAAAATTTAAATTAGGGATATAGGTACCTAGTTTCTTAATTTTTTTCGAAGCCGAATCTACTTTCTTCAATATGAAGTGAATATTCGCATATCACAATTCGAATAAATGTATAAGTAAATGGTTTTATCGTCGTTCGCCACGGTTATCAAACGAAAAACACTTCGCGATATTAGTTATTCGGTCAATGTAATGAAAATTTAACTTCATTATGTAGGAAATGCAGTCGTATCGATAACAGATTTCAAGTAGGTAAAACCCTCGTCGTCGCAAAACTAGTTTCCGAGATTACTTTTCGTTCTCGGGAAAAAAGTTGTGTTTAATTTTCGCATAAATCAACAACCTAACTATTTATCTGTCAATTTATCGATAGCTTTGGATCGCAAAGTTCCGTAGTTGCGTCACTGTTTCGATTAATTGGTCTTATTAGCTTCGGTGTTTAGCTATTGTTTTGTTTTTGGACAAACCGACGCGCCGCCGCCGGCAGATATGATGTTTACTTCGATTTTTCGTCGATGTCATCGACGCTAGGTGCGCAGATATTTTGAGCGTGTAGTAGCAACTATGCTCGCTTAGTCCAAGCAATAATAACATAGGAATGTACTCCGCTTTACAAAATTATTGGGTAGGATAATGCAGACAATCTGCTGATGCATATGTCATTTATCATCATGTCATTTCTCCACAAAGCCGCACTGGGCCCGCGTGGTGGATTATGGCCTATACTCTCTCTCTGAGAGAAGGCCGGTATCTCAGCAGTCGGGGCGTAAAAGGCTGATAATGATGTTATTTCCTGTTGCACCGTTTTTTTTTTACAGAATGCCTAGAGTACTCCAAATACTCGTCAGGTCGTTGCTGGCTGAAGGGTTGGGTTCAAAAGAAGTGGAATAAGGAAAGGCAATGCCACTACGTCGAAGTGTGGGAGTATATGGCCGCTGGTGGCATGGACGCCCAGAGGGAGTATTACACTCACATGGTGAGTCGTGTTGATAGCGTTGAAATAAAGAAAACTTATGTATGTATCTCTGTTTTACCGAGGGTGAAAAAATAATTCTAAATATCTGTTGATTTATTCTACGTTTGTTTTCTTTTTTTTTGTTACGATATTTGCAAAAAAGAAAGATGTTTTGAATGTGAAACCTTTTTACGGGGCGCCGCTATCTCGCTCGCTCATCTCAACATTTTATAAGATAAACGATCACTATAATTGTAAAAATATAATTATGAAAAATCTCATTCGGTGAAATTGCTAACAAAAACATTACAAATGTTAAACAAAAATTACATTTTGATCCATTCAAGATTTCAAACCTAAAAATGGGATTTTGTTTTGCCCATTTTCATGTATGAAAACTTGATCGGATCAAAATGATACTTTCCCCGTACCTTTGTAATGTTATTGCCAGCAACTTCACCGAATGAGATTTTTCATAATTATATTAAGTGATTATTTATCTTCAAAAATGCACCGCGTCGGATTCTGTCCCTCAAACGAGGTAGTCCCAGTAACATCCTAAAGCAGTTATTGTACTCGAAGCGCAGCAGTAAATATAGCAAGTTGTCAAGACTCGTGTGAAGTCTTTACCGAGTGCATAGAGTTTGTTATCATCGGTTGAAAGACGTTCACTGATGAACGTAGGCCTGCCGGAAACAAGCCACCATGCTTGGTCTGCCATAGATGCCTGACTCTTGGTGTTCGCAGAACATGATATTGACCAAGGCGAACGCTGGATTGCTGAGACATCCTGTGTGATTGGCCGAAGCAACAACTTAAATTACTTTTGTGTCTCTAATGATGTTCCGCAGGCTCTTCTGGGCTATGGTCCATCCGTGGAGCAAGCGCAATGGCTATGCGGAGGCACCTTGATCAGTGAGAACTTCATCCTGACTGCCGGCCACTGCATCAGTGCACCGAGCCTGTGAGTGCGGTCTTTTTTATTATTGCAAATGGGCTTGCGTTTGACAGCTATCTCACCTGATGTTAATCGACGACGCGGTCGACGATGTAGCACGCACGCCCAGAAGATACATGTTCATATGTCACTTGAAAATTGTAGTGTTCAGGAAAAACGGATGCAGGTAATGGGTTCCACGCTTTAGCTGTCCGCATGATGAAGGTAGAAGCAAAACGCTTAGTACGGATAAGAGGAATGTCAACCATAAGTGGATGGTGAATTGCTCTACGTCTTGTCCTGATGATGGAAAGGGGAAGGGGAAATCAAGTAATGCAGTACCATTGCACACTCTCCAAAATGTATCCTGTAGAAGACAAGACTAGCAACCTATAGTGATCTATTTCTGGGTGGATGATTTTAACTCCTGATAGGTTGTCATTATAGTATACACCACCAGCAGGCATACCGTGACCTCTTTATAGTAAGGACGATACTCAGATACCCTGCAGATGTTTACCATGCACGGCATTTTCAGGCGAGTCAGCGACTGATCAGTAAGAGTAACTATTATGTATTTTATAAAAGCTTGTCTGGAAGACTGCATTTTTCAACAAAATCAAATTTTTTATTATGCAGGGGCTTCGTGTCCTATGCATCTCTAGGCATCCTGAAGCGGTCGGACCCCGAGGCACTGCACCAGCGGTACAGGATCAGCAGGATCGTGCCGCATCCGGAGTACAGGCCGCCGTCCAAGTACCACGACATCGCCTTACTGCAGACCAACAAGCCGTGAGTGGACCTGATAGTTGGCTAGCTTAAGAATATATTATAAACGTAGACTACTTTCCTACGGTCCAGCAGTTGCACAACCTCTCGTCATTTTAATACCTTTTAACCCAGCAATTTCACTGAGTACTTTGCTCATCAAACACAGCAATCCGTACCTACGGATTACGGAGTACGGCGCTGCAGATAAGTTGACAGACCCTGAAAGTTATGAAGCGTGTTTTTCTTGGATTTTTTTGTTGTAATGCGGACCGCCGCCTGTGTTCAGCAGTGTCGCATCATCAGCAGTCTTCCAGCTGATAATGATGTTTCTTAACAACACTAGAAGGAGTTTGTGGGAATTGTGAAAGTGTCAGTGTCGGATGTTCTATGCACTGGCGCAAGTCGGCAATTTGTGTCGTCACGTCGCGTCGCCCCGCTCCGCTTCCGTCACCCTTCCTCTAACTGCTGCCGTTTTGGCATTTTTAAAGCTTTTATAGAACCTATATTTACGGGACTTTCATGAGTTTACATTTGGATCCGCAAAGAGAATCGCTACCGAGTAGTAAGTAGGGTAATATTGGGGGTTCTGCCTCACGCCTCGCTTCGCTCGGTGCGTGATGCAGAACACCCAATAATCCGCTTAGCAAATTATTGGGGGTTCTGTGACAGTTACTCTACTTTGAGCGCATGAGGCAGAAACCTCAATAATTTTGATCGACAATGTGCGTGACACAGAACACCCAATAATCTGCTTAGCAAATTATTGGGGGTTCTGTGACAGTTACTCTACTTTGAGCGCATAAGGTAGAAACCTCAATAATCTTGATCAACAGACGTATAATACATAAAATATAGCTTGATCTCTGCGACATATGTCAAACTGACATTGCTAGGGTTGTCCGGATATTAAAAAATGTCGATAGTAATTATCTACGTTTTTTCTATTATCGATGCTAATGTGACATATAATTAGGTTTAATTTAATTACAAACGTTACTAAATTAAACGAATATTTTAATATAAAATACATTTATTCTCTTAAAGGAGTACACCCCAAATTCACATCTGAATCAGTTTCTGAATTGCTAGAACAATCTTGTAAATTTATTATGAACTCTTGTTCGCAAATATTATCAAATCTGACATCCCGCTTCCAATCTTCTTCCATTATTTTTCTGCATTTGGTTACCACCTCCTTCCAGGTTTCTGCAGATACATTGTCGACCGCACTTTTACATGAGTAGGTGAGAAATTGGATTTTATTTACCCACTATTATTTTAGATCAAGTATGTACACATGTAAATAATGTTATGATATTAAAATATACAATAAAATTAAATGATAAATTATTTTAAAATAAGTTTTATTTAAAATATCGATAGTTTACAGTCTGCGGTTACGATGATTCATCGCCCATCACTAATTAGGTCAGCATGCCCATAAAGTATGACATTGACAGGTACTGTCTGTACTGTTGAGAAATTCAGGACTTCATAGGAGTGATTTTACTGCCAGCTGTCGCAGAGATCAAGCTATCTTTTATGCACTATAGCTAATATCTAACTCTATAACTAACGATTCTCATTCGTGAAGTGCAGTTTACAGCGCCGTGTTTGTGTTTATCAGTTGGGAAAATAACTGTCACAGAACCCCCAATAATTTGCTAAGCGGATTATTGGGTGTACTGCATCACGCACCGAGCGAAGCTAGGGGTGAGGCAGAACCCCCAATAATACCCTACTGTAGTACTCGATCAACGTCAATCGATGATGGATCGATGGTCGAACTACCATTTTATCGCGATTGGTCTGAAAAAGCCACCACACTCATCACTCGATTGTCGATCGATCGACGTTGATCGATTAGTGTCGTGGCACCCTTATATGTATTGTACTTGGTAATGTGAATGCTTTTACGTTCTTTTGCATGTAGTACGTGAGTAGTACCTACTTATAACTTGTTTAGGGTCCTACTTATGGTGGACACTTATAATGAAACTCAGTGGACTGTAAACTGATAATATAATAAAAACCAACGCAAAGAGCAGTATATGTGACTTTGGTGCGCGAGTGGTGTCCTCGGTGGCGAGAGGAGAAGTGGCCCGGGCGCACCCCCGTGCCCCGCTGCCGCGCCCGCGCCGCCGCCAAGCCGTCTGCGCTCCAACATAACTAGTTAATTAACTTTCTTTCTGTGTTTCCTCACCAGTGTCGCGTTCAACCAAGCCGTTTACCCCGCATGTCTTGCTTTATTCGATGATTCAGATAGCTATCTATATTATCTGTACAAACACGTGACTGCGATCGGCTGGGGTGCGCTGGGCCCCCGCCAACACGACCCTATGGCGGATACGCTCCAAGTAGTAAGTTATGTTGTAGATAAATAACTAATGATTACAAAACAAAAAAACAAATAATAACATAATCACACACACACACACACACACATGGAAAGAAAATAGTTTAAGGGAACATAATTATTTTCACATTATAATCACAGCGCCAAACCATGTTCTACCTTTATACTTAGTTATTGGTTCGGCTTGCAGATAAAAATCCAGGTGTTTAGCGAATGGAATTGCCAGAGTCAGTATCCAGTGAACGAGCGGTACCTGGCGCAAGGGTACAATGAGACCACGCAGATGTGCTACGGCGATTATGAGAACCCCGTCGATACATGTCAGGTGAGTTGCCACCACAGACCAGTAAACCTAGACGCCACGTAATCCGAGTTTTGCATAAGAACACAATCGTAAAGTTTTGGCGGGGGACGAGGGAAGACGGCGTGTTGTGATTGGTTTACCGAATTTGCGATACGCAGTGAATTATCACATTATTAGTTATGCATTAGCATAAGTTTGGCCTTGGGGGGTGTCAGACTAAGCGGAGTCTATAGGTTTAATGGTCTGTGGTTGCCACATATAAAATAAATAACGCTTATAGTGCCACAACCATAACTTTGCGGTGTTGATTGGAGGAACTAAACCGGCCGGAACCGGAAGATGGCGGAAACATACTGTTGGATTTGGAACGCTCGTGTATGGGGGGCTTTTATTTCCGGTTTGATGAGCATAATAGTCTGTGAAATTACTGGGCTTATGAGACTCAGGCTGAGATTCAGAGACGAATCTAAGCATGGACTCACGCTTCCATACGTCAAAATTCTATACAGTTTTGACATAATTATGGAAGCCAAAGTCTACGCTTAGAATCGTGTCTGAATCTTAGCCTTAATGTCTCAGGGTAATGAGTGTCATAACCTTCTTCATATCTCTAATGGGGTATAAAACTCCAAAACAAGAATTCGATGAATTTTCTCTATAAAATAACTCTTTTTATTGAAGCCGGTCCGTGCTGTTTGTCTAGCGACCTTTACAACGTAACCGAACGACGAGAGAGCGCTGAAGGCGCTCAGCCCTAACAAACTGTCTTAGGTCTCAAGTCTTACAACTTTACTAAGTACTTACTTGTTTATTCAGGTAATTATAATAAGAACTACTCTATAGTACTAACTTCTACTAACAAAAGTAGATTCTTCTGCATAAAATGTACTTGGACTCAAATTAATTTTTTGTACCTACTTCCATAAAAATATAATTAGTTTATTCACACATAATAATAATAATAAGAACTACAAGTAACAAAGTACTTTGTAGGTACTATTTTATTCACTTAACAATAAAAAAAACTATTAGTAACAATGGTCAATTCTCCTGCATGTAGTTTACTTGCCGCTTATAGCATTGTAGCTTATTTTTGTCCAATCTTTCTTCACAACTTCACAACATCTAATGTGGGTTTTGTGGAACTTGGCAGTACTGAAACAACAGACAGTGAGTTCTGTTAGGGGCAGCGTAGACGCTTATGCAAACGTACGTTTGCTTGTCAGAACAACAACGCTTTTGCGTCAAGCGCGGATTTCGTGAAACTCGAAATGCGCACACTTACACTGTTTACAATACATTTGATCCCTACTAATATTATAAATGCGAAAGTGTGTTTGTTGATTTGTCCTTGTTTCACGCAGTAACGGAGCAACGGATCGACGTGATTTTTGGCATAGATATAGTTTATGGACCGGAGAGTAACATAGGCTACTTTTTATCCCGGAAAAATGCTCGGTTCCTGTGGGAACGCGGGTGAAAACCACGGGCAGAAGCTAGTTTTCTATGTTTATTTGAGGGAACCCCAGGAACTACTGATCAAGTTGAACAATCTGTAGCTAAGTAGGTACTAAAGGTGTGTTCAGAACACTAAAGCAGCCGTTTCTTGAACAGTGCCATTCTAGGCCTAACATGCTGCTATCCTCGACTATGTCATTATTTAAACTAATCTAAATCTAAATTACTTACATTTTTGCTGAACCTGTCAATGCTTTCAGCAATCAGTCTGAAAGAATGAGCAAAACTGCTCATAGCTTGTGCATTTGTTAGCGCAGCCTCTGCTCGCATTTCTTCGATGTGAAGGACCATCGACCTCGATTCCTCTATTGCATTTCTGGCAGCTAAAATTATTTATTAAACGATTATTCTAAACAAACTCAATTACAAAATAACATATTAGTTTCTTCTCGCAAATTTAGACTGTAACTTACATTGTATTGATGCACTTGAGTGTGCAGATGAGGCACGCTTTATCCTTCGTCTCTGTCTCACATGTCCGACTCTTTCTGTTGATAAATAGATATTAAAAAACCTGAGGTAGGCTCTCTCTCTCACATGTCTGACCCTTTCAGTTGATAAATAGATATTAAACAACCTGAGGTAGGTTCTCTCTCTCTCACATGTCTGACCCTTTCAGTTGATAAATAGATACTAAACAACCTGAGGTAGGTTCTCTCTCTCTCTCACATGTCTGACCCTTTCAGTTGATAAATAGATATTAAACAACCTGAGGTAGGTTCTCTCTCTCACATGTCTGACCCTTTCAGTTGATAAATAGATATTAAACAACCTGAGGTAGGTTCTCTCTCTCACATGTCTGACCCTTTCAGTTGATAAATAGATATTAAACAACCTGAGGTAGGTTCTCTCTCTCACATGTCTGACCCTTTCAGTTGATAAATAGATATTAAACAACCTGAGGTAGGTTCTCTCTCTCACATGTCTGACCCTTTCAGTTGATAAATAGATATTAAACAACCTGAGGTAGGTTCTCTCTCTCACATGTCTGACCCTTTCAGTTGATAAATAGATATTAAACAACCTGAGGTAGGTTCTCTATCTCACATGTCTGACCCTTTCAGTTGATAAATAGATATTAAACAACCTGAGGTAGGTTCTCTCTCTCACACGTCTGACCCTTTCAGTTGATAAATAGATATTAAACAACCTGAGGTAGGTTCTCTCTCTCACATGTCTGACCCTTTCAGTTGATAAATAGATATTAAACAACCTGAGGTAGGTTCTCTCTCTCACATGTCTGACCCTTTCAGTTGATAAATAGATATTAAACAACCTGAGGTAGGTTCTCTCTCTCACATGTCTGACCCTTTCAGTTGATAAATAGATATTAAACAACCTGAGGTAGGTTCTCTCTCTCACATGTCTGACCCTTTCAGTTGATAAATAGATATTAAACAACCTGAGGTAGGTTCTCTCTCTCACATGTCTGACCCTTTCAGTTGATAAATAGATATTAAACAACCTGAGGTAGGTTCTCTATCTCACATGTCTGACCCTTTCAGTTGATAAATAGATATTAAACAACCTGAGGTAGGTTCTCTATCTCACATGTCTGACCCTTTCAGTTGATAAATAGATATTAAACAACCTGAGGTAGGTTCTCTCTCTCACACGTCTGACCCTTTCAGTTGATAAATAGATATTCAAAATCCTGAGGTAGGTATGTATAAAATGTTTACTAAATATAACAAACCTGAAGTGCGACTTGGAGAGCTATACGGTGTGGGTATCTGTCCTGTCAGGCTGGGCGCAGGAGACGGGGGCATTGGCTCCATATAAATTGTTGAAATTGCTGTTTGGTGCATGCCGTGCTGTTCAGGTTGAAGGTCAGCCTCATTTAAACTGTAAAAATAACTTCAACTTCAACTTCTTCTTTGAATGGCTTCTGCAGGGTTGCCGCGATTTCGCCAATGTCGCTTGGATAGATCGGGGGATAAACGAAGGAGGTTGATCGGTGGAAGAGAAGATAAAAAAACAGAAACATTTAATAAGCTATGTAGTCTGAGCTGTCAACATAAAGTTAGTAATGTTTGAAAGAATTAAGATAGATCCATACTCAAATGAAATTCAAACAGACATACCTAATATTTTCATTGGGTAGATTTGTTCACCCGCATGTCGTTCAAATGTATGGTGTAAAAAAGTTGAGTGCTTTTAGAAAATGAATGCATATAAATAAAGTAATGGTTTTTATTATAATAACAGAAAAAGTAAACAACATAAACTAAATAACTAAATAAAATACACATAAATTTATTTACAATCATAATCTAATAATCCGCTACCAGTAGGCAACATTCCCAAAATGCTGGCAGCATTGCCATTCAACGTGGCAATGCTGCCAGCATTTTGGGAATGTTGCCTACTGGTAGCGGATTATTAGATTAAGATTGTAAATACATATAAATTAACTATTTTAATCATTGAACTTACACTATAGCTGGAGAAGCAAATTGACTCTTTGAATCTTCTTGTTGCTCTTCAACCTGTTTCACCACTATATCACCATCCTAGGTACATAGGTACATGTTAATAAATGGTAAAAAGTAGACTGGTAAAATAAGTAAACAAATAAAAATTGCTTTAAAAAAGCGACGAACCAACTTCAGTGACAAACTACTGAACCGATTTTGATGAAATTTCTATGGGACCAATCTGAAAGTATATCCTTTCAAATAAAAAAAGAATTATCCAAATCGGTTTATAAATGACCGAGATCTGAGGTAACAAACATTAAAAAAAAAAACCAATGAATTGATAACCTCCTCCTTTTTTGGAAGTTGGTTAAAAAGATTCATAAAATGTCAAAGCATTTGGTGTTGGTAGTAAATATTACTTACATAATTATTTATGGCACATTGATCCTGTCTCCCATCAGGTAGCAGCCCAATATCTCTGCCTAAAACCTTAGCCATTCTATTTTCTAATGGTGTTAGAGTAGGGATGTTGCTACGCCCGCCACCAGTAGCTCGCTGACTAGCGTTCTTTATGCTAGCCAACTTTGCTCTGACTCGGCACTTGGAGTCGTTCCAAACCTGAAAAAGTAATTTTTTTAAACATAAACCCAGTAACATCAATATTTTCTTTGCATAGAAGTAGGTAATTATATTTTACAGCATCATTCTTAGCGATTTTGTTTACATTCTGTAAGTATAAATAGCTAAGAATGATGCTGATCATATAATTATGATCGAACTTCACGTACAATTAAGTTCGTTTGATCATTAATTATATTTTACAGCATCATTCTTAGCGATTTATACTTACAGAATGTAAACAAAATCGCTAAGAATGATGCTGATCATATAATTATGATCGAACTTCACGTACAGGTAAGTTCGTTTGAACATTAATTATATAAATAGTGTGAATACCTTCGCCCATTCCTTCCCCGTTCTGGCAGGACCTTCCGCATTCAGAGTCTCTGAGCATTCATGCCACAATCGTGTCGCAATTGCACGAGCCTCTTTTGACTTCACCCGTCCGAGGGCAAGGTCTCGTTGGCCTTCTAGAAACTCTAACATGAGCTCTAGCTGGCGCACTGTTGTGCATCTGCGGCGCTCTTCCATTACCGAAAAATTTCACAGCAAAAATTATCACTCAGTAAGAAAATACTCTAAATGTGTTCACAGTCACAACTGTAGAGCAAGTGAAGTACTTATTGGCTACAATGTGCCTACATATCTGCATAAAAAAGCACTTCATCACCTACCAAACACTTCCAACTCGAATTTTTGTCACAAACACTTGAAAGTTTGAAAATACCTTATTACGAAATACTCTATTGTTACTAATGAAACTATGTAATTGAATTAGATATTAAAGATAATTAATTTAAAGTAATTTGACTGATATAATTAGATAGAAGAGGTTTCAAATGTAATACTAAATAATAACTTTTGTTAACTGCTAGTACTGACTTGCAAATGCCCTAACAGGGTGCATGTATCACTAAAATAACACATAATATATACATAAGATCTGTATACTATTTACTAATGCTATAAATACATACATGAATGCAATAAATAAATAATTTTGTTTTTTACCTATTTGGTACATACTTTCGCCGTTCGAAAGTCGCACACACAAATTATAATTGGTCGCAGTCGCACGCACCTTGTCGTCACGACCCGCTGTCAAGTAGGGATGGGCGATATATATCGATATTGGAGAAATATCGATATTCATGATCAAAATATCGATATTTTCATATCGATATTGGCATCTTTTAAATATCGGAATATCGATATTTTAAGAAGATATCGTGGTATCGATATTTTTTTTTCATGCATCTGGGATTCTGGGATTCTGGGGAATTAATATTTATTCAGAACATAAATCAAACTAATTACTTAAATTACGTATATAATTATAAATTTACCATCACTATTAAGTGTCTTTGAACTTAGATATTTTGGACAGCGAAAACTCTATCGGCAGTTTAACTGACTGCGGTAAGATTGAACTCATATTTTTGAATGAAATAAAGCATTGATCTGTCAAATTAAATCAACTTGTCAACATTATAAAACTTTATTGACAGCTATTAATGTCAATTTTATGCCACACTAACAACTGCCCGTGGGTTTCACCCGCGTTCCCACAGGTACCGTGCATTAAGTAGCCTATGTTACTCTCCGGTCCATAAACTATATCTATGCCAAAAATCACGTCGATCCGTTGCTTCGTTACTGCGTGAAGTTCGTGAAAGAAGGACAAACCAACAATTCAACAAACCAACAAATACACTTTCACATTTATAATATTAGTATGGATAGATTACAAAAAAAAATTATATTTCTTATTTTCTTGTATGATTAACACTTCCTATTCTGGCGTTGCTAATGGTCTCCTATAAATATTTAGTATGCATTCAAATAAAAGTAAGAAAAACCATCGATATTTATCAAAAAGCCTCAAAATATCGATATTTTCTAATATCGATATTTTGATGTCGATAATATCGGTGTATCGATAGTAAGCACTCGATATCAATATCGATTTCAATATCGATATTTTATCAATATCGCTCATCCCTACTGTCAAGTGCTGTCAGTCAGCACTCAGCTGTCAAAACTAGAGTTGTATCAGTATAAAATTACAAATCGACACTCGATTTAGCATTTTGTGGCTCAAAATAGTTGTTATCCAATATTGACATCTCTAATAACCAACATGTGGTAACGTTTCAATAACGATTCTAAAATGGTTGGTGTTTGAACTTTAGCGCAATACCGAATTACACAGAGCTGCGGCGCGAGTACGGATCTTTTCGATAAATAAAATTCGATAAAATTGACAGTTAAAATCGATAAAGTGGGTTTTATTCGATAAAATTGACAGTTAAAATCGATAAAACCCACTTTATATCAAATCGATAAAGTGGGTTTTATCGATTTTAACTGTCAATTTTATCGAATTTTATTTATCGAAAAGATCCGTACTCGCGCCGCTGAACCGAAACCCGCGTTCACAGGAACCGTAAATTTTTCCGGGATAAAAAGTAGCCTATGTTACTCTCCGGTATATAGACTATAACTATACCAAAATACACGTCGATACGTGCTGCGTGAAAGAAGGACAAACCAACAAATCAACAAACGCCCTTTCGCATAATATTAGTAGGATAGTATCTAGGAAGCATCGTTTGCCTGGTGGTAAACATAACACCGACCCATAACAATTGCAGTGCCACTCAGAATTTTGAAACACAAAGGTGAAGTGACGCGTAGGGTCACTGCAGTGCGCTCGTTTCCCATTAGGTGTTAAGTCTCATAAGCCCAGTAATTTCACTGGCTACTCTGCTCATCAAACTGGAAAACAGTAATGCTTGCACATTACTGCTTGGCGGCAGACTTCACGAGCAAAGCAGTGGTACCAACCGAGACGGACATTCGCAGAAGAGTTCCGAATTTGGAAGGATATCTATTATATACCCACTTTCAGATTCCTATAGAAATTGCATCACAATCGGTTTACTGAACCGGTTTTGATGCAATATCTGTGTAGCTGTCTGCTGCATCGATAGCTCCTAAACGGATGGAACGATTTTGATTTAGTCTTTTTGTTTGAAAGGTGACTTGATCGAGAGTTTTATTAGCTACTACTAGCTGTGCCCCGCGGCTTCGCCCACGTAGCCTATATGTTATTTCTTGTAACATCAGCTATCGGCCAGTAAAAGTCTAAAATCGGTCGTTTCGGAGTTTACCCGGAACAAACTGACAGACAGACAAAAATTTAAAAAATGGTTGTTTTGTTATTGTTACCGTATTATATATTACGTAAGTATATAGTAAAAAGTTGTTATTTTTATATTACAAACACTTCAATTTTATATATTTGTATAGATTATTGACTATTAAAAGATCTATTTATTCACAGGGTGACAGCGGTGGACCTCTTCAAATTGAGTTTGGGGACCTTTGTATGTTTATTGTGATCGGCGTGACATCTTACGGACGCGCGTGCGCATCCCCGGGACAGGCCGGCGTGTACACGCGCGTGCGACACTATGTTCCTTGGATTGCGAGCGTCGTGTGGTCGGACTAGAATGGACGATCTTGCTGCCTTACCGGCTAACGATATATATATTATGTAGACATATTTGTAGGTATATATTATTATATTATTTTATACTAGCTTCTGCCCGCGGTATCACCCGCGTTCCCACGAGAACCGCTAATTTTCCGGGACAAAAAGTAGCCTATGTTACTCTTCGGGGCCATAAACTATATCTATGCCAAAAATCACGTCGATCCGTTGCTCCGTTGTTACTACAAACCAACAAACACACATTCGCATTTATAATATTAGTAGGATGTAGGATTATAATGTTATAAGGTTTATGTGTTTTTATATTTATGTCTACTATACTATAATAATAATTATGTAAACTCTATGCTGTATTTTTATTTATGTGTTTTGATTAACATCCCAATCCGCCTGTCATCACCCGCAGGGTTTACCTGAAAACCAGCGTCGAGTGTTTTATGCACACGGCATTTATGCTGAGGTTTTTTTTTATATCTATTCAAATAGGCCCCAAAGGAGCACTTATGAAAGTTAAAATAAATGACTCTCTGCAACATTCATCTACCCGAATCACAGACTAAAACTAATGCTGTCTTTATCAGAACATGAGTACAATGACAAAGAGTTTGTTGTGAGAGTGCCGAATAAATGTTTTTTCTTTCTTCTGTCTAACGACAACCGTTTTAAAGAAGAAAGAAAAAATGACTTTCTCGACCAAATTAATTTTAATTTATGTAAATGTGGAAAGAACGTTTACTATACTTTCATATTTTGGCGATCGTAAAATCATTAATTACGATCGCCAAAATATACTGTGTCTGAGGGTAGAACGTGTTTTCATTAAATAACGGAAATAGAATGAAGTGATTGTAGAAGGTTACATTTTTATAGTTACTTAATTCTCCGTTCAGTTCAATGTTCAATGTTTTTATTTGTTTACCAAGTTAAAAATCTTTGTTGTTTACTGCACCTACAGTTTTGTAAAACTTTGAACTGACATCGGTGTCGATTCTGGCGCCTTATACCTACTTAACTTCATTTTAGTTACGCTCTCTTTCTAATATTAACACGAGGAAGGGAAGTTTGAGAAGTCTGAATTTAGTTTTGTAGCTATCAAATATAGTCCATCTTTGACAAATTAGACATCACTAAATTAAATGCCTTTAAATTGGTGGAGAAAACAAGTAACACAAAAAAACCAATCCTTTTGGCATGGGCGTAGTCAAGTAAAAATAAATAAAAATATGAACAGGTTGGGTTTGATTTGCAAATTTTCCAAATCGTCTTCGAATTGACCTCGTGGATCAAGTTCAAGAATCGCTAGCGATTGCCCGGCGACCGGTCTGAGTCGGTCTGATAGTCTGTGTCTCGCTTTCCACTCAAACGGACGAATGACCGTGACGCGCACTGGCTAGTCGAGAAAAGAAAAAGTGTTTACTTTATAATTTTTCGACGTTCTTTTTTCGCGCCGTTTTGACCCGTTGGTTTTTTGTTTCCAAATTCAAAACATGAAATTGTGTTAGTAATTTTGACAGCAAAATGAAGATAGTGCTTGTGTTATTTTTTTTTGCGATTGCCGCAGATGCCGCTTACGAAGGTTAGTTGTTTTCCTGTTATTTTTACCCGTACGTTTTTATACTTGTTTACCCTAATGTTCAAACCTTGGTTGCTATTTTTTTGCATTAGCTTTTAGGGTTCTGTACCTCAAAAGGAAAAAGGAACCTCTGTAGGATCATTTCGTTGTCCGACTGTTTGTCAAGACCCTTTTTCTCAGGAACGCGTGGAGGTATTAATTTGAAATTAATATCAAATACTCAGGTCTGCAATCTCTTGGAACTGTGAAAAAATCAAAGTTCTAAGTCAACACAATCAAAAGATACGACTGTTTATGCCGTATATTTTGACACTTGCAAGGGAATTAAAACCTATAGGCTACTTCTCGTTTACCTAGAATCATGAAAGGCAAGAACCAATGTCTTATAGCATAAAGTACCTAAGTACTTAAAGGGAAAAATCGGAAAACCGTATTTGTAGACAATAGACAATATATCTACATTTTTGTGAGGGTAATTAATTGGTTTTGTGTTGGCTTTAGCATCCCGTGACATCTAAATTTTAAATTATTTGATTGTAAATTTAATTCTTTTGATGTATTTTTTTTTGTGTTGCTGCCTTATTATTGTGTTGTTATTATTATTTTTTAATTGTATAATTTAATTTGTATTTTTTTTATTAATATTCATTTTGTTGGTATTTGACTATATTTAATCAATGGAACTGGTTGTTTTTATGTACCTAACCGTTTTGATTAAATCGAATAAATAAAATAAAATAAGTAGTAACACCTCAATTTTTTTTGGGATTGCTTTGTTCCTTTTTTCAGTTGTTAAACCGACCGCGCACTTATTTTGTATGGAACCCTCGGTGCGCGAGTGTGCGTCTCGCACTTGGCCAGTTTTTTGTGTATGCAGTCTGTGTTGATAATAAAAAAATCAAGTTTTATTGTAGGTATGTTTTATAAAAGGTTGTTCTCGGGTCTTAGTTGTTTGTGATATTGTGTAGGTACCTATCTGTATCCATGCATGCCAAATTATACTAATATATTCTTTACATTTAAATGAATAAAAAAATGTAACACAACTACGAACTTCGACGCAGTTTCACGGCCAAAATTAACAAAATGCATGATGTTAGAACAACTTTTCGGCCCGCGTCGAAAATGTGACGTCACGCTTTCAGCCCAATTTGTATGGGGCGTTTTAGCGCTCAGTATATATGTAGTAGATACGCCCGACTTTGACTCTCATTTTTAACGTTTCTAGTGTTCGATTTTCAATTATTTTCAACATAGACATTGATTCTCATGAGAAAACGAATTGATTGGCATCATAAAAAACCGAGTCAACATCTCTATTGACAAGTTATAATTATTATTCGCAAATGTCGAAGTTTACAAATATCTGAAGTAGAAGAAGAACAAGTATTAAGTACCAACTTAGCCATATTGCAGTCGTCTCGCATGCTTGACGTACCTAGAGATTTTGGGCCGGAGAATGACACAGGTTCATCATCAGCCTCTTACGCTCCCACTGCTGGGATACCGGCCTTCTTTTAGAGAGAAAGGACCATAATCCACCACGCGGGCCCAGTGCGGCTTGTTGGATGTCACATGTCCTCGAATTTTGTGGTTCTTGAACATGCGGGTTTCGTCACGATGTTTTCCTTCACCGTTTTAGAACATGAGCTTTGGTTGTACACCTTAATTCTATGAACATGAGTGATAAGTCCACACATAATTTGATACAAGTGATTGGTGCGACGGTCGAGCCGAGATTGGAACCATGGCGCGTCGGATTGAAAGTCGCAAAAGTTCCCACTCGGCCACACGCTCTCTGACATAGGATGACGTAAAAATGCAATCCTTGTACTTATCCTTGTAATTTGTTAGTTATCCTTGTAATTTCCACGCGATAATGCTGCGGGCCACAACTAGTTATTTTAAGTATAGTGCATTCGGGTAATTATGAACAGCGAGATATTCTGATTACTACCCATTTCTACCAAACGAGGCACTATTCTTTGGTCTACTATCTGTGGCTATTGCCCGTTTTCACCAATCTTAGGAGACGCCTAAATCGGATACCTAAATATTTAGGATTTGCCTAGAGCAAAACAACGTTTCACTAACCTTTAGGATTGTTCTAACGGTTTATACTTAGGACTCTGCTTACATTAGGAGTTATTTAGTTAGGCGTCGCCTTATTCGTCGTTGGAGAAAACGGGCATAAGCATAATATACTCAAAGGGCATAAGTTTACTTGGCTTGGCTCCTCTGATGTCTCCTTTGTGGGTGACAAGGAGATTCTAGTAGTGGCTTCTCCGGACAGGGAGACAAAGTACCATACTTTTACAGGTGTTGCCAATACAATAAATATTGCCGCCTTTGGTAGACATGGGATAGTTAGGTAGTAACGTACGTATTTGTGATTATTTTTCAGGTGACTATTGCGAGAAAGATGGTGTCAGCGGCGTCTGCATCAATCTACAGAAGTGTCCGTCGGCTATAGAAGACCTAAAACACAGGAGACCACCGCAAGTACGTAAAAATAATCGTCATTGGCCGGCAATCGGAATACGTCACTTGTTCTCTTATTAGTATGTGGAATACGTCCACTGCAATTCCATGACCAGTAGAATCAAAAAGCAACAACGGTCAGGGCCGAGGGCCCGGCCGTGCTCACAAAATTCACAGAAAACATATAACTTCCACAAAGATACTGCATCTAAAAGTTTCCCGAATTCAACATTTTTTTATCATCCATTAGTAATTTAAATGATAGAATCAGATTCTTTATATTTTATAGAATAAAAAATGTATAACAACTACATACTTAACGCAGTTTTTCACGGCCAAATCAAGAAAATGCATGTTTCGGCCCGCGTTGAACAAGTGACGTCATGTTCTGTCCAATTTGTATGGGGTGTTTTAGTGCTTAGATACTTTGTCTCTCATTTTTGTTGTGTCTAGCGTTCAATTTCAACTAATTTCAAGTGTATCCATGTAGATTCTTATGAGAAAACGAATTTAAAGAAGAATAGAAAGAAAAAGTGTTTATACGTAGCAAAATCAGGATTTAGGAAAAAAAAATTGATTGAGATCATTACAAAAATGGAGTCAACATCCCTATCCAACACGCGGGTCCAATTAATGGATGTCACATGTTCTCGAATTTTGTGGTAATTGTTTTTTCACAGAACTGTGGATTCGGTGGCTCCAACCCGATCGTCTGCTGTATAGCTTCAGCAACCACCGCGGGACCTGTTCTGACCACCACTAAAAGGTATACCGACTAGACGCGTGTATACCCTGTTCCAAAATCTTAGATATTTTATGTAAACAAAGGGGTTGACAGAACGAAAAAATTGAGAGAAAACTGTGCAATCCATAATTTGATGATAGACATTATTATTAATTGATTTTAAATTATAACGTAACGACGTCTAATTTTGCTGCGCATGTGTTGTTGTTAAAAATCTTGTTATTTTGTAGTGGTTTTGTTTAAGTTTTTGTTGTTGGTTCTTGTTACGTTATAATTGTGCGCACGAGAGCAAAGCCGGGGAAATAGAAACCTAAATATTTTTCTCAAGTGAAACATGTTATGGGCAACTGGTATGTCACTTTGACAGTGACACTTCGTGACATTTTGTTTACAAAATTTTCTACGATTATGGAACAGGGTATATTTATTTATTTATTTATTTATTTATATAGGTACAGTTACAGATAATAGGTTGAATTGTACACTTAATAACACTTATTTATAATATAACACTGTAAACCCAAGATCCAATTACAACTATACACAACTTACTTGTGAATTGTAGACACAAAAAAAAATTAAACAAAGAAATCAGAGTAGTTGTACTTAAATAATAACTTGGTTGACTGAACGTTTAAATGACTGGAGACTACACGAGAAAATATCTATAGCAACACATTTGGTGTTGTAAGTGTGACACATCCTAATTAGAGGATTATTCCGAGTAACATTGTTATAGCAACCGGAATCGACCGTGTGCGGCGGCGTGCGCTGCAATCCGCAGCTCAGTGGCGTTTTTTGGTTGTACCACCTTACCACGTAGCCCGTGTGCGAATAAGCCTATAGCCTTATACTCTGATCTAATTACAAACAATTATCTACGCAGTACCTTCTAGAATTACTATGACTAACAGGAAAATATAGCAAAAACAATAAATGCATAATTTAAGCGGATAGGTAAATGTAAATTACCTTACATCACCGCGAAATGAGTATTGAAACAAGCCATGGTGGCTCATAGGTATTGACGTCGGCCACCGATCAGTGGTTCGAATCCTTACAATGAGCTTGATGCAAAACAATGATGCAACCACAGTTCTAGTACTCGCCATTGTCTTTGGCATTTTAATTTTGAGCTAGCTTATGTCTGTATCTAATTTTATATCGTATTGGTTGGTCGATTATTTTCTTGAAGAACTCGGGGTATTTCCTCACAAATATTCAAACTTCCATTACGTAAATTTCTATTTACGTAATATATCTTATTTCTATAAGAGTTAGAATTTTATGCTTTTACGAAACGCAAGGCGGCCTAAAACTTTGAGGTTCTTTAGTATTTATTAGGATGCGAATGCATTTTTTCCGGGAGATTAGGAGGTCCTCCGCATCTACACTATTCCCCCAAAGCATAATGCCATATCGCAACCGTGAGTACGCGTATGCATAATAGGCTAGCGCTGTTTTGAAATCTGTCTCTTTCCTCAGTTCTCTGAAGACATGATTTTCCAATTAATACGTTCTCTGTCAATATCCAATCCAAATGTAGACGAGTCAACACACTGTAAGTTATTATTATTATACGTCGATGCCAGGGGTCATTTGTGATAGGGCCTGTATTGCATTATTAACAACAAAGACCATAGACATAGTGTAACTAGCACCTTTATACACTGTCTATAAATGATTGAATATACCTATAGTAATTATACGAGATTGGCAGCTATCATGTCCATGAATCATACACAAAAATATGATAAACTGTTATATTTGCACTTTACACTTAATTATGACAATTCACGGTTTTAAACTATTTTTAATATAATTATTTGTCAGAGCACTGTGTGGGCCGCTTTGAGACCTCAACGGAAGAGGGAGAGAGAGGATATTTAGTATAGTTAGATGAATACTAAACAGTAATTGTTAATTTTACTATTAAAATTTTCGTGAGTAGCACACATTATAAATTGTTAAGTTGTGCAAGGAGTGCAGGGAAGCAAAAAGTGTGTCTTTAAATAATAAAACACTGTTTATTTCTGTACAATAAAATAGCGTTCATTTTCCTTTTCTGACCTCAATATACTTTATTTCTTGTTCAATAAGTTGACAAATACTACGTGTGAAGTACTCGGTTCCGGAAGCCCCATCTAAACAAATAAATAAAATTAAAGTGTCTGTTTGTAATATCAAAATAACAACTAAATGCATATTAAAGTATAATACGGTTCTAATAACAAAAAACAATTTTAAAAATTTTGGTTGGTCTGTCTGATTGTTCCGGCTAATCTCCGAAACATCTGAACCGATTTTGACGGGACTTTCACTGGCAGATAGCTGTTGCTATAAAGAGTAATTTAGTTTACTTTAATACGTCTACGAAGCCACGGGGCACAACTAGTTAATACAATAACAGCCCGGGCTATTTGATGCGTTTAGCGTTTTCTGGTAGTTTGGCGGGAGGACTAACTCTTTTGCGAGTGTCCGTCTGGGTTGTTACCACCGCTTTGCTCGTGAAGTCTGCTGCCAAGCAGTAGTGTGCAAGCATTACTGTGTTCCGGTTTGATGAGCAGAGTAGCCAGAGAAACTACTGGGCTTATGAGACTTAATACCTAATGTCTCAGGGTAACGAGCGCACTGCAGTGCCGCGCAGGCCTTTGTGTTTCAAATTTCTGGGTGGCACTGCAAATGTTATGGGCCGGCGTTATGCTTACCATCAGGCAAACGACCAGCTCGTCTCGTTACTAAATAATATAAAAAAAAAGTTTTAGGTTAGACCATTCGTTCCAATTTCAGGACAGCGGCCGCGTCTACGACAGAGTACGTCCCCCCCGTTTACGACTACCAGGATGCCTTAGGGGATAAGCGCGGAGATGGGTGTGAACCTATTGACCCCCAACTGACTTCCAAGAAGACTGGGCGGAAGGCCTGGGACAGTGAGTATGCTTAGACCTTTTATAGGATAGAAAAAACAGAATAAGCACTCACAATCGAACATAGGAACAGAGTGACATATTGTGAGGTACCTATACCATGTTCCAGAATCATAGATATTTTTTGTAAACAAAGGGATTGACAGAACGAAAAAATTGATACAAAACTGTGTAATCCATAATTTGATGATAGACGTTATTATTCATTGATTTTAAATAAGTAATAAAAGTTTTTTTCGTGCAGTTATTTTTCTTAGACTGGGAACACAGCAGAGATTTGAAACATTTTGTGCAATCGCCGCCATTTTCTTTTTCTGGTTGATCTGTTCCAATCTCTGAACTCGAGTCTAATCTTGCTGCGTATGTGTTGTTGTTAAAGATCTTGTTATTTTATAGTGGTTTTGTTTAAGTTTTTGTTGTTGGTTCTTGTTATTTGTTACTTATTACGTTATAACTGTGCCGCGCGAGAGCAAAGCCGGGGGAAATACAAACAAATATATTTTTCACAAGTGAAAAAAAGCAGTAATTTGCGAGCAATACTGTGTTCCGGTTTGTAGAGCAGAGTAGCCAGTGAAATTACTGGGCTTATGAGACTTAATACTTAATGTCTCAGGGCAACGAGCGCACTGCAGTGCCGCGCAGGCCTTTGTGTTTCAAAGTTTTTGGTGGCACTGCAGTTGTTATGGGCCGGCGTTATGGTTACCATCAGGCAAACGACCAGCTCGTCTCGTTCCCAAATAGCATGAAAAAACCCAAACGGCTCAAATATGTAACCGCTCCCGAGGTTAGCATGTTTGCGCAAAAAAATGAATTAAGCTAGCATGCATGTGTTCTCTCAGAATGCCTGGACTACCAAAACCAGCTGGTGTTCCCTTGTGGTAGGAGCAACGCGCTCGCAGGTGGGATGAGTCGCGTCAACCGTTGCCACCACAACGCGGACGAGCTCATCATAGGTGGCACCGCCGCCGTGCCCAACGAGTTCCCACACATGGTAAATGAGTAATGCAATAACAAATTCGTAATTATTCGCCATCGCATGGGACCCAGAATAGCGCTCGTGAAAGTTAAGTATGCTCCAGTCAAAGGTTCGACCTCGGAATGAAAGATATTATAAGCTGGAAACTTGTATACAGGATGGGCCAAAATGCCCTAAAGTAAAAGTAGAAGAACCTACCATAAATTTTTAAGTTAGCAAATTTCACTCAAAGGAAACATTTCTTTATTTTGTTTGAATAATAATATCGGCATTCGTAGATTTTTTAAATGTCACTTGCCATATCCGGGAATAGAACACGCCAAATGTAGAATTAAACAACCTGTATAATTTGTATGATGATGATCTTAAGGGTCACTCATAAATCCTAATACAAGAAGATATGGAAAGTAAATAATCGCTGCCCCATCAGCTTCATAACGAAAGCGCGTGGGTGCACCCGCCACCCGCTCGTGGCTTCACTATTGCCTTTCGTCACGAGATTTCACGGGTGCATCTGTCAGTTTGAGGAAAACTTTAACTTGCCATAACTCCTTTTTTAAACAATTTTCTGATATTCTGTTTGCGTGGATTTTTTTCAAATAGATGTCTTTATAAGTGATTTGAGTATTGCGAAACTTTTCTGCTACAGATTGTATATCCATATAACCCTGATTGATACATTTCCAGGCTCTAGTTGGGTATGGAGACGACGTGTCCAACATCCAGTGGCTGTGTGGAGGAACTCTGATCAGTGAGAAGTTCGTGCTCACCGCTGGGCATTGTATCGCGAGCAGAGATTTGTAAGAAAACATAATAAAAAATAAAAAAAAATGACGGCCACAGCAAATAATTACACAGAAATGAAATTAACCCTACTATGTCAAACGCGAAAGTATGTAAGGATGGATGGCTGTTTTATTTTGGTGTAGGTTTAAGACGCCAGATTCCACCAATCGACATCTTGTCTCTTAATCCTACCGCACAAGTAGACCAGGTGCCTATGTTAATAAATAATTGACAATAATATCTCCTAAAAACAAAATAAAACGGTGAAGGAAAACATCGTGAGGAAACCGGCATGTTCAATAACCACAAAATTCGAGGACATGTGACATCCACCAAGCCGCACTGACCGCGTGATGGATTATGGCCCATACCTCTCTCTGAGAGAAGGCCGGTATCCCAGCAGTGGGAGCGTAAGAGGCTGATAATGATAATGATGTCCTAATATCGTGTATTTGCGAGTCAATATTAGAAACATTATTTTTGCTAGTAACATTATATGTTTGTGGGTAGCCTAATACTGATTTGAGTCTTCTTCCAGCGGCCCCGCGTCGTACGTCCTCTTGGGCACGTTGAAGAAGAGCGATGAGAACGGTTCGAAGAGATTCAAAGTGAAGAGGATCATCAGACACCCGGAGTATAATCCACCGCACAAGTACCACGACATCGCGCTGTTAGAGTTGGAGCAGTCGTGAGGATAATTGTTTTTATTTACACTCGATAGGTTATTATCTTCGGACCACTATCTCGCCTGATCTTAAGCGACGATAAGGTCAAAGATTCTGAATAAGATAATACTAGATTAGAACTTTCAAATTAATTTTTTTTATCACAGAATCCAGGTGATCACTTACGAAAGATAAAATAAATGACTACCTGTCGCACTCAGAGTCGTTTAATTATTGCTTAAGCGAGTCTTTAGTGAAGATTTATTTCACTAAGGACTCGCTTAAATAACCATTAAATGACTCTGAGCGACAGTAAGTGCCTGTTCCAATAAGGTGTACTGATCTAGACTATAGACCGATCGGGTAGAGTAATAAACTTAGACATTCTTTTATTAACTGGCTATGGTAATCCTAGATTAGAACTGACTTTCAAGTGCAGCTGCCGGGACAGAATGATAAGTGTTTGGCGATAGAAGGGTGTTGGTAGCCAGAAGTAATAGTATGCTAGTAGTATATACTCGTATATATATATATATGACGGAGATAGAGAGAGAGACCCACGTTGGGTGGGTACTTCAAACCTGCATAAAACAATAATTAACAAGAAGTGGGTAGATTCATTTTACCATTATCATCAGACATAGCCAAGCAATTCCACGTGGGCGTTACCATGGGAAATGTCGGTTACAACCAAAGTGTACTTTTATTACTTAGTAGTCTACTCTTAGCTTCGTTCGTGTACTCAATCACTCAATCGCAATCGATCCGCCACTCAACAAGTTTTTGGGCACTCGCCCACAGGACCTCCCAACGCCCCTTATAGTCCTGCCCAAGCCACCACAAACAAGTTAAATGAAAGGTTATACTTAGCAGCGACACCCTCGTCGCCTCGTCTCTTCCACAACCACACCGAACAGCGAACACGCAGCTCGCGGCGCTACACGCGCCTCTCGCCCAGCACAGCAATCCATCACGGGGGAACCAACCGCGCAGCATAGCGGCCAGCACAGCAGGGGACGTCCGTTCGACTACAAGCCAACTCAAGACAACACAACATTACCAAATATCTCCAGCTATAGGAGAGGTCTGTTCGGCTTGAGAGCCGAGAGCTAAGAGACCTAGGCACTATAACGCTACCGACTATATAGCTCGTAACTCAGATAACCTTCCACCGTTACCAACATGACAGATTGTCAAACGTCAGCGTGTCACCATTTCATAGACAACCTCTGACAGCCAGTTCGACTGTCAATGTCACTGTGTTACCATTTTACTAAATCAATCTACAACCAAACGCTAGCACAGATTATCAAAATCCGGCTGTCGCCGTTACGGCCATCCTGCGAAAACACACGTCCTCGTGGGTTAATCTGAAGAATAAAAACACAGTTTCCGTTCGGCTAATCCTGACTATGATCTTCACTACAAGATCCAACTACACCACAACGAGTAAAGTCGAGTAAAAACTACCTCAGTTACAGCAGCAGCTGTGTTATCATATCTCGCGTGATACTAAACACTTCCGAGCTCAAGTACCGTTGAGCGACATTATTTTCAGAGAGCGAAATACATTCACATAGAAACAATCCCAGTCAAACAAAACCCCAGATATCTCATTCAAGCTCAACAGCCATTACTATAGCTACAGTAAACACAACTGCTACACACGCGTATCCCTGCATGAATGCCAAGACTTGACTGCATCACAAGCCACTCTCAAATCTCTCAACAATCAGTATTCATCAAGGTGGTCAGGCTCAATTTCACAACAACTATTACTCTGAAAATTCCCAACAGTCAGCATTCATCAATGAAGTCAGCTTCACCCGTCAGCGCTCTATGTCGGTACGCAATACTCTAAATCATTACAACCAATTTAATCACATGGGCCACGTCCACGCGGCAACCAAAACAACAACAACTCATCGCCTCCCTCCTGGAGTTCCTACAGCAACTGCTTACATCTCCAAGCCATTCGCACGCCACTCACAGTCGACAATAGAATAGTGTCAGATATTATTAAAGGAAATGGTCCTTATTCAACGCACACACAGGCCAAAACAATTGCGTTTAGCAGGTAATTATCAGACAGGTACATGGTGAACGAACTGGTTTTCACACAGACGCCTATTACGTCGATGGGTATCACTCAGACTGTTGCCACACAAGCAAATGCCACACAGGCGAGTGCCACACAGGCGAATGCCAAACAGGCGAATACGAATGACTGAAACCCACCAGCGCCGTTAGCGGTCCATTCTGACTCAACAAATTCTGAAGGAAAATCTAGTCCTGGATTCAACTCCAAAGGAACGTAGCACTCAGGGGTAGATCTTAATGGGAATACTTGTACGTTCGATATTAATTAAGAGCCCTAAGAACGCAATGGTCGCCGTCTAATACCTCAGTAACTTTGAAAGGACCTCTTATACTTGTCTTGGGATCGAGCATTGTCAGATTGCTTTTTTTTTTATTATCAACAACATCTAAATGGCCACCTCGCCTCTCATTCTACTAATTTCACTTCTCAATGGCCACCTCGCCTCTCAGTGGCCACCTCGCCTTTCACAAAGTTTCAACTAAATCTTAACAACTACGACACTGTTACAATATCTTATTTTTGCGACTTTATTCTCCACACAGCCTAATTACCACTAGTTGATCACGAAGCTTCCACAGAATCGCTCGCCAGTTATCTAACATCTACAATGTTTTCTAAAATTTGACTCGTTATACCTACCAACTCTATCGGTGACTACCAGTGATTCTACCAGCGATTCTACCAGTGAGTACCAGTGATTCTACCAGAGATTCTACCAGTGAGTACCAGTGATTCTACCAGCGATTCTACCAGCGATCCTACCAGCGATTACGCCAGCGATTACCAGTGACTCTGCTAGTGACTCTACCAGTGCCTCTACCAGTGCCTCTACCAGTGCCTCTACCAGTGCCTCTACCAGTGCCTCTACCAGTGCCTCTACCAGTGCCTCTGCCACAGCGCATCAAAATTCTCAATAGTCAGTATGCAAAACTCTAAATCATCATAATCAAGTCACAGCGAATGCCACACAGGCGAATGCCACACAGGCCAATGCCACACAGGCCAATACCACACAGGCTAATACCACACAGGCCAATACCACACAGGCCAATACCACACAGGCCAATACCACACAGGCCAATACCACACAGGCCAATACCACACAGTTAAAACAATATCAATTATCGTCTCAACAACGTCAAGTCTCAATTTTTTACAGCAATGAAAACGAAGGTAACACTATCACTATTTTCACACGTCAGTCAAAACAATATCGATTAGCACTAACACCAACGGCTCATTTCGTTTTCGCACAAACAAAATAAGGGTTAGCTCATCAACCAATTCCAACTTCTACGATTCCACCATTTTCCTAAATGCACGCAGTACCAACCACTACTCAATCGGAACCTCGTGATTCTCTTTACTATCGTGTGCCTACTTGTAAATACGCTTTAGTTATTCCATCGTATACCTGACTACTACTATTCAAATCGCATTATCACTCACTGATTTTTATAGGTACCCGAATCTAACTCTTACGATACTATGTGAATCGGCTCCCAATGAACACTTTTGTATTTCAAACACGATAACTACAACAAACGCACAAAATATCTAAACCCGCATCAAGCCTCACTACGTTACAGGTAGCACGGACACAATATCACGTATGGCTCAAAGATTATGCCCGCCGCACAACGTTTACTTATCTAGTGATCACATCAAAACGATATTTTCAAATAATAAAGCCTTGCACTGTAGTCTATTGCAACCAACAGATAACTTTTTTTTTTTGGAATTACCCCCTTTACACTCACTTATTCATGAAACTCCTCACGCTTCAATAAATTACAATAGCAGTTTTACTATTCGGATCCCCAATCATTAACCGAATACCACTTATCTGTAACACTCCTCGCACAGCTCTGGAACACAGGTTCACTAGCTGACGACTAGTGGATGGGCCCACACTCTTGATAACCGAAGAAGCCATGTGTCACCATCACATGTACAGCACCAGCCCTTTCCCGCAGTCAGCAGTCACATGAAACCATAATAAAATGATTAGTAGGCTGCGTAGTTTAATTATCAATTCCTGACTCACACAGTACTAAATGAACACTACGCCGATCACATGAAACTTGTCAGCAATAATCTTAAGTACCACATCGCGCTGTTGCTAACGCTGCAAATCTAATTCAATGAAAGCTCAGTATTGTCAATGAATATCTGTTCTAAGTGGTAAACTAACGACATTTAAACTTGTGTGCCGATCACATGAATGCAGCACCTCATCAACGATCTGCCGAACCACATCAACGATGTAACGTAACTAGTCAGCAATATACTTTGTAACTACCACATCGCGGATTTACATACCGGAGTCGAAACAACATTATGAACGCTAGTGGCAAAGCGTTTTCAAAGTAACTAGCGTACACACTAGATTCACAGGAAAAAACGGTAATAGTTTCCCAACACAAACATCCAAGTTCACCGTAAACCAAACAAATCATACTTCACGCTCACGACACAAAGCTTTACCCGACCGAGATCGAACCCGGGCACTTTGCCTCGCAGGCATTGTCACCACAAATTCAACCTTGGCATCGTCACAAAACACTTTCAACGTCTTCTCATGGTACACTTCATGGTTGAACCAACACCGATCCCACTTCTGATGACGGAGATAGAGAGAGAGACCCACGTTGGGTGGGTACTTCAAACCTGCATAAAACAATAATTAACAAGAAGTGGGTAGATTCATTTTACCATTATCATCAGACATAGCCAAGCAATTCCACGTGGGCGTTACCATGGGAAATGTCGGTTACAACCAAAGTGTACTTTTATTACTTAGTAGTCTACTCTTAGCTTCGTTCGTGTACTCAATCACTCAATCGCAATCGATCCGCCACTCAACAAGTTTTTGGGCACTCGCCCACAGGACCTCCCAACGCCCCTTATAGTCCTGCCCAAGCCACCACAAACAAGTTAAATGAAAGGTTATACTTAGCAGCGACACCCTCGTCGCCTCGTCTCTTCCACAACCACACCGAACAGCGAACACGCAGCTCGCGGCGCTACACGCGCCTCTCGCCCAGCACAGCAATCCATCACGGGGAACCAACCGCGCAGCATAGCGGCCAGCACAGCAGGGGACGTCCGTTCGACTACAAGCCAACTCAAGACAACACAACATTACCAAATATCTCCAGCTATAGGAGAGGTCTGTTCGGCTTGAGAGCCGAGAGCTAAGAGACCTAGGCACTATAACGCTACCGACTATATAGCTCGTAACTCAGATAACCTTCCACCGTTACCAACATGACAGATTGTCAAACGTCAGCGTGTCACCATTTCATAGACAACCTCTGACAGCCAGTTCGACTGTCAATGTCACTGTGTTACCATTTTACTAAATCAATCTACAACCAAACGCTAGCACAGATTATCAAAATCCGGCTGTCGCCGTTATATATATATAATACTAGCCTACCACCTTGCCATAGCCAGTTGATTGACGTCAATACCACTGAGATGTGGATTCAAAATTATTTACCTATTTATCCTTTAAATAGATATTGGGGAAGTCGTGAGGATATGTTTGTACAATTTGTTGTTTCGTTGTGGTGAGCAAGTTGTTCGGCTGATGTTAAGCGTCATGGTGACTATAAATGCCACTTTAAGACAGTATGTTTTTGCTGATAGCCTGTTCCTTGAAAAAGAAAAATATAAATATATTACTTATTTCATTTAACATTATCTTGCAAACAGCAATACAAGTCATTTAACGTTCTGCATTTGGTGCATTTTGCGTTTTGTTTATTTTGCGTGTAGACCGATTTTATTGCCAGAGAAGTTGGCTTTCCAAAGGGACCTTTAAAAAGCTTTTTCTTTTGGTGTCCGCCAGGGTACCCCTGACCGAGTACATAGTGCCGGCTTGCCTACACACGGGGGAGCCCGTGGACGACAGCAGGGCTTCGGCCACAGGCTGGGGGCTCACCGAGTACAGAGGGGGGACTGCTGATGTTTTACAGAAGGTATTTTATATTTGTCACTTGTAACTAACAAACAATGTAAGTTATAAAACAACCAATGTAATAAAATGTTAGAAGTCAATGTTAACCTACTTCTAATTCTCGCATCGAAATGAAACTTTGTATGTAGTTTGGATAATAACAGCCTAAGTATATATAGTTGGTCTATATATTCACAAATTTCACAATGTTCTTTTACAGGTAATCTTGACCAAGTTTGAGACTCCAGAATGCGCACAGAAATACAAGCCCAACCGTCTCATGCTAAACGGATTTGACATCAACACTCAAACTTGTTACGGGGACCGTAACATGTCCAAGGACACTTGCCAGGTAAGAATTTGTTTGGAGGCTTTCGTTGAAGGTAAATACCGTTATGAGCCGTAGCTTGGAGGTAGGGCATTTTCTAATGCTCGCGTAGCTAATTTCCACCCTCAAGTTAATATCTACCGCCATCTGTTGGCGTGTTCCGGTAGCTGCATTTGAGAGCCAAGTTTAGCTAGCTACATAATGAGGAGTAGGCGAACAAAACGTTACTCATATATAGTAATCTGTGGCCAAGTTCTAGGTTTAGTGTATCCGCAATTTTCGACATCACTAAACTCTGGCGCTATAGTGGTCTGACACTTCTCTCGATTCTGTCATTCATACCTAAACCTAATATGAGTTTCAATCTCTCTTTCTAAATGAGAAAATGGGAAAGAGTTGAAATATATTTTAGACATGTCAAATTAATCCACTTGTTTGTGGTAAATTTAACGGCAATGAATGTAGTGGCGAATTTATCAAGAATGGAAGATACCTGACAGCTCTAAAACTAAAATCTCTCAAATGTCTTCCATCTCTTTCTAATGTAATGTATCCGTAAGAGAGACATTGAAACTAGAATTACGTTTAGGAAATGAAATGACAGAATCGACACCAATGTTTTTGGTTGTTGTCGCCACTCGAGAACCTTCCGCATCGGTTATCTCTTGAGATGAAATAACTTTATCCTTTCTCCGCAGGGTGATAGCGGTGGACCGCTACAAGTTAAGAGCAGGTCCATAGTTTGCATGTACACCGTAGTGGGGGTCACATCCTTCGGTAAAGCTTGCGGCTTCATAGGCGAGCCCGGGATTTATACCAGGGTCGTGCATTATCTGGATTGGCTTGAGAACCTTGTGTGGCCTTAACTGCTTTTAGGGTTGTCCAAAATGATCACTTTAAATAATAGCATCACGATAAATCCACTTAGGACAGTTATCGTAGTTCATCGGTACGCCAACCATTTTGAACCAAAGTCCAACTATATGAACTAGGTTTAACTTGTGAACCGAGGTTCATATAGCTTCGGATTATTTGACATCTGCTGTCAAAGTGAGTTTTGAATATATTATATTATATTGTATTTAGACAGTAACAACATAATTGTATTTGAATGTTCATTAAATAATCTTAAATAATGCCTGATAATAATGATTTATAAAACTAATATTAATAAAGTCATGCCCCGGGTACCAGCTCGTGCTACGCCGCCGCCATCCACTGTAGTAGCATAGTAGGCTGTAGGTACCTAGTGTAAAAGAACTCACAAAGTCAATTAAAATGAAATTACTAACAACTTGAACAACAATTTAATTACTCTTTCTATTTAAATGTCGTAACTCATAAGCGTACTATAACATAATAATTAAAGCTTCCTACATTTATAGTATGTAGATGATAGCATTTATATTAAATATTTGAATGTGCATATGTTTTTTTATTTTTTTTACCACGTATCCTTGCTCTTCGATCATATCCTTTTTTATCTGTTTTTTTTTTCGAAATTCGTTTCAACTTATCGTATGGTAACCATCCATGATGACATAGTGAAATCTTTATGACTTTTCTTCTTCGTCTTCTTCAGATTATGCAAAGAGATTCCAATATTCTTTAATAATTGAGATTATGGCTTGACTTTTGTATTCTCGTAAATCGCGGCAGCGTTTAAAAGCAAAGGCTTCTATTATATTATTATGTAATTCTTCTATTACATGTATGTGGTTCTTCTATTACATATCATTGCTTTGTAAACGTTTGTAAAGCCGTAATGAAGAAGAAGAAGTCTGGCATGGGTGCGTTTACGAGATCGATGAAATATGATGGTGCCCATGAACGGCTGGACGAGGTCATTAGTTCACGTCAAATCTAGCTGTCAGATTCAATTGAAGTTATATCATGGAGGTACGAAATACATGGAGGTGCGGTGTTTATCCTATTCTGTACGTATAGTGACAGTTGTAGGTAAGTGCCATATTCAACCATTTTACTGGCCAAAAAATAGTGGAATAGTGTTGTGTTGTGCCGTTGCCGTAATAGTTTCCGAAGCTAGTTCCTCCGCTGAAACGATATCGATACAATCTACGATGTTAACATAAATAATTCTGCGTGTTCTAATCGGTCCGAGTGACACGGACCGGAATAGTGACTCATTATTAGATTAGAACACGCATCATGATAATTATGGCATTTACCTACAACTGTCACTACGTATAGAATAGAATAACACGGCACCTCCATGTATTTCCTACCTCCATGCCGTAAACCAAGTTATTTTATCATTGCCGTAAACGCACCCTGTGTGCATCGTAATTTGTCTATGGCTGTGGTATTGACTATTGGTAATAACCTTAGATGAAGGATAGGTATAGATGAGTCCTCAGCGTATACAGTATGAGATAGCGATAGTTCGACATAACTGCCTATATAAATATAACATGCAATTAATATTGCTGCACTCACACGTTTACCGCTTTTTGTGGGTAAACTCGTATTGGTTTCACTACGAGTCAGTCATGTAACAGTAGTATGGCGAGTGGCAACTTGTTGTAAAAAATTGTTATAATTTTATAGGAGACATTAAAAAACGCGATTGATTTAGTATAGTTTAATTAGGACCTTCAAAGACACAGATTAAAAACACACAAAACAAAACAACACACATAAACCGAAACACACACATTTTGTTTTTATAGAGAATAAAATGTGGTAGTCATCGAATTTTGTAGTTCTGGAACATGCCGGTGTCGTCACGATGTTTTCCTTCACCGTTTAGAGCGAGTGCGAATAATCCGTACATAACTTGATATAAGTCATTGGTGCCGCCGAGTCGAGATTCGAACTATGGTGCGTCGGATTGAAAGTCACACAAGTTCCCGCAAGCGAAATTTTTAGTAGTATAGTATACTAGCTACTGCCCGCGGTTTCACTCGCGTTCGCACGGAACCGTGCATTTTTCCGGGATAAAAAGTAGCCTATGTTACTCTCCGGTCAATAAACTATATCTATGGCAAAAATCACGTCGATCCGTTGCTCCGTTACTGTGTGAAAGAAGGACAAATCAACAAACAAACTTTCGCATTTATAATATTATTGTAGGATTTACTTGAACATCACAATACTCCGTAATTCCTTCAGAATAGTTCTGTTCCGTATATAACACTATCTTGAGGTCGTATCTTTGACAGCCACGCATACACACAATGCTGGTAAGCGACAAAAAAAAGTTTATTGTGGAAAAATATATTTTGCCAGGCAAGCTTTAAAATACGTACTTTATCGGTACAGGATCCTGGACATCATCAGACCAGTTCTGTGACATTATTATATTGCACTGTCATCCAATTTACATATTGTATGTATGCAAGATTTAACCGAAACAAATAAACATATACATTTCGAGTTCGAGTACATAGGCAGAACTGTCTCTATAATTTCATACTTATAATTTCATTAAATCAATAGAAGGTACGAAGAATTTATAATTTTGAAACAGCTTTTTACAACTTAAAGCAGCTGTCCATTTACAAATTGATTCGGTTGGGTGGTAAAATTAATCAAGTCCTGGTATCCCCATCAACATATTATCCGACTATTGAAAATAACACGTAGTAACATGTAATTCGTTGACTTTAGTATCCATCACAATTTGGTCGGTTAGCTTAGCACTAAAAACAATTAAAATTTAACGTAGTTTGTCGAAATTATCATTGATTCTTGCTTATTGATGACGAAAATAGGATTCATACTAATAATTCTTTAATTTACTAGCTGTATCAGCTAAAAAAGTTACTCACCGATGAAAGGTTATGTTGAGTTGATTTCGTTCACTACGGCTTTTACAGCCCGTTACACAGCAATTCACCATAACTACACAACGAAATACACTCGCTCGGAATATCGGAAAGTTACAAATAACACAAAATAATGGTTTCAAAGGTATTTTTAACAAAACAGCTCTTGACGCCACAACTTGTCTGCCACCATAGACAACGATGGCAAACAAGAAAAAACCAATACGCAAATAGAGACAAATAATTTTTCTTTATCCTGCTCACACTTAGACATTTTTACATAACGTCATCTCATTTTCGTTATTATTATTATTTTAAGAGCCCATCTATACCTATCCTTTCATCTATGGTAATAACGAATCGATACGATAGCGATAATCGCTTCAAAGCGAAACCATTTTTTGTATGTTGAATTGCGGACGAACTACGGATAATTTTACTGAGTATAAATAATTACTCTTTGGATTGTGGTTTATCTACATGGTATTCAATTTTTCATGTGTCGTGAAGCTGGCCATCAATAAACGTAAGCTTGTGAGATTACTTGATATTAAAATCCACGAATTCATATTTATTCTAGAGAAATAAAGGTGAGTAATGTTGACTTTTTCACACACGAATTCCGAGATTGAGACTTGGTTGAGGCTTTTACATTCGCGCTGAGGGTGGCATTGTACCTAGTCATCTGAACTTCCATACGGTAAGACATGTTAACTACATAATGGCAGTCAGGGATAACATTTTCCAAGTTTTGTCCCCTAATAGCAGACAATGATTCAATTACGATTACCACCATTGCGGCTCTAGCTATAACTATTCATAATTTTGTTATCTTTATCAATTTCCAAAATAGTATAATCGCAAGGTCCTCAGGATAGGGTTAATATAACTATGATGCTAGACTAGTGGTTCCCAAACTTGGAGGAGTGCTGTGCATCAAAATACAAATAACAAATTTCAAGACCCACCATATTGGGGCTGCAGCATTACATATCAAAACTATGTGATGCACTGTTGCTTTCATTTCAGAGCCCGCTTTTGTTTCTCTTATGTTGTGTATTGGAAAGAGAGAGAGCGAAACTAAACTAAGGGTTAGCTATTAAAGGACAGAATCAATACCTATGTCTAAAATTATTGGAAATGTCACAACAGAATGGAGTTAGACAACCATTAGACATTACTTAAATCGAGATTTGGTTGTTCATATTTAAACATGTGACAAAGGCATGTTTAGGGGTTAGACATTGTTTAACATGTGTTTAATTTTTTTGTGGTAAGGCCGTAGATCTCCTTCCATTCAGTTATTTAAAACTGAGATATGGAAGTTTTAATCTAACACCATTTCTTTTCATTTCCATTCATTCATTTTCACCAGTAAAATTTTAATGTAACACCATTTCTTACCTTTTTCAGCTGCCTACTATACAACTGCAATAGAATGAATATCGAGTTGAAAGTTGAAGCAGAAATAAAATCAGAGCCGGAAATAGAAATATTAAACTCTGATAAAGTTCCGCAGTGTTCTTCAACAATTGAAATTGGAAATGTAAAACTTGAGAACAAAGAGTGTCACCAATATACTGATAAAGATCCACTGAGCCCTGACAATGTTGAGGTGGATACATCACCATTCAACTTAGAATGGGGAACAACTGACAGTGCTGATGGGCTGCAATGTGAGGGCTCAGTTGTTACGGCTTCAGAGTCTTCGGACCCCGTGCCTATGAGTACCCACAGCCATGGAGAACAATGGAGCGGAGCCTTAAGACTGGGGAAACGATCAGCTGTTCTTAGGTTTGTACTATGCTTGAATATCTTATTTTATTCTAAGTGGGGGGGATAAGGCCATTTTCATTTTTAAACCATCTGTTTTGTAGTCTGATTATTTAGTTATAAATTATGTTATATTTATATGATAATATTTAGTTATGATATGAAATATCCTTACTACCTATTTATAAAACATTGTTCAACGATTATTCTACTACCTGCAACAATAACTGATCACTGTCCTGTAATTGTGCAATTGAATAATAAAACCGACATTAAAACAACCTACAGAAAATTGTGCAAAAAATGTGATTTTCAAGCGGTTAGGAGAGAATTAGGCTTGGTTGATTGGAACAAAAGCTTAGATTATACAGATGTTAATGGTGCAACAGATAAATTTCTAAAAATGTTATTACTGACTATAAAGAAACACACAAGAGTCCAAACAATATCTAAATCTAAAAACAATATTAAACCATGGATCACTCCAGGCCTAATCCGATGTATACGTAAGCGAGACAAACTACACTTAAAATGTAAAAAGGAAGCACAAAATTCTGATATCAAAAACATATACATAAAATACAGGAATACATGTAACAATCTGTTGAAGACTCTAAAAAGATTATATGAAAGATCGGAGCTGAAGAAATGCGCAAAAGATTATAAAAAAACTTGGCAAAATATAAAGCGTATCTGCAATTTCCCAAATAAAGCAAATCCAGTAGAAGAGCTGTTAAAAATAGAGCCAGACGTCAATCAATCGTTAAACCAAATCAATGACTATTTTGTTAATGTAGGTTCGAATCTGGCAAATGACATTTTACGTAAAACGTGTACTTCCGAAGAAACTCTAGCCTCAAACATTAAGATAAATAATAGTCAGCTTGAGTCATTTGGCCTACTACCAACTGACGAAACGGAGATTTATTATATCATACAATCTTTAAAAACTGACTCGGCTCCAGGTTGGGATGGTGTCACCACAAGAGTTATTAAGGAATCTCTACTCTGCCTTCTGACACCTATCACACGTATATGTCAAGCAAGTCTGGATAGTGGGATCGTCCCTAAGGCTCTGAAAAAGTCTGTTATAAGCCCAATTCACAAAGGTGGAGATGGAGCAAACGTATCCAACTACAGGCCGATATCACTGTTGCCGGCTTTGTCGAAAATACTAGAGAAAGTAGTTAATAAGCGGTTACGTAATTACTTAGAAACAAAATCACTTCTCTCTAAAAATCAATTTGGCTTTAGAGCTGGTGTTTCTACTGAACACGCAGTTTATTCAATGTCTCATCACATAGTGCACCAAATGGACGGAAGCCTTAAAACGGTTGGAGTGTTTTTAGACCTGGCAAAAGCCTTTGATACCGTCTCCGTCCCTATTCTCCTTGCAAAACTTGAGGCCATTGGCATTCGTGGAGTCCCACTTCAATGGTTTACTAGCTATCTCACGGAAAGGAGCCAAATGGTCAAAATTAAGGATTGCCTGAGTGATGAGGCGAGCATTGCGTTTGGGGTGCCACAAGGTAGTATCCTTGGACCTACACTGTTCCTCATATACATAAATGAATTATGTAACCTAACATTGGCCAGAGGTAAAGTTTTAACTTATGCTGATGATACAGTTTTACTCTTCCAGGGTAAAACATGGATTGATGTCCAGGACTCAGCAAATAAAGGGCTTGAAATTGTGGCAAATTGGCTTAGAAATAATCTCCTAACAGTTAACGTAGACAAAACCAAATATATAACTTTGACTCTGAATTCCACAACTCAACCAAAATCCCCACTAGCATTGCAGATACACGACGGAAATTGTAAGCATCAATGCTCCTGTTCCCCTCTTGCAGACACTGATAACATCAGATACCTAGGAATAATCGTCGACAAACATTTAACCTGGACTGAGCATATTAAAACACTAGGAGGTAGGACAAGAAAGCTCATATTCACATTTAAGAAACTACGCCACGTTTTGCCTACGGATACCTTAATGACCGTTTATTACGCTCTAGCTCAATCTATTCTAACTTATTGCATATCAATTTGGGGTGCAGCTGCTATCACACACTTACTCCCTCTTGAGAAAGCGCAAAGAGCACTACTTAAAGTAATGTACTTTAAACCAAGACGCTACTCCACAAAGTTACTCTATGAGGAAACCAAGGTACTCACTGTTAGGCAATTATTTATAAAAGCAATAATTCTCCGCCAGCATTCATCAGTAGAAGAAGAGCAATTATTGAGACACACGCTAAAAAGAAGGAAAGATGTAATCTTTAAGATTCCTACCTACCGTACACGCTACGCTAGAAAGTCCTTTATTGCACAAGGACCGGCTTTATATAATAGAATAAGCAAACAAAAAACTATCATAAATTTAAATCGTAACGCATTAAACAGATGTATTACTGAATACTTATTGGAACTTACCTATGATAAAACTGAAAATTTACTTCGGATTGTTGACTGACTTCAATAACTTATTTAACTAAAAACTGACTTGCCGAACCATTCACAAACACACTACACATATAACTACAATACGCACATATACTAATTAACTATCGGCCTACTCACAATCATACTGTGCACACATACATACGAACAAAAAGACATACATCAGCTATCGGACTACTCATATACTTACATATACACAGTCAGATATATACACACACACACAACACAAACATAAATAACTGAAACACATACATAACACATAAATTAAGATTAGTTTTGTTATCCTTATTATCACTTATAAATAGTTAAAGTTCAACTTGGGAACGCTTGTAGGTATGAATTTTGTAAATGAGCACAGAAAACACTACTGTTAGTATTAGCGATAATCAGGTAGTGGCTTTATAGTTATACAATCGTGTCCGAAGGAGAACCCTGTGACCTCACAATACAGGTAATCCTAGTGTGGGGGGCAGAGCTTCAACCAAGGTACATTATTGGATGTTTCTCACTTTAACTTCACTCTGATATTACTGTCAACAGTATAATATATAGTTAATAATTTACAACCTATGTACCAAATGCTCCATTGTTTTGAATGAATAAAAGTTTATTATTATTTATTATTATTATTATATCTTGGTACTCTTTTTGCATAGACTATAGCAGCAGTGTCGATTCTGTCGCTTCATACCTAAACAGAATTTTAGTTTCGCTCCTTCTTTCTGATACATAATGAGAAAGAGACGGAAGATGTTTGACAGATCTAAGATTAGTTTCAGAGCTGTCAAGTGTCTTCAATGCTTGATAAATTAGACACCACTAAATTTACTACCCACAATGACAAAAGCAAGTGGATTAATGTAACGTGTGTAAAATATAATATTCTAATTCTTTCTCATGTACTCATTTAGAAAGAGAGATTGAAACTAAAATTAGGTGTAGGTTTGGGATTACAGAATCGACACCAATGTTTGCCTAAGGGCAATGTGCAGTGATGATAAAGGTATTCAATTGTTGTCAAAAAATTATTGCAGAACCTTGGAAAGTGAGAGGAGAGATCCCGGCTGCCCGGTGGGTTCCGGGACTGATAAAGCAGTACTTTTAAATAATGGTACGTCGATATTTGTAAGAACCAGTCTAGGTCAGGCCTTACGGCTAGCAAAATCGTGTCCGTTTTCGATTCTAACCCGATTAAGATCAGCGGTCGCCATTGTTTTTGCAAGTAAATTTAATATTTATCTTTTTAGAAATTGAACCGAGGCTGAGAGCGACTGTGGATCAATTTGCTATATTAGTGGAATTCATGGAAAGGTATGTGTTCCTTAGGCCGCAAATTCGGAACGGTGGCGCGTGCAGCGGGGCCTTGTTTTGAGCGTCATTTTGAGCTACTGAAAGCATAGACTTATCTACAGAGGGCCTAGTGCGAGTTTTGCAACAAGTTAACGCGTTCGACAGTGACACTAATAGTAAGATAGCGGTCAAACGCAAGCCTATTCAATATAAAAAAAAGACTATAAGTACCCTGTTCCATAATCTTAGATATTTTATTTATTTATTTATTTCTAACTTACAGCTATCATTACAGGTAGTACCTAATGCAATAGCTCAGCAATTGTTTTAAACTTAGTTAATTAGTTATACATATAATATTAGTACACACTACACAATCATAATTTATGTAAACAAAGGGGTTGACAGAACGAAAAAATCGAAGAAATGAAATTGAAAACTGTGCAATCGAAAATCGAACGCTATAAACGTCAAAAATGAGAGTCAAAGTCGGGCGTATCTACCGAGAGCTAAAACGCCACGTACAAATTGACAGAACATCTGACGTCACTTGTTATACGCGGGCCGTAAAGCTGTATTTAAAAAATGCATTTTGTTTTGGTTTGTCCGTGAAAAACTGCGTTTAAGTACATAGTTGTCGTACATTTTTTTTATTCAATAAAATGTAAAGAATCTGATGGTGTAATTTAAACTACTAATGGATTATAAAAAAAAAATGTTGAATTCGGGAAACTATTAGATGCAGTATCTCTGTAGAAATTATATATGTTTCGTGAATTTCATTTTTATTGTGTTAATGTGATCTTCTAACTGTATAAAGACAGAAATTATGTATTTTTTATTTCATGCAACATCCATATTATAGGCATGGGGACATTGCGAGACCCTCTCACCGGCTGCAAGCAGATCGTCTGTGGAAGAAACTCTCTGATACATTGAACTCTGTCCGTGGAGGTGTGGAGAAGGCGCCGGAGAAATGGAGAAAGGTAAAGAAGCTGACACACATCTCAACTCACTTTGATTTTTTACTAGCTTCTGTCCGCGGTTTTCACCCGCGTTCCTACAGGAGCCGTGCATTTTTCCGTGATAAAAAGTAGCCTATGTACTCTCCGGTCCATAAACTATATCTATGCCAAAAATCATGTCGATCCTTTGCTCCGTTGCTGCGTGAAAGAAGGACAAATCGACAAACCGTCCTTCGTCCTTCGAATTAGATTCTAGAAAACGAATTTATTGACATCATTATAAAATGGAGTCAACATCCCTATTCAAATACCCTGTACATATATCTGCCATTTCTAGGTTTGGGCGGACTTGAAAAACAAGACCAAGAAGAAAGTAATGGTTAGGAGATATGCCAACAGGACCCGCGGGACTCCTATCAGCAGGCTTCTGACAAAGTTGGAAGAGAGAGTGCTGTCCATTATGGGGCTGCTCCCTGTGAATGGACAGGGAATAGAGGACCGAAGCATCCATGTACGTATATTTGTTACTAGATGCTGCCCGCGGTTTCACCAGCGCGGAGATAATGGATTTCATGGTTTTTATTTTTTTGCGCGGAACCCTAATTATTTTTCTAAAATGAAAGTCTAAGTTACTCCTTGTAACATCAGCTATCTGCCAGTGAAAGTCCCGTCAAAGACGGTCCAGCCGTTTTGGAGATTACCCGGAACAGATAACAGACAACATTTTTAAAAATGTTTGTTTTGTTATAGGTACCGTATATACTTTCATATGCATTTAGTAAACAGCTGTTATTTTGATATTACAAACAGACACTTCAATTTTATTTATTTGTATAGATAAGTACTACTTATCTATTAGTAGGATTATTATAACAGATTTCGTCATTTCCAGCCGCAGTCAGCCGGAAACGTCTCCCCCCAGCCAGTCGAGCAGCCCCCCGCGTCGCCCCCGCCAGCCCCCCCGCCCCCCGCGGCACTACACGCGGGAGTGGACTGTGCTGATATGGACACAGAGGAACACAGAGGTACCTACACTGATCTAATATACTTGATACTTGATCGATACATGGATACACTTTTGTTAGCGGTAGGACTAACTCTTCTGCGAGTGTCCGTCCGGGTTGTTACCACCGCTTTGTGAGTGAAGTTTACCGCCAAGCAGTAGTGTGCAAGTATTACTGTGTTCCGGTTTGATGAGCAGAGTATCCGGTGAAATTACTGGGCTTATGAGACCTAATGTCTCAGGGTAACGAGCGCACTGCAGTGCCGCGCAGACCTTTGTGTTTCTAAGTTCTGGGTGGCACTGCAATTGTAATGGGCCGGCGTTATGCTTACCATCAGGCAAACGACCAGCTCGTCCCGTTACCAAATAACATAAAAAAAAACACTTTTTTTTGTATACTCATGATTTTATCGAAATGTTTTTCTGTAATCTGTAATGTGCACCTAATCTATATCTATACAAATAAATAAAATTGAAGTGTCTGTTTGTAATATCAAAATAACAGCTTTTTACTAAATGCATATGAAAGTATATACGGTACCTATAACAAAACAACCATTTTTAAAATTTTTGTCTGTCTGTTTGTTCCGGGTAATCTCTGAAACGGCTGGACCGATTTTGACGGGACTTTCACTGGCAGATAGCTGATGTTACAAGGAGTAACGTGGGCGAAGCCGAGGGGTACAGCTAGTTTGTAATAAAAACAATACATATTTCAGTATCACCAACACCGAGCGCAAACCGAGAAAATCCTCCAACACTGCCGCAGTCCCCACCACACGTGCGCTTACCATCGCGCCGCCGCCTGCTCCGGCGTCAAACTCCTTTCGACCGAGCGGCCGATGCGTACTTCTTGGTGGAAAAGCGCAAAGTGAAATTGGAGCAGATACAGGAGAAGAATCTGAACGAGAGGGAGAATGAGAGGCTGCGAGTGGAAACTCGCAAGATCGATCTTGTAACGGAAATCAAAGATGTTTTATTGCATATAGCTCGTATATTTGAAGGTTTTGTAGATAGGGCTGGTGTTTAAACACCAGCGTATGGAATTCTTTGACGGGAGATGCGAAAAAAAGGAAGTACTTAGCTTAAACTAATGATTGTCATGTTTGTTTTAAATACACTTTTACGGTCTTACCACAAAAAACTTAAACAGTGTTTAACTCCTAAACATACCTATGTCGCGTGTTTCAATGAGCAATCACAAATTTGTTGTTGTCTAATTTAATTCAATTGTGACATTTCTAATCATTTTAGGCGTTTATCTTTAGACACTGTCTAGCTAAACAGGCGTCTAAAAGTGGTTTTTGTGGTAACACGGTTTTTATCTTCACTTGTAACTAACTGACTATGTCATCTTGAAAGTCAATGGCATCACTAATTATTGCTCTCTCATCAATCTGCCAAAAAGCAAATAAAGAAATGGAGAAACTGTACTTTGATTTATTTTAAATTATATTAGTAAATGATATTAATAAATTATAGTCGTAAATGTTTTAAATTATATGTTTTTTTATTTAATATACGAGTATACAGAATATTTAAAACAAAAGTATAACATACAGAAGAAGATAATTAAAAAAACTAAGAATTTTTCAATTAAAAACAAAATTAAACAAAACCTTATAAATAAAAAACGGCATTAAGGTCGCCTTCTGCAGGTGACCACCTGTCACTTAGAGGATCAATGTTCCTCTAAGACCTGTCACTTCTAATACGCGTCGGGACAACTCCTTAAAAAATTTGAAATGGTAGCTATCGTATGATCGCGATCATAAGTTGTCTGTAGCAACTCTTCTAGATAATATATCAACTCGTATACTGTGTTTTTTCAACTAAACTAAAACTAACTAAATTGCATCTAGTTTAAACTTTTAAAGGGTGTTTAGTCTATCCATCTTTTTTACCGGATTTTTTTCTTTTTAGGGCCAATCTTTCAATTGCAGCGTTAGTGGACTGATTGCTAGTGAACCGATAAATTTTATTGATCCGTTATGTGCTTGTCATTTTTTTTCGGGTCTTTCAATACGAATTTAACGGACCGTTAGCTACCTAAGGTTTATTTCTTTAGAATGGCAACAATTTATTTACGTCTGCCTTCACCAAAAAGTTACTATAGCTCTGATGATTCAGAGAATTTACGAAAAGTTTTTTTCTTGGCATTATATTGTTGGAATCCTTTTCTTATTTGCAATAAATACATATAGCCATCCTGTAGTCAAGCGAGCGAGGCAGCCCGGAACATATCTGGTTAAACGTCGTTTTTATGTCACTTCTACGTGTTGTTATTTGCATAGCGACCGCTTCTCCTTGGTTACTTTTTACTTGGTTGGCCAGCGGTTTTCACCCGCGTTCCCACAGGAACCGAGTATTATCCGGGATAAAAAATAGCCTATGTTACTCTCCGGTCCATAAACTATACATAAGTTTGTCAAAAATCACCTCGATCCGTTGCTTCGTTGCTGCATGAAAGAAGGACAAACAAACAAGACAACAAATTAACAAACAGACAAACACACTAGGATAAGGTAGTTTGGCTTTGACATGACGAGTTAGCGAGGGAATAACAACCTTATCTGGCCATAAAACAGTCCGATAAAGTTATACCTCCGCTACGTGTTTTATTCCTCCGTTAACTCGTAACTGTCACTTGAAAGATTCAAATTTCTTCTATCAGAGCAATAAGTCTTAGCTGATTCTTTAACGGTAGACTAAGGACGTTATCTCACTCTTGAAAGATCCGCCCTTAGTTGATTCTTTAACGCTAGACTAAGGACGTTATCTCACTCTTGAAAGATCCGCCCTTAGATACCTACTTATCTAGCAAGTAAGCAATTTATTATATACTTCAGCCCTTTAGCCAAATTCACAAGAGACGGACGAAAACTTGGATAACAACATTTCGTCTTCACAGATGGCGTTATAATCAAATCAGAATTTATTTACGAAAAATAAAAAAATATTCTTTAATTTAACAAACTATAAGCCATAAATATAAAATTATAAAAGACTAACAATAATTTGACTACAAAAATATAAAATAATCATGAATTAATGTAATCCAATTGGAGATAAATCATGATATCCTAAATCACGCAAGTGAAATTTCTCACTCAAGTTACGTTGTGAGTAAGTTTTAAAAAACAATTCTTCGAGGTCAGTCGTCTCATGGGAAACCAGTCCTGCCAGCTGGCCTAATTGGCATTCCGATAGCGTCAGCTATGACGATTCTCCGATGGAGCGCCCTTGTGGTCCTTTAACTCGCTATATTAGCGGCGTTACATTTTCAAGGCCTCTAATCGATACCCCTGGAGCGCGATGCGTTCAGCGGCCTCCAGGGAAGATGGTGCAGTCAAGATGTAAAGTAGATCTGTGATTATATTAGAGCGCCCGTTTTCAGGGAATGCTGCCGTCACCTGCCCATAGATTACCTTGAGAACGACGTCATAACCAGGCGGTTATTGGGACCTCATTTTTTGAAAATAAAAAATCAACGACATAAACAAAGGGAGAGAAGAAGTCTTTTTTAGATTACAAATTACAAGATTATCTTAATATATTATATACTAGCTGCTGCCCCGCGGTTTCACCCGCGTGGAGATTTTGGATTACATGGTTTTTATTTTTTTTGCAGAACCCTAATTATTTTTGTAAAATTAAAGTAGCCTATGTTACTCCTTGGAACACCAGCTATCTGCCAGTGAAAGTCCCGTCAAAATCGGTCCAGCCGTTTCGGAGATTACCCGGAACAAACAGACAGACAGACAGTCTAAAATTTTTAAAATGGTTGTTTTGTTATAGGTACCGTATATACTTTCATTTCATAATATGCATTTAGTAAAAAGCTGTTATTTTGATCAAAGAGAATATATTTTGATATTACAAACAGCCACTTCAATTTTTTTTATCTGTATGGATTAGTGATTACTAATTAATTCACTTCCTCTGGTCCCGAATAACAACAGGCAGAAAAAGCATTTAAAAATTCTGATCTTAGATGAAGATACTAATGTATCTTAAATGTCAACTTTTCAGACAAGTCCATTTTGACATTAACGTAGACATAGAAGGAAACATTTGCGTGTTTTAAGGATGAAATCGGCCATCTAGTTTCAATTTAAAGAACCAATGTGAGAGTAAAGTAAACGATACAGCAGTTTTGTTGGAACTACATCAACTATTTATGGACAACTTAGTTCCAAAAACCACCGCAGCGCTTTTTTTATATTGTAATGTTTGTGGCGGAAAAATTCAATCAATGTCGCTATGGTCGCTTGTTTTTCTTTTCACCTATTTAAAGCCGCTAAACAAAGTATAGATGATTCTGGACTACTTTTAATTGCGGTTGTGATTTGTGATATTGTATAAGACATATGTATAATTATATAAATATACTCGTAAATAATAGGTGAGAACCGCATGCGACTTACAAATAATTGAAATTTAATTTAAGTTTCAAAACGGTCTTCCGATTCGGGGCCACTAAATAACCCGCGTAACTACATCTATCGTGTGGTGTGTTTCGTATGGGTTGAGGGTTTTCATTGGTTCTCTACATAAAATTAGTAGAAATTACAACATTATCATATGATAATGTTTCGCTTCTGTCATAAACGCATTTATGTTGATTACCATGATTGCAGATAAAATCAATTAGACTCAATTCTTTCTAGATCGATTACTCCCTATCATGTCCGTTTTCACCAACCGGCAACCCTAGGAGACGCCTAAATATTTAGGAGTTGCCTATTGGGGAAAAAAAACGTTTCTCCAAAAACTTAGGAGTGTTGTAACGGTGTTTAATTAGGACTTTGCTAAAATTAGGAGTTAGTTAGGCATCGTCTCAAGTTTCATCTCATAAGTCATAACGGACAATCAGACTGCATACATCAGCTGTTGTTAATCACAATCATAGAGTAGTACTATAAATCACAATACACAAGGTGTACAAAATCTTTAACGTACAACTCTACAAGTAATAAGTAGTAATGTAAATAACTAATTAACTGTATTACAGCATAGGTTGCATAGCAAAGAGTATATAGTGCATACATTGAACTAATACCTGATTGAACACATTCTATGAAAAATCCATTGATCTCCGACTCAGAGACGTCTGACCCGAAGAGGGAAAAAATACTGATCTTAAGTGAAGATACTCAAAAGTATCTTGAAATTCTACGAATGTCATTTTAATTTTGGCACCGCAGTGAAAGAAACACTTGCGTGTTTTAAGGATAAAATCGGCCATCTAGTTCAATTTTGAAGAAACAACTTCATATACGCACAGCAGAGACAGCGGCAGTTTTTGGAACGAACTTACTTTGACACTGACAATGACAAGTGACAAGCTGCACTTCCAGCGGGAAACTTAAATAAGCAAGGAAAAAATCATTGTAAATAGGGCATAGGATTTTTTAATTTTTTTTTAAATCCCTATTTTGGCTACAATCCGGTACTACCCCGGTAGGTACTACGTACACAATTTATGTGCAACATGACATGCATGATGCAATGCAAATGCAATGAATGCAACGCGAACGAATGCGGAGCGAACCGTACTAGTCATCAGTGACCGCCCGCGCCATACAAAAATAATTATATTTCCATACTTGCAGGACTTGCAAGACAGTGAATATCTATTCTTTTTACCCGACTTAAGCGAAACAAAAAGGAGGGTTATGATTTAAATTAGTTATTGACAAGTCACCTTTCGTATGCCGGGATTTCTTCCAGCGGCGCAAGTACGGATCTATTCGGGTCGATAATATTCGATAAAATTCGATAAAATTGACAGTTCAAATCGATAAAGTGGGTTTTATCGATTTGAACAATCAATTTTATTGAATTTTATCGACCGAAAAGATACGTACTTGCGCCGCAGATAGGAAATAATATGTTGTACGTCGCGCGGACCCACACTAAAAAAAACGCACCGAGTGCTCTGTGGCAACAACTTGGCTGGGGAGCACTATGATAAATACATTATTACGATGAAAATAAAACTTTATTATATTATAAGTACTTAAAATTTATTATAAAATATAAAAGAAATCTTAAAACTAAACATTGCATTGGGAAATTATAAATTCGTTAAAAAGTTGCCATTAGTGTACTTTTAAACAATTACAAACTTACTTTTAAATTTTTGGTGGAAACTCTTTAGAGGGTTAATGAAAGGCGTGCGGCAAGGAGGTACACATACATATTGTATAGCTCGAATGTTTTTGGCCGTGGCCAGGCAGGTGGCTACCAGGGGCGCAACTTTCAGCAAACTTTGCAGTTAAAAGCCAGAAGAGTAATACTTTAAGAGATTTTATGATACAATTACCGAAACTAGAGTTTTAGGAAACAATGCAGCGTGCCGCTATCTCGCTCGCGCATTCAACATTTTTAAAGATAATTAGTACATAATAATGAAAATTCATATTCGGTGAAGTTGCTGGCAATAACATTACAAAAGTTAACCTATTAATGTGATTTTATGTTTTGCTTTTTCATGTATGAAAACTTGATCGGATCAAAATGATACTTTTGCCGTACCTTCGTAATGTTATTGCCAGCAACTTCACCGAATGCGATTTTTCATAATTATATTATGTGATTGTTTACCTTCAAAAATGTTGAGATGCGCGAGCGAGATAGCAGATAATTACTTACACTTTAAATGTATTGTGTCTTTTCTCTTCCTAGAAAATAAGCATTGGGCAACTTGGATGGTGCAAGATTCAAATCATGCCAATGGCGTACCTATAGAAGTCATGACCTTACGACGCTGTTTATATCTAAGAACTGTGTAATTTTAATAAACGCACTAGAACTATACAATATTGGTTTATAGTCTTAACCTAGTTTAGGTCTGGCTTGCAAGTTCTTATTATTATAGGCTAAAGTGACCGGAGTTATGTAGGCACTTATAAAACAAAAAAAGGATTCCATATTTCACGAATAAACGAGAAACTTTTTTTTTCTTCTGTTCTGGCCAGATACTATAAGACACTTGAAGTTGAAAATAAGTTTGTATTCTAAAAAGGTTTTCTTAAGTAGTTTATTAGCACATTGATGGCTTGTTAACAGCTGTTTTGCAAACTACGCTCTTCAGGTCTCTGAAAGCTTCATTTTGGGTAGCTTGTTCGAATTTCTGAAATAAAAAAAATATATGATTACTGATGTAATTATTATGTTTTTTTATGGCAATTGTTTACCACATTTTTGCCAGCCGGTAAAACTTGTCGTCGTTGCTAAACTGGTTTAGGATTACTTTTCGTTCTCGGGACAAAAGTTGTGTTTTCGAAAAAAATCCACAACGACCAACCCATTTCTAATTTTAACTTATCGAACTGTCAATTTATCGATTTCTATGGATTGCAAAGTTCCGTATTTTCTAAGCAACATATCATTAGACAAAGTTCAATATGTTGGACTATGGTCCAAGTGAATCAGCTGATCTAGGGTTGCCTGGAAGTTCTGTAGTAGAATTTTGACGTAACCTTTAAATGCCCTTCAATGAAATAGGTATTCTGAATGTCAAAAAACAAATGTCGTTGACCTCGAGTACATTGTTCCCGTTTCGGGACATATTACCAATTTAAACTCACCATGTATACAGGTTGTACTTTTTAGACTCGGCAGTTATAAGGGTACCCTATACAGTATAGCTAAAGGAAAAATGACTCGTAACTTTTGAAGACAAAATGTCTTTGATCAAAATGATTTGCATTCACAGACTTTGGGGGCATATGTATAAGTTTTTATTATGGTATTTGATAACGAGACGAGCTGATCGTTTGCCTGATGGTAAGTATAACGGCGGCCCATAACAGTGCCACTCAGAACTTTGCAATAACGGCCTGCGCGGCACTACAATGCACTCGCTACCCTGAGACATTAGGAGCCCAGTAATTTCACTGGCTCCTCTGCTCATCAAACCGGAACACAGTAACGCCCGCAAGCTACTGCTTAGCGGCAGACTTCACTCACAAAGCGGTGGTAACAACCCAGACGGACACTCGCAGAAGAGTTAGTCCTACCACTAACAAAGTATGGTGGAAGTATGTTATGTCACCTCATTGATGACGACGGTGGGCACGAAGGCGAGCGGCCGCAGCACGGCGTCGGTCTTGTCCCCGTAGGCGGCGAGGAGGGTGTCCCCCTGCTCCCCGCTCGCGCACTGCTTTAGCTTCTCGGATTCAGTCTGCTTGTTCACTTGGGCGAGACACTGGAAATATACCACAAATTATCTATATATATATTTTTAATTCTATTTGATAACTAGACGAGCTGGTCGTTTGCCTGATGGTAAGCATAACGCCAGCCCATAACAATTTCAGTGGCACTCAGAACTTTGAAACACAAAGGACTGCACTACACAGTGAGCTCGTTACCCTAACACATTTCTTAAGCCCAGCTTCTCAAGCTATACTCTGCTCATCAAACCTAAGAGTTAGTTCTACCACCTAGTCAGTTATCAAATTATCCACTGGTAAACCTAGACGCCGTATAATACAAGTTTTGTATGAGAACACAATCTTAAAATGTTAGCGGGGGACGAGGGAAGACGGCGTGTTGTGATTGGTTAGTTTTCCAACTCATACATCAGACGATCGAAGACGGCGTGTTGTGATTCGTTTACGGAATTTGCGATACGCAGTGATAATGCAAAACCTCAGTCAGCGGGGGTGTCCAGCTAAGAGGTGTCTATTGATTTACTGGTCTGTGTAGATTATATAAAAGCGAAAGGTCACTGACTAAATACGAAATCTCGAAAATTACTTGACCTATGAAACTAAAATTTGGCAGGTAAGTACTTTCATTGTAGGAGACGTCAGCTAAGAACGGATTTTGCGACAGGGCCAAGTGGGTCTAAAGGCTATCGTAAGTTTATATGAAAGTCTATTGCCCGTGCGAAGCCGGGGCGGGTAGCTTGTATCTCATAAGTAAAAAAAGTAGCGAATTAGTTTGACATCTTACCGTATCCAGCGCCTTGTCAGGGCTGGCCTGTCCCATCAGGCAGATGACCAGCTCCATCTTATCCGTGTCCAGCAGGCTGCGGTCCTTCAGGATGCACGATTGTACCTGGGACGGAAGTTAATATGTAAAGCATGCGCGGCGACCAGTCGGAGCGCGCGCGTGTAGCTAATCATTTTAGGTACAGGTAGGTACATTAAAACGAATAATATGTTATTTCATTTCTTTTTTCTACGAAATAATAATAAAAACAAGTGTGTCACAGATTAAATAAACTTTAAAATACAACTTAAGATTTTTAAGAGCTGTGGTTTTTATGAATAAATAAATAAATAAACTTTTTGACTTCTTGGCGCAGAGGGCACGATTTGATGGAAGTCTGTGGCGCTCAAAAGGTTAACCCTATGCGAAGGTTGTGTTTAAGTTATCTGTGGTAAAACCGTATATTTTTGTATTTAGGTACCGTACCTTATTTCCGTAGCACTCGTCTGGGCCATGATGGCACGTGAACGCCCATTTTCCATTCGTTAGTTTGTCGTGCTGAAACAAAAAATACTGCGTTAGGTACCTAATCCACAGACAATGTATGGTACCTACTGACATCAAAACATTTGAAGGTAGGACTCTAACCACCCATCCAAGCAAGCCCTACTAGAGGGACGCCAGGTCATTGAGACCTGGGCAGTCGTGGGTTGAAGGTTTATGGGAAAGAGTGATGCACCCGAGGAGGAGAATAAATGTATGTAGGATAAGAATCTTCAAAGAAGTATAGCATTTAACTTGAATTCTCTCTATAAGAATTTATTTTCAAAGTATTTTTTAATTTTTATAACACTTTTTTATATTATTAGCCATTTAATTTTAATCTTATTTTTTAAGCTTTAGCTGTCGCTATAAACTTCTTTGCGATGCCTGAAAAGGGCAACTAAGTCAAAAGATCTCATATAAGTAGAATAAGACACCTGTCGTCTGGGTTGGTATTACCACCGCTTTGAATCAAATAAAAGTGATTTGTTGAGTTTTCCCTTATGGGATCAGACAGTTAATTTTTCGTTCATTTCCGTCTTTCACTTTGCATCTTTCACTCACACATCTATACAAATACATACACTTAGTTATGCAAAATAAATGAATATGAATATGAGGTGGTGTATTGTCATTGGGGACACCAGTGTGATCCTTTAGAGCGCCCGGGCCCTATGTAGCACCGAGGCAGACTACCAGATGGGGCCACATAAACACAACCGCCCTAGCCAGTTTCACTGGGATGATGTAAGGATTCTAACGATACCCCATACATACAAATCTGTTCAGGCATTTAAACGTTATTGTGGCATAAAAAACTCACATACATACATGAACCCTAAACACATATACACTCCTTTATTGTGAAGTCGTGTAAAAACTGACATCTGTCAGCCGAAGTTGCAACGAAATCCGCGCTTGACGCAAAAGCGTTGCTATTCTGACAAGCAAACGCACGTTTGCTTGAGCGTCTAAGGTGCCCCTAAGATTCTTGACAATAAAATAAAAGTAAAAACCCGGGTGTATACTTACAGTGCTCTTGCCGTATGGTACGAGTTTGACTTTGATAACTCCCCGGAAATCTCTCCAGACTGGGGCCAGCTGTGCAGTGATAAAGCGCTTACTATCAGGGCAGAGCGATTCGTAATACACCGCTATTTTAACCTGAAATTATAATACAATCCATTTTATGAAGTATATTAGTGTTTACCGACACTAGCGGGTGTTCACACAAATATATACATCACAAAAATTTTGCATCCAACAGGATTCGAACCTGCGTCTTCTGGTTATCTAGACCAGACGCCTTAACTAGGCTATGGGAGCAATCGATGTTGACTGCGAAATTCTTGTGTTTTCATTCCGGGTTACAAGCCGTAGCTCCATCTAGCAGACCTCGCTTTTGTTTAATAGTTTGGGCCAATCTTTCAATTGCAGCGTTAGTGGACTGATTGCTAGTGAACCGATAAATTTTATTGATCCGTTATGTGCTTGTCATTTTTTTTCGGGTCTTTCAATACGAATTTAACAGACCGTTAGCTACCTAAGGTTTATTTCTTTAGAATGGCAACAATTTATTAACGTCTGCCTTCACCAAAAAGTTACTTTAGCTCAGGAGCCCAATTCTCGTATTTAGGGACATTATGTCGGATTCAAGATTATCTCTAATCATATGTCTCTACGAAAAATCTCACTAAAATGTAAAAAACTGCATTCTCGATGCGATTAGAGATTGTTGTCCACAGACTAATTGTTGTCATAGATTTCTTCCTAGACATTTTTAAATACGTTCCGTTTTATCGACTGCATTCACATGAAATCGAGAAACGACACAAGTATTCATTTCAAATGTTTAAATATATGAAGATTATGTAATAATGCATACAACGTACATTTTATATTATGTAATTGAATAAATTTATACAAAGTAGACAGTTTTAAAATCGAGAATTTATTTTCAAATTTTGTACTTTCGCGTGGAAAGAAATGTTTTCTGCAATATCAAATTAAAATCTTTTTAATCTATGCATGAGATAGAGCTGTAAAAGTAACGAGAAATCGTGTACTCGTATGTATTCGTTATTGAAATCATTAGTACTCGTTACTTTCGTCTTGTTACTTTTAATACAATCGAATACTAGATGAAACATCGCATCGAGTCCTGTTGGTTGGTAATTGGTATCCCGTATCATTGTATTCCTTGGTATGATATCGTTCGTATTAAGTACTCTCTTCTTGTTATACATTTAGATATAGTGAATGACATTATTGGCACAAAGTAACACCATAAAAAATCCTTGGTAAAATAATGAAATCAAAAAGTAGTAAATAATAGTAGGCATTTTAAGGAAAGAAATCCCTGGTTCATATTATTATATAAAAATTTGTTTTTGGAAAAAGAGGGAACCGACTTGCGAAAATGTCGTGAAATATGGAATATTATCACCCATTTCACCCTTAAGAGATGGTATTCCTACATAAAATTTATGGAACCCTACTCATGAAAAAAATAATAATTAAAACCCTTCTGCTCCATGTTTTGAAGTTGGAAAAATTATAAACAATACGAAGCCACGATGCTTATTTCTCACTCACATTAATTCTATCGCTGGACAAACCCTTTCAGTTCACGCATCATGCATTGTATTCGTACGGATAACGAATCAAATTGACATCATACGAAACATACGAGTAAAGAATTGGGTTGTTGACTGTATTCAAATAAAAATATAATTTTGCCGCGAAACGGTAGTTTTTGTGACAGAAATCCTATTAAACACAATATTTTTGTTTATTTTTAAGGAATTTAATTTAAATTAAATAATCAAAATGTAATAACATCACTCCGAAGTCACGTGACATAAAACGCCCGTAACGTCACTGTTTCCATCGGAATGAGTATATATTTTTTTTGTTTTGTTTTTGGCTCCACATGATTTGCGCATTTAACTAGTGTCAAGTTATATAAATAATAATAATATATAATAAATCTCTAGTTTTGGTGCATGAAAGTCGTCAAAGTCACGTTAAAGTTTAGTCTAGGCGCGGTCGAGTCGAAGTGACGCTTCAGTAAATTGGTGGATAGTTTACTGAAGCTTCTATGGAGTTTTGGATAGAATACGAAAATACACGTTTTTCGTCTTTGTACTATTTCCCTTTCACTCATGCAAGTTTACGAACACTTAATGATTAATAATCCACTATTATTACACATTAACACTCTATAAAACAAAGGTTTTAGTAAATAACACAAAATCAACAAAAGCACATTTTCGCATTCCCGCCAAAACTCCCATGAGTATATAGCTCGTTGCGCTTAACTGCTCAGTATTTTAGAGTGATTTCTGTGATTATTTATCTGTGCTGTGAATTCCGCGCTTATTTTTCGAAATTTATTTCGACTCTTGAATATTCTCCCATGATGGAAAGTGGCTTCATAAAGGCAAATAATTCCAATTTGCCGAGAATTGATTGTTTTACGGTGGCCAATTTCTTCTCGACAAACGATAATTTCTGCTCTGCTGAATTTAGAAATGTGAAGACCTCCGTGTAAGTACCTACTTATTATACCAAAAATCATTATTTCTATAACCAACAATGAATATATAACAGTAATCGTAGGTTCTAAGATCCAAAGTGTATTAATTAACCAAAGCATATATATAAATCAATAAGCTCAAAAAACTTAGAACTTATATTTTAATACATAACAATATATACAGAGAAAGCATCGAATCAACTTGTCACTAAACGTAGCACAGACTAGGTAGTAGTGGTTATATTCTCTTTGCTTGTCACTTTACAGTGTTATAGAAAATTACTCTGTGGTAATTGAACTCGTGACGTCACTGGCGTTTTGGAGCAAAATTTAAAACGGCATTTAAAATACATGATAATTAAAATATTAGTTGTTTTAAAAAGTAAATTTAAATATTTTGGGTTACATTAGGCCCATACGCATCGTTTTAAACACTTTCCCAAAATCAGTCAACATCCCAATTGAATTTGTAAGTAGTGATTCGTTACTTCGAATCTGGCGATGTACTCGTTACTCGGTAACGAATACATACGATTTCTTTCAGCTCTACTGCTCTAGCATGAGATCGTTCATCTTATTTTGTTTGGTTTTAGTGGTATTTACAGAGTACTTTTCATGAACTCCACAACAAAATCGACCGACATGGGTCGGAGTCATTTCCATGAATCTGATTATGTGGGAGAATCAGATTATACAGGTGAATTATTATGTGTTTATTTTGGTCAAGTGTCACAGATCGTCTTATCCTAATCTCTGTGGTTATTTTTAATAAGTAGCTTGTAAGAGTTTGTTTGATACTTTTTACTGTTTTTCAGGAAATCCTCAAATATGCAGATATCTCAAAAAGGGACTGTACCAAGCGTATTCCCGTGGTGCACTTGAGTTTCGACAACACCTACATCAAGAAGCCTTCGGTATTTAGAAAGAAGCAAGAAGCTATTCATTTTTATGCAGCTATCTCAAAAAGGGACTGTACCAAGCGTATTCCCTTGGCTTGGTGCACTTGAGTTTCAACAACACCTACATCAAGAAGCCTTCGGTATTTAGAAAGAAGCAAGAAGCTATTCATTTTTATACTAGGCTAGAAAACTATGATAAATTCATGCTGGTGTTAGACACATATGTAATAATTTAAATTACAAGGGAAGTAAAATTATTAATGTTTGTGTTGGTGATCAACTGTTAATAACGCTGATCAAGCTAAGCAGATATTTACCAGATTTTGAGTCGACAGTTTTTATTTGGTGTTTCCCAAACTAGCATCGCTAACATTTTTATAACATGGATACATTTGATGTATAAAATTTGGAATTTAATTTGTATTTGGCCAAATAAAGAATCGGTTCAATACTATATAAGAAGTTTTCCAAGAGCAAGAATTATTGTGGACACAACAGAAATACCCATAATAAAGCCTGGGAATCCTGTAGCACAGCATGTAACATTTAGCAGCTACAAACACAAAAATACTGTGAAGGCAATGATTGGGGCTGCGCCTGGTGGTCTTACATCTTGTCTCAGAATGTTATGGAGGTTCAGTCAGTGATAGACAGATTATAGAAAGATCCAAACTGCAAAATCTTTTGTGAAGGCAATGATTGGGGCTGCGCCTGGTGGTCTTACATCTTGTCTCAGAATGTTATGGAGGTTCAGTCAGTGATAGACAGATTATAGAAAGATCCAAACTGCAAAATCTTTGTGCCAGTGGTGATTCTATCATGACAGACAGAGGCTTTAATGTACAGGACATTTTTGTTCCAAAAGACATTACTATAAATACTACGATGCTTTTGAAAGGAAAGACACAAATATCAGGTGTTACAATAATACTGGATCGGAAATTAGCGAGCAAACATGTTCATGTAGAACATATTATTTGTCTAGCTAAGACATACAAGATTAAAAAACGAATTAAGCCCATATCATGTCCCCCTAGCATCTAGGATTTTATTTGTTTGTGCTATAGTTTGTAATTTTAGAGAGAATATAGTGAAATAAAAGTTTTTATTACTTTTTATTGTTTTATTATACAGTATAATTATCCTTTCTTATTCTTATTCAAGTGGGGGCGATAAGGCCTGCACTGACGTCCCGCTTGGGGTGTATTCTTATTCTAGGTGGGGGTGATAAGGCCTGCACTGACGTCCCGCTTGGGGTGTATTGTGCATTTCCCCCTGCCAGCGTTTACCCAAGCCAGCCCAACTCCTTTATGGAACGGAGTGCGGCCTTGGGGCGCTGGCAAAGCTGCTCCAGTAACGTTGATGTTGTTGTTGTACTATATGTCTGAACGTTAGTCGTCTGCTGTTGTTGCGTCAGCTGCTCACGCATTCCGGTAGTTATTCTTATTTCTTCCGTGGCCTCGCAATGCCACATCACGTGTTCCACAGTCTCATTTTCCAGCAAGCAGCCCCGACATAGAGGACTGTCTGTCACTCCAATCTTATGTAGACGATAGTTTAAGTTGCAGTGGCCTGTGATGAGCCCTACTAAAAGTCCAAGATCCTGCCGTTGTAACTTTAGTAGGTTGTTTGTGATGTTCCTGTTTAGGGCTGGGAAAACGGTTCTTGCATGTTTGCAATCCGTCCTCTTCTTTGGGGTGTATTGTGCATTTACCCAAGCCATCCCAACTCCTTTACATAACGGAGCACGGCTTTGGGTTGCTGGCGCAGCTGTTCCAGTAAAGTTTTAGGTGGTGAAAATTTTCTGGAGTACAATCTTGGTCAAGCCTCTCTCCGTGATTTGCCGCGTTGCAAGAACAATCTGAATCTAAAACAAGAGCCATCATGTTAAAATAAGATCCAGATAAGGGGTATTAAACATAATTTCATTTACCTTTAATATTGTACACAAATTACCTGTCAAAGTAACATTGAATTTGTTGCTTGGTAATCGTCGGCTAATATGGTGGAACTATTGACATCTTGGTAAAGTTCTACAGCGAGAACGTCGACTGCTCGGCTTTCAGACGCTGTAGGGCTTTGATGAAGTGTTAACATATTACATTAAAAAAAGCTGTAAATTGTTAAAGCTGTAACACTGTTAAAAATCACTTAACAACCACTCAAGTGTCCCGAAGACACGAACAAACACTGGAGATTCCGAATCTCTCATTGGGGGGAGGTAGTAATTATTTGCTAATTATTAATTAACAAAGAATAATGACTATACAAAAGAAATCTGCAATTTACATAGTAAAATCACAGTTCACAACTTCACAGACAAACAAACATTTCGAGTTCTCTATACGACATCAAAAGTCTATTGCTCCGGACCACTCGTTGCATGTCGAACGCTGGCGGTAGACATATCTCTATCGTAACATTACGAGAATACGAAAATTAGGTTTGAATCGACATACGCCATTTTTTTTTCGACATAACTCGAATCCGACATGATGTCACAGACCACTCGTTGCATGTCGAGCGCTAGGAGTAGACATATCTCTAACGTGACATTCCGAGAATACGAAAATTAGGTTTCAATCGACATACGCCATTTTTTTTCGACATATCTCGAATCCGACATGATGTCATTTGCGCGAGAATTGGGCTCCTGATGATTCAGAGAATTTACGAAAAGTTTTTTTCTTGGCATTATATTGTTGGAATCCTTTTCTTATTTGCAATAAATACATATAGCCATCCTGTAGTCAAGCGAGCGAGGCAGCCCGGAACATATCTGGTTAAACGTCGTTTTTATGTCACTTCTACGTGTTGTTATTTGCATAGCGACCGCTTCTCCTTGGTTACTGTTGGTTACTTGTTGTTTTTTTGAGTTTTTTCATTGGATTTAAAATATCGCTTTTTCTGTGGCGAACATACCACAGAAGCCAGGAAATAAAGAAAGAAGAATTTAGCTTTTACCGTGAGATTCAAAATGAGTGAAAAACTGAACACAAAATTACCAAAACGAAAAGAAAAGGGCTGTAAATTTCCTCAATGAACAAAATAAGTTTCGTCCCATTTGCATTCTTCCCAATGATCAGTGCGATTCCGAACAATATATTATGGGGGCATGCGTTGCTGGTTGATATTTTGCAAGCGAGGCAAACGCGCCAGTCACATCACTTCAGCTTCCACATATTATTTATAATGTTAGATTTTTATAAGTTTACAGTGTTTTGTATATAATTATATTTATACTTTTTTACAATTGTAAACAATTTGTTTTTCTGTAAAACTTTTCTCAAAATGAGGAGTGTTGATGTGGGGTCATGCGTTGCAGGTTGATATTTAGCAAGCGAGGCAAAACGCGCTCTTGGCGCCAGTCGCACCACCACCCTGCAACCGCGTGCCCGGCAGCCCTCGCTTTTATGTTTACGTGTGTCGTAATAAATGAGCATTAATTAATGTGACTTCGGGCTTATGATTTCCTATCTAGTTGAGTGAGCACATACCTATAGGGACACATACCACCTAGCACCTACAACTAAAATATTCTAATCAGTAATCATCCTATTCCTCAATTATTAACCATTTAACTTCTATAGAAACTGTTATAACTTTACTAGCTTCTGCCAGCGGTTTTCACCCGCGTTCCCACAGGAACCGAGTATTGTCCGGGATAAAAAGTAGCCTATGTTACTCTTCGGTCCATAAACTATAGGTATATAAGTATTTCAAAAATCACCTCGATCCGTTGCTTCGTTGCTGCATGAAAGAAGGACAAACAAACAAGCCAACAAATTAACAAACAGACAAACACACTAGGTTAAGGTAGTTTGGCTTTGACATGACGAGTTAGCGAGAGAATAACAACCTTATCTGGCCATAAAACAGTCCGATAAAGTTATACCTCCGCTACGTGTTTTATTCCTCCGTTAACTCGTAACTGTCACTTGAAAGATTCAAATTTCTTCTATCAGAGCAATAAGTCTTAGTTGATTCTTTAACGCTAGACTAAGGACGTTATCTCACTCTTGAAAGATCCGCCCTAAGTTAATAAAGCAAAATCTCTCGCATTTGTTTGGTACTGTAACAGATCACAATGGAGTAGGCAATCGCTACAAAAGCGATGACTATTGGATGATAAAAAAAATCGTTGAGTTCGGTAAACTTTTAGATGCATTTTTGTGGAAATTATATATATTTTTTTTAATTTCATTTTTGTGTTAATGTGATCTTCTTAAAACTGTATAACTACAGAAATTATGTATTTTGCGTTTTATGCAACAGGGATATTATGCTATAGGGATATTATGATATTATGCAGGCTTATCGTAAGAAATTGACAATTATTGTATTAACTGCGAGTAATTATTGACAGATAATAACAGATTGTACAAATTGCTAAATGTTAATACCAAAAATATAACAAACTGAGTATAATTGTACAAATCACGAAATTGTAGCAACTACTCATAGTCAAGGGCGTATTTACCCTAGGGCCAAAAGGGCCATGGCCCGGGGCGGCAGGCTGCTAGGGGCGGTGCAAGCAGAATAAATTTATAAAAGACTACGTAACTAAGGCTCTTATAATTGAACAGTGGTAAACTGTGTTTTGTCTCTTTCGATTCAGTTTAAAATTGTCAAAAAAAGGGCGGCGGGGCCTGCAGGCCCAGGGCGCTGAATCCTAAAATACGCCACTGCTCATAGTTGGGATGTTGCATGAAACACAAAATACAAAATTACAGTCGTTATATGCGTTTAAGAATATCACGTTAACACAATAAAAATGAGCTTCATAAAAAATATTACGTAGTTTTTTACGGCAACACGCTGCGAAACTACGCAGCGTGTTGATTAACTAAATGCATGATTTTAGTACACCTTTACGGCCCGCGTAGAATAAATGACGTCAAATGTTCTGCCCAATTAGTATAGGGCGCGTTTTAGCGCTCAGTAGGTACGTTTACGGCTCTCATTTTTGACGTTTCTAGTGTTTGATTTCCAGTTTTTTCGATATAGACATTTGATTATCATGAGAAAACGAATTGATCGATATCATAAAAAAATGGAGTCAACATCCTTATTCGTTGTGTTTACCATCAGGCAAACGACACGCTCTTCTCGTTATCCAATAATTGTATAAAAAACAGAGTGGAAGAGAAGTAAAAAGAAGTGAGCTCACTTTGTCATCAGTTTTCTTGTTCTTCGCGAGGGCACCGCAGAAGAGTGCCGTGAGGCAGATGATCAGAAGAGTCCTCATTTTGTTCTGCAACAATACAAATCATGTTCAAAGAGACCCTCAACAACCAAAACAAAACCGAACAAGTGCAAGTTGGACTCCAGCACCGAGAGTTCTGTACAAACATGTAGTAATAAATTATTCGTCCATCACGGAATCGTTCGGTATCTGTACAGTTCCATTCACCAAAATAATTAATTAAATGGTGATGTAACTACAAATTTACAGTTTCCGGAATAAATGAAATGATCGTTTATTTGCGTGAATATAGGTAATTTCAGGTAAATACAGGTCATTAATTATATAGTTTCATTAATGTTCGACTATATAGTCGTGCAAATTTTTAAATTATAGTTTAAGTTACAATTATTATATGGTCACCAAAAAAAAAAGGAATACTTGCCATCATAAAAAAAATTGAGTCTAATAATCCACATTACAATAAAATAGAATACAATTCAGTCTATAACATAATTGCAATTACAAGACATTGCTTCTTGCCAAATTATAAGTCAACGAGAAGTACCGTATACCTAAAATTTGATTTTGATTCCCTTGCGAATGTCAAAATATACGGCATAAGCAGGGCCGTATCCTTTGACAGTCAAAATCATCATTGACTTTGTTCTTTGATTCTTTCACAGGTTCAAGGGGATAGCAGATTTGATAGTAGTCGTTGCCATAATGTCTCAGGGTAACGAGCGCACTACAGTGCCGCGCAGGCCTTTGTGTTTCAAAGTTCTGAGTGACACTGCAATTGTTATGGGTCGACGTTATGCTTACCATCAGGCAAACGACCAGCTCGTCTCGTTACCAAATATCATAAAAAAAAGTTGGTATTATGGAAAAATAATCATTCAAATCGGTTGTAAATTGCCGGAAAAACAGACAACACAACAAACACACACACAAAAAAAACTCCTTTTGAAGTCGTTTAAAAACGGTAATCTATTCAAACTCACTCGAATTGTTTAGCACTAAAGCAGTCACGTCTGACCAGTGACCACTGCAATTGACGGTACAGTTAAAACTAAATATTGAGGATGCGTGGAGTGAAACCTGCCCGCCGGGATAGCATACGTTAGTAAGCGGAGCGACGAGCGGAGCGACAAGAGGAGCAACGAGCAGAGACTGTTTTTACAAGCTTTGATACTACATACTTAGTTTGTTAGAATAACTATTTTTGGTATACCAAATTTTGCAATTTTTGAACCAGTTCCTCTAATAGGCTGAAATTTTGTTTTTAAGTGTGTCACCCACTTACCAGGTCGACGACAATGCAAAGATATTAGGGTAGAAAAGGTTATTTTAAAAATATTTTTTTTGATAATTTTTATTATTTTCTAATTAGGCACATTACGCTGGTATTACCTACTCAAGATCTGCAGTTTTCTATTGGACGTTTACGAGTCTCGTAAAAGCAAAAACGTGCCCAATATCTAAACATCAAAACAAATAAAATGCATCGTAAATGCCTGCCTATAGGGGGATAAGTTACATAAATAAATAATTAAATAAAACTTTTCCAAATATAGCTCAAATATTTTGTACTTAAATGTCTTTCACCCTAAAAAAAACTATTTATATTTCAACCCGCTCCCGCTACCGCTCAAGCAACATATCCCGACCGTCATTACCGTGAGGTCGCCGGATTGCCTGACCCATTGGTAAGCGCAATGTTTACTACTAATGTACATCGTGTTTGACCGGGCCGTACCTAACTTGTGAAAGTTACTTTCTTTCAAATTGGGTAAACCGGTAACAATCAGGATTTCCGCCAATTTAAAAAAAATATTCACATTCTGGCAAAGTAAACTCAACAGAATTAAAAACCTTCTAAAGAGGTTTGATCTGTATAAATTGCTGTATTGCTTAATTTTTTTTTCTTCTTTCGTGGCCAGACACGGTTTATGTTATTTGCCAATTTCAAGTTTGATGCTTAATTTTTATAAATGTAAACTTGCTCGCTTGAAACATGCAAAGGAAAACAACTGTCCCTTGTTCAAGAGCATAAAATTGTAGTTCTTTATTTTCGTTTGTTTAATTTTTATTCCCATTCCAACTTCTGTGGACAAGAGCATAGACCTACAGGAGTATCAGACTTTGACGTTAGGTTTTGTAATCGCTGGAATCAGATGCTCTCTCTTGGCCCTACCATTTATATGATGGAGCAATCACGAGATGCCAACGAGGATGCTGTCGTTCTAGCGAACCACTTGGTAATCTTAACCAATGGCATTGACACTTCATGAAGAATATTTTCATTGATTATGGTTCAGTGATAATAAATGTCCTCGACCAATAGTAGATTTTTCAAAATTGCAAATAGTTTTATATAAGCATACAAGCTTGAGAAACGTTTTATTTATTCATGGTGTCGCTTCTAGGATTAAATTTACACTAGAAATGTACAACTTTATACTATTACTAGCTTTTGCCCCGCGGTTTCACCCGCGCAGAGATATTGGATTTCATGGTTTTTATTTTTTTGCACGGAACCCTAATTCTGTTTACCAAAATAAAAGTAGCCTATGTTACTCCTTGTATCACAGCAGCATCATTACATCAGCTATCTGCCAGTGAAAGTCCGGTCAAAATCGGCCTAGCCTTTTCGGAGATTACCCGGAACAAACAGACAGACAGACAGACAAAAACTTTAAAAATGGCTGTTTTGGTGTAGGTCCCGTAGATACTTTCATATGCATTTAGTAAAAAGCTGTTATTTTGATATTACAAACAGACACTTCAATTTTATTTAGATTAAGATTGTAAATAATTTAGTGTGTATTTTATTTAGTTATTTTAGTTTATGTTGTTTACTTTTTCTGTTATTATAATAAAAACTCATTTTATTTAGTTGTATAGATTATTGTGAAATAAAGATATTTTTTGGGTTTGGAGTGGAAAACGAAGATGATTGCAGGTGAGCTTGGTCAAAGTCTATCGAGCATAAGAAAGAAATTTCCCAAAGACGTCGTTTAGCATTTCCATAGAACCCGCTCGTTCTCACTCACCTTCCACACGCTCTGTATCGACCATTTGGATGTTCCTCACGTAATAATGTAGGTACTACCTCCTACCGCCACACCTAATGTATACCGTATTACCCACAGAATAAACCTATTCCCTATTCTGTGGTATTCCCAGGCGTGTACCGTCCGCTACAAAATAATCTGTTGTGGTAGAAACTGGATACTTTGATTCGCCTCGCGCCTTTGGCGTACCGTCGCGTCGTCCGATCAGACAAAGCAATATTACGATCCCCCGTAGTCCGATAAATCGATACAAGTGCGGTCGTCCGATCCGTATAAAACAGCATAAACCAGTTGTCTAACAATAATTTAATTGAATAAAAAGGGCTGTGTTGTCATCGTTTAATTCTCTATTTAAGAAAATTCAAAATTGAAAATCGTAAAATGCATATTCGCAGTTTTGTAGTAGTTATCTGTAATGGAAAATTTTCCCTTGACTGTACTAAACTGCTAAAACAAGTTGCATGGGACTCTCACCGTTTCTAACGCATGGGAAAGTGTTCTTCAGTTTCACTATTGCGTGTGCGTGCTTTTGTTCAAGTTGCTGCAGAGCACTGCTTTTGTGACAGTTTGTGTATGGAATGTATGATTGCAGGCGACTGTATGACTCAAAGTACAATAATAATGAGACCTATTAAGACAACCTAGATCTCAGCGCAGCGTCCCTGGGAAACCGTCCCAGTTTCTAGATCACCTAGTTACTATGGTCCTAGTACTTGCAATGCGCTCATTGAAACCGGTTCTACACGTGTGTGTGTGTGTGTGTGTGTGTGTGTGTGTGTGTGTGTGTGCTCAGAATACAGAAAGAACCTGTGTATGTGTTGAGCACTACATTCCGCGCACTTCACATAGGTAATTTAATTTTATTTATGCTGCTACCCGCGGTTTCACCCGCGCGTTATTGGAAAACATGGTTTTTCTTTTTTGGCGCGGAACCCTAATTATTTTTCTAAAATAAACGTAGCCTAAGTTACTGCTTACATCAGCTATCTGCCAGTGAAAGTCCCGTCAAAATCGGTTCAGCCGTTTCGAGATTACCCGGAACAAACAGATACACAGACAGATAAAAAATTTAAAAATGGTTGTTTTGTTATAGGTACCGTATGCATTTAGTAAAAAGCTGTTATTTTGATATTACAAACAGACACTTCAATTTTATCCATACAAATAAATGTATCTAAGTACATAAAATGTATCTACTATCTAGTTATCTACACAGCCACTGATAGCGAAAAAGAACGGGCGCTCGGGCGCTTTTTGACGGCCTAAGCGCCGAAGCGCTCCTTCTGTTCTCTCTCTATTCTGTGCGCGCGGGAAGGAGCCGGCATTTGTGGTCGAATGTGCGCGGGAGGCGAGCCACAAACGCGGCCAACGTCTCAGTGCGCCATGCCGCCGATGCCATACATTTCATACATATACATTTCATAATGTATGAAAAATCTTGCCCGCAGCATGTGGCCGCGTTAGTGGCTCATTGTGCAGCTGCACGAGGCACGCATATTCATACATATACTTTCGGTGTATACTATGAGTGTACGGTGTATAATGTCACAAGTCTAAATCTAGCTTAAGGTACTTACTCGTCTAACAATTTTGAACAAAACCTTAATCATAAGTCATTCACTCACTCACTAATTAATGTAATTAACACAAGCAAGTGTCCCGAGGCACAGTTACGGACTGGGTATCTTATTACTGTGTGACCTATGTCCCTCGTATCATATGATAAAAATGCAGACATCTACTGCTTGGAATAAGTAAGGTTAGAAACCTATAGCGCGGCCGACGAGATAATGCATCTTGCCATTTTTAGCGCTATACTGTTTTACTTTATTGAGGTTGAGGTTTATTGAGGATTTTTGTCAGAGCGTTTGATTGATGCGACGCGTAACCAAAATGCTGGTAACTATTTGGCTCAACGGATCAGCATTGCGGTTCAACGTGGCAATGCCGCCAGCATGCTGGGTACGCTTCCTACTGGTAGTGGGCTAGAACATTTGGATTATCTATAGGCCTACTAGGGCTTGTAGATTATCTAACTGTTTTTGTAGCTAGCTAGGTTAGATGTAGTGTTTATTTATGTATTAGCTAGTTAATTGAGGATTGGATTTAAATTAATGTTTATGACTAATAATTAATTCAGTAGGTAATCATAAATGTAAATGTTAATTAATTATTTAACGCTACTTGTGTCGACACTTTGACACCTAGATATTAGATATTAAGTCTCATAAACCCAGTCATTTCACTGCCTACTCTGCTCATCGAACCGGAATACAGTAATGTATGCGCATTACTGCTTGGCGGCAGACTTCACCAGCAAAGCCACAGTACCACCACAGAAAGACACTCGCAGAAGAGTTAGTCCTACACTACCTATTAATACGAGGATGTTTTCAGCCTAATTTTACGTGTCAAAGAGGTTTCTATGCATATTTATATGAAGCTTAACATAATTCGTAGATAGATACCTACTTAATATTGAAGCCTTGTTATTAGTGGTTAATTATTATTATAATGAGGCGAGAGTATTTTTTAATGTGAGATTGGTTTGCCTTTCGATGACCACATCTCACCTCATGGAAAAGGAGAATAGGCTGAAGGTGGAACACGCACACCCAGAGGAAATCTTAAGTTGAAAACACCCAAATTGTAAACATCGGGAAAGATGGAAGTGAGTTCCACATCTTTGCAGTGCAGAGGACTAAAGAGTTTGCTAAACGGGCTGTCCGTATTATGGAGGACGATGGCGTCTAATTTGGTACCCAATACCAATGGCGAAGACTGAAGGTTCACCTGCACCAGCAAATGAACTGATGCTAGGGTTTGAAAGCTCGGGCTCAGGCAGTGAGGGTGAGGGGTTCCATCGCGGCCTTTTGTGTCGGCCGCGATGGAACCCTTCACCCTCACTGCCTCACTTCACCTTATCTATTATAATAAAAGTCTGTCAACTGTCAACAGTGTCCACATTGGCGCCAATTATGATAAACATATGTCAACAAAAAAAAAATGGCGCCTAACCAAAATAAACTGTACATTATCGCAGTTCCTTTTCTTATTTATATTTATTATTAATAAATAAACAATTTTATCAACAAAACGATTTATCTATAGGCCAAAAGCGAAAATAAACGTCCGAGCACCTTGACCCCACCTCGTAAACTTTTAACTTGCAACCATAGCTCTAGTAACACCGGACGCTGATTATCCAATTAACCAGTCTCGTAGACCTCTGTGTCAGTTCAAAGATTTCTAAGCCGAAGGTCAAATTAAATGGCAATGTCTGCCGGTGTAACCGGAGCTGTAAAGTTATTGAAAGGGTAAAGAACCGAAGGTCAGGTTATACTGGTTTTCTTATCCGAACGGTGCAGCGCCAGCGTCAAGCGAGTCGTTCACCCTGTTGATAGAGTAAAGAGTTACGACAGATTTGTGACCTCTTCTCTTGATAGTAATCACAATTCACATGACGTACAGTGACACCGCTTTAGCTAGACAGGGTCTGGCAATTTAAGTAAAAAGTCAAACGCATTGAATTGCAATTTTCCAATGTGACCTCACGGTTTTGACTTCTATGTTCTGTGATTTGGATTTGGAGTCGCACCGTCGAGGTTCTTGCCCTTCTCGATGTGTAGGCTTTGGGACAAGGTAACTACCCTGCGCCTGCGCAGATCCGCAGCAGAACGAAAGTTACCGACATACCTAGCTCTAAAAGTTAGCAAGTTAAAATGGCAGTGGGCATGCCACATCGCTCGCAGAACCGATAACCGATAGGGAAGAAAGGTTCTCGAGTGGCGACCACGAACTGGAAGACGCAATTGTAACATCAGCTATCTGCCAGCGGAAGTCTCGTCAATATCGGTCCAGCCGTTTCGGAGATTACCCGGCACAAATACAAACAGATTTTAAACAAAAAATGGTTGTTTTGTTATACGTACCTTATATACTTTCATATGCTTTTAGTAAAAAGCTGATATTTTGATATTACAAACAGACACTTCAATTGTATTTATTTATATAGATAACTAGCTGCTGCCCCGCGGTTTCACCCGCGTGGAGATTTTGGATTAAATGGTTTTTATTTTTTTGCGTGGAACCCTCATTATTTTTCTAAAATTAAAGTAGCCTATGTTACTCCTTGTAACATCAGCTATCTGCCAGTGAAAGTCCCGTCAAAATCGGTCCAGCCGTTTCGGAGATTACCCAGAACAAATAGACAGACAGACAGACAAAAATTTTTAAAATGGTTGTTTTTTAATAGGTACCGTATATACTTTCATATGCATTTAGTAAAAAGCTGTTATTTTGATATTACAAACAGACACTTCAAATTTATTGATCTGTATGGATATGGATTATCTGCCATCGTCTGGCATTTACCTGCAAAATAAAATACAAACGAAACACTCGTTTCCACATCCGGTTTACAGTTGGCTCTGTCAGATGCTAGCAAAAACCACAAGTACCGTATGCAGCATCAGTAATGCTTAGAATAAACACTCGTAGAAGGAGCGCTGGCGAGGTTGGAGCTCAATAGCCTCAATACTCTAAAATATGAAGCTAGGCTTTAACAATGTTTAGCTGACTTCAAAATAAAGGAGAATGTTCTCAATTTGTCTATAGTCTATGGTTATGTATTTATTGTCAATCTCTCTGGATTTCTCTGGGTAGTTGCAACAATATAAATAATTACTGTGATTATTTATACAGGTTTAAGACAGTAAAATTGAACTTCAGTAAAAACATAAGTATTTTTCACAAATATAAATATTTCATTTAAAAGTTCCCGAACTCGATGGTTTTTTGACATCCAATGGTAATTTAAATAATACTATCAGATTCTTTACATTTCAATGATGAATAAAAATGTATGGCAACTATGTACTTATAGGCAGTTTTTCACGGCCAAAATCAACAAAATGCATGTTTTTAGTATAGCTTTACGGCATGCGCAGAACATGTGACGTCACATGCCCAATTTGTATGGGGCGTTTTAGCGCTCAGTAGATACGCCCGACTTTGACTCTGATTTTTGACATTTTTAACGTTCAATTTCCAGTTTTTTCGATATAGATTCCAAAGATAAAACTAATTTATAGACATAAAAAAATGGAGTCAAGTTCCGTATTGTCAATCGTAACCGTATAGTTTTTGTTTCTTTCTGTCTTATACTTAGTGTGTACAATAAAGTACATATTTATAAACACAATCTGGAACTTAATTAACATTATTTTCACACACAAACGTAGACACTTTTAGACTTTTTTTAAATACGAATAAGAAAAGAAAGAAAAAAGAAAGAAAATGCATATTTCACACACAAGGAACAATTATATAACCTAAAATTAATGAGCGTATTAATATAGTGCATCCACTTAGTCATGGGTCATGGCCTCATAAAACGTACCAATTTTAGTATGATATTTTCAGCCTCACTTTACACAACAAGTTAGGTTTCTATGCATGTTAATTCCAAGGCTTATCCATAGAATCAATACGGTAGCTAGCTACATACGTATTGTTGCTTGACCCACTCGTTAACGAGCGACCAAACAAGAACGAGTAGCAGTACATACCTACAAACTGCATCGGTTCCATTCAGTTCTTAGGGTTTCGTATTTCAAAATGAAGAAAATGAAACGTTTATACCGCGATGTTATTCGATTTCTCGCCTACTGTCAACCGATTCAAATGATTATTTTAATGAGTAAGCTATATCAAGGATGTCCTTTTATAAATTATAAGTAGGTACCGACTTATTTTTTGTTTTTTATTTAGAAATAGCTTCTGCCCGCGGTTTTCACCCGCGCCGCGTTCCCTCAGGAACCGCGCATTTTACCGAGATAAAAAGTAGCCTATGTTACTCTCCGGTCCATAAACTATACCTATGGCAAAATCACGTCGATCCGTTGCTCCGTTACTGCGTGAAAGAAGGACAAACCAACAAACCAACCAACACATTTTCGCATTTATAATATTATAGTAGGATAGTAGGAAGTATAAGTAAGTAGGATTGGTAGGATATAAGTATCTATTTATTTTTGTTTTTTTATTTAGAAGTCCACCTCCAAGGGTGGATAAATGCGGGGTTTGAAATTTCTTTTCATCGAAGTAATGCGAACACAGTAGAGCTCGTGAAGTCTGCCGCCAAGTAGTAGTGTGCAAGCATTACTGTGTTCCGGTTTGATGAGCAGAGTATCCAGTGAAATTACTGGGCTTATGAGACTTAATACCTAATGTCTCAGGGTAACGAGGCACTGCAGTGCCGCGCAGGCCTTTGTGTTTCAAAGTTCTGGGTGGCACTGCAATTGTTATGGGCCGGCGTTATGCTCACCATCAGGCAAACGACCAGCTCGTCTCGTTACCAAATAACATAAAAAAAAGCTTGGCACCAGACTTTACGAGCATAGCGGGGACCCTCCAGACGGACATCGGACACTCGCAGAAGTGTTAGTCCTACCACCTAGTAAAGTTGGATGTAAGCCAAATTGGCTTATATTCACTTCCACTTAGGGCACAGCGTAAGTTGCATCAAAATCGGTTGAGTAGTTCAAGAGATATGGACCAAAACGTTATATGAAGACGATGATTTTTTATGTAACTTTTGTTACATCCACTTGTTTATTAGTACGTACTAGAAGACCTTTCCTTTGTTGTGACCTTTCTTATAATTTTAGACGTTTATCTGTCTAGCTAAGCAGGCATCTAAAAGTGGTTTTTGTGGTGACACGTATAATTCTTGCACATTACTGCTTGGCGGTCGACTGCAAAGCTGTGGTACCCACCCAAAAGGTCACTAATAGATAGTAAGTGGCACCTTAGACGCTCAAGCAAACGCACGTTTGCTTGTCAGAATAACAACGCTTTTGCGTCAAGCGCGGATTTCGTGATACTCGAAATGCGCGCTTGACTCTAAAGCGTTGTTATTCTGACAAGCAAACGTACGTTTGCTTGAGCGTCTAAGTTGCCCCTTAGTTAGTCCTACAGAAGGAGCATTGACTCTTAAATACCCAACAACCTTGAATGTATGAGAACGTTGCCTTTGTGTTAATATTGCGTACCGTGTGACCAGTTGAGTAATGCACGTACGAAGGGCCTAAAAGATTGACAAAGATCCCTTTGAAAGGAATGGAATTCTTAAGACGGCTGATGAAGGCCGAAACAAAGCGCTTGACCACTGTATAATACTTATATATACAAGTTAAGTAGGTACCTATACTAATTACCAAGGTCTGGCGACACTGGCAAAAACTTATAAGAGACTAGCTGCTGCCCGGGGTTTCAGCCACGTGGAGTTTTTGAGTTTCATGGGTTTTATTTTATTGCGAAGAACCAAAATTCTTTTTCTAAAATTAAAGTAGCCTAAATTACTCCTTGTAATATCAGCAATCTGCCAGTGAAAGTCCCGTCAAAATAGATCCAGCGGTTTCGAAGATTACCCGGAACAAGCAGACAGACAGGCAGACAAAAATGTTAAAAATGGTTGTTTTGTTATAGGTACCGTATATACTTTCATATGCATTTAGTAAAAATCTGTTATTTTGATATTACAAACAGAAACTTCAATTTTATTTATTTGTATAGATACTAAGTATGTCACTGATGGCGTGACCACAAATTAATATGGTCCTACCACAAAAAAATTAAACACAATTTAAACCAGTGTTAAACTCCTAAACAGGTCTTAGCGCGTTTTAAATATGAGCAATCACAAATCCTGATTTAAGTAAGTAGTGTCTAGCCGCTGTCTAACTCCATTTTGTTGTGACATTTCTAATAATTTAGACAGCGAGTAAAAGTTGTTTTTGCGGTAACACAGATAATGTCTACTTCAATGAATTTATATATAGGTACTCGTATATAAATAAAGAAACTAACTAGGTAACTAAATACATTTAAAAAAGTGGCCACATGTATGTAAAAATCAATGTCCACATTTATGACGGAACATCTAATGGACCGATTTGGATGATTTTTATCCGACTGCACAACAAGGAGTATAATGTTTTTAGGGTCTATGTATGTATTTGAGTTTATTAGTATTATAGTCATTTGACAATATTTTAGGTCTGTGGATTCTGTGTCTGTGGTCCCAAGACGATTTCGTTATTTTAGCAATACCTCCAGCGTTAAGGAGATTGTAGTTTTGCAAGGAGACCCTAGTTTTGCAAGTGCAATCTTTGGTTTGCAATGACAAAAAGTTAATAGTTTGTGCAATCACAAATGACGAATTAGGTATAGGTAAGTATATTATTCTATTTTAACTTGAGGTAGGTATGTAGGTAAGTACGTGCATACCTATTTATAATTTTTAACGTTGTGAGATATCTGTTTTTAAAATCGCTCAGCGTTGAAATAAGTTTTTATCTAAGTACAGATATTCTAATCAAAATAGCAATACATAATAATACAAACATCTAATTATAACAAATTAGTAGGTATGTAGGGTACTTAATTGATACTTTTACTTTTTATTACGTTTCTACAGAATATATATAATTATAGTTATACAAATTGAAACTAAAATCAACTCAGTTAAAACTCATAGCACGCACGGCTAAGCTCGACAAAAAACAAAAAGTTTAAAAACTTACATACCTGTCTATTCTGAATTGAAATCTTCAAGGTAAGCGACCTTCTTTGTTTTCAAACTTCGGCACATAAAAACGCGCCAAAAAAATAAGAAAAAAATGTTTTTCTTTTTAAATTAATTTTTCTGCGGCACGCGCGATTTAACTGGTGTGCCTGTAACGACTGGACTGGCTCGCTCAGCTCGACTGGCTGATTACAAAAAGTAGGCGTAGTAGTTAAACTGTTCCACTTAGGTAGTTAGTTTAAACGAGAATAGTTCGTAGAACAGTGCATTTATTTTGTGTCACACTTTAGAGTAAGTTTCAATTACTTTTTCCACCACATCGCATCGTCACTTATCAATTATTATCACCTGTAAGTAGTAGGTTGCAACTCGCAGGCCTAACTACGAAAACAAATAGGATATTTTTGTGATTGCCCATTATTTTCGACACCTTTAGCCCCAACAGGTAAACCAAGTCATTGCTGTGGTGATTTTTTTACAAAAATCTTTATAATGGGGCACAGACGTCTGTGATGATGGGTAGTGGATAGGTACTTAAAATTCACGTCAGCAAGAAAACAACGCTATTTAACCATAAGTATCTATTCTTACTGAAGGTTTGGGAGACTTTTTATTAATAAGGCAGTTAGTATGAATATACAAAACGAAACTGAACTGTTATTCCTAAATTTTATAAATTATATATTTATTTGCGAAACTAAAGTGTACCAAAAGTATACTTAGGCATTATTCTACAATCGACAGGTAATCATATAGTAACTTTTAACTTTCACGATTCGAAAACATTGATTACTTTGAAGAACGGGATAAAAACACAGGTTTTAATTTACCTAGGGTTGTCCGGACAACTTTCATAACGCCAAATGTGGGTAGTTGGTGACAACGCTCACATTTTACTGATGCTGACACCCGCATTCTTCAGCCTTCTCGTGACCACGATCACTTCAACTTGATCGAAACGTCGAGGTCAGTAAAAACCTTTGTTTTTATCGCGATTAAGACCCATTCTTAAAAGTAAACAAGGTATAATCTTATAACTTAAGGTGTGTGGAAACTCGGTGGATCATCAATCAATAACATAATTAGATAAAAATCCGGATTCGAATCATCTCAATAATTGGGGATAGAATCACTACCTATTGATGTTATTGGTTTGCATCCATCAAGTTTATTTACAAGTATAAAAATACAGACTTTAGAAGCCTTGTTCAGCATCATTCCTTGCTACTAGCTTGATCAAGTAACTCGAACAATGTAAAGAAGTCATCATCACTTGATTCTCATAGCATGGGTGATGGGCCTACAGATTAGATTATCACGGTCTGCACCAACGACGAATAAGGCGATCCCTAATCGACTAAGTATCTCCTAATGTAAGCAAAGTCCTAAGTATAAACCGTTAGAACACTCCTAAATGTTGGTGAAACGTATTTTTGCCCTAGGCAACTCCCAAATATTTAGGCATCCGAATAGGCGTCCCCTAGGGTTGGTGAATATCGGCATAAGGTCCACGGCCTTACAGTGCAGTACAAAATTCTACGAGTAGCTCAACACAACATAGATAAAAATATCTATGTAGGTACTACCGCGTCGTAAAACCAATAGATTGCGTACCAATGACCCTAAACAAACGAAATTAGCCACGAAACAAGCCATAAACAAGGTCATAAAGCTCAATTAAGGAAAAAACATCAAAAAATCATTGATATCCGATTCTGTGTAATATCTAAACCTTTTTTTTTATACCTACTATTTGATAAAGGAACGAGCCGGTCGTTTGCCTTATGGTTAGCATAACGCCGACACATACTATTGCATTTTAACTGCAATTGGGAACACAAACAGCATTGGCATCCCCGACAGATTTTCTTAGGTTTAAGGTGTATAATAACAGCCAATGACTTAAAAATCCGGCTGACCCAATGCTTATTCCCCGCACCACCCGCAAAAAAACAACACGCGTGAACCGCGTCAACGATTGATTGATCTTACCTAATTCCTTGGATATGTCACGGTAAACAAATGTATTAGAAACTTTTGTTTGCAAAACCTTTTATAATTTTCCCTCCAAAATTAAATTCATATTTAATTATTTCTTTCTTCTCTCTTGGCCAGACACGGTTTGTGTATTTTGCAAATAAAAATCATTTATTTACGCTGCTTATTTGGGCCACAGAAATGCATAATACTTATGTGTGCCAAACATTAACGGTCGGTCAAGTCCATAGAGTAGTACTATAATAAAAGGAATAGAGTGCGCTCTCTCGTCGATTCCACGATGTATCGCGATCAGCGCCACCTACAAAAGGCCGGTGAACCTACTTTACTATATTATATGTGTGCGTTCTGTATTTTACACAAAAATTCATAGTTTTCTATCTATGTGTGCATCCTGTATTTTATACACGTACTCATGCTTGTCTATCTATGTGTGTATTCTATATTTCACACACACATTCACACTATTTCCTTGGTTCCTGCTTAGTTCCTGCGCAAGTAAATGTATCTACTAATATGGAAAATAAAAAATTGCAGCCTTTCCCATGTTTGTGCCTAGGAGTAGGAACAAAATATACAGTACCAAACGTAATATGTAGATGAAGAGCAGCAAAAAGGAAATAACAAAAGCGAACACATAATAATTGAAACCCTTTATATTTAAAACAACAAGAAAAACAATGCATAATTAGACTGAAAACACAAAAACTGAACGCTTCAGAGTAAAAAATACATAACTAGAACACAACAATTACTTAAACCACTAATTTATATCACTTAAACCGGAAAAAATATCAAGAAATCACAATGTTGTTTTTCGAAACAGAAAATATTTTATTTTATTTGTTATCGGTTTCCATGGTAACCATTTTAACTTTGACATTTTTAAGTAACGTCAAAATAGTACCACGCCCTTTAACAGATGGCGGTAGTTCCCGTGTCTCGGGGCTCGACTATGGAACTGTCACAAAGTGTGCCCCCCCTGGTCAAGTCGGTCGCGAGTGTCCGTTTGGGTGGCTTTGCTCGTGTAGTCTACCACCAAGCAGTAATGTGTAAGCTTCACTGTGTTTCTTGATCAGCAAAGTAGTTTCACAACAACAACTGGACGTATGAGACGTCTCAGAGCACAAAGCAGTGCTGCGCAGGCTTTTGTGTTTCAAAGTTTGAGTGGCAATTGTTATGAGCCGGTGATATGCTTACTACAGGGGGGGCACACTTTGTGACAGTTCCATAGTCGAGCCCCGAGACACAGGAACTAACGCCATCTGTTAAAGGGCGTGGCACTATTTTGACGTTACTTCAAAATGTCAAAGTTAAAATGGTTACCATGGAAACCGATAACAAATAAAATAAAATATTTTCCGTTTCGAAAAATACTATTGTGATTTCTAGATATTTTTTGCGGTTTAAGTGATATATATTAGTGGTTTAAGTAATTGTTGTGTTCTAGTAATGTATTTGTTACTTTTAAGTGCTCAGTTTTAGTGTTTTCAGTCTAATTATGCATTGTTTTTCTTGATGTTTTAAATATAAAGAGTTTCAATTATTATGTACGTGTTAGCTTTTGTTATTTCCTTTTTGCTGCTCTACATCTAAATATTACGTTTGGTACTGTATATTGTGTTCCTACTCCTAGGCACAAACATGGGAAAGGCTGCTATTTTCCATATAAGTCACATATAAGTAGATACATTTACTTTCACAGGAACTAAGCAGGATCCATAGATTAGTGTGAATGTGTGTGTGAAATATAGAATGCACACATAGATAAACAAGTATGAGTGGGTGTATAAAACACATAACTCACACATAGATAGTAAAGTAAGAATGTGTGTGTAAAATACAGAACGCACACATATAATATAGTAAAGTAGTTTCACCGCCCTTTTGTAGGTGGCGCTGATCGCGATACATCGTGGAATCGACGAGAGAGCGCACTCTATTCCTTTTATTATAGTACTACTCTATGGCTTACTATCAGGCAAACGCCCCGATCATCTCGTTATAAAATAGTGTCAAAAATAAAGTAAATTCGGATCCAATTGTCTATGACTAAGCCCCCTAGACCTTGTATTCGCCAATGCAAGTAGGCGTGATAAGATAAACACTTTGCTGTTTTAAATGCTCGTTTTCACCAACGACGAATTAGACAATGCTTAAGTAAGTAACTCCTAATATGTAAGCAAAGACATAAACCGTTAGAACACCCTAAAGGTAGGTAAAACGCGTGTTTGCCCCATGCAACTCCTAAATATTTAGACATCCGTTTTAGGCGTCTCCTAGGGTTGATGAAAACGGGCATTATTGCTATGAATACTTACGAAGCTTCAAATTGTAGTACATACCTAGATGTGCTTGCAATAAAAAATATTGTTCAGAGCATTTACTAATTCTATTGATACATGATAGGTTCTGTAAGTATGATTGATTATAGGATGATTAATGAATCTCATTGGGGCCTGGTGGGCCATAGCCCACCAGCTACCCATAGGTAGCTGCAATAATTTATTATAATTTACAGCCTATGTGGGCTTAGAACTTCCAAGATTTATTTATTTTTTGTCCGGCGGAGTCTATATCCAGGTCAGGAAATAAATAAAAAATAAAATGTATTTAGTTTTCCATGCCAATGTCATTATGTCACATGACAAATATTTACTTTCTGTCGCCTGTCGGTGTTTGCTTGTGAAATGCGAATGTCACTTCAGAATATTATTTTATTTTATTATAGTATTTTCGCTAAAATCTTAGTATTGAAATGAAATGGAACTTTTAAATTGCTAAAATGAGTGAAACTGCAGTTGAAAATCCATCAGAGCCGAGGAGAAGGCAATTTTCTAAGCGAAAACTATTGAAATACCTCTCTATCACCCTACTTGGTAAATATTTACTTCGTTGCTTATTTTCTAAAGAAACTAATATAAAAACTGAAATTATAACATCGATTATTACATTATAAAATATACATAACAAGTTTTGTCAAACAGATTTGAAAAGTTTTTAAACTAATGTTAAAACTAAAACTTTTTCAAAGTAGGTATTTTGTTTTTTTTTAATACGCGAACTTGGCACTCGTAAAGTCCTATTATTTACGCTTTTTACTTCCATTTGATTAACTACCATACATCCTACCGTGTCGCTTATTCCATTCTAGATTAGGCAGTGAGCGAACACCACTACTGTATATTCTTGTATACCTCCATTTCATGGTCCTGAAAATATAAAATAAACCTTGGAACAATAATGGATCAGTGATAGTGAGGTCAATCAAACAATCTGTAGGTTGACAGTTCAAATCCTACAAGTCCTGATATCCTTCGACCTATTAACTTTCAATGTCTTCTCTCATATTTTTTGTCTACTCCATTTATATATTTTATGTAATTTTATTAAGACTAATAATATTTGTTTGTAAATTTATTATTTTAGCTATTGCAATTGGATACATACACTACAGATATGTGTCTCACTTATTTGAGAATGACAGAAATTTCTCGTATCTCTCTGAGATGGAGCGAGAGATGTCACTACAGACAGAGATGGGATTCTACTACTCGTACTATAAGACTATAGTTCAGGTAATATGTAATTACATTTTATTCACACTTTTTAACCAAACACTCGAAGCGATGATAACTAGAGATCGGATATTTAGAAGCATATTTACCTGAAATTCACTTATTTACTGCCAAAAGCTAAAAAAGTTTGGAAACGATTTCTAATTTTCCCAGGTTTCTATCAATTAATTTAAAAAAAATTTATCCTGGGACTCTGTAAAACGTTACAATTTTAGATTTACTTGACAAAAATGCTTCATGTATGAAACATGACCAACGCGAACTCCCAACCAACAATGGTATAGCAAGATTTTTCGAAAAAAGAAAAGCGCCATTGTATTAGCTATAAATGAACTGTAGGTAGATCTGTAACTTATAATAAAAAAACGATTTACAGGAGAGACCATTCATGGCAGGAATCACGAAGCTAATGTATGACAGACTCGTTGAGCACCCCAAGGAAGTAAACGCCTTTAACAGGTTCAATATTCATCCAGAAGTGAGTATGAAAACTATTTATTTATTGCATTCATGTGTTTATAGCAGTACGGTGTTACCACAAAAACCTTAAACAAACCTTAGAACATACCTTAGTTATATGTTTAAATAGGACTAACCACAAATCTTTATTTAAGTAGTGTCTAACCATTATGTGACCGTTATCTAACTCCATTCTGTTGTGACATTTCTAATCATTTTAGATGTTTATCTTTAGACACTGTTTAAATAAACATATCTTAAAGTAGTTTTTGTGGTAACCCGGTTAGTATCTCACTAATAAACAGTGTGAAGAACGACGGTATAGTTACACAATGTTTAGTTTTGGTTGTTCTTTGACAATTTTAAATTGAACAAACTTTAACAAAAAACGTCCGCTAAAATGTATGTTTCGTTGTTTGTACCGGTTTTTAACGGTTTTCGTCGGTGACGGCAGTGTCTGATGGTGGGCTTCGGGCTAGCGACGGGTGATCGGGGCTCCCGAAATCCTACCCCCACTTCGCCTCGTCCCACCCTCTCGGCAGACGATCGGGTGCTGTGCAATAAACCGGTTTATTAAAGTTTTCAATAGTGCTATTTAAACTTTCGCATTCTGAACGAAATAATCTACGAAACCGTTAAATACCATTATAAACCGGTTCCAAGCATTGCCCGACATTTCGACGCTGTTGCAAGCATCATGTTCGTGAATATGCACGGTAAATATCTCGTTACAATGTATGAATTAATAAATATAAACAACTGTGAAAGTTTAAAACGGTGTTTATAAAAGACTAACTTCTACCCGCGGTTTCCTACAGGAACCGTGCATTTTTCCGGGATAAAAAGTAGCCTATGTTACTCTCCGGTCCATAAACTATATCTACGCCAAAAATCTGGTCGATCCGTTGGTCCGTTGCTGCGTGCCAGAAGGACGAACCAACAAACATACAAATACACTTTCACTTATTATAGTTCAGATTTCCTCGCCAATTCCAGGTGCTCATAGGCGGTATTTACCGTTACTTCGAACCGGTTTTAAATACGAGCGCGCACCGTCAGTGCCACGTCGTAGACAGGGGCGAAGGCCTATCGCCGGTTGAGAGCTGCGTGGGTCTGGGGCAGCCGATCCTGTTCTACTTGGAGGCGGTGTGGGTTCTCGCTGGTCTCACGGCCGCTGCTCTTTTCCTGCACGCTGCCGCTTTGAGGTTGGTTCACGTTTTATCTAGACTAGCTTTTTCCCGCGTCTACGTGCATTTCAAATGTACTCTTTAGTACTGAGGGATAATGTAGCAATATAACAATCATTTAAAATTTAAGTCTAAGTATTACAACAGTCGCCAGGAGGCTCCTGAGCTGTTTGCTTCCATGAATCTTTGTCCTTTTTGCTTGGCCTATATCAATTAGGAACGGGCACGGTGGGTTTCTGGAAGGTTCGTTGACCTTGAGCATGGATTGGGTCTGTTGATGTCTTTGTCATTTATTATGTTCTGATAAAGACAGCATTAGTTTTAATCTGTGATTCGGGTAGAAGAACGTTACAGAGACCCGCTGTTAGAGTCATTTAACCTTCATAAGTGCTCCGTTGGGGCCTATATGAATAAAGGTTTTTGAATTTGAATAAGAGGCTGATAATGATAATATTCCAGCGAGACCGTGCTGGGCGGAGCCCTAGCGGCGGCCCAGTACTTCGCGAACCACGCGGAGTGCACGCGCGTGCAATGGGCCCCTAATGAGCGTGAAAACATGGCCGCGCCCCTGCTGCTGCTGCAAGCGTGGCTCGTTGGATTGCAGCTGAGGGCTAAGGGCGGCCGGCACGCGTTCCAGTTACAAGTGAGGGTTTCTTACAATAATTATTAGAGTTAATCTAAGTAGGCTATGGTATAAAAACTCCTCAATGTATTTCAGTAGTATTTATTGATCAATTACACGATACTCGGACACCATTAAAAATCAGTAGCGAGCGAGGACAAGAGAAAGTATGGTGTGCAACACAACCTTCAAAGTCAAAAGTGACATTTGACGTTTGTCAACGACAGCTATATATAAGCATTCCACAGATATAACAATTGTAGCATTCATTGTAACATTTATAAATCTAACATTAATCTATATCCAACTTAATATTATAAATGCGAAAGTGTGCTTGTTGATTTGTCGGTTTGTCCTTCTTTCACGCAGCAACGGAGCAACGGATTGACGTAATTTTTGGCATAGATATAGTTTATGGACCGGAGAGTAACATAGGCTACTTTTTATCCCGAAAAAGTGCACGGTTCCTGTGGGAACGCGGGTGAAAACCGCGGGCAGAAACTAGTAATAAAAAAGAACCTATGTTACTGTCCAGTCCATAAACTATAACTATGACAAAAATCACGTTGATACGTTGCTCCGTTAACGTATCAACAAACCAAAACACACACTTTCGTATTTATAATATTGGTAGGATTATTATGTACACTGTACAGAGGTGTATAAAGAGTTTTTCCTTGTTACAGGTATCAATCTTCATACTAAACTGCCTGTGTCTACTATTCTGGCAGTTCTCTCAGTTCATCTTCCTAACTCAAACGGCCATATTCTTCATAATGGAACAGCTAAGAATCATTGACTTAAAATCGTTATGCATTCTCCTCCATTCGCACTTCTGCGGGCTGCATATGGCTGTCCTGCTTCTGCAAGGGAACGATATGCTGAAATCGTCTTTGTATACTTCGTTTTTTATTGTGATCTCAGCTTATTGTCTCCTATTTAGCTCTTTAAGAGTTAAGGTTGAAAATCGCTTGGATTTGTTCGTGGAAGCCTGGTTGGTGTTGTTAAGGATAACTTTGGCCGTCTGCTTGTCTTTATATTTGAAGAAATTGATCAGTGATTTTTTGGATGTCCATGAAGATTCTCATATATGGGACATTTTGTATGCGAAATTTACTGATTACAAAAATTTCCACGCTTTGCTGTACACATGCTCTGATGTCTTCGATTTTTTACCATTCAGTTCTGTCAAAAAACTAACATACACTCTTTTAATACCTTCCGTTGTGATCAGCGTTGGAAATGTTTGCAACCACTGGCTCCGAAACGCTGTCTATGGATATAGTAAAGAAATGAGCGAGACGGATGATAAAAGCGATGAAGCAGACAGAGACAGCAATAGCAAATCGGATGACGAAGACAGCGGTATAGAAAACACCACAGACACAATAAGGAAGAGGAAGACCGATTTGGATGCCATAGACAAGAATTTGAAAGTGGACAACGAAGCGACCACAGAGAAGAGTAAAGATAGATTGTTGTGTTTTTTAAGGAATTTGACCATAGAGCCGGCTATATTCTACAATATCTCGCAAATGGTTGTCTATGGTGTCATGGCGGTTTTGGTCATGAGGCTAAAGTTATTGTTTGTACCGCAAATGTGTATCGTTTCCTCGTTGATTTTGAACAAGACTTATTATAGGTGAGTTTAATTTTTGTACGATAAGTTATTAGTTATTGCAAAAAATGGAAACTATCTCGCTCGCGCATTTCAACATGTTAGAGTTTCCCGATTTCAATAAAAAGAAATATCATCCTATAGTAATTTAAATGATACCATCAGATTCTTTCAATGAATAATAAAATGTATGGCAACTACATAGTTGCCATAATTTTTTTTATTCATATTTCATTCATTATTACGGTCAAATCAACAAGACCCGTGTTTTTAGTACATCTTTACAGCCCACTTTGAACAAGTGACGTCAGATGTTCTGTCCAATTTGTATGGGGCGTTTTAGAGCTCAGTACATCCGCCCGACTTTGATTTTTGATTTTTCTAGCGTTCGATTTCCAGTTTTTTCGATATAGACATTTGATTCTCATGAGAAAACGAATTGATTGACATCAATAAAAAATGGAGTCAACACCCCTATTACTAAGACTTATTAACATACAATTTATTTTGTTGCGCTGTTTTCGGATGTTATACATTGAAATTATGCCTGTGTCAGTCCCTACAAATAAATCCCTCGGGTTTGGACTCATATGATTCTATTTGACGAGGCCAATAGATTGGAAAGCATTATTCACTTGTATGTCGTTATGCCGAAATGAGATTCTTGCTCGGTCTATACCAATTTGAACGGGCACGGTGGGTTTCTGGCAGGTTCGTTGACCTTGAGCACGGATCGGCTCTGTTGATGTCTTTGTCATTTCTTATGTTCTGATAAAGACAGCATTAGTTTTAGTCTGTGATTTGGGTAGATGAACGTTACAGAGACCCGCTATTAGAGTCATTTAATTACCTTCATAAGTGCTCCGTTCGGGCCTATATGAATAAAGTATTTTGAATTTGAATCTGTTGTTTTTTTTTCAGATTGCCAAAGTCTTATATGAAGTATATTCCATTATTGTGGATCCTGAGTTTAATTCCTATGATGCAGCAACTTTATCAGAACGTCTCTCAAGAAATGTCTTATATAGGTAAGCTAGTTTCTCTATATGAATTACTGATGGCACGAGCAGATTGTTCGCAAGATGGTAAGTAAGGTCACGCCTTAGGGAGTCAAATTCAAATTATATATGTACAAAAAACAAAAAGAAAAACGTTTAAACTTTTTTTTGTACACTGGTGTTAAGAAACCAGGGGGTAGTGTAGTGGTAACTCTTCGAGTGTCCGTCTGGGGTGGGTACCACGCTTTGCTGTTGGGCTATTCTAATTCACTCGGAATGATATCGGTGTCGGAAGCGACTGTCTTGATCGTTTATATTTCGGAATCGCATCCCGTCATAGAAATTTCCCGTTTAGATTCGATAACTCAGTTGCCTAAACACGGATATAATCCCGACAACATTTCTATGTCGGGATGAAATTCCGAGATATTAACGATTAAAAGCAATTGCTTCCTACACGGAATCATTCCTAGTGAATTAAAATCGACCTGCTGGTGTAGTCTACCGTGCAGCAGTAATGTGAAAGCACTGTGCTCTGATTTGATGTGCAAAGTAAGCAATGAAATTACTGGGCTTATGATTCAAGACCTCAGTCTCCCAATGTCTCAGGGTAACGTGGGTACTGCAGTGCCGCGCAAGCCTTTCGTGTTTCAAGTTTCTGGGTGGTACTGCAGTTATGGGCTGTCGTTATGATTACCATCACAGAAACGTCTTGTTACGCAATAATATTCAAAATATTATGAAAATGTATTCGTTATTCTTTACTTATTTTCAGGGGAATTTAGTGACATCCACAAGGAGCATCTTTTCGACTGGATCTTGAGGGAGACCACCGCCACCAGTGCCTTCGCTGGTTCAATGCCGCTGATGGCGAGTGTGATGTTAGTCACCAGGCGGCCTATAGTGGCCCACCCACACTATGAGCACGTGCACGCGAGGTAAACACTTTGGTATAACTCCATCTAGCGGTGACTGAGGGGAATTGAATGTTTTACGAACGAGATGCGTGGTAAACACTTTGGGATAACGGCACCTAGCGGTGCCTGAAGGGAATTGATCGTTGTACGAACAGCATGTGAGGTAAACACTTTGCTTTAACGCCATCTAGCGGTGAAAGAGGGGAATTAATCGTACGAACAGCATGCGAGGTAAACATTTTAGGATAATGCTATCTAATGGCGTCTGAGGGGACTTGATGATAGTTGATACTACGAGCACGTGCACGCGAGGTAAACACTTCGAAATAACGCCATCTAGCGGTGACTGAGGGGAATTGAATGTTGTACAAACAGCACGCGAGTTAAAAGCTTTCGAATTACGCCATCTAGCGGTGTATAAGTTATAACAGAAGCACGTTAAAATTAGCTATTCGGTCAAGAACTTCATTGTGTAGGAAATGCAATCGATAACAGATTACAAGTGAAACTTGTCATCTTCGCAAAACTAGTTTCGGAGATTAGTTTTCGTTCTCGGGAAAAAGGTTGTGTTTCGTTTTCGAAAAAAATCAACGACTTATTTTTAATTTTAACTTATCGAACTGTCAATCGATCGCTATGGATCTTAAAGTTCCGTTCTTGCTCCACATGCATTAGAAACTACGATACTACAATGCATTTTTAATCTTTGCAACGTATTTTTCAGGCAGCGAGCATACGCAGTGTACAAGACCTATGGAAGGTTCACTCCCGACGAGTTGTACGAAGAATTGAACAAGCTCCGTGTGTCTTACCTTATAGTTGAAACTAAGTACTGTTTTGGGAAAAGCAGGTGATTTTTTTTTAATAAGTCACACAACAGGTTACAGCAAAATACAATTTCGAAAAAGCTTGACTTATGAACGAACAAAACCATAACACATGTGTACACAGCATGCTTAAAATTGAGCAGTATGATTATATAATTATAATAATCTAATCACTTGTTTATTTCAGCAAAGGGTGCTCATTCGAAGATATATGGGATTCTGAGTACCCCTCATTGCTAGCCCGCGATACGCTCTGCCGTACGCTACTCCAAAAGCGCGTGGATCACTTCTACCCGGTGTACAGAGACGCGCACTACGCGGTGTTTAAACTCCACGACTACAGCGTTAGGTAAGCGCTCTACGCTCCGCAAAACGCTCTACACTACGCTCTGCTTTACGCTACACTACAAATATCTTGACGTCCCTTTAACTTGGTAAATGTTTAAAGCACTCTACGCTCCGCAAAACGCTCTTCCTTACGCTACTCCACACGCGAATTGATTATTTCTACATATTTTACGGAGACGCGCACTACGCGGTGTTTAAACTCCACGACTACAGTGTTAGGTAAGCGCTCTACGCAAAACGCTCTGTTGTACGCTACTCCACAAAGTCTCTTTAAACTTCTTTAAAGAGCACTAGAGTCAGTATAACGCGCTCTACGCTCCGCAAAACGCTCTTCCTTACGATACTCCACACGCGAATTGATTATTGCAACCGTTACTGTTCCGTTAATAAGCAAAGTAGTCAGTGAAATTACTGGGCTTGTGAAATATACCTAATGTCTCAAAGTAACGAGCGCACTGCAGTGCCGCGCAGGCTGTTCCAAAGTTCTGGATGGCACTAAAGCTAACCTACAAAAGCAGCAACAGATAACCTACTAAAAGAAAAAATAAAGATTTATTTATCTGTGTGTTGTCTATTTCAGATACATGCCGCGTAGTTTTGACACTTGACATTTGCTGAGCCCCGACGACGAGCGCTCGCTATCAAACCAATGACGAAGCCACGATCGTAAACCGCAATACCAATGAACTATATTATACATATGGAGTGAAATTAGACTTGGACTTTGCTCTGATTTCAGGGTGAAGTTTGTAGATTTGGGACAGACTTAGCCACGGTTATTGTTATAACGAAAAAGTTCTGTTATATATATATCGGAGCAACGACGTCACAGGCGAGCTTCATGGACGGTGTAAAATGACAACAATCAAAACATGTTAACTTTGGTTTACTAATTAACGTTTAGAACCATAAATTACTCATTGGATTGTTAATAATTTCACTTAAACTTTGATTAACTAATTAATGTTTGTGAACCATTAATTACTCATTGAATTGTTAAAACTAGACAAATGATTGTTAAACTGAACAAATTCACTGTAAACACATTTTTTTAAAAGATTGCCGACAAGTTTCTTGCCCGTTCTTCTTGTACGGCCTATTACTTGGAATGGGCGCCTAGAGTCATTTATTTTAACTATCATGAGTGCTCTCCTGGGCCCCATGTTAATAAAAAGTAATGAATTTCAATTGAAGATTAAAATCTAAAGTAGAATGACAAGATCTAACAAGTTTTATAAAGATTCTTTGTCACAATCTGTTTTGCTATAAATACGAGCGACCGACTGTTGGAAATAACTAGTATTACGCCTACCGTCGGACCGTTCAGATCTCCCATATAACTTTGCCGCAATAAATGGTTGAGATAAATCGAGCTACTTCGTGTTTTCTTTCTACGAGGGGTGAGCGGTCACCATGATGCTGAAGATGTTGACGTCACCGGTGGTGACGTCACCGTTTTTAAAAAGACCCCTGGACTCGCCGCCCCGTCATCAGAAGTGGGATTGGAACGGAACAACCTGGCTTTCCAATCCTAGCCTTCTCACCCGCTTGTCACCTGAAGTACCAGCACAAATGGGCAATGCAGTCGAGCCCAGTCGCAGCAGAGGTCCCCACATCGGACACCAGCTCCTGAAGATTATGCTGACACACCACCGTATTGGCGTGAGATGACCCATCACTACCAGCTCCTGAAGATTATGCTGACACACCACCGTATTGGCGAGAGATGACCCATCACTACCAGCTCCTGAAGATTATGCTGACACACCAGCCGCGTCCGTGGTATCTACACGAACGGGTCAACACGTGCAACCAAACCAAGAAAAAGGCGATGGATTCATGACATCAGAATACAGGTGAATCGTAACTTTTTCTACCATATTTTAACTTTAGACTTGCATGCGCATAAACGCAACTTACAACTTACAAATAATCCAAGAGATTACTTCTAATTTCACGAGATTTCTTAGTTTCTTGAGTTTTATTTTTAAAAGTTTTTCACGAGATACCCACAAATACCAAAAATCTACGAGTTATCCGTGTGCTGTCCGCGAGTTATCCCGAGGTATCCGCGAGTTATCCCGGGCAATCCACGAGTGATCCGTGAGTCAATCCAAGTGATAGCCGTGAGTTAATCCAAGAGGTAGCCGCGAGTTAATCCAAAGAGATAGCCGTGAGTTAATCCAAAGAGGTGGCCGCGACTTAGTCCAAGAGATGGCCGCGAGTGATCCGTGAGATGTCCGACGAGATATCCGACGAGATATCCGGAGATATCCGATGAGATTGTCACGCGATTTCCACGAGATATCTACGAAAATCCATACCTAGTAATTCTAACCCAACTTAATAAAAAGGCCTCCAAATCTTTTCAAGTATGGCAGTGTCTTTAATCGACATCACAATTCTTAATTATTATTATCGCTGATTATTTGTCTTTGAGGTATTTTTGTGAATCTTGTGCAATTTATTCAAGGCGAAGTGCCTGTTTGTATGCTAGTTTGAAAACTTAGTGGCACTAGCGTTCATTAAGTTCTTTCTATTCCGGTACGCGTAAATACGCGATGTGGTAGTTATCAAAATTCATTGACGATACTGAGCTTTCATTGAACTAGATTCGCAGCGTTAGCAACAGCGCGGGGACTGTGACGGATAAGTGATATTCGGTTAACAATTCGGGATCCGAATTATAAAACGTAATAGTTTTGAATCGTCTGTAACACTGTACAAATTATTTCATTCCTTGTGTACCCTCTATATTCGTCATTTTAAATTATTTTATTCCTTGTGTACCCTCCATTCCCGTCATTTTCAGAGCCTCTGCGGACCACGGTCATAACAATAAGGCCCAGACCGCAGCATCGACCTGTATCCCATTTCCTTTAGAGCCTCTGTGGACCACGGCGTACAAGACCGCCCAGACCACAGCAACATCCCTGTCTCCCAGTCTCCATGTCTACGAGAATTTAAAAATCATGCAATGTTGCGTGGAGCATTTGCATTGAACCTATAATAAATCTATTCATGCAATGATGCGTGGAGCATTTGCATTGAACCTATAATAAATCTATTCATGCAATGATGCGTGGAGCATTGGCAAAAACAAATACACACTCTGCTCACATTCCCTTGAGCATCAAATTTATTTACGTTTAACTACGAATGTTTGCATGTGAACTGTTATGTTTACAGAATATTATTAAGAAGGTACTAAAAGTTGGCTGATAATTTTGTTACATGAATATGGTTTCACTCTAACATAAAGTTAAATCTTGACAATATGGAAAATAAGCAATGTAGCTTAATTTATGCAGTGATGAGAAACAAAGTTAACAGCTAGTGTACCGGTGTACAGGTACCTACCTCAAAACCAAATTTCTAGTTTTCAGAAACACCGTGCCTGGTGCAGGGCGCGCACCACCTGTCAGAATGGCCGAGTCGGCGCGAAGCGGGCTACGTCTACGGTGTTGAGCAGGGCAATAGGAAACATAACATGTTTACCTACTTTGATTAACTAAATGTTTACCTACTTTGATTAACTAAATAGTTTGCTCATTAGATTGTCGAAACTAGATAACTTCACTGTAAAGATAATTGATCAAAGAAAAGAAAGCAAAAAGAAAAAGAAAAGAAAAAGAACAAAAAAAAAAATAAAAAAAATTTTCTTTTCTCTTAAGAATGCAAACTATTACTCTTGCAAACTTAACTGCAAGCAACGGTGGTTGCTTACAGATACCAAACTCAGAAGAAAACGTCTCATTGTTTCAGAACATAACTGGACTGGTGCAGAGCACGCACCATCTATCAGAATGGCCGTATCGGAGCAACGACGTCACAGGCGAGCTTCATGGACGGTGTAAAATGACAACAATCAAAACATGTTAACTTTGGTTTACTAATTAACGTTTAGAACCATAAATTACTCATTGGATTGTTAATAATTTCACTTAAACTTTGATTAACTAATTAATGTTTGTGAACCATTAATTACTCATTGAATTGTTAAAACTAGACAAATGATTGTTAAACTGAACAAATTCACTGTAAACACATTTTTTTAAAAGATTGCCGACAAGTTTCTTGCCCGTTCTTCTTGTACGGCCTATTACTTGGAATGGGCGCCTAGAGTCATTTATTTTAACTATCATGAGTGCTCTCCTGGGCCCCATGTTAATAAAAAGTAATGAATTTCAATTGAAGATTAAAATCTAAAGTAGAATGACAAGATCTAACAAGTTTTATAAAGATTCTTTGTCACAATCTGTTTTGCTATAAATACGAGCGACCGACTGTTGGAAATAACTAGTATTACGCCTACCGTCGGACCGTTCAGATCTCCCATATAACTTTGCCGCAATAAATGGTTGAGATAAATCGAGCTACTTCGTGTTTTCTTTCTACGAGGGGTGAGCGGTCACCATGATGCTGAAGATGTTGACGTCACCGGTGGTGACGTCACCGTTTTTAAAAAGACCCCTGGACTCGCCGCCCCGTCATATATAATACCATATGTTTAAATTGCTAATCACATACAAGATATTATTGTAAAAAAATAACATCACAAAAAGTTTTGCCGTTAACGGATTCGATGTCTCGTCTCCCGGATCCCTGAAAAAGCGTCTGCAGATTGTATTATTGCGTCCTGCTTTAAAATACAATGTCATCACACGATTTATTTGTCGATTTTGATCTATTCCTGCGTCATTTTGAATTTATTTGCATTTTAATCTAGATAAGATGGAATGGGGAGGCACAGGCAAAGCTAATGGCGCTAATATAAAAATAAAAGCTAAAAGCAGATGGCGCCACCATCGCTGGTGCTTGTCATTGATGATTACTTTGAAGGTTAATGAATTAAACAATAACCAGTAAAAACCTGCTCGTGTGTTAAAAATTATCTAGAATAATAATTGGTTTCCAATAATTTTTGATGAGCAATGCTTTCCATCCATATTTCCGTTTTTTCTCGTCAGCAGGGAAAAGTGTGTACCTTAATTTTTACAACGAATTGCACTTTACAGAGGCATACTTTATTGCAGACGATTTTTTGTTTACTTACTAAAATTTTATAATGAAGTTTCATAGTGAAACAACACCAGTAGGGCTAACATGCGCACCGTGACAAAATTTACTCGTGGCGTTATCTCGTGGAAAGAAGAGATAACTAGTCTTCTCGACAACCGCTAACATGGCTTAGCGAGTTTGTCGTTTCGTTTTGTCATATGACGACAAACACGAACGGTTCTATTATCTGTGTCTCTTTTGTCGACAAACGCTAACATGGCGCGTCAAGTTTTCTCATTATTTGTCTACTTTTGACGAGTAGTTTGTCGTCGAACTTTTTGAGGACGAGTAAAACTGTAACACGGTAACTAGTGTTCTGTGATACCCTGATACCTATATAATTTGTGTTTCTGTTCTGTGACTATTACTGCCAACGACTATCTCCGAAAGCATACATACTGATCTGTGTCCGAAAGCGTGATAATGGCAGTACCATATTAGAATTATGTTTTAACTATAAATGAAGAGCACGAGCGACGCAAAATTCAAAGGAAAGTAGGTAGGGACGAATAAAAAATTAAAAATGTTACTATACATAATAATATGTATGTACTATAGCTGAATTTTTAAAGTAATTCATTTGACCACTGAATTTCTAGAATTCTATATTTTAAATTATTGGTTTTATTTTTTGACACTAGTATAATTAATAAGAAAAATAATAACATTTGATATTATATATAAGTACCTATAGGAAATGAAATATGAATTGTGTTACGATTATTGTGTCATTCGTTTTTTGTAATATTTTCAATTCAAGGATAGTTAATTATTCTAATATTTGCATGTCACAATGAGCTGTAACAGTTGTTTATTTAGATATTTGTTTGGTTTTATTTACAAAAGAAAACATTAAAATTTTATGGACGACATCGAGACTACATTTTCTATATGTACTGGGATCTCGGACATAGTTTAACGATATTATTTACTTAGTAGTGTTTACTTTACGTTTTACTCACATTTTTCTGCCTGGCAAAATGCAAGCAATTTTTAAAGTAAATAACTATAATAATCCAATTAACTCAACTCAATTCTTATGTGGAATAATCTAATACTTCTTCTTTCTTTATTTCCTATAATATGATAGTGTGTAAATAAAATTCAAATTCACAACAGCCAGATAAGTCACATTCCCGGAGTTTTGGCGGGAATGCGAAAATGTGCTGTTGTTGATTTTGTGTTATTTACTAAAACCTGTGTTTTATCGAGTGTTAATGTGTAATAATGGTGGATTATTAACCATTAAGTGTTCGTAAACGTGCATGAGTGAAAGGAAAATAGTACAAAGATGAAAAACGTGTATTTTCGTATTCTATCCAAAACTCCATAGAAGCATCGTAAGTAAAGTATCCACCGCTTTACTGAAGCATCACTTCGACTTGACCGCGCCTAGACTAAACTTTAACGACTTTTATTTACCAAAACTAGAGATTTATTATAACTTGACACTGGCTAAATACGCAAATCGCGTGGAGCCAAATACAAAACAAACAAAAAAAGTCATATTCCCGATATTTACTTGTCAACTTCACTAAAATGTCATTGTTATGAACGCGTTCACACAGCAAATTAAATAAAACTATAGTAAATAAGACAAATTGAATGAACTAAACCGGTGTTGCTAATCACATGGCAGCACTGGTTTGGCGTCCATTGTCTTCGAAGAGATAATAGTCTCTCGTGTTTGCCATGTTAGCATAATCGACTAAAACGTCGTCCGCGAGAAATCTTGTCGTAGCGCGCGCGCCATATTGCTACTTTGCCATGCTAGGCCAGCAGCGATAATGCGCCACCTAGCGGGATAAGTAAGCAGCGTGGCTCTCCATTATCTGTTGACTAATTATAGTGTATTAATTTGGATATTTTCTTCAATTATTAATATAGAATATTTTTTCTTATAATAATGGTAAGTTTTTAATGAAATGTCAAATATTAGGCAGCTGGTGAAGAATTGTAGATATAGATTTATTTTTATTATTATGTATAATGATATAATAATTAATATAGAATAATTATTCGAAATTACAAAACATAAAAGATTAATTGTGGAAATGACAAAATATCAACGTAAATTCAACATGATACCTAAAATAGAATATAATTATGTAGATTTAACTTTCATGAGCTAAATTTGGACAGCTTTATAAATTTAAAAATTACAAGTTATACTATAAGATCAACTAAATTTAAGAATTGCATGAAATTCTAGTATGCGTATTGTCATTAATTTTATCGGTAATATTTCTTTTTTAACCTACTTCAAAAAAAGGAGGTTCCCAATTCAGTTGTTATTTTTTTAACCGACTTAAAAAAAGGAGGAGGTTCTCAATTAGATTTTTTTTTTTGGTACTATGTTTTTTACCTCATTACTCCTTCATTTATAAACCGATTTTAGAAATTATTTCTTTATTGGAATGGATATACTTTCAGATTGGTCCCATATTTATCAAAATCGGTTCCGTATTATGGTTTTTAAATAAAAATAACTGAAAAAAAATGTCATCCAAGTAAACAAAATTGAATTTGTTCATAGCTGATTTTATGTAGTCGGTTTTTTTTTTGTAAAATTTTTAGTTTTTTTTATTAATATTATTGTCTGCTTAAGGGGCAGAATCCGGCGCGCCGCTATCTCCCTCACGCATCTCAACATTTGTGAAGATAAACAATCACTTAATATAATTATGAAAAATCGCATTCGGTGAAATTGCTGACAATGACATTACAAAGGTTACACAAAAATTTCATTTGGTTCCATTCAGGTTTTCAAACCTAAAAATGGGATTTTATGTTTTGCCCATTTTCATGTATGAAAACTTGATCGGATCAAAATGATACTTTTGCCGTACCTTTGTAATGTTAATGCCAGCAATTTCACCGAGTGCGATTTTTCATAATTATATTAAGTGATTATTTATCTTCAAAAATGCTAAGATGCGCGAGCGAGATAGCGGCGCGCCGGATTCTGCCTCTTAATGGTAGAAGCAGATAAATGCACATTTTACAAAATATAGCTATAAAGACAGTAAAAATATTCAGGTGATTTGTATGTTCTGTTTTGGGCGGTATTATTATGTTACTATTATATTTCCTTTATCTGTGATTGTATTGTATTTCTCCACTTTTACAATGTTTTAAGTATTAAAGCCAAGTGTTGTGATTTTCTCTCTAGTTAATAAAATTTAGTACATAGTAAACATGATTATAAATAAATGTTTTATTCTCTTACAAACACTTTTATTTGCAACTAGTTGCTGCCCGCAGTTTCACGCGGCAATATTGGGTTTCATGTGTTTTATATTTTTGCGCGGAACCCTAATTAGTGTTCTAAAATAAAAGTAGCCTAAGTGACTCCTTATAACATCAGCTATCTGCCAGTGTATATCCCGTCAAAGTCGGTCCAGCCGTTTCGGAGATTACCCGGAACAGTCAGACAAAAAATTTTTTTTTATAGGTCTTGTATATAGTTTCATATGCATTTAGTGAAAAGCTGTTGTTTTGATATTACAAACGGATTATTCAATTTTATTTATTTGTATAGAAGAAAAATGTATCTAGATTTTTTTATGTTATTTGGTAACGAGACGAGCTGGTCGTTTGCCTGATGGTTAGCATAACGCCGGCCCATAACAATTGCAGTGCCACCCAGAACTTTGAAATACAAAGGCCTGCGCGGCACTGCAGTGCGCTCGTTACCCTGAGACATTAGGTATTGAGTCTCATAAGCCCAGTAATTTCACTGGATACTCTGCTCATCAAACCGGAACACAGTAATGCTTGCACACTACTGCTTGGCGGCAGACTTCACGAGCAAAGCGGTGGTAACAACCCAGACGGACACTCGCAGAAGAGTTGGTCCTCCCACTAACAAAATTACCAAGAGAGCAGAATCTCTTGGTAAAAAATACTTTAGTTTGTGACAAACCACTCCGTATGGATTAGAGATAGGTACATGGAAAATAAAATCCAGAGTAATGCAATGCCTAATTTTTATCTTTTATGCACAGTGAAAAAGATTTTTGTTTTGTGTCAAGTCTGAGCATTGGATGATTTCAACTACCTAATATTATTGTTACTGTCAGGAAAGGGCATACCATAGAGATATAGGGCGTACCAATTTGATTTTTTTAATGCTATTTGATAACGAGACGAGCTGGTCGTTTGCCTGATGGTAAGCATAAAGCCGGCCCATAACAGTTGCAGTGCCACTCAGAACTTTGAAACAGGCCTGTGTGGCACTGCAGTGCGCTTGCTACTGCGAGACATTAAATATTAACTCTCATAAGCCCAGCTTATAATTTCGCTGGCTACTGGCAAACCGGAACACACTAATGCTTGCACATCACTGCTTGTCAGCAGACTTCATGAGCAAAATGGTAGTACCAACCCAGATGGATGGACACTCGCAGAGTTAGTCCAACCACCTCGTAAAATTGATTATGTAGAAGCCCTACTATGGATTCTTGTGTGAGGAAAACAGCAGGCAATAATAACCTCCAATTATAAAATAAAACAGTCACTTTAATATCACACAAAATGTGAGTCACAAAAATAAAGACAGTCCTTCCATTTCTTAATATTCTATATTAATCAATATTTACTTATTTAAATTAACAACTAAATTTCATAATCACATAACCATTATTTTTCAAGTTTCACCTGGATTCAGATGTTAGAAAACATCATTACATTATACAAATATGTTACTGACAAAATCCTAAAGTAAAGTCAACATATTTGAAAAAATTAATACCAATATTTCTTTTCTTGCCTTCCTTCTCTAACAATTGTAATAAGTGAAGCGACACTTCAGAGTTATTTAACCTTCATAATAGCTATCCATGGGAGTAAAGAATTGAAAGTTTACAAGTGTTGTGGTGCACTCTACCGACACATTTTCACCCAATCAATCTTAAAGTAATTTAAATTTAAATAACAGCTGATTTGAGTACCATAATTTTTGTGATATGCTGTTTGATTATGTACTGTAACATGCAATAGATCTAGGTATCTACATCACCTGAAAATATCAGACCCGATTTTATCTTGTCTAAGTTTTAAGTATGTATTGACCATAGTATTTCCATATTGATAAGCAATAGTTTTTACTGGGTCATCAGTAAAGCTGGAAGTCCGGGGTCCCGGTTTCGATTCCCGGCCGGGGCAGTTTTTGTGTAAACATAAAGTTTGTTCTCGGGTCTTGGATGTTTGTGATGTGTATCTGTGTGTGTCCATGCCACCTGCGACACAGGGAATCCTAGTGCGGGGGTATGAGTGTAAGCGTTAAAGCTGGAAGTCATTGGTTCACCAAAGAAATTATCCTATTTACCAAGGTTCACACAATTCATACTTTTCCATACACTCAATAAGCCATCCGACAGGCAACGCTTTCAAATGCTGCATATTATACATTGGCTCGTATAAGTCTTTAAATATTATATAATGCGAACAATTAAACAGTTTCCCACCTTTCTTTGCATGGTAAGGAACAAGTTTCTCTTGCTCTGGTATTAATTCTGGATTGGGGACTCGTCTAAGTACAACGCCACCTGCATCAGCTATTAGCTTCGTCAAAATCGCCTTCGTAACTATAACTGCTTTGGAAATCTCATATTTCGCAGTGAAATTATGTAAATAGAAGTGGCAACCATCAAAAATGCCAGGCAGCTGCTTGTATTTGTTGTATCTCGCATTCTTAGGGCCTTGATAGGTTTTTGTTCCAACTCCTGTCACTTCGTAAGTGTCAAACGGTTCCAATTTGTCTTCGCTTGACTTTATTACCCACTGTGATGTTATAATCCACATGGAACATACTATGCCTTGCAAGACGTCTAAGCTTGATTGACAGACACCATTGTCTTCGGCATCAACAATGAGATGTGTTACTTTCTTAGTAAACTTTACCTCAATGTGTAAATTGTTATGACTTTTTACTAGCGATTTAAGCTTGTTATGTACTGTACGGAACCCTGAGACACAGTAAACGCGGATATCATCATAATCTAGTTCCGAATACAAAGCTGACATATGATTTATGTTTACTCCTTGAGTTTGAATTAAATTATCCGATGCTCTCAACAATACATTTTTCATTTCGGCAGATGCCAATTGGAATGGAGTTTCTCCTTTACAATTACGAGCATTCATATCTGCTCCATTTTTTACCAATTCCTCAGCAATGTCTTTATGTTTGTATCGAACGGCTTCGTGTAACGGAGTCTCATTACTTTGTCCAGGAACATTTATCAACGTGTTATATTGCAGTAACAGTCTTACCAAGTCAAGTCTTCCGTTTTGCACTACTTCGTGTAGAGGCGTCCAACCAGCATTATCTTTCGTATTTGTATTGGCACCTTGGTTTAATAAATCAGTGATTCGGTCAACCTTACCCAGTCTACATGATATATGGAGCATTGTCTCACCTTTGTTATTCCTTTTCTCTATTCCTTTATTGATCCTGCTTACAGAAGAGAGCAATGAGACATTTGCATTGGATTTATTGATATCTACCTTTGATTGATTAGTTTTATTCGATAAAACTACCATCGCGGTAGATATTTCGGGTTCTCTGACGACTTTAGAAGCGGTTTTATCGCTATTCTTTGAAGTTTTTTTCTTAGAAGCACGCGTAGATTTGAGGCTCGCGTCTTTGTTTTTATAAATGTCAAATATCTTGTCTAGCTCTTTGGCGGATTCTATACAGCTTCCAAGACGATCGTCCGTGAATATAGTGCTTCCATCAAGGCTCGTGTTGCAGCTAGGACAGTTCTTCAGACCCTCAAAATGTTCAGCGCAAATGATGTGAAAGCATTTACTAAGCGTTACCGGTTCCCTGCATAGTTCGGAGCACACCCCGCAGGTATAATCTTGTTTTACAGCTTCGAGCGCTTGTAGGAAGCTTTCGAGGTCGGCTGAAGACATTTTCCGGAGTAAATTATGTGTTTTCTTTTGCAAAACTTTTGTTTTCAGTTTTCACTTTTCGGTCGCTCGCGGGAAAATATTTTGATTTGTATGTTTGACTTTGATTGCTTTGACAGCATGACAGTTGATAATTGACATTATATTAATAACAATGAAATTAAACTTGAAATTGGCAAAATACACAAACCGTGTCTGGCCACGAAAGAAAAAAAAAAAAAAAATAACAATGAATAGGCAAATGGCATTTGACCATGTTGACACTTGACAGTGGATTGTAGTTTACATTTTTATGGATAGTTATTATACTCTTCGCATAGAGTAGTACTATAATAAAAGGAATAGAGTGCGCTCTCTCGTCGATTCCACGATGTATCGCGATCAGCGCCACCTACAAAAGGGCGGTGAAACTACTTTACTATATTATATGTGTGCGTTCTGTATTTTACACACACATTCTTACTTTACTATCTATGTGTGAGTTATGTGTTTTATACACCCACTCATACTTGTTTATCTATGTGTGCATTCTATATTTCACACACACATTCACACTAATCTATGGATCCTGCTTAGTTCCTGTGAAAGTAAATGTATCTACTTATATGTGACTTATATGGAAAATAGCAGCCTTTCCCATGTTTGTGCCTAGGAGTAGGAACACAATATACAGTACCAAACGTAATATTTAGATGTAGAGCAGCAAAAAGGAAATAACAAAAGCTAACACGTACATAATAATTGAAACTCTTTATATTTAAAACATCAAGAAAAACAATGCATAATTAGACTGAAAACACTAAAACTGAGCACTTAAAAGTAACAAATACATTACTAGAACACAACAATTACTTAAACCACTAATATATATCACTTAAACCGCAAAAAATATCTAGAAATCACAATAGTATTTTTCGAAACGGAAAATATTTTATTTTATTTGTTATCGGTTTCCATGGTAACCATTTTAACTTTGACATTTTGAAGTAACGTCAAAATAGTGCCACGCCCTTTAACAGATGGCGTTAGTTCCTGTGTCTCGGGGCTCGACTATGGAACTGTCACAAAGTGTGCCCCCCCTGACTCTTCGTTTAGATTAGAGAACGCCCCACGACTGATGTCCTGCGTAATAAAAAGGAACTAAAATCACCCTATCTTCGCATTTATCTTTAGAATATACATACCTACTATATATTTATCTATATATCTTGAGATTACTTACTTGAGAGTACTTTTGTACTTGTGAAATTAGTTTTGCAGACTACCTATTTTTTTTGTTGCGAAGCATTAGATAGTACTACGAGAAATAGAAACTTAAATTTTATTTGATATCATGATGCTTTGGGTACGATATATTTTTTCAAACTTGCGGTGTTAATTTTATATAATAAAAGGGTTTTGACAGTCAGTCAGACAACACGGAGGTTCTGCTAGGTTCCCGTTTTTTTTATATAAAAAACCTCCGTTTCTAATAGTTACTTGCTTCTACTCAAAATGTATATTAAAATCTAAGCGGAATCTAAAAGAAAAGCCAAGACGAAAATCAATGAATAAAATAAAACTGCTAGGTATAAGTATATATCCAAGTTTAATACTATACACAATAATATAAAAATTCTCTAAATTAAAATCTAAAAATCACAGTAACTAAAGCCACGATAGAGAGTAACGAAGATGGCGTCAGTTTCCCGCCAAAACTGCACATCAAATCTTTTTTTTCTAATATCCTCTTTTCAAAATTAAAAGGTATAGTATCGTACGGATGAGTATTAAAAATATAATCTTGAGCTAAAAATCGAGTATTATTGTGGAACAGGATATCTGACTGATGATTAAACGGACCGTACATAGAAAACATGGGGGTGTGGAATGGGGGATGTTTCCCGAACATTTTGTCAAGCTTCCCAAACACGTTGATGATCTCCTGACGTCTTACGTCAGTTAAGTTTTTCGACCCAAAAACATGGCCGACGCTTGACCAGCTTAAGAAACAGTATTTCTTCATTTCATCGGGGCATAGAGGTACAATATTTTTTTGCTCCGCTTTCTCTACAAATTTGTTGTAAGTCGTCATACTAACAAATGCTACATCAGTAGCGCCGTCCATAAGAGATCTGAACGCCGCTTCCTCTCCTTCCTCATAACAATTTTTCACAATATCGCTTTCAACTTTTCCCTCGCCACCGGGCGCACAAATATCCTTAAAATAATCTGTTATGAACTCATTGCAGCTTATTTTTTCTTTATCCTCCATGTACGTCATGACAGCGTGCCAGTTCATTCCGTCGTAGCGCGGGAAAGCGGCACGTTTCCCGCGCAAATCGCCCATGTTGGATATTTTTGAGTCATTGCGCACGTAAGCCACGATTGTGTTGATTTTCTCGAGTATTGGCGTCAACTCGTGTAGGATTGGGATTATCGAGTGATCTCTGTAAGAAAAAGACACATGTATAATTAGGCAGGTAAATTTGTATGGTCCTATTTATGCTCGCTTCGCTCACTCTGTTATTCTTTTCTTCTAACTTATCGGCCTAACTTTTGATATTGAGATCAAAAGTTAGGCCGCGTGCCCATTGCATAAGTAGCTTTCATCCATAGTGCAAGTTGTAAGATCTAGTGTAGTGGAAACGTATGTTGCGTAACGGAATGTTTTGAACTTATAGAACTTTCACTTGCATGCAAGTTTTGCAAGTTACGTGCAAATTAAAACACAAGCAAATAAAACATGCAGAGCGAAAAAAAAATTTCTCACCTCTTTCCCCTAACGAGCCAGTCGCTCCCCGCCACGACGACGTCCCCCTCCCCCCGCGCCACCGCCCGCACGCACCCCTCCGTGTCATCCTTGACGATGCACTGCAGAGGGGGTGAGATGCCGTAGACGGAACCCGCTTCAGTGAGCCACTCGCACTTGTTCCTCTCAAGGAAGGAGGTTGTGCAAACGGTTATGTGCCTGGAAAATGGTGATCTTTGGTGATAGTCTCAAAATATCGCATGAAGAGTAAGTTCCTCATCATCATCAACGTCCTTTATTTTTATTTTTTTATATTATTTGGTGACGAGCTGGTCCGTTGCCTGACGGTAAGCATAACGCCGGCCCATAACAATTGCAATGCCACTCCGAACTTTGGAACACAAAAGCCTGCGCGGCACTGCAGTGCGCTCGTTACCCTGAGACATTAGGTATTAAGTCTCATAAGCCCAGTAATGTCACTGGCTACTCTGCTCATCAAACCGGAACACAGTAATGCTTGCACACTACTGCTTGGCGGCAGACTTCCCAAGCAAAGCGGTGGTGACAACACAGACGGACACTTGTAGAAGAGTTAGTCCTACCACTAACAAAATTGTTGTAGGCCGGCGTTATGCTTACCATCAAGCAAACGACCAGCTCGTCTCGTTATTCATTGGTATAAAAAAGTCTCACCTTGGCGGATCGCACCCGCTCTGACTATAAGCTTCCCTGAAACCCTTTGCTTTAGCAAGGTAGTCCGCTGGAGGAGGATTTGGACTAAGAGGATCTCTCAGCGCTGATGCACTCTCCAGAAGACTGGCCAGGGCTCCGCGCCAGTGCTGGTCTACTGCCACGTCGGGCTTCGTCAGGTCTTCTGCTAGTCTACTCACTGCTGCTGCAGCTTTCCTGGGGAACGAGGGTTTATGAGAACATTATCATTATCAGCGTCTTACGCTCCCACTGCTGGGACACCGGCCTTCTCTCAGAGAGAGAGGTATGGTCCATAATCCAGCACGCGTTCCCAGTGCTTGGAGATGTCACATGTCCTCGAGTGTTGTTGTTCTTGAACATACGTGTTTCCTTACGATGTTTTCCTTCACCGTTTTAGAGCGAGTGTCAATAATCCGCACATAACTTGATATAAGTCATTGGTGCGGGCCGAGTCGAGATTCGAACTATGGTGCGTCGGATTGAAAGTTGCACAACTTCCCGCTCGGACACACTAGTCCGACTTCCCACTAATATTATAAATGCGAAAGTGTGTTTGTTGGTTTATTGGCTTGTTGATTTGTTGGTTTGTCCTTCTTAACGGAGCAACGGATCGACGTGATTTTTGGCATAGATATAGTTCATGGACCGGAGAGTAACATAGGCTACTTTTTATTCCGGAAAAATGCACTGTCCCTGTGCTGACTTTCACTGCCAAATAGTTGATGTTGTACTTTTATTACGCGGATGAAGCTGCGTGGCACAGCTAGAACTAAAATTGCTTTGAAAAGTGCCGAACCGACTTCAGTGACAAACTACTGAACCGATTTTGATGAAATTTCTATGAGACCAATCTGAAAGTATATGCTTTCAAGTAGAAAAAGAAAAGAAGGCAACAAACATAAAAAAAATACCCACCGAATTGATAACCTTCTCCTTTTTTGGAAGTCGGTTAAAAACAAGATCAGATTATGTTCTGTTATCAGCATTAGTTTGTCTGTGATTCGGGTAGACGAGCGTTACAGCTAGAGACCCGCTGTTAGAGTCATTTATTTTAACCTTCATAATTGCTCTCTTAAGGCCTATATGAATAAAGCATTTTGAATTTGAATTTGAGACCCTCGTAGTCCTCGTACCTCTTAGCCACAATGACGTTCCAGGGACGGTGCAGCCAAACGCAAGGGTCCTGGTCCAGAGGGCGCCAGCTGCCGTCGCGGCACAGGAACGCAAACTGACCGGGGACCGTTGCATTTGGTTTCTTCAGCTGGAAACAAGCATCTTTTTCACTATAAAATTTTCTTTTATTATTTCAAAATTTTGTTTTTTTTTTTATATTTAATAGGCTTGCGTTTTCTACAATTTTTCTTGCCCGTCCAAGATGACTGGTAGAAAGTGCTATATATAGCATAAAGTGATTACTTGTACATATTTGATCTTAGTGCTAAAGTATAAACAAATAAATATTTAGTGAAACTCAAACGTAAATAGTTATTTGTCACGCAAGGCTGCAAAGTTGTTATTTGACGCGAGTGCTTGTATTGTGAAATTACTGGGCTTATGAGACTTAATACCTAATGTCTCAGGGTAACGAGCGCACTGCAGTGCCGCGCAGGCCTTTGTGTTTCAAAGTTCTGGGTGGCACTGCAATTGTTATGGGCCGGCGTTATGCTTACCATCAGGCAAACGACCAGCTCGTCTAGTTACCAAAAAAAAAATTGAAAGACGTGGAAGCGAAAGGATCTAAGATTTGAACGGTGATGACGGCGGGTGATATCATCCAATATGATCACCTAATATTCTATTCTATTCTATAAGTGATATTTCACCTAGGTGATCATAGACGGTAACGCCAAATAACTTTGCTGCCGACCTAAACACAAGTTTTATCTCGCTACAGTGAGGAAAGATTTGGTTTATCATCCGAAATCTGTGCGCAAAAGTGCCACGCTAGCGGATAATTTTTGATTGTATCTTACCTGGAAGAAAGCGCTGACGTCATCGTACTCGGCCCACGTGACGTCACCGGCGCCCTCCCCGAGACAGCTTAGGGCTCCGCTGTCGCCCCAATATTTGTCCGCCGTGGAGCACGTGGCGGGGTCACCGCAGGCCGCGCAAAGAGACAGGTACTCGCGTTCTGCAAAAAAAAATATATCAAATCATCTTTCAAAATGTTAGTGGGAGGACTAACTCTTCTGCGAGTGTCCGTCTGGGTTGTTACCACCGCTTTGTGAGTGAAGTCTGCCGCCAAGCAGTAGTGTGCAAGCATTACTGTGTCCCGGTTTGATGAGCAGAGTATCCAGTGAAATTACTGGGCTTATGAGACTTAATACCTAATGTCTCAGGGTAACGAGCGCACTGCAGTTCCGCGCAGGCCTTTGTGTTTCAAAGTTCTGGGTGGCACTGTAATCGTTATGGGCCGGCGTTATGCTTACTATCAGGCAAACGACCAGCTCGTCTCGTTACCAAATATAAACATAAAAAAAATGTTTTAGTTGTCTTATTACTTATTAAGTACTTACTGAGTTGAGAATCTATCTCCACATCGACCACCCAGGGGCCGGCTTTGCAAGCCTTGCCAAAGTATCCCGCCAGAGCCTTGAGTCGGTTCTCCGTGTGAGAGAGACCCGGCTCGCAAGAGCGCTCTAACACTAGTGACTCGAGGTACTGTGGAAGAAAATTAACGTAAATTAATAAGCAACGCGTCACTGGTGTCGATTTTCTCATCTCATACCAAAACTTAATTTTAGTTACAACCTCCCTGTCTAAATGTGAACATGAGAACGATACGGAATATATTTTAGACCTGTCAAATGAAACCACTTGTTCGTGTCTGGTGTAGAAACGGCAATGAATTTAGTGGAGTTTAATTTATTAAGAATCACATTGTTGTGGAATCGGGTGATACAGTATTTCAACTTTCGGGGTTAGTACCTCGAAGATTGGTTGATGTAGAGTCAGCTGTTGGTTGATGTTGAGTCTGCTGTTGTTTGATGTGGAATCAGCTTCTGATAAATGGTTATAAAATATATGGAAAAAAGTGTTGCTCACCCCAGAAAGCGTCTCACTCAGCGGTCGTATATCATCAGCTCCCACTCCAGGGTGGCAGAGGGTAGTGTTCTTCAGTATAGCATGAAGAGTTGAGGTTCCTTCAGGTAGGATGCGGCGGTTGACTATGGCAACCACATTGCGCTCAAATGGACCTGGAAATGGGAAACATAACTGTCAAGTGTAAACTGATCTTCTATATCTATCTTCTTCCGTCTCCTTCTCTATATATAAAGTGAGATGTCCTGACTGATCTATAGATGCCTGAACAGCCTATACTACTGAAGATAAAAATCAGAAATTTGGACAACAGTTTTATTTTGTAAGGCGGAATTTTTTGCCGATTTGCCCTTTGCCGATTCTGAGGTCGGCCTCAACTTAGCATATTTGTGCGACATTCAACTGGGATGCTGACTCAATTTTTTTATGATGTCATTCAATTCGTTTTCTCATGAGAATCAAATCTATATCGAAAAAACTGGAAATCGAACGCTAGAAACGTCAAAAAATGAGAATCAAAGTCGGACGTATCTACTGAGCGCTTAAACGTGCCATACAAATTGGACAGAACATCTGACGTCACTTGTTCAACGCGGGCCGTAAAGCTGTACTAAATACATGCATTTTTGTTGATTTGGCCGTGAAAAACTGCGTTTAAGTCCATAGTTGTCTTAATTTTTTTTATTGATTGAAATTCAATGAACCTGATGGTATCATTTAAACTACTATTGGATGATGAAAAAAAATCGTTGAATTTGGGTAAATTTTTTTTCGACAATTTCATTTTTTTGTGTTAATGTGATCTTCTTAAAACTGTATAACGACTGATATTATATATTTTGTGTTTCATTCAACATCCCAATTGTTTGTATTGTAGTGAACTTACGGTCCCTGTGTCTGATCTCGTTGGTGACCAGCACGTCAATGTTGGCCCACTGCGCCGCCACCAGGTCCTCGGGGCTGAAGACTCCGAAGTCGACGGTGCCTTTGCTGATGCGACGGATGCAATCTAGCCTGGAAGATAAAATAAAAAAAACCTCATTTTATATACGACTAGCTGAGCCCCGCAGCTTCGCCCACATAGCTGATAAAGACAGCATAAGTTTTAGTCTGTGATTCGGGTATACGAATGTTGCAGAGGCCCGCTGTGAAATTCATTTATATTCACTTTCATAAGTGCTCCTTTGAGGCCTATTTGAATAAAGCATTTTGAATTTGAATTAGCCTAAGTTACTCCTTGTAACATCAGCTATCTGCCAGTGAAAGTCCCGTCAAAATCGGTCCAGCCGTTTCGGAGATTACCCGGAACAAACAGACACACAGACAAAATTTAAGAAAAGTTGTTTTGTTATATGTACCATTATACCATACATATATAGTTTCATATGCATTTAGTAAAAAGATGTTATTTTTATGTTAGTCCTATTACCTATATCACTCATACTCGCCTATCGATGCCAATGACGCACTCCACTCCTGAAGATTCTTCGTCCAAGATGGGGCAGAATTTCGGGGCCCGTTTGTACGACCCTCGCCCTTCCACTATGCAGAGACGAACTGGAAGAAAAGAATCATCTTCATTACTTTTTTATTATTTTGAAGAGTGTGAAACGATACTCCATGACTTAATTCACGCTTCCTCTTTCCGTCATCGGACGACCAGACATATGGCAATGCGACATCCGCTTATGGTTGACATTCCTCCTATCCGTACTAACTGCTTCCACCTTCATCAAGCGGACAGCTAAAGAGTGGAACTCATTCCTGGCATCTGTTTTTCCTGAACACTACAATCTGGGAGTCTTCAAGAGACGAGTGAACAGGTATCTTCGGGGCAAGCGTGCTACATCGTCGACCGCATCATCGCTTAACATCAAGTGAGACAGTGGTCAAACGCAAGCCCATTTGCATAATAACAAAAAAGGGGTGATTTGAAAAGTGTGTATTAAGACAAGAGTGTATTAATTAAAAAAGCGTATTATAAAATTAAGGATTATGTAGATGACAAGGATGCATGGAGGCAAACAGCTCAGGAGCCTCCTGGCGACTACTAAACTTTAAATTGTTAGTTGTTAGCATTAGAATCATTGTAAAAAACTACTTTTTTTAAAAAGAATGCCGTGACGAGTTTCTTGCCCTTCTTCTTGCTCGGCCTATACCAATTTGGAACGGGCACGGTGGGTTTCTGGAAGATTCGTTGACTTTGAGCACGGATTGGGTCTGTTGGTGTCTTTGTCATTTATTATGTTCTGATAAAGACAGCATTAGTTTTAGTCTGTGATTCGGGTAGATGAATGTTGCAGAGGCCGGCTGTTAGAGTCATTTTAACTTTCATAAGTGCTCCTTTGGGGCCTATTTGAATAAAGACTTTTGAATTTTTGAAAAAAGATGGTTGTCGAGAAATTGTGAGAACCTCCCTTGGTAAAATGTCATTCAAAATTTCCAAATAAAGAAAAGAAAATACTTCAAACGTGAAGTGCATTTTCTGCATTTTTATCTAAGTCTCTTCAAATCAACATCATCAATTTCCAAATTTCGCTGATATAATTAAAGCGAAATCAATACATTGTTGTGAGATCGGATAGTACAGTATTTCATCTCTCGGGGTTAGTGTCTCGATGACCGCTGGACTGTATTTAGTAAGTTGACCGTGTCGTGGGTGGGGAACGCGAACCAAATGTATGTTATAATGATATATGTAAATACCTACATAACTTTGAGTCAGTTCTGGGTGGAACTGCAATTGTTTACTAACAGACAAATAACCTGCACACGTTATTTTAATTCACTCGGAATGATATCCGTGTCGGAAGTGACTGTCTTAATCGTTTATATCTCAGATTCACATCCCGTCGGGAAATTTCACGTTTAGATTCGACAACTCAGCTGCATAAACATGGATATAATTATCTAACATAGTTTTATTAATTACTATAAGTATGCTACGCCCTAACAGGGTGCATAGATTTATACAAAAGTAGTTACCTACTCCATTGTATTAAATGTATGTATGCAAGAAATAAATAAATATAATCCCGACAATATTTCTCTGTCGGGATGCGATTCCGAGATATGAACAATCAGAAAAATAGCTTCCTACATGGAATCATTTAGAGTGTATTAAAATCACCATGCAGGTCTTGTTGCCTTGTAGTTTAAAAGTTCAATCTCATTGCATGATTCGGACTACCGACCTATGAATCAGTGGGCGACCTCATTAAATTACCCAGCTATCCATTCAAAATATTTATTTACAAGTTCACACTAACCTTGGCAACATTCAAAACTCGTTTTGAATAATCTTACGCTCAGTACCGTCTTGTGGCTAGGTATGTGGCAAATTACTCCTCTTTTTTCCTGGGACAGATCTTATTTTTCCCGCGAGATATGTTATTTTTGCCACGAGATATGTTATTTATCTCGTGAGAAAAGCTATTTTTGCCGCGAGATATATTTTTCCGCGAGAAATGTTATTTTTCCCGCGAGAAAAGCTATTTTTGTCGCGAGAAATGTTATTTAGAAACATAAGTATGCCTACGAAGGTATTTATCATATTTTATTATTCTTCAATACAATTCAATTCATTTATTTCAATGTTTTGACAAATATTATGTGCTTAGGCCTTAGACATGAGTTATAACCAATAATAATATATTAGTTATAACTTAGTTCTGCCCGCGGTTTCACCCGCGTGGCGATTCCCACTGACATCCAGACGGACAGTCAGTTTTTAATATTAGCAAGATTTTATTGTGTTGATTCTCAAACACCCACATATACAATCTGAAAGGCCAATGACGGATGTGCACAAAAAAAGGCATTGCAATGTTGGCAACTTGAGGAAACAGAGAGCGAAGGTCAAAAAATTGCATTATAAACTAACGTCTTCAACAATAATGTGTTTGTATTTATTTAGCTAACACATTAATATTTTTTACTAAGTACTTAGGTAACGATATACAGGCTGAGTTTGAATGGGTATGTTATCCATGGAAGGAGGTAATTAGGACCACGGTTGCCCACAAGTTGTGAGAACCTCCCTTGGAAATACGTCAAACCAAGAGTTTTTCCGTTTTGGTACTAAAATTTAACCAGGCTATTAGTTGGTTTTTGGAATGAGCTGTTAAAATCTAGTTATTCTAAATTGAAATTACTTTCTTTATAGGTCTACGATTTCTTGAAAATACATAAAGATTTTTTTGGTACGTAACGTGAAACGGAACGCAATTTCTCGAAACGGAACGGTTCTATACAAAATTATACTACTTATTACGTACCTACCCTAATTCCTAAATTATACTAGCTTATTTAAACAAAACATCATGAAACAAAACGAAAAACCATACAAATAAAAAACTGCATTAAGGTCGCCTTCACCGTAGATCGTATTATTATACTTCAGCTTCGTCCTCGAGATTAGCATAGAACACATGTAGTATCGCGTAGTTATACGCCGATCTCGCACTATATTTGAGTATTTTTTTTTTTTTAAATGGTCACACTCGATTTTCCTACCTCCATTCGTGTTTTAGTGCTTCGCCGTATCGCACTTACGTCCACGTTCGTGGTTAATTTACATGATTCCTGGGGTAAATATGCCTAAAAGGAAGAATAAGGATGAAGATTACTCGTATTTGGAACGGATGATTCAAAAATTGGAAAGAAAGTTACACCGGAAAAAGAGTAAGCGACGGAATCGCCGGTCGCGTTCCCCGCGGTCGCGCATGCATAGTGTGTGTGGCATGCGAGGCAGCCGGGGAGCTACCCCAGCTGCCTAGCGGGAAACGACACCGACACAACAAGGTTGGTACCTAGTTTTTATGCTTTGGTTGTGCATTTTATAATGCCTCACTAATGATGCGATATTGCGGATAGTTCCTTGGCGACTATCTCTTATCGACTTTTGGTTTGCGAACAGTACATAATTACGGCTGTTTCTTACCATATTACTATTTTTATTTATTATATATACTGCTTGTTTACTTGATACATTTTATAAAATATGCCTAGATTGCCTCACTAATGATGCGATATTGCGGATAGTTCCTTGGCGACTGTCTCTTATCGACTTTTGGTTTGCGAACAGTACATAAATACGGCTGTTTCTTACCATATTACTATTGTTATTTATTATACTGCTTGTTTACTTGATAAATGCCGTTACCAGGGTTTGCGTGCTTCCCTTAGCGGTTGTCACTACCCGTAATTTAGTTTCGCGAACAGTATTATACGACTGTTTCTTAACTATTATAACAGTACCTAAAGAAATGCTCCGAATTCGTGTCTCGACTTCAGGGAGCGAAGAGCAACACTGCAATTATGACACGGTCGTAAGTAGGGCGATGGAAACAATGAGCTGATAGCTTCAACATCAGCGCAGGCGGTGGCCGACACGGTGACACCGCCACCCGATTACTCTGCTCAAATGCAAGTCACACTTCCTTCGCTGAATTCGACCACCAACGTCGTCACGCCGGAACAAACTGAATTGGTTCCATAATTAGATGAAACAATCTTAGAAATACTCGGCATTGACCCTACAGAAGAAAACGTCTTCTGCAAAGAAATTCAAAAAGAATTAGCCATTCGCCTAGAACATTACGCTTGTAATGGTTTAACGAAAGAGAACCGAAAAGACATACCTTATTCCCAACAACTGTAAGCTGATTAATGCTCCAACTTTAAATGCGGAACTGAAAACCGCGCTCACTGAAGTGATGGTAAACCAGGATAAGGCCAAACTAGCTTCTGCCATATCGGCCTTGGGCCAGGCATTGACGCGACTATTCTCATCTAAAGTCAAAGACGTTGAGTTAACAAAGATACTCATGGTTTGTTCTGTTATCTTTAAGAAAAGACATAAGACTCACTGCAAAGTACAACTAAGATAGACAGCTATCTTTTTGGACTGAGCTTAGCGGAATCGTTAAAAACAGCTAAGGCAATAAATAAATCAAGTACCGAATTGAAGGCCGCTCAGGCTGCCAAGCCGCCACTAACAAAGAAACCAATCGGCAGCTCCGCAAGGCCTTTAAACTGAAAGGGTCCGATTCAGACACGCAGGCAGCCGGAACCTCAGAGGACGAAGGAGCCTGCATCGACGAAGTATCGGCAGCCAAACTCATCAAGGCCGTCATAGCATTGTCCACAGCGCAGCAGGCGTCAATAGCTCCGGTAGTAAATTATGCAGTCAGATTGTCTTAGTTTAACCATCAGTGGTCGCTGATAACCAACGACTCCGTAATTCTGTCATATATACAAGGCTATAAAATCCAGTTTGCAGTTCCAGTTCGCCTGGTTATACCGGACTAAGTCCCGAAATTGCAAAATATTTCACATACAGAACAAGTTCACTTTGTAGATGCCATAAGCATATATTGCTTTTGTTAGGAGCCATTTGAAAGTGCAAACCGTGTGCAAATCAATTTTCTGATTCCTAAACCAACGGTAAATTGAGGTTTATATTAAACTTAATTAAAGAAATTAAACAAGTTTATTGACACCAAGCATTTTAAGTTAGAGGATTTGCGAACTGCCTTAAAATTAATAAAAAGAGACGAATTTATGACTAAATTATAGACCTACAAGATGTTTATCTCCTTATTAAAATTCATCCCGATTCAAAAAAGTATCTCAGATTTCAGTTCGAACAGGTTCTTTATGAATTTAATGTGTTACCGTTTGGTTTAAGTACAGCACCCTATCTATATCTTTACGAAAATTATAAAGCCAGTCGTATGCTTACTTCGATCCGCAGGCTTCTTATCAAGTGTGAATCTTGACGATTTTTTATTGATGGGACAGTCATACAACGAGTGCATGCATAATAGAAACGTTACCACGTCATTACTCACCGCGCTTGGTTTTGTTGTAAACGAAGAAAAGAGCTGTTTAACTCCCAAAAAGACTTGTTGCTTTCTTGGCAATATTACACACTCAGTAAGTAAAATAAAATTGGATCAGTACGATCTCGAAATTTTCTCAGATACCTCAACAACGGGGTGGGGTATTGCGTGCGGGGATCAGACGGCTAGCGGACAATGGTATGACAAAGAAAGCAAACAACATATTAATTGCTTAGAGTTATTAGCTGCATATTTTGGTTTAAAGATATTTGCCAAACATTTAACTGACTGTCAAATACTACTTCGTATTGACAACACCACTGCCATATCGTATATTAATCGGATAGGTGGAATACAGTTTCCACATCTCACGAAAGTTTCGAAAGATATATGGCAGTGGTGTGAAGCTCGTATGCTACACGTATACGCTTCTTACATACAGTCGACGCAGAATACGACGGCAGATATGGAATCCAGATATTGAGTGGCAACTATCAGAGGCAGCATATCAAGCTATTGTATTAAAATTTTGTAGACCTAATATCGATTTCTTTGCAAGCAGAATAAATGACAAATGTAAAAAATATGTATACTGGCATAGAGATCCAGACGCAGTGGCTATTAACATGTTTACTATTCCATGGTCTAAGTATTACTTATATACGTTTCCACCGTTTCCAATTATATTAAAAACTTTGAGAAAATAATCTCTGATAAAGCGGAAGGTATCTTGATTGTACCCGTGTGGCCTACGCGGCCATGGTACCCATTTTTTAAAAATCTTTTGCAATCGGTGCCATTAATTTTTAAGCCAGATGAAAGCCCAATTTTGTCCAGCAACCGCCACATCCACACCAAAGTTACCCGGTGGCAGGATTCTTATCCGGTCAGCGTGGCTAAAGAGAAGCATTCCTCCATCTGCAATCGAAGTGATGACTGCTTCTTTATCTGATGATTTGTTAAAACAATATGATGTTAATTTTCAAAAAATGGTTCTCGTTTTGCCAATCATACAATTTTAATGTTTATGAAGCTTCAAATCCCAATGTGATTTTCTTCTTGAATAAGTATTATGAAGAAAGGGCCCAATATGGTACCCTTAATACGTGTAGGTCAGCTCTGAGTTTGCTACTAGGACCGCAAGTGGGGCAAGATGATGGAATACAAAGATTGTTCAAGGTCTTATTTCGTTTGCGACCTCCGCTGCCGAAATACAATATCACATGGGACACTTCCGTTGTTTTAAATCATTTAAGCAACTAATATCCAAATGGACAATTGGCTCTTGATCAAATTTCTAAAAAAATAGTCACTCTCCTAGCTCTCATCACCGCTCATCGAGCACAGACTAACTAAAATTAATATACAAAATGTCTAGACATATCCCGGTACAATTACAATTAAAATTCCAGATGCAATTAAAACATCTCGTATAGGATCGGTGCAACCAAATTTGATATTGCCTTTCTTAGAAGAAAAGCCCGAAATTTGCCCGGGAAAAACATTACTAGCTTATCTGAATATCACAAAATCAATCCGTAAAAATACAATGCTATTATTTATTGGCATCAAAAGCCCTATAGAGCGGTGGGTACGCAGACATTAAGCCGCTGGATTAAATCCACCTTGCAAGAGAGCGGAGTCGATGTGACGACATTCACTGCACATAGCACGCGGTCGTCTGCGGACGGCTGCGTCGTCTGCCGCGCACTGACTCGGCGTCAATCTGGACTTGATCCGGCGGACCACGGGTTGGACCGCTAATTCCAATACATTGTTTAGGTTCTATAATAGAACCTTATGTAATATTGTTGATGATGATTCTTTTGCTCGGTCTATATTGTTCATATGTTTCTGACCAAAATCAGAATGATTAAGAAGTACTTAACTGTTTTGTTTATTTAATTCAGTAGATTGTCTACTAGAATAAATGTAATTTATACAAACATTTCCCAACTTTTGCTCTAAAAGTCTACATGTGTTCTATGCTAATCTCGAGGACGAAGCTGAAGTATAATTAATGATTAAACGAACTTACCTGTACGTGAAGTTCTATCATAATTATACGAAGGCTTCGTCCGAAGAGATTAGCATCCCTCCCTCCCATTCCTTGAGGTTCCCTATTAAGTCGGGAAATGGTTTACTCATAAGGGAAACTCTAAACTAAATGAAGGTAGGAAAATCGAGTGTGACCATTTAAAAAAAAAAAAAATACTCAAATATAGTGCGAGATCGGCGTATAACTACGCGATACTACATGTGTTCTATGCTAATCTCTTCGGACGAAGCCTTCGTATAATTATGATAGAACTTCACGTACAGGTAAGTAATCATTAATTATAACTACTTAATTTATGAGATCTACATACAGAACAGCATTTATGATTTTGTAGCCATAAAAAGGAAAAAATATGGCCTGCGTGATAATCGTAATATTCTCAAAAGGAGGTACCAACTAATTAGGTAGTCTGTGTCCGCAGAGCGAAGTCCAAATGTCAAAAGAAAGCGAGTCGTACGAAATGGTACGCATGAAAAATGGATTAAACACTGTCAATACCGTTACGCCCGAGAGAAAGTACCAATGCTTATAAAAAATAAGTATGGTGGTAAAGCCTGGTATCGCCTGGCTTGCTTGAAAATCCTTAAAAACCTTCAAAATCTGTCGCCAATCGGTGTGTTTCGGCAGCTGCACCTTACAAACTTTCGGACTGGCTCTCAGACCGAAAGTTTATGAGTATGGAAGAATGTATGTTACTCTTTCACGCAAAAACTACTGAACGGATTTTGATGAATCTTTTGATACATCAGGACAACACATGCACTCATATCGTAAAACAAAACGTTCAGAATGAAAAATGAGCGAAAACTTAAATGGAATGAAGTTGCACCAACATTAAAAAAACATTTTTTTTTCAAGTCATGACGTCACATGCCTCAGCTGCGAGAAGTGTCGAAATAGCGACTAAAAATATCGATTGTGAGAATGTTTGGAGGACATCCTTAGGGAAGAGTAGAGGAGATCTCGGAGTAATTGTCTGCTTTCAGTCTTTCATTTTTATCTTCCATTTTATAATTCTGACCTCTAATTGGCAAGTTTTCTTGCATTCTGTTTACTTAGTTTATTTTTCTATCCAATGAAATTCAAAAGTGAAAAATTAAAATGCATATTCACGGTGTTGTAAAATAATTTGTAGTTTACAAAACTGCACACTCATCCGCAGAACGCAGCTAGTCTATACAAATAATAACAAAAATATGCGAATGAAATCCGGTTGGTAACCTTGGAACCGCCCGGCCATTTCGACCGCGCATCACTATATACTTTGATAACCAAGTAGTAGGTGTGTAGGTACCAGAAGGCCAAGTTTATTTTACTCTTCACATGTGAGTGTGGGCCAAGACAAGGAACATTCGCTTCGAAGCGATTTATCGCTATCGATGATACCTACTAGTGATCAATATGATCACCTGTATCCCATTTCATTTTGTGTTTGGTGCAGTAATTTTGTCGTTAGTGGGAGGACTAACTCTTCTGCGAGTGTCCGTCTGGGTTGTTACCACCGCTCTGCTCGTGAAGTCTGCCGCCAAGCAGTAGTGTGCAAGCATTACTGTGTTCCGGTTTGATGAGCAGAGTAGCCAGTGAAGTTACTGTGCTTATGAGACTTAATACCTAATGTCTCAGGGTATCGAGCGCACTGCAGTGCCACGCAGGCCTTTGTGTTTCAAAGTTCTGGGTGGCACTGCAATTGTTATGGGCTGGCGTTATGCTTACCATCAGGCAAACGACCAGCTCTTCTCGTTACCAAACAACATGACAAAAAACTAAGACTTTCTTCCACCCTCCCCTACGAACCAACCATACTCTTAAAACAGTACTTATCTATTATATTTTATTTCGCTCTTTAATACTCTATAATCATCATCGTCATCATCATCATCAGCCGGAAGACGTCCACTGCTGAACATATAGGCAGGGGCGTATTTACCCTAGGGCCAAAAGGACCATGGCCAGGAGCGGTAGGTTACAAGGGGCTGCGCAAGCCGCTCCTCGCAGCAGAAGACATTTAAAAAAAGCCTACCTAACTAAGGGGCAGCCTAGACGCTCAAGCAAACGTACGTTTGCTGGCTCTTATTAATAAACAGTGTTAAACGGTTGAATACTTAGTTCAACTGTGTTTGGTTTCTTTCGATTCAATTTAAAATTGTCAAAGAATAACAAAGACAAAACATATTTTCACTAAACCACCGTTTAAGACTGTTTATTAATAAGAGGCTAAATCTCGTAAGGTGCTCGTGGGTAAGTTTGATACACATCAAGGACGCGGGGCTATCGTATTTACTGACGCGGCGCGGCGCGTCTATTGCATCGGCATCGGCAGGGCGGCGGGGCCTGCACGTCCAGGGCGTTGAATCCTAAAATACGCCACTGAACATAGGCTACTCGCCTCTTGCATCCAGCAGTTCCCCGCGGTGTTGACCAGGTCGTCGTGATAATCATTATACGCTAAACTCACGGCTGTGTGTTTTTCAGTAATTCATGCATCATTGCGTCAAAACCCGTGACAATAACTAAAGATCAATTTAGTAATAATCTACGTAAACAATGTATGGTGTAGATTTTTTTGTTATATTTAAGTGTCTGTTTGCTTGCAGTGGCGTCGTGTGGCGGGTCGCCCTCTTCCCTCTAAAATGGTTGAGGAGAGCGATGGCTGGCACATGCGTCACACTCGTGAACGGGTGCTGCTTGTGGGATCTCGTCCGCTCCGATTGTGTACTCAATTAACTATTCTATTTTTAACATTTGTATTTATAAAAAACTATATTATGTAACTATATATAACATGTATGTATGTCAACGACACTTTAGTTAGGCTTTCGGAGTAAGTTTACTTTTGTTAAGTTGATGATAAGTTAAAAAAAATTATTCTGTTTATACAATTTGAATTATCAAACAAAGGGTGCGAGCCCTGGAGCTTGCAGAGGAAAATAGATTAAATAAAAAAAGTGTCTGTTTGCTCATTTTATTTTCGTATGTAAGTAATCAAAATCGGAAAATGTTTTTCCGTAACTATTTTCATGAGGATCTTTGCAGCTGGTTATAATTTTTTGTTTATTAGGTTTGTCTGTAATTTGAGATATTTTTAGCTTGAAAATTTACACTGAAAGTGAAATTAAGATAATCTCTGTTCAGATTTCACAAATGCTTTGCCAATTATAAAATTTTCTCCCGTAACTATATAAACAACAAAGTACTAAATTTATTGGTAATTAACGTCTTTGTAAGACAAATAGTTATGGAGATTTACAGGTCCGAAAAGTACGGTATTTCAGCCAAACAGCTCGGAAAACGTATAAACGCTCTTAAATGTTTTGTTTTTTGTGTTAAATTGAAACAGGCTTTCTATATCCATCTGCCCGAACACGCCCAGATCATAATAATTACAATTAATAATCCATACTAGTTTTATGGTTGCAGATGTCTGCTCAAACCGGACTGGAGCTGGAGTGACCTTAGCCGTACCATGCCGTACTGACATTCGCAATGAGTGACGTCATTAAGGATTCCCCGATTCTAACAAACCTAAAGAAGTAAGAGGGTAAAACCTGTACTAAACATAAATAATTGTTTGATTTTAGGGTCCCGTTAAAAAACGTTAGGAAAGAATTTTTTTAAAAAGCGATTGTGTCTCAATCAAGGCTCTCGCCAATTGAAATGCTCGGCTATCTACCACCATTCGATGAAAATCTATCGCCAAGTACCGGTATGTTCAGACAGCCGCTTTTGACACCCAATTTTCATTGCAGGTTTAGACAGAAGATAACTCCATGGCTGAGATTCAGAGACGAATCTAAGCGTGGACTCACGCTTCCATACGTCAAAATTCTATACAGTTTTGACATATGGAAGCCAAAGTCTACGCTTAGAATCGTCTCTGAATCTTAGCCCATGTTCTTTTGGTTACTTAATGCATCGAGATACTAACCCTGAGAAATGAAATACTGCACTATCCGATCTCACAACAATGTATTGATTTTGCTATTAACTACTATAAGCGCTCCGCGTATCAGCGCTCGGGGAATCGGCGCGAGGCGGTAGCTTAGCCAATCAGAGCGCATTATGTCTGGGCAAAAATGGTGGAATTTATTTCGTGCAAACCAAACGTCACTGCATCTCTTGAGGTTAGTATCTCGATGCTCTAATGGGAATTATGGTTATGGCACGTTATGGGCATATTATTACAGTTACGAGTTACGACGTACTTGTCTTGCAGTTACTTTGTAGTTAAACGTATACGGAACCTTCGGAGCGCGTGTTTTCGCACTTGACGGTTTCCTTATTTATTTAGGTACAAATAATGAGAGGTGAGTCGATCCGTCTTGGTTTTCCTTATGCGTTGTTTTTAGATATACTTGGTAATTATGATAAATATAGGATATAGGATTCTACACACGGTGAGGAAAATATTCATGCTAAATAGGTCGGAGATATAATCAGGCCTATTTCTAATTTTCTGCCGTCTTTCAAAAGGGCGCGGCGCGGCCGGCGGCGCGGGCGGTCTGAGGCTGCAGCGCAAGTACGGATCTTTTATATCAATAAAATTGACAGTTCGAATCGATAAAGTGGGTTTTATCGATTTTTTTATAAATTTATCGAGCCTTGTTACAACCGACAAAGTTATAGAATAGCTAGGACGAATCCAAATAGAACATATAAAGCTACTACTACAGTACTTTACGAACAGACTTCAGTACTCGTAACATTCGATAAATTTATCAGTTTATCAATTCGACAAATTTATCGTTGTACTTCCGTACTTGCACCGCTGGTTCTCGGGGATTTTTGAATTTCACGAGTGATTTCCAAATCACCGGTGACAAAATCCTCAGCGATAACTTTGAAGTCATTAATTTGCAAAAATCGTATTTTTGAACGCCATACCCTGTATTACCAAACATGCAACTATTTCTCAGCTTTGATCATAGATAAACTTATGATTGTGTTCTATTCAATTTTATTTTTTAAGTTGGAAATAGTTTTTGGCACTAAATACTCATACCTAAGATATCGTTTACGAGTGGGGGTACCCATTTGTAAACGTTATCATAAGTACGATATACTTTTAGTCACCCGCTGAGAGTCAAAAATACGACTTTTTGTAAATAGGTGACTATCGGTTCTATCGCTGATAATTATTTAGTCACTCGGTGACATCCAAAAATTGCACCCCAGCTTGATTAGCCTTACTTATAGGACACCGTTGGGTCCCGAAACTTCCGAAGGTTGGCTCGTAAGGCTCCAGAGACAAGGATTTTGGTCTACTGGTTTAGTTACTAACCAGCCAGCATCAATCTTCCATTAGTAATTTGATCATAGATTAACAAAGTATCCACTGTACGACCTACTTTATGTTGCAACTTGCAAAGTTGAAAGTAGGTACATTTACCTAATGATGTAGCATTTTTTGGTTGGTAATAATGTAGAGTATAGTTCCAATTTCAAGAATTTTTTAAACTTAAATTTGGCAAAAGAAAAAAACAAGAGTAGGTATCTGGACAGAAACAGCAAAAATTCTTTTTTTTAATTTATATGTAGCCAGCATGTCTTGTATTGTACCCAGTGAAGTACGATATAACTTCGCTGATTGTACTTGTTTTTTTTTTCAGCGGTTCAGCCATATCTTTTTTTCAGCCAGACTCAAATACGAGTACTAAGTAGTACATTTTCTACCTCTTATATACTTTTAGTATTTAAAAAGTCTACCGTCTAATGTAAGTTGCCTAAATTGTATTGTTCTACTTAGCTTATCTATTTTCTCCTGGTATTTATCGACCATTATTATGGTGACCGAGCTCGCTATTTAAAAAACTAAAAACTTGTTTAAAAACTATTTGTTTGTGAAAAATAGCGTTATCACATGAAATAAATACAAATACTTAAATAAAATCGAAGTGTCTGTTTGTAATAACAAAATAACAGCTTTTTACTAAACGTAAAAGTATATACGAAACCTATAATAAAAACACAATTTTTAAAATTTTTGTCTCTCAGTCTGTCTGTCTGTTTGTTCCGGGTAATCTACAAAACGATTGGACCGTATTTGACGGGGCTTTCATTGGCAAATAGCTGATGTTACAAGGAGTACGTGGGCGAAGCCGCGGGGCACAGCTAGTACAATTATATAAGTAAACTTAAAAAGCAAAACCTTATTCCTGGACACCCGACACAAATTTATATATAGGTAAAAGAATTGCTCTTTTAAAGTAATTAGATCTACCTACAGGCTATAACATCTGTGTAAAAGACAAAATATAATTTAAAAAAAAAAAAAATAAAGAATTAAAACCTCACGATCATTTGCAAACAAAAGAACGACAAAAAATGTGAAGGAGGAAAACATATTTTAAATTATGTTGTGATTTAATAATCAACGATTATTAAGATTCCAGCAACTTACGATTTCCATCTCTCCCTGAGCCGGTACCTTCCAGTCGTCCAACATTTATTAAAGATAATAAAAGCAAAACCACACTCAAACTTGGCATTATTAAAAACATGTCTCGATTTAAAAAAAATTAAAAACTCAAACCAAATTTCCCGCGAATACGAAAAAAGTTTATAAAACTGAGGTTCCCGCCAAAGTTAGCTTTTTAATTTTAAGTTCATATTGTTTTTTTTTCGAAGCCCTGATGCAAACGTCTTGATTATGTATGATTGCGCGCGAACTGATCGCTAAGGCACTTTGCTTCGTATGAAATGATACCTATGTATGTATTACCTAGTATAATGCTAACCAACTAGTTTGAAAAGGTCAGGATTTTTAATAAATGTGCACGGTTTATAGGTAAAACATATTGTATAACCGGTTTGTAAATAAAATTGAGAAATGATGAGCCTGTTTTTGTCGTAAAATGACCATGTATTATGTCGTAATTGTTTTTGTTAATGTACTTGAAAGGTTGGTTATGCCTATCTGTAAAATGAATATGTAATCATTATTAGACATAATAATAAATACCATCTCACACATTATAACGTTATTGTACCTTACTCTTAGATAACAGTTTCGGTTCTTTTTTTTCAATAGGAGCTCGGGCGGTTGGTTTTTTTTTATGCTATTTGGAACGAGACGAGTTGGTCGTTTGCCTGATGGTAAGCATAACGCCGGCCCATCAATGTTTTTAATAATGACAATTTTGTAGGTACTTTTAATATTTAAATACCTATTGTTATGTACCTCTGTCCTGCCTCAAAAGCGTTTTGGTTTTAACTGTAAGTTTTTGAGTACTTAATTGAAATAAATAAATAACAATTGCAGTGCCACTCAGAACTTTGAAACACAAAGGCCTGTGCGGCACTGCAGTGCGCTCGTTACCCTGAGACATTAGGTATTAAGTCTCATAAGCCCAGTAATTTCACAGGCTGTAACTGGCTTGGTTGGACCTTTGAATTATGTTCTGTGCCACTGCCTATATGAACTATGAGTTGAAATGAATTACATAATTATTACATAGTACTTAAATATTTTTTGTTTTCATGATTCATATACAGGGTGTATTTGATTGGTATACAAAAATACCACTACAGCTACAGCATGTAACATAGTAGAAATAATAACGTATAGTAGGTACCTATAAGTGTTATGCATAATTATAATACTGTACGTAATTATCGTTCGCCTGATTTAGGTAAAATCAAGCGGCCGCGCCGTCTCTTCAAATGTTTTATAGTATCTATAAAAAAAAACAAAACCTATGATCCTGTGCAATGGACCAATCGGGCCAACAGATTAGATTAGAGTAATTACTACGATCAAGGAATTTATACATATACATTTCTTGACTACGATAATAGAACAATCAGAAATTTTTAAAGAAAATTAGGCAACGCGTTGAACTCTTTTGTGTTTACTTCCAACGGGAGCTCAGCATTTTTTTTTTTTTTTCTAGTGTTTTATTTTCTACATAATCCTTATTCATGGTCTCATAAGCCCTGTAATTTCACCCTGCTTTGCTCATGTTTGATGTTTGATGTGTTGAACCAATTTTAATCACATCACCATTTAAGTTCAGATAAGAGCGAGTGTGGCCTAGCGCGAACTTGTGCGACTTTCAATCCGACGCATATATTGACAATTTTAAACTGAATCGAAAGAGTTAAAACACAGTTGTACTAAGTATTCAACTGTATAACACTGATTATTAATAAGAGCCTAAATCTCGTAAGGTGGTCGTGGGAGCTCGTTGGTGTAAGTTTGATATAAATCAAGACGCGAAGCTATAGTATATACAAAAAGGCGCGCGGCGTCGCGGCGGCGCGGTGCGGGCGACGGCGCTGAATCCTAAAATACGCCACTGCTCTTAAGTCACTCAAGGGAAGAGATTTGTTGATAGTTCTTATTACTCATTCGCCCGCGCCGGTACCAAAAAACGGAGACCTATTGTAAAAAGAAAAACTGTTTATCGATAAGGATTGATCGTAAGTAATATAGATATAAATCAAACTGTGCAACTACATATTTCCTGGCGGGTCGACGAGGTCGTTGTTATTGACATTTTAATTCATTACTACTCAGTGCGATACACCTTTCCTTGTAACATACATTAGATCTAGCGCTTGCCGGATGTCGGTCAAGATAAGGCGAGATACTATTGTCAATTGGTGAAATGCTAACCTATAAAACATGGCCAAACTCCAAAGAGAAACTAGAAAAGTAGAATAGACCCAGAACCTAAAGGGGTGGCCATTAATTACGTGAGGTGTTTAGGAGGAGGGGGTTGAGCCCAATCTCACCCAATCTCGGGGAGAGAGGAGTCTCAGCGAATATCACATAATTTTTTCCCGCAACAAACAGTGTAAAAATGAGTTAAATTCGATAAAATATGTTACTCCTTTATAATATGGCTAAATACTATCATTTTTATATGAATATTATTTGAGAACGAGACGTGCTGGTCGTTTGCCTGATGGTAAGCATAACGCCGGCAACTAACAATTGCACTGCCGCTCTTTAAACACAAAGGCAGTCTCGTAAGCCCAGTAATTTCACTGGCTACTCTGCTCATCAAACCAGAACACAGTAATGCTTGCACATTTCTGTTTGGTGGTAGACTTCACTAGCAAAGCGGTGGTGCCAACACAAGATGGTCACTCGCAGAAGAGTTAGTCCTACCACCTAGTAAAATAATATTTATTGTGATTATGCGAACGACAAAAAGTATCACAGCAGCCTCTTGAGTCTCGACAGCCCACCAGCCAGCCAAACGCTTCACTACGACGCCGAAGACCCGGTCCTTTGTCTGATGGTAAGCATAACGCCGGCCCATAACAATTTAGTTAGGTAACTACCTACTTAATATTTCTCGTTCTGTTTCATTCATTTAGTGCCTCATTATTACAGAGTTTTCCTATCAGGTTTGTAGTCTTTGTATTTTCTTTGTTTCAGGTGTTTCAGGACAGTCAATACATTATTGACTGTCTAAACTCTATCCGCCATTTTCTTGAACGCCATCTTGGATTTGGAGTTTTTCCATGGTGTATATAGGTACTATACTACAAACCCTTTCATTTGTTACTCATAGGGGGGATGAAAGTAAATATTATGTAATCCGTACGTTGTGTCGGTGCAGGTGGCCCTTGGATTTACAGTTAGAAATAAAGGTGTGTACCACATTTTATAGGTCTACAGGAAGGTGGCAAAATTTCAATGAATCTATTTGACTCGCATCGCATATAATAGACATACCTACAAGGAAAGCTAAATAAAACCGTTCAAAAATACAGAATATAAAAATTCTTTTTTTTAATTTGAATTATAAAAACACAACGGGTAACAAACACTTTTTAAATAATTTTAATCAAAAGTATGTATACACGTATGTATATAAAAGCATAATAATATTAATCAGAAACCATTGGCTCATGGTTATCTGACATGAAACTATTGTAAGTCGTCACAGAAGCCTCGCTTGTATACGGGTAATTACTGGAAGCAACATCAGATTTTGAGTCAAATTTTCGTGACTCATTTGGATCATCCTCTCTATTTTCATTGCCGTCAATTACGGGTCTCGAAAAAGAAGAATCTGATACATTTGGCGCCATTGTCTTGTCCGCCATTTTGCTAGATGTGGGAACCTTTTTGTGATCATGCGATGTCCATTTGTCTATGGGTAAACGCTTGCAAACTCTTTCGTTAAATTTAATCGTTCTCAAAGCTTTATTCATCCTCCTTCGTTGAGGTTTCCTGGATTTCGTCACACGAGCCTTTTTATCGCGGTTCTTTTTTTTCGCTTCTTGCCTTCTCTTTTCGTCTTTGAGCTTTTGCTTAACGCACCATTTACATTTCGGGTCGTAGTAGGTTGCCGTTTGAGTGGTAGCGTAGTAGTAGCGTTGGCGGTCCAGATTTATTGCTGTTACCTAAGAAACATACATTTTAGTTAGTAGGGATTCTGATTTTACGCTACAAGGATTAAGAACAAGCGTAAATTAATAACCCGCTTTTTTAGTTTCAAAAACCGGGAACCGACTTTCACGAAAGTGTCGCGAAATTTGAAATTTAATTCCCCATTTCTTCAACTTTAGGGGTGGTACTCATTACGAAACAATCATTGAAATCGGGTGAGAATTGAAGGAGAAATAAAATACAGACGAAATGAGAACGTCCTCCTTTTTTGGAAGTCGATTAAAAAAAAGCGAACCTGCCATTACATACTATCTGTGGGTGGGTAGCAAACCTTTAGTACCCACCAAGACCCACGCACTCGCAGAGGAGTTAGCTACTGTACCACAGTAGGTATATGCTGTACTACTTGGAACGGGCGCCTACTACCTACAGGCATTTAACTTTCATGAGCGCTCTCCCGGGGCCCATAACTGTGTAAACTACCGTTTTTTTTTTTTTTTTTTTTATTTAATCTATTTTCCTCTGCAAGCTCCAGGGCTCGCACCCTTTGTTTGATAATTCAAATTGTATATACAGAATTTTTTTTTTTTTTTTGTTGTGTAAACTACCTTCGACATAGACAGTTTCTTGTCCAACTCGTCTTTAAGTTTAGGACACGCATTATTGTGCGATTCCACACGGTTAACGAGGTCGGTTGGCTTGGCGCGGTCAACGTATTCATCCTGGTGGGTTTGCCGGAAACTATCTGCACCATTGGGATTCTTCTGTAATGTGTTTTTTTTTGTAGATAAGTAGGTGGTAACGAGCGATTTGTTTGTCTGATCGTAAGCATAACGCCAGCCATAACATTATAGGGATATTGATGTTGATTCGTTTTCTCGTGAGAATCAAATATCTATATCGAAAAAACTGGAAATCGAACGCTAGAAACGTAAAAAATGATAGTCAAGTCGGGCGTATCTAATGAGCGCTAAAACGCCCAATACAAAATGGACCGAACATCTGACGTCACTTGTTCAACGCGGGCCGTAAAGCTGTACCAAAAACATGCATTTTGTTGATTTGGCCGTAAAACACTGCGTTTATGTGCATAGTTGTCATACATTTTTATATGCATTGAAATGTAAAGAACCTGATGGTATCATTTAAGTTACTGAATTCGGGAAAATTTTAGATGCAGTATTTTAGGGGAAATTATATATTTTTAGTGTATTTTATTTTTAATGCGATGATCTTAAGCCTGTGTAAAGACACTAATTATGTATTTGTGTCATGCAACATCCCAATTGCAGTGTCACCCACAACTTTAGAACACACTATTATCGAGACCTGTTATTGGCTGTATTTCGAAACTTTATGTAAGTACTTTATCTGTATTTATCATTTGTGCTGTTGGTCTTTTAATAAATAAAATAAATAAATAAACAAATGGAAGGGACTTTACAGAACGTAGATTTAAAAAATAATACTAACCTGAACAGGTTTTTTATTTATCATCGGCTTTGGACCGTCACTCGTCGTTTCGTTCGCAGCTCCTTGAGAGCGCCGCTCGGTATTCAAAGTGGCCGTAGAGATCTCGGAGTCTCTAGACGCCTGTTTGTTTACTGATATTCTTGAAGGCATTGCTTGTTTCTATAAGAAGTGTTGGAAACATGAAAACAAAACTTAAAATCATATTTAAGGGCCAGATCTTGGTTTTTTTTTTTTTTGAAGGACTGTTCTGTTGGTCTTGCGACCTCTACAGCGTCACCGGACTGTTGGAGAGCGCAGAAGGCGCTCAGCCCGAAAAAAGTGTGTTTGTGGCGACTAGCGCAAGGGCACCGCGTGGGATCGAACCACGTCGGTACGGACCTCGGCTTGGGCCGTCGCCGTGAGAAGGGGAGGATCGGGAGAGAATAGCCCCGGCCGCACGAGTGCAACCGTTTAAACTAGGCTCTAATCTAGCTAAAGCTACTTCTCGCGGGCCCGAGGTGGGCGCTCGCAGAATTTCGTGTATGTGTGTGTGGTGTGTATGACTCTAGTTGCCTCGTTCCAAAGCCTACACCATCGAGAAGAAGGGCAAGAAACTCGACGGCGGAGTGAAGCTCGGTCCCTACAACCTAAGCTATCTGACGAAGAATCGTCCTCGCCGGTGAGGACGATGACTTCTAATTTGGTACCCAATACCAATACCGAAGACTGAAGGTCCACCTGCACCAGCATATGAACTGGTGCTAGGGTTTGAAAGCACGGGCGAACCCAGCGCGGCCGACACAACGGCCGCGATGGGATCGTCCGGATCGCCCAAGATATGCCGAGGGCGGCGACGACGGAGCGCCAGATCTTGGTCGCACATATTTCTATTTTGATGCAATTTGATGCAACACGTTATACCTACTCACCAATCGTTCTTGTTCTTCATAGGCTAGTCCTGCCTTGATTTTTCGTGATTTTAGTTTTTACATGTCTAAGTTTCTGGGGCAATTTTCTTTTTGTCGATTTGAACTCTCTGCCAGTTTCACGTCAATTATTATTGGAACGAAGAAACAAAAAGCTGACGAGAAAAGTTGTAAACCTTTGTAACAAAGGAAGAATATGATGGTGAGCATAGAGTATATAGGTAGTACATACCTACTATAATCAGTGTTGCCAGATCGTCCTATTTAGGACGGTTTTCCGTCCTATTCAATGTCCGTCCGTCCTATCGACGTCCCTTCACCAAGACCGTCCCTTTTAGTACAAATCTTCAAACCAACAGGAATTTGTAAAACATACAAATTAAGCACACATTAACATAAATGAATGTATGTATTATTTATTTTATGAGGGCTGAATACACATTCATTTTCAAAAGTTTAAAAAAGTACAAAAAAATGCGCGCGGTCAATTTGGTGCAAATGTAAGTTTCATACAGAACTGAGGATTTTAATTTGATAGTTTCCTCGCAAGTTGGGGAAACGTACTTAAACAAGTTTCGGCTGAAACCGCAAATAATGGCCTCGAAAGTAATGTACCACTATTGTGTACGGACTATATAAAATAACACATTTTTTTTAAAACCGTCCGCTAACCACCACAACCGTCCCTTTTCAGACAGATAATCGTCCGAATTCGCTCATACGCGCTGGCAACACTGATTATAATAAAAGGTGAGGCAAGGTATGAAAAGAAAGATGACTATTGACTTTATAGGTACATAGAATTAATTAATAAATAAAATGATGAAAATAAAGAGGACATACTAAAAAATAAATGAAATCAAATAATAATTTAATATTATTGACAGTGAGAAAGTTTATAAGGATTATTATGATCTTTAGAAAATAAGTACCTAGTAGGTACCTACTCATAGTACGAGTACCTATTTGCAGGGGCGTATTTACCCTAGGGCCAAAAGGGCCATGGCCCGGGGCGGCAGGCTGCGAGGGGCGGCGCAAGCAGAATAAATCTAAAAAATCCTACCTAACTAAAGCTCTTATTAATAAACAGTGTTAAACGGTTGAATAGTCAGTTAAACTGTGTTTTGTCTCTTTCGATTCAGTTTAAAACTGTCAAAGAACGACAAAGACAAAACATAGATTAACTACACCACCGTTTAACACTGTTAATTGATAAGAGCCTAAATCTCGTAAGGTACCTATACGAGTATACTGACCGGCAGGGCGGGGCGGCGGGGCCTGCAGGCCCAGGGCGCTGAATCCTAAAATACGCCACTGCCTATTTGTATTATCTTTGTATAAAACAACCAAAATCAATGAGAATGTGATTAAAAAGGAGATTGCATACAATGTATAAACTAGTTATAATATTAAATGCGAACGTGTTTGTATGTTTGTTGGTCTGTCCAAGCAGCAACGGATTAACGTGATTTTTGGTACAGTTACTTATACCGTTTATGGACCGGAGAGTAACATAGGCTACTTTTATCCCAGAAAATGCACGACTCCTGTGGGAACGCGGGTGGAACCGCGGGCAGAAGCTAGTCTTACCATAATATGCGAAATTGTTTTTGTACGTTTGTTGGTTTGTCCTTCTCTTACGCAGTAACCGAGCAACAGATCGACGTGATTTTTGGCATAGATATAGTTTATAGACCGGAGAGTAACAAAGGCTACTTTTTATCAGGCAAAAGCTATAGTAAATTATAACGCAGTGTTTTCATTCTTCCATAAACTACGTCTTACACCTAACATATAGGGTGACTAGGGTACCCACCCCCAATCAATCAATCGATTGGTTGGTGTGGTAACTTTTTCAAAACAATAGATACCGACCGATAAAATGGTCGATCAAGGATCGACCGTTCGGACAATCGCCTATCGACCATCGAAACATCATCGATTGAGTACTACTTGGCTACTCGAATAACCATTCTACCGTCGATCGATCGATTAGTGTGGCGGTACGGGGTACCCTTTCCTCCAGCCCTGTAAAAGACCATATATTAATAACTGCATGGATGGTCCAAGAAAAGAAATAAACTCTTGGTACACCATCTTTAGTTTGACCACGGGAAGAAAAAATGCCCTGCAGTGCAAGTACGGATCTTTCGATCGATAAAATTAACAGTTCAAATCGATAAAGGTTTTATTGATTTTATATAATTTATCGATCCTTGATACAAGCGACAAAAGTTATGACATAGCTAGGTCGAATCCGAAGAGAATATAAAGCTACTACAATACTTTACGATCAGACTTCGGTACTCGCAACATTCGATAAATTTATCAGTTTTTTCGATTCGACAAATTTATCGTTTGGACTTCTGTACTTGCGCCGCTGTATACCCAGGTGAACCAAGGCGAGACAAGCTGGTCGCTTGCCTGATGGGAAGCATAACGCCAGCCCATAACAATTGCAGTGCCACTCAGAACTTTAAAACACAAAGTTCTACAAGGCACTGCAGTGTGCCTGCTACCCTATGAGACGCTATATGCTACGCTAAGAGACATGAGGTCTCATTTGCTTTGTTAGTGGGAGGACTAACTCTTGTGCGAGTATCCGTCTGGGTTGTTACCACCGCTTTGCTCGTGAAGTCTGCCGCCAAGCAGTAGTGTGCAAGCATTGCTGTGTTCCGGTTTGATGAGCAGAGTATCCAGTGAAATTACTGGGCTTATGAGACTTAATACCTAATGTCTCAGGGTAACGAGCGTACTGCAGTGCCGCGCAGGCCTTTGTGTTTCAAAGTTCTGGGTGGCACTGCAATTGTTATGGGCCGGCGTTATGCTTACCATCAGGCAAACGACCAGCTCGTCTCGTTACCAAATAACATAAAAAAAAAAATGCCAAGTAATTTCACTGGCTACTCTGCTCATCAAACCGGAACACTAATGCTCACACATTACTGCTTGGCAGCAGACTTTACGAACAAAGCGGTGGTACCAACCCAAATGGACACTCGCAGAAGAGTTAGTCCTACCACCTAGTATGATGAGATCATAGCATTTCCTAGTGCTAGCTTGGGTTGCTACCAATCTCTGAATCCAGTCTCAAAAACGTTTAGCAACAATATAACCATGAGTGTAAAGCTGGAGATTTTGGAAATGAAACACTTACTAGCTTTTATACACAATTTATTTATCTTAGCATATTTTTGGAATACATTTAAGTTATCTGTGTTTCTTGAACAGATCTGTGAAGGCATACATCAGACATCTTAACAAAAATGACTTCAGAAAAAGTCATTAATTTACATAATAAGTCTTGAATATAACAGGGCTGACATAACAAATCTTGATTGAGGTCTAAAGTACAACTCGACACACAAGTCTGCGCACTGTATACTAGTCACACCCTGAGGTATGTGAGAGGCAGGATGGAGGTAGTCAAATGTAAGCTGACTCAGTCTGCTGTCGCATACCTCTGCCGACAGTCTTGTCGAGAAGCTCCGAGCTGTCTTGCCAATCGTACACCCCTCCTGCCGCTCAAATACCTGCTATGGCTAGAACTTACTTGAAGACTGTAACGTAACTGTGACAAATACTCTAATTTGGAACACAACACTACAAAATAATTATTATCACTTATTGACAAAATATGACAGTATGGATTTACAGATATGAAGCCTAGAGCTTGCAACATTCCCATACAAAAGCTACAAAATTTGGGACTATTTATTTTCAATAGCAATTACTGCCTGTACTAAAGATTTTATTTTTATTTTGCCACCAATTTTGTTTTCCACCAATGACCTCTCGCAATCCCATTAATTCTTTTACCATCCAAAGGTTGACCTGAGAGATCACTTTTAGCTATAAGTCGGGGCAACTTGTACTTTAATTTAAGATCTTTTACTGTGGTCAATTTGTCAAGACTGGTGCACAAAGTAATTTGAGCATCTGCAGCCTTACAGACTAATAAAATCATCTTCAATTTCAACTTCAACCTGATTTGGACTAGCGGATACTAGTCTGGAGCTGGAAGGAATTGTTTCGAGTTCTTGGTAGTGTTCATTTAGAACAAGTTTTTCCCTTAGTAGTGTACATTCCAGTACGAAAAGTAGCAAAAACTCAGGACAGTTCCTTCCCGCAGAAAAAAAGCAACTGCTGGTTTTAATCGGGTTGGGTTGAAAAGGAAGACAATTGTTATTAGCTGGGAAAACCGATGGTCTAGATAACCAGAAGATGCAGGTTCAAATGTCCTCAATGACAGTGAAATTTTTCATATATGAATGTCCTGCTAGTGTGGATAAACTTTCAACTAGTTTTTGTATAGAAAGAGTAATCACAGATTATCTGCACATTTGCAGTTAAGGACTAGTACATACCGCTGGGTACAGTAGTTTCCAGTCAAAACTTCTTTAACTGCTAAATGTTTCAGAAGACTGCTTCATAGTGCGTAAACATTGGAGAAATGGATATTTCCTGTATATCCTTTGTTGAACTTGGATAAGCTTCAGTTTCAATATACAATTACATATTTGAATATTGTGATGAATTTAATAATAATAAACTAGATATTGAAACTTTATATTACACAAACTTTTTGTACACTTTGAATAATTGTACAAGTCCTAGACAATAATTATAGCTCCAATTAATTACCTAAATAACACTGAGATGCATCATGCACATACAGACCGGCCACAAAGTTTAGCATGAGTAAAAAGACATTACTGTTATAGGACAAAAAGGCGAAACTACCTTTTTTAACAGCACAGCAGCGAAAACTATTGAAAATTAAACGAACACCAAAAATAAACTGACCTAACCTTCCAGACCTTAACCTATAGAAATGTAATCACAAACTTTTGACACTTAATAATGATAGAAAACAGGTTACCGGCGTCCACGACCTCGACCTCCACGGCCACCCCGTGGGCCACCACGGCCGCCACGACCTCTGCCGCGGCCGCCTCTACTGCCGCCTCCTCTCGGGAAACCTTCACGTTTACCGCGACCTTTTGGTGTATCGTCGATCAAAAGAGTCTCCAAAGGCAAACTGTCCGGCAACAGGTAATATCTTATATTATTTCCACGTATAGTCAAAGTCTCCATCGATAGCTCTTCTTTATTTTTCAGCGTCACCTTTACTGCTTTCAGGTGAGTGTTCATAGCAACATCAACGCCGGTGATCGTTCCGTGCACAACGCTCCCATTCTTTAGCTCGATTGTAACCGTCTCGTGGCTGAGCTTCATTAAAAATCTCACTAGCTTCATATTTGTGGTTTTATTTATGAGGTTTTAAGGAAAACAAAAGCGGCGTCGGTATTAAAGATAACCTCAAAATTGCAAACAAGATTGAAAATATGGCGAATTGGCGGACGGAACAGTGCTGCCAACTCCCAAATATTTTTCCCCCAAAGCTATAATCAAAACCCCCTAAAATCACCACAATTTTATAGAAAAACCTCTAAATAAATAGATACAAGTTATTCTTTGTTCAATTGTTGTAAATTCTTTATTCAAACTAGTTTCCAATCTAAGAAAGTTAAAGCTTCTAGCTCTTACTTTCTAGCTTAGAATCAGCATAAAATTTAGTGTCACCACGATGCGATACTTACTATCTAGGAATATTTAGGTATTGAACAAAAGAATTATTCCGTTTTTGTACTAAAATAAATGTAAAAAACTAACCAGGCCATCAGTTGGGTTTTTGGAAAGAACTCTTAAAATCTAGATAATCTGAAATAAAATAAATAATAATAGTAAATAAAAGATTTATTCACAAAAAATAAGGTATTACAACAATTTATACAGTCCTAATGAAATTACAATTTTACTTGCCTGCTATTTCCTGAAAATACATAAAGTTTTTTTGGTACGTAGTGTTGCTGATATTTAATTTAACATTATCTGTCCATCCGAGCATGTCCCAGGTATATTGCTCCTAAACGGAACAAGTTACAGGCGATATTTAAGAATTATTACCTACCTCAAAATGTTATCTAATATCAAGTGGTTACAGGTTTGGATAGTGTTCTGTTGCTTCATTTTTGAGACAACACGGCTCTTTCCATTACAGCCACAAGCCCTACTTCCTACTGTGATTATGCTATTTAAAGTAATTTACAATTCATGTTATTTAAATGTGTAATGTTAATATACCTGAAAAAATATAGGGGATCCTTTTTTCAAGAGTTTATTTAAGTACATTATTATGTGTTGTATTGGACCTTCTAAAAGATATAATGTGGACTGCTATATACCAAAACAGTAACTTAATATTATGTTTTTGACTGATTTACATATATATCGGTAGTAAAGAGAATTTTATACTTCTAAAATTAAATAAGGCTGTGATACACATTCAATTAATAAATGGTATTTTACTATTACAGGATAACTTAAATATTAGAACAAGTTAATTTCGTGACGTAATGGAGCTCCTCATTGACTGAATACAAGTTTCATTTCAATTTACCGGAAAACTAATAAATATTCCGGATAAAAATTCCTATTTTCATATATACTAATTCGTAATAGATTAATTATAACAAACTGTGAGCAATAATGTACATTTTTGAAATCGTGGAAATCGATTACATTACGAACAGCTTTTCTGAAATCCGCCCACATGCCTGGTATTACCCAAACAATAAGGAAAGCAACGTCGCGATGGCAGCACTTATTGTAAGAACGAAACGCAGTCTCCAGGTCATAAAATAAATTAAAAAAAAACGCACTGACCCACGATCGTTACGATAAGTCTATTTGAGGCACTGACTTGATTTGACATCTCCATGATTTGAGGTCTGTGGGAATTTAGAATATCTGGCGAAATCATTTTTAAATTGATTTCTTGACCTGGGTACACTGTCCTTCAGTCGCAAAAACGACGGCCGAGTCGTTAGGGACAGTTAAAAAGTAATAACCTGCCTTTTTTTATTACATATTGGGAATATATAGCAGAATAATGATATCATATTCTATTACTACTTAAGTTATACCTACTTATTGAGAAATAAATAGCCATATTAATCTGATAGCGAAATTCTAAAGTTTTTACGTAAAAACTTTGATTAGAACATCAATTAATACTGTCAATTTGAAAATATTTAATTCCAGATTCTAGATAGCGTTGCTTAATATATTCCCTTTGTGGCTAACATTCCACAGAAGCCAGGAAATAAAGAAATAAGAAGAAGAATATATTCCCTTTTTCCAAGATATCAAAGTAATTTAAGGTAAATTCTGTTGTGTGGGAACAAAAAAAAGGTACTGTACGTACTACTTAATAACTTTTACGAAATTGAATTAAAAAATGATTGAGATTGAAGAAAACGTACAAGTGGACGCAGAACCCGAGCCAGAAATAGCTGAAAAGACTGTCTGTGCAAGACTGGTGCTCACAAATGAACAGGTAGTAGTCAAAAATTTGCTTAGGTTACATGTTACTATTATTTAATGTCGTCGAAATCTCCAAAGTTTACCTGCAAACAAAACCTTTCTGTTTACATTACAACTAAAATAGCAATGAAACCTTAAGTACTAATACGTGGACACAAAAATAAAATTACTTGTTAGTGTATTTAAAATACAAGCTCCAACATGACTCAGCACTACTCGCGAGTAACATTGGATAACGAGACGAGGGTGAGGGTCGTAACTTCCAGCAGTTGTACGTACCTCTTAGTTGTTTGTGGTTGTACCGCTAACTCTTGCAGCAAGGTGGCTCGCTTTTTTGTCATGACACACCAACACAGAAACGCTTCGAAAAAGAAAGTAACACATTCGACTCAAAAAAAGCACTTTTTTGCAATGGCATCCCCAACTTTGCCTTTTCGATGGGCATAACCAGTCGCAGATAGCGGTAAAGGAACTCACCCTTTGAACTCACAGATGCTTTGCAATTAATATTAATGCCAAAGCAAGGGTTGTTGAATCGATAAGGCAGACATAGCGCATAGCCACATAGAAATTGCCTTCACAAGGGAAAATGGAGTCTCTTGACTTATCAAAGTCTAAGCTTGAAGCAAAAGTGTTGGAAAACAAAGTTCATGCTAAATTAACTTTAACTAAGGAACAGGTAGATATTTTTTTTATCTCAAAAGTATATTCCTAATATGTTTTTTATTAACAAATTGGTTACAGGAAGATGACTTGCGTCAAGCTTTCAATCTCTTGGATTACACTGGGGAAGGAAAAATTAAGGCCGAGGATTTTCGTGTTGCCATAAAAGCACTAGGTGAGCCTAGGGAACGGTTCGCACACGGGCAACGCTTTACAACGACAAACCGTCGCCACCACAGATTACTATATATGTAGCTAGCTAGCCGCCACCGAGCTGCGGACTGCGGTTTTTGGACATTTTAAATGAGTTTGCCGCAAACGTTTTGCACCGGTGCACAGTGCGGTAAGAGACCCTATTTTTTACCATGCCCTTTTTATTGCAAAACCTGATAGTTTAAACTAAACGAAATGCAAGAGTAAAACTCCCAGGTATCAAAAGTATCTAGTTCCTGAAATATGATTTTTTGAAAATCGTCCAAATTTGATGTGAAAAATCGCAAATATAAATATATCACAAAATACGTGAAATAAATCAAAAACTTGTTCAAATGAAATGTTTAGATAGTAGTAAAACCTACGTTTTAGAGCAATTAGCAAAGTCCTATGATCGTTTGTTTCCGTGTTATTACGAATTTAAACATTTTCTTTTTTATTTATTTTCTCGAAAAATCGGCCGTATTCGGGAAAGTTATTTACACAAGATGATACCTCACTTACTCCTCTACGCCTCCACAAAATATCTCGTCGAAATTCCATGGACTAATCAAGTTATCAGCCAAAACGTGGTATATCCGGTTTACTCGGTTTCAGGGATGACACTTATTGTTTTTTTATTATTTATTGACAATAAGTGGATATTATTTCTAGTACATTGAGAATAATTTACTCGCACATTTAGTCAACTCACTGAGACTAATTTTCTGATTTTCATCTACCTATCTATCTATAATCATTATATAAAAAAATTAAAAGACAGTGACTACATATACATGACATCTCGGAAACTACATACTTGACCTATGAAACTGAAATTTGGCAGGTAGGTAGTTTATAGGTAGGAGACGTCAGCTAAGAGCGGATTTTGCGACGGCTGAATTATGGTTGTCTATGGGACTATCGTAGGTTTATAATTATGAAAGTCTTATACTTTTACCCGTGCGAAGCAGGATTGGGTCGCTAATTCAGTGATGTAGACTTCGATTAAGGGCTACAAGTGACTCACTCTCTGTTCAACCTACTTCTTCGTCGTCCTCAGAGGTATTCAGTGAAACACAATCCTACGAAGAGTTCGACGAATAGGGCGAGCAAACAGTAGTTTTCACCACTGAAAATGACTATTAAATTGTATGATTGACCACGTTTTTAATCTTCTTTTGTAGCTATTACTGCTTGGTACTCATAAAAAAACATCATCAACATGACCTAAAAAGTCCGGATAATTGATACAAAATTCGTGATAACCCTAGCACATATTTTTGAAACACTTTATCCTCGATAGTCCATGGAATTATGGCGAGATATTTTTTGGAGAGGTAGAAGAGTTAGTGAGGTATCTTCTTGTGTAAATAACTTTCCCGAATACGGCCGATTTTTCGAGAAAAAAAATAAAAAATAAAATGTTTAAATTCGTAATAACACGGAAACAAACGATCGTATGACTTTGCTGATTGCTCTAAAACGTAGGTTTTACTACTATCTAAACATTTCATTTGAACAACTTTTTGATTTATTTCACGTATTTTGTGATATATTTATTTTTGCTATTTTCCGGATCAAATTTTGACGATTTTCAAAAAATCATATTTCTGGAACTAGATACTTTTGATACCTGGGAGTTTTACTCTTGCATTTTGTTTAGTTTAAACTATCAGGTTTTGCAATAAAAAGAGCATGGTAAAAAATAGGGTCTCTTACCGCACTGTGCGGTGGTAGCTATTAGCAGCTCAAAACGCTGCGCCGCTTGTAGCCGACACACACAAAATGTTGACAGAAAGCTAATACTTGCCACTCGCGTGATATTCCATCACTGTCATTTCACCTCAGATGTCGGATTCCGTTATGATACTTCAAGCAACAGGCCTCCCCCATATAGACGCCACTTGGATCGGCTACTCGCCTTTTGCATCCAACGCGGTTTTGGCAAGGCCATCGGTCCACCTAGTGGGGGCCGGCCTAGACTACGTCTTCTGGTTCGTGATCGCCACTCGAGAACCTTTCTTGCTCATCGGTTCTCGGTTATACAAGCGATGTGACCTGCCCATTGCCATTTCAATTTTTTAACTTTGAGATCTATTTCGGTGACTTTTGTTCTTCTGCGGATAGTAAGTACTTTCTATCGATATAACAATATGACTGATGCAGTTAAAATTCAATGATGTAAATCAGATATATCGAACACGCATAAAACGTACTGACCCTAAACCTGACAGGCTCTAGGGAATCAGTCTGTATATAGATATAGGCAAGCTTGTCGCACTCCGCAGTTTACGAGTTACTATACGTGACACGTGGCGCTGGTGGTTCTACGTCAGGAATACGCATTATTAGTAACCTAAATTATAAATAACTATATGCTTCAGGGTATGAGCCAACAAATGAAGAACTGCAGAACATGATTAATGGAGTAGATAAGGGGAACAGCGGCAAGCTAAGCTTTGAAAACTTTGAGACGGCCATCATGCGGAAGATCATGTCTTTGGACAGTGATGGAGACATCATGAAGAGCTTCCGGCTATTTGACATGGATGACGCTGGTAAGAGTTAGAAGTGTTGATAAATCAGTAGTACAGTTTTACAAATTTGCACAGAGTAATAACTCTGATCGGCAGTTTTCGTTTGAGCAGAAAACTGAAAAGTGCAGACTGGTTTCCGAATTCCGACAGAAGTCGAATCACGAACTATCCGGCCATGATTTTGGCGCGAAATCGATCAGCCAATTACAGCGCAAGATTTTAGCGCGCGAAATAAGTACTCTGCTTTGCCAGTGGTAGATCGAAATTTCCCGCGGTCAATAACTGCGCATGTACATCGGGATTATCGGGAGAAATTATTAGTTATAACTTGTATTCAACTTTAGTACTTGTAGCGACAAATATATAGCTTAAGTAAGAGCCTAAATTCACATACGTTTGGTCAGTAATGATAAATGAAATTTGTATCAAAAAAAAAATTCCTTATGTTTTAGGCATGATAAATTTCGATAATATCAAGGCTGTCAGTAATATTTTGGGCGCTGCTTTGACTGACGAAGAAATAGATGAAATGATCAATGATGCTGACAGAGATTTTGACGGTCGTGTGAGTATAATATGTAAATCCTACTTCCTATTATTAGTCTTCTTACTAATATTATAAACGCGACAGTTTTTGTGGATGGATGGATGTATGCATGAATGTTAGTGTTTCACGCTAAAACTACTAACAAAACTTTTGATGAAACTTTAAAGTAATATAGGTCATACCAGCTGTTGCCGCGGTTTCACCCGCGCGGAGATATTGGATTTCAAGGGTTTTATTTTTTGCGCGGAACCCTAATTCTTTTTCTAAAATAAAAGTAGCCTAAGTTATACGGAAACTAATATAACAAAACAACCATTACTAAAAATTTTGTCTGTCTGTTTGTTCTGGGTAATCTTCGAAACGGCTGGACCGATTTTGACGGGACTTTCACTGGCAGATAGCTGATGCTACAAGGAGTAACTTAGGCTAGGTAGGCGAAGCCACGGGGCACAGCTAGTTTGTAATTTATGAAGCTCGCTGAATGACATAATTGTTCTCACAAAAGTAGTACAGCTAATAGTACAGTACAGTTAGTATACAAAAAAGCCTCGGGGCGGCCTTATAAGCTGGCCACACTGGCGGCCAAAAACAAATTTGCTCCGTAATTTTGGTTTTAAATTCAGAAGGCTTGAGGATTGCTGATAACGATAACCAAACCTCTTTTGGGTTGGGCATTATGAGAAATTTCCTCGCGGGCTACTTGCGGCCCATGCAGTCTCGCGCTACAGCTCGCACCAGCCAAATTGTGGACAAAATTAAAGTTGCCTCGATCGAGTTCAAACACATAGAGTTAGGACTGCTAATAACAAAACCAACCCAGAACAGTCCAGATGCTGCGCAAATAAAATTGTTCAATATTCAAACCTTTTTGCAGATTTCAGTTCAAGAATTCATGAAGATGATCAAGAACTCTGTTCAAATCGTGACTCCGTGAATGTTGTTCTGACTTGTTCTCAAGTACATACATATGTTCTATTTATTACGTTTAAACTTTAAAATCCAGCTAATAAAAATAAAGTGAATAGCTAGAATTAAAATAAAGCTTTTTACTATTATTGCTAATATTCAAATAGTTTATTACTGAATTTTGAGTACTAATCTTCTTCTCTTTCTTTCTTTATTTCCTGGCTTCTGTGGAATATTTTTTTTAATGTTATTTGGTAACGAGACGAGCTGGTCGTTTGACTGATGGTAAGCAAAACGCCGGCCCATAACAATTTCAGTGCCACCCAGAACTGAAACACAAAGGGCTGTGCGGCACTGCACTGCGCTCGTTACCCTGAGACATTAGGTATTAAGTCTCATAAGCCCAGTAATTTCACTGGATACTCTGCTCATCAAACCGGAACACAGTAATGCTTGCACTACAGCCACAATTTCGCCAATGTCAAGTAGGTAGTACTAATCTTCTACAAAAACAAAAAAAATGGACTAATTCTTTCGAGTCTTACGTCATAAATGATAAATGTCATAAGTCATAACACAAAATTCGAATTTTATTGATATTACTGGTCAATTCAGAATTTCAGAAATAAATAATAATGGATTTAAGACAGTACATAGCTAATTGGTAATTTAATCAAAGCTAATCGGTACTAATAGCAGTTGATACATGTGTAACAGTTAATATCAACTTGAGTTTTTCACGTCGAAGCTGACAAAATGGGTAAATACGAAATTAGAATCCTATAAACTATGTTGTGTGAAATTATGAAAATATTCCTCCTATTGCATTATTTTTCTTGTATTTTCAGAAGACAAATGCGAGAATCTCTTGAATATAGTTGTAGAATCGCGTAAACGTTTCGGCTTGAAGAGCCTTGAATACGCTCATAAAACATCTGTCATGGATAATAAAATCCTGAATTACCAAATAGAAACATTCTCAAACTATAAGTTCAAGCCGAAACATCCAGTTCCGGATTTTGAGAAAGACGATTTGAAGGAGCTGGAAGATTTTTCTTTAGAAATATTGGAGCGTTCTAAGAGAATTGAAGCTTTGAGAGAGAGAGTTAAGAATACTCAAGAAGTGGTGATGCAGCTAAAAGCTGATAGTGTTGGTAGGCGCCTACGCGAGCCCTTGACCGCCCATGCTCTGCTAGAAAAAGCTAAAGACAAAAATTTTACTTAAATTCCGGTCTATGGAACATATTGTTGTGCCAAGTATTTGTATGTTATTCCTTTGGGAATGCAGAAAGTCTCAAAAATAATTATGTAAATTGTATCCAAGTACTACACCAAACTTAAGGACTTATTACACCGCTTGTTATTCAGACTCTTAGTAATAGTTAACTTATGTAGTTTAATAATAGTTAGCCTGTTATTCGGTTTTAGTAAATAAGTAGACAGTAAGCCATTCTGAATTTCGCGTGGTTTAATAAGTCCTTAAAACTTAGTCTACTTGCTTTTACTAAAACCGAATAATTAATAGGTTAACTCTTATCTTATATTACACTACACAAGTAAGTAGTAACTACGCAAGTAGAGGTCTCAAACAGATATAACGGAATATCACATGATATAATGGTTGGTATAATGGGCTTATTACACCACAAGTTATTTGATTGTCTTCTAGTCTTTTTTACTATGATCGAATAACATGCTAACTCTTATTAACAGTGAACCTAGAAGCCACATAATCCAAGTTTTCCATGAGAACACAATCGTAAAATGTTGGCGGGGGACTAGGGGAGACGGCGTGATATGACTGGCCAGCTTAAAACTCATACATCAGATGAGTGAATACGGCGCATTGTGATTGGTTCAGCAGGGTGGCGTTAAGCAGAGATAATGCTTAACCTTGACGAGCAGGGATGCCCGGCTAAACGGGAGTCGTAGCTTCAATGGTCTGTGTTAACACTACACAATTTAAAGGACAGTCACAGTAAGACAGTCTGAATATTACATAATGTAATAAGTCCTTAGTTGTGTATGCTTGCCGCACCCCCTCTGCCGTGTCCCGCTAGACCTACAGTCAGATACTGCAAAGGAGATTGTATGTGTGCACCGGACCATAATTTTGATGTACCTAAACTATATTATGTTAAGCTGTATGTACAGGATTAGGCATTTTTTTTAGTACTTCGTAAGAAATAAAGAAGTCTGCAAAACATTATCTGTCGTTTTATTTATATTTATAAAAGTGTGTTAATAAATTAATTAGGTACTTGGATAAATTGATATGCTATTTTATCAGAGCAAAAAACAGAAAGAATACCTAGTCAAAATAATTGTCTTCTATGAATAAAATTAGTTGAAACTTTGAAGTCTGTTTTCTAGATTTTACATAATTGTTGACTGACGTCATAACAAGGAAGTTAAGTACACAAATTACAGAAGTTATACCCCATACTTTAGGTTCCTTGCATCCTATAACTAATATATGTAATATAACTATGTAATGATGTTTAATGAACATTTAACCTAAATTGTACCTACACCAGAATTTTTGAGTAAATAAACAATTTATTCTTCATTATGTCCTGGCTTACTATTATTATTTATTTAGGAAAGTGACATCTAGTGACGATGTCCGAAGCTCCTGTCGTGTTTCTAGTCAAAAATTCACGATCTATTTTCCGGTAAATACCATAGACGGCCATACTCTATAAAGGATTTATACACTAAACGAATGGAAAACAAGAAACCAAAACACTTTTAAAAATGTAATGATGACTCAGTACAGGTGTGGTCGACTGTTGATCAGTTTCTTGGTGGTTTAAGTCCTACGACGAACTTCCGTTTAAGGATACTACTTACCAGGTGGTCAAAGAAAATACAAATACTACGTAAGACACGTGGTAGGACGTGGGTAGGACTAACTCTTCTCTGAGTGTGTCTGTTTGAGTGGGTACCACCACTTTACTCGTGTAGTCCACCAAGCAGTAATGAGCAAGTATGCTGTGTTCTAGTTTGATGAACAAAGTAGTCAGTGAAATTACTGGGTTTTGCTGGAGTCTCAGGGTAACGAGAGCGATGCAGTGGGCTTTTGTGTTTTGAAGTTCTGAGTGACACTGCAATTGTTATGAGCCGGCATTATACTCATCAACAGGCAAACGACCGGTTCTTCTCTTCTACCCAATAGTATAAAAGAAAAAAATACTAACATAGCATGGTGCTATTAAGGACTAAGGTCACCTAAGGTGGTTATATTCTAGGTTTAGTATTCACCATTTTCCACCCAACGTCACGTACTCAGACCAGAAAGATGATGACTACGAGCAACGCTGTAGGCATCATCACTTCCTGCCAATTCAGACAAGATGAACTATAGCAGACGTCACAATATGCTACCTTAATATTGTTAGAGCTACGGTTGACAGTGTAGAATTACTCAGCATGATTTCTTTATGTAATTCAACATTTAGTTCCAGATATACAATCCTACTTTCCGTACCTTTTTTTAAAACCAATTACAAGCTACCTGCAGAAGGCGACCTTAATGCTGTTTTTTATTTATAAGGTTTTGTTTAATTTTGTTTTTAATTGATAAATTCTTAGTTTTTTATTACAAGCAAAATACCTTTTTTGGAGGACTTCTGCTTCGATTAACGATTTTCTAAAAAAAGAATAATTTTGAATTTTGTGTAGAAAGCAGCTAGCTACATATATAGTAATCTGTGGAAAGCAGCAACTGCTCATTAGTGGTATCCTTTCGTGCTATTATTAACTAGCATTATTTATCTGTCCATACTTGGTCCGTAGCTTAAAATTGGTTTATATTATTTTCTGTCTTAAATCTATTTATTTTTAAATAATTGTTAACCACAATATATGTGTTCTGTTGGTCACCATAACAACGAGTTCCATCAAAAAGTATTGACATCAATACCCTATATAATTTGTGACATCAATTGACATTGTGAATTGGTTGAGAAAAATACGCAGACGAATTTGAACTTATTATATCGATTAGCCTGATGTTATTTTGCTTGATTATAAAAATAAATCATGACTGATATTCAAGCAGTTTTTCAAAAGCATTGTATCGTCCCCGACGTGATTGCTACAGCTCCAACAGAACTAATAAATATTAAGTACTCTAGCGGCTTCAAAGTTGAATTGGGTAAGGAACTTACTCCTACTCAAGTGAAAGATAAACCAGAGGTAAACTGGGCTGCAAAGGATAGTGAATATTATACTCTTGCGATGGTCGACCCTGATGCACCAAGTCGTGAAAATCCAAAGTTTCGAGAATGGCACCATTGGCTTCTTGGAAACATCTTAGGAGGAGACATGAACAAGGCTGAAGTTTTGTCTGACTACATTGGCTCTGGCCCACCAAAAGGAACCGGATTGCATCGCTACGTTTTCCTGGTATACAAACAACCCAAAAAATGTGATTTTTCTAAAATGCCAAAACTACCTAGCAATTCTGGTGATAAAAGAGGAAAGTTTTCCGTTTCTAAGTTTGCGCAAAAGTACGATTTGGGACCTCCGATCGCTGGTAATTTTTATGTTGCTAAATATGATGATTATGTACCAAAATTGTACTCAAAACTCAAGGGATAAAAAATAATAAATAATAATAAGGGCAATAAATGATTGAGTATTGGTATAATTTAATATAAAAAGAGAGACAATTAAAAAACCGGTAAACTCCGTTGTGAAATTCGGAAAGTGTAGAAGATTCTTAATGTGTAAACGTCAACTTCTCTATGGTGCAATCAATAATTTCCGCCTCCGCGTGACATTCCCATTTTTCTCTCTCGTCCGCCATTACATTTTGGAATTCGCGTAAATTGGTCGTTTGTCAGCGAGTACACACCGCAGCACGCGTTATCAGTGACAGTTATTAGTGTACGTGCGTAGTATCGCAGTGTTTCATTGGAACAAAGAGCAGGAACGTTCAATCGTATGTCCATCCAGAATCTCAACACCTACGACCCATTCGCCGATGCTATAAAAAGCTCGGAAGACGATGTGCAAGATGGTCTAGTCCACGTCCGGATCCAGCAGCGGAACGGACGCAAGACACTAACGACGGTGCAGGGCCTCTCGTCGGAATATGACCTGAAGAAGATAGTCCGGGCATGCAAGAAGGAGTTCGCGTGCAACGGTACCGTCGTGGAGCACCCGGAGTACGGAGAGGTGCTGCAATTGCAGGGCGACCAACGTGAGAACATTTGCCAGTGGCTCACCAAGTCGGGCCTTGTCAAGCCCGAGCAACTCAAGGTGCACGGTTTCTAGACGCTCGCGTGGCCTGCACATTAACATGTTCATCCATAGTCTTCACCTGATAAGTTCGTACGCGTTATAACCTTATTCGAGTATGTATTTAGAAAGCACCGACGTCTACAGAGAAAACCCGCGGCCGCGTCGGCCTCCTCGACTCGTGCCTTGCGATTCCATGTATAAAGTTTATAGAAATTATATATACGACGCCGTCTCACGTCTTTAGTTGCAAATAATTAATAAACGCCGAACGAAATAGTAATAATCAGTTTTTGTTTTTTACGTCACTGTGATTTATAAATTGCTGTATGTAATGATTCAATTATTATTAAACATGTTTTTGTAAAGTGTGTATTTTTAATTTTGTTTCGTATCCGTAGCCGAGGTGAGTAACGGGACAATTAGGTTAGTGAAAGTAGTGTTTGCGTTGGCGCGAATTCCGTTGTCACAATTTGCCACGTTACACAATGCGCGGGGAAACTCCAGAACATAGAAGCAAAGCTCCAGAACATGATATTCGCACTCGCAGACCGCATCCGCAATGCAATGCATGGCGCGTACAGCTGACGCTAAGCCTGTATTCGGGAAAGTATGATTAACATTACGAATCTGTCATAACCTAGAAAGATCGCGACTCGCGTTAAGATTCACAAAAATGTGTAGTTTGATTTTCCATGACGCAATACTTGTTGCTATTGGAGGGAGTTCGGAACCTAGAGAGAAGAGTCCGCGCCACGACTGAAGTCCTGCGGAATAAAGAGGAACCGCCCTATCTTCGCATTTATACTTTCATAAGATTACTTCCTGTAATACCTATTTACATGCTTTTTGTGGAATACTATAATATTTTATACCTACTTTACGTGGAAGGGAAAATGTGAAATATCGTTTGCCTCATATTTCTGAGCTACTACAGCGCCGCGCCTATCGGACTTCAGTGGTGGCGCAGACTCTATCTGTTACATTTAAGGGCGGTATTCCACTCATGAAAGATCCTTGTCCAATTTCTGTGTCAGACTGTCAATTGATAAAAAAAATCTTTACTGTGCCCCTCTTCCAATATCTTTATCCAAGATTTTTTAAGGACTTAATACACTACGTGATATTCAAACGCCCGTAAATTGTGTAGTGTAATAAGTTATAAGAGTGCGTCTGAAAAGTTTTTTTTTGTTTAATGGACCGTGCTATTGGCCTTTACAGCGTCCGTCACCGGACTAGGAATAAAAGTGGTCTGAATAACGTGTGACGGACCTATCGGTCTGATTAAGCGCAGTCTGAATAATAAAGGACTTGTTACACTACAATATGATATTCAGATTGTCTTACAAAGGCTGTCATGTCCTTAGAATTGTGTAGTGTAATAATAGTTCTTCGCCTCTTATTCGGTCATGGCTCATCAATAACTCGAGTAATAAACCCATTGTATAATTATATTTTGCGTAGTTTGAGAAAATGGAGAAAGTTCGACCTAATGTGCTGCTATTATCGTTGCCACAATGTTTGATCAAATATTTGTGTTCTTAGATGATTTGACGAAGTCATCCAATTTCATTGATCAGATACACATGATTGGACAAAGGTCAACGATGAGTGGAATACCACCCTTAGATGTTGATTTTTTATAAGTATTTTACGTTTGTTGGTACTAATACTATAGGATTGTAGCTTGGTAATACCTATAGTTACGACACCTACATTACATTTCACTTTTAAAGTTACACTAAGCAAGCAATCATAATCCAAATGCAATTATTCTAATATGTTGATACATTAAAAAAAAACAGTCCTCTAATACACAAATATTATAGAAAGAACAAAATGTTTACCTATTCATTAAAATTTTGGCAGTTTACTCATAAGTTTTTATAAGCTTCTGTCCGCGGACTTCGCACGCGAACATTCTTATGAAGTTATGACTAGTGTATCGTACTGCTAGTATAAAAGTTTAAAAGTACTCTGTGGTACTGCTTGTAAGCAGTAAGTAATTTACTGCTCAGATTACTCGTATTATCTACTACAATATAACATCTATAGGTAGCTACGTACAATCGGACATCGATTTCATTGCTATTTTTCTAATAAAATATCATCTCCCGTTCAAAGAAGGAATCGTTTCGAAGTAATCGCTTTTATATGCCTTTACTTAAAGTCAATATTTGCGTGTCGATTTTGTCCGATGACTCACGTTCTCGTTATAGCGGCCGTCGAATGCCGCTTCAATGTTGAGGTCATCAAAGTATTTCCTGCTAAAGGTCGGACCGCATTTGAGCGGGCGCGGCGCTTTGCGTTACTGACACTACAGCGGCACGAAGCGTCAAAATATTATTTTAGTCATTTTGTATGGTGTATGTCGCAATAGGGTGGTGCTGCGCATCGCAGCATAGTTGCCTCTGAGAAAATATTTTGACCGTTTTTATGCGCACGGTACAACGCCCTGACGCGCTGTGCAGCGACGCTCAGTGCGAGCGGTGTCAGTCTGCACTCTGCGCACAGCGCTCAGTGGGAAAGTGCCGCACGTGCATCGTATTCCTAAAATGGAGCTCGATGAAGAAAAATTAATGTAATTAATGCTTACCAAGAGCTGTACGATCTCCAACATGAGTACTACATGAATCAGCCAAGGAAAGCGTATGGGCAGAAATTGCAATAGAAATCGTCTTTTCCTTCTATAATGCGTTTCTGCACATAACAAAGTAATATCTAGCAAATCCTTATCACTGTCGTAGTCACCAATCTTTCTACGTTGCTCTCACGCGAAATGACGTAACCTGCCGCTTTCTGCAGTTTAGTGCAATAGGTGTAGGACTGTGGCCTGTGACGTGCAGCGCATTGTAGTGCAGCGCCGCTCAAATGTGGTCCGACCTTATGATGAGTAACGTGGACAATAAAAATACAAAATAGAGTTACTATAGTTAGTATATTTTTTTAGAGTTCAAATCGACCATTTTTGTCATGATTTGAAAGTCCTCAGTAAAAATATGTCGAAAAACCTGAGGTGCAGTATCTAAAGGTGAAAATACACGGTTCAACCAAATTGAATCACTTTGGTTGAATGGAGCAGAAATGAAAGGAATGCTGTTGTTTCAATGACATTGAATGATTCACTTATAAGTTTACATGGATCAATTTGGTTGCTTCATCCAAATTGAAAGACAAAAGTGAACCGTGTATTTTCACCTTAACCGGACTTGTCTTTTCGAACATCAAAGTAAAAGCTTTTTTATAATAATACTTCCAATATCTTTTGAAGCTCCTGTCCGGGTTTTAGATACAGCTCTGTGTATCTTGTTTTTGTCAGTAGCTAGAGTTGAATCATCGACATGATCGACGGAGACCGAGCCGATGTCCGCCAACACCGGCGCAGAAAAACAGCAGCAGGAGATCGCGTTGGTAGATCTACGCCATCTATCACAGACTTTAGCAACTATTGGCAATGTATTTTAATTCGCCGTCAAAGTCGATGGTGTCTCTGTCGGGGACGCCTAATATGTTATCAGTTAGGTAGGTACGTTTCTAGGGAAGATTCACGCACCAAATCTTCATCACAATTTCGGTTCGGACAAAATCGGTTTCTTGAGTTGAACAAAACTTTATTGCTGCCCTTATAGACTCCTTAACTTTTCTCTGCTCGTTTCATTGATCTAACCATTTTTTCCCTGTCATTTCTTTGATCCAACAAAAAACCTCTCATTGATAGCAGCTTTTTTAAGTTTTAAATACGAACAAGATTCAGATAAAGTATCTTTACAAGAGCGAGAGTAGCTGAACGGAAACTTGTGCGACTTTCAATCCAACGCACCATAGTTCGAATCTCGACTCGGCCCGCACCAATGACTTATATGAAGTTATGTGCGGATTGATTGTCGCTCAAAAATGGCGAAGGAAAACATCGTAAGGAAACCCAAATGTTCAAGAACCACAAAATTTGGGGGCATGTGACATCCACCAAGCCGCACTAGGCCCGCGTGTTGGATTATAACCTTCTCTCAGAGCTCTCTGAGAGAAGGCCGGTATCCCAGCAGTGGGAGCGTAAGAGGCTTATAATGATCTTTACAAGCAGCAACGTCAAAAACCTTCTCAGATGTCTGCAAATAACACTTCAGCTTGTTTTCAAAACCATCATTTCGTTTGCTTTTATCTGCTGGCATCTTTTCAAATAGAGGTAGGTACTTTTCAAAATAGGATCTCTCATTTAGTATATCGTTCCTTATTAGTTACGATCGAAATTGAAGCTTTAGTCCAAATATTGTTGGTCTCTTCATAAAAAACACCTGGCGGAAAAAAAACAAAAAAGTGGTAATTGTTGAACATTGAAAGAGTGACAAGCATCCATCAATACGCATCTTGGCGGAAGCTAGTCGCAAAATAATCGCAAAAAGTACCTAATAAATCCCACACAAAGTTCAGGCATCTGTATCTGGAATAAAGATATTAGAAACTCACACATATATATATATATGAACCCTGAAAACATTACACTCCTTTTTTGGGCAGTCATGTAAAAAAAGAAGTGGCAACAGAAAAAATACAGCCAAACGAACGCAAAGGCAGGGAAACGCGGTCATAAGTGAAAGTAGGTCCGAATTCGCGCACGTGAATAAAGTAAAAATGCTTTTGTCCGTGCTCCACTTGTTCGACTATAAACCTAACAGTCTAGCATTCTATGCTAAAATTGAGTTGATTTTTAAATATATAGTAATAAATAAATATATAGTACATATAAATATATATTATAATATATATTCTAGTAAGGCTGTGTGTAGCTATTATAAGATTCGGCGAGAAATCAAATCATATATATTTAATACAGTAAATGATATGGCCTCTGCACGTGTCCCTCTTCAGCAGTGGACTCAGTCGATGAGGCACAGGGGCTGAGCGGAGTCCGCAGAGGGACTTGGGCGCAGTAGCTCGAGCGCCTGGGAAAGTAGTAGAGTGGGTGGTAGGGTGAGCTGTCGTTATGGAGCCAGCTAAAAATTTGTAAAATTATGAAGTATGTAATCTTAATAATTATTTATCAATTTCCATTTCGTTTTCTCTAACTTTTCCTGTTGGCGTTGCGGACTACACGGAAAACGTGATACGGGCTATAAAGTAGTCTTTGGATATGGGGAGTCGAAACGCATTGTTAATAAAAATTTGGCATAACTGACATTGACATACTATAATACTATAAAATATGGCTACTGACAGCTGATTGTGACTGCTGTCGGTCTGTCAAGTGTCAGGTGTCAGCAGTCAGCTCGTACAAATTATAATTCGGTTTGCTGCACTTTGTCTGCATCAAATTAATTTGCATAGTATTCAATAAACTATCAAAAAAACTCGCTAAAATTAGCAACGTAAGCGTACGCGACAATATGCTTTTGTAATTTGCCGTATTAAATACACTCTTCCTATTTAAAATTGTTAAGGCGAGTAGGATTACGATCGAAAGTGGAAATTATTTTTGGAGTGTTTTCTCACTATTTTGGTTTTCACTTGCAGCTTATATGTGAATAAAGCGTAACTATGTCGGAGAAGAATTTATCTTTGGGCCAGCGGGTGATGGTCGTCGCGAAGAATGCAAAAGGATCAGTAGCTTACGTTGGGAATCCTACGTTTGCCACTGGGAAATGGATAGGTGTAATCCTAGATGAGCCGAAAGGGAAAAATAACGGTACCATACGCGGGCATGCCTACTTCAGGGTAAGTTTTGACATTTACCTCCAGTCCAGTTACTATTTAGAATAGTATCTTGTATCTAGAGATACAAGAAAATAATCTTAATTGTACAATTACCACACTCTGACTCATCTTATAACAGCTCAAACTATAAAGCCCACTTGAATTTAGAAAGGAAAGAAAAACATGCTTATTAGACTAATTCTCTCATCCCGGTTCCATCATTAGATGATTGGATATAGCATCTATTATAATTTAGTAAAAGAAGAAGACTCTTTAAAGACTCTTTATCAAACAAAGTAAAATAATACAAAGAGAAGAAACAAGTCAAAAATAATGTTTTTAGATTTTTTTTTATGTTTACAAACTAAAGAATTATTTGTTTACAATTTTCAAAATTGATAGGATTTTATGTTCTACTGCATCTTTGGACTGTCAAATTGGTAATTACTCAATAGCTCTACTGTAGTATAAGACAGTTAGAAAACATACGAATAACATACATTACTATCCAAGACATGTGTAAACCGTTGCAAACAGGTCTGTTATGCATTAAACTTCATTAAAGAGTTATAACTTTATATAAATACTCGTTAAATATCTCAAATTCCAGTGCGAAGAGTCCTACGGAGTGTTTGTTCGTCAAACACAAATCCAGCTGTTGGATGCAGAGGATAATCCCATGGAGACATCCATGACAACATCTACCGAGGAAGATAAGATACCAACCCCTCGCACTACTACTACCAATCGGAGATTGAGCAGGTATTCCCATGGCTTTTATAATGAGGATCATTTTCAATATACTCGACGATGCTACCAGGGAAATTGACATGGTCTCATCACCTAAAGAGAATTTACACTTAGTTACGAAAGCAAGTTAGTTATGAGAGTTAAGAAAACTTAAAGTATAGTCAAAAATCTTCAACAGCAATATGTTTTTGGCATGCATGTGAGTCGGGGTTAGTATGTAGAATAGTTTATGCCCACATGCAAAGCTCAAACTTATCAGAAAATAATATAGCATAGCCACAAAGTTGTGTTGGAACTAAATGTCAATTAAATTATCAGCAAAAGGAACTTGTTCAATGTTTTGAAAACAGATGTTCAATTATTTTCAAAATAATGTTTGTTTTTATATTTGTCTGGCTAGGTGTGTATTATTATTTCTAATTATCAACCCAGTGTTACATTATCGATTTACTAATACATTCTAAAATTTTAAAGTCCTGTTCTGACAACACCAGCACCAAGCCCCATCAGACTTCCGACTAGGATAACAGGGTACACAGTAAATGCTATAGGAACCAATACATGAGGTTCTAATTTTGAAAGTACTGTATTGCAAGTGGTGAAAAGTAAATATGTGTTGCCATGAGATGCCCCATTTTGGCTAATTTTTAGGTGAAGATTTTAGTTTCAACAATATTAGGTGTTGGTGTATAAAAGTAAGTGTGTTGCCATTATGTGGATGTCTTGTTTTTCGGCTGTCCTTGTTTTGTCACACATATAAATGAATATAAATGAAATATAATTGAGAATTTACAATTATATAGTATTAGTTATAGTGCCAGCGGAAAATTTAATTAGGTATGTGCTTCTGTGTGATTAGTTTTGCTAGTATCGAAACTGGTGAATCAAATTTTATGTACTTGTCAAGATCCTGGAGGTGTAAACTGTTCATTTACAATATTAAATCACTAAAAGCATGCTGTTAAAAAAACGTAAAATTGTTGTGTGCACAAATCGCAGCAAATGTGATCTACAGGGTGTAGTGTTGGATGTAGTCTGTAAGCTACACTGTGTTGTATGTAATGATTATTTTAATGCACCAACAAACCAACATATTATGACAATAATTATTATTTTGTTTTAAAATATGTTGAATTGCAAACATGGCTGCAAATAGGTCTTGTTTTTTATAATTTAGTAAGTCATCGCAGTGTAGTAAATATAAACTGCTTTAAAATCCCTTTTTAACCAACAATGCCATATAGTAAAGACTATAAACGGGGTCTAAAACCCAAAATTCAATTGTTTCAATTGTATCAATAAACTTTATGACATACAGTGGCGAAACTAGCAGCAAAAAATTGCACTAAAACCTTCAGCGATATGCGCACAAAAATTTTGCATCTGTGGGTTTTTCTATCACCTTTTCAATAGTGATGTGGGTAGAATAATCTAGAATTTTCATGTAACATTTTTTTTTCTAACTTCAGCCAATATAAGGATGCTTTGGCCTCGATTCTTTGTGGCGTCACAAACCTAAATCTAATTTTAGTTTCATTCGCTCTTTTCAATAAACAACAGGAGGAAGGGATGGAAGATATTTGACAGGTCTAAATTTAGTTTTAGAGCTGTCAAATATCTTCCAAGACAAATTAGATGCCATTGAGGCCGCGTTCAGAAACGAAGAGAGAAAGTGGTACTAAAAAGTTTGTGAGGCCAGAATCGAAGCCTTCGTGTATCATTCTTGCATTGGTAGAACGGACTTTATTTACGTGAGTGAAAAGAGAGAATTTAGGAAAAAGGTGGTGAGAGGCGATCTCTTCACAATGCTCTACCACCGTGCTTCTCAACAAATAGCACTAATTTTAGAGAGAGGGAGGGAATGCAAACAATAAATAAGAATATCTTTAAAAAAGCGACGAACCGACTTCAGTGACAAACTACTGAACCGATTTTGATGAAATTTCTGTGACCAATCTGAAAGTATATCCTTTGAAACAAAAAAATAATTTTCCACATCGGTTTATAAATGACAGAGATCTGAGGTAACAAACATAAAAAAAATACCCACCGAATTGATAATCTTCTCCTTTTTTGGAAGTCGGTTAAAAAGAAATATTATGTCTCACGTAATTATCGATCGTTTCGTAATAACTTCATCTTATCGTTATAAAGAACTGGAAAGTTGTAATACCGTTATCTTTCTAAAGTAATTTTTACGTTATACTTTTTTCTGTTTATTTTATAGTTTATTCATGAAAATTATGTATTTATCTTATACTTACTGGCTTCTGCCTGCGGTTTCGCCCGTGCAGTTTACCGTTATAAAAAGTAGGCTACGTTATTCTCTGGTCCATAAACTATAATAAATAGAAATTAAAAATAAATAAAAGAATCGAATTAGATTTATCGTTCCCTACAATCTAAGGATGGTTCTAATTTTTAGGATTAGTTACTTAAATTTTTACGCATCAATACGCAGCATACTCTTTAAACTCGATTACAAACCAGTAGGATGTACAGTCAACGACATGAGTTGATGAACATGTAGAGCTATTTTATACTTGTATAAAATTTATTGTTGCTTAATGAAACTACTCAAAATCCTAAGTGATGAAATTATTTCACAAACAGGCGTCTTTTGACATTTGAATCAATTAATGCAAGCGCCATGTTCACGAGTAAACCAACAACAAGAAATTTGCAACAGTGCCGAACTGTACACGAGTAAACCAACAACAACAACAAATTTGCAACAGTGCCGAACTGTACACGAGTAAACCAACAACAACAACAAATGTGCAACAGTGCCGAACTGTACAAGAGTAAACCAACAACAACAATAAATTTGCAACAGTGGCGAACTGTACACGAGTAAACCAACAACAACAAATTTGCAACAATACCGAACTGTACACGAGTAAACCAACAACAACAAATTTGCAACAGTGCCGAACTATACATGAGTAAACCAACAACAACAACAAATTTGCAACAGTACCGAACTGTACACGAGTAAACCAACAACAATAAAGTTGCAACAGTGCCGAACTTCCCGAATATCCCGTTACTAAAGTTAATTCTGGTAATTAAAAAGCGTTCGTCCAATCTTTGCGTTCGTCTTATACATTTTAAGTTATTGCAAAGTTAGAAATTTCAATGGTTAAAAATTTTTGTCGCTGACTGTATGTGCAATAACCGTAGCATTAAATCGTAAAGAAGTACTTCATCAATTAGTCGATTGCATTCTAGTGCTTGAAAGTGAACGCACTGAAGTTATTTTTTGTATATATTGATATTTTGATCGCTTCCTATGTGTGTCAGTTAGGTGAATTATTTTAGTCAGTGAAATTTACTGGGCTTATGAGACTTCTTACCTAATGTCTCAGGGTGACGAGCGCTCTGCAATGCCGCGCAGGCCTTTGTCTTGCAAAGTTCTGAGTGGCACTGCAATTTTTTTTATACTATGATAACGGGACGAGCTTGCTTTTGCCTGATGGTAAGCATAGACATAGTTTATTGACCGGAGAGTAACATAGACTTTTTATCTCGGAAAAATGCACTGTTCCTCCCAGATTCCTCTGTCAGAAGCTAGTATATGATATAAATGTTAAACAGAGTCTAACTCCTAAATATGCCATAGTCGCGTGTTTAAGTATCAACAACCACAAATCTTGATTTAAGTAGTGTCTTACCGTTGTCTAACTCCATTCTGTTGTGACATTTCTACTCATTGTAGACGTTTATCTTTAGACACTGTCTAGCTAAGCAGGCGTCTAAAAGTTGTTTTTTGTGGTAGCGCGGTCAAATTGTAACCGACACTTTCCAGTTTTTTATAGCCGTTCAACAGAGTGTATTAGCTAACTTATAGTGTGTTTCTCTTCCCGCTAGTATAACAGTGGCCCAGAGGTCTAGACCCACCACGTGAGTACTAGTAAACTATGTAGAGAGCACAGCTTTTTTAGTGTTAACGCTTCTGCCGTTATTGTGGCGATTGTGTTTCATTATGAAATTACTCTATGGGTTTTTAAAAACGATTGATTTGGTTTTGGTTTTTCGGGTGATTTTAGTGGAGTCGTAGTCAACACTAAAGTACGAGTATGGTTAATTTTGTAGGGTATTTATTTCTTGGTGATGTTTAGTGGAGCCGTAGTCAACACGAAATGATGACAAAATATAAGGTGTTGGATGTCGGTTTTGCACCTCTTTTTAGTGGAGCAGTAGTCAACACTAACTGTCAGCTTTGAGATTTATAATTAATTATATGGAATTTAGGGTGGGGAATAGGGAAAAGATGGAAATGTATGAAAAAATACGGATAGATGTCTTTTATAGAGAAGACACCATGCCTCAATATTCATACATGTTGTATTGTATTGGTGCGGCACATCATCTATTCTTTCTTGTACTTTGTGTGGATGATTGATAGAGAATACTTTAAGTATTATTAAGTCCCCCATTTCTACATTTCTTTTGTGCAATAAAGTATTTAATAAACTTATTGTAGCCTATATAGGGGGATAAGGGTATATTGCAGCTTGAGAGGACGGAAAACCAACACCAAACTTATCAAGATATTAATATAGGAATATAGGAATACAAAAGTACAGCAAAAAAGTTTATTTTTTTCTTCTTTCTTTCTTTCTGTCTATATAAAACCTCATAGTGTAATTTTTTAAATTATGATTTAGCATTTAGTTTTTTTCAACGAATTATTCCTAAAACATAGGTAACAACACATTTTTTATGTTGAGAATTTAAACTGTAAAGCAACTTAATTAAAAAGAAAAGATTTTAATCTACTATAGGAATATGACAATAATTTTAAATGCTATTTCATAAAATAATGTATACATTATAGTAAAATACATATATTATGTATTATTATGTGGTTTATTAAATCACACAGCGTTATGTTGAAGAAAGTTGACGTGAACTCACCAGTTTTTCAATTGTCTATGTCATAGACAATAGAGAAACTAGTTCATAGACTCTATGAACTAGTTTCTGGCCGCGGTTCACACGCGAGTAATCATGATTAAAAGTAGCCTATTATAGGACTCAGAGATAATAGTTTCCTATCAGTGAAAGAATTTTTAGATTCGACTGATTGAGAGAAATTAATGGTAACAAACAAACTTTACTTAAGTACCTCTTTATAATTTTACTATAGACTAGCTGTGCCCCGCGGCTTTGTCCACGTAGCCTACTCGTTATAACATCAGCTATCTGCCAGTGAAAGTCCCGTCAAAATTGGTCCAGCCGTTTCGGAGATTAGCCGTAACAAACAGACAGACAAAAATTATAACAATTGTGGGTTTGTTGTACCGTATATACTTTCAAATGCGTTTAGTAAAAAGCTGTTATTTTGATATCACAAACAGACACTTCAATTTAATTTGTATAGATCTATAGATTAGAAACTTGGTTAGTTTGTCATAGATAATAATAGAATAATGGCGAATTCACAGCAGTTGTCTTTAACGTGCTGTGTGTTTTATTACACTCGTAATAGGTACCTGTTTTGTTGGAATGCAAAACAGTCGATATTTTTTATATTTTAAGAGATCCATGTTGTATATATTTCACATTTGGGAAGAAGGTAAAAGGATATTTTGTTATATTAATAAGTATTCATATGCGCGTTTTCAATTTAAAAACATCTCAAAAATGGTGATATCGAAAAAGATATATTGCTAAAGTTATGCTTTATGGTAATTATAATTGATTCGTTATTATTCACAATTATTTATTTATCGTAGCTGCGGCGCAAGTACGGATCTTTTTGCTCGATAAAATTCACAGTTCAAATCGATAAAGTGGGATTTTATCGACTTTTTATTTAATTTATCGAACCTCGTTACAATCGACAAAAGTTATCGAATAGCTAGGTCGAATCCAAAGAGAATATAGAGCTACTACAATACTTTACGTTCAGACTTCGGTACTCGCAACTTTTGATAAATTTATCGGGTTTTTCGATTCGACAAATTTATCGAACCGACTTCCGTACTTGCGCCGCTGATCCAAATTGTTTTGTGCACTTATGTAAAACCGAGTATATATCCTCGCATCATCTAAGTTAGTGTTTATTTTATTTTGTCGGTGATAATTTTGGAATAAGCGCACGAAAAAGCGTACGACTGTTTTTATCGTTTGACTCAAAATCCTGAAAATTATATTTCGCCTTGTGATTTGTGGGTTCAGTTTAAAAAATGAACATTTTTGCTTTATGACAAGCTAACTGTAAAAACTTATCGCTGTTCCTTGATCCTTCTTAGCTTAATATATTTGGAACAGATATTATTAGCATTTCCAATTACCAATCGATTTATCCCAAATGTTTGAACCGACAAAATATAATTGCAATAGTGTCATAACTACAATAAAATATTGTAATAACTCAAAACAATATCATAACTTGAAGATAACAATGTCATAACTGTGTTATAACAAATACTAACATATTGTTGGTGATGCCCTCTAAAGGGTGCGTCGCAAGCCATCTCCAGCGCAGACCAAATCAGGAACACTTTCGATGTCGAGGTAATATATTAAAATAGTATACTGTTATGTTAAACGCTTGGGAGCACAGCTGTCTGAACAAATCTAAAGCGAGTTGAAGGCGTATTAAAAGCGAGGCGTGGGAAATACAAAGTTGGTACGCTAGACGCGTGGTGAAAGGGAAGCGACGCGTGAGAGACGCGTAGCGCGCGGTAAAAGAGGAGCGGAGCGCTAGAGGTATAGAGATGTGTTTCAAATCACTGCGGTTTTGAAGTAAAATTACTATAAGTACTCAATGTTGGAATAGAGGAAATTTAAAAATGGAATTTAGATATGCAATAACATTTCATACATCAATATTTCTCACGTCTCGCTTTAGACTTTTGTACTTGTGATGGCGCGTGGAGTTATTTGTCGTCACGCCTCATTTTTTCTGTGTTTGACACACACATTAAGGGGCTAGGATCGCCAAAACGACTACTTTCTCCTCCTAAAACTCCCACACGGCTTGGTTTAACGACTTGAAAAAAATACTACCTGAATGATCAATTCAAGGGCATTAATTTCACTGATTGATTTTTTTGTGTTACCATTACTTATGGCTTGAAAAAATATTTAACAGCATGCTGTTTTAAAACTATTTTCCCTAAAACTTCTAAATGACTTAGACGTTTGGGATTAATTTTACACCAAAAAATAAGGAAGAAAATTTTCTATAAACTGGCCGTTTCATTTGTGCATAGAGCAATATTTCGCAAAGAAATGATCAAAAAACTGAATTCCAAATGTACAAGTCTCAGAGGTGCTCTGCGCGGGCGCGCGCGGCAGTCATGCACTGGCATTCAGACGGGGAGGTTGTGTCGCTCGTTGCTCTGCAAACGCTGTCCGCCGACGTTACATATTTGTGTGCGTGAATGATATACAATACAAGTATTTGTTTTCGTGTGAGTTTGAAGCTTGCTCAAAGAGTAGCGTCTAGAGCGGTGAAATGTGATTCATTCCGTGATTTGCGCGTGGACGCTCCTCGTATACATATTGAATGGGTTACATTTTTGATTACAATTTCTTGTTTACGTACTTACATCATTTTTACGAGTGGAAAATATATGTATTGGTAAACAAATTATTAGCGGCAGCTACAGGAATATCGGGAGGTTTAGAACTGTTTAAGAAAGACTGGAAATGAAATTGAAAAGTAAAATTACTCAGGTTAACGAGCACAATGCGGTACTGCATCTTTTTGTTTCAAAGTATTTATTGGCACTGCAATTGTTATGGGCCGGCGTTATCTTTATCATCAGGCAAACGACCACCAAACGATCAGGGCCATCTACAGTAAAAATGATATCGAAAATGATAACAATTTTAAAATCCAAGATATCGGACATTTTTATTTTTCAATAAAATGGTATGGGTATCATTTTCGAGATTTCTCGGGGTGCTGATTACAGAAATGACAACCATTTTTAAATTCAAGATGACATTTTTTTAGGAAATCGATAATATGGGTGCCATTTTCTAGGTTTCTCGGGGTGCTGATATCGAAAATGACAACGATTTAAAATCCTACATAGCGGACAATATTTTTTTTTTCAATAAAATGCTATGGGTGTAAGTTTCGAGATTTCTCGGGGTACTGTGTACAAAAATGAAAAATTCTTTTATAATCCAAGATGGTGGACAATTCTTTTGTAAAATGATATGGGTGTCGTGTTGGAGGTTTCTCAGGGTGCTGATTTTGAAAATGACTACTATTTTAAAATCCAAGATGGCGGACAAATTTTTTTAGTAAAAGGATATGGGTGTCTTTTTCGAGGTTTCTCAGGGTACTGATAATGAAAATGACAACGATTTTAAAATCCAAGATGGCGGACACGTTTTTTTTTTCAATTAAATGGTATGGGTGTCATTTTCGAGATTTCTAGGGGTGCTGATTACGGAAATGACAACCATTTTTAAATCCAAGATGGCGGAAATTTTTTTAGGAAATCGATAATATGGGTGCCATTTTCTAGGTTTCTCGGGGTGCTGATATCGAAAATGATAACGATTTAAAATCCATTCAAGACCTATAGGGTGGTTCACGGAGACCTAGAGCAATAGACCAAGAGACTAGAATCATTAAATTTGGCAAGAAGTATTGTCTTATACCACAAGTAAAGCGAAAAATCCGAAAACTAATTATGTATACACACACACGCGCACGCGCATGCACACGCTCGCGCAAGCGCACGCACGCACGCATGCACACACATGCTCACGCACACGCTCGCACACGCGCACACGTGCACACGCGCAAACGCACGCACGTACGCAAGCAAGCACGCACGCACGCACGTACGCACGCACGCACGCACGTACGCAAGCAAGCACGCACACAAGCAAGCACGCACACAAGCAAGCACGCACGCAAGCAAGCACGCATGCACGCACGCACGCACGCACTCACACACACGCACATTATCAATGAGTGTATTGTGTACAATTTTTTAGGGTTAATTATTTTGTTGAATGTAGCTGTAAAAGGACCTAACGATTCCAGTCTTGAACGAACTATTTACATGCTTACAAGTCTTTTCGGAATCCTCGGCGCGCGAGTCCAACCCACACTTGTCTATTTTTTCTATTGTATTGGTTAACGAGACGAGCTGGACGTTTGCCTGATAGGAGTCATAATGCCGGCCCATAAAAATTGCAGTGCCATTCAGAACTTTGAAACACAAAAGCCTGCGCGGCACCGCAGTGTGCTCATAACTAAGTCTCATATCTTAGTAATTTCGCTGGCTACTTTGCTCAACAAACCGGAACACAATAATGCTTGCACATTACTGTTTGCCGGCAGACTTCATGAACAAAACGGAAACCCAGACGGACACTCGCAGATGACTCGATACCTCGTAAATGACATCAATATAAAAAACATGACTACAAAAGTAAAAAATAAAAAATAACCCGAAAATCATTTATTTACGTACACGTTCGTTTTTGGGTCAAAAGGTGTAACAAATTTCAACGTTACGGAGCAAATTGGCTGTCTGTACTTTTATTATAGTCCACAGCGATGTTTTGAGATAAATCTCAACGTTGTATGATCTCATGTGCGTCCGCCCCGTTTATTTACGAACTAGCTTCTGCCCGCGGTTTTCACCCACGTTCCCATAGGAACCGTGCATTGTTCCGGGACAAAAAGTAGCGTATGTTATTCTCCGGTCCATAAACTATATCTATGCCAAAAACCACGTCGATCCGTTGATTCGTTACTGCGTGAAAGAAGGACAAACCAACAAATCAACAAACACACTTTCGCATTAATAATATAACTAGCTTCTGCCCGCGGTTTTCACCCGCGTTCCCACAGGAAACATGCATTTTCCGGATACAAAGAACCCTATGTTACTCTCCGGTCCATAAACTATTACTATGCCAAAAATCACGTCGATCCGTCGCTCCGTTACTGCGTGAAAGAAGGACAAACCAACAAATTAACAAACCAACAAACAAACTTTCGCATTTATAATAGAGTAGGATATAGGATATATTTAGTATGGAAGTATGGATAGTATGGATAATGATGATCAAACTTCACTTTCAATGAAGAACTTTCCACTAAATGAATTCAAAGAATTATAGGCAAAGAAGATGCCGTGCGCGCTACTCGCACGCGCGTTCGTTCATCCGCGTATTCTATGACGTTAGGTTTTGCGATGTTCTTGAAAGACGAAGTGTGGACCGCGCGGGTGAAGTGGGATTGACTCCACCCATTCGAGCAAGGCCATTGGCGCCTAGTAGGGTCTTAATGGGTACAATGCTACCAACTTAGCTGTTCAGACGGGCGAAATTGGAACGAGAGGCGCTTCAGCCAATATTTTGAGAACGAACGTCATCATGTTTTCCACTAGCGACGCTGTGTACTGAACAGATAAAGTGGTGGGACTGTACCTACTAATTGTGGCGTGTGTTATGCTTGAAAAAGCACTGGCACGCTTTGCGTTTGTCACTTGTTTGTGTTTTCCGAGTCACGTTTGGTAAGGGACGGAGTTCTTTTAGGTTATGTCTTCGCCTCGCTTTCTATTTGAGAAGGTTTTGAAAATGTTATTGTAAATGTTGTGAATGAGACCTATCATGTAAATGACGTACTTAAGTTATAGTAGGTATAACCAAACATTTTCCCGGTGTGAATATTGAAGAGTAGTGGAAGTAGACAATAAAACAGGAGAGAAAGAGCAGAAGGGATGCTTATTAACTAATACTTTCGAAGAGAGTCTTCTGAAACGATCTCATATTCCCTTGACGCTGGTAATGTAGACTCATATCACCGCTCGAATCACTTCTGTTCGGTCTGTTTTGTGGCAGTAGCATGCATATATATCGACTATTAACAATCGTCTTCAAAGGAATTGTCTAGAGTTCTAGCTAGTTTTCGTTTTGTAACAACTTGTTTCGTTTGTTGCAAAATGAAAACCAGCGAATGATCTAGACAATTCCTTGCAACCGAAGACTAGGGACCGCTGGTTTTAATCGGATTGGAGTCGATAATGGAGACGATTTTGGTAGCCGGTAAGGCCGCTGGTCCACCGGGGGGAGTGAGAGGAGTGAAGCGAGCATACTCAGATCGGAGTTCATGTTTGGTGATACCTATACTATAATATTTGTTTTTAGTCACATTAGACGCACGAATGAACGAAGCACTATTTATACTTTTGCAAGCTTTTCTGTCATATTATTTTAGTTTTATTATTATGTAATAGATTTAATAGTGTTGGTAGTTTTAAAGTCTAATAGGTTGACTTGTATCGCGCTTGGTTTTGAGTGATGATGCGGTGGCAGGACAACATTAGTCTAAGGACACTGGCTCTTAAGGTGGTTTGATTTTCACACTAACGTATTTTTCCATTTATAGGCGAAGAGAGTATAATTTTACACTGAAATGATTGTTGTTGGCTTTTATATTGGTCTTTATTTGCGGCAAATTATATTTAGTTGAAGAAAACAGTGGTTTAATAGCGAAAATAACATTTTTATTATTAGTATCTAAGACTAAAATTTCAATGTTATTTTCGCTATAAAACCATTGTTTTCTTCAAATAAATATGATTTGCCGCAAATAAAGACCAATATAAAAGCCAGTAACAATTGTTTCAGTGTAAATTTTAACTGTGTTCGCTCATAAATGGAAAAATACGTCAGTATGAAAATCGAACCACCTTAAGGGGCAGGATTGGGCGCGCTGTTATCTCGCACGCGCATCTCAACATTTTTCAAGATAAGTAATAACAATATAATTATGAATAATCGCATTCGGTGAAGTTGCTGCCAATAACATTACAAAGGAACGGCAAAAGTATCATTTTGATCCGATCAAGTTTTCATACGTGAAAGTGGGCAAAACATAAAATCCCATTTTTAGGTTTGAAAACTTGGATGGATCAAAATGAAATTTTTGTTTAACCTTTATAATGTTATTATCAGCAATTTCACCGAATGCGATTTTTCATAATTATATTAAGTGATTATTTCTCTTCAAAAATGTTAAGATGCGTGAGCGAGATAGCGGCGCACCGTATTCTGCCCCTTAAGGGCAGCTGCCGGTGTACTTGTGACTTTAAATATCAAATGTTACTCTATTCAAGGTTTCACTGCCTTCTACCACATTGTCACTTAACATCAGGTGATAAGTGAGATTACTGGTCTTTACCAGTAATCTGAGTAAAGTCTAAAGTATAACCAAACTTTTTGTCCTGTTTGAATATCGATGCCCCCCTCCTGTGCATTATATAATTGTATGCCCAGGGGGGCGAGCAAGTGTACTCAGACCGGTCATAAAGTTTGACGTCACCAAAGTATGTTTAGTGAATGGGTCTTCATATTGTCATGGTGCGTTAAAATAGCCCTTTTGTAATATAGCATCGTGGTTTGGGTAGCTTTATCTCCATTGGCAATGATATACAAATATTCGCACAAAGTAAGCTTTTATACACCATTTGTTAATAATTATTTATAAAATAAACGTAGGTATATTAATTTCTATGTCGATAAGGTAAGTGTCTTTTTTACTCTCGCACAGTGACTCGTTTATCATTTCTATGTTTAGTGCAACCGTACTCAATAGTCATGTACGTTGTAGCAAGCTTCAGAAGTCTACAGATTATTTTGTATAAGTTTTTGTACAAGTATATATTTATCATGTAGGTTTTAATGTCAATAGAGTTGAGAATGGCTCACATCGTTACAAATTGAGTCCCCAGCGAGGCATGAAGACCTCGAGGTAGACCTGAGGTTATGGATTAACGACCTTTTTTATATTCTACAGCGCAGTGTTTTTCAAATTGTAGGTTGTGACCCCAGGGGTTCGCGATGTATCGATTGGGGGCTCATGTTCGCTTGAGCGTGTATTATCTCGTAATCCGCGCTTGATACAAAAGCATGGTTATTTTGACATCAAAACGCATACTTGCATCTATGGTCTGCATAAGTTGTATTACGGATCTAGGCGATCGCTGGAATAGTTTTATACTTATAAAACGGGTCGCGTATTCAATAAGTTTGAAAAACATGGCTCTACAAGTTAGTAGTTGACCACTATCGATTTTGCCTGATCTTAAGCGAAATTGCTTAACCTAGATTAGAACTGGCTGGTCTGGACGTCTTCAACCGAGGTTGAATAGAGGCTGAGAGTGGCTGAAACTGTTGGAATAATGAGGAAATTTTTGCCCAGCAGTGGAACACTAAAGTTTAACTAAAGAAATTGACTGACTTCTGTAGCTTCCTATAATCTATCCTATAGTATATTTCTGTGTTGTAAAATCTTTACTTCTTATATATCTTGTTATTTTCTACTCTAGAATCAAAACACCCGTTATTCGTGTGGTCATAAATCAATAGTAGAGTTGGGCATACGCATCGTATCGATAAAACAGGTATAGCGAGCCCTAGTTCTATGTACAGTACCTCGATTAAAGATAACTTTAATCGAAGTACCAATTGACATAAGTGTTCTTCATTAGATAGAGACACAGTGATGTCAATTCAAACCTAAACCTAATTTTAGTTCCGCTCTCTTTCCAATTAAAACATGAGAAAGGGATGGAAGATTTTTGATTGGTCCGTATTTAGGTTTAGAGCTCTCAATCTTCCTGACAAGTTAGACTCCACTAAATTTATCACCGTTTTAGACGAGATACAAGGCAGTGGATTCATTTCACACCTCTAATATATAGTCTATCTCTTTCCCATGTTTTTGTGTAAAAGAAAGAGTAAAACTAAAATAATATTAATAGAATTTGTAAAGCAGGGTACTTGGAGACGTAGCACGTAATGTATCTGATACTATCTTACGCACCATACACTACTGCCCACATACTCACTTGATAAAGTACCAGATATATTACGTACACCTCTAAGTGAGTACTTTGCTTAAGGGTTCAGTATTTTAATGTTCCCACGGTTTATGACTACACGAGCAACGAGTGTTTGACTTTGCCGCAGCGCTTTCCATTTCTCACCCTTATTCTTGACGTTATCGACGACTTTTCATCCTCGTATACAAGGTGTAAATTGATTTACTGAAAACCTCAGACACCCCAACTGTTTTTTTTATTTTAAGTTAGTTATAGTGTATATTTACAAATATCTTATTATTTCAAAAAATATTCTTATGTTATGCTAAGTACGTAATTCTAATTGATTTGTAACTCTACAATCATTTGTACTTGTCAGTTGAGCTTCGCCATTTCTTGTGACGTTAAACGTGATGTTTGACGGCGCACTTGTCTAGTTCAATATTAAGGCCAGGATACTCCGCGCCCGCTTTCTCGCTCGATCGTTGAGATGCGCGAGCGAAAAAGCGGGCGCGGAATATCCTGGCCTTAATTATTTCGGAAATTTCAATGTGCAACCTCGCCAAAAAATTTCATTGGCATCATGTTGCATTCGCAAGTTTTAGACAGGGCACAGAAACAAGCGATTAAAAAAAAGTGCGGCTTTAAAATAAGTGTAATCGATTCTACACTCGATTGTAAACAAACTACTTTCAGGTTTTCAGTTATTTAATTTACACCTTGTATGTTCACGTACGTGTAGGTATAGTTTTAAGCAAAGCTTGTCTGTAGTATGGGTTAAATAATCATTGTATACTGCAAATGTCGGTCGTCGAGTTACAGTGTTTTAAGTACAATTTTGACACTTCATAATTTTTATATTTTACATGTGCGTCTATCGTGACGCTATAGTACAGTTTTGTTGTTCCAAATTAGCTTTCCCTGAGTACCGCTTCAAGAAAGAGTTTTTGCTCGCGTACTTAATGCTAACTTGAAAAAGCAATAGTAAAATCTGCCTATATAGTACCCCAATGTCGCAACGCGTACATTTGGAATTGTAATAGATATCGAATGTCAAACCAAAATTAATTATGAATAGTATTTTTTTCTTAAATGTTGATTCGTGATATTTTATGCATATATACATAAAAAGTTAAAGCGTTGAAGTTGACCAAACAACTGTATCACGCCGTGTTCTGTGATGGCCTACTTTCAAAAGGTTCAAAAATATTTGCGCGAGTATTTTGAGTTGAGCAAATGTAGAAGGCTGTTTAGCCTCTAAGAGCCCTACTTCAAAGGGCCGTCACGGCTACGTCGCTAGCGACGCATCCAAACAATTCGTAGTGAGTAAGCTAGCATTCATTTCAATGTGATTTGTTTGGATGCGTGCTGGCGACGTGGCGTCCGCTGAAATAGGGTCCCAAAGGTTGACATTAAACAAAATCGTACTCAAAACTCGTACTCGACGATTGTAACACTTCTTCAGCTAAGAAATATCGCGAATGTTGCAGCTCGCGAACGTCGCTCGGTAGTAGCCGGCAGTCGCTCGCGTCGCATACGTCGCCGACGACAGAACGCGCCGTGTCGCCGCAACTAATGAAGCGTGCGTCTTTTGTCGAAGTGAGTGCGCTACCGTACTTCGTGCACCTTAAGGTGTCTGTCTTGTAAGACGACAGTAGCTAAGCCATGTCAGAAGTCTTCAGCGGAAACGACACTACCAACACAATGACACAAATGGACACCGCACATACGAGAAGGAAGGTCTTCGTACTGTTCGACCTCAAACTGAGCAAAAGCATTTTGCCTGATTCCAACCTCCTCGTTGTGAATATGGGCCATGAATATTCACCATGTAGGTAGGCCCAATGTGGCTTTGTGTCACATGTTTCCTCACGATGTTTTCCTTCGCCGTTTCCTAAGAAGAGTAAAGAGTTTCCTATCCACTATATTACTTATGCCCGTTTTCACCAACGACAAATAAGGCGACGCCTAACTCTTAATATAAGCAAAGCCCTAAGTATAAACCGTTAAAACCCTCCCAAAGGTTGATGAAACGATTTTTTTCCCTAAGCAACTCCTTAAGGGATCTGATTTAGGCGTCACATAAAGTTGTTGAAAACGGGCAAGTTACCTTTTCCTTTGATATACATAAGTGTAAATTGTGTGATAGGTGTAATAAATAAATAAATCTATCTATGTCATTTCCAGACCGGGTTCGTAGAGACGCTGACACCTCAATTCACGCCCGGACAGAGTCTGACGTCGCCGCAGCCCGTGCCGAGCTCCGTAGAGGAGAAACTGGCGAACATGCAAGCTCAGCAAGAGGTTAGGAATCGTTACCAGAAATATTCTACTATTTATTTGATTGTGTGAATTTGTGTGACTTTTCTGTATAAATAAAAATCAGTTGCTACATGTAAGACGCTACTCTTTCCAGATAGCCTCACTAAAAGCGGAAGTGACAGATCTGAATGAGAAGCTGGAGACGCTGAAGGTGCGCCGCTCGGAAGATCGCGAGCGGCTCCGGGAGCTGGAGCGAGTGAGGCTGCAACTGGAGCAGGCCAACGAGTTCAAAGCCAAGATCATGGAGTCACAAGCGCAGCTGCAGCGAGATCTGCAGAGAGCTAAACAAGAGGTGAGTTCACTTGAGAGGATAAACACCTTAAGAGAATAGACACCTTAAGAGGATAGGACATTTCTTTGTTTACCTAAAATATGTGAGATTATGAATCAGGGTGTATAAGCAATAAATTAAAATTATGTACGTCCCAGGTCCGCGAAGCTCAGGAGGCACTCGACGTCCATTCTGAAGAAACTGCGGAGCTGTCCGAAGCAGCCGAAATGGCTGCTCTTGACAAGGAAATGGCTGAAGAAAGGTGAACATCTCAAATATACTACTTTAATTTTACCAGGTGGTGGATTAATTATTCTTAATGTGCAAGCATTACAGAGCTTTTTTGCATAAAAATTGCAGTGCCACTCAGAACTTTGAAACAAAGGCCTGCGCGGCACTGCAGTTCGCTCGTTACCTCAAGACATTAGGTATTAAGTCTCATAAGCCCAGTAATTTCACTGCCTACTTTGCTCTTCAAACCGGAACACAGTAATGCTTGCACATTACTGCTTGTTGGCAGACTTTAAAGTCAAGTGGTGGTACCAACCCAGACGGACACTCGCAGAATAGTTAGTCCTACCACCTAGTAAAGCGTAGTTAAGTAGTATTCAGGTTTGATGAGAACTTGATACCTTATGTCTCAGTGTAAAGACCGCACTGCAGTGCCGCGCAGGTTTCCAAGTTCTGAATGGTGCTATAAGTGTTCTGGGCTGGCGTCATGCTTACATCAGGCATCTCGCCTCGTTATGCAAACGAATTAAAAAAAAAAGTTTTATGATGGGATTCCCATCAGCCCCTTTAATAAAACACCAACGGGGCAGATGGGAACCTATCGAAATAAAATTATTCAGATAAGCAATGTTTTCTCTTCTACTTTCAGGTCCGAAGCGTTACAGATGGAGTTAGAACAGTGTCGGGAGAAGTTAGAAGAAGCCACATTGGATTTGCAGCTGATGCGGGCCGAGATGGAAGCTGGCGGGAATATACGTGAGTATCGGTCTTTATTTAAGACGGGGGGTAGGGGGGGAGGTAGGTTTAGTGAAGGGTGGTTTTATAATTCAATACACTAACTCTTAATTGCAGTCCCAGATGTACAAGTAATAAATAAAAAGACGATTTTGTTATGTAGTTTACTTTCTTAATTCTATAATGCGCCACCTAGCGGGATAAATAAGCAGCTTTTCTGTCCATTGTAGATAATCGTGAATTCTCTTTTATTATTATGTATAAACCTCTTAATATATCTACAAAGACTAGCACAGGCACACACAATCCTACATTCGTCTCCTATGTTGCACTATATAATATTTATATATGTATTATTTTATTATACTTTTGTATTTATAGAAAAAAACGCACAGCCTAAACCTGTACGTATTTATTTGGTTTTGGCATCATAATGTATATTTTCATTAAGTTGATTTTTTATGCGTTACTCGTTAGTATACATATAATTTTTAGGCACATACTATTTTTTATATTTTTTTTTATTTTCGTCAAAGCATGAACTTGGCACATTCACTGCTTGATCAGAACCTACTATAGACTTCGGCATCCCAAAAATAGACCCTGTGTTTTTTTACCACTGTCCTAAATGCTTTCCAAATTGTATGTAATTACGAAATTATTTTAAAAGCTATGGCTTTCGATGTGATATAATATATATATGCTTATTTCTGATGCTTGTCTAAAGTACTTGGATTTAAAATTACGTACATACACAAAACAAATTAAAAAAATTAGTTAATTGGTAAAGTTACCTAGAGGTAAAAATTAATTTGTATACATATTTAAATAATATGTAAACGTCGGATTAGTACAAAAATATGTAACCACCACGGTGAATGTGTTAAGTCTTTGTATTTTTATATTATTGCATGTTTTTTTTGTGTTAATGTTTTGTGTTCAGGTCTCCCTGGTTACATTAATAAGTCCTTGTCCACTCCAAGCTTCCTGTCTTAAGCAAATAATTAAATTAAAAAAAGTAAAATTAAATTGAGTTTCGACTGTCAAACGAATTATATTGATAAAAAAAATCGTGAGGCATTTATGGTTGCATGGTTGTTGGGCATATCATTATAAACATTAGTTTTGATATTATCAAGTTTGAGTGGTGGCCAGACATATTCTTGTGCTCGACGGGCTAGCTACAACCCCGTAGACAAAAATTTGTTAAGCACATATTATTATAAGTGTATCTACATCGTCGTCAAAGACAAATGCGAGAGTGATCTATTAACACTTAAAAATAATATTGGAAATAATACACATAGAACGGTCCAGAGAACCAATCTGTTCAATTATTATCCACACAAGAAATGTCATAAACATGTCCACCATTGCCCTACAAGAAATTGCATAATTAGACTTAAAAAATGACTAACAATTTTGACAACCCCAAAAACATCCCCTCCACTACCCGTCACCCCATCCCGAAGGGAGACCTAGCATGCGCTCCTAAACCCGTCGTGTGTGCCGGCGCTATAGAGCACCCGTACTCAGCCGGCGATGGGGGCGCCACCGGCTACGAGATGCGACAGCTGCAGCAACAAAACGTGCGACTGCGCGACACACTGGTGCGACTTCGGGACCACTCGGCGCATGACAAACATACCATGCAGAGGATGCAAAAGGTAACTAGACAGTGGTGGTGAACGAGCCAGTATCAAACCCATCTCTATCCAAAGCCAGCCCCATCTCCATTTTACAGAGCCAGTCCCCGTCTCCATATCCCAGAGCCAGTCCTCCTCTCTATATTCCAAAGCCAGTGCCCGTCTCCATGTTTAAGAGTGAGTCCCCGTCTCCATGTTCCAGAGCCAGTCTCCATCTCTGTTTGAGAGCTAGTCCCCATCTTCATATTCCAGAACCAGTCCCCATCTCCACAATCAGGAGCCATATTATAATATTCTAGAACTGATCCCTATCGCAATATCCGGAATGTTGCTTGCCATATTCCAGAGCTGACCTCACCGCCATATCCTGAAACCAGTTTTTATGTTTCTTCCAGTACTAGTTAAACGCTAAACTTGGCGTGCTACCTTCGTTAATGCGCCTTCAAGTTTTTGGAACGAAGCAACTGGAACTTCTACAACTTCTATGAGGGCCCGTAGCTCATGTTGAGCTTTAGCTAGATGAATACCCACTTTAAACGGATGCATTTTTGTACCGGATATTGTCTTCCGAACTCCGTATTCAGATGGTTAAGCCATGGTTCTGCGTGGCACACCCCATGCAGTGCGCTTGAGTGAGACGCCAAACACCATTTAATGGCTGATCCCTCTGCTCTCCCCCTCCTTACATTAATTTAAGGATCCAGAATCTATCTATGGCATCATTCTGCGCTATTCATGTTACTAATCTTCTCTTCCACACAGGACCTAGAACAATACAAGTCTGAGATCGCAGAGCTGTCTCGCACAAAAGAGAAGCTGTCGTCCAGGGTTGAGGAGCTGGAGGCCCAGGTGGCGGACCTGAGGGAACAGGTGGACGCCGCTCTCGGAGCCGAGGAGATGGTGGAACAGCTAGCTGAGAAGAAGATGGGGCTGGAAGATCAGGTCAGAAATTGTCATCTCTTGGCGGCTTGCACGTTGACGCCAGATATCTTGCATTCCGCGACTTGAACACACCGTAATCAAAGTCCACTTTTATAAAGTTTACTGTCTACATTTGGACAGCCCCCGTAGTGGTAGTTGAAATTTTTTATTGTGGCTAGCCAGAGGCGAGCTCTTAAAAATTTCCTACCGCCATACTATGGTTGTAAGTAACACGACGTTTTGTTTCAGCGAAAGCGATCAAGGAAGATCTTGTGATCTGTAGTGTGTCGGTCAATAGCTTGAATCTCAATGAACTAGGACTTCTGGTTAGCGAAAACATTGATGCAATCAAAAATCACTAACCATTTTCTCGCCTTGAACGCCGCGCTTGAAAATCAGTTGCTATAAATCCGCTTGCACACGCGGCCTAGGGTCGGCAGCGTCAAATAGGGGCGGCAGATTTCAGAGGGTGCGCTCACTTATAGTTTTTGAGCTGTCGCCAATAAACTGAACACCACACCCACACACATACACACAGACACTCACACGCACACCCATGTGCGCACACACATCGCACACACACACACACACATATACAAACACCCCCACATTCTCTTACTTGTAATTAATACCTACTTTAAGAAGGCATATTGATATATTTTGTAACTCCGACGAAAGAGTCCTGGGTCCCATAATACGGGTCTTGAGACTAGTGTGGGAACTTTTCTATAAGTATGTATTATTTTAAGCCTTTCACTAAATAAATATTTTTTCATTTTTTCATTATACCTGAAAAAGGCACGGTTCCTGTCGGATTCTCGACCAAACTGCGTGTAGAACTTAGTGATGAAATAAAATTGAAATTCTTTTTTCTGCTATGTCCAGGTGGAACAGCTGAAACAGGATGTTTCTGAGCTGGAAGCGCTGCAGGAGGTCCACGAACAGCTGGTGGAGTCCAACCGAGAGCTGGAGATGGACTTGCGTGAGGAGTTGGAGATGGCGCTGGCACACACCAGGGAGGTGAGCTAGATAGATAAATAAATTTTCTGTATGCACACTAGATGTAAAATACATTTTTTTCTTATTTTATAGTATACAGGGGAACGAGCGCATTGCTGTCGAGGGTTAACTCCTTGACCGTAATGTACTTCAGGTGGTCATAACCACCCAGTTGTTGAGCTCCTGCAGTGGCTGATTTCAGTGCATGGTGGTTTGGCTATTCAAGTGGTCATGACCACACCTTAATGAGGACATGACCACTCTACCAAATAGTCATGGCCACCCTTTATGCAAGTGTCCGTCTGGGTTGTTACCACCGCTTTGCTCGTGAAGTCTGCCGCCGAGCAGTAATGTGCGAGCATTACTGTGTTCCGATTTGATAAGCAGAGTAGCCAGTGAAATTACTGGGCTTATGAGACTTAACACCTAATGTCTCAGGGTAACGAACGTACTGCAGTGCCGCGCAGGCTTTTGTGTTTCAAAGTTCTTAGTGGCACTGCAATTGTTATGGCCTGGCGTTATGCTTACCATCAGGCAAACGACCTGCTCGTCTTTTTACCTAATAATAATATTAAAAAAAAAGTAATGTCCCCCAACATGTGGTCATGAACACCGAGTGGACTTGACCACCTACTAAGTAGTCATGACCACCACATAGCATATTGTTTTGTGTTATTCTAGGCGGTGAGGGAGCGTGAGGCGGCTCTGGAGACTATCATGGATCGGGACTGCACCATTCTTAAATTCAGAGAACTAGTTCAGAGAATGACGGAACAGTACAACGAACTGAGAGCGCAGAACTCTAAACAAGGTAGGGGTTTTTTCGTTCACCAAAAGCGAACCGAGAAATTCACCAGCAACGACCCGCTAGGCTATACAAATAAATAAAATTGAAGTGTCTGTTTGTAATGTCAAAATAACAGCTTTTTCACTACTGATTGACCGATTTTGATGAAATTTCTACGCGACTAATCTGAAAGTATGCCCATTCCAATAAAACAAAATTATTTGCAAATCGGTTTATAAATGACGGAGATCTGAGGTGACATATAAAAAAATACAGCCAAATTGTGAATCTCCTTTTAAGGAAGTCGGTTTAAAATTGTATCTTCGCAGAAGGAGTTCATATTTGTCATTGGTTGGATTCCAGATTCTCCTGCCCCGTCGGAGCAAGAATCCACCCCGGAGGCCCGCACCTCACCCCCGATGGAGCTTGGTACTCTGGTCCACGCGTCCAGGGCTTCCACCCGCTCCATAGACCTGCAGCTGAGAGCCCTAGAGTTGAGTCAGGCGCAGGCGAGAGCTGACATGCTGGCCGCTTGCCTCCCTGACCACTTCATGGCTACTTCTGGTAAGATTCATGATAGCTTCCTAGTAGGGAGGTCAGGGCCCTGGTCCACGCATCCAGGGCTTCCATCCGCTCCATAGCCTGCAGCTGGTCTTAGATACCAATGTGGACCATGCCCAAGAGTCGATTCAAGCGCAGGCGAGAGCTGACATGCTGGCTGCTTGCTTCCCTGACCACTTCTGGTAAGATTTGAAGCGATAGCTCCTTGGTGATGAGGTTGGGACCCTGTTCCACTCATCCAGGGAATCCACTTGCTCTATAGACCTGCAAAGACACATCAATAAACCTACAGATTTACACATTTATTATTTTATGAATTTAATCATTTATTTATTTTAAGGTGACCACGACGCTATACTACTAATACTACTGCTTCAAAGGCTGAACACGAAGGCGGATATCATTCTGGGGCAAATCCGAGAGAGGTAAGAACTGTTTCTAAAACTTTATAAATGAGTTAGTGGAGAATGAGTTAGTGGTAGGACCAACTCTTCTGCGAGCGTCCGTCTGGGTTGTTACCACCGCTTTGCTCGTGAAGTCTGCCGCCAAGCAGTGATGTGCAAGCGTTACTGTGTTCTGGTTTTATGAGCAGAGTAGCTAGTGAAATTACTGGGCTTATGAGACTTAATACCTAACGTTTCAGGGTAACGAGCGCACTGCAGTGCCGCGCAAGCCTTTGTGTTTCGAAGTTCTGGGTGGCACTGCAATTGTTATGGGCCGGCGTTATGCTTACCATCAGGCAAACGAATTGCTCGTCTCGTTACCAAATAGAATAAAGAAAATTACATTGTAATTGTTACGCTGGCGTTCGAAGTGTTACGTCACAAAGTAAAATGTCTCGTAACTGACTGTAGAGAATAATATATATAGAGAGAGAGGTAATACTGATTTGTACATTATGTAATTGACAGATTCCCAGCTGTGAACGTGTGGGATAGTGAAGTAGTGACAAAGACTCACACAGCGACGCAATACAGCTTCCGTTGCCAGCTCGAGTACCAGCTGCACATGATACAGGTAAAAAGAGTTGTTCCGTTTTGGTACTAAAATTGAACCAGGCTATCAGTGGTTTTTTGGAATGAGCTCTCAAAATCTAGATATTCTGAAACGAAATTACAATTTTATAGGCCTGCGTTTTCCTGAAAATACGTAAAGATTGTTTTTGGTACGTAACGTGAAACGGAACGCATTTTCTCGAAACGGAACGGTTTTTTCAGTTTTTTTTTGGCTGAATGTGATAAAGAGCTAAAACATTAAAAAATGTTGACAGAACAGATGATAAAACAGCCCTATTATTTGTCAAAAATGACGTGACGATGACGCCATACTTTTATAATGTTGCTGCATTTTGGATATTTTAGGAACGAAGTGTTGCTGTTAATTAATTTTGCATTTCTACTACGCTTTTCTTTAAAACCAGTTTAAAAAAAACGCAGGTCTAAAAAAGTTTTTATTTTTCTGCTAGGCTATTTATTTCAGGCACATATCTAGAAAAAAATTTGAGGCTAATTATTTTTTTCTGGGAATAAAGCACCAAGATCCGTACAAATTTGGTACAAGTCCTTTATAAACACTTAAATATGAGCAACCACAAATCTTGATTTAAGTAGTGTCTTACTCCATTCTGTTGTGACATTTCTAATCATTTTAGATGTTCATCTTTAAACACTGTCTAGCTAAACAGGCGTCGTAAAAGTATTTTTTGTGGTAACACGGTTTGTTTCGTACAATTGGGGCTCTGTTATACGCCACAATGGATATATTAAAACTTTTTTTTAGTAAATATTATTTAGCTATAAATATGTTTGGCCTGCATAACGTAATTACGTCCCGTCCCCAGTGTATAGTGTGTATGTGGGGCGCGGCACTGGACGCGTGCTCGCCAGCGGTGCTATTGAAAGCGGCGAGCGCTTTGCCTGATGCTGCGCAGCAAGAACGAGCACTGGACGCCGCCACGCAACTGTTAAAGACAAACGAACTGGATGAGAACTGCTCACTGGATGGTGAGTGGATTACTTTAAATTAATAGGTTTTTTATGTTATTTGATAGCGAGACGAGCTGGTCCTTTGCCTGATGGTAAGCATAACGCCGGCCCATAACAATGCAGTGCCACCCAGAACGTTGAAACAAAGTCCAGCGCAGCAGTGCAGGGCCCCGATCGCGCTAATTTGAAATGACAGCGTACAGTTATGGTTTGGTTGTGGTTTGCTTCCAACTGTTGTTTAGTTTCGGTTCAAGCGTGTGGAATTCGATATTGCCGTTCATTTGACAGCGTTAACTGTCAGTTGTGTCGAGAAACGTCTCAACTTTTGGTAAAACTATTAGTGCGATACGAAACGGTCAAAAAGCTGTGATGCGGTCGTGGTTTAGTAGCGGTTTGGTTGATAATTTTTAACGCGATTGCCCTCCAGTGCGCCCGCTACCTTAAGACATTAGGTATTAAGTCTCATAAGCCCAGTAATTTCACTGGATACTCTGCTCATCAAACCGGAACACAGTAGTGCTCGCACATTACTGCTTGGTGGCAGAATTCACGAGCAAAGCGGTGGTAATAGCCTAGACGGACACTCACAGAAGAGTTAGTCCTACCACTAACAAGACAGCTGCATGAACACTGATATAATCCCGAGAATATTCTCTGTCGGAATGGGATACCGAGGTATAAGCGATCAAGAAAGACGCTTCCGAAACGGATATCGTTCCGAGTGGATTAAAATAACCCTGCTGCGTCTGACCTGCGGTGCAAGTACGGAAGTCGGTTCGATAAATTTGTCGAATCGAAAAACCCGATAAATTTATCGAATGTTACGAGTACCGTAGTCTGATTGTAAAGTATTGTAGTAGCTCTATATTCTCTTTGGGTTCGACCTAGATATTCGATAACTTTTGTCGATTGTATTGTGGCTCGATAAATTATATAAAAAGTTGATAAAGCCCACTTTATCGATTAGAATTGTAAATTTTACCGAATTTTATCGATCGAAAAGATCCGTACTTGCGCCGCTGTCCGGTATACCGTAGCGTGTACGGTCGGTGTGACATTGATTCCGTCGGCAGGGATCGAGCGCTGCTGGTCGTACCTGTCCGCAATGTGGGCGGCGCTGGGGCTCAGCAGCAGTGCGAGCGGTGCCGCCGTGTCCCGCGAAGCAGTCCTGCACGCGTGCTGCGCACTGGACGCACTGGCGCGGGCACTGCACGCCGACGCGTCTGCGCACACGCAGATACTGCAGGTGAGTGTATACACATAAGACCTGTGTCTCAGGGTAACGAGCGCACTGCAGTGCCGCGCAAGCCTTTGTATGTCATAGTTCTGGTCGGCATAACAACTGTTATGGTCTGGCGTCGTGCTAACCATCAGTTACAATAAAAATATGAAATATATTTTATAGTGTTAACCGACACTAGCGGATGTTCACATAAATATATACATCACAAAAATTTCGCTTCCAACAGGATTCTACGGCTTGTAAGCCGAAAAGAAATACATCATATCAAGAATTTCGCAGTCAACAGTGATTGCTCCCATAGCCTAGTGGTTAAGGCGTCTGGCCCGGCAAGCCAGAAGACGCAGGTTCGAATTCTGTTGGAAGCGAAATTTTTGTGATGTATACAATAAAAATGTTTAAATAATCCTTTATATCGTTTTAGAAATCCGACCACCAACTAGAGATTGGTCTACTGCACGCAGCCATTTGCAGTTCAAGCAGTACTTTACAGCAGCAACTGAAGAGTGTGCGCCGCCGACTGCCGCCCGGTGTACAACTGCACCACGTCAACCTGGACCCGCTGGTAAGAGAGAGAGATAGAGAGAGAGAGAGAGAGAGAGAGAGAGAGAGAGAGAGAGAGAGAGAGAGAGAGAGATGAAAGATAAGTAGAAAAAGAAAGAGAGATAGAGACAAGAAAGATAGACAAAGATAAGTAGAAAAAGAAAGAGAGATAGAGACAAGAAAGATAGACAAAGAGAGAAGAGAGATAGATATAAGAAAGAAAGGCAGAGGGAGATAGAGAGAGAAAAAAGAGAGAGACATAGAGAAGAAAGAAAGGAAGGTTAAACTCAAGAAAACCCTTTTTAACTAAGAGTGAGCATCGCAAAGATGAACCTCTTTTAAAGATCGTTTTTGGTACTGTGACAATAGAATCGTTTTTAGTTTTAAAACAGTGTTCGTTCCATAAACCATCTTCGAATAGGGATTTTGAGACCATTTTTTTATGATGTCAATCAATTCGTTTTCTCGTGAGAATCAAATGTATATATCGAACTGGAAATCGAACGCTAGAAACGTCAAAAATGAGAGTCAAAGTCAGGCGTATCTGCTGAGCGGTAAACGCCCCATACAAATTGGGCTGAATGCGTAACGTCATATTTTCAACGCAGGCCGTAAATTTTTACTAAAACCATGTAATTATGTTGCATGTAAAATGCATTTATGTTGTTTTTGGCCATGAAAAACTGCGTTTAAGTATATAGTTGTCATACATATTTTTATTCATCGAAATGTAAAGAGTATGGTACTATCACTGAAATTATTATCAGATGATAAAAAATAAGTTGTTGAATTCGGGAAACTTTTAGGTGCAGTATATTTGTGGAATTTATATATTTTTTTGTGAATTTCATTTTTATTGTGTTAATGTGATGTGACTTCGAGTAAGTATTTGTTCCTTTCAGCTAATCGAACGCCTCAGAGGAGATGTGGCCTCAACTCTTTGGAAGTGCTCCCGCGCCGCGTCACTGGCGGCCCGCGCCGCGTGCGCCTGCGCCGCCACCGCGGGGGAGCGGGGGGACGCCGCGCCGCTCCCGCACGACACGCTCCTCACACTGTGGACCGCCGCCGTCGACAAGGTCTACCAGCAGGTGGGTCTCTAGCGGCGCCAGGCGAGCCTGCGCCTTGTGTCCAACTGGCTAGGGGCTGTTGTCGCGTGCGCCTGCGCCGCCACCGCGGGGGAGCGGGGGGACGCCGCGCCGCTCCCGCACGACACGCTCCTCACACTGTGGACCGCCGCCGTCGACAAGGTCTACCAGCAGGTGGGTCTCTAGCGGCGCCAGGCGAGCCTGCGCCTTGTGTCCAACTGGCTAGGGGCTGTAGTCGCGTGCGCCTGCGCCGCCACCGCGGGGGAGCGGGGGGACGCCGCGCCGCTCCCGCACGACACGCTCCTCACACTGTGGACCGCCGCCGTCGACAAGGTCTACCAGCAGGTGGGTCTCTAGCGGCGCCAGGCGAGCCTGCGCCTTGTGTCCAACTGGCTAGGGGCTGTTGTCGCGTGCGCCTGCGCCGCCACCGCGGGGGAGCGGGGGGACGCCGCGCCGCTCCCGCACGACACGCTCCTCACACTGTGGACCGCCGCCGTCGACAAGGTCTACCAGCAGGTGGGTCTCTAGCGGCGCCAGGCGAGCCTGCGCCTTGTGTCCAACTGGCTAGGGGCTGTAGTCGCGTGCGCCTGCGCCGCCACCGCGGGGGAGCGGGGGGACGCCGCGCCGCTCCCGCACGACACGCTCCTCACACTGTGGACCGCCGCCGTCGACAAGGTCTACCAGCAGGTGGGTCTCTAGCGGCGCCAGGCGAGCCTGCGCCTTGTGTCCAACTGGCTAGGGGCTGTTGTCGCGTGCGCCTGCGCCGCCACCGCGGGGGAGCGGGGGGACGCCGCGCCGCTCCCGCACGACACGCTCCTCACACTGTGGACCGCCGCCGTCGACAAGGTCTACCAGCAGGTGGGTCTCTAGCGGCGCCAGGCGAGCCTGCGCCTTGTGTCCAACTGGCTAGGGGCTGTTGTCGCGTGCGCCTGCGCCGCCACCGCGGGGGAGCGGGGGGACGCCGCGCCGCTCCCGCACGACACGCTCCTCACACTGTGGACCGCCGCCGTCGACAAGGTCTACCAGCAGGTGGGTCTCTAGCGGCGCCAGGCGAGCCTGCGCCTTGTGTCCAACTGGCTAGGGGCTGTAGTCGCGTGCGCCTGCGCCGCCACCGCGGGGGAGCGGGGGGACGCCGCGCCGCTCCCGCACGACACGCTCCTCACACTGTGGACCGCCGCCGTCGACAAATTCTACCAGCAGGTGGGTCTCTAGCGGCGCCAGGCGAGCCTGCGCCTTGTGTCTAACTGGCTAGGGGCTGTAGTCGCGTGCGCCTGCGCCGCCACCGCGGGGGAGCGGGGGGACGCCGCGCCGCTCCCGCACGACACGCTCCTCACACTGTGGACCGCCGCCGTCGACAAGGTCTACCAGCAGGTGGGTCTCTAGCGGCGCCAGGCGAGCCTGCGCCTTGTGTCTAACTGGCTAGGGGCTGTAGTCGCGTGCGCCTGCGCCGCCACCGCGGGGGAGCGGGGGGACGCCGCGCCGCTCCCGCACGACACGCTCCTCACACTGTGGACCGCCGCCGTCGACAAGGTCTACCAGCAGGTGGGTCTCTAGCGGCGCCAGGCGAGCCTGCGCCTTGTGTCTAACTGGCTAGGGGCTGTAGTCGCGTGCGCCTGCGCCGCCACCGCGGGGGAGCGGGGGGACGCCGCGCCGCTCCCGCACGACACGCTCCTCACACTGTGGACCGCCGCCGTCGACAAGGTCTACCAGCAGGTGGGTCTCTAGCGGCGCCAGGCGAGCCTGCGCCTTGTGTCTAACTGGCTAGGGGCTGTAGTCGCGTGCGCCTGCGCCGCCACCGCGGGGGAGCGGGGGGACGCCGCGCCGCTCCCGCACGACACGCTCCTCACACTGTGGACCGCCGCCGTCGACAAGGTCTACCAGCAGGTGGGTCTCTAGCGGCGCCAGGCGAGCCTGCGCCTTGTGTCTAACTGGCTAGGGGCTGTAGTCGCGTGCGCCTGCGCCGCCACCGCGGGGGAGCGGGGGGACGCCGCGCCGCTCCCGCACGACACGCTCCTCACACTGTGGACCGCCGCCGTCGACAAGGTCTACCAGCAGGTGGGTCTCTAGCGGCGCCAGGCGAGCCTGCGCCTTGTGTCTAACTGGCTAGGGGCTGTAGTCGCGTGCGCCTGCGCCGCCACCGCGGGGGAGCGGGGGGACGCCGCGCCGCTCCCGCACGACACGCTCCTCACACTGTGGACCGCCGCCGTCGACAAGGTCTACCAGCAGGTGGGTCTCTAGCGGCGCCAGGCGAGCCTGCGCCTTGTGTGTAACTGGGTAGGGGCTGTAGTCGCCTGCGCCTGCGCCGCCATTAGACGATAGATTATGCACCAATCGGTGATCGTGGCATATCCATGGTCGGCTCGCAATGGAAATCCATTAGAACCACTCAATGAATTCATTCAATGATTTTTTAAATGTAATAAATGTAATAAATGGTTAAATGAATTCTATTTCTTCCTAATTTATGTTTCTTCAGTCGAAAGTAAAGCACAAGTATTAATTTGCGCTATTAAATAGTATTTAATCTACTGTGCCTATGTAAATCGTATCTCTGAGCCCCAAGATACAGGCTCACGCCTAGTTTGGGGTTCGCTGTATATTATCATCTAGAACATTAAAGAATTTTTTGCATACCACTAACCAGTTCAATGTATTTTGGAAATAAATATTATTCTATTCTATCCTATTCTATTTAACAATGTTTGTTACAGAACGATCACGGCCCGGTGGTTACCATCAAGCAGTCCCTGTCACTTGTGTCCGTTGACGTCACAAAGTTAGCAACTTTCGCGCAGGACAAAGAATATGACATGATGTCCCTGACCAACGTACACACTGAAAAGGTAAGCCTAATTTCTCGGGAAACTAAATGTTAGACCATGTGTTTCCTTTTACAGTGAAAAAAATTTCGACTCGATTATTGTTAAGAGGAAACCAACCCGCCATACTTTCCATTCCAGCCAACACCGCCAGTAGTACTACGCGCGCAGTTAGTCAAGAAGCAGCTAGAAGAAACCAAGAGCCTCACCATACGGCTCGAGAACAAAGAAGCAGACATCAAGGAGCTGAGGAAAGCGCTCAAGGTAACCTCATAGCTATTAGGGACTTACAATCCGACAAGGATATTGATCAAAGTTGATGACATTTGTCTGAGGGCGCCACTCGACAAGGATATTGATGAAAGTTAATGACATTTGTCTGAGGGCGCCACTAGCACAGATAAATATTTTGAACCAATAGAATGCGACCATTAATGACGTTGCCATGACAACGGCTTTAGTTCCACCAATCCGCCACCTTCATTACTTTGTCGCACTGTACATGTCTTGTAATGATGCTAATGACTTATGTCTCGAAGTTCTCGCCCGTGTAGCAGTCTAGTCAATTTGTTCTGAAACTCGGTTTTAGTTACCGCAAAAACACTTTTAGATGCCTGTTTAGCTAGACAGTGTTTAAAGATAAACGCCTAAAATGTTTAGAAATTTCACAACGGAATTGAGTTAGACGTTTAGACACTACTTAAATCAGGATTTGTGGTTGCTCATATTTAAACACGTGACACAAGGTATGTTTAGGAGTTAAACACTGTTTAACGCAGGTTTAATGTGTGTTGATTTTTTCGTGGTAAAACCGTTGTTTTTTTTTCAACGAGCAATAGCATAAATTAAATGAGTTTATCAAGATACTAGCTTGTGCCCGCGGTTTTCACCCGCGTTCTCACAGGAACCGTGCATTTTCCGGGATAAAAAGTAGTCTATGTTACCCTCCGGTCCATAAACTTTGTCTATGCCAAAAATCAGGTTGGTCCGTTGCTCCGTTACTGAATGGAAGAAGGACAAACCAACAAACACACCTTCGCCTTTATAATAATACGGATTAGGCTATTGCAAGGGGGTTATTGCATTAAAATATTCAATAAACAGGCGAAACAAGAGGAGCTGTCTGAGATGCAGATCCGACGGGAGCTAGGTGAAAGGAAGCTGACAACATCTGCGAGGGACGCGGAATTGCGCTCCGAGACGTTGCAGAGGAAACTGGAAGACGCGCAAAATCAGCTCAAACGGTAAGGCCGCCTCTGGTACAGTCGACTGCAGTAATATGTACACTCTTTCAGATTTTCAAATGTATGCATACGACAATTTTCTATACTTATACAATACTCTAAACAAACTAGATGGCCCGGCAACTAATGACAGATAGAAATTAAAATTCGCATCTGCAAGGTTATTTTAATTGTTTTATTATTTAACCGCCGTGAAATTAGCGGCGGTTTCGACCTTTTCATTGCGAGAAAACTACACCTTAAACGCAATCTAGCGCTACATGTTTTATTTGTTAGGTTAGACGACATAATTATGGTATTAGCGCTGCAGCGGACTTTAGCTTAAACATAAGAAATGGAACAAGACTTTTGTTTCACATAGCTCTTCTAGTTAGTACATATTACCTCGATGTTAAAATTCGGTTTTACAGCAAAGAGAAAGAGTTCGAAGAGACCATGGATCATCTACAGCAAGACATCGACTCACTAGAGACGGAGCGAGGCGCTTTACGAGACAAACTGAAGCTGTATGTGAAACGGGGCGGCGGCCATCACGGTACGTGCCTTTTACTACAGTTAAATTTACCAGGTGGTAGGACAAACTCTTCTGAGAGCGTCCGTCTGGGTGGGCACCACCGCTTTGCTCGTCTAGTCCCGCCAAGTAGTAAGGGGTCCATTAACGTGAGGTGTTTAGGGGGGGGGGGGGGGGGGGGTCAAGCCGAATCTCACCAAATATCACGTTAAGGGGGGTCTCATTATATATCACGTAATGATATTTTCAGTGTAATAATACTTCAAGAAATGTTTATTAAATTAAGTAAAATATGTTTCTCCACTAAAATACTTGACGAAAGCTGTGGCGTACGGTAATGAATCGCAGATTAACGTATTTGCACTAAAAACGCGTATTTTGAGAAATCTCACGTGAGATTAGGAGGGGGTCGAGCCAAATGTCACCGAGTGGGAGGGGGGTCCAAAAGTCGCCAAAACCGCCTGACGTAATTAATGGACGCCCCCTAATGTAATGCAAGCGTTATTTACTGGGCTAATTAATTATGACTTGCTAGACGATGTTCTCAGGGTAACGAGCGCAATGCAGTGCCGCGTAGACCTTTTTATTTCAAAGTTCTTAGTGGCACTGTAATTGTTAAACAATAAGATAAAAAAATAATATGTTATCTAAATAAATCCTTATGTCAATTCCATACCATAACCATTCTACTCGGTAATGATTGTAGTAAGTGACACAGTGTTAAACGGTGGTTTAGTTAAACTATGTTCTGTCTTTGTTGTCGCTTTAACAACTTCAAACTTAATCGAAAGAGACAAAACATAGCAACAGTTTAACACGGTTTATTGATAAATGTGTAGAATGTGTTGACCCCCTAAGCAGCGGTCAAGTTTTTGCCACGCACAAATAGCCATCAAAACTTTGGACTAATGATGTTTTGTTTATTTGTAGATTTGGCGTTCTTAAGTAAGTCGAGAATGTTGTTTCTAACAAAAACTTACCTACTTAATGCCTGTCACATTCCTTGTAACATTATTTTTAGATTTAATAATTTAATAATGCAATTATCGCAACACTGAGATGCGGTGAAATCTACGACGTTGCACAATGCATCGTGAAAATTTCCGATCCGCGGCGCAAGTACGGATCTTTTCGGTCGACAAAATTCGATAATATTGACAGTTCGAATCGATAAAACCCACTTTATTCGATAATATTGACAGTACAAATCGATAAAACCCACTTTATCGATTTGAACTGTCAATTTTATCGACCCGAATAGATCCGTACTTGCGCCGCCGGTGCGGCATTGAATGGTCAGAGTTATCGTCGTATGCGATGATAATTTCGCGTTGTTGCGTTGTTTTTGCGTTTAGTCGCACCGCAGTGCTGTGGCATCGACTTGTGACTGAGATATAATGCCAATAACATTACATATAGTATAATGATATGAGTCTTATCTCAGCATTTTAGAAACTGCATAAATACTGCCATTTTTGGCGTTGGCATCCAGGGGCCTTACCGGCTAACAAAATCGTTATGTAAACAAAGGGGTTGACAGAACGAAAAAATTGATAGAAAACTGTGCAATCCATAATTTGATGATAGACATTATTATTAATTGATTTTAAATTATAACATGTTAAACTTTAATTATTGAAAAATCGTTAATGTATCTTGGAGTTTTTCCAAGATTGTTATCTTAAACAAAACTTAAAAAAAGGAAAAGTTTTTCGTGCAGTTATTTTTCTTACTGGGAACACAGCAGAGATTTGAAACATTTTGTGCAATCGCCGCCATTTTCATTTTCTGTCTGTTGATCTGTTCCAATCTCCGAACTCGAGTGTGTATCTTGCTGCGTGTAGTTGTTAAAGATCTTGTTATTTTGTAATGGTTTTGGATAAGTTTTTGTTGTTGGTTCTTGTTAATTGTGCCGCGTAAGAGCAAAGCCGGGGGAAATAGAAACAAATATTATTTGACAAGTGAAAAATGTTTTAGGCAACTGGTTGTCACTTTGACACTGACTTTTCGTGACATTTCTTTGTTTACAAAAATATCTAAGATTATGGAATAAGGTATAATACTCGTATTAGATACTTATCTCTATCTATTATTTCTATAGTGTATATTACAAATAATTTCCCAATATTATACTAAGTTTGTATGTGTGCGTGCAGCGTCGGTGCCCACCACCGCAGTCCGGGACTACTCACGTAAGGAGAACCCTAGCATGCGTATCCATTGGCTTTACGTCGCCGTATCTAAGTCTAATACGCGAAGCGTATCATCTTTTAGGCGACTTGTTCAAAGCTTGTCGGGTCCCTCATCAGTAGAATAAAAAAAGAAAATTTTTTTAGACAACGAAACAAAAAGATAAATGAACAAAATAATGTTGTGTAAAGTAAGGAATCAGTCTGGAATTATTATAAAGAAACTGATATTAAAATATACAAATACAAAAAAAAATAACACAAACATTTGAAGGGACAAAAATAAAATCGTTTTAGAAATCGTACTAAAGTCATAAAACGCACCTTTGCTATCAAAATTCTATTTTGCGTGCTGAAATTTCTCCCCTCATTATTGCGTCGTATTAATTCAATCTGAAATACATATAGATGATATGCTTCGTCTGACGGTACCCTTCGCCTCGCTGCGAAATAACGTCGCACTACGACATAACATCGCGCAGTTTTGTCGCGCGGCCTCACCCTTACGCTCATCGTTACACATTTTAGATTTGACTTTGCTGAAAATAGATTTCTATCCTTTTCTAACACCAACATTTGATTACTTTTCCGCGTCGTCATCAGCATATCCGCTGATAATTATCATCAATATATCTATCTCTCTCTCGATCTCGATCGAACGCATGACGTTTCAAAGTGGTAGAAAAGGATAGCAATACAGAAAAATCCATGCGAATAAGTCTGATCTAACGCAGCTTAATTAATGTTAACATTATAAACGCTAGGTGCTCACTTGGTGCGATTTTACAAACAAAAAGAGATGCACGTATACAAGCTGCATAGCTGTGTCTCTTTCTATTTGGAAAGACTGACAAGTGAGGCACCAGATTTATAAGCCTCTTATTTTAGGCCTAGGACCATCATTAAAAATATTAATTTGCAGTAATTTTCACTTCAAATAACGGTTGTTTACAGGCATGATTATTTTAAGCTCATTACATTATTTATAGAGCCTAGAGCATTATCAAAAGTGATTACTTCTAAAAAGATTTCAATTAAACATGATCATTTTTAGTAAAATTGTGGTCCTAAAAGCTAAAATCATCGCCTTCTGTAAATAAAAATGTGTAGTAAATGAAATAGATAATATATTTTATACAATGTAGAAGTAGGTATTATGTATTATTGAATAGAAATTAGTGTATTTAAGTATTAGCGCATCACCATCACACGTATGACGTCCACAGCTGAACATAGACCTTCCCTATAGAACGCCACTTAGATAGTCTACTCGCCTCTTGCATCCAAATTTATTAGCGCGTACTATAACTTAAATCAAATCAAATCAAATGTATTTATTTGCATAAATATGGGTGATGATAATAACATTGATGTAAGGTAGGTACATAAATTTCAGAGCGCCATACTTATACCGTTAGGTGTGCAAATATTATTTCATCTTATTAATAACATAGGTAGGATTAACCAGTCAAATCTAAATTAAATTTACGTAGGTAGTTGTTCAGATCGGTGTCATCATTAAAATTATAAAAGTAGTCATATCCATAATCACCGAAAACCCAAATCCATCATAATTCAATTGGGTTGTTGACTGTATTCAAATAAAAATATAATTTTGCCGCGAATCGGTAGTTTTTGTGACAGAAATCCTATTAAACACAATATTTTTGTTTATTTTTAAGGAATTTAATTTAAATTAAATAATCAAAATGTAATCACATCAATCCGAAGTCACGTGACCTAAAACGCCCGTGACGTCACGGTTTCAATCGGAATGAGTATATATATTTTTTTGTTTTGTTTTTGGCTCCACGTGATTTGCGCATTTAACTAGTGTCAAGTTATATAAATAATAATATAAATAAATCTCTAGTTTTGGTGCATGAAAGTCGTCAAAGTCACGTTAAAGTTTAGTCTAGGCGCAGTCGAGTCGAAGTGACGCTTCAGTAAATTGGTGGATAGTTTACTGAAGCTTCTATGGAGTTTTGGATAGAATACGAAAATACACGTTTTTCGTCTTTGTACTATTTGCCTTTCACTCATGCAAGTTTACGAACACTTAATGGTTAATAATCCACTATTATTACACATTAATACTCTATAAAACAAAGGTTTTAGTAAATAACACAAAATCAACAACAGCACATTTTCGCATTCCCGCCAAAACTTCAATGAGTATATAGCTCGTTGCGCGTAACTGCTTAGTATTTTAGAGTGATTTCTGTGATTATTTATCTGTGCTGTGAATTCCGCGCCTATTTTTCTAAATTTATTTCGACTCTTGAATATTCTCCTATGATGGAAAGTGGCTCCATAAAGGCAAATAATTCCAATTTGCCGAGAATTGATTGTTTTACGGTGGCCAATTTCTTCTCGACAAACGATAATTTCTGCTCTGCTGAATTTAGAAATGTGAAGACCTCCGTGTAAGTACCTACTTATTATACCAAAAATCATTATTTCTATAACCAACAATGAATATATAACAGTAATCGTAGATTCTAAGATCCAAAGTGTATTAATTAACCAAAGCATATATATAAATCAATAAGCTCAAAAAAGTTTAGAACTCATATTTTAATACATAACAATACATACACAGAAAACATCGAATGAACTTGTCACTAAACGTAGCACAGACTAGGTAGTAGTGGTTATATTCTCTTTGCTTGTCACTTTACAGTGTTATAGAAAATTACTCTGTGGTAATTGAACACGTGACGTCACTGCCGTTTTGGAGCAAAATTTAAAACGGCATTTTAAATACATGATAATTAAAATATTAGTAGTTATATAGAGTAAATTTAAATATTTTGGGTTATATTAGGCCCATACGCATCGTTTTAAACACTTTCCCAAAATCAGTCAACATCCCAATTCAAACAAATTAAAAAAACAACAACATTAACTTTATATTATTATTATTATAGCAGTAGTCACGTAATAGTTATTTAATTATCATTTAGAAACTCGGAAATAGTATAGTAGGCTTTGTCGGTTAAAAAATATTTTAACTTGCTTTTGAAGAGAGTCATGGAGTCAGCTTCTTTCAAAGCCTCAGGAATTTTATTATAGATTTTAATACCCATGCTAAAAATACTTTTACTAAAAGTTAATACTATGATACAAGTGGTCTTGTACCGTGTAATCTTGCGATTTAACACATATCGCCCATACCCCCTTACTATCTACCCATACGTGACATACGTCTCATTCATTATCAGCTCCTTACGCTCCCACTGCTGTGATACCGGCCTTCTCTCAGAGAGAGGGACGTATGGGCCATAATCCACCACGCGGGCCCAGTGCGGCTTGGTAATAAATGCCACGTGTCCTCGAATTTTTGTGATTCTTGAACATGCGTGTTTCCTCACGATGTTTTCCTTCACGTTTTAGAGCGAGTGTTAATAATCCGCACATAACTTGATATAAGTCATTGTTGCGGCCGAGTCGAGATTATGGTGGATACGAAGTATGGTGCGTCGGATTGAAAGTCGCACAAGTTCCCACTCGGTACGTCTCATTACCACTATCAAATTGAAAATCGTACCCGCCAAAACTGTCTTTCTTTATTGGTAGCGAGAGCTGTTTATTGTGTTAATTATAACCACAGACAATAAAAACCAGTTGTCACTCGTTTCAAGCTATATATTTTAACAGACTAGATATCGTTCGTTACTCAACATGCATCTTCCTTCCGCAACATGTTAAGTTACTGGCATAAATCTCGTCAGCCGTATTTAATTTTAGCATTATACTATACAAAAAATTATTCTAATATTCTTACTTAGTTTAAAAGCTTTATGGTGCAAGCTGAGAAATATATCAGCGCTAAAATGCTTTTGTAGCCTGTATTTTTTGAACTGGTAACGATGTTAAATTTGGTAAAATTTACAAAATAGCGATACTAAAGATGCTTATGTAGTCCGGCATGTTTTATACTGGTAACACTGTTGAACTTTGTAAACTTTACTTATAGCGGTGCTAAAGTTGCTTTTATAGCCCAACAAAATTGTTTTTCGACACTGGTAACACTATTAAAATTGGTAATATTTACTTTTAGCTGTGGCAACACCAACACCCGTGGTCAAAGAGAGCACGCCGCGTAAGAATATCAAATGTTTCTAGTTAATTCGTTATTGTATATGGGTCTTACTAATAAATAGTGTATAACGGTGGTTACACAATGTTTTGTCTTTGTTGTTCTTTGACAATTTTAAACTGAATCGAAAGAGACGAAACATAGTGGAACTATTCAACAGTTATACAGTGTTTATTAGCAACGTTGAATGTGTTTAGGTGTTGCATGGAATGTAGAATATTTTGCGTTTATTTTATTTTAGTTTATTACGAGTACTCGATGCGTTTATACTCATGGTTGGTTCTATATTTACTACTAGCTGCTGCCCACGGTTTCACCCGCGTGGAGATATTGGATTTCATGGTTTTTATTTTTTTGCGCGGAACCCTAATTCTTTTTCTAAAATAAAAGTAGCCTAAGTTACTCCTTGTAACATCAGCTATCTTCCAGTGAAAGTCCCGTAAAAATCGGCCCACCCGTTTCGGTGATTACCCGGAACCAACAGACAGACAGACAAAAATTTTAAAAATGGTTGTTTTTTATAGGTACCGCATATATTTTAATATGCATTTGGTAAAGAGCTGTTATTTTGATATTACAAACAGACACTTCAATTTTATTTATTTATATAGATTTTTTAATTATACAATCTTGGCTTGATTTTTACGTTTACGTACCACCATTCATGATCGCTTCTGCCTCTTGAAGATGCCAATTTCAACTGAGTTGCCCCCTATTATCAGTCCATAACTTAGAATAGAAGAGACATAGCGTTTATAAACTATTTAAATAGTTTTTATTGGAATAGTCCGCCTCAGTTTTTTCAGTACAAAAACATTTAAATAGGGAACACTTTTGTAATATCATCTAAATAGCTAGTTTAAAAACGACTAAGTAATTTCGAAATTTGCGCCGGTGCAAAAACTTTGTTTTTTTTAAATTGTTAAAAATCTCTCGTGACATCTGCAAGTTCTAATTTAAGTTTATATCCTTGTTTTTTTTTCAATAGTTGAATGTAAATATAGTTTTATTTAGTTTATTTATTGTTAAGCTTATTTATATTAAATTTTTTTTTATTTCACAAACTTTCGCATGGTTGTTGTTTAAACGTGTCGTCCACTTTAAAATATTCAAAATTTACTTTAAATTAATATTAATAATAATTTTGGAAGAAAATTTAAGAGATGATATATTTCATTTTGTAAACAAGGTAATGGCGATTGAACGCAATTTTGATCTAATGATAAAAGTTTAAAGATTATAAAAGTTTCAATGATATGTGGTTGAATGTTTGTGTTGTATCTGTGTGTCCCAGCTGCCTTCGACACAGGGACTCCTAGTGCAGGGAGTACCAATGAGTAACGTGCCTAACGATCGGTCAGACGTCATCGTCAGTTGTCTTCCAAAATGATTATCCTACTTATCAATCATGCTTGACATTTATAAAAATAATAATTTTCTTAACTTCCGCTTCAAATTGTGTTAACATTATTGTCTCACTCTTAACATAAAAAAAAATGAAGTCAATATCCTTAAAAAAGTAAATCATAAACAGGTATCAAGTGCTATCTTTATTGAAAGAAGTAGGAAAATAGTCAAAAAGTGTTACGGTTGGTCTTATTACACGAAGCGATCTGTTCCGTGCAACCCAGAAATAATGGAACAACTAAAAATACACAATAAAATAATGTGCTGCGTAAAAGACACACTTAGGTAACACGCTTACCATCAGACGAATGACATGCTCGACTCATCAATTATAAAATATGCCTTTTTAATGAAATAATTGCAAGACACCATTCATTTATTTAAACGAGTTTCTCTGAGCACAGTTATCTGGAATAGACCGCTTTGTTCAATAATACTGCTAAAAACACTAAAGTCGTATCTAATAATGTAAACAAATAATATCTAAGTCATAACTCTAACCAATGTCATAAATAGTGATCTGGGGCCTGTTTCATAAAAAATATTAGTCAATATTATGAGTTTAGCCTCATACTATATATGAAAAAAAAACCAAAAAGACTGATAATATTAGACTAATATTTTTTATGAAACAGGCCCCTGAACCCAACCAATGACATGCTTCATGACGAAATTTCTTTCTATATCATTGTCTGGAATTTATTTGTTTACATTAATAGACAAGTTAAAAAAACACGTACCTTAAGTTTACCAGCGCCTATATAAAAAGCTTGTACCAAGGATATTGATTTCCCCCCCTAATTCCACCCCCCACTAAGTCCACCCCCACTTGCAGAAGAGACCCCGGTGAAGGTGGCGCCAGGAGTCGCGGCCGGTGAGGTGAACGAAGCACTGCAGCAGCAACTGAAGGTTCTTAGTTGGTGAGTGGAAATCACAGACCAGTAAACCTAGACGCCGTATAATCCAAGTTTTGCATGAGAACACAATCGTTAAATGTTGGCGGGGGACGAGTGAAGACGGCGCGTTGTGATTGGTTCGGCTCGGCGAAGTTAAGCTGTAACAATGCTTAACCTTGACGAGCGGGGATGCCTGGCTAAATGGAATTTATAGGTTTAATGATCTGTGGTGGAAATATATCAAACAATCATAACCGTGCATTGCATATCAAGAATTATTGGAAACCAATTATTCTTCTAGGTTATAATAGTGACCATTTCAAATCTAATGATTTCTAAGACGCGAGCATGTTAACTGGTTATAGTTTAATTCATTAACCCTCGAAGTAAACATCAATGACAAGCACCAGAGATGGTGGCGCCATCTGAGAATAGCTTTGCCCGTGCCTCCCCATACTTCACAGGCGACTAGAGATTTTGTCACGTTTCATTAATTTTCCAGGACATTGGAGCGCGAGCGCTCCGCCCGAGTGGCGGCGTGCCGTCGCGCTGAACTCGCTACCGTGAGGAGCCTTCGCCCCCTGGAGCACCCGGGCGCGGCCGGCGCCCTAGCGCGGAGACAAGCCGCCAGCCAATTGGAAGCGCAGCTGACTAGATTGCAGACGGTATTGTGGCACTTAGCTATATTTTACTTTTTTTTTACGTTATTTGGTAACGAGACGAGCTGGTCGTTTGCCTGATGGTAAGCATAACGCCGGCCCATAACAATTGCAGTGTCACTTAGAACTTTGAAACACAAAGGCCTGCGCGGCACTGCAGTGCGCTCGTTACTCTGAGACATTAGGTATTAAGTCTCATAAGCCCAGTAATTTCACTGGCTATTCTGCTCATCAAACCGGAACACAGTAATGCTTGCACACTACTGCTTGGCGGCAGACTTCACTCACAAAGCGGTGGTAACAACCCAGACGGACACTCGCAGAAGGGTTAGTCCCACCTCTAAAATAAATATTACAACAATCCATAGGCTCCCGAACTAGTAGCAACTGTGTTCCAGGAGCCAGTGGCTTCTGCTATTATTATGTATTTGTTTTCGTGTACAGGAATGGACTCTATTCGTGGCACGATCGGGTCTAGTGCAGTTCCCGTCCGAACCCAGCAAGTACGGGCGAGCACTGCAGCAGCACAAGGAGAAACAACGAGAGCTCAGAACACAGTTAGAGGTATGAATAAAAAAAGTAGGTAGTAGAATAAATAAAGTAGTTGATTCCCCCTTCCCCTTTCCATCATCGGACGACCAGACGTACGCCAATGCGACATCCGCTTATGGTTGACATTCCTCCTATCCGTACTAAGCGTTACGCTTCCACGTTCATCATGCGGACAGCTAAAGAGTGGAACTCATTGCCGGCGTCTGTTTTTCCTGAACACTACAATCTGGGAGTCTTCAAGAGACGAGTGAACAGGTATCTTCGGGGCAAACGTGCTACATCGTCGACCGCGTCGTCGCTTAACATCAGGCGAGACAGCGGTCAAACGCAAGCCCATTTGCAATAAAAAAAAAAATACAAAGTAGGGACCGACGGAAACTTTCGGCCGCGCCGAAATTCGAGTGTTCGTAAATTATCGTGTTCGTTCGGCCAACTTCGTGTCGCGGCGAACACGTGCACGCCCGCCGCGTGAAAAAATCCCTACTTCCCTATCCCTACTAATATTATAAATACCCCATGAAATGTCGCAGGTCCCAAAGGGGCTGGCGAGGGGGGGGGGAACAGTTAGTCTTTATTCACGGGGATGATAGGGTTCAACATAATTAGCAATGCAGTTAGTTAAAACTATTTTGAACCTTATCACCACTGCATAAGGACTAACTGTTATTTTTTTACCGCCGGGCCTACGTGGTTCCGGGCGACATTTCAAAGAATACGAAAGTGTGTTTGTTGGTTTGTCCTTCTTTCACGCAGTAACGGATCGACGTGATTTTTGGCATAGATATAGTTTATGGACTGGAGAGTAACATAGGCTACTTTTTATCCCGGCAAAATGCACGGCTCCTGTGGGAACGCGGGTGAAAACTGCGGGCAGAAGCTAGTAAAAAATATATTTGTTACGTATACTACGCTACACGATTACACACTCATACCCCCGCACTAGGATTCCCTGTGTCGCAGGTGACATGGACACACACAGATACACATCACAAACATCCAAGACCCGAGAACAAACTTTATGCTTAAACAAAATCTGCCCCGGCCGGGAATCGAAACCGGGACCCCTCGCTTTGCAGGCAGGGTTGCTACCAACTTAGCTACGAAGCCGTTAAATATACAGTTAGTTTTAGTTTAGTTTGAATACTATTTATGTTACAGGCACGTCTGACGGAATTACAAGCGGAAGCGAAGAGGCAGCTCCTAGTACACCGGCCGTGGAGGTGCGTTGAGGCGGACTTCGCAGAGTTCCCGGCCCCGGAGCTAGCCGCGGTGAGTACGGGGGAGAGAGTGAGTGAGGTGAGAAGAGAGTGAGAATGAGGTAGGGCGAGTGTGAGAAGAAAAGAGAGTGAGAACGAGGCTTTTTAAAAAATATTATTTGATAGAGATACGAGCTGGTCGTTTGCCTGATGGTAAGCATAACGCCGGCCCATAACAATTGCAGTGCCACTCAGAAGTTTGAAACACAAAGTCCTGCGCGGCACTGCAGTGTGCTCGTTACCCTGAGACATTAGGTATTAACTCTCATAAGCCCAGTAATTTCACTGGCTACTCTGCTCATCAAACCGGAACACAGTAATACTTGCACATTACTGCTTGGCGGCTGACTTCACGTGCCCCAAGTGCTCCCTTGGGGCCTATATGAATAAAGCATTTTGAATTTGAAATGAATTGATCTGTTATTTTGTAGGCGCTATCATCAAAGTCGGTGGATCTGGGCACGATTCAGTACCCAGCATCCCACGGGATGCAAGAAGACACCATCTATGTGACACCAACTCAACTCGCCAGGTAAGCGCGTCTGCTTCTTTGAATATTTTTTTCTCTTTAAGGGTTTGTACGTACTAAGTACTTATAACCTGTTCCAGAATCTTAGATCATTTATGTAAACAAAGGTGTTGACAGAACGAAAAAATTGATAGAAAACTGTGCAATCCATAATTTGATGATAGACATTATTATTAATTGATTTTATATTATAACATGATAAACTTGAATTATTAAAAATCGTGAATGGATAGTTTTTGGAAGATTGTTATTTTAAACAAAACTATAATAAAGGGAAGTTTTTTTCGTGCAGTTATTTTTCTTAGACCAGTCTAAGAAACACAGCAGAGATTTGAAACATTTTGTGCAATCGCCGCCATTTTCTTTTTCTGTCTATTGATCTGTTCCAATCTCCGAACTCGAGAGTGTATCTTGCTACGTATGTTGTTGTTGAAGATCTTATTATTTTTAGTGGTTTTGTTTAAGTTGTTGTTGTTGGTTCTTGTTAGGTTATAATTGAGCCGCGCGAGGGCAAAGCTGGAGGAAATAGAAACAAAAATATTTTTCTCTAATGAAAAATGTTTTGGGCAACTGGCATGTCACTTTGACAGTGACTTTTCTTGACATTTCTTTGGTTACAAAAAATATCTAAGATTACGGAACAGGTTATAAATCTGTTTATTTTTGTCCGCAGCATCCGCGAGCTGGTCTCCGAGCTGAAATCAGATGATATCAAATTGGAGTTACGGCCTCTTGACCGCACTGTCTGCGCGGCTTAGAATGATTTCAAACGGCTGCCTTACCGGCTTTAACGAAGAAGATTGTCTTCGTTTTTGATTCCAAACCGATTAAAACCAGCGGCCACTATTCTTCGGCTGGAAGGAATCGTCGTAATTTTATTGCAATGGCAACTTTAACGAACGCTTATTAATGTTATTTAAATTCTCAATAGTGTAAGATGTAAAAAAATGTGCCTAAATCTATCAAAAAAATTTAACTGTAAAAATATAAGCGGAAGAAAAGGGAAGAGAAATGCGAACACGCTATGAATGCTTTCATAATTTATGTAAGACGGTAGCTCAGTTGTAGTAAAGTCGGCAGTCGACCCGTAGGCTTTTTCTATAAGCTTTTATTTAACTTGCAATGTTTGTTAGTTTGTTTAGGTCAGTGTTTGTCAAATTACTACTATGAGAAACAAAAGTCTTGTTCCATTTTGTATGTTTAAGCTAAAGTCCGCTGCAGCACTGATACCATAATTATGTAGTCTAACCAAACAAATAAAACATGCAGCGCTAGATTGCGTCTAAGGCGTAGTTTTCTCGCGATCAAAAGGTCGTAAGCGCCGCTAATTTCATGGCGCTTACGCGTTTTGTTCAAGGAAGTGCTGGGATAGGTGCGGTCTATGGACTGCAGTGTGGCGCAAAATATGCCTTTCCGGCGTCGACTCTATACGTAGTAATAATAGATCGATGACCGACGGGGACGGTGTATCAACATTTTCTAGTGATAAATATATTCATTATGATACAAGTGTGGTAAGTTAGACTAACATAGCACACGCGTGTTATACGACGTTTTTTAGGGTCGGCGTATCAACATTTTCTAGTGACAAATATATTCATTATGATACAAGTGTGGTAAGTTGGACTAACATAGCACACGCGTGTTATACGACGTTTTTTAACACACTTGCGACATAAACAGACTTGTATTATTAATATTTACGGAAAATAGCGTGTAAATAGTTTACTTTTTTAGCGGGTTAGAACTCTTTTGGTTGACTGCAGCCTACACAAAAAGCGAACGAAGAAAATAAAAATATTGGTATTATTATCTGTGGTATAAATAAAATAGCTGTATTACGCGGTAAATTAAGAATGCTTTTTTATCATACGTATAACTTGCAGCCTGCACAAAAGAGCGAACGAAGAAAAAAAAATTGTTGGTATTATCTGTGGTATAAATAAAATAGCTGTATTACGCGGTAAAATAAGAATACTTCTTCGTCATACATATAACTTGCAGTGAAGTACAAACTTAACTTAACCGGGGCATATTCATAAAATACTAGGGCGTTAATGTAAAGTAAAAAGCGCGCGTGTATAATGAGCCTAAAAGCGATGTAATAATGACCCACTTTACGAGTAAGTGTGTTGAAAAATGAATAAAATCTACTTTTAAAATAAGTCTTTAGGCACATGACTTTTTTCCTGTTTCTTTTTGCTATTTTGCACTAATTTATAAAACTGCACTATAAAATGTCAGAAGCATATTGTTATTAATTATTATTGTAATAATATATTTGTTTGTATATAATGGAATTATAAATATTTAGTGAGTACTTAATTATTATGGCGTATTTATTAGAAATAAAGTTATTATTAGAATTACTTTGTTGTTTGATTTTATAATTTATTTGAGACTTTTTTCCTACACCATTTCTAGGTCGTATGAAGTTGGTAGTAGGTAACCGTGCCTGCGAAGCGAGGGGCCCGGCTTCGATTCCCGGCCGGTGTTTTTCATGGTTCCCGGTTGCTTTGCTCTTTTTTGCGGTGGATTCCTAGCCAGTCACACTGTGTCTCGTTGGGATTTTTTCCCATCGAGTCACGTTGGTAAGCAAGAGGATGCTATTTTTAAAAAAATATTTTTTATGCTATTTGTTATCGAGACGATCTGGTCATTTGCCTGATGGTAAGCATAACGCCGGCCCATAACAATTGCCAATAACACTAAGAACTTTAAACACAAGGCCTGCGCGGCACTGCAGTGCGCTCGTTACCCTGAGACATTAGGTTTTTCTTTATTTGAAATTGGCCTACGTTTGACCACGATGCGACGAGGTTGACGATGCACGATGTAGCATGCTTGTTTATAAGAAACCTATTCACTCTCATCTTGAAAACTCTCATATTATAGCTATGGGGAAACAGAGGCCGGCAAAGAATTTCACTCCTTAGCAGCGAAATTTTTGTGATGTATATATTTGCGTGAACATCCGCTAGTGTCGGTAAAGACTATAAAATATATTTCACTAAGTATGTATAGTTGTGGTTCAAAGTTCTGATTATAGCCTGGCCTTATGCTTACCATCAGGCAAATGACCAGCTCGTCTCGTTATCAAATAGTAATAGTATAAAAAAGTTGTTTTTATATTAATCTGACACATCTAGGTAATACCTAGGTAGGTAGGTAGGTTTGTGTGAACATCTAGGTAATTAGTCTCAATAGTAATTTCACTGACTACCTATTTTGCTCAAACCGGAACACAGTAGGTCCTAAACCTTTGCGTCGGGCGTTAAAAAGTAAATGAACACATTTAATTAACCATTTCTCTAATTAAACATGTTTCATTGTTGCCGATACCATAACTACCCTTTCGAATTTAAGTACCCCTTCCTACCCTTACTGACCGATGTCTGTTATCCGATTAAGGGATTTTCTTTCAACTTTAACTGGACATTGCGTGTGTAGATTATCTGTATTAAAAGTCAACAACGTCAGCTTGAATCAGAGTTTTGCTCCTCGCCCCTCTAAGCCAACTCTATGCCCCCGGCCGGTAGCCAGGCGGTAGAGAAGCCCTCAGTGAAAATGCTTAGAGCACGGCCCCCGACCCGCGTCGAAATGGTTCTTCTGAAATGGGGAAATTTCGAAAACGTAATCGGGAAACCCTGAGCTGTTCATTATCCTGTCCAGCATGACAGTATAACTTTTACTTCGCCGAAACCCGTGCTGTAAATATTTATTCTGAAATAGAGAACTTGATCTTAGATTAGCAGTTGGAAAAATGGAAAACGTAACTTGCTATTTACTCTCGGATTGGATATTCCAATTTGGTCGATTGCTACCTTATTTTTGGCAAATAATTTGTTACACTTTTTTGAATTGTTACCTATACGAGAAGGAAGAATCATTTCGGGGCGCCAAATCCTATCTATTGGCAAATACCTAGAGACGCGGAAATCCCATCAAATCCGCATAGGTAGCGCAAGAATCTTCTCCGACGATTCAAAGATAAAATAAAAGTAGTTTCGCACAGAGACGAGGCAAGTGAAGCGTTTCCCCGATAGGAATTAATTTAAATACCACGCATTCTCGTAGACAGGGGCGGACTGAGGCGGGGAATATTGAGGCCATTGAAGAACTAACCCCCAGAGATGCAGTGACGTTTGGTTTGCACGAAATAAATTCCACCATTTTGCGCTCTGATTGGCTAAGCCACCGCCTCGCGCCGATTACCAGTGCGCTGGTACGCTGCGCGCTTATATACTTTATAGCAAAATCAATACATTGTTGTGAGTTCGGATAGTACAGTATTTCATCTCTCGAGGTTAATATCTCGATGATTGAGGCTTATGCTACGATATTAAATTTTTTGATCGTTGGCGAGAACGGGCATTATGAGGACAAGTGGCATTCGCTCCAGCGACAAGTAGACTACGCTTTTCAAACTTTTTGTATAGACTCATACACGGCCTCTCGCTCTACAGCGCCAGCCAATAAATTTCGAAAGCCGAAAACCGTCTAGCTTTAGGAGAAATTAAACTATACTAACTGGTACAGAAACCTTAATGACTCCACAAAAATAAACGATAAAAAATACACTAAAATAATAATATACCCGGCTACATATGAGCGTATATACGCGAATATCCATACACCCGTAATCTCTCTCTAGTCTTACATTACATATGCACATACCACACACAATTTTATTTACATTTTGTGCTTACTTTTCTACCCTAAGAAAGCATAAAAATTGATCTATGTAATGTTAGGTTTAGAAATGAGACAACTCGGTTTGAATAATCGACAAACGTGTATTTTCAATCGTAGTACAATGAGGAGTTGAGGACTGCTGTCCTTCCCCGCGTCTTCCCCTTGCGTAGCGCTGGGACGACTACGGCGTAGCACTGACTTGCTGACGTCATGGCGTAGCACCACAGCACCACACCATCTTCTACCTTTATTCAGTAACTACAAGTGTCCTGTAGGGTTATTTTAATTCACTCGGAATGATTCCGTGTAGGAAGCGACTGTTTCCGATCGTTTATATTTCGGAAACGCATCCCGACAGAGAAATATTGTACTCAGTTAGTTTTTTCATGTAACCGACCACTATTCGGTCATAATTGAGTGACCCATTTGCGGGTGCACCTTAATCCGTTACTGTACTAAACACGACACAATGGCAGAGGGCGCCTCGATCGAAGATTCCCCGGGATCGCTAGCCACGGTACATAGCGAGATATTTAGCGTAATGGGGATCCCGGGGGTGTTATTAGCAGTAACATTGGGTTTTAACGAAGCTAATTTATGTCGTATTTGACAAAAGGCACATAGTAAATTCTTTATTTAGGTACACAATCTAAATTTTAGATTAATTTTAAATAATGTATATGAGCATACTGTCCTACCGCGCAGATCTTTAATGTGTCTCTATACTTTATGAAATATATTTTATAGTGTTAACCGACACTAGCGGATGTTCACACAAAATACCTATACATATACATCACAAAAATTTCGCGTCCAACAGGATTCGAACCTGCGTCTTCTGATATCTAGACCATCTATCTATGTTTATCTAGATGGAGTAGGCAATCGCTACAAAGCGAGGTCTGCTAGATGGAGCTACGACAGTTACGGCTATTTCGCAGTCAACATCGATTGCTCCCATAGCCTAGTTGGTTAAGGCATCTGGTCTAGATAGATAACCAGAAGACGCAGGTTCGAAACCTGGTGGAAGCGAAATTTTTGTGATGTATACGATGTGTTTACCCGTAAGAGGTTTTGCATTAGGCACAACACCTAAGTAAATGTTTCTAAAACACATGTTACAATGTAATAACTGTAGGTGAACCATAAATAAATAAATCTGCATATCATGAACATAACTTGACTGCCTTTTTCCTCAGTTACCTACTTCAGCTAGTTCTTCGGATTTAGAGTAAGCCAGATCAGCAAAGAAGTCTATGGTAAACAAATAATAACGCACTTGTTGGTCGTAATAAATCACAAAATATATACAACGATATTGTTGAGGGCGCCGCAAATGGCCCCACCTGCAGAGGGGACGATGTTTGTCGCTTTTTATATTAGCTGGGAGGGTGACTTTTGTATAAAAGGGTATTTTGCATTTAGTGCGTTAGCATTTTTTAAGCAATCACAACATTCGTCATCAGCGTCATCCTGGAAGAGGATTAATCCTATCCGATGACTGCTATAAAATAATTATAGTATCAAGTCCTCCTTTTTAACCGACTTCAAAAAAGAAGGAAATTCTATGTTCGACTGATTATATTTTTTATTCGTGTATGTTCACAGATTTCTCCGTCAATAGGGCTGTTGACACCGTATTTTTTATGATGTCAATCTCTTCGTTTCCTCATGAAAATCAATTTAGCTATATCGAAAAAGTGGAAAGCGAACTCTAGAAGCGTCAAAAATGAGAGTCATAGTCGGGTGTATCTACTGGGCGTGGCGAAAACCGTGGCGAATGACGATAAAACCATTTATACATTTATGTTAAAATATTCTTCGTTCCATAAACCAGTCTTCGAATTGTGAGATGCGAATATTCACTTCATATTGAGGAAAGTAGATACTGCTTCATTTCGTTTTCGAAAAAATCGAGAACTACCTATCTCTAATTTAAATTTTGAACCATTCGAACTGTCAATTTTATTTATCGAAAAGATCGGTACTAGCACTGCAGGTGAGACAGCACTCAAAATGCACGCTATAAAAAGAATGCTCACCACACAATGTTTTTCCTAGCCAGAAATCGAACCTGGGCTTTGCAGACGGTTTACTTGGCTTCGTAGCCACAACTTCGCATCAAGGGTAGCAGAATTCATTATCCAACCTGCTTGAATATTACAAAAAACAATATCAAAACCACCCCGGTATTTATCCACCCCGCCAGATCGTTTAATTTAACACATAGTTATTGCAGAGTTCACATCAAAGCTTTTACGGAATAATTTCATAAAGTGCCCGCCTTTGATCCAAAGCATTCATAATAAAAATATTCAATAACGCGCGGTGGAGCGCTGGGGTTGCTAGCATAAAAACGGTTTGAAGATTTTTTTTAATGGATTATATCTTTAAATATTTTTTTTGTACTTTTCGGTAACGAGACGAGCGAGTCGTTTGCCTGATGGTACGCATACCACATTACCACATCGTCGCTTAAGATCATGCGAGAAAGTGGTCAATGCTAACCATAAAAAATAATTCTTCTATTTGTTAGTGAGGAACTAAAGCTGTGATTATATCTAACACATAAAAAAAATTGTAAAAATCAGTTGAGTACCTAACATTCATAAAAAATATACATGTATAGTACTTACCATAATTATAGATTCCTTATGTAATTATTATGTTTAATGTTGTCTTAACCTCTTCCATTATAGTTTGCTGCGTGAAGAACAAAAAGTTATTAGTAAAATATCATGAAAATAAACAACAAAAACCTTTATTTATTTAATTTTACACCCTGGCAACACCGCCAGCGCCGGCAACAAAAGCGCGGGTAATTATTACATTCCGCGGCCGCTGTATTCACTCGCGAAATATGATTTGTTGCCGCGGTGGAGGTACGAACGTATTTGTATTCTCTTTGGTACGAACGATTTACCTAATAACAAATACATAAAATATAAGAAAAGGAACTGCAGGTTGAAAGAACTGATTCTTTATATCCACACGCCACAGCAGGATACAGCAGCTTAGCTTGTGAAGTCAGCCGCCGAGCAGTAATGTGCAAGCATTACTGTGTTCCGGTTTGATGAGCAGAGTAGCCAGTGAAATTATTGGCCTTATGAGACTTAATACCTAATGTCTCATGGTAGCGAACGCACTACAGTGCCGCGCAGGCCTTTGTGTTTTAAAGTTCTGAGTGGCACGGCAATTGTTATGGGCCGGCGTTATGCTTACCATCAGGCAAACGACCAGCTCGTCTCCTTATCAAATAGCATTAAAAAATCCTATTGTGTATATCGGAGCAACGACGTCACAGGCGAGCTTCATGGACGGTGTAAAATGACAACAATCAAAACATGTTAACTTTGGTTTACTAATTAACGTTTAGAACCATAAATTACTCATTGGATTGTTAATAATTTAACTTAAACTTTGATTAACTAATTAATGTTTGTGAACCATTAATTACTCATTGAATTGTTAAAACTAGACAAATGATTGTAAAACTGAACAAATTCACTGTAAACACAATTTTTTAAAAGATTGCCGACAAGTTTCTTGCCCATTCTTCTTGTACGGCCTATTACTTGGAATGGGCGCCTAGAGTCATTTATTTTAACTATCATGAGTGCTCTCCTGGGCCCCATGTTAATAAAAAGTAATGAATTTCAATTGAAGATTAAAATCTAAAGTAGAATGACAAGATCTAACAAGTTTTATAAAGATTCTTTGTCACAATCTGTTTTGCTATAAATACGAGCGACCGACTGTTGGAAAAAGCAGTGTTGCGCCTACCGTCGGACCGTTCAGATCTCCCATATAACCTTGCCGAAATAAATGGTTGAGATAAATCGAGTTTCTACGTGTTTTCTTTCTACGAGGGGTGAGCGGTCACCATGATGCTGAAGATGTTGACGTCACCGGTGGTGACGTCACCGTTTTTAAAAAGACCCCTGGACTCGCCGCCCCGTCATCAGAAGTGGGATTGGAACGGAACAACCTAGCTTTCCAATCCTAGCCTTCTCACCCGCTTGTCACCTGAAGTACCAGCGCAGATGAAGTGGGATTGGAACGGAACAACCTAGCTTTCCAATCCTAGCCTTCTCACCCGCTTGTCACCTGAAGGACCAGCACAAATGGGCAATGCAGCCGAGCCCAGTCGCAGCAGAGGTCCCCACATCAGACACCAGCTTCTGAAGTTTATGCTGACACACCACCGTATTGGCGAGAGATGACCCATCACTACCAGCTCCTGAAGATTATGCTGACACACCACCGTATTGGCGAGAGATGACCCATCACTACCAGCTCCTGAAGATTATGCTGACACACCACCGTATTGGCGAGAGATGACCCATCACTACCAGCTCCTGAAGATTATGCTGACACACTAGCCGCGGCCGTGGTATCTACACGAACGGGCCAACACGTGCAACCAAAAACCAAGAAAAAGGCGATGGACACATGACATCAGAATACAGGTGAATCGTAACTTTTTCTACCATATTTTAACTTTAGACTTGGCATGCGTGTAGTGCACGCTTACACCAAGTAGATTGTACGCAAGACTATATACCTATATAGTCATATTATCGGCTCGTTAGCTGCGCGCCACGTCTTCTCTCCGCACCGGTCCGTGAGGTACTGACTACCCCCGCCGTGCGCCCCGCGCGGTACACTGCTCCCGAGACGACAGGTTATGTGACGTCATAGTAATATTTATATTAATGTACAGTTAGTTAGTTTGTCTATACACTACATCCCTCCCTTGTTATTTTAGACTTTAACCGTATAATAGAAAAGCTTTAATTTCATATTATTTTCTTTACTCATTTTTTTTACTTAATCTAACAGTTATTCAGATAGTCATGATAATAGTCATTAATAAGGTACTTCTTTTAAAGCACCGCTTTAATCTACTATTTTAACTTTTAACATAAATACTAAATCCAACTAATCAAGTGTTCCATATAATTTTTCCTCCACCTTTCTGACTTCCCTTCCTCTAGTATCTTCCACTGACTCTCAATCTTCCTAAGATGCACGATATTACGCCTGATGTGTTGGCCTGTTTCATTCTTCTTAGTTCTTCATCTCTATTTTTTATTTGACTCGACGGTGTGTGACATATGCTCAAAGTTTAGACTCAGCTTATTTTTTTTTTTGAGTATTCTTTAAGTAAACTTTTACTCCAATATTTAGATCACACTCCGTAACATGTCTTCTTTTATCAGCATACTCTTTTCCCTTTTCCTTCATCTCTTTATCTTTATATCTGACTTCCAAATCTTCCGAATTAAATGTCAAGTTCTGTATCATTAGCAGCTTGTCACAGAACTATCGACTGAATATATAATATAATTGCCCAATGATTTCTGTTCTAGTTTCTAGTTATACTTCGACATTTTAACTTCCTTATTACCGCGAATAAAAGTCAACGACAACGAAGAGATGATCGTTGCTTGGTAAGGTACCTAGCAAGTCAATTGCTACATCAACCCATGACAACCTTTACGAACTTTGCAGATGTTTTTGGCAACTTCATCACCTTTTGCACCTTAGCCTTCACACCTTAGTGCGCAGTCTACACTTCATCGCTACTATGCCCGGATGGTCTTCGTGTGCGGCCTGTAAAACCTGATTGCGCAGCTTCATTGGAGTTACAATTTTAGTTCCCCTTAACTATATGTCTTCGTAAAACTTTTATCTATTATAACTAACAGAAAAAGTAAACAACATAAACTAAAATAACTAAAACATAATTCATTAAGGAACGGTTTAAATCTTTTAACGGTATAGTCCCACTTGTTGTTATACAATCCCTCTTCAATTGGCACCTGCTTTGCTAGCTTAACAACATTGTAAATGTAACTCCTGTAAGCTGTTCTCGGATATGAAGACAATTTGCAAAGATCGATAGTGAATCTGCGATGTTTTACTTCCCCTGGCTGTAACGAACCTTAAACGTTCCACCACCCATACCAAAACCAGTGCTTCCTTCTCTGCTTGGCAATATAGGCGCTCACAATCACTTAGTGTTTTATTTCCGAACGCAATTATTCGGGGCTCCTGTTCATTAATTTGAAGTAGGACAACTCCCAATCCAATTGGACTTGAATCAGCAATGACAACCGTTTTGTCTTGACGATTGTAATAGTCCAACTTGGGAACCTGAACTAGTGCAGCTTTTATTCTGTCAAAAGCTTCCTGTTGAGCTCCGCCCCAATTCGGTGTTATGATTGCATTTCGTCCTGATTTTTGTCTAAGCAATTCTTTTAATGGTTCCGTAATCGTAGCTAAATGAGGAACCCGTTTACCCACAAAATTGAACAGACCCAGGAAACTTTGAAGTTCTGCGATAGTAATCGGTGCCCTAAATTCTTTCACCGCCGAAACATATTTATCTAGTAGGTTTACTCGCAGTTCTGATAGTTCCTGGACTTAAGAACTGAACCTTAGTTGTACAATAAACAAAACCTTAGTTGTACAATAAACACATTTTTCTTTTCGCAGTAGCATCTTGTTTTCTTCTAGAGCTCTTAATACTTTTTCAAATCTTTCGTCGTGTTCTACCAGGTCCTTTATATAAATCAGGATGTCATCATGAAATTAATTCCCTCACATCCTAATAATATTCTTTCGAGAGTTTTTTGGAATATTTCGGGCGCGCATGTAATCCCAAACATCATTATTACTGGAATAAACCTTTATTTGTTAAGAACCTCGTGATCAGTCTAAAGTTCGAGTTAAGTTAAATGTGTTAAAACGCATCCTTAATGTAGAGTTTACCAAACAGCCTGGTGTCTTCCATTTTAGGCAGCAGTTGATCCATCGTCAGAAGTGGATGGTTCTCTCACTTAATCGCATGTCAACACACAACGAATATCTCCATGGTCTTTCAAAATCGGGACAATGGGTGAAACCCAGCTGGATGGCTTTCTAATCCCTTTGAAGTAATTCTTAAATTTTCTTATTACCTTTTCCTCTAGCGGAATAGGAATTCTCCGACATGGTTGACATATCAGCTTCACAAATTCAACAATAGGAGTCTCTACCCATACGTTCTTAAACTTGGGAAACTCTTCTGTGACAATTTGATTAAAATTCAGATTAATGGTGATTTGATTAAAGTTCAGAGTACCCCTAACGATTTTGCCGTAATCCTTCCCAGTAAATCACGAGTGCCATTTGCGATGACATAAAAGGTAAGTTTGTTTCCGTTTTGCCTGCAGGCTGAATATAGCAAACGTGTGGCTATAAATTTTTTTCGTTGAGTGATTGTCTCGTTTAGTTACCAAAACCTTCTAGATATTCGCCCATGTCCTGTCAGTGATGAGATTATGATCACAAATCAGAACCCGAATCTATCAACATATCAACATTTGTTCCTCCATTCTTGCACGTCACTACCACATCGTTCCCAACATTAAAATATAGTCAATTTGTTTGTTTATAATTTGCATGTCCGATAATTCTTCTATGTTGTTCTTTTCTTCGTATTTATTTATTACTGTGTTTCCTTATCACCACCTCATTTCCTTTTCTGTAGATCCTAGTTCTACATTGAGCTTGAAAATGTCCTACTAATACACATTTTAAGCACGATATCCCACGAGCTGGGCAGATTTTATCACGAGCGAATTATTGGAACTACCATATCGACTACATTACCCACGTTTCCTATCGTCTATGTTTTTATCCGATTCAACCTGTATTTTATATACACCTTGAGCGTTTAGAGTTTTCTTCCCAAAATCATCTAACTGTGAAATAATCACTTCAAACGCGTTTGATTCCGATATTACTTTGTCTAATGTATAATTCGTCCCCACTTTTCAAAATCCTTTTGTTTTTCTTAAATCATCTGATGGACATATTTCCGCAATTTGATTAATAATGTTGTCCTCTATATTATCGAGTTTGCACTTAGTTGCTTGTTTCTTAGTCGAACCAAAAAAACAATTTTAAAATTTAACTTGAGGTTCTATATGAAAACATGACTATAACTATAACTAACTTATGGCTACATCAAAACATTGTGATCGCCTTCCACCTCAGAGGCAGATACGTTATAATCCGGGATGTTGTAACTCCGCGCCACCAAAGTGTAATAGACTAGCGTTTTTCTTCGCATCTGTATCAATACCCGCGGCATCTAAATAAATGTACAAGCTTCTTTTCCAACACTCCCATTTTGTGGCTACTGAACCTACTTCGCCTTCGCAATCAAATGTATCTAAGGTATATAACGCCATTGCAAACAAGATAGTCTCGATTAGAGATACAGTTCGCAATTTAATACTGTCACATCAACACCTATGCCACTTTTACATTTTGATTTAACGCAATTTAATGCAAAATACACATATAGACGCAATTTAATGCTCAAAAGTCCTTTCTCGTCACACGCAATTGAATGCACTGCTAGATCGCAATTGAATGCAACGCCAATACACAGTAAAGGCCGTTCTCGTCACTCGCAATTTAATGCAACATCAATACGCAATTTAATGCAACGGCAATACGCAATTTAATGCTATGCCAATATGCAATTGAATGCATCACCCACACGCAATTGAATGCAGCGGCAATACGCAATTTAATGCTATGCCAATATGCAATTGAATGCATTATCCATACGCAATTTAATGCAACAGCAATACGCAATTTAATGCTATGCCCATATGCAATTTAATGCATCATCCACACGCAATTTAATGCAACGGCAATACGCAATTTAATGCTATGCCCATATGCAATTTAATGCATCATCCACACGCAATTTAATGCAACGGCAATACGCAATTTAATGCTATGCCCATATGCAATTTAATGCATCATCCACACGCAATTTAATGCAACGGCAATACGCAATTTAATGCTATGCCCAATATGCAATTGAATGCAATATCGTAAGTTGAAATAAACAAACACTTAAATATATACATCACAAAAACCTCGCTTCCAACAGGACTCGAACCTGCGTCCTCTGGTTATCTAGACCAGACGCCTTAACCAAATAGGCCATGGGAATAAACGATGTTGACTACTAAATTCTTGATATGATGTCTTTCTTTCCGGCTTACAAGCCGTAGCTCCCTCTAGCAGACCCCGCCTTGTAGCGACTACCTACTCCAATGTGATACGTTACAGTACCAATCAAATACGAGAGATTTTGCATTATTTAAACTTTATGAAATACATTTTAGTGTTAACCGACAACAAACAACAACACACACTTATTGGAGAATAATGATGCTCCACTAGTTTGTAGAATCCAGTATAAAATAACAATATATATGTAATAATATAATATATGGGTAGGTATTATTACCACATAAAAATACACTTACCTATATCTATATCCCGATAAAAGTGTAATTATTATTACTTATTAGCAACGTCAGATTTTCAAGGTATACGACAACGTTTTATTTAATTTACTTATTGGCCATTTTGTTTCGATAAAATACTACCAATAGTTTTTTTTGCAATACGAGTAGTTATCACTATTCAGGGCAACAAAACACAGTACAGTACAGTGGAAAAATAAGGAAAATTTCTGTTTAATTATTTTGATACTTTGCTCAAAAATAGCATTTAACTCACCAGTATTGTACTTACGTAGTAAGTTGTAGTACAATATCAAATCACTTAAATCAACATTGTTTACTAGTCAGACGCTCACTTTAACGGATAACGATTTAAGTAGAAAACTAAAAGTAAGTACTACTTATGATTTATTTCACCATACCTCACCATCTTTTTATTTATTTTTTTATGTTTAAAAATAACTTACAGTTCACCTCGTCGCCAAATGTAGTGCACGCTTACACCAAGTAGATTGTACGCAAGACTATATACCTATATAGTCATATTATCGGCTCGTTAGCTGCGCGCCACGTCTTCTCTCCGCACCGGTCCGTGAGGTACTGACTACCCCCGCCGTGCGCCCCGCGCGGTACACTGCTCCCGAGACGACAGGTTATGTGACGTCATAGTAATATTTATATTAATGTACAGTTAGTTAGTTTGTCTATACACTACAATGCGCATAAACGCAACTTACAACTTACAAATAATCCAAGAGATTACTTCTAATTTCACGAGATTTCTTAGTTTCTTGAGTTTTATTTTTAAAAGTTTTTCACGAGATACCCACAAATACCAAAAATCTACGAGTTATCCGTGTGCCGTCCGCGAGTTATCCCGAGGTATCCGCGAGTTATCCCGGGCAATCCACGAGTGATCCGTGAGTCAATCCAAGAGACAGCCGTGAGTTAATCCAAGAGGTAGCCGCGAGTTAATCCAAAGAGATAGCCGTGAGTTAATCCAAAGAGGTAGCCGCGAGTTAGTCCAAGAGATGGCCGCGAGTGATCCGTGAGATGTCCGACGAGATATCCGACGAGATATCCGGAGATATCCGATGAGATTGTCACGCGATTTCCACGAGATATCTACGAAAATCCATACCTAGTAATTCTAACCCAACTTAATAAAAAGGCCTCCAAATCTTTTCAAGTATGGCAGTGTCTTTAATCGACATCACAATTCTTAATTATTATTATCGCTGATTATTTGTCTTTGAGGTATTTTTGTGAATCTTGTGCAATTTATTCAAGGCGAAGTGCCTGTTTCTATGCTAGTTTGAAAACTTAGTGGCACTAGCGTTCATAATGTTGTTTGTATTCCGATGCGCGATGTGGTAGTTACCAAAATTCATTGACGATACTGAGCTTTCATTGAACTAGATTCGCGGCGTTAGCAACAGCGCGAAGAATGTTACAGATAATTGATATTCGGTTAACAATTCGGGATCCGAATTATAAAACGTAATAATTTTGAATCGTCGGTAAGACTGTACAAATTATTTTATTCCTTGTGTACCCTCTATTTTCGTCATTTTAAATTATTTTATTCCTTGTGTACCCTCCATTCCCGTCATTTTCAGAGCCTCTGCGGACCACGGTCATAACAATAAGACCCAGACCGCAGCATCGACCTGTATCCCATTTCCTTTAGAGCCTCTGTGGACCACGGCGTACAAGACCGCCCAGACCACAGCAACATCCCTGTCTCCCAGTCTCCATGTCTACGAGAATTTAAAAATCATGCAATGATGCGTGGAGCATTTGCATTGAACCTATAATAAATCTATTCATGCAATGATGCGTGGAGCATTTGCATTGAACCTATAATAAATCTATTCATGCCATGATGCGTGGAGCATTGGCAAAAACAAATACACACTCTGCTCACATTCCCTTGAGCATCAAATTTATTTACGTTTAACTACGAATGTTTGCATGTGAACTGTTATGTTTACAGAATATTATTAAGAAGGTACTAAAAGTTGGCTGATAATTTTGTTACATGAATATGGTTTCACTCTAACATAAAGTTAAATCTTGACAATATGGAAAATAGCAATGTAGCTTAATTTATGCAGTGATGAGAAACAAAGTTAACAGCTAGTGTACCGGTGTACGGGTACCTACCTCAAAACCAAATTTCTAGTTTTCAGAAACACCGTGCCTGGTGCAGAGCGCGCACCACCTGTCAGAATGGCCGAGTCGGCGCGAAGCGGGCTACGTCTACAGTGTTGAGCAGGGCAATAGGAAACATAACATGTTTACCTACTTTGATTAACTAAATGTTTACCTACTTTGGTTAGCTAAATAGTTTGCTCATTAGATTGTCGAAACTAGATAACTTCACTGTAAAGATAATTGATCAAAGAAAAGAAAGCAAAAAGAAAGAGAAAAGGAAAAGAAAAGAAAAGACAAAAAAAAAAAAAAAAAAAAATTTTCGTTTCTCTTTAAAATGCAAACTATTACTCTGGCAAACTTAACTGCTAGCAACGGTGGTTGCTTACAGATACCAAACTCAGAAGGAAACGTCTCATTGTTTCAGAACATAACTGGACTGGTGCAGAGCACGCACCATCTATCAGAATGGCCGTATCGGAGCAACGACGTCACAGGCGAGCTTCATGGACGGTGTAAAATGACAACAATCAAAACATGTTAACTTTGGTTTACTAATTAACGTTTAGAACCATAAATTACTCATTGGATTGTTAATAATTTAACTTAAACTTTGATTAACTAATTAATGTTTGTGAACCATTAATTACTCATTGAATTGTTAAAACTAGACAAATGATTGTAAAACTGAACAAATTCACTGTAAACACAATTTTTTAAAAGATTGCCGACAAGTTTCTTGCCCATTCTTCTTGTACGGCCTATTACTTGGAATGGGCGCCTAGAGTCATTTATTTTAACTATCATGAGTGCTCTCCTGGGCCCCATGTTAATAAAAAGTAATGAATTTCAATTGAAGATTAAAATCTAAAGTAGAATGACAAGATCTAACAAGTTTTATAAAGATTCTTTGTCACAATCTGTTTTGCTATAAATACGAGCGACCGACTGTTGGAAAAAGCAGTGTTGCGCCTACCGTCGGACCGTTCAGATCTCCCATATAACCTTGCCGAAATAAATGGTTGAGATAAATCGAGTTTCTACGTGTTTTCTTTCTACGAGGGGTGAGCGGTCACCATGATGCTGAAGATGTTGACGTCACCGGTGGTGACGTCACCGTTTTTAAAAAGACCCCTGGACTCGCCGCCCCGTCATGTATACTAACGAGTAAATCATATTATTATAGTTATCTACTCTATGGTACTTTTTTCTTCTTTTCTGGCCAGACACGGTTTTGACATTGGCATCATACATATGCCAAATTAAAGCAAAATGGGGCTTATTTTATCCGTACATGCCACATCCAAGCTCCTCTCCCTCCTTGTACTCATTTACTCCCTCCTCCCAGTCGTGATAATGCCGGCGCGCCATCAGTTACCTTCAATTAATAACCGCCGTAATCTGTTTAGATTGTCGTATAATTGCTGTTTGTCTCTGGTAAGGCGTTTGGGATTTTATTAAATTCTAAAATAAAATCCCAAAAGTACATTGTCATAAATTCTATACCTACGGCATAGGCTCAAACTGAGCGTAGGAGTGACCGCGATCCGCGACCGATCCCCAGAGCGACAGTTACTTGTGGTACGCACAATGTTGTCGATTGTGGTCGACACAATCGCTGGCTACTCCCCGCTCGGCGTGACTGGTGACCCAGACACTGGCGGCTGCTAATGGTCTGTAATGTCTGCGTCTAGTCACTAGTGGCTTAATTTAACTAATAGTGATTGCGTTTAGTGGCCACCACCGGTGGCAGCACTAATATCTAAGAAGACACAAAGCAATGTAGATGCGTAACGTTTTAAAATCAAATTAGCAAGATTGCCCTAAGTACCTACACTTGTACATCAAAGAGAATACAAATACTACACAAGCACACTTGTTAATTTGACAGAAAAGCTATTAAAAATGCCACCTCATTCCAAATTCAAAAAGCTGTCATCGCCTCACCATAGACAATATTTAATTGTTTTTCCCGTTGCGTGTCGGCACTTGAACAACATGTTATTATGCCTACGGCTCGTGGCAAGTGGGTGAAGCAGGGTGGAAAGGGGGTTGATGTAGGGTGGGGTGCACAATAGATGACAAATTGGCGGACGACAAAGGAATCAAGTTTATTGGGAGCGTTATGAGGGTACTTTGCAAGTTTGTTGAATAAAGAAGATGTAGAGTCGATCGTTGTTTGTATAAATCTAGCTGCTGTCCCGCGGTTTCACTCGCGTGGAGAGTTTGGATTTCATGGTTTTTATTTTTTTGCGCGCAACCCTAATTCTTTTTCTAAATTTAAAGTAGCCTAAGTTACGTACTCCTTGTAACATCAGCTATCTCCCAATGAAAGTCCCGTCAAAATCAGTCCAGCCGTTTCGGAGATTACCCGGAACAAACAGACAGACAGACAAAGTTTTGAAAAGTATTTCTTATACACTGAAAAACTCAATAGTAAAAATGAATGTTACTTTTATTACAGTTGAGTAAACATTAAATTATGTTAATACTCGTACTAGTGTAGCATGTCATTTGATTCCGCAAAATACAAATTGTTAATTTTCAATAAAAATTGTTTCTACTATAAAAACAGATTAAATGCAACACTAACTACAATAAAATCAAAATAAATGTTAGTATTCATTTTTTTTTTTATATTATTAGGTAACGAGACGAGCTGGTCGTTTGCCTCATGGTAAGCATAACACCGGCCCATAACGATTGCAGTGCCACCGAGAGCTTTGAAACACAAAGGCCTGCGCGGCACTGCAGTGCGCTCGTTATCCTGAGACATTAGGTATTAAGTCTCATAAGCCCAGTAATTTCACTGTATACTCTGCTCATCAAACTGGAACACAGTAATGCTTGCACACTACTGCTTGGCGGCAGACTTCACGAGCAAAGCGGTGGTATCAACCCAGACGGACACTCGCAGGAGAGTTAGTCCTCTCACTAACAAATAAATATTTTAAGCATTCAAATGTTATTGGTCTACTCCACAGTCACCCTGTTCCACCAAATTCAGTAGTTGGACATAATGAGATAATGCTACGCCGTATTCGACCATATTGTCATGAACTATTATTGCCCAGGACGCGGTATTCCATGACGTATGGCCCCATCGGCTATAGTACTTACTTACGGCGTAATTATAGTCTATAATCGTTTAATAAATGGATTTTGTTACAATAACTTCGGCATTATCGATGAAGAGAAGCAAACCTTTGGCCATAAAAAAGATATTAACTTACCTAGGTGAATGAGTAAAACCGCGGTTCCATTGGGCAAGTCTTGCATGCAAATTTGACGTCACATTTGCGTGCAAGTTAAATTCGGCTTGTATGGAACCTGCAACTTGCGTGCCGGTTTACGTTTCCACTACTCAACTTGCGCATGCAACTTTCACCTTGCATGCAGGCTAACATGCATAATGGAAACGGACAGCTCAACTTATATCAAGCACAAGTTCGGTCGTGTATGGAATAAGTATAGTTCTCAATTCTCAACCCAGAGAAATCCGAACCATCCCAGAGGGCAAGTAAGTACTAGCTCAAGCTGGTACCTACTTGGCCTACTTGGCTGTATAAATGTACCTACGTGTATCGCAGTTGACTACCTAGTTCATTTTGCATCATAATGTCGATTAGAACAGTCAACAACATACCTTCATGCGGCGGGCGATCACCTGCTAGTCCTGTGACTGAGCATTTTCACTATTGATTTTAGTAACCCGCCTGTGACCTCTTGCCGCACGACAAAAGTCGAAACCTACTCTACTTTAACACTTGCAATTTCAACTATACCTGCGGCTAATATTTCGCCGCAAGGCGAAAATCCTATAGGTACTTAAACACCTGTGCAAAGGGCGCATTATAGTATACTGTAATATTTATCTGTAGTAGATAGTAGGTACTTATAAGTGTTAAACGTGTGATCTGCTTAAAAAGAAAACAAGCATATATAAAAATATTGTGCACCCTTGATTAACAAACAAATTAAATATTATCACTATAAAAAATCCAATAAACTCAGTAGGGCTGTCTGTCACGGCGATTAGCGCTCTTAATGTACGACCCGGGATATTAGATCGAGGAATTTTAATCACCGGAGCAGCCCTGCTTTGACAGTCTAAAGCTAGGGATGGCATACGATTTTTTAGTATAAGAATCACACTCTATTTATTTTTATTCATAAATTTATATTCTTACAATCTTTACCAATCCGTGGTATTATAAATGCAAATGTTTTTTGTTTGTTTAATTGGTTTGTTTGTTTGTCCTTTCACGTAGCAACGCAGTAATAGATAGACATGATTTTTTGCATAAGGATACAGGATACTTTATGGGTCAGAAACAGCAAACTATACTGGATCGGAAAGTAACATAGGGTTTCCTTACTGATTAGTCTACGACGAATAATTTTTCCTCGTGTCTACTGTACTATTGCAATTCTCACTTTTATTCTACACTACCTCTTTCACATTTATGGTCGCCTAGTAAATAGGTGTTTAAATCATCAGTAATTTTTCAATTCCTAAGTTACCCTAACATAAATGTAGCATAGGGTGTTTCCTCGTATTTCATGTTACATCACGGAAAAATGCAAGGTTCTTTGGTTATCTCCACCCGGGAATAACGGTGGACAGTGGCTAGTTAATAATAAAAATCTTGTAAACTATATTTAGTCATAAACACGAAAAATATTCAAAGTTATTAAATTATATGAGTAACTCAAGATTGACAACCCTACCGGTCTAAAGTCAGGGGTGGCGCGCATCAAAAGCGCATCATCTGATTGCGGGTCGCATGGACCCTGTTCTTTCAATTGTGCACTTTTATTGCAACACGTACAGATTAGAATCAGTAGCACAACTTACGCTTTTATTTTGTCTACACGTTGTAAAAGTAAAGTTATACCTACTCAAAACTAGATAAACATCTAGGTACTTCTTAAATTCAGGCTTAATACTTATTTAAATATATGTACTGAGTTATGTATTATTATATTTATTTTTTGTACACCACTAGGTAAAGAGACGAGCGGCTCGTTCGTAATCATAACGCCAGCCATATCAAGGGCAGTGCAACTCAGAATTTAGAAACATAAAAGCATGCGCGGCACTGCATGGCGTTCGTTACACTGAGATATTAGGTGTTAAGTCTTATAACCCTGGGTTTATTACTATTAGCGGAGAAACAGATACGAAGCCTAAGCTGCATGCAGGGACAAGAGACTGTGGACCATGTGCTGCTAAACTGTACGGCCACATCCCTGTCGTTGCCGCCCTCGGCACATCTTGGGCGATCCGGACGATCCCATCGCGGCCGCGGTATCGGCCGCGCTGGGTTCGCCCGACGATCAGTCCAATCCTAGCACCAGTCCGAATGCTGGTGCAGGAAGGCGAGTTTTCGGTTACGGTATCGGATACCAAATTAGAAGCAATAGACATTGCCTCGCTGGCCAGGTCAATGAATCAAAAAATGACTATGGTCATTTTGAAAGCATTTGTTCAGTAGAATTGAGGTTGTGGTGTTGCGTTACTGCCTACTGTTTTATACTGCGTACCAGCCCTCTATGGCTGTTTTCATTATAAGTTCAACTTGTTATACAAAATAGGGTGGATATTGTGGACAGTTAGCTGGTGTTTTTTTTTTATTTGGAGCAGCTTTTGATGTTATGTTGCTTGTACTTGATGACAATCGATGTCGGGGTTGTCCTGATATCAAGTGGATTAAAGTTATAAAAGAATCGAGGATGCCTCAACGGTTATGACTTACAAGAGTGCCTGTAGGTCGAAAGTGCAATTACTGGGCTTTTGAGACTATATACCTGATGTCTCTGGGTAACGAGCGCACTGCAGTGCCGCGCAGGCCTTTGTGTTTCAAAGTTCTGAGTGGTACTGCAATTGTTACGGGCCGGTGTTACGATTACGCAGGGGGTCGAGACAGCACTATTTGGTCGTATTGCCGTTCTTGTCTATTTCGTGGTTTTGCATCAAGTCGCGCTTGCGCGTGTGTTATCTCGTAATCCGCGCTTGATGCAAAAGCATGGTTATTTTGACAGCAAAACGCATACTTGCTACTACTAAAATTACTTACATAAGTAAGTAATAATAGTAGTTAGTAATTTTAGTCTTGCAACGCCCGATAAGTTGCTGTTTTTTATTTTTCCAACGCATTGCAGGTAGGTAATAAATACATTCCTGCCAGAAATATATTTCCTAATTGAATAAGTAAATTGTGTCACGATTTCAATTTACCACCATCAATTTAGCGAGCACCGGCGAAATCATAAATCCAGCAATTTTAATTTGCGAATTTGATTTATCTCTAAATCGGAAGCGGGCTGAACAATTAATTCAAAAATACTTTTCCAACGCGATTCTGTTCCTTTCTCTCTCTTCTAGTAAAGCGTATTCATTTCAGTGATGCTCTGCAAGCTCCAGGGCTCGCACCCTTTGTTTGTTAATTAAATTATTTTATCCATAACAATTCCTTACTGAACATATCATCAATTTAACAAAGTATACTTAGTCCGAAGACCTATTCGTAGATTACTTATAGTAAAGCATGTAAAGCTGGGGCTTGATAGAAATCTAGTCCGAGCACGGCACTCGCCTCTACCTAAGTCGCCTCTACGACCTTTATTTAAAAAAATGTTTCACTACCACTGCGTGCTCGTGGTACCGCGGTAAATAAGCGGTGGTGCGCAAGAGATGTATGTAGCGTAAAGCGGAACAGCCATCGCACTTTGAGCCCAGGCAGGGCTTCGAGACAGCACTATCTGGCCGTATTGCCGTTCTTGTCTATTTCGTGGTTTTTTGATGGTTCTGCATCAAGTCGTGCTTGAGCGTGAACTATCTCATAATCCGCCCTTGACGCAAAAGCATTGTTATTTTGACAGCAAGACGCATACTTGCATAAGTATCTTCGGTCTGCATAACGCCGGCCCATAACAATTGCAGGGCCACCCATACCTTGAAACACACAGGCCTGCCCGGCACTGCAGTGCGCTCGTTATCCTGAGACATTATGTAAAGTCTCATATGCCCAGTAATTTCACTGGCTACTCTGCTCATCAAACCTGAACACAGTAATGCTTGCACATTACTGCTTGGCGGCAGACTACACGAGCAAAGTTATGGTATCCACCCAGACTGACACTCACAGAAGAGTTAGTCCTAATATATACCACTTGTTAAGAGTTAGTCCTAACTGGTAATGATTTAGTCCTACAGTCCTACCACGTGTTTAAATTAGAGTTAAGTTCTATCTAGTCTAATCTAATCGCTAGACTTTTATACCTAATAATATTAAAAAGTCGTTATTGAAAATGCCGTATCCAAAACATGGTAATTCGCGTTCAAGTATTGGCGCTAGATTATGATATTAAATTGTTTCACGAGAGGTGCGGGGTGGGAGGGGCGCGGGGTAGGCGGCAGGGGTGGATTGGAGGATTCAAAGCTTAGAACATTTACCGTGTTACCACCAAAAAATCATTTTAATCGCCTATTTAGCTAGACAGTGTCTAGACATAAACATTTAAAATGATTAGAAATGTTACAACATAATTAAGTAGTTGTGGTTGATGCTCCTATCTAAACACGCGATTTGGCTAAGGCATTGTTTAGGAGTTAAACGCTGGTTCAAAGTGTGTTTAAATTTTTTGTGGTAAGACCGTTAGTCTTATATAAACGAAGCATGTGCTTCATCATCAGCCGGAAGACGTCCGCTGCTGAACATAGGCCTCCCCCATAGAACGCCACTATTATCGGCTACTCGCCTCACGCATCCGCGATTGTGACGGTCGTCGGTCCACCTAGGTACCTATATACAAAGTGTATACGCAAACAGTATCAATTTTTAAGGAGGTGAATATACCTACAGGTGATGACACGACACGAATCAATACATTTTTTGACTTCTAATATCATCAAAATATACTTAATGATTACAAAGCAGAGTCACCACGGCTGACGCAGGCTTGACGCGTGGGCGCGAGCTGCGTGGGAGGCATAGGTAGGCAGTCCTCACACCTAATCCATGATTGATGAATAAGCATCAAGCGCGGCCCTCGAGAAAACCATGGAAAAACCACGATACCTTGACGCATATCGTTTCGTCTATTGTGGTTGTAGTTGGGGCTTGATGGAAATCTAGTCCAAGCACGGCACCCTCCTCTAAGTAAGTTTCTACGGATTCTATTAAAAAAATTGTTTCGCAACCAATGCGTGCTCAAGTGCAGACGCATGGTGGTGCGCAAGTGATGTATGTAGCCTAAAGCGGAGCAGTCGTCGCGGTTTGAGCCCAGGCAGGGCTTTGAGACAGAACTATCGGGCCGTATTGCTGTTCTTGTCTGTTTCATGGTTTTATGATACTTTTGTATGAAGCTGCGCTTGCGCATGTATTATCTCGTAATCCGCGCTTGATGCAAAAGCATGGTTGTTTTGCCAGCAAAACGCATACTTGCATAAGTGTCTACGGTCGGCATATTCTGAATCGGTTCATTTGCAAAGCAGTCGGTGCTCGCAGGTTTCAGCGAAACGACGACCTGCATAGACAGGCACTGCTTAGAACTCCCAACTGTTCTTTAATAGTTATTTGAAGGTTGCTGGACCTCACCACGTTATACTGAAAGTAAAATTAACTTAACAGTTGAAGTTATTAGTCAATTAACCCCAAATCCATCCCTGAGTCAATCAAAGGCTTTTCCGACCGCAAATCACTGCTCAACCACACCCCCTAAATCTGGCCCCGCCCTTCCGCCAACGCATGCGCAGCACTAGCCAATCACAGCCCTTGCTTCGCACCCCCCTACAGCCTTCCACCCTTACAATCATGCACCCTCAATTGACCGCTGTATGCGATGTCATTTTTTCGCGCCAAACCGATCGTTTGACGTCTGGCCCCGCCCCAGTTCGAAATTTAAAACTGGTTTTTTAAATCATAACCGCAATAACGTCCCGGTGGCCAGTTCGCGCGCCCGCTCAATGCCGTTCCAAAATTGAGTCGCATCATTACATCTCTATTTTGGCTAATTAGGTTGGAGAAATTAGAGCGTTTATTTTATTTAAATAGATCAAATAGGCCAGTGTTTTTTTTTGTTTTTAACAAATGAGTTTAATTGGTGGTCTATGTTATGCCAAATTCGAATAATTTAGTGATTTTATTGTGTTGAGTGTAAACAATGTAAAAGTGAATCAAAATATGTAAATAGCAATTATGATGGAACAACGTCAAAATTCGATATACCCCGCAAATCTGACGGATTTACTCGCCGTGTCGTACCAGCATAATGTCGAACGCCTATCAGCAATCGCCGACGGCGACGAAAAATTCGTCGAATCCTACGACAACACGGACCGCTTCGTCGAATCGTCAGAACGCTTCGTCGAATCATCGGACCGCTTCGTCGAGAACACGGACCGATCGTCATCACCCGTTTCAACATTGGACGACGGAGACAGCAGCCAGTACGGAGTGGATTTGACAGGAAAAGGGACTAATTTGGCGGGAAAGTCTTTTACGATCGCCGCCATTTTAGGCCTATCGAACAATGAAGAAGATGTTATGAATCTGAGTGTTCAGGAGAGGCTGCAGAACCAGAGGCAGTTGCAGAGTTACTTATACTCTGGGCATGATGTTCAGAGGCTGAACGAGGGTTTTAGGAGTATGATCTCTCACCAAAGCGGTTTGAGGCAAGGTAAGCGGATTTGTTTTTTTTTTTTCTACGACTAATAAATTCTTGTAATGAGGTTCTACTACAAGAGTTCACTTTAGTAACAGGATATTTACCATGTGTTTTATTTGTTTGAGGTTTAATGCATCAGCAGAACCTAGTGCTCGGAATGGGCCTAGAGGCCTAGATAACTAATAATACACGTCGAGGTTACCCTCCTTGTCCTGGCCACAGAATAGATAAGAGTACAAGCCCTGGTCAGTGGCCACAGAATATATAGAACACTGTACAAACACAGAATAGATAATAGTACGAGTATACAAGTTAGAGTTCAGGGGAGCTACCAACCGCCCGGGCCCCAGTTACTGTACCTACAGAGTCCGCGCCACCACTGAAGTCCGATAGACGCGGTGCTGTAGTAGCTCAGAAATATGAGGCCAACGATGTTTCACATTTGCCCTTCCACATATTAAAGTAATTTTTATGCTATTTGGTAATGAGACGAGCTGGTCGTTTGCCTGATGGTAAGCATAACGCCGGCCCATAACAATTGCAGTGCCACTCAGAACTTTGAAACAAAGGCCTGCGCGGCACTGCAATGCACTCGTTACCCTGAGACATTAGGTATTAACTCTCATAAGCCCAGTAATTTCACTGGCTACTCTGCTCATCAAACCGGAACACAGTAATGCTTCCACATTACTGCTTGGCGGCAGACTTCATGAGCAAGAAGCAGCACTCGCAGAAGAGTTAGTCCTACCACTAACAAAGTATAAAATATGAAAGTATTCCCAAGTGTTAAAGAAGTAATCCCAAGATAGATGGATAAATGCGACGATAGGGCCTCTTTATTCCGGCGGACTTCAGTCGTGGCGCGGACTCTAGGTATAATATATCTACACTGGCTTCATTTGGTGATGGCAGCTCTGTGTAGCTTTAGGCCTTTACCTACTCGTTTAGGCTTTTTCCTACTTGTTTTTTGATGCATACCAATAAGTACCGACATGAAAATATATACTTAGGTACTTAGTTAGCTTCCGCCCAGTGGGATCTATATAAGGACTTTTTGGGCTGCAGCCCAGGGCCCCGTGAATATGGGGCCCCCAGCCCCCTTACTTACTTAGTACACATTATCTAAAACAGTTTTTTTGACAAGATGGCAATTAGTCGATTAATAACACAGGGCCCCACAAACTCAAGGTCCACCCGTGGCTTTGCCCGCGTGGTATTTATCTTTATAGCTATATCTCTATGTTTATAGCCTATGTGATATTCCAAATTTTATCAGAATGAAATGTGGTGACACACACTTCAGAATTCACACACAAACTTTCGCCTGTATAATATTAGTAGGATAGGATAGTAGAATACAACTAGCTGCGCTGCCCGCGGTTTCCCACGTAGCTCTTTCCCACAGAAACAGTGTAACGGCTGGACGGATTTTGACGGGACTTTCACTGCCAGATAGCTGTTGTTATATAGAGTAACTTATGCTATAGGCGAAGCCACGGAGCACAGCTAGTTCTTAGTAATTGACATGACAGTTTGACTCTGTCACTTGTTAATTGCCGGAATCCTAGAACTTAGCCCTAGAACTTGCAAAATCGGTGTCATAAAGTTAGGACATTTCGACACTGCCTAAGATTGGTGCAACGATTTTGCATTCCTAAGTACGGAGAGACTTACGGTCTTACCACAAAAAAATCACACTTTAGACCTGTGTTAAACATTAACTCCTAAACAAGCATTAGTTGCGTATTTAAATTTGAGCAACCAGAAATCTTGATTTAAGTAGTGTCTAACCATTGTCTAACTCCATTCTGTTGTGACATTTCTATACATTTAGACGTTTATTTTTAGACACTGTACACTAAGTGTTTTTTGTGGTAGCACGGTTAGGCTTTTATACATATAAACAATATTAAACGGTGGTTTAGTTAAACTATATTTTGTCTTTGTTGATCTTTGAATTTTGCAATTCAAAAATTTCAGAATAGAAAAAAGTTGTTCCGGTAGTTACTGTTGGGCTTATGAGACGTCTCAGGGTAACGAGCGCACAGCATCAGTAACGCGCAGGCCCTTGTAAAGTTCTGAATGGCACTGCAATTGTTATGGGCCGGCATTATGCTTACAATCAGGCAAACCGTTATCAAATACAATTTAAAAAAATTAATCAAAAGAGACAAAACATAGTTTATCTATTCAACAGTTTAACATAAGAGTCTTAGCACAGAACATCCTACGTTTGTAGTTGATTTGGGTTTGTCCTTCTTTCACGCAGTAACGGAGCAACGGATCGACGTGGTTTGTGGCATAGATATAGTTTATGGACCGGAGAGTAACATAGGCTACTTTTTATCCCGGAAAAATGCACGGTACCTATGGGAACGTGGGTAAAAACTGCGGGCAGAAGCTAGTATTATAAGATACCAAGTTATAGGTCATTTGACTGAGTTTTCTTGTGGCTAGTAAACATATCAGTTATATTATTGTCATATTATATGTTTTGTAGTAGATTCCAAGATCAATTATATCTTTATAATAATACGCTTCAGTGTAGACTTAGGCGCTGTCAAACTCGAGATTTTTTTAATGTTATTTGGTAACGAGACGAGATGGTCGTTAGCCTGATTGTAAGCATAACGCCGGCCCATAAAAATTGCAGTACCACTCAGAACATTGAAACACAAAGGCCTTCGTGGGACTGCATCTGCAGTACGCTCGTTACCCCTGAGACATTAGGTATTAAGTCTTATAAGCCCAGTAATTTCATTGGATACTCTGCTCATCAAACCGGAACACAGTAATGCTTGCACATTACTGCTTGGCGGCAGACTTCACGAGCAAAGCGGTGGCAGAACAACCCAGACGGACACTCGCAGAAGAGTTAGTCCTACCACGAACAAAAGACAGCTTATTTAGCTTATAAGTGAAATTGCAAAAAGTTATATCAGCATTTCTATAAAATTATATAATAAAATTCCTTTGGACATACTAGATAAATGTGACAAAGAATTTAAAAACTGTATTAGGAAACATCTTATTGATAAGAGTTATTATAAATTAGACGAAGCTTTTGCTGACAAAGACATTTTTACAAATATGATTACTGATAATACATTGAATGTATAATTTAATTTATATTTCTATTGTAATTTTTTGGTGTTGTTGTTAATTAATTTGTACCCAAGTGACGTATGTTTATGTCAAAAGATGAAATAAATGAATTGAATTGAAAAAAAGAGATCTGTGGCTTATGTATTTGAGCCAGGAGGCTTCAGGAGGCTCTATGAGCGTCCATGCAACTTTGTGAATGTATTTTAGTTGGGTTAGTTAAATATGAAATCTACAAAGGAAGGTGGATGGACAACATTAATAAGGGTCTAACAGACCCCCATAACTTTTAACCCTCATCGGCACTGTTTAACGGTCATTGAGCCAGTTACCGGCAGGATTAATTTTAAGCTCCCATCAGAGGGTTGGACCCTATGGATAACCTTTAATTAAAACAATATTGTTACTTTTCTCTTTAATGTCGCTAAATAGAATATAAGAATAGAATCGAAGAGACATTTGTTTAGGGTCGATCATTCCATAGTCAGATAACGTCCTGTTAGTTATTTCTCTGAATCGTCTAACTCTGTGCTGAAGACAGTGCTGAATCCGGCCCTACGGCGCAAGTACGGATCTATTCGGGTCGATAATATTCGATAAAATTGACAGTTCAAATCGATAAGGTGGGATTTATCGAGCCTCGAAACAATCGACAAAAGTTATCGAAAAGCTAGGTCGAATCCAAAGAGAATATAGAGCTACTACAATACTTTACGATCAGACTTCGGTACTCGCAACATTCGATAAATTTGTCGAGTTTTTCGGTTCGACAAATTTATCGAACCGACTTCCGTACTCGCGCCGCTGATACGGTGTACCTAACAATAATGTTGACCATTTGTGGCAGATAGCCCCCGAGGAGACATGAGGCCGCAGGTGCAGATGAAGGGCCCCAGGACTCACAGCCTCACGTGTTCCAGTAGGTAAGTAGGTATTTTATTAGCTCTATTACTTAGTCATTTACTAATAGCCTCTAATAACGGTTCATGACCTAGTTCACTGTTCACCAAATGTGAAATAAACGAGTTTCACGTGATGCGTTCATATTCCCAAACCTAAATTAAACTAAAATATAAATAACTACGGTCTCCACAAAAAAATTAAACACATCTTAAACCTGTGTTGAAGACTGTTTAACTCTTAAACATGCCTTAGTCGCGTGTTTAAATATGAGCAACCACAAATCCAGAATTAAGTATAGGTAGTGTCTAAACGTTGTCTAATACAATTCTGTTGTGACATTTCTAATCATTTTTGACGTTTAACTTTAGACACTGTCTAGCTAAACAGGTGTCTAAAAGTTTTTTTTTTTGTGGTAACACGGTATATGTTTTCACTGTTTAATAATAAGAGCCAATTTTTGAAGGCTGAATGACATTGAGAAATTTTATTAGGAACGATCTCACTAGATAGAGGTGTGGTCAACTAAGAATAGTACCACGCTATCTCTTCAAGCGGGCCAATAAAGTAGCCTATGTTACTCTGCGGTCCATAAACTATATCTATGCCAAAAATCACGTCGATGGGTTGCTCCGTTACTGCGTGAAAGAAGGACAAACCAATAAACACACTTTCGCATTTATAATATTAGTAGGGATTATAGTAGGATTTTATTTTATTTTGACATGTTTCTGTGATATCGCAAGCATTTGAAATTTTTATATTTTATGAAAAACTTCGCCTGCTTCGGTGGTGTGTCCCCACAGAACAATGCCTTACTGCAGCCAGGCGTACCGCTTGAGTAAATGCGCAATATTTTTATACTATTTGACAAGGAGACGATCTGGGTGTTTGCCTGATGGTAAGCATAACACCGGCCCATAACTATTGCCAGCCACTCAGAACTTTGAAACACAAAGTTTGAAACACGCAAAACTACTCGCAGACGAGAAGCCGGATTAACATCACTGTATGGGTGTATCGTGATTCGTGGCGCGACAGAACGGGGAACGACACATTTATATCATGAATCTAACTATATTAAAAGAGTTGTCCCGTTTTGGTACTAATATTGAACCAGATTATAAGTTGGTTTTTGGAATGAACTCTCAAAATCTAGATATTCTGAAATGAAATCACAATTTTATAGGTCTGCGATTTCGTGAAAAAACAAAGTTTTTTTGTACATAACGTGAAATGGAACGCAATTTCTCGAAACGGAACGGTTTTTTCCAGCTTCTTTTTGGCTGAATGTGATAAGGAGCACAGACAATAAAAAAAATTTGACAGAAAAGATGAAACCACAGCTTATTATTTGTCAAAACTGTCAAAAATGACGTGCCGATGACGTTATACTTTTATAATGTTGCTGCTTTTTGGATACTTTTAAGAACGCAGTGTCGCTGTTAATTAATTTTGCATTTCTACTACACTTTTTTTAAAACTAGTTTAAAAAAAAACGCAGGCCTCAAATATTTTTTTATTGTTCTTCTACGTTCTGTATTTCACGCACATGTCTAGAAGAAAATTTGAGGCTAGTTCATTTTTTCTGGGAATAAAGTACCAAGCTCCATACAAATTTGGTACAAGTCCTTTACGAATTTGATATCGTTCTGTCGCATACCACGACCGCGACACACCCCGACACAGTAATCTGAATCCAGCCTTTGTCCTATACACCCTGATAAACTACCAGTCCTCAAAATAATAATAAACAATTGTTCTGTTCTGTCTAGTTCCGGGCGCAGTAAAAGAATACGCACGATATTCACGCCTGAACAGCTGGAAAGGCTAGAGGCGGAGTTTGAGAGGCAGCAGTACATGGTCGGCCCGGAGAGGCTGTATCTGGCACACGCTTTGCAGCTCACCGAGGCTCAGGTATAGTTTCACTTTGATTGTAAAGTCAATTTTAAAGTTGTAATCCACACTGATATGATGTCAGTTTGAAATACATTATTACAATGGGGAGGCAGAGGCAAAACTAATCTCAAGTGGCGGCACCGTCGCTGGTGCTTGTCATTGATGTTTACTTTGGGGGTAAACTTGCTCGCCTCATAAACATCATTAGATTTTAAATAGTCACTTCATAAACTAGATGAAGAATTTTGCGCAATGCTTTGATCTCCAGCTTCTTTTTTTTCTCGTTAGAAGAGAAACGTGTACCTTTATTTTTACACTGACATGTACTACACAGATGCATACTTTATTGCAGAGACGATTTTTTTGTTTACTTACTCAACTCTTATCCAATAGTTAAAGTTACAATTCTATATGAATGAGCGAAACAACACCAGTGATAATGCGCCCCCTAGCGGGATAAGTAAGCAGTATGGGATAAGTAAGCAGTGTGAGGAATATTCCGTTAATTACCCATTTCTACCAAACGTGTCAACAGCCATTGTCTGGCAACATTTTATCACGCCGCGATAACAGAATAGATAATTAATAGTACAAGTCCGCGATCTTTCTGAATCCCAATGTTGCCGGACCAATATTACCTCGTTTGGTAGAAATGGTACCTAATATCAGAATATCCTGCCTTTCAGAATTACTCCAATGCATGATAAACATCCCGTTTGTACTGAGAATTTTCATATTGGTGATGGCCATGACAGTTTAAAAATCTATATTGTAAATTTTATGCTTTTTTCCCCACACAGGTAAAGGTGTGGTTCCAGAACCGTCGTATAAAATGGCGGAAACACCACCTTGAAGTAACGCAGCAACGCCTGGCAGTGTTACAGAGGCACTCACATGACACCCACGAAGAGGCATAATATAAATACTAGAGTAAAAACAACGTATAAAAATAATAACATTAGAAAAAACTGTGAAAGAGCCTTTTAGTGTTGGCTGCAATTCCACTAATGCCTTTGCAGAGGCACAACACGAAGATTTATATGAGTGGCGGTGCGTCACTTGTTAAGCACATCACTATTTTTCGCAAATATCTTGCCAGTTCTTTTCATGATACTTGGCTATGGGTCATTCCAACATTGCAATAATTTTATTACATAATTGGGAAAAGATCTAGACAGATTTGTTTTACAAAGACAAGTAAACGAGGCGTAACAACTAGTAACGCGCCGCCATATAGTAAACACTTGGAAAATAATAATAAAACCTATAAAAGGGTATCTTTAGTGTTGACTACAGCTCCACTAAAGGCCTGGGCATAGAAACCTGTGAATAATTATTTGCAGTAGACGTCTTTTGGCTGATGATAGGTATTAACGATGCATAGATGTAATATACAGGGTGAGTTTGAATTGGTATGTTATACAGGAAGGGGGTGATTAGTACCATACCATGGTTGTCGACAAGATGTGAGAACCAACCTTGAAAAAATAAATTCAAAATTTAAAAAAAAATGAAAAAGCTACAAAGTTTTTTCCAATCAATATTATTATCATTTAACAAAGTTCAACATAGGTCAAGTGAATCAGCTGATCTAGGGCTGCGCGGAAGCTCTGTAGCAGAATTTTGACATACATTTTAAATGCCTTTTTCTTCAATGAAAAATTCCTAATTTCAAAAACTCGTAAAACAAATGCTGTTGACCTCCAGGAGTGCGTTGACCCCCTTCCGGGATAACATACAAATTCAGCCTTAGGCTGTATAAGTGATGTAAGTGAAACTGTAAATACAACAGGTATATGATAATTCTTGCAAAAAACTTACAACACAACCGACCGGTTACAACCGATTGTAATGATTCTTTCTTTTCTTGAGTAAGGTATAACTAAAGGGTGGTTTACAGGGGCGTATTTTCCTAGGGCCAAAAGGGCCATGGCCCGGGGCGGCAGGCTGCGAGGGGCGGCGCAACCAGAAGAAATTTAAAAAAAGCCTACCTAACTAAGGCTCTTATTAATAAACAGTGTTAAAAGGTTGAATAGTTAGTTCAACTATGTTTTGTCTCTTTCGATTTAGTTTAAAACTGTCAAAGAACAACAGAGACAAAACATAGTTTAACTAAACCACCGTTTAACACTGTTAATTAATAAGAGCTTAAATCTCGTAGGTGTAAGTTTGATACACATCAAGACGTGGGGCTTTCGTATTATGTATACTGACCGGGCAGCGGGGCCTGCAGGCCCAGGGCGCTGAAACCTAAAATACGCCACTGGTGGTTTAATACATTTTATAAAAGAATACCACCGCTAAGTGTGGAAAAATGGGGGATGAAATTCGATAAATCGCGATACGGAAACCAGTTCCCGCTTTTTTAAAAGCAATTTTATGTAATATTTTCTAAATTTTTGATCTGCTTAGTTTGTTGCAAATTATATGTAAGTAAATACAGGTGCGAGCGTAAGCGCGTAGTCTAGTCAACTCAAGAATCTTGGAACTCAACTAACTTGGAAAACTCAATTTAAAAAAATCATTATTTTTATTAATAAGTAATAAAATTAAAGTATTATAGTGAACTCGATTATTTTTTTTAATAAATAAGTGTATACAGTGAATTTAAGTGAAACGTTTACGAGTGAAAATTAGTGACATTAAAATGTATGTGGACATTTATTAGGATAAGTGTATTATAAATATTTACAATTTTAATGTAAGCACGTAAGTAATGTAATCTTAATAATATAGGATAAGTAACTTAGATGTAATAAATGACTTAAGATTACATGTGCATAAATATATATCGAAAAAAATTGATATATTCCACGTAACTAATTAATCGATGAAATAATTAAACCAAATTGATCTCGAATGTATTCATATGTATTTTTATTTTATTTTGTCGTTTGCCTGATGGTAAGCATAACGCCGGCCCATAACAATTGCAGTGCCACCCAGAACTTTGAAACACAAAGGCCTGCGCGGCACTGCAATGCGCCACCTGTTACCCTGAGACATTAGGTAATAAGTCTCATAAGCCCAGTAATTTCACTGGATACTCTGCTCATCAAACCGCAACACAGTAATGCTTGCACTCTACTGCTTGGCGGCAGATTTCACGAGCACTGTATGAAACTAGCTTCATTTCAAAAGAAATAGGTATTATAAAGGCGGCGCCTACTAGTGGCACGGCAGGACATGGAATGCTGAAGATCGTTCGGCATGCTACGGGATGCCGTAGGATGCCGGGGAATCACGTGGCATACTGAAGGAATCCACGGGATTCTACCGCTGACAGGCCGAATTCTGCCACAGCATGCCAAAGCTTACCATGGGATCCCACGGAATGTCACAGCTTGCCGCGGCATCCCGTGGTCGCCTTGTAACTAATTGTGTTTTTATAAGAATCAAGATCATTTTCACTTGCAAAAATCCTTTGCTATGCCGCTAGTGGGCGCCGGCCTTAACGAGTGCAATTCTTTACGGCCAGTCTAAATACTCGCCGAGTCCCGAACGGGTATAATAAATAGGCAACGTAACAATTGACGTAAGAACCAAACATAAATTGTAGGCTCTTCTGTAATTCATGTTTTGTCCTCAAAAACAGTTTTATTTTTAAATAACAATCGTAACTTTTACGCCTTGAGACACTTCCTAGTCAATACTTGTATTAAAATAATGCCAATGAGGTTATTTACATTACAACTTTTACGACTATTTTTATTATTTTTTGATTGATTATGTAAAGTTTCTCTAAAGCACGTACTTTCTTTGCTGTCCTGTTGAATTGTGTTTTGTACACCAATCAAAATGTCTGTCCAGCGGCGCGAGTACGGATCTTTACGATAAATAAAATTCGATAAAATTGACAGTTAAAATCGACGAAACCCACTTTATCGATTTTAACTGTCAATTTTATCGAATAAAACCCACTTTGTCGATTTTAACTGTCAATTTTATCGAATTTTATTTATCGAAAAGATCCGTACCTACTCGCGCCGCATATGTGCTATATTTGGCGATGCGTAATAAAGTAGCTTTTCTATTTAGGCGCCCTAACTTTGTGTATGGTATGTGTATTGTGGTATGGTACTGAAGAATAATAATAAAAATCATTCATAGTTAATTACTAATTTAAATACACAGAATTTGTAATTTAAGTTATTTTACTATTCAAATAATACCGTATATAAATGTAAATTTTACGAATCTAGTCATTAACGTAACAAAATAAATGCCGTTTTAAAATATTATAGTTTTTTATTAGTTTTAGCTAGTTTTTTTTTGTAGACTACACACTAGACAGGGTTACCAGCGGCTGGGTGCGGCCTCCAGTCGCAGCCACTGGCAGCCACAAATAGAGAGAAGAGAAGGGGCGCTCGGAAACTTAGGCCGCGGCCGGCCGTCCCTTGTGCCCAAGCGCCCCTTCAGTTATCTCAGTCTATTTTGTGCGGGCGGGGAGAAGCCAGCGCTTACGATCTTATGATACGCTTATGAGCTTGTGGTTGCGTTCGGTGGACAAATGTGCAGCAGCAATAACTACAGCAGCACTCCTTGTCCGCACAAAACAGAGAGAGAACAGAAGAGGCGTTAGGGCGCGTAAGGATGGCCTAAGAACCCGAGCGTCCCTTCTGTTCTTCTTATTTTGTGTCTACAGTAGCTGCGACTGGAGGTTGCACCCAGCCACTGCGTCTTCTTGTACTCTTGACACTGGCCACATCTAGCTGCCGCGACTAGTGGCCGCGACTAGTGGCCCCGTCTAGGGGCTGCGCGTCTAGTGGCTGCGTCTAGTGGCCACGTCTAGTGGCCGCGTCTAGTGCCAAAAAAAAAGAAAACAGAGGTGACTAAAATATGTAGCAATATTCGCACGTGCTCCTCCGGTATATCTTATCTCACATATTATAATATCAATTTATTCACGTAGGTATTACAATATATCATTACTATCTAGAGGTGTTACCAATGTGAAAGCTACGCGAGGTTGTTATGCAAGATAATTACTTAATAAGTACATAGAGGTGATGTAAGGTGATATCTAAGTAGGTACATTTCCTATCTGGATAATACTTAATGTACCAGAACGTAGGTCGTTTTATAGCGATCATAAAACCTTGTACCTTTTACTTTCCTTGTAGGTACTTTTCGTTTTTTAATACCTACTAGCTGCACCACGCGACTTCGCCCACGTAGCCAAAGTTAGTCCTTGTATAACATCAGCTATCTGCCAGCGAAAGTCCCGCCATAATCGGTCCAGCTGTTTCGTATCTATTGCGAACGGTCTTGCGACACTGCAAGCGTAAGCCCATGGAAGTGACTGGACTGTTACCTATAGGTGCGAAGGCCAAACAAAAATAAACAGCTTATTTGTCTTAACTTTTCTCTTGCACAATTCAACTACAATTATATAAACAACAAATGATAAATATGTGAATGATAAAAATGCGATCTTGAAATTGAATCCTATGACCGAGGCTTACGATGAAAAAACGTATATTGATGCAAACTTAGCATGATTGTAGAACATTTTCTAATACTCACCTGGCTAGTTACCAACAGAAGAAAGTTGCCAAGCACCGCTTTCGGTCCCTCTTGCTGATACTGCACTTGAGAGGCTCCAAACGCTAACCTATCTATACATCTATACAAATAAATAAAATTGAAGTGTCTGTTTGTAATATAAAATAACAGCTTTTTACTAAATGGATACCTATGAAAGTATATTTTTTTTTTTTTTTTTTTTTTTTTTTTTTTTTTTTTTTTATGTTATTTGGTAACGAGACGAGCTCGTCGTTTGCCTGATGGTAAGCATAACGCCGGCCCATAACATTTGCAGTGCCACCCAGAACTTTGAAACACAAAGGCCTGCGCGGCACTGCAGTGCGCTCGTTACCCTGAGACATTAGGTATTAAGTCTCATAAGCCCAGTAATTTCACTGGATACTCTGCTCATCAAACCGGAACACAGTAATGCTTGCACACTACTGCTTGGCGGCAGACTTCACGAGCAAAGCGGTGGTAACAACCCAGACGGACACTCGCAGAAGAGTTAGTCCTCCCACTAACAAAATGTTGTATGCGGTACCTATAGCCAAACAACCATTTTTTTAATTTTTGTCTGTCTGTTTGTTCCGGGTAATCTCCGAAACGGCTGGACGGATTTTGATGGGACTTTTACTGGCAGATAGCTGATGTTATAAGGAATAACCTAGGCGTGAGCGAAGCCGCGGAGCACAGCTAGTCTTCTATATAAATAAAATTGAAGTGTCTGTTAGTAACGTCATAAAAACAGTTCTGTACTAAATATGCATGACTATGAATGTGTATACAATAGGTACTAATAACAAAAAAGCAATTTTAATTTTATTTGTCTGTCTGTTTGTTCCGGCTAATCTCCAAAACGGTTGAGTAACTTAGGGTACTTTAGAATAAGAATTAGGGTTTCGCGCATTAAAAATTATACGCATGAAATCCAATATCTCCATGCGGGAAAAACCGCGGGCAGCAGCTATTCCAGTATAAAAAAGAGCAATGACTTTTCCACCAATGTGACAACAAAACAACAACAAAATAATGTTGGCATCCACTCCAAAGAAACACATTGGACAGGTAAAAAATTACAAGTTCTAGAACGGTTGCCAAATGTCACCCTAGTGAAGGGCACCAAGAAAAACTGACGGTTTTATAGGGATGTACGAATGATTTATCGATAATTGTAAAATTGCAAAGTTATCATAAGTACAATACAGCAATATGAAAACAACCTACATTATGAAAGTGGGAAGTAGAGCTGTGGAGAGTGTGGAGTGTTTCATGTGGATCTTTCATCTGAATTTCTTTCATCCAAAAATTAAATTATCCTGTGGAGTTGAAGTGGAGAGACTTTTCTCTTTTCTAGACGTAAAAGTGATGTTAAAACTGAAGGGTTCCTTGGCGCATTCAATTGGGATGTTGATTCCATATATTTTATGATGTCAATAAATTCGTGCATCAAATGTCTACATCGAAAAAACTGGAAATTGAACGCAAGAAACGTCAAAAATGAGAGTCAAAGTCGGGCGTATCTACTGAGCGCTAAAACGCCCCATAAAAAATTGACAGAACATCTGACGTCACTTGTTCAGCAGTCGCGGTCCGTAACTGTAACTAAACACATGCATTATGTTGATTTTGGTCGTGAAAAACTGCGTTTAAGTACATAGTTGTTATATTTTTTTTATTCATTGAAATATAAAGAATCTTTTGGTATCATTTAAATTAATATCGATGATAAAAAAATCGTTGGATTCGGGAAACTTTTAGATGCAGTATCGTTATGGAAAATATTTTTTTTTTGTGAATTTTATATTTATCATTTTAATGTGATGTAATTTGCTGTATAACGACAGTGATTATGTATTTTGTGTTACATGCAATATTCCTATTAGCCGTTCCCATAGTGGCGTTCTAGATCTATGTCCATAGGTCAATAGGAAGTGCCACATAAGTTTTGATGTCCCAAGTTTCATTTGAATTAAGTTTTATATGATGGTATCGCTTTGTATAGCGTCGAGCTATAAACCTGAATTTTGTATTTTGTTCAGCACCATGAGGGGCCCGGGTTTTTGGCATCTCTATTTCCTTATATTATCCCTACTTTCTCTCTACTATTTACACGTCTGCACAAAAAAAGGAGTGTGATGTTTTTAGGGTTCATGGGTGTATACGTGGTGTATACAGTATGTGAGTTTCTTTATTCCACCATAACTTTTAAACGCCTGAACAGATTTGGACGTGTGTGGTATCGTTAGAATCCTTACATCATTCCGAGAGACATTGGCTAGGGCAGTCGTGTCATTTTATGTAACTTTTTATTATATAAATGCGGAGATATGTTTGTTGGTTTGTCCTACTTTCACGCAGCAATAGATAAATGGATTGACATAGACAATTAATGGTGTCGATTCTGGCGTCTCATTCCTAAACTTAATTTGAGTTTCGCTCTCTCTTTCCAATAACTACCACGAGAAAGGGGTGGAAGTTATTTGACAGGTCTGAATTTAGTTTTATAGCTGTCAAATATCGTCCATCATTCATCATTCTAAAACGAAAAACCTATAAATTTAAGTTACGTGTGGATCTTAACCTAGATATTACTAAACTACTTCGGTCAGTCGCATCGTTACTTCATCTTACGTATACGAGCTGATTTAGTATGCATCTGTGTCGCGCAAGATTATGTAAATCTAATAAAAGTTCAAATTGAGATATTCTGCAGAAATTGCCCAGCGGTTGCCTGCTGACCCCAAGGTCAGGTTTTTTACTAAAATTGTAACGGGACGAGCTGGTCGTTTTCAGTGTAAGTGCTTGCCTATAACGGTTGCAGTGCCAAATCAAAGTTGGAAACTTGGAACACAAAGGTTTTTTATATTATTTGTTATCGAGACCAGCTGGCTTGTGTGCCTGATGGTAAGCACCTTGCCTATAATCATTGCAGTGCCACTAAGAACTTTGAAACACAAAGGTCGGCGCGGTACCGCAGTGCACTCGTTACCCAGAGAGGTATTAGGTATTAAGTCTCATAAGCCCAGTAATTTCAGTCAATACTTTGCTCATCAAACTGGAACACTGTATTGATGCTTGCACATTACTGCTTGGCAGACTTCACGAGCTAACTGGCGATGCCAACCCAGTCCAGACGGACACTCGCAGAAGAGTTAGTCCTACCTGCGCGGCGCTGCGATGTAGTACTCGTTCCCATGTGACATCAGTTATTAAGTCTCATTACAGGAATTTCACACACTACCTACTTTGTTTATATACTTAAAACCAAATCGGTAATGTCTGCGTACTACTGTGTAATTTTGTCCCGGTGTATGAATCTCGCAGAGCGAGTGTGGCCGAGCGGGAACTTGAGAGACTTTCAATGCGACGCACTGTATTTTGAATCTCGATACGATCCACACCAATTACATATATCAAGTTATTTGCGGATTATTCACACTCGCTCTAAAATAGTGAAGGAAAACATCGTGAGGAAACCCGCATGTTCAAGAACCACAAAATTCGAGGACATGTGATATCCACCAAGCCGCACTGGGCCCGCGTGGTGGATTATGGCTCATACCTCTCTCTCTCTGAGAGAAGGCCGGTATCCCAGCAGTGGGAGGCTGATAACTGAGTAGAGACGCCTGATATCTTCCCTCGGAGTCAGCAGCATTTTCCTCCGTGAACATCATAATCTACTGCGATAACCAAGACGCCTGTCAAGCTTGCTGTATTATGGCATAATATTTTGGGGGAAGCTTATGTTCAGCAATGAACGTCTACCGGCTGATAATCAGTGGCGTGTTTTAGGATTCAGCGCCCTGGGCCTGCAGGCCCTGCCACCCAGCCGTCGCCGCACCGCCGGGCCTTCAGACTGCGTCTTGATGTCTATCGAATTTACAACCACGAGCCCTCACGATCACGTTACGAAATTTGAGCCCTCATTAATAATCAGTGTTAAACGGTGGTTTAGTTAAACTATGTTTTGTGTTTGTTGTTCTTTGACAATTTTAAACTGAATCGAAAGAGACCAAACACAGTTTAACTAATTATTGAATCGTTTAACACTATTTATTAATAAGAGCCTTAGTTAGGTAAGGCTTTTTTAAATTTCTTCTGCTGCGAGGTGCGGCGTGCACCGCCCCCCGGAGCCTGCCGCCCCGGGCCATGGCCTTTTAGGCGCTAGGGTAAATACACCCCTGCTGATAATGATGACTAACTACGTAGTGGCAGAGTACTCTAGCAAAACGGTGGTATCTACTCAGACGAACGCTCGCAGAAGAGTAAAATCCTATTCTATAAGTCATACCTACTTTGTACTAGAATCAAGCTTAGCTAATAGTGAAATCGCAACCGGTTACAGAATAACCGCTTGTGTACGCGCAATCGCTAGTGACGCCACTGCAAGACGACATTCTATCAATTCCATCGATATTATTAACTCCATTTTCTGATCTATAGATACTAATTGTTGTAATAAGGTAGTAATGTGTCTTATTTTGTTTCAGCTAATATTTTGGAACCACAGACCAGGGGCATTACCAGCAAAAATATCGTCTTGTTTTCGTTTCCAACGCGATTAACACTAGCAAACTATATCTTCGGTTGGAAGGAAATGTCTTGAGTTCTCGCTAGTTTTCGCTTTGGAACAATTTGTTCCTTTAATATCGTTCATTCCAGAACGCAAACTATCGATACCTCTAGACAATTCCTTCCAGCCGAAGACAAGCGACCTCGGGTTCGAAACGGGTAGGAGTTGAAAACGAAGACGATTTTATTAGCCGGTAAGGCCGACTATTCTAAAAATTAGTGAACTAACAGAAAGCTACACTAACTCTGTGCTCTCCTTGAACCCACGTCGATAAAGAAATTAGAATTTTAATATGTACTAAATTGAACACTAACCCAGAACACAACTCTGGTGTAGTGCTGGTAAAAGAGGAAATGCATTTACAAAACAGCTTATCTAACTTAATTCCTGGTTTTAGTTTTCGTTATATAACAAACATAAGTATCAAAAAAGCATGAGTGCTACCCTAGGGCTCGTGTGAATAAATAATTATGAATTTTAACTATAACGCGCCTGTGCGGGGAAGCCTTTAATCAAAACATCTTGAAATAATGCTTATAATTAACCGTTCATGAGCAATGCAAGACGGAACTAATTAATTTTACATTGACCTGCCGCAGCCACTGGTTAAATACGGAATTATACCAAACAGTTACCTATTATCAACTAGGTAATTATAGTGTAGTTAATTGGTAGCTACTATTGGAGACGAAATCACATTGGAAAATTATGTCGATAGATTGTATAGAGGTATCGAGTTGTTTTATTAACTCCATTCGCAAGGTTTGACATTCAAGCAGTTTTAATTATTAAATTTATTTTTAATTCATTCAGGCCATTTTTACTTGGGCATAGCTTCCTGTAGCATTAGTTTTTGCGCGACATGTAATTGGTAGGCAACATGTGGTAAAACATAGAATTACAAAGAATTATAAAATAAAAAAATTACTCGTAAACACTAAAAGAAAGCATTTCCAACATACATAAAAATGGTAGGTAATAACAATAAAAAACCCATGAAAAATAATTGCTCCAGATATTTTATTGAAATAATAAACCTGAAATCACCTCGACTGCACGTAATCGATATCGATAAAACCGTCACATGAGACATCACTATAATTTAATCGTCGACTCTCGCTATCGTTCGTGCTTTTGTTTACATCTAAGTAGTAAACATTCACTCTTCGCGTAAACACCATTGTTTTGTTTGGATTCTTTGTTTAAATTATACAACAATTATTATTTAAACAGCATGTTGTTCATTGCCAGTGACATTCATTCAGAGTTCTTATATCGATTTTGACACGAGTAAAATTCCGACTGTTTTTTTAAAGTTGTGTTGCACTTTGGCCCGTGTGATTTGTTTCGTGTTGTGATTTTTGATAATTGTTTTTGTTTGATTGGACTGCTTGTGGATTTATTTCCCTGCCAGTGTCAATTTGTTATTCAGACCTTCGCGCATTTTTTTTTTCTGGGTACTTTTGCTGTGTTGATTTTGTGATTAATTTTAATTTTCATGCTTAGGGCATTATTTTTTGGTAAGCTCAATATTCACAACTACGATAGTTTTGTTCTGAACAAGTTTTATGAGAGACCCACAAAAATACGGGAATGTGAAAAAGTTTGTTTTTTCAACGTTAGTGATTTTTTACACTACTGCACAAAAATGGAGTGTAATGCGTTTAGGGTTCATGTATGTATGTATGTATGTATGCATGCATTCTTTGTTCCGTCATAACTTTTGAATGCCTGAACAGATTTTGATGTACCTATGAGGTATCGTCACAATCCTTACATCATCTCGAGTGGCGCTGGCTAGGGCAGTCGTGAATATTTTTATAACTTGAGTTATTCCTAATATTACGTTCGGATTGCTGCCACTTACTTAATTACAAAAAATATATTAACAAGTTTTTTGAACGTTTGCTTGAATAGCTAAAACAGACGCGAAATAAACATACATACTTTTAATATCTGTAATATCTGTGACCTTTTTTGTGTAAAACTGCGTTTTTAGAGATACCCTAAGATGACCGAGCTTGACTCGGTGTACTCACAAACAAACAAACGAGCGAAAAAACTTTTAGATTGATTTATAAATTTATTAAGAATTGTTCTCTAAAGAAATATTTGTCAAATAATTGTATTATAAATGTAGGTAAGTAAGGTATGTACTAAGTAGGTATTAACATCTTGTTAAATTAAATAGACGAAACCGGTAACGTGGTAAAGGTACCCACATAAATATATTTATTTCGTTAAATGTTAGTTTTAACTTCCACACATTATCATAATTATATTTTAAAACCTACCATAATAATGTAAATAAAAAATTACCTGTAGGTACCTATTACGTAGGTAATGGATGTTTTTAAAGTAATAATTTTTAATAATTGACTTCCTTTCTCCTTGAAATTGTAGTTGGATGAACGAAAACACATTTCACAATCCTCTTGGAACATTTAGCTTGTCATGGCAGGCTCCCCCAACCACAAAGTACGATTCCAACAAACGATTCTGTTGCCAACCTCAGGGCCCCGATCGCGCTAATTTGAAATGACAGCGTACAGTTATGGTTTGGTTGTGGTTTGATACCAACTGTTGTTTAGTTTCGGTTCAGGCGTGTGGAATTCGATATTGCCGTTCATTTGACAGCGTTAACTGTCAGTTGTTGTCGAGAAACGTCTCAACTTTTGGTAAAACTATTAGTGCGATACGAAACGGTCATAAAGCTGTGATGCGGTTGTGGTTTAGTAGCGGTTTGGTTGATAATTTTTAACGCGATTGCCCTCCAGGGCAGGATACTCCGCGCCGCTATCTCGCTCGCGCATCACAACATTTTTGAAGATAAACAATCACTTAATATAATTACGAAAAATCGCATTCGGTAAATTTGCTGGCAATAACATTACAAAAGTTTATCAAAAATTCCTTTTTAATGCACTTAAGTTTTCAAACCTAAAAATGGGATTTTATGTTTTGCCCATTTTCACGTATGAAAACCTGATGGGATCAAAATGATACTTTTGCCGTGCCTTTGTAATGTTATAGCCAGTAAATTCACCGAATGCGATTTTTCATAACTATATCAAAATATTGTTTATCTTCAATAATGTTGAGATGCGCGAGCGAGAAAGCGGCGCGGAGTATCCTGCTCTTAAGAGGTCACGGTATGCCGACGATGGAACAAGGGTTCCAAGCTTTTATTAACTTTGATTTGTTTGTCAGTACAAATCGAAGCGCATTTAACTCAAGCACTAACGTAAAAGATTTAACACGTAATGAAGTAATAGCCCAGCTTGATATAAAATTAATCACAAAATTATGGATGCTTAGTAGGTACCAACATAGATAATAGGTATTTAAAATGGACACACTACGCGGTAAGTGAAAATAATCATTTTATAATACATAAAATCAATAAGTAGTTATGTTTGCATGTTTGTATCATTATTCGTTATTATTTATTGTTTGTTGACGACTCCGTAGCTAATTTGGTAGTAACCCTGCCTGCAAAGCGAGTGGTCCTGGGTTCGATTCCCGGCCGGGGCAGATTTTGTGTAAGCGTAAAGTTTGTTCTCGGGTCTTGGATGTTTGTGATGTGTATCCTGTGTATGTCCATGCCACCTGCGACACAGGGAATCCTAGTGCGGGGGTATAAGTGTAAGAGTTTATCATCAGCCAGAAGATGCCCACTGCTGGACAATTTTTTTGTACGTTTCTTTAAAGTCTGGCCGGTCGTTTGCCATGTGGTAAGCCTATTATGACGCCCATAACAATTGAACTTTGAAACACCTTAAAGGCCTGCGCGGCACTGCACTGCGCTCGTTACCCTGAGACAGTAGGTAATTAAGGCTCATAAGATTGGGATTGGGATGTAGGGAGAGTGAAATTATTGCGTAATTTCACTATAGGCACTATAAGTAGGTAATGATCATTTTGCGGCGAATCCATTGTCATTTTTAAACCATTTGTTTAATACAATTGAGGCCCAGGTTACAACCAAAAGATCAAGCTTGAGACATGTTCATTTTTAACCGACCCCAAAAAAGGAGGAGGTTCTCAGTTTGCCTGTTTTTTGTATACGTATATCACATAGAGATATAGTGTATCACGTGTTTGTTACGCGATTTTTTTATATTCTATTATTATTTATACTATTACTACTCGGAAACGATTTGAATGGTTTAAACTGCATATCTAAATATGCATTAACTCCGAAGCTAAACGATAGAAATCATTTCCAGCTTTTTTAAAAAGCATTCAAATTCAAAATGCTTTACCTATTCATATAGGCCCCAACGGAGCACTTATGAAGATTAAAATCAATGACTCTAACATTTTTTTTCATCCCACCCCTAATCTCTCTAATCAGTTCCTCACTAATTTTCAGATTCCCGCGCAACCGGCGAAGACGTTAACTTAACCTCTTTGGAAGAACATTACGTCGATTTCGATCGATGGATTATCAGAATCAGCAGGGTTTATTTGAAAAGGTAATTTTTGGTTTTTTAAATGCTGGCTTTTATCTCGCTCAAAGGATCAGCCTTGCCATCCAGCGGAGCAACGCGGCCAGCATTTTGGGAATTTTTGAACTACCAATCTTTAGTCCATTTTGCTGTCTGATAGTTATTTTTTGTTTATGGCTCCACGTGGTTTACGTATTTAGCCAGTGTCAAGTTACCTATAATAAATTTCTAGTTTTGGTGCATGAAAGTTGTCAGTCACGTTATTCTTAGGCGCGGTCGAGTCAAAGTGACGCTTCAGTAAAGCGGAATTATTTTATGACGTCTTGTAGAATCATCCGGAAAAGCTCATAGTTTGTACGCACACGAGATGAAGCTAGTCAGTAATAAATGCGAAAGTTTGCTAGTTTCTCCTTCTTTCACATCGACATGATTTTTTGCATAGAAATAGTCTATGGAATAGAGTTGGACACTGGCTATATTTTTCCTTGAAAAATGCAAGGTTCCTCTTTGAGTTTCTAAGTGAAACCGCGGCTATCCGCCGGTCACCTAGTCTACTTTTTTTTTGTAACTGCCATCAAACAAAATAACTTTTAAGAAAAATACTCCCTGAAAAACTGTTTTACATTTAATTTAACAATTCACAAACATTAAAAGTATTTAAATTAATTTTAATTTTCCAGATGTCGAGAGCCACTAGAAGATACAAAAGGACAATCACAAAGCAACGCAGAAAAATATAATTTGCACGAGTTTTTAATTCATGGTATTTTTATACAGAAAACACCAGTGACACATTTTGATTGTAATAAAATAAATACTACGCGTATTTCTAACGACAGCGATAGTTTTGTAAGCAACGATTACGTGATGTTAAGTTTTATTAAGAAAAGCAAATATATGAGATCGAAACTGTAATTTTTTTTGTTTCTTGAATTATTTTTTATATACGCGACAGCCGTTATCAGCTCCCATTGCTGGGACCGGCCTTCTCTCAGAGAGAGAGGTATGGGCCATAATCCAGCACGCGGGCCCAGTGCAGCTGGATGTCACGTGTCCTCGAGTGTTGTGGTTCTTGAACATGCGGGTTACCTCACGATGTTTTCCTTCACCGTTTTAAAGCGAGTGTCAATAATCCGCACATAACTTGATATAAGTCATTGGTGCGGCCGAGTCGAGATTCGAACTATGGTGCGTCGGATTGAAAGTCACACAAGTTCCCGCTCGGACACACTCGCTCATTATCATATTAGTAGGATAAAATAAAGTATATTAAAATCACGTCTCTAAACACCCTACGGTTGCCTGGAAGAGATCGCTGCTTAGAGAGAAGGCCGCCGATTGTACTAATTTGTAAGAGCTTTTGTAATTTTTTTTCTTATCGTGCAATAAATTGTTATCTATCTATCTATCTATATTTATGTAGGTACGATTCCAGAAGAGTGATTTTAATTCACTCGGAATGATTCCGTGTAGGAAGCGACTGTTTCTGATGTTACTTTCCGGTCCATAAACTATATCTGTGCCAAAAATCACGACTATCCGTTGCTCCGTTACTGCGTGAAATAAGGACAAACCAACAAACACACTTTCGCATTTATAATATTAGTAGGAAGTAGGATTCTATCAGTTAAAGTTTAACAAAGTAGTCGAACATTTTATTACCTACCTAATTATGAAGCAACACACTCAGTGGAAGTCAAGGATGTGATGAGCAAATTAAATACAGTCAAGTTTGTTTCTTGTAGACTGTGTACTATACTATTATATATTCTGTGACTTGAGTAGTGATGTGCTTCGTTTATGCCTTTAGGGCAAATATATCTAAATGCCTGTGGCATTAACGAGTATTTAAAGAATTTAAAAATACTTCATTGATGAAAGTGATACAAAAAATTTACTAATTTATCTTAAAATATATTTTGTACCTACCTATATTGAATTTGATTTCCCCAAACTATATTATAAATATTTTTATGTAGGTTTATACCTACTTTAATTTATTTTATTTTATTCAGTAGGTACAGTAGCAGCAATTAGGTTACACTAATTTTAACATTGTATAACTAATGCATCGACATAAACCTAAAAGCCAATGACAACCGTACACAGCTTAGCGATCAACATTGACACAGAAATAACATGTTGATAATTATTTAAAAAAAGAAAATAGTTTTTGATTAGACGGCCCCGTAGCTAAGTTGGTAGTAACCCTGCCTGCAAGGCGAGGTCCCGGGTTCGATTCCCGGCCGGGGCAGATTTTGTGTAAGCATAAAGTTTGTTCTCGGGTCTTGGATGTTTGTGATGTGTATCTGTGTATGTCCATGCCACCTGCAACACAGGGAATCCTAGTGCGGGGGTATGAGTGTGTAAGCGTTTATGTTTATGTTATGTTTATTATGCTTAGATAACACGAGACACAGATCTTTTGTACGTGGTGAAATTACAAGAAAATATGTGTTTGGTAACATCCGTGGAGTTGTAGATGAGACACATTCTGTTGAGCGGACTGTTACGAGATACGTTATTGTTGGCATGTGGTATGCTGAACAGTTGAGGGTTACGCATCGAGCGATTCGGTACTTTAAAGTTGAGTTTTTGCAAAAGGTCACTTCCTAGTGTGCCGTTAGTAATTCTGTATAAAGTGCATAAATCAGTTATGGTTCTGCGTTTTTCAAGGCTCTTAAGATGAAACTTATTTAACCGATCTGCGGCGCAAGTACGGAAGTCGGTTCGATAAATTTGTCGAACCGAAAAACTCGACAAATTTATCGAATGGTGCGAGTACCGAAGTCTGATCGTAAAGTATTGTAGTAGCTCTATATTCTCTTTGGATTCGACCTAGCTTTTCGATAACTTTTGTCGATAGTTTCAAGGCTCGATAAATCCCACTTTATCGATTTGAACTGTCAATTTTATCGAATATTATCGAATTTAATCGACCGAAAAGATCCGTACTCGCGCCGCAGAATATTCTTTGCATTTACGTCGCAGCCCGAGTCTACTACATAGAGATCGTAGAAAACGCCACTGCACAGACTCAATCCTGTCAATATGGACGTGGTATATCGGAGACCACACTGGTGAACAGTATTCGAGTACCTATATATGGTTCTGACCAAACTGCTGTAGAGTGTGATAAACGAGGTTGACTTCCTAAACGATTTTGTAATTCAAGTTATAAAACCCAACATTTTGCTGGCTTTATTGACTGTGTAGTCGAAACGTGGTCTGAACGAGAGTTCACGGTTAAACATGACACCCAGATCACGGACTACCTCTACGCGCGAGAGGCGGTCTCCAGCGATGTTATAGCAGCTATAACATCGCTGTATAACAGCTGCTGTTATACTGAATATAGGACTTTTTCTTTGTGAAAGTGATGGTCTGACATTTTTTAACATTGAGCGACATATTATTTTCCACACACCATTTGTGTATAAGATCAAGGTCCTCTTGTAGCATCTCGCAATCATTACTAATATCTTTATGTCATCTGCATAAGCTAAACAATTACTCTTTATTATATCTAGGAGATCATTTATAAATGCTAAAAATAGGAGAGGGCCAAGGTTTGAACCCTGAGGCACTCCAGATGTAGCCAAAAACGGTACAGAATCATAGCCACGCAGAGAAACCAGCTGGGATCTGTTTAGAAGATAAGAGATCGGTATATTCATAGATTTTTTATTCATGTTAGGTAGGTTTTTGAAATTAAAAGATCAAAGATTGAAGTCTCTCAAGTTAAAAATAATAAAATAATTGCTCTTCTAACTAGATAGGTAACTGATAAGATTTTTTCTATTAACTTCTACCAACCAGACAAGAAACAAATACCTACTAAGTAAGTAAATTATTATATGTACTTACTAAAAATTATCATTATCAATTATACCTAACAGAAATATTATTATACCTTCCTACCTAGTATATTTATATATATTTTAATGCATATCTTTATTCCACTTCCAACATTTCTTCAATACCAGGTGATGTTCAAAGGAATAAATAATTGATTTTTAGCATGAAGCATTGCAATCTAAGTTGATTTCAGATACAAAATCATAATATTATTTCACAGTTCAAGTGAACTTTTGTAATCGATAACTTACTTAAGATCATCGTGTAAAGTCCAAAAACAATGTACTAATAAATTAGGCACTTCCTAGGTACTTATTGATCTATGTCCAATATTTTTATTATCACTAAATAGGTAAAACTGATAAACATCGCAGTGCGTCGTCATACCCATTCTTAGCTCTTCAGTTGCCAAGCTTTATTTAGTTTTAGGTTAGGTATATGTACCTAACTCACATTCATAACAATATAATATATAACATATATAACATTCAATAGTGACGTAGTACAATAATTTTGTAAATATTTTAAAATGTCCAAGAGTCAAGTGAAAGAGTGGTATGTTGAAGCGCCATGGGGTAAAATCGCAAGTGAGTATACTTTTGCTTTTTTAGTAATAAACATTTTTTATGTTGAACAAGAAAGACAGTAAATCAGTGCTAAAATATCTCACGATCTCACCTGATGATAGCTGAAAATAAAATCGTAAATATACGCAGCTAATTGGTACATACTTATATTTAATTAGATATAGGTAGGTGTACCAAATTAAAACATATTGTTCTACTTTGGTTACTGGCACAGAATAAATAATAGTGCAAGTGTTACCGATCAAAGTTCAACAAACTTACAAAATTATGTAAAATTGCAAACTATCAATGACCAATGTAGTATTTGTACAAAATAATTTGTTTTGTTCACTTTTGTTCATGGTCAAACTAAAGGATGAACGATGAACTATGAAGTATGAAGCACCAAAAATTAGGACTGGTTAGAGAGAGAGGAAAATAAGCTCTCTTTCTATTCAGTTTTAGTGATGTGAATCGTTTACATGTTTACATCAAGCGATATATAGATCTAAGAGTGATTTTTAATTTACCAGATCCAGATATAAAATACCTACTTCAATCTTTACTAAACATGATTAGAGATATTAAATTCATTTGTTTGATAAATGTATAGATTTTATTTAAATGTTAAGTATTTTATAACTTACTGCATTAGAAGACGTTTACTTTTTTGACATCTTTCTTTAAATGCACAGTTTTTGCAATCAATATATTTTTATTTAAAAAATAAACATGATATCAAAAGGATGTCACTTCGTATAGACTTCGATATATTACGGAAAAATACCAAAAATTAATAACTAGCTTATTTTTCAGTGGTAGCTTGGGGCAATCCAGATAATAAACCGATACTTCTTGTACACGGATATATGGACACTGCTGCAACGTTCATACTACTATTAGATCAGTTACCAGACAATTACTACTATGTTGGGTTTGACTTGCCAGGTAGATATGATGTTAAGTTTTAATAATAGAAGCGTAAGATTGCTTAAGCCTGTTAAAATGTACACTTGTATTCAAAAGTCGTCACGTCCTCAACTCCTCAGTCAAAATCTCAATAAGCTAGTATTGCACGAATACGCGCATATAGGTAGTGATTGCCGTTGCTAATAATGTGCGAACAAAATATCTATGTAATCTTTGACCTTTCATAAAACCCTGCACCTAATGAACTAGTGACGTGTTTCGCTACCGTTACTTACCTACTGCAATTAATGATACCATTACATAACTATTTAAACTATGTACAGATAACAATATAGAAATAGGTAACCATAATAACCATGTTATTTTTAGCGATAATTTGGTTGTCACATTTTAGGACATGGTAAATCAGATCCATTTGCACCAGGACTACTTGTTACCCAATTGCACATGGTAGAAGTGATTCGACTAATAGTAAAGGATATGAAATGGAAGAAATTTATTTATATGTCACATTCTATGGGCTGTGTTATTGGTAAGTGTCTACTCTTGATGGATGTTTGGTAGTTGCTGTTTTGCCAAATGTGAAAAACCTATTGCGCGTTTTCTCTAAAGTTTATTTAAAACTAGCGTCTGCCCACGGCTTCGCACGCTTGATATCAGAAGAAAATGTAGCACTCAGGGATAATGTAGCGTTCTATTAATGAAAGATTTTTAGAATTGATTTCAGATTAATATCTTGAACCGAGCGATCTGAAAATTTTCGTATGTTTTTGAAATAAATGTATTTTCTTTCTTTCTTTCTCCTTTTTACCGCTAATGCGGTAACAAGCAAACAAAAAAACTTACAAACTTTACTACTTTATAATATTGATATAGAAGTAACTATAGATCAGCCCTTATTTATTTAAAGTCCAACCTACATTCAAGTAGGATTCTAATTTTTTTAACAAACCAATTCATAGCTCTTTACGTCTTTGGATCTTATAAACAGTGCTAAACGGTGGTTTAGTTAAATTTCGTTTTATTGCTCTGATACAGAATCACTGTTTATTAATAAAAGACTTTATATTTAATTTATTGTATACATATTTTTTTTTCAGGTTTATTTTACATGCACCTATACCCTGATTACATTAGGAAGGTTATATTTTTAGACCCTTTACTGCCGCTTTCAATGTATTCTATGATCCAGTACAAACCAGAAGCATGGTTTAGCTTACTGTACGGGGGTTATTACAATAATTACCAAAAGTAAGTATGAACGCAGAAAACTATCAACTATTTATGAATTGGATAACGTGACGAGCGTGTCGTTTGACTGATGATAAGCATAATTTGAGCCCATAACAATTGCAGTGCCACTCAGAACTTTGAAATACAAAGGCGTGCGCTTCACTGCATTGCGCAAAACGAATAAAACAATAAATTTTAGCTATGGTTTGTGATAAAATATTGTTAAGGTACAACTTGGTGCAGCAAAACATCCTTATTGTTTACTGACTGCCATGTAAAAGGATTGTTATTTTGTCCAGCGTATGTACCAAGGAACTAAGTTCCTTGGTATGTACTACTTATATATTATTATACCTATTTCTTTGGCACGCTCTGTAGCTTAAAAGATTTGACAGATTTAAATAAGTTAATATGACGTCTCTTTCGTTTTAATTGTAATTTGCGAGATTGACATAGGATAAAATATTGTTCTTTCTTTTCAGTTTCTATAAAGCAGGCTAGTATTTTTTTTAATGGTTTTGCTTGTTATGTTTCAGATGGAACTCCGGAAAACCACGATTACATACATACGACTCGGCAACCAGCTTATTAGTCCGAAATCGAAATTTGACAGAAGAGCAAGCTGAAATAGTACTCTCTAGATCTCTAATACCTATGGGAATAGACAGTTACAAGTAATTTGTTTATTATTAATAACTAGGTATATTACCAACAGTTAAAACGCATATTTATTCAATGATGGCATAACAACCATCCTTAGAAACCGATCTCTGAACATAATATAGTTTCGCTCCAGTATTTTCGAAATATGCAATGATTACTCTAACCCTAACTCTAACCCTATTAAGGATTACATTCAATAATATGTACATATGACATTTTGCTTTTTCTCACAAGTTGTTTTTTATAGGCTATCATGGGAGCCACGGATGAAATTTGTCGCTCAATTAACAGTATCAGAGGAGACTCTTTACACAATCATGACGACTAAAATGCCTCCAACACTATGCTTCGATATGTCTGAATCCAGTGGAGCTACATCTGCAAAGATGTTTGCAGAAAATCTTTTAAAAAAGTGTGATCAAACCTTGCCGAACTTTTATAGAGTTTTAGTGAGAGGTGGACACGATGTTCATATCACTAATCCTGAACTACTCGCCCCTCATATTGACAAGTTTTTAAAAAGCAATGCACAAAAATTAAAAAAGGTTTTTATGAAATCTAAGTTGTAATAATAGATTTATAATAGTTGTCAGCTAGATGGAGATTATAGAACTACTTACACTGTATGTCATATGACCTATCTATTAGTATTTAAGCGGTGTTAGCTTTTACTTATTGTATTATAACGAAAACATTGATGTTGGTACTTAGTACCTAGAGTACCTACCGCTTGCTGTCTATGTCTAAACTGTCTAATGACAATTGTTGTCGAATGTGTTTATTAATTAAAAACCTTAGTGAAATATATATAAGGTTAGAAAAACTGCGTTTATTGTACCTGTTTCAAATAATTACAACCCTCAATTGATAACATTAATAAAATAATAATAATAATCAATAATATTATTATTAATTAATAATTGATTCATTACATAACATTATTTCCCTACCTCGTATATTTTTAAGAATGAGAGGGACAGGATTCACTTTACCTAATTTGTAACTAATAATAGAATAATTTTTATCATTTATTTAACTTATTTTCCTAAACGACATAACCCTTGACCGTTGTCGCTCTTTTGCGAACTTGGCTGATATACTACCGTGTGTCTAGATTCCAGCAGTAATATTGACAATTCCATGCCGCATTTATGTGGCATTAAGTGTCAAGTAAAGTAACAAAATCTGATAGCTGCTTAGCTAGTCGTTTAAAATTATTAATATAATTTAATGTAACTACTTAATGGATGTGTATTTAAATAGAAGTGAAAACGACCACCTTTCTTCGTATTCCCAATAGAGCAGAAATACCTATTAGAAACAAAAGGAAACGATATCATTACATTTTTTTTAAAACGTTTTAGTTTTGGTCTACTTTGCGTTTAAAACATTTTAAAAAATATTATAAATTGGTCCCTAGTTATCAGGGTACCCTGATAATTGATAAATTAATATTGTCATGAAAATCATATTTTAGATAATAAACTTGTTAAACTACACTAAACTAGCTCTACTGTAGTAGTACGGTTCCAATAAGCTGCAACATGATGACATCGTACATCACTAGCTATGAATAATAGTTTGTTGAACAAAATGCTAAACATCTGAAAAAAATTTGAAACAAAATCAGAAAAAGTGTCAAAACAGTGATACCAGTAAAGAAGTTTTCCTTGCACACTAGAAAAAATATAGAAGTACTTATAGAGTTATTTACGAGCTAGCAGATATGAGTTTTGTTATACATTATTTTTAAACCGTTTTATTGTATAGCTCCGACATAGCTCTCAAAATCAGCCAGTTGAAATGGCAATGGCAAGTCACATAGCTCGCAGAACTGACAAACGATGGGATTCTCGAGTGGCGACCGCGAGCCGGAAGACGTAGTGCAGGCCGGCCCCCCACTAGGTTGACTGACAACCTGGTCAAAACCGTGGGGAACCATTGGATACAAGAGGCGAGTAACCGATCCAAGTGGCGTTTTATGGGGGAGGCCTACGTTCAGCGTCTTCCGGCTGATAATGATGATGACATAAAAATAATTATACGCATGCAACTAAGTGATGTAAACAATGAGCAACTACCTACTTCAAGTGAGTACATTAGACAGAACAAAACTCATGTTTTACTTATTTACAAAATAAAAATAACAATGTATGTATCAACTCATAGAAACATTTACGGACCGAATTACAGTTCTATACGTTTACACGTGGTAGAACTGTAGAAGGCATTGATACACTACAATATAGATTTTTTAAAACTAAAACAACAAAATGTTTTGTTAGTGGGAGGACTAACTCTTCTGCGAGTGTCCGTCTGGGTTGTTACCACCGCTTTGCTCGTGAAGTCTGCCGCCAAGCAGTAGTGTGCAAGCATTACTGTGTTCCGGTTTGATGAGCAGAGTATCCAGTGAAATTACTGGGCTTATGAGACTTAATACCTAATGTCTCAGGGTAACGAGCGCACTGCAGTGCCGCGCAGGCCTTTGTGTTTCAAAGTTCTGGGTGGCACTGCAATCGTTATGGGCCGGCGTTATGCTTACCATCAGGCAAACGACCAGCTCGTCTCGTTACCTAATAACATTAAAAAAAAATGTAATTAAATTAACGGTATTTGATGGGAATGTGTTTGGATGAAATTAGTAAATTCAGTATAGATCGAACTTAGGCCATTAGACATTCTTTATCGCGGAATTGAAACTATAAATTATTCACTTTATATAATATTATTTGAATTAACGGTCTTATCGCTTAAACCAAAGAGTATAATAACTATCCATAAAGGGGTTAAACTTTATTAACAAAATATTGATTTTACTTTCCATGTCCATTTCTGACTACGGCTTTTTTAAGTTTTGTGACTACGGCTGGCAACACTTGTGAATTCCCTGATTTGACGTGAGCTGTCAGCTGTGAGAGAATTTTGGAATGTTTTGTTTTGATCACAGATGTAGGTTTTGATTAATTTTGAACTTTGGACAGGTGGTATTTGGTATATAATAACTATCTATTTTCCAACACGATATCACAATACACTCACTCTGTTTTATGACGATATTTTGGACGATACAAAAAGTGAAACAAAATGAAGGTGCTGAAAGAATGGTTTGTTGAAGCACCATGGGGGAATATAGCTTGTGAGTACTTGGTAATACTTTATTTTAGACTCGTGCACAAGCACAGAACATTATTACTCAAGGGACTGCGCAATTAAAATACTACTAGCTTCTGCCCGCGGTTTCACCCGCGTTCCCACAGAAACCGTCACATTTTTCCGGGATAAAAAGTAGCCTATGTTACTCTCCGGTATAGTCCATATCTGTGCCAAAAATCACATCGATCTGATGCTCCGTCGCTCCGTGAAAGGACAAAAAAAACAACAAATGTTCAAATACATTTTAATGCATTATTAAACAGTTTTACTAACATAAACAAATAATTAATAATTTCCAGTAATATCATGGGGAGATCCAAACGGTCAGCCAGTGTTGCTAGTCCATGGCAGACTTGACAGTACAGCTACATTCATACCCCTACTGGAAAGACTGCCGGACAAATATCACTATGTGGGGATTGATTTGCCAGGAAGTGGAAAATCTCAGCCGTTCCCAATCGGTAACAATGCTTTGATATTTTTATGTTTGTTTTCGTTAGTTAGAGTTTGTCTAATGTAAAATGAAGAAAATTAACATGATCGGCAGTTCAAGAGCTAGCTTTGATAGCAGATGTCAAAATTCTCTTTCAAATAATTCAGAGTGTATGAATTCGGTTGGTGAGTTAAACCTTGTTCATTGTAGAACTTCGGTTCAATACACTGAACTTGGCCCTTAATAGTTTAGAATTGGCTATCTCACTTGAACACAAGCAAAAATACAATACAATACAAAAACTGTTTATCGCATACATAAAACATCATACAATTTACGATAAAAATGAGAATAATTAACAAATTAATGTCTGAACAGATTTGTATGTATGACCTTATTCAGTGGTGATAAGGTTCAAAATAGCTTGAACTAATAGAATTGCTATTAAAATTGCTAAGGCTACCTGTTTCCCCCGCATCGGCCCCTTTGGGACCCTCCAACATTCTATGGGGTATGGGGTATTGTTCGAATCCTTACATCATTCCGAGTGACACTAGGGAAGTCGTGTTTTTTATGTAACTTTTGTTATTTTAATTTTCAGGCACTAAGTTGATGAGATTCCACTTTGTAGCAGCCGTAGAGGTAGTCATCAAACACCTGGAGTGGGATCAGTTTATTTATATCGGACATTCAATGGGATGCGAACAAGGTATTTAGTCAGTGAAATTACTGGGTTTATGAGACATGATACCTAATCTCTTAGGGTAACAAGCACACTGCAGTGCAGTGCTGGCACCTAATGTGGGAAGACCATCGAGGAACTAACCCCTAGAGATGCAGTGTCGCTTGGTTTGCACGAAATAAATTCCGACATTTTTGCCTAGACGTAATGTGCTCAGTGTGTCCGAGCGAGAACTTGTGCGACTTTCAATCCGACACACCATAGTTCGAATCTCGACTCGGCCGCACCAATGACTTATATCAAGTTATGTGCGGATTATTGACACTCGCTCTAAAACGGTGAAGGAAAACGTCGTGAGGAAATGTTCAAGAACCACAAAATTCGAGGACACGTGACATCCACCAAGCCGCACTGGGCCCGCGTGGTGGATTATGGCCCATACCTCTCTCTCTGAGAGAAGGCCGGTATCCCAGCAGTGGGAGCGTAAGAGGCTGATAATGGTAATGCGCTCTGATTGGATAAGCCACAGACTCGCGCCGATTCCCTGTGTGCTGATACGCTGAACGCTGATTTTAATTATAGCAAAATCAATACATTGTTGTGAGATCGGATAGTACAGTATTTCATCTCTCGGGGTTAGTGTCTCGAATGGGGAGGGGCCAACGTAATGTTTTCCAACAATTTTTTTTTTGTTTCTTTTGATCTCTATATCTCCTGATGTTAAGCGACGATGCGGTCGACGATGTAGCACGCTTGCACTGAAGAGTTCACTCGTCTCTTGAAGTGTCCCAGATTGTAGTGTTCAGGAAAAATAGATGCAGGCAATGAGTTAATAATAATTTGTTTATTTTCAGGTCTATTCTACAATGTGATATACCCAGGTCGAATAAAAAAAATGGTCCACCTGGATCTAACCCCGTCTCTTCAAAGGCTACAGGTCCATAATTTTGTGGAGTTCTACCGCAATTACTATTATGAATACTACAAAAACTACATGAAGGAGAACTATGAAACTAAATTGTATAGCAAAAGAAAGGTACATAATTATATAATAATCTAATATAATATAATAATCTTATATTTATACTTGCTTCTGGCAGCAGTTTCACCCACGTTCCCACTGTATAAAAAGTAGTCTTATGTTACTCTCTGGTCCATAAACTATATTTATCAAAAATCAATAACGTCCCACCTATGTCTAATGTTAACTTATCGAACCAAACTAGTTTTTAAATCAAAATTATATGAATCTCTGTCTTAACAGCGCCATGTAAGCCTTTCTTCATGTTAATATTACTAACCTGCCACAAACATCACACTCTGTGATCACACTGCACACCAAACTCACACATAAATAATACACCCACACACCCCACACACACAGCCACACCACGAGACATGCGACAGTATACCTGTAACGTTGTTGTAAGCTGCGGAGCTGCCGTATGTGCGCGGACGCAGCGAGTTTGTAGTTTGTACCTATCAAGCGGCTGCGGCTACCGCTGCTCGCGATTTGTTAATTATACTATATGTATCGGATAAGTTACATAATGTAGATTCTTTTTGGCTTAAGGATAAGTAATATGAAATTTGTTATATAGTACTAAGTAAAGCTGTGAATCTGAGATAAATAAATAAATGAACTGGCAATTTATCGATAGCTATAGATCGCAAAGTTCCGTACTTGCGCCACAGGTGCAGATAAGTCACTCAAAAATTGAGCTGCAACAGGATGACAATCTAGGCCAGTAAGTAACCAACTAATTTGCTAAAACTATTTTTCAGGCAATGGACGCTGTCAAAAAAGCTCGTGGTCTCACTGAGTCACAAGCAGAAATTATACTATCAAGAAATATGATCAAAATTGGTGACGATGTGTACAGGTAAAAGATATCATCACCTTTTCTCTAGCCTAACTTCTGCCCGCGCGCTTGGTTCTAACTTGTCCAATAAAGTAAACATACTCGATGGATGCCAACTATGGGGAGGCACAGGCAAAGCTAATCTCAGATGGCGCCACCACCGCTGGTGCTTGTCAATGATGGTTAATTTGAGGGTTAATTAATTAAACTACAACCAGTAAACATGCTCGCGTCTTAGAAATCATTAGATTTGAAATGGTCACTACATAACCTAGAAGAACAATAATTGGTTTCCAATAATTTTTAATGAGTAATGCTTTGATCCACAATTTACGTTTTTTCTCGTCAGAAGGGAAACGTGTGTACCTACCTTAATTTTACACTGAATTCATAGAAGTAAAATTAGTAGAATCACAGACAAGCGGCGTGTGCAAGCAACGCACTGACGCCATAAACAACACAAGCGTCCCGCGGCCGCCTCCCTTCCCACCCGTGCACAGTGCGGTAAGAGACCCTATTTTTTACCATGCCATTTTTATTGCAAAACCTGATAGTTTAAACTAAACGAAATGCAAGAGTAAAACTCCCAGGTATCAAAAGTATCTAGTTCCAGAAATATGATTTTTTGAAAATCGTCAAAATTTGATCCGGAAAATCGCAAAAATAAATATATCACAAAATACGTGAAATAAATCAAAAAGTTGTTCAAATGAAATGTTTAGATAGTAGTAAAACCTACGTTTTAGAGCAATCAGCAAAGTCATACGATCGTTTGTTTCCGTGTTATTACGAATTTAAACATTTTATTTTTTATTTTTTTTCTCGAAAAATCGGCCGTATTCGGGAAAGTTATTTACACAAGAAGATACCTCACTAACTCTTCTACCTCTCCAAAAAATATCTCGCCATAAGTCCATGGACTATCGAGGATAAAGTGTTTCAAAAATATGTGCTAGGGTTATCACGAATTTTGTATCAATTATCCGGACTTTTTAGGTCATGTTGATGATGTTTTTTTATGAGTACCAAGCAGTAATAGCTACAAAAGAAGATTAAAAACGTGGTCAATCATACAATTTAATAGTCATTTTCAGTGGTGAAAACTACTGTTTGCTCGCCCAATTCGTCGAACTCTTCGTAGGATTTTGTTTCACTGAATACCTCTGAGGACGACGAAGAAGTAGGTTGAACAGAGAGTGAGTCACTTGTAGCCCTTAATCGAAGTCTACATCACTGAATTAGCGACCCAATCCTGCTTCGCACGGGTAAAAGTATAAGACTTTCATAATTATAAACTTACGATAGTCCCATAGACAACCATAATTCAGCCGTCGCAAAATCCGCTCTTAGCTGACGTCTACTACCTATAAACTACCTACCTGCCAAATGTCAGTTTCATAGGTCAAGTATGTAGTTTCCGAGATGCCATGTATATGTAGTCACTGTCTTTTAATTTTTTTATATAATGATTATAGATAGATAGGTAGATAAAAATCAGAAAATTAGTCTCAGTGAGTTGACTAAATGTGCGAGTAAATTATTCTCAATGTACTAGAAATAATATCCACTTATTGTCAATAAATAATAAAAAAACAAAAAGTGTCATCCCTGAAACCGAGTAAACCGGATATACCACGTTTTGGCTGATAACTTGATTAGTCCATGGAATTTCGACGAGATATTTTGTGGAGGCGTAGAGGAGTAAGTGAGGCATCATCTTGTGTAAATAACTTTCCCGAATACGGCCGATTTTTCGAGAAAAAAAATAAAAAAGAAAATGTTTAAATTCGTAATAACACTGAAACAAACGATCATAGGACTTTGCTAATTGCTCTAAAACGTAGGTTTTACTACTATCTAAACATTTCATTTGAACAACTTTTTGATTTATTTCACGTATTTTGTGATATATTTATATTTGCGATTTTTCACATCAAATTTGGACGATTTTCAAAAAATCATATTTCTGGAACTAGATACTTTTGATACCTGGGAGTTTTACTCTTGCATTTCGTTTAGTTTAAACTATCAGGTTTTGAAATAAAAAGGGCATGGTAAAAAATAGGGTCTCTTACCGCACTGTGCCGTGTAGTGTTGCTATAACCGTCATTACTTACCCGTTTTTGGGGTACATATTAAATAAGATATTAAATTGTTATTCAAATGACTTCCAAAATATTTTTTAATTAAAAGCTCGGCTGAACCACGTAAGTGAATCCGGTTAAATAGATATAAATATTTTCCAAAATATTCTCAAAACGTTTATCTTAACGTAGTTAAAATCACAAGAAAATGTATTTTACACATTTACACAGTAAAACATAGGACTGAGTGAAGTTTGGCTAAATACTCTTTGGCCAGTTCTATTCTTATTTTAATCGCATTGTAGATTACATGTCTATCGTTTAACTAATTATTTGAATAAATACCATCGCCTTGTATTATCTGTGAAAGGACGGTGCTGGCGTAAATAGCATTGTGTACATTTTTTTGCACGATGTGTCATTCATTCAAACGATTGTCAATAGACGGGAAAGTGGGAAACCTAATTGAATTTAATGGCATCCCAACGCATCTGTTTGTTGTCACCGGTTTTGAATATAAATATTTGCATAAAAACACATCAAAGTGAGAAATATGTGATACGTACTTGTGGAAATGTATTATTTTGTCTTTCTGTTTAACCCTCGTGTTATTTCGGCAGAATTTAATCGCACAGCTCGTCATATTTTCTCAATATCCGTTTCGTGTAGTGACGTGCGCGGCGCTGACAGCACTGACTGACGTAAATGGAGTTAGTATGAGTCCTCACTCCTTTATAATTGTAGCTTCGTTATTTATGGCCGTATTGTCTATCTGCTAAGGTTTATAATCAAAGACTGAATTACACTTTTCAAGGCATGCATATTTTCAAATTTCAGATTGTCCTGGGACCAGCGACTGCGATTCCCCGCACCCCAAAATTTCCCTGTCGATTACTACCACCAGCTATTTTCCATAAACGCACCCCCCACCCTCCTCATATCAGCCACAGACGAAAGTTCCAACCCCTACAAGAAAGGGAAGGAAGCGGCCACGGACATAATCAACAGATTAAAAAGAGACTTGAGGCATTTTAAAATAGTTTTAGTGAAAGGAGGTCATGATGTGCACTTTACTAATCCAGAGAGGTTAGAGAGAGATGTCACAGAGTTCCTAGATGAAGATTTTGGTGAATTGTCTATGGTAGAGCGGTTGGATGATGAAGTGACAGCTGACATGAAGGCTTTCTTGCAGTCTAAACTTTAACCATTTAAACGCCACAGACGGCTGCAGCAAATCGCCAACTACAGCCAAACTTAAAAAGTTTGACGGTCAAATAGCATTGTTTTTTTTGTTTTGTTCCATAAATAGTCACGCTTAACTCTAACAAAGACATTACTAGGCGATAGGACTAACTCTTCTGCGAGTGTCCGTCTGGGTTGGTACCACCGTGCTGCTCGTGAAGTCTGTCGCCAAGCAGTAATGTGCAAGTATTACTGTGTTCCGGTTAATAAACAAAGTAGCCGGTGAAATTACTGGCCTAATGTCGTAGGGTAACGAGCGCAATTCCGTGCCGCGCAGGCCTTTGTGTTTCAAAGTTTTGAGTGGGACTGCAATAATTGTTATGAATCAGCGTTATGCTTACCATCAGGCAAACGACCGGCTCGTCTCGTTATCCATTAGTATAAAAAAAGATTATTACTATCTCGATTTAATATCTGTAAAAGATAAAATAAGTAGTAGCTTATTTCACACAAGTGAATTTACCGAGTGGCATGATGACGTGACTTCACGTGACGGCAACTACGAGTAGTTGTAGCTTACTTTTTGCCCTCTAAATAAAATCCACTTGCTCTTTTCCCGCTCACGCTAATGTCAATACCATAGAGTAAAAAACCAATACTTAAAGGAAAAAATCATGCGACATCTCGCACCTGACATTCGGATACATTGTAATGGTGTTGTTAGCGTGAGCGGGAAAAGAAGCATAATATGGCTTTTGTCTAGAGGGCGGTCAAGGGTTTAAGGCTAAGATTCAGAGACGATTCTAAGCGTAGACTTTGGCTTCCATATGTCAAAACTGTATAGAATTTTGACGTATGGAAGCGCGAGTCCACGATTAGATTCGTCTCTGAATCTCAGCCTAAATATATGATTGATTAGGTGTAGTAGCTAAATGATAATGGTATTTTGCCTGTTATAATATTACTTAGTCAAATTATGTTTTATTGTTTTGAATATATTTTGTTGACTTTTTAAGGTTACTATTTCTAATATTATATTTTTACTGGTATGTGGGATCAATTTGCTGTGATATAAAAAGCAATAATTTATTGTATAATTTCATATAAGTAGCTATTTACTTGATTTTACTTTTCCCTTTAATCTTTAATATTAAAAAAGTGTCACTTGTCAAGGAAAGCATTCTCAAAGCGCCCGGCCCGCGTCGCGCCGCCGGCGGGCGCACTTACACACTATAGTCATATTATAATTATTATGTTCTGTGCTATAGTGGGTACACCGTACAAGTTTTATAAAAAGTCCGTGTTTTGTGTCATATAACATTCTTGAATATGCGACCCCTCTAACGAATTACTACACCAACTCCGCGTCGCCACACCCACTCAACAGGTTGAAAAATACTGATGTAAACAAATGCAATCCAATCCAATTGTCATTGGTGGGCAACCCGATCAGTATTTATCTCATTGGTCTGCGGTCCGCCATATTTGTTTACATTATAAATCAAAGGCACTATGTACTTATGTAATTCTTTTGTATTGAAATAAAGTTGTAAATGGCGTAGCGTTTGCTTTTAGTTTTTTTTTGTTACAAAAAATACGACAGTTGTCGCTCAAAATATTGATATATGATATTACGCAATCCTGCTAGACGTCCAATCTTCATCATCATCGAGGTCTTCACTCAATTTACTCTTCACCTCGGGGACTTGGAAGGCGGCAGGGCAGCAGACCTCCACACCTAGGCATGGTCTGAAAAAAAAGTATGTCAGGTATTTTTTTAATTCTTTTTGATCCATTTTATTACATAATTTATCTCGTCTAATCGTAACTTCTCTTGTAGCAAAATATTTAGGTAGTTAATCCTGCCTATAAAGCGAGGGCCCTTAGCTCGATTCTGGCTGGTGCAGATTTTGTATGGTGAGCCACAGAATGTATAATAGTACAAATTTGTGTCATAAAAATATGGTCCATGGTTTGTTGGGTGCAGTCAGCAGTGGTATGAGTAGGTAAGCTTTATTTAAAATCTAGTAAGATAATAATTAGGTAGTAGACTTATATTAATAGGTAGAATGTCAAATGAAAAAATGTGTAAGTACCTAATATCGTTTATTCATTTAAAGTTATACTTAATACTTTATCAACAAAAACAATAAAGTAACATCAGGAAACATTCAATGGAGGACTTAATGCTATCAGAAAGTTAGCTATCGATAACTTTTGTTGTGAGCGGATGTAAGAACGAGTCGTATCCAGGTTCTGAGATATCCTTTCACAGGATATTAGCTGTAGTTCATTTTGTGACGTTCATATGTTTCACCTCATTTCCACCCTGTTCAATTGCGTTACGGATTGCCTGTTAACGAAGATTTGAAAAATAAACCGAAGACGCATTGCAAAATTCTGGAAACTTGTCTAAGTATTCTTGTGGTACCTATGCAGTGTACATTTCAAAAACGAACACTGATGACGATAATGAAAAGAAATATGTTTTGCGCTGAACGAAAAAATAAAAATTCTAAAAATCGTGCATTCGTGTTCAATAGCCACTAATAAGTTTTTTTTGTTTTCATTTAAGATACCAAATATGGAACCACCAGAAAAGAAACAGCGTGGTACAGGTTGGTCTCAAAGTGATTTACAGAAAGCTCTTAACTCGGTAATGGCCAGCTTTCTCAGCGTGCGGCTGCCTAAAAATATAAAATAGCACGGCGCACTCTCAGGAACCACATAAAAACTGGAAACATGGAAAAAAATATAGGAAGGCAGTTTTCTCGGATGCACAGGAAAGAGATTTGGCAGAAATAATCAAGGAGTTTTTTAAAATAGACATGCGTTTGCCTCCAAAAATGATACATAAGCAAGCGTACCTATTTTGTTAAAAACAACTTCAGCGTCGAAAAATCGAGAGCTGGTAGAAAATGTCTAAAGGGATTTCTTGAAAGAAACAAAGATATAGTCAGACTTAATGCTCAGTTTATATGAACTCTGCGAGAAACTATAAATTACCCACATTATATAATCTTTCCCTGCGAGAGCCCAAAAACTGGACAAGCCCATTGTTGAATAAAACTTCAACGCAGTTCGAGAAAACTATGATGAGCTCAAAATACACGAACACCCGGAACGTTTGTACAACATCGATGAAAAGGGTTGTAGACTAACAATTCAAAGTCAGCAGCAAGTTTTGGCTGAAAAAGGTTCACGCAGGGTTCATCTTATAGCGCAAGAGCATGCCGAAAACGTCACAATTACTGCGTGTGTAAATGCTACTGGAAACGCCATCCCCCCAGTATGATCTTATTACGCCATGATTAGGTAAAGGCAAAAGATTGATAGAAGAATACAGAAAATTTACCTACGGGGTCTTTAGTTAAAATGGCACCTAAAGGGTCCATGACCACAGAGCTTTTCGTAGATTTCATTAATAACTTAGCAAAACACAAATCACCAGGAAAATGCCTTTTGGTTTTTGATGGTGCGTCTTTACATTTAGACTACGAAATTGCCAATGCAGCAGAAAAGCAAAATATACCTACTTCTGTATTGTTTACCGTCAAATACGAATCATGAACTAAACTCTGGACAAATCTGTGAATAAACCCTTTGAAAACTACTGAGATCAAGTATTGCTTTTTTCATTACCAGAACCCACAAAATAATTTGACTAAAGCACGATTCGATAAGTTCAGGGCAACTGGTCTTTACCCCTGGGATCAAAGTGCAATACCAGGCGAAGCTCTTGCACCATCCTTATTGACGGAGGCAACTGCTGCAGAGTCCTTAACAATGGGAAATGGTAATGATTCGGAACCCAGTTATGTGGCAATAACATGTGTTTCTGAACGCAATCAAGTTTAACAAAGTCCGGTCATAAAATGTTTGAGGACATGTGTGTAGCCACTAGCCAGTGATGAATTATGGCACTGAGACGTGGTCTCTTACTGTTGGCCTCATCAGCAAGCTCAAAGTTGCACAACGACCTATGGAGAGGGCTATGCTTGGAGTTTCCCTGCGTAGTAAAATCCGAAACGAGGAGATCTACAAGAGAACGAAAGTCACCGACATAGCTCTCAAAGTTAGCAGGTTAAGGCGCCGCTTCATGACCCGCCTAACGCAAAAATGGCCTAAAGGCTTTTTTGTTCATCGAAGAAAAACAGACATTACGGAAAAAGAAAGACAACGCCAGAGCCTTCAGTTGGCATTCTGAAAATTTGGAAATAAATTTCCAAAGAAAATTTCCGAAGACAATTAGTGTGTGGTACTTTCCTAAAACGTGTTCCAGGAAATACGTGTTTTTGAAAATGCCTTAAAAGTTTGTGAAAAAAATGTTTCTTATTTAGAATCTCCATTACATGTCCAAGGATTATATGGAAGTGTATTGTTGAATTTTACATTTATGAGAACACTGTGAACGGCCAAAGTCAAGGTACAATTTGTCCAAAAAAGCTGATTTTTGAAGGCTTGTACTGAGTTGGAATCTCAAAATTTTACATTATTGCTCTCACGGAATCCTAGATATAGAGCACATGATAACTATTTGCTCAAAACATCGAAAGAAACATTTATTAGGACTCTATACTCGCGTACGAGCGTTTGTATCGAAAGTATGGCATGTAGCAGCCTCTTAAAATGGCAATGGACAGGCCACATTGCTCGCAGAACAGACAACCGATGGTGAAGAAAGGCTCTCGAGTGGCGACCACGAACCGGAAGACGTAGACGGACGACCCCCCACTAGGTGGACCGACGACCTTGTCAAAACCGCGGGGAACCGTTGGATACAAGAGGCTAGTAGCCGATCCAAGTGACGTTGTATGGGGGAGGCCTATTTTCAGCAGTGGACATCTTCCTGCTGATGATGATGATGATGAATAAGCTATGATAATATCGTTTGATACTGGTAGAAAAACGTCAAGCAATTATTTAAAAGCCATAATCTGAAGAACTTCCGTTCATGGGTTCCTAGTTCATATTTGAACTTCGGTTCAAAATGGTTAGTTAACTTTACACCACCAACCCCTAAACATAGGTAAGTATGGTCTATGTTTTTTAACTTGTAATAACAATGTAAAAAATATAGCGAATCACCAACTTAGATGATTTATCAATACAGAGTACAGACATCTGTATAATGATGCAATATTTAAAGTATTTTAGTAGTAGGTCTTTATTATACTTCGCTGTGATCTTCCAACTTCAAAGAATCATTAAAAATCCACTCAAAGTCCAATCTGTCACCCAATTTGTTGTACAATCTGTTATTGTGTCATGAAATAAAATTGTTGCTACTTGATTAAGCAATTCCAGCTAATTGGACAACGGAATTGACTGTGATTAGAGGCTTTTAGCCTTATGAAACTCTCAAATGCCTTGCTCTCACAGAGCAAGCCAACATTATTTTTCAATACAATCGTGATACCATGAATTCTGCGACAAGAATACCATTGAAAATGTCTTTTCACACTTTGTACATGTCCAGTCTGGTTCATTGGCATGGTACACGTCAAAATGATCTTTCATCATCGTACACAGATCTACTCCAGTGAACTTACTCTTGCATTCAGCGCACTCAATGGTAAGCCATGTGTAATTTGCTGGTATGGTTTTTGCATCAAACGTTCCAATCTTACCAATATGAAATACATGCATGGGAGCTAACGTCTCCTCAATGTATAAGTCATAACCACTCCCTGAAGGTAGCGCAGATGTTGTTGCAACTTCTTTACTCAATTTTCTATAGTATCTGTATTTGCTTGGGTGCTGTCGGTACGTACCTGGCACCTTTATTTCCCCTTCTATCATTTTCAAATCGCGTTTGATCATATTGAATAAAGCACAGAGTAATGAATACATATTTATATTTTTCATATTACTCTTTATTATGCTTTCAAATAGTTCATTGATCTTCCATTTAGGCACTTCTACCGTTCTTTTCTGTTCTTTCATTTGAATTTGATTGTTTAAAACCTGTTCTAGGTTTCTGGGACCATTTTTCTTGTTGATGAGGACATGTTTCAGTTGATGCTTGGTTGTTCTTGAGTATGAGATACATTTCATTTCCACAGCTACTCGTACACCCCACCAATTGTATATAGATTCTATAGGCAAACCCTTCAATGAAATAGCATTAGGTTGGGCATCAGATACATTGAAAATATTGTTCTCTAATGCTGGGTTAGGGTACTTACAAATTAGTTCGTTAAGCTGTTTCCTCGTACAAGAAATTTCAAGAACAATGTCACTTGTATCGACAAGTTCCATTTTTTTTGCATGTTCACTCTCTATTTTCCTCACGGCTTCTTTGGCGAGAAGCCTACTTGCATCTAGCTGAATTTTAAGATATTCTTTGAGATTCTCATATTTTTCTTCAAGAGTCTGCTTTATAGATTTGTTCGCTTTTTTTTTCCGCAGCAATGTTATTATATGATCAAATTCATCCCACTGAGGCCAGTTTTTGAGGAACCTCTTCACTATGTTGAGGTAAATATCAGCTTCCAATTCATGCAGAGTTGTAACATCAATATTGTATTCTTTATGAAGAATGGAGATGATTTGTACATTGGTCAAGACCGTGTTTTGATTGCTCTCATTACTTATTAAGCGTTGCAATAGTAGCATTAATGGACGAGCTGCAACATTCAAAAAGTAATTTATAATATTTCGCATGTTCGTGCGAAAGTCAACATACCGCGGTTGCTACCGGCGCGGCATAACAAATCATGAAATCAAGTAGATCTTTGTACTTACTTTCTACTTCAGCAGAAACTGATTCACCAGAACTAGAATTCCCCTCTTCGCTTTCCAATATAACGATATCATTGGAATTGTCATCCGACATTTTTGTCAATGCATTAACCGTAGGCCGTAGGCAATGAATTAAAAAGTTTTAGTAGCAAAAAATAAAGCATTTAAATATTTTGTAGAAACAATTTTAGCCACAAATTATATAGGATTTTAAGCATTCCCATCCCATGGGTTTAACCACAGATTACTATATAATTATGTAGCTAGGGTTTAACATTTTACAATAACAATCTTTGTCTTAATTCTTTTTTTTTATCCTCTGTTCGAGGACTTGGCCAAAGAGTATATACAAGTATTTTTTTTTAATTTATTTCTTGACCTGGATACATAGTCCTTAAGTCGCAATATTAGAAACAATTTTCGAGTCGAAGTGACGCTTCAGTAAAGCGGTGAATACTTTACTGAAGCTTCTATGGAGTTTTGGATAGAATACGAAAATACACGTTTTTCGCCTTTGTACTATTTGCCTTTCACTCATGCACGTTTACGAACACTTAATGGTTAATAATCCACCATTATTACACATTAACACTCGAAGAAACATAGGTTTTAGTAAATAACACAAAATCAACAACAGCACATTTTCGCATTCCCGCCAAAACTCCCTAGTCACAGATCACTATACAGTGTTGCCAGCGCGTATGAGCGACTTCGGACGATAATATGTCTGAAAAGGGACGGTTTTGAGAGTTAGCGGACGGTTTACAAAAAAAAAAAAAAAAAGTGTTATTTTATATATTCCGTAAACAATAGTGGTGCATTACTGTCGAGGCCATTACTCGTATTTGCGGTTTCGGCCGGTACGTTTCTCCAACTTGCGAGGAAACTATCAAATTAAAATCCTCAGTTCAAAATTGACCGCGCTCGTTTTTTTGTTCTTGTTCTTTTTAAGCACGGTGTTTACTGAATGTGAATACGCATTCCTTTTCAAAAGTTTAAAAAATAACAAAAGCGCGCGCGGTCTATTTGGCGCAAAATGAAGTTTCATACCGAACTGTGGATGAATTTGATTGTTGAGTTTTGGCGGGAATGCGAAAATGTGCTGTTGTTGATTTTGTGTTATTTACTAAAACCTATGTTTCTTCGAGTGTTAATGAGTAATAATGGTGGATTATTACACATAAGTGTCCGTAAATGTGCATGAGTGAAATGCAAATAGTACAAAGACGAAAAACGTGTATTTTCGTATTCTATCCAAAACTCCATAGAAGCTTCAGTAAAGTATCCACCGCTTTACTGAAGCGTCACTTCGACTCGACCGCGACTAGACTAAACTTTAACGTGACTTTGACGACTTTCATGCAACAAAACTAGAGACTTATGTATTAGATATTATTATTTATATAACTTGACACTGGCTAAATACGCTAATCGCGTGGAGCCAAAAATAAAACAAAAAAAAAAATTTGATTGTTTCCTCGCAAGTTGGAGAAAAGTACTTATTCAAGTCTCGGCCGAAACTTCAAATAACGGCCTCTACAGTAATGTACTTATATTGTGTACGGATTATTTAAAATGACATTTTTTTAAACCGTCCGCTAATCGTCAAAACCGTCCCTTTTCAGATAGATTACTTTCTCTTGGTTGCTTCTTTAGGTAGCATATATATACGGGGAACGGATTTTTAATGAAACTTTACAGAAAAAGAGCTTAGGGGTAATAATAATAAACTAGGTATGCAAGTAACATTTATAAATTGTTAAATAACCGGCTATAACTCACGTCAGTTGTCGATATTTTCAACCTAGGTTTCGACTTTCGAGCTTATAGTACCTACCTATTTAAAAAGCTTTGGCGCCGCGCTCCTTACGCAAGATGCAAAAACCACGGATTTATTCGTAGGTACATAAATACGTGGCAAAAAAAACTCTTGGTACCTCTGATATCCTTTAGTGGCGAAAAGAGTAAGATCCACAGCATACGTGCTGTAATCACAAGACTTTCTCTCGACGCAGATGCCGCTTACGCCCTTTGCCGTGCTGCAGTTAACCGGGGTGATTGCTAAAAAAACATGTAATAGAAGAACAGCTCCAAAAAGTATGTAAGTAACAAAAGTTACATAAAAAAAACACGACTGCCCTAGCCACTCACTGTGTCACTTGGGTTCATCTAAGAATTCTATCGATACCCCATAAATCCAAATCTGTTCAGGCATTTAAAAGTTATGGTAGCCAATAAAGAACATACATACTTACCTAAAAACATTATAATACTCCTTTTTTGTGCAGTCATGTAAAAGTGCATCGTGTAGACCTTAGAGGAAAAATAGGTATTTCCTCTTAGGTGTAGACGTGTACGACGCCAAACCATCCCAAGGGAAAACACAAAGACTCAAATAATATCCAATGACATAAAATAAGATTCCCATTACGATATGTTTTGTATTATTAGACTTAGAAAAATGAATCTTTTTTTTAATGTTATTATTAGGTAACGAGACGAGCTGGTCGTTTGTCTGATGGTAAGCATAAAGCCGGCCCATAACATTTGCAGTGCCACCCAGAACCTTGAAACACAAAGACATGCGCGGTACTGTAGTGTGCTCGTTACCCTGAGACATTAGGTAGGTATATAGTTTCATAAGCCCAGTAATTTCACTGGATCTTGTGTAAATAATAAGATTTATCAATATGTAGGTAGGTTATTAGGTACCATAGACTAGTATTGTAGCTATATACGGTAGGTACGTACGTAGGTACTTACTGTTTCCAATCTCATTTGCGTCCACGGCGGCTTCAGCCTCTGCTGCTTCTCTCTTGTTCTGAGGCGCTGGAGCCGACATCCCTCCGTAGGAAAGGAGGATTAAGAAGCTGAAAGTTAAATAGATCTGCAGTGCAAGTATGTACCGATATTTTTGATAAATAAAATTGATAGTTCGAATGGTTAATTAATTTTTAACACCCTCTCTCGTAAAGCTGATATAATTCCACCGGTTTTAAATATGTAAAGCGGGTCATAAAAAACGCGTGTTTTTTTTTTTTTTTTTGGCTCCACGCGATTAGCGTATTTAGCCAGTGTCAAGTTATATAATTAATAATAATATGTAATAAGTCTCTAGTTTTGGTGCATGAAAGTCGTCAAAGTCACGTTAAAGTTTAGTCTAAGCGCGGTCAAGTCGAAGTGTTGCTTCAGTAAAGCGGTGGATACTTTACTGAAGCTTCTATGGAGTTTTGGATAGAATACGAAAATACACGTTTTTCGTCTTTGTACCATTTGCCTTTCACTCATGCACGTTTACGAACACTTAATGGTTAATAATCCACCATTATTACACATTAACACTCGATAAAACACAGGTTTTAGTAAATAACACAAAATCAACAACAGCACATTTTCGCATTCCCGCCAAAACTCAACGCGTGTGTTATCAAAGCAAATAGTTAAGTTATAGTCCATACAAATTCCATAACAGTATTATTTGCCATTTCAAATATGGAACTGATCGCCGCCGCACCACTCCAGCTAGTGAGCAGCGCGCTGTTGCTATTCAAGCGCGCTGGTAAAATGGCGGGAAAGCAACAGTGTGCATTCACAGATTGAGTTTATTTAAATGTTTTTTTTTCCTGTTTACTCGCAAGTGTGTTAAAAAACGTCGTACGATATACGTGCGTATTGGTTATAACATGCTCGGCTCAATTACGCCCTCGCCTTCGGCTCGGGCTGAAATTCCGCCTCGCATGTTGTAACCATCTTTACGCACTAATATCGTAATGTACTATAAATTAGAGACAGGTACCTACATTTTATATTATCGAAAACGAAACGAAGCCGAATCTATATAAAGGTACTTTCTTCAATATGAAGTGAATATTCGCATCTCACAATTCGAAGACTGGTTGGTATGGAACGAAGACTATTTTAACATAAATGTATAATGGTACTGTTTGCACATTACTGCTTGGCAGCAGACTTCACGAGCAAAACAAATCAAAAACCATCCCAGACGGACACTCGCAGAAGTGTTAGTCCAACCTAGATTAAATGAAGAAGTAGGTACCTAGATTATCAGTGGACACCTCAGAGCAAAAATAGGTAGAGCGCGTGTTACCAAGTGGGAACAGTATGCACGGGTGAGAACATCGCACTGTTCCTACCGCAAGCGTTAATAGTCATACGCTCACTAGCGGTGTGAGCGCACGTTGCGAGTTCCTGGCGAGCATTTGATTATTTAACTGCTAAAAATGGTAAAATGTGCAATAAAAACCTGTAAAACCGATACTCGGAAACACACTAAACAGAAATCTAGCATCACATTTCGCCGGTAAACCATTTTTTAATACTTTTAAGTAAATTAGAAGTCACGCTTCGCGGGGTGGAAGGAGACGCGGGACGCAAGGCTACATGCACCGCCCGCACCGCCCCGCAACCCCTCTTGGATTGCCAACTGGGACAGTGATGTGACGCGTTCGGCGTTTGAGTCGATACGGCGAGAAATAGTTTATAATACACCGGCGCGCTATGTGCGCTTGCGACAATTACTTTTCTTTAATACTTTAATTACTTTGTAAATGATTAGAGGCGGTGAGTGTGAAAGCGTTAAGTATAGCGTTTATAATATAAGTAAATAATTCAAAAATAAATAAGATATAAGTAACATATAATCCTGTTTTTATTTCTTTGTTTTTTTTGTTTTTATCCTTTACATAAAGAGCGGGGAAATATAAAAATAAAAACGCAATTTGACTCAATTACAATAACATAAATACGATATAAAAAACCATGTCATTTGAAAATAATTGTATTGTAAATTAAAACTACAATATATAAAATTATAACAATATCAATTCATAGGTCATTAGGATTATATGCGAGACCTATAAATTCGTACCTTAAAATAAATAAGCAGATAATAATGTTTACTTATCAAAAACTCACCCATACATACTTCACATTATACATTAATTATACAACATAATATAACAATAGGTCCCGTGCCGTTCAGCTGCTTTTATCGACAACTACGCTTGCAGCGCTCAATTGCCCATCCCTATCAGTCACTTACCTATCAATATAACTAGCTATAGTTCACTTGCCTACGCTGCGCATTAGGCGACCGGAGCGATGTTCGTACTCTACCTATTTTTGCTCTGAGGTGGACACCAAACTGAATGGGGCCAGGTGTTCGTGACCAAAGGCACCGGATAGCAGTACCAGGCTGGTACTCTAATATACTACCAGCACTCAAAACTTTGAAACGCAAACGCTCGCGTGCGGCACTGCATTGCGCTCGTTGTACCCTGAGATAAATATCAGACTAGCTGCTGCCCGCGGTTTCACCCGCGAGTAGTTATTGGAATTCACGCATTTTATTTTCTTGCTTGGGATCCTAATTCGTTTTCTAAAATAAAAGTAGCCTAAGTTACTCCTTATAACATCAGATATCTGCCAGTGAAAATCCCGTCAAAATCAGTCCAGCAATTTCGGAGATTACCCGGAACAAAGAGACAAACAGACAGACAAAAAAATTTAAAAATGGTTGTTTTGTTATAGGTACCGTATATACTGTCATATGCATTTGGTAAAAAGCTGTTATTTTTACATTACAAACAGACACTTCAATTTTATTTATTTGTATAGATACATCTCATAAACCCAGTAACTTCATTGGCTACCTATACTTGGTTCATCTACCGGAACACAGTAGGTAATGTTTGCAAATTATTACTTAGGCGGCATACCTACTACAAAGGGGTGGCGCCCATCCAGACCGCAGACGAAGACTCGCAGAATGTGCGACCACCTTTAAACTTACTGGCTATGTTATTGTTATCCGTTATTTTTACTGCAGCGCCATACCACCGTATTTCAATTACGTCCAGTTTAACTGGCAGATAATGGTACTTAGCTAAAGAATAAATAAATAAACATACTCACATAAATCCAGAAACGTCCATGATAAAACGTAGTATCAAAATAACTGCCGGCCTAACACATATCTAATGCTACCACAGAATAGATAATAGTACAAGTACTGCTTCTAAATCTATTAGCAGTACCTAATGATATCATTTCGATACACTCTGACCTATTGTTATGTGTTTTCACCTACTAAGTATATACCTACGTTAGTCCTGCGTCGAATAATAACCTGGTTGTCTACAATACAATATGTACTTGCATAAGAATCTGGAACCAAGGAAGACTCAATTAATCACTGCGTCATAAACAGCCCGTAATCGTAATGCGGGATTGATGGATAAGCATCAATCACGGATCACGCGAGAACCATGGGGAAACCACCATGACCGCTTCACCATGAGCAGGGGTCCAAAAATTGACAAAATCACCTCACGTGATTAATGGACGCCCCCTTATTTCATTACTAACAAGAAAGCATAGATGTAACATTTCATAGAGATCTGTGAGTGGAGTTGTAAAACTTAATTCCTCCTTCCCCCTTCCATCATCAGTCGACCAGACAAACGGCAAGACGACATCGATAGCTTCATTCTTTTGGCGTACCGCTAAAGAGTGGAATGCCTTCCCTGAGTCTGTGTTCCCTGATCGCTATAACCTGGGTGTCTTCTAGTCACGAGTGAATCTTCTAGGTAAGCGTGCTCCATCTTCGACCGCATCGTCACTTACCATCAGGTGAGATAGTGGTCAAACGCAAGATTATAGCCAATAAAAAAAAAATTAACAGTGTTAATATTAGCGACCCGCCCTGACTTCGCACGGGTAATAGTTTGACTTTCATTTAAACTAATTATAGTCCTTAGACCTCAAAATCCGTTCTTAGCTGCCTCCTACCTACCAAACAGTTTCATAGGTCAAGTAGTCTTCGAGATTTCGTGTATATTCAGTGAGAGGCCATTCGATTTTGTATAAAGAAGAAATAGATACATTTATAAAATCAAAATCATTTTACATTTAAATGCATTATTTATTTACAACAATTACAAATCAGATACATACATTATTAATAGATTAGATCACAGATCTTTAGTAGCGATTCAATTATTATTAAAAACATTATTAATAATTTAAAACTGACATAAGATACTTACTGTTGCACCACGCGCCCGCGCGGCATTGGTCACGCTCATACTTTGAACGCCCAATATAGTCGCTAGTTGGGGAGCTGTAAATTTGACATTACAAACATATTTATGTATAGGGTTATCCGGAGCCGTTCTCTCCGACCTTTATCCCGGCGACGGCCCAGGCCGAGGTTCGTACCACCGCTTTGCTGGTGTAGTCTGCCGCCAAGCAGTAATGTGCAAGTATTAGTGTTTCGGTTTGATAAGCAAAGTAGTCAGTGAAATTACTGGGCTTATGAGACATAAGCCCATTATTTGACATAGCATATAATGTCTCAGGGTAACGAGCGCACTGCAGTGCCGCGCAGGTCTAAGTTTAAAGTTCTGAGTGGCACTGCAATTGTTATGGGCTGGCGTTATGCTTACGATCAGACAAATGGCCCGCTCCTCTCGTTACTCAATAGTATATAAAAAGCCCCAAAAACGTACATCGTTTTCAGGCTCCTGTCTATTTTATCTGTGACTGATTTGATTTCTCAGATGATATTTCCGCCTGGCAACCTTTATAATTAAAAAAAAACTACGCATCTTCATCATTGCCACTATCGTTAGAGACTTCACCATCACCAACGAAAACCTCTTCCTGTGCCATATTCATAAGCTTAGGACTATTAACTTGCAACACCGACGCCATAGCTAAGCCCGTCCCAAAATTGTACTCAATCGGCTTCAAACTTTCGTCTACATTATCTAAGACGAGTTTGACTTTCTGACTCGGATGATTTTTCCGCCTGGCAACCCTGTGTCGGCGGACATCTTTCAACAGCTGCCTTTGCTCCTGGTAATACTCAGTGTCACTGTCAGAAGATGACGCTGACAGTTCTAATTCTCTTTTCGAAAATTTTATTTTTAAATCCTGAACATTGAACGTTTTATTAGCTGATTCGCTTAGATCTTCTGACTGGCCGCTGGAGTCAAAATCTTTCTTTCCCACTTGCAGTTTACACCATTTTGTTAAATAATACTCTTTGTTTTCAACTGAAGCAGTAATAAGCCTGCTTTTGAAATTTAAAAATGCGTTCGCTTCTATAAAATCTCCTTTTATATCACTCTCCTTTTGGTATTCATCTATTTTCATTTTGTAATTCTTAATTCTACCGTTTCGCTTAGATTCTATTTTGTAGTTTTTGAACAGTTTTTCTTTTTTAGATCTCCGCTTGAGTTTTTTAATGTAACCTTTCCGTTCGTAGAAATCGTCGTATGTGATCTGTCGCGGGAATTCGGGTATGTTTTTCAATTCCGGCATCGTTTTCCCTAAAGCTTGCCTCTCCCTTTCCCTCATAACGTCCTCTCGCTTCCCCAATTTCCGTTTCAACTCGCTGAGAACGATTTTCGTGGTTTCTTTTTCTTTTTTCCCCGGCGCTGTGGTCAAATCGCCCGCTGCCAAAACAACGTCATCGTCCTCAGTTTTCAACAGATAAAAAACTTCGTCTCTTGCCTCTGGTTCTTTGTCTTCGATTTTCAAAATTGCCGCGCTTTCTACCAGATCTTTTTCGACGGCCAAACGAGGTTCTGTATCTACTTTACCTTGTAGCTTTTTTAATCTCAGTTGAGAGTTTTGCACCGTCAACAGACATTTAGTTATGCATTCGACTAGATCATCAATATCGTTGTTTAGAATATTCAAATCTAATTCTTGATTATTCAACGCGCACGAGTCCAAAAACATATCCAAACCATTGCTCTTGTTCAACGCCAGTTTCAATTCTAAGCAGACTCTAGCAACACCTGTGTGAACATCCGAATACAGCCAATTATTGTTGATGGCAACACCGAGCTTTTTTGTATCGTCGTCTCTATTGCCAGAGTTTTTAAGTAGCCTGTACATTCGTTCAAGAGACTCGTAGTTTTGTTTTATTTCCTCGTTCAGATTCTTTATAAGTACGTTGTGGATCCAGTATATACGTTCGTTGAGATTTTTGTACAGTTTTTGTGCTTGTTGTGATGGGATGTAATGAGCCATTGCTATGTGCTTGAGCAGAGTTGATTGGACGACCAGGAAGGCGTGATGGATTTGCTGTAAAAAAAAAAGGAAAATAAGTGACTTTTAAAAAGCGGAAAGCGACTCAAAAAGAAATTATTAAAGGACCATCCTTATACTCCTTCCTATTCTACCCCTTCCCAAGGGAATCCTAGTGCCCCATTAACTCCATCACCGGCTGTGAGATTGTCTACATCTCGTCGCACGGCGACCCACGCAACATAGTACTGAAGGCTCTCTTTATTACTAACGCAGCATCGTGTGCGGCGATTATTATTGTATTGGGTATGTGTGTGTGTGTGTGTGGTATGTGCATGTGTGTGGGTGGTGTGTGATTGAGTGTGGTATGTATGAGTGTATGTGTTTGTGTGTGTGTGTGTGTGTGTGTTTGAGTGTGGTATGTATGAGTATTTGAGTGGATGTGTTTGTGTGTGTGTTTGTTTGAGTGTGGTATGTATGACTATTTGAGTGTGTTTGTGTGTATGTCTGTGTGTGTGAATGGTGCATGTGGTATGTGTGTGTTTGAGTGTGGTACGTATGAGTATTTGAGTGTGAGTGGTGTGTGTGGTATGTGTGTGTGTGTGTGTGTGATAACACCCTAACTAACCGTGAGATTGTCTCCGTCGCGTCGCACGGCGTCCCACGCGACATCTCCCCGCAGCCACGGCGCGTTGCCGAGCAGCGCGGACGACGCGCGAGACAATAGAACTGAGAGCTCGCTCTGTTGCCGACACAGCATCGTGTGCGTCGACTCTATAACAGACGATAAGGAGTCGCTGGAATCAAAAGTAAAACCAATTAAGTCATTGTAAAATCAGTATAATCCTACTAATATTATAAATGCGGAAGTGTGTTTGTAGGTTTGTTGTTTTGTTGGTTTGTCCTTCTTTCACGCAGTAACGCAGCAACGGATCGACGTGATTTTAGGCTTAGATATACTTTATGGATCGGAGAGTAACATAGGCTACTTTTTATCCCGGAAAAATTCACGGTTCCTGTGGGAACGCGGCTGAAAACCGCGGGCAGCAGCTAGTCTAAAATATATTCCATCAATTTCTTATGCTCTTATTCAAAAAGATAGTGAAACTATAATTAGGTTTGGAGTTGAAACAGAATCGACAGCAATGCAATATTGGTACTCACAGTTGCGTATGCAAAGCAGCGTACTCCTTCAGACACGCGGCGGCTCGGCGAGCGAGCGAGAGGTAGTCGCGCAAGTTGGCCAACAAGTTCGGCAACTGTCCGCGACACATTGCGCGGTGGGACGCGCGCACCGCCACCGGAATCGACGCGTACGCCGATAGATTGATAAGCGATGAACGTTCAACACTGAAAACAAAACAAGTAAAATTGATTTTAAAAAGCTGGAAGTGTTCATTGAAAATATTTATTTATTTATTTTATTTATTTAATGATAGACAAGCAGCACATGTACTGATATGTCTATATTACACAGTGTTGAAAGTCACGATTGTTCACTTTTGTAGTAAGGAAGTATTGTTTGTTCGTAACCAGTTGTCAAGTTTATTCTTAAAGCAGTTTATTGAGGATGCAGACACAACATCCTCTGGTAGTCGGTTCCAGTTGTGGACCACTTTGGAAGCAAGGAAGTGGTGTACAGTGTTATAATAAAGCAAAATTTATTACTTTCTTCTTTCTCGGTTGCTCATACGATTTTTTAAATCCTCTTTTGAGAAAAAAATACTTATTTTTAAATTTATTATCTGTGACCACTTTCTCGGCTGCTCATAAGATTGTCTATGTAACTCCTACGGTTTTTTATATAAGCTCCAGAGTCTAGATAAATTACTCTAGTGCCCGTTCCAATTTGGTATATACCAATCAAGAAGAAAGGCCAAGGAACACATTGGCTTTTTTTTTTTCAAAATATAGATTTAACTGTGATTCCAATGCTAGCAATCATGTTCACTAATCTCCAAAATAACTCACCTCTTCACTGGAAAAGCTGCCACGCACACAACTACAGCCACAGCTGACATGACCCCCTCGCCCCTTGTCAGCCAGCCCCCTCTCCCCCCACCCGCGGCTGCCCACACTTCCTCCGGTGAAGGTGCCTCTTGCTCCACTTCTATGCTGTCTTCTCGGAACAATAAACCGCTTTCAAGGATGGAGATTATGTGCTGACGACTGTATAGAAGCTGGAATAGTTCAAATTATTATTGATTCATTTATTTTATTTCATACGTCAAACATTTCGAGAGCAATAACTGATTTACCACAGAAAGTTTACATATTCAATCAATCTCGATGACAGCTGCTTTGAAATGTACATTTGAAGGTTTGCATACAACCTACAATACAAGAATTTATTTTTAGCGCAGGCTATGCTCGTCACGAATGAGTATAAAACAAGCTTATAGCATTAATTTAACATCTTTTGTGTGATTATTGAACTTGAAATTGAAATAAATAATTATTGAAGCGAGCGGGGAGCGAATGTGGCTGAGCGGGGAGCAATTGGCAGAGCGGGGAGCAAGTGTGGCAGAACAGGGAGCAAGAGAGGCCGCACGGCACCTTGAGGGACTTTCGATCTGACGCACCATACAGCGAATGTCGTCTCGGCCTCGTGCCAACGACTTGTATCAAGTTATGTGCGGATTATTCACACTCACTCTAAAACAGTGAAGGAAAACATCACGAGGAAACCTGGCATGTTCAAGAACCAAAAAATTTGGAGAACCTGTGAATCCACACTGGTCCGCATGATGCCATATCTGAGAGAAGGTCGATATCCCAGCAGTGGGAGCGTAAGAGGCTGATGATAAAAATGTAAATAATTATTATATTTAGTTTTTTTTAACTAGTTACTACATAAACACTCCATATAACTTTGCTACAAAAACAGTTGGATAAGCAAATGTAGGCCTATAGATAATCCAAATGTTCTAGCCCACTACCAGTGCACCCAACATGCTCGCTGCAATGCCTTGTTGGATTGCAATAGTGGGCCGTTGTACCAGATAATTACCAGCATTTTGGTTATCCATTGCATCAAACAGGATCACTGACAAAATTTTGCCTTTGTGTTTCAAAGTTCTGAGTGCAATAATTGATATGGGCTGGTGCTATGCTTATCATGAGACAAACGATCCGATTGTCTTCTTAACCAATGTTATATAAAAAAAGATACATCAATCTAAAGAGTTATCAGTTGTAACAGAAACTCACCATGTTTGGCCTGAACTTGATGGCTATCCATTTTCTTGACAGGATAGGGGGAGAGAAATCTTGTTTCATATAAAGAGCCATCTGAAATCAGAATTTAAAAAAAAATTATATACAGTTTTTTCTGTTTTCAATTCACACATGCGGGGAAAAGTAGCTTATGTCTCTGTCACTCCAGCCAATAAACCATCTGTATACAAAGAATAATGTTGATTTGTTGATCCGTTTCTGCATGAAAAAAGGAAAAACCAATAAAAAGCAAAAATACATTATTTAATTTTTACCTGGAACACATTGTGTTTTAAAAAGTCTGGTTGGTGCCACACATAACCAAAATGTTGGCCTCTACTTTGCTGTCTTATTTAGCACAAAGATTAAGCAGTGCCATGTTGAATGGCAATGCTGCCAGTATTTCGACTGAGGGTATGTTTCCAGTGTTTCCTACTGGTTGTGGAATAAATAATCTATCTTCTGAATAATTGCGGGCTCCTAAATACAGTTATATTTAAGTAGCTCTATGACAAACCTTACCAATTCGGTAAAGTATTTTCGGCTACATATTCTAGTGAAATACGTCTCTAAACAATTATTTGAAGATACAATGTCGCGACCTCATCAATAAACATTAAGGCGTTAGTTGATTTCACCAAAATACAGCAGAATATTTCGTGATTGTAACAAAAAAACAGCAGCGAGCGCCTCGCCGCATACAGCGCTCAACACAAAACATCTTTATTTCTGTGGACGAACACTTCCTAGGTCTTACTTACAGGTTTAAACTCTAGCTGTAGTACAATTTTAGAAGCAAATACAGAGTATGTACATAAATACGCTCGTGATAAGTTTTCATTTATAAATATTATGCACAGTTGCCGACAATATTTTAGCATTTAAATCAGCTGATCTGTGACTAACAAATGTGTTTTTAGCTCAGTCGTATTGTTTCTAAGTTAAACCTATAGATAATATGAAGCTACTTACGATTGTATTGAATTGTTTTCGAGTTAATTTACATTTTCTTTGATAAAAAATCTGAATTCTGATTATATCGCAATACTTCGATCACGAATTCACGAATCACGATGCTTTCGTTGCTTCGCACTAGGGATGGTCGATATTCATCGATGTTAGATAAACATCGATGCTTAGCAAGAAAACATCGAAGTTTTAACATCTATGACCCATGATGTTACGAGAATACATCGAACGATACGATTCGATCGATATCGATGTTACGTGGAAGTAGTCTAAAGATGAGTGAGTCAGTCAATCAGTCAGTCAGTGATACAAAATATTGTGATTTTCGGTCGTAATTATCTCGTGGATGAGATTTTTTATTAAAGTTTGGGGATTTGGTGATAAAAATGGGGTCTTATTAGACTCGCAAACTTACAAGTCCATAGGTCTAATAGATTTTAAAACCGTTCGAACTGTCAATTTTATTTACCAAAAAGATCGGTACTTGCGCAGCTGGTCTAGTATCTGCATACGCCCTGCACACGCGCTCAATACGGGCTTAAACTATCGACGAAAGTGGCGCGAAATTTTTCGTCTAATATAACCCTCGGCCGGTGTGTCGCCCTTTTGCTTTGCGAGCTTGACTGATACAATGCCGTGCGTCTGAAATAGTCAAAATTATTTTACGGTCTTACCATAAAAAAATGAAACACGTGTTAAACAACGTCTAACTCCTAAACAGGCATAAGTCACGTGTTTAAATCTGAACAACCACAAATAATGATGTAAGCAGTGTCTAACCGTTGTATAGACCCATTTTGGTTTGACATTTCTAATCATTTTGGACGTTTATCTTTTTGACACTGTTTAGCTAATTAGGCACCTAAAAGATGTTTTCTGTGGTAACACGGATAAAATGATAGATTGTTTTATTTTCTCGCCTGAAACATCGATGTTTCACTTTCAATATTTATCGAACATTAATACTGTTAAACCGATGTTAACATTAATGTTTTTCTAATATCGAGCATCCCTACTTCGCACCAAAGAGAATACAAATACTTTGCTTTTTTCTCTTTGTCAAATGTCTTGGACAAACACAATATTTTATTATAACATAGAAATAGAAATAAAATATTACGACAACACACTGATACTTTATTCCTATGTTATTTTCTTATGTCATTGATTTATTCCCGGAAAAAATTAACTAGCCTCAAATGTTTTTTCAGATATGTGTCTCTAGCAGAATAATAAAGAAAAATTTGAAGCCTGCGTTTTTAGCTGGTTTAAAAAAAAGCGTTGTAAATGCTAAATCAATTAACAGCAACACTATGCAGTTGTCCTAAAAATACCCAAAAAGCAGCAACATTGTATAAAAGTATGGCGTCAGAAGTTTTTTTCTTCGACTCGAAAATTGTTTTTAATATTGCGACTTAAGGACTATGTATCCAGGTCAAGAAATAAATTATAAAAAAAAAAGTACGGCGTCATCGGCACGTCATTTTTGACAGTTTTGACACAAAGCTTGTCATCTGTCCTGTCGTTTTTTTAAGCCCGCAGCCCGCTTGCGCCAGCTCGAACCATAAAGAAATACCGTATAAACTGTACTCGAGTTAGTTGCTAACACGGAATTAAATTACCATTCCTTCTTGCGTAGTTAGATTCTTTTTTTAAATTCTAATCCGCTGAATTTTAATCCGGACTAGTTAATCTACCTTTTGGTGCAAGTGGGCTTTAGGCTCTTAAACAGAGTTACACGATTTAGTTACCTACACTAGATATGTATGTTTTGTCTCTTTCGATTCAGTTTATAATTGTCAAAGAACAACAAAGATAAATCATAGTTTAAACCTATACCACCGTAATAAGAGCCTTACCACAAAAAAATTAAACACACTTTAAACCTGTGTTAATAATACCTACCTAATGACTGTTTAACGCTTAAACATGCCTTAGTAGCGCGGTTAAATATGAGCAACCACAAATCCTGATTTACGTAGTGTTTAACCAACACAATTCTGTAGTGACATAGAAATGTGATTAGAAAATCAATTTTGACGTTTATCTTAAAAATGTTTTTTTTTTTTTTTATGTTGTTTGGTAACGAGACGAGCTGGTCGTTTGCCTGATGGTAAGCATAACGCCGGTCCATAACGATTGCAGTGCCACCCAGAACTTTGAAACACAAAGGCCTGCGCGGCACTGCAATGCGCTCGTTACCCTGAGACATTAGGTATTAAGTCTCATAAGCCCAGTAATTTCACTGGATACTCTGCTTATTTTTTATTGTGGTACATCACACTTTTTTTTTGTGATAACACGGTTAGATGTTTATGGCTGCCGTAATAAACCGATAGTTTTTAGATTATTCGGCGAGCATTAGAAAGAACCTGCTATGATCTCGACTACGATATTTTCTTTCACTCAACCCCTGTCGTAGAGGATTCAAATCTTCAATCGGAGGGTAGGCACAGAGACTACCTATATAATTATATACCTACTGGACTGGCACTGCTATAATTTTTTTCAAATTCAAAAGTCTTTATTCAAATAGGCCCCAAAGGAGCACTTATGAAAGTTAAAATGACTCTAACAGCGGGCCTCTGCAACATTCATCTACCCGAATCACAGACTAAAACTAATGCCGTCTTTATCAGAACATAATAAATGACACCAACAGACCCAATCCGTGCTCAAAGTCAACGAACCTTCCAGAAACCCACCGTGCCCGTTCCAAATTGGTATAGGCCGAGCAAGAAACTCGTCACGGCATTCTTTTTAAAAAAAATAGTTTTTTACAATGATTCTAATGCTAACAACTAACAATTTAAAGTTTAGTAGTCGCCAGGAGGCTCCTGAGCTGTTCGCCTCCATGCATCCTTGTCATCTACATAATCCTTAATTTTATAATACGCTTTTTTAATTAATACATACAACCATAAATGTTAAAAATAGACTAAAAAAAAAAATGCTGTTTTCTATTTGTATATTTTTCAAAACACCATCAAATACTGTAGATACAAAAAGTAGCTGTAGTGATAAAAGTTTGGTTCGGAAGTAAACTAAAATCCATGCTATATCTCTATGATCCGTGTTCATTAAAGCTGTACCCCGACTCAATGGCATTAATCATTATGTCCTCGTTGCACACACCGTAGCGTTGGTGTAAAAGAGAAGGAAGACCGCGCAGGCTACTAAAATTCAATAAAAACACAAATAATGCGTAAAAGGGAAACGTGTAGACCTTTTTTTTAAATTTAATTATTATACTCTGCAAGCTCCAGGGCTCGCACCCTTTTTGCTATATAAATAATTTTTACATTACAATCGGACATAAAATTTGCCGCCAATAATAGCACCTGCGGCGCAAGTACGGATCTTTTCGATAAATAAAATTCGATAAAATTGACAGTTAAAATCGATAAAACCCACTTTATCCATTTTAACTGTCAATTTTATCGAATAGATCCGTACTCGCGCCGCTGTACAACTTGTACTTCACACAGGTTTTTGAAACTTTCATATCTCAAACCAAACTTAGCTCAACTGAGCGACATAAAACAATTATTTACATTTCTACAATACAATAAAAATAATTTAGATTCCCATTAAATATAAATTATAAAATTACATACGTTTTATAAATAAATGCATTGACAATAATTGATAGTGGTGTCGATTCTGTCATCTCATACCTAAACCTAATTTTAGTTTTAATCTCTCTTTCTAAATGAGAACATGAAAAAGAGATGGAATATATTTTAGACCTGTCAAATTAATCCAAAGAGTCTAGTGTAAATTTAAGGAGAATCGGCATCATTGCACTATTAATGAATTTAGAGGCGTCTAAGTTATCAAGGATGGAAGATATTTGACAGCTCTAAAACTAAACTTAGATCTGTAAAACATCTTCCGTCTCTTTCTCATGTTATGTTTTGGAAAGAGAGAGCGAAACTAAAATTAGGTCTAGGTATGAAACGACAGAATCGACACCAATATAGTTTTTTTTAAATAACGGAGGCTCTATGAATAAAGTTTTCAAATCTCTTTAGATAGGCAGTTGTTTGTTTTACGGTCCTGTCAACTGGTCTAGATACAATTTTTACATATTTACAATTTCGCTTTAGAATCCAACCCCTCAACCCCCTCTAGTAAAAACTGCCCTACAAACGGAGCCACCAGCCCTGGGCTCGCTACGTGTACATCATGGTTTCCCGCTACTTTCACGCATCTGTAATTTTTATGAGGGTAGTTCGATTCTTCTAGGAGAAACTTGGTGTTTCTATACAGACCTTTTTGGAGGGACTCTTTAGAGACTACGTCTAGAGTTGGAGTTTTTAGGTTTAGGAATACGGTTTTTATATGTTCGGGGGAGAAAGGGGGGAGGGAAATAAGTCTGAAGCGCTGGTCGAGGGTGTATCTGTAAAAAAGACAAGTCAACTAAAGTTCCATAAACAAACACGACCGCCCTGGCCAGTGTCGCTCGGGATGATGTTCATCGGGTTCTAACGATACCCCATACATCTAAATCTGTTCAGGCATTTCAGATATGGTGGAATAAAGAAACTCACATACAGAGATACATCATGAATCCTAAAAACATTACAACTTTTTGTGCAGTTGTTGTTGGCAGATGTTAATCTTTTTTTTATGTTATTTGTTAACGAGACGAGCTGGTCGTTTGCCTGATGGTAAGCTTAACGCCAGCCCATAACGATTGCAGTGCCACCCAGTACTTTGAAACACAAAGGCCTGCGCGGCACTGCAGTGCGCTCGTTACCCTGAGACATTAGGTATTAAGTCTCATAAGCCCAGTAGTTTCACTGACTACTCTGCTCATCAAACCGGAACACAGTAATGCTTGCACATTACTGCTTGGTGGCAGACTTAAAAAATATGTAGGTACCTGATAAGTCCATTCCCAGCCGGCTCTGACCACCGGTCCAGAGTACCAATTGCAGCTTCTTCGTCAATACCGCGCACTTTCTTCAATATTTCTATCGCCTGCAACAAAACTACACGTTATTTTCTACACAATTAATTCACCAGCGGCGCAAGTACGGAAGTCCAAACGATAAATTTGTCTAATCGAAAAAACTGTTAAATTATTCGATTGTTGCGAGTACCGAAGTCAGATCGTAAAGTATTATTGTCTATACAAATATATAAAATTGAAGTATTTGTTTGTAATATCGAAATAGCAGCTTTTTACTAAATGCATATGAAAGTATATACGGCACCTATAACAAAGCAACCATTTTTTAAATTTTTGTCTGCCTGTCTGTTCCGGGTAATCTCCAAATGGGCTGGACCAATTTTGACGGGACTTTCACTGGCAGATAGCTGATGTTACAAGGAGTTACTTAAAAGGCTACTTTTATGTTAGAAAAAGAATTAGGGTTCCGCGCAAAAAATAAAACCCATAAAAGCTAGTAGCTTTTTTTTTTTGGTAACGAGACGAGCTGGTCGTCTGCCTGATGGTAAGCATAACGCCGGCCCATAACAATTCTCTTTGGATTCGATTTAGCTATTCGAAAACTTTTGTCGGTTGCATCAAGGGTTGAAAAATTATATAAAAAATCGATAAAACCCACTTTATCGATTTGCACTGTCAATATTATCGATCGTAAAGATCCGTTCTTGCGCTGCAGGTGGTAGGACTAACTCTACTGCGAGTGTCAGTCTTGGTGGTTACCACCGCTTTGCTCGTGAAGTCAGCCGCCGAGGCTCCATCATCAGACCAGCTCTGTGACATCATTATATTGCATTGTCATCAGATTTTTACATAATATGTATCTAAAATTTCGGCTCAATCGAACACCGCGACGTGCGTCAAATTTAACTTGCAAGTTTTTCCCTAAACCATACACACAGACAAACAATGCAAGTTAAATCAAAGCTTGCAAAAAATTTACCTTCGCTCGCGTATGTTTTGGTTGGCGCTCTTTCACCCCATTGAATTTGTCATAATTCTCATAATAATTTGTGAAGAATGTTTGATACCTGTAAAAAACATAGAACATATTTCATTACTAATATACTAATCCTATTTCCTACTATAATATTATAAATGCAAACGTGTGTTTGTTGGTTTGTCCTTCTTTCACGTAGTAACGGATCAACGGATTGACATATGTATGTCACCATAGTTATGCCTTCGGAGTATTCTTTTGTTAATTTAATGATGTGAAAAGAAATTGAAAGAAATAATTTAACTAGCAAAAAAGGGGTGGCGAGCCCTGAAGTTTGCAGAGTCTACAAAACTAATAAAAAAGCCTCGGACGGAAGCTAGTAATTACTAATTATTTTACTGACCATTGAGGGAAGTGTTCCGGACGCACTCCTACGAAGTTGATGGGGTCGAGTTCCACAAACTTGGTTATCTTGTCTGGGCATGATATGTTGTACAGTTTACCTGAAATGTACATAAATATTCTTATAAATTTAAAGCAACACACAGTCACAGTGCTGTCACAGTATCAGAAAACTGTGTCAGTTTTGTCACAGTTTCAGAGTTTTCGGTCTAAAATCGCTAGCTAAGCTCAAGTAACCATTTGTTTAAGTGAATAGGAACGTAGACGACTGTTTTATCGACAGTTCTTCGTAAATTACTTCGTGCATGATGTTGATGACATTTACGTAATTTTTTTTACGTTAATTTTATTTAAGCTCTTAAATATGTTTAACTAAACTTATTTAGCTTATTTTTAAACAGACTGAAAGTTTTGTCACAGTTTTGTAATACTGTGCTGTTGTGTCGGGCGCCTTGTGTCGTGTCCATACTAAATGTATGACGTCGATATCGTTCTGTCGCGCCACGACACATCACGACACAGTCATCTAAATCCGGGTGAAATTATTAAGGGGCTAGGATCGCCAAAACGACTACTTTCTCCTCCTAAAACTCCCACACGGCTTGGTTTAACGACTTGAAAAAAATACTACCTGAATGATCAATTCAAGGGCATTAATTTCACTGATTGATTTTTTTGTGTTACCATTACTTATGGCTTGAAAAAATATTTAACAGCATGCTGTTTTAAAACTGTTTTCCCTAAAACTTCTAAATGACTTAGACGTTTGGGATTAATTTTACACCAAAAAATAAGGAAGAAAATTTTCTATAAACTGGCCGTTTCATTTGTGCATAGAGCAATATTTCGCAAAGAAATGATCAAAAAACTGAATTCCAAATGTACAAGTCTCAGAGGTGCTCTGCGCGGGCGCGCGCGGCAGTCATGCACTGGCATTCAGACGGGGAGGTTGTGTCGCTCGTTGCTCTGCAAACGCTGTCCGCCGACGTTACATATTTGTGTGCGTGAATGATATACAATACAAGTATTTGTTTTCGTGTGGGTTTGAAGCTTGCTCAAAGAGTAGCGTCTAGAGCGGTGAAATGTGATTCATTCCGTGATTTGCGCGTGGACGCTCCTCGTAAACATATTGAATGGGTTACATTTTTGATTACAATTTCTTGTTTACGTACTTACATCATTTTTACGAGTGGAAAATATATGTATTGGTAAACAAATTATTAGCGGCAGCTACTGGAATATCGGGAGGTTTAGAACTGTTTAAGAAAGACTGGAAATCAAATTGAAAAGTAAAATTACTCAGGTTAACGAGCACAATGCGGTACTGCATCTTTTTGTTTCAAAGTATTTATTGGCACTGCAATTGTTATGGGCCGGCGTTATCTTTATCATCAGGCAAACGACCACCAAACGATCAGGGCCATCTACAGTAAAAATGATATCGAAAATGATAACAATTTTAAAATCCAAGATATCGGACATTTTTTTTTTCAATAAAATGGTATGGGTATCATTTTCGAGATTTCTCGGGGTGCTGATTACAGAAATGACAACCATTTTTAAATCCAAGATGACATTTTTTTAGGAAATCGATAATATGGGTGCCATTTCTAGGTTTCTCGGGGTGCTGATATCGAAAATGACAAGGATTTAAAATCCTACATAGCGGACAATATTTTTTTTTTCAATAAAATGCTATGGGTGTAAGTTTCGAGATTTCTCGGGGTACTGTGTACAAAAATGAAAAATTCTTTTATAATCCAAGATGGTGGACAATTCTTTTGTAAAATGATATGGGTATCGTGTTGGAGGTTTCTCAGGGTGCTGATTTTGAAAATGACTACTATTTTAAAATCCAAGATGGCGGACAAATTTTTTTAGTAAAAGGATATGGGTGTCTTTTTCGAGGTTTCTCAGGGTACTGATAATGAAAATGACAACGATTTTAAAATCCAAGATGGCGGACACGTTTTTTTTTTTTCAATTAAATGGTATGGGTGTAATTTTCGAGATTTCTAGGGGTGCTGATTACGGAAATGACAACCATTTTGTATACCAAGATGGCGGATATTTTTTAAGAAATCGATAATATGGGTGCTATTTTCTATGTTTCTCGGGGTGTTGGTATCGAAAATGACAACGATTTTAAAATCCATGATGGTGGACATTTTTTTTCAATAAACTGGTATATGGGTGTCGTTTTCGAGATTTCTCGGGGTGCTGATTACAGAAATGACAACCATTTTTAAATCCAAGATGGCGGAAATTTTTTTAGGAAATCGATAATATGGGTGCCATTTTCTAGGTTTCTCGGGGTGCTGATATCGGAAATGATAACGATTTAAAATCCATTCAAGACCTATAGGGTGGTTCACGGAGACCTAGAATCATTAAATTTGGCAAGAAGTATTGTCTTATACCACAAGTAAAGCGAAAAATCCGAAAACTAATTATGTATAACACACACACGCGCACGCGCATGCACACGCTCGCGCAAGCGCACGCGCAAGCGCACGCACGCACGCATGCACACACATGCTCACGCACACGCTCGCACACGTGCACACGCGCACACGCACGCACGTACGCAAGCAAGCACGCACGCACGCACGTACGCAAGCAAGCACGCACTTAAGCAAGCACGCCCGTAAGCAAGCACGCCCGTAAGCAAGCACGCACACAAGCAAGCACGCACGCAAGCAAGCACGCATGCACGCACGCACGCACTCACACACACGCACATTATCAATGAGTGTATTGTGTACAATTTTTTAGGGTTAATTATTTTGTTGAATGTAGCTGTAAAAGGACCTAACGATTCCAGTCTTGAACGAACTATTTACATGCTTACAAGTCTGTTCGGAATCCTCGGCGCGCGAGTCCAACCCACACTTGTCTATTTTTTCTATTGTATTGGTTAACGAGACGAGCTGGACGTTTGCCTGATGGGAGTCATAATGCCGGCCCATAAAAATTGCAGTGCCATTCAGAACTTTGAAACACAAAAGCCTGCGCGGCACCGCAGTGTGCTCATGACTAAGTCTCATATCTTAGTAATTTCGCTGGCTACTTTGCTCAACAAACCGGAACACAATAATGCTTGCACATTACTGTTTGCCGGCAGACTTCATGAACAAAACGGAAACCCAGACGGACACTCGCAGATGACTCGATACCTCGTAAATGACATCAATATAAAAAACATGACTACAAAAGTAAAAAATAAAAAATAACCCGAAAATCATTTATTTACGTACACGTTTGTTTTTGGGTCAAAAGGTGTAACAAATTTCAACGTTACGGAGCAAATTGGCTGTATGTACTTTTATTATAGTCCAGAGCGATGTTTTGAGATAAATCTCAACGTTGTATGATCTCATGTGCGTCCGTCCCGTTTATTTACGAACTAGCTTCTGCCCGCGGTTTTCACCCACGTTCCCATAGGAACCGTGCATTGTTCCGGGACAAAAAGTAGCTTATGTTATTCTCCGGTCCATAAACTATATCTATGCCAAAAACCACGTCGATCCGTTGATTCGTTACTGCGTGAAAGAAGGACAAACCAACAAATCAACAAACACACTTTCGCATTAATAATATAACTAGCTTCTGCCCGCGGTTTTCACCCGCGTTCCCACAGGAAACATGCATTTTCCGGATAAAAAGAACCCTATGTTACTCTCCGGTCCATAAACTATTACTATGCCAAAAATCACGTCGATCCGTCGCTCCGTTACTGCGTGAAAGAAGGACAAACCAACAAATTAACAAACCAACAAACAAACTTTCGCATTTATAATAGAGTAGGATATAGGATATATTTAGTATGGAAGTATGGATAGTATGGATAATGATGATCAAACTTCACTTTCAATGAAGAACTTTCCACTAAATGAATTCAAAGAATTATAGGCAAAGAAGATGCCGTGCGCGCTACTCGCACGCGCGTTCGTTCATCCGCGTATTCTATGACGTTAGGTTTTGCGATGTTCTTGAAAGACGAAGTGTGGACCGCGCGGGTGAAGTGGGATTGACTCCACCCATTCGAGCAAGGCCATTGGGGCGTAGTAGGGTCTTAAGAAATTATTCCGAGTGAAATTGTTTATGATGTCAATCAATTCGTTTTCAATGTCTATATCGAAAAAACTGGAAATCGGACGCTACAAACGTCAAAAATGAGAGCCAAAGTCGGGCGTAACTACTGAGCACTAAAACTCCCCAAACAAATTGGACAGAACATCTGACGTCACTTATTCTACGCGGGCCGTAAAACTGTACTAAAAACATGCATTTTGTTGAATTCGCCGTGAAAAACTGCGTTTATGTACATAGTTGTAGTACATTTTTTTATTCATTAAAATGTAAAGAATCTGACGAATCATTCAAATTAGTAATGGATGATAAAAAAAGAAGTATAATTTGGGAAACTTTTAGATGCAGTAGCTTTCTAGTAATTATATATTTTTAATGTGATTTTATTAAAACTTGTATAACGACAGAAATTATATGTATATTTTGTGTTTCATGCAACATCCCAATTGTGGTGTTTCAATAAAGAGTATGTACCTATCTCTGGTCCAATGAGTGCCAAGCTATATGTTAAGTGCTGAACTTTGACTTATTGTTAAGTGCTGTTTTGATAAACATTAGGAACATATTTTATTACTCTTCGAAGGTTATCTTTGGACCACTATCTTGAAATATCAAGAGGATTAGCAAACTAAGTATCATGCTGCAAATAAATGTATCTTACCCAACTGGTGAAGGAGCGAAAGGTTATGTTTTTTATGTTATTTTTTTATACAATTTGATAACGAGACGAGCTGGGCGTTTGCCTGATGGTAAGCATAACGCCGGCCCATAACTTTGAAACACAACGGCCTGCGCTGCACTGCAGTGCGTTCGTTACCCTGAGACACATAAGCCCAGTAATTTCACCGGCTATTCTGCTCATCAAACCGGAACACAGTAATGCTCGCACACTACTGTTTGGCGGCAGGCTTCATGAGCAAAGCGGTGGTACCAACACAGACGGACACTCGCAGAAGAGTTAGTCAGATACTAGTTAGTTAGATACTGTCCAAAGAGTAACATAAAACCTTAACAAGTCCTACCACCTAGTAAATGTCTAATTTATTAAGAGAAATTATAACCAACTCTTAAGACATAACTTTATGTAGTTATTTATAGATTCTGATTTAGCAATCAGTGGCTTCACCCATCAATAGATCCAGAAATATTTATAGTAATGTACATTAAAATAAAATTAAGTATTAAAAAAACTGAAACAAAAAACCCATTGAAGCAAGTGATGGATATGGGTGTGTGTGTGTGTGTGTGTGTGTGTGTGTATGTGCGTGCGTGGGAGTGTGAAGTGTTTTATTGTTTTTTGTAAATAAATAAACATGAAGCATACCTATAACAGCTCCCATAGAGTGTGCGATCAGCGCGAAGCTCTCCCACCTGAAGTGTTGGACCACAGCATCCATGACGTAGACCAGATCATACATGGTAATCATCAGACCCGGCGGGAGGCGGTCCGAGCGCCCGTTACCAGGTAACTCCATACCTGCGGATAATATACGAACATTATTAAATATTTACCCCATCTCTTCCTATGAGTGCTATAAGTGCGGGCTAAGGGTTATTTTGTTTAATTCATATATGGTAATTAGACATGCCTTTGCCTGACAGTAAGCGTTAATGCCATAACAATTGCATTGTAAGATTGGAGCGACAGATAAAATATCAGGTGCTCATCGCACCCAATATTTCAACGTTCTATTGCAAGCATCATGTTCACTGGAATACTCTGCTGATGTTTGGAAATTTGAATTAATTGGTATTAAATATCTCATATTTAATTTAGAGAGCAAGTTGACTACCATATAAATTCAACACTACAAAGACAATTCTTAGTGTAAAAAGTAGTATGTAGTGCAGACCAATGTAATAGAACTTCTGTGGCAGCAATTCCACTAGCGGCCGGAAACTGGCAGCAGAGTCCATCGCACCATGACAGAGAAGCACTGGAGGATCCAGGCAGCTTCCCCATGCTATTACTGGAAAGATTTGTTTATATTACATACTAGGTGGCGCCCGTGGTTTCACATATGTGAAGATTTCCATGGGAACTGTGCATTTTTCCACAGTAAAAAGTAGGCCATGTTACCGTCTGGCCCATAAACTGTGCAAAACATCACATCAATCGATTCCTCTGTTGCTGAGTGAAACAAGGACAAACTAACAAACACACTTGCAGTTATTATAGTATGGATTTTATCTAAACAGATTACAGGCTGATTTTAAAATGCAACACTTAATTATTTTCTTATCTTATAGTATAAGACATGCATGTTGTTTGCCTGATAAAAAGCATAATGCCAGTCCATAACAATTATAGTGCAACCCAGAACTTGAAATCAAAAAATGTTTGCATGGCACTGCATGCAGCGCGTGCTACCTAGAGTCATTAGATCTTAAGGTAGTTGATGTAGAAAGTGCCCTAGGTATGTGCAACTCCTGGAGCATATTCAAGACAAATGATTTGATTGTGAGGAGTGTATCTGCTATACTTCATTGCATAGAGTGTGCAAATATGGTCCAGGCGCACATTTTCTATAACAACTCCATAACTTTCATAAGTCCAGTATAAAAAATTATCTAAACAATATATGGTATATTCCATCATGTGTCTCGCCATCATCATCACTCTCTGTAATATGGAGTTCCTAAATTAAATAAGGATCAATAGGTTTGGAAATTGAGAAACTGATGGATTTCTGCATTTGATCATGATCATTGGACATTTGGTGTTAGATATCCCGTCTTTTTACTAAAACGAATGAATAATTTTGTTCCTAAATGAGTATGTATACATATTCCAGATATAACATATAAGTGAATGTGCACATTAAATAAATGGCAACACTAAAGAAATCAAATTTTAATAAAATTGCTGAAATGACGTCGGTAAAAGAAAGACATCGTTTGATAAAACAGATACTATTGTTTCGTTTTCGGGACAAAGGTCAATTATAAAAAAAATTTATTAAAATATACTACTTACTGCATATTCGGCCCCAAGGTGCTTGTATAAACCATTCCCTTTCTGTGAGAGACATTTTCATAAGTTTCTATTTAGTTATTACGTTTTAAAGTGCGGAACGAAAACTTGCGAAATATTTTTGCAAGTAAACTTTATATTGATTATACTATTTTATCACAGGTAAGTTGTTTGATTATAAGTACTAATTGGTTTATCTTAAAATGTATTTATTCGTTATCGAAACATGTATTTGTCTGTCATGAAGAGTATTCTAAAATAAAATGAAATATTCATGAAAACTTGTAAGTTGTAAACATTTTGTAGTTTTAGAAACTTCAAACTTGTTCTCTTATAGTTTGTGGTTTCATGGTTTCAGAGTTTTGGATTGGTCATTGGTAATTCTTCATAGTATTTGTATTGTCTTTGATTGGTCAATATTTCAATGGAGGACTCTAGTTAGAGTGGAGATTGTATGTTTCGATTTCGATGGCAAAATGAATTAGTCGATTCTCTGATAATCGATATCACCAAATTGCAAGTCTTACATAATTGTTTCTTAGCATATATTTTTAGATTTACGTACTCGTCATGAAACTTGTATTAAAATAACTAATATTGTTGTGATATTAAGATGTTGTATTTGTTGTGCTTGTCTTTCGTCATCGATTATTATTATTAAAATAAGAATGTGATTCAGGATTGACTACTAGGCGTGTGTCATAACATTTTGTGCGCGTAATCGGTTGTATAAGCATACCTAACAAGTTTCGAAACTAGTTATTCTAGTTCTTTTTCATACAGCACGGCTTTTTATCAAACTATTTTTAGGAGTGATATGTGAAACATTATTATTTTAATCATATTCTGAATGTAACGCCTTTATATAGGTATCTATATAGATATAGCTAAGCAAAACACCGTGTGGAGATGCGGAATAGTTCCAAGTTAATCCGAGCGAAATATAAGGCAATCTTCGGACGTAACGTGTTTTCCCCATAATCGGTTTTAGAAACAGTTTCGTTTCAAAATCGATTATTTTTTCTTACAAAACCATTTATTGTGTTATGTTTCAACTTCTATTGGTTCATTTATATTTTTAGAGTTCTAATTGGTCCACTCGCTCACTGCTGCACTGAAGCTAAGACAATCGACCAATGGCCAAATAATTCGAGCGAAACGTAACACATTCTTTGGGCGTGAGTCCGAAAAGTAACGTGTTTAAGAAACTGCTTACGTGCTTCGCATGAAACTGCTTACGATTATGAGTGTCGTAAGCAGTTTCTCGAATTGATTATGTTATTAAACGCCCACTACTATTCACAATTACTCTTTTGCAAAACTCACATACCACAACAGTCACGTTTTACCAAAGTTAAATAAGTTTATTGGTATCAATTCTTAACATTAATTAACATTCAAGGAACATAAACAATTTGAGGAAATTAAAACACAACCATTCTAACAAACATTCGATTTGTAGTCAGTTGGTGATCACATCACTAAAGAGTCTCCAAAATGAAACGTCAATTGACAGTTTGTTTCTTTTTAAGTTTTTACCGTATTTCCAAAAGATGTCGTTAGTAGGTTAGTTGTAAACAGCACTTATGTATATAATTTTGTAAAACTGTAGCATTAAGTACCTAGTAATACTCATATCTACTCGTATTATCTATCTCTTAGTAGTTTGTGGTAATACTACCGTAATATGATGTACCAGTACCACAGTTTAAAACTGTGGATGTACTACTCGACGTAACGACGTAACAATTTGCCTTCGATTACGCACCTAAACTTAATTATAAGATAAGTAGGTATAGTAGTACCTACACAACTTACACAAACATAGCAGTAAAACCAGTAAAATATAAAATCCAAATTCTGACGATAAATATTTTATTACATTGATATATACATTTTAAATGCCCATAAAAAGTTTGTTTTGTCTACGACTTTTCCATTTATTTTCCTTCATAATTATAGGTACCTACATAAATAGGTACTTACCATATTACAACAGAAACTATTTTTAAAGAGTTTTGGCGGGAATGCGAAAATGTGCTGTTGTTGTGTTTGTGTTATTTACTAAAACCTGTGTTTTATCGAACGTTAATGTGTAATAATGGTGGATTATTAACCAATAATTAATTAAGTGTTCGTAAACGTGCATGAGTGAAAGGCAAATAGTACAAAGACGAAAAACGTGTATTTTCGTATTCTATCCAAAACTCCATAGAAGCTTCAGTAAAGTATCCACCGCTTTACTGAAGCGTCACTTCGACTCGACCGCGCCTAGACTAAACTTTAACGTGACTTTGACTACTTGTACACACCAAAACTAGAGATTTATTACATATTAATATAATATATTATATAACTTGACACTGGCTAAATACGCAAAACACGTGGAGCCAAAAAAAAAAACTGTTTTTAGACGCTTGTTTAGCTAGACATGTCTAAAGATAAACGTCTGTAATGATTAGAAATGTCACAAGAATAGAGCTAGACAAGACAACTGTTAGACATAATATAAATCTGAATATCTCTTGTAGACAGTACCTAGTAACCGTCTGGGTTGGTACCACCGTTTTGCTCGTGAAGTCTTCCGCCAAGCAGTAATGAACTTATAGTCCGATGTCAACTTTGAACTATTATAACTTTTTGGCCAATTTTCGATGACGGACTCCGGATCCGGACTCCGGAGAACCGGAGATGTCTGTCCGAATGAAGGCAGTTTCCCGCCTTTTTAAATTAAAGCAAACGGATATAAAAATAAATGTTTTTTTTCTTGTTTAGGTCAGCCTGAACAATGAGGTCCATACGCCAAATAGAAAAAGAAATTACCATAAAAGCGCCGTGGGGGAAAATCGCGGGTAAGTTTAAAATATACCTGTCTGCACAGACCTAAGATCTATTATAGAGTAATATTGTAATTTTATTTGATAGTTTCAAATTAAAATTCATTTATTTCAGGTCTTTATACAAAAAAGAAATGTCACATAATATATTAATTAAAATATTAAGAAATAGAATAATAAAATAACATAACATAGTATATACTACATAAAATCAAAACACAAGTTTCGCCACCTTAAAAATAGAATACAAATACGGCAGGCTATGATATTGGTTGTCATTGGTTGGCAACCACCTACCTACTTAGTTTCTCTCAAAGAGATTCCAATTTGGTGTCTCTAGGTTATTGGACAAGTAGAAAACCAGACCATGGGCACAGAACATATAGGTACTACGGCATAGGTTATACCGTCAAAGTTTTTGTTTGATTGTTTTCAGGTTTGTCCTGGGGCTGCCCGTCGAACCCCCCAGTGTTGCTATGCCACGGCAAGCTGGACGCGTGCTCTGGCTTCCGTCCACTCGTCTCCTTGCTGCCGGACTGCTTCTACTACGTCAGCATCGACCTGCCGGGGAACGGGAGATCCGACCACCTGCCCCGGGGACTGAGGTAATCGTAGAAGACGTCCACTGCTGAACATAAACCTTCTCATAGAAGGCCACTTCGATCGGATCATGGGAAACTACTGGATCTGCTACTAATCTAATTTTTATGATGTCATTCAATTAGTTTTCTCGTGAGAATCAAATGTGTATATCGAAAAAACTGGAAATCGAACGCTAGAAACATCTAAAATAAGAGTCAAAGTCGGGCGTAGCTCATGCTGCTGAGCGCTAAAACGCACCATACAAATTGGACAGCACATGACAGTAATTATGTATATTATATTTCAAGCAACATCCCTTTTTTTCATAATATCGACCCCACAGATGGCACTCCATTCCGGGCGCGCCATCGCGCATCGCTCTATTTTTCTGTCATTCTGCGTCTCGCGTAGGTATTGCCAAATGGAAATTGTCGAAATCGCGAAATGGATCGTCGTATCGGCCTCTAACGATGAGTTGGAACGTTCGGATTTCTAATATTTCTAACACTCCAAGTAATCCATCTGAGATTCCCCACACGGGCGGTTTTTGGAATGTTAGATTGGAATGTTGTGGATTGGAGTGCTCGTGTATGGGTACTCTTACGTCATCCCGAGTGACAATGACTAGGGCTGTCGTGTTTTTAATTTTTGTAGTTGACTGTTTTTTATAGATACACCGTGGTTGATCTAGTCCCGACCTTGGTGAAAGTCATGGAACATTTCCAATGGAAGACCTTCAGGTATATTGGACATTCTCTTGGAGTTCCTATAGGTGAGTGTGTGATCCCTGCATTATAAACTAGTTGTGCCCCGCGGCTTCGCCAACATAATAAAAGTAGCCTAAGTTACTCCTTATAACAGCAGCAACATACCAGTGAAAGTCAAAATCGGTCCAGCCGTTTCGGAGATTAGCTGGAGTAAACAGACAGTCAGACAAAAAATTTTAATATTGTGTTTTTTTTCATAAGTTACCTATACACTTTCAAATTAATTTAGTAAACTGTTATTTTGATATTACAAACAGACACTTCAATTTCAAGATATAAATGCGAAAATGTGTTTGTTGGTTTATCCTTCTTTCACCCAGCAACGGCTCGACGTATTTTATTTTACATAGAAGTAGTTTATGGGCCTAAGGGTAACATGGACGGGGACAAACAAGACCTTTGAGAACTTCTGATGTGAAAAAAGTATTGTATGTTGTTCAGGCAAGTTGTTCAACATTGCTTTCCCCGGTCACATCTGTCGAGCGGTTGAACTGGATCCGATCCCGGCGCACCACACCTGGCCTACCACAAGGGAAGGTACCTACGTTTTACACAGTTTGAAACTTTCACGGTTACTTACTAATTCATACATTGTAACGGGATATTTACCGTGTTACACTTTAATAATCACGGTAAATATCCCGTTTACAATTATTACAAGATTTTTTTTTATTTTTTTTGTTTGGTAACGGGACTAGCTGGTCGTTTGCCTGATGGTAAGCATAACGCCGGCCCATAACAATTGCAGTGCCACCCAGAACTTTGAAACACAAAGGCCTGCGCGGCACTGCAGTGCGCTCGTTACCCTGAGACATTAGGTATTAAGTCTCATAAGCCCAGTAATTTCACTGGATACTCTACTCATCAAACCGGACACAGTAATGCTCGCACATTACTGCTTGGCGGCAGACTACATGACTGGTACCCACCCGCACGGACACTCGCAGAAGTTTGTCCTACCACCTATAGTAGACGTTGTCATGGTTCCAGGGATCCACGATTGGTACCACGAGTACTACGGACTCTACAATGAAGATAAGTACACCAAGTTTAACGGAGGACCAGAAACTGCGCCGCAGTACAGCTTCGAAAAGGTATGTACTGTAAGAATAAACATAGAACATGGTGTGGTGCTGTAGTGCTACGCTATGACGTCATCAAGTCAGTGCTACGTCGTAGTCGTCCCAGCGCTACGCAAGGGGAAGACGCGGGGAAGGACAGCAGTCCTCATTGAACTACGATTGAAAATACACGTGTGTCGATTATTCAAACCGAGTTGTCTCATTTATGAACCTAAAAGTACCTATCTACAAATAGCTTGTGTATACCAGCTTGAGGCCTTAGACCAGAGATGCACAGACCGCGGCCCGCGGGCCGCATGCGGCCCGCCGCGCCGGTCGAATACTGGTGGCCCGCCGACAGCAAAAATAATACTCTCGTACATTCGAAAAATATTGAATTCTATTCCAGAATAAAACCAAAAAAAATATGTTCGAAAAGTAATTTGAATCTCGCGCGCGCGCTCTTAAGTGCGCTTATCGGTGCGCCGTGCATGCGTCGGTAAATAAATTCTTTTTCAATTTTAATACATAATTATCAATTCTTTATTGTCTTTAATTACCTATACTTCTGGCGGCCCGCCATCAGTTCATAATTTGCCCGAGTGGCCTCTAGTCTTAATAAGTCTGTGCATCCCTGCCTTAGACAATATAGAAAGACGAGCCAAGAGGCTCATTCATGTCATAAACTTTTGCAGGCTCAACAGCTAGTGATGAAGACCAGAAGTCTCTCCGAAGAGGCGAGTGCGCACGTTTTGGAGAGGTGTTTAAAACCCGTGGGGAATGGACTCTTCAGGTAATGCACCACCGACTTTTGATACTACAATATAAAAACATATACCGTGTAACCACAACAAAACCACTTTTAGACGCCTGTTTAGTTTGACAGTGTTTGAAGATAAATGTCTAAAATGATTAGAAATGTCTCAACAGAATGGAGTTAGACTACGGTTAGACACGTTTTAAACTAATATTTGTGGTAGCTCATATTTAAACACGCAATTAAGGCATCGTAACAGTTAAACGCTGTTTTACACAGATTTAGGGTGTGTTTAATGTTTTGTGGTACGATAACTGCGGACGCAGTCACTAGAAGCCGCGTTCGGTGGCCAAATGTGTGGCATCACTAAAGAGTTACAATAAAGCACAGACCATTAAACCTATAGACTCCGCTAAGCCGGGTAACCCTGCTCGCGCCGCCCGCCCAGCTGAACACACAACACGCCGTCTTCCCTCGTCCCCCGCCAACATTTAACGATTGTGTTCTCATGCAAAACTTGGATTAAGTGGCGTCTAGGTTTACTGGTCTGTGCTATAAAGTGAACCAACTTAGCTACGGAGCAGTCTTAAAAGTAGCTATCTTTATTCCAGATTCACATTCGACCAGCGCATGAAGGAAGTAACCGTTCTACCATTTTCCGGCGAACTGCTCGGTAGAATCTACACAACCACGACTACCCCTACGTTTTGCATTCTGGCTAAAAATGTCGTAGACGCTGGACTCTACGACCCTGTACCGTTTTTAAGGGATGCTTCGGTTTGGAAAGGGGTGTACAGGCATAAAATCGTGGAGGGAGATCATGATGTCCATATAAATGACCCTGGGTGCATGGCTGAGGATATATCCAAGTTTTTAATGGAAGATTTTAAAACCAAATTGTAGAAGACTGACGGGCTTCTACTATACCTATTCTACTACAATCACAGACTAGTAAAGGTTTACTGGTAAAGGGTTACTGGTCTGTGACTACAATACGTGTGATAACTCCACTTTGCCCCACCAAGTTGTTATGGTCAAAATTAAAAAAGTAAAGTATTATGACTTTTTTTCTCAACCTTGATAAAAATTTTCAAAAGATTTTAACCTCATGTAAAATAGTTGCGTACCCCTGGGGCCTGTCCATTTCTATGTCTATGATATCTTTCAAGCAATATTATCTGAATACTTGCCACAATTGTATATTATACAAAGTGACCATTCTGCTAAAGGAAATAAACAGAAATTAAACATTCTGCGTATACCTATACCCGTAAAATCACCTCATTGCACCAAGGCTAACTGGAAGATATAACATTAGTTCGCCTATGTTCGCCTATACTATCGCGAAAGGGGATGTTTAGCCGTCACCTTTTTAAGTAAAATAATTACAGGATGACTTGTAATTGATCTAATGATTACATAATGTGGGTAATATATAGTTTTAATTCCGGGATAAAGAATGTCTAATGGCCTAATTTCGATCTATACTGAATTTAACCAGACGTAACGCGCGCCGCTGGACAACGAAACCTGGGTTAGTTTGTTATAAAAATAAAAAACTTTCTTGAGCTCGCAACGATGGACTTTAAAACCAGCAATTAGTATTTTTTAGTTAGTTAAAAACCCTTGGTTGGAATATGTGAACCACCTCTGGCACGGCTGGAACTCTGTTGTTAATACAAAATGTTAGTTACTCGCAACGCTGAACTGCAATATCCTTTGTCAGTATGGTTAGTGACGCGACGTTTCTCAGCATGGACCGAACTAAGACCGACCTTCGACACGTGTTTCGCCTCTACACGAGGCATCCTCAGGGCTTTGACTCGCCGAACGCTGGAACGAGAGTGAGAGAACGTGGAATCAGTTAGGCAACCTATAGTTAGGTCACAGACACGAGGAAACACCCTACCTACTGACTCGTGGCTGTGACCAAAGAGTATAATAACTATCCATGCAGCATGCTGTGACTGGTGGCAGCACCCAGCCACTGATAGCCGCGACTGGTGGTCGCGTTTAGTGGCTCAATTTGCGATGGTATAGCTACCCAAACGCATACCTACAGTCTACACGTATTAAAAAACAAAAAAAACTCCAGTAATTCATAGTGTATTGCTTTAAAAAAAATATGTATATAAATTGTTTTTATATTCAAATAAAAATGGGTGAAATAACCCAAAAAAAGTTAATTAGTTGAACTGTCAATGTCATAAAAAAACTGGCATATTTATGAGATTATGAAAACCTACTTGACATTGGCGAAATTGTGGCTAACATTCCACAGAGGCTAGGAAATAAAGAAAGAAGAAGAAAAGATTATGAAATGACGGGAATAATGCAATCACCCATTTGAATTAAATTTTCAGGTTTTCCATTTTCAATTTTTTTTTATTTCTCTTCAAAGTCATAAGCGCTGCAGTCTGCACAGCGCCTGTAATATTTTTTGCCGCGACGGTGTTTAGAGTTGACTTGTTTGTAATTATACCTTGAAGGGGATCTAGACAAGGACCTGCAAAGGAGACAATACCGTAAATGTAAAAAATAAAGTAAGCGCTTACACACTCGGACCACTGCATTAGGATTCTCTGTGTCGCAGTGGCATGTGTACATGTACATTGTTAAGCGTTAAAATTCAATAACATTTTTATGCTTATATCTGGAACCACGGATTTTCATACGGATTTCACCTACAGAAACATCTAAGAACGTTAAAAAATTAGGAAAATAAAAGCGTGATTTTGGCACCCCCCTGTGCTTGGTACCCGGGGCGGACCGCCCATGCCGTCCCCTCCCCGTTACGCCGCCAGCGTGTACACGCAATGTTCGTAGGTACATACAGTAAAGTACACCGTACATGAGCGTTCCAAATCCATCGCTCAGCGCGCGCACCATCGCTCCATTTTTCGGTCATTCTGCGTGGCACGAGTGTGGGGTATATCAGAAGGATTACTTGGAGTGATAGAAATATTAGAAATCCAAATGTTCCAAATCCAACGTCCATCTGAGATTCCCCAAACACGGGCGTTTTTTGGAAAGTTGGATTGGAATGATGTGGATTGGAGTGCTCGTGTATGTGGGTTTTGAAAAACTGCAGGTGCTTGGATGCGAGTAGCGAAAGATCTGTGCGAATTGCAGTGGGCTATAACGGGCCGATGATGAATTATTATCCCAAGTTTTTTATTATCAATAAATCACGGCCTAGGAAATAAAACCCTGTTTTTAACCAACTTCACTGAAATGACCGCACGTTAATTGTTAGGTAAACGATTTTAACAAAGTTTAATTAATTACATACGGGATATTTATAGATCTATATAGATAAATATCCTGTACATGTACACATAAATATCCCGTAGGTGTACATAAATATCACGTAAGTGTACATAAACATCCCGTGAGTGTACATAAGGGTAGGGTAAGTTACCAAGTGTCCATACTAATATACCTGGATCTCGATCTGGAGCGCCGGGCCGAATACAGGCGCCTGTCGTCCGCCGCGTCTCCGCGTGGTTTGGTTAGCACATCCCAATACTGGTAAACGAGGTACACTATCGTGAGCAGACCCACTAACTGCAAAATGTAAACAAGTTTAAATGAAATACTTATATAAATTCCATTTATTTGATGGAATGAGGCGTCACTTTGCGGAAGTTAATTTTAAATAAGATCATATTATGTGGGTACCTTAGGCCATTAGACATTCTTTATCGCGGAATTAAAACTATAAATTACCCACATTATATCTTATTTAAATTCCATTTTTTAAAGTGTCTAATTATCAATATTATAAATGCGAAAGTATGTTTATAGGTTTGTTCTTCTTTCACGCAGTAACGGAGCAACGGATCGACGTGATTTTTGGCATAGATATAGTTTATGGACCGGAGAGTATCAGAGGCTACTTTTTATCCCGGAAAAATGAATGGTGCCTGTGGGAACACGGGTGAAAACCGTGGGCAGAAGCTAGTTTATGATAATTGTTACCCAGCCATTGCAGACGGCGCACGGCGGAGGAAAAATTGTACTATTATTGTATTCTGTGAGAAAGGCCTATGCGTGTCTCTATTGTTATATCGATTACTAAAACGCCAATTATATTAATGGTCCGCCACTGTTATAGAAAGTTACTTAATGGAATACATTAGTTTATCTCTTTCAGAAAAAAAAACGTAGTTAAGTTTGAAAAAGTAACTAATTGAAGGAAATTTGTTTTAACTAACAGTTGTGATATTTTGACTAAGGGGAATAGTCGATAAATTAATAAAAAAAATATTTTTAACCGACGAAACACGAAGGAAGTTCTCAAGTCGACTCGTATATTTTTTTATTACAATATTATTTTAAGTGTGATCAATTATTCATTGCGTGATAACTTTTTACAGAGTAGGTAATCCATTTGATCCGTCTTGCACACTGGAAACGTGGCCTAAAATCCACTATAACTTGACAGTTATAGCAGTCTTCAACTTGTCAACAAGTCAACAACAGATCTACTTCTTCTAAGGCCGGTATTCCACTCATCAAAGATTTTTGTTTAAGATGCATTTGATCAAACAACTTGGATGAATTCATCAAATCACCTATGAACATCAATGTTTGATCCAAGATTATGACAACGATAATACCAGCACATAATCGAATTTCCTCCGTTTTTCAATCTACCCAAAATACTGTGCAATGGACAAAGATATTGGACGAGTGGAATGGGCTTCTGTCAAAGAACTTTGATCAAATAAGGGACACCGAACTTGGACAAAGATCTTTGATGAGTGGAATATCGGCTTCAGAACATCATACACCAAGCGTCACCAATCACTATGGCTAAACGTAAAAGAGAAAAGAGAAATAAACCTACCGCAAAATTGAGTTGCCTCACCCGCACGAAGTCTAGTATTGTTTCCATAGTGGAGTCCATGATACCATTCTACCACATTTATGCCGATTTCTGCGAGGAAACAACGCTACACGGCCTTAAGCATACTGTGGAACCAAAACTCCATTGGCTAGAAAGGTAACCAGCACGTTTGCAAAGAAATACTTATTACAGAAAATTTAAAAAATCACCATCTTTTTTAAGATTTAACGCGAAAGGTGACGGCTGAAAGGTTCGTTTTTTCGAATTTTGACGGATTTTTTAAAATGGCCGCTGGCGGCAAAGAGGATACAACGCGACGCTGCTGGCCTCATTGGTGGGTTTTGAAAAATGTTGATTCAAGAGACCTTCTTTAGAACACGCTTTGACAATGTGTAGGCTGATTTTAATTCACTTGGAATGATATCCGTGTTGGATGCGACTTTCTTGATCATAAACGATCAAGAAAGTCGCATTTCTCATCATCATCATCATCTCGGAAACGCATTCCGGCAGAGGAATACTGTCGGGATTATATCCGTGTTTGTGCAGCTGAGCTGTCGAATCTAAACAGGAAATTCTGATGGCATGCGATATCATTCAGAGTGAATTAAACACACACTACAGAGGATGAATTAAAATAACCCCGCTGAACACAAGCTCTCCGAGCGTTCGAAAGAGACAGCCAATGCAAAAATGCTGATGAGTGACCGAGATAGAGGCCTTGGTCTATAGATCCGTTGCGCGAACTATAAATTGATTGGCGATTGTTTTTATGGATTTATTTTTATCGTAAGTAGGTATTTTTGTAACCGAACGAAAAAACGGATGTTCTCAAATCGACAATAAATTTTTTTATAATATTTTATGTACATACATAATTATGATCACGCATAACTTTTAACAGTGTAGGTAGGTAAGGTAGGTATATAAGTACTTAGTCCAATTTTAATGAGTCTTTTTTCATTGGGTAGGGATTAAATAGTTTCATTTAAATCACGGTCACTCATTTCGGAGAATAAGAACTTGAAAATGAAAAGAAGGGTGTAAGCATTCTAATTTTTATACGACAATTTAGAATCACAGTTCCTTACTTACTTGATAGAGGACGTGTACTATTATCTATTCTGTGGTAGAGGTACTTGCTGGTGCATGGGCTCAAAGAGCATGTAGGTAAGTAGTAGGTACGCGGGCTCTTTTCTCCAACTAGGCCGCCCGCGTCCTTTTTACGTGAGCGAGTGGCACAAATCAAGCCTCACATGCAGGATCACAGTCTCTATGCATTCCAGAGTGCTTTGGTTCGCTCTGACGGTCTGCGCTTTTGGCGGGGCGGTATACTGCGGACTAAACCAGTTGTCCCGCTACAACTCTGAACCGGTGGTAGTGTCGATGCAGAGGGACTACCGGCAGTGGCGGACCGCGTTCCCCGGGGTCACGGCCTGCTTTGTGGAGAGGATTGAACCGGAGAAAGCTCAAGAAGCTATCTTCACGTGAGTGATTAATGTTGTGCTGTTCGCCGCCTGAGGTATGTGAGCACAGGGTAGAATAGTACCTAATGTGAGCGGCAGGGGGTGTGCGCGATTGAAGCGACGCGCGACGCCCGGCGTGCGTCGCGCCCATTACACGCTCATGCATGTTTGCGTTTTGCTGTCAAAATAACCATAGTTTTTCAACAAGCAGTACACGGACTATAGGAACATGGAAACCGTTTATATTTTACTAGCTTCTGCCTGCGGTTTCACCCTCGTTCGCTTATTTGCTCAGATTCTCAGAAACATTACCTTATAGAAAACTATTTGAAAAAATCATTGTCCGTACAAGTCTGTTTCCAGTTTTTTCTGGCCTAAAAGACTTTCTACTTTCAAGTCTTTCAACACTCTACCCCAGATATTGGAACGTAACAGAAGAATCAGATTCGGAGAAGTACCAGTACTACTCCGAGTTCATCGAGCTGATCGCCGACGTGTCCTTCCGGGAGAACCTGCAGAACTTCTGGAAGTACCAAGAGGATGAAACTGTGCGCGGCATTGATCTCCTGGAACTGGCTTTGCAAGTGCACCCTTCCAATCTGCTGAGTGTAATGACATCTCAGTACAATCGAGAAGTAAGTTTCCTGTGAGTGTGTGGCAGTCCGTGGTCGTCGGCTGTGCGTGATAATCCGCAGAATCGCACGCAGCGTGCGAAGGATCTTTTTTTTTATATAAACGATTGACAAACAAGCAAGTACTGCCTGATGGTAAGCAGTCACCGTCACTTATTGATATTTTCAAGTAGCAACAATGGGGGCGTTGCCAATGCGTTGCCGACCCTTGAGAACTCGTTTGACACCCATCTTGAAGGACTGCATTTTGTTGCACTGTGGAAAAACCTGTGCAGGGAACTCGTCCCTTTGCAAGTATGCGGGAGAAAGGATCGCATAAATCGGGTGGCATAAGACTTCCAGGAATCGATTATGTGTAGATGACCTTCGTGTGGACTCGATTATGTGTGGATGCGACCCTGAGAAAATGGTGAAAACACACTTGCTTTTTACCCCCAGGTCCACTGGTATCCAGTAATGACAGAAGTAGGGATGTGTCTCACATTCAATTCTCAATACGCGGAGTATCAGTACATGCTGCAAGACGTCGAGTGGAAGCGGGAGGACCTTGTCACCTGTCATTATCATAGCGGCCAGTGTTTCGTAAGGATAGACTCTATAGAGAACGCTGTAAGGGTGAGTTTCCCGTGGCAGTATCATATTTTTTAAACCTTTACGATTGATGAGAGCAGAAAAGAATTATATCTCTTTTTTTTAAACAACAAGGTTACGAGGCAAGCTCTGCCTCGTCCTATCCAAACGACAGCATTTGCCTGTTGGTAGAAGTAGGTATAACGCTGGCCCATAGCATTTTTAGTTGCCACCAAGTATTTGAAACATACATAAATACAATGTCTGCACTCCATAACGGTTGCTAACGCCCGTTACCCTGAGACTGAATACATTATGGCTAATTATTTAAATTTTTTATACTATTTGATAACGCGACGAGCATAGTTATAGTATACCTACTATGAGCAACCATAAATCCTGATTTCAGTAGTAGGTAACTCAATTTTGTTGTGACATTTCTAATTATCTTTGACGTTTATCTTTAGACACTGTCTAGCTAAACAGGCATCTAAAAGTGTTTTTGTGGTAGCATGTAAATCTCGTGACTTTTCGCAGTATTTCATCCATTCCCCGTACGAGATATCCACAGCCATTTCGAATCCTACGGGAGAAGTGACACCCGGAGAGGAGCTCATTATTGATTTCAAGGTACCTTACTCATTAAAACTTCGCACTAAAATTACACACATTTCGCACTACATACATTCCCTAACTTCGCTATGTATGCGTTCGCTATACGGCACACCTACGTTGTAGTCGTAGCACGGCCCATTGTAAGCACACTAAACCACAATGGTCAAAATAGTAACGGTTTGCGATCATTATGACGACAACTGAAACTTTCGGTAACGCACTAGCCACAATGGTTGGTGGCCGTTCATCACCATTACGCTTATCTGGCAGTTTGGTAAATCATTATGATATCAATTTCCCTATAATAACGTAACAAATATTTAACCTCGAGAGCGGTTACATATTTGAGTCGTTTGGTGTTGAAACATTGGGTCCGTGGGGGCCGGGAGCTCATAATATTTTCAATATTTTGCCAGAGCGTTTGATTGATGCGACGCGTAACAAAATGTTGCTACTTATTTGGCTCAACGGATCAGCATTACGGTTCAACGAGGCAATGCCGCCAGCATGCTGGGTACGCTTCCAACTGGTAGTAGGCTAGAACATTTGGATCATCTATACATGTTTAAACGGAATCCTCGGAGTGCGAGTCCGACTCGCACTTGGCCGTTTTTTTTTTACATTTTGTGATGTTTTCAGGCAGTAGAGATCCAGGCCGCACCGAGTGTGAAACACTTAACACCAGAGCAAAGACGGTGTCGGTACCACGACGAATGGCTTAGTAACTCTATCAGGGTAGGTTTTGTCAACTTTCTAGACAAAGTAATTGTCAACTTTTCACAATTATTATTGTTACGGTGGTAGGACTAACTCTTCTGCGAGTGTCCGTCTAGTTTGATACCACCGCTGTGCTCGTGAAGTCTGTCGCCAAGCAGTAATGCGCAAACATTAATACTGTGTTCCGATTTGATAAGCAAAGTAGTTAGTGAAATGAATAGGCTTATGATAATTTTTTTTTTTATTGTTACAATTTTGCTGTATTATGATACTAAACATCTAATGTCTCAGTACTGCACTTTTATGGGCCGGCGTTATGTTTGACCAGCTCGTCTCGTTCTCAAATAGTACAAAATAATTGGTATGCAATAAAGAGTTGTTGTAATTGTATTGCATGTTTTCAGGCATACAGTTACGCCTTATGCCAGATGCACTGTCGCAGCCGCATGGCTGTAATGTTCTGCGGGTGCAGGCCTTACTTCCACGTCAAAGGAGGTGAGGAGTCGTGCCTACTGTTTGTAGGATGAGTATCAAAAATGGGGCTTTTATAGGTGGTATCAAAATATTGTACGTCTTTGTCTTGACAAAGTCCTCATCACGCCTCATCAGGGCCTTAGCCCTGTCTGCACATGGCCCACTTTAAACGGTTGCACTCGTGCGGCCGGGGCTATTCTCTCCCGATCCTCCCATTCTCACGGCGACGGTCCAAGCCGAGGTCCGTACCGATTTGGTTCAATACCATCCTTGAGCTAGTACACAAACACCACTTTTATAGGGCTGACCGCCTTATGCGCTCTCCCACAGTTCGCTGACGCTGTAAAGGTTGCAAGACCAATCGCAAGACCATATTTAAAAAAAACCTGGCTAATATCGTCGTTAGTTCCACAACTTGTCGTTCGTTCCAGAACGAAAATAACGAGAACAGTAGACAATTCCTTCTAGCCAAGAAGACAAGCGACCGCTGGTTTTAATGGAGTTGCGAGTCTAAAACAAAGACGATTGTTATTAGGTGGCAGCTTGAGATGTCAGATCTAAATTAATATTACTAAGACCCTCGGCATCTCTGTCTTGTGCCCATGGTCTCAAGCTAACTACGACACGATACGACGTACAGACGTATTCTCCACACCACCGATGCGGCAAGACCTTTGGGCAAGACTGACAGTTGGTCTTACTCTGACAACTGCAGCTGTTCTTGTAACTATTAGAGTATATACAAGATATATGAGCGGATTGTTGCGCGCTACTGATAGCAATTCTTGACGTCGGACGTGAAGAAAACTAGCTGTAAGTTGTCTACTAAGCAGTGGCGTATTTTAGGATTCAGCGCCCTGGGCCTGCAGGCCTCGCCGCCCTGTTTTTTTGTCAATTTTAAACTGAATCGAAAGAGACAAAACACAGTTTAACACTGTTCATTAATAAGACCCTTAGTTAGTTAGTCTTCTTTAAATTTCTTCTGCTTGCACCGCCCCTAGCAGCCTGCCGCCCCGGGCCATGGCCCTTTTGGCCCTAGGGTAAATACGCCCCTGCTACTAAGGCTTATTATTGATTAGAAATATTGCAAATTGATTTGGTAACTATTTTTGTATGTAAAAATGCGTTATACTTCATATAAAAAAAAAATTACAACCCAAAGCGGGCAGTAGACGCAACACCAAGGTCAATATTTCCGCGGTCTTTATTTTTTTAAACTAACTTACATTTACATTTATTTAAAACAACATAGCCCTCCTAATATTTTTATCATATAGGTAGATACATCATATAAAAATATCAAGTGAAGATCAATTTCATACGGGTTCTCAGCCCGAACACGCTTATTTGAGCGATCTGAGAATGACCCAATTAATTGTGTCGCAATTTCTGTAAGTTCGTACAATAGTATGAGGACCATCAAGAAAACTCTTTATAAAAGAACATAAACCTTTTCTGACTGGTGATTCCACCGTCACTGGCCATAAGAACACGTCACTGAAACGTCAAATCTAAAATCAAGCTACTGTCACCAAACTGTCACTAACATTTCTGAATTGAATACTAACATCAAATTTTCACAAAATACCTAGTAGTTATTTTATGTTCTGCGAAACAGAATTGTCCTAGTCTTCCCAGTAGATTTACAAAAGTTACATCGAAGTGAATCCAGTTGCACTTTTTACAAAAACAAGTGTAAAGTGTTCGTTTTACCAAGATGGCGATATATGCGACGCGCACGGTATGGCGTGCATCGGAAGAAATGTCGAAATTCTCATCAATATACCCAAGAACCTGGCCAAGTGCTCCTGCCTGCCTCAGTGCGCCGAGGTCAACTATTACTCTCACACAAAGAAGGTCGTTGTTCGGTAAGCTACACTCAAAATATACCTTTCTATACATACCTCCTCGTAACCTACCTCCGCTACGTAAATACAAACAAACATTGGCTGTTAAAAACAAGCCCTTGGTTTTGCCGTATTTTAAAATAGAATTGTGGTATAAGTACCTACAGTAAAGGCCGGCGCCCACTAGAGCCACAGCTTTGCGGAGGATTATACAAACGAAAAAAATTTTTTAACACCCTTAGCACTCACATTTCGTTGATATCGTCTCATTACAAAGCGCCCGCGGCACGCCACGTCTCGGCTGGCCTGTGACATACCGCGGCAGAATTCGGCCCGTCATTCCAGTACCCGTTGGATTCCTTTGGCACGCCATGGGATGCTTCGGTATCGTATCCCGCGGCTAGCCTAAGGATCCTCAGCATTCCATGCCGTGCCACTAGTGCCCTTAAAACAAGCTAACGATGTAATTCGTCTAACATGAATGTGAGCAACGCGGACGAAGACTCGGACAACAACGTGGCCGCGCTGCGCATCAACATGCTCCCGCCCAAGTTCAGGCTGCACAGGGACGTCATATTCACGATCGAGGACTTGTTCGGTGAATACGTGAATGCGATTGTGCATGTACAAATGTTTGTGTTTGCACGTTTCTTTGCAATGGATTGGATTGTTGTCAGCTTTTATTTATTGATTTTCGAGCGACCTGTCCGTCTTGCAGTTGCGTATCCGAAAGCTGCTTCGTAAAAAATAATATTATTTGTCATAGGACTTTTTTTTATATGTCCCATAAAAACGGGCAAATCAATGGTGTTTCCTTCTTGTTACCTGTTGTAACTTGTGTATGTGGGTGTGTTGTGTGCGTATGGTATTACGGACTTCAGCGGTCCAAGTACGGATCTTTTCGGTCGATAAAATTGACAGTTAAAATCGATAAAACCCACTATCGATTTTTACTGTCAATTTTATCGACTAAAACCTACTTTATCGATTTTAACTGTAAATTTTATCGAATATTATCGAATTTTATCGACCCAATTAGATCCGTACTTGCGCCGCAGCTCGCCAACACTTCACCACGCATCCACTCATGCACAACCACTCCGCTCGGCACGGCAGTCGGAACTTGGAACTACCAAAGGGAACTACACTGAAAACAAATTACCCACCTAATATTTATCAATAAACAATGGTGTTTGCATATTGTTTCCTATTGTAAAAACCTCGGAATTCTTCTCACCACGTTTCACCACGCAAGCACACGCTTCAATAATCACTTGAGCGGTCGGATCACAGACCTAAGGCTAAGATTCAGAGACGATTCTAAGGCTAAGATTCAGAGACGATTCTAAGCGTAGACTTTGGCTTCCATATGTCAAAACTGTATAGAATTTTGACGTATGGAAGCGTGAGTCCACGCTTAGATTCGTCTCTGAATGTCATTATGTCAGCCTAAGACCACAGAAAATCATTACTCAAGGGAGACAGACTGTGACAGAGTACTTTTTTTACATAGGGGCGGATCTACACTTCTGTCACTGATCACTTCGAGTGGTGCGAAGTAAGAGCTAGAGCAACTCACAACGGATTTATAATATGGCTACAATATGGCACAATACTTTATGATGCATGTGAAACGTGCCGCTTTATAAGCAAGCTTTATTTTTGTATGCTATTGCTTTAGCGAAATGTGTCGTCTTTTTTCTGTTAAGTTGCAATAAAGGTAAGTATTCGCACATTTCACTTTGCTGTGCTGTTGTATTGTATTCGTAATATTTTAAAAGATTGCTCTAAAAACAATAAAATATTTTAATGTATTTGTGTGTCCACAGCGTCATTGGGCGGCACCACGGCCCTGTTCGTCGGTGCCAGTGTGCTGACCGTCGTGGAGATCGTTTTTTTCATCATCAGGCGTATTATCGCCTACATGGTCGACTGGATCGCGGCTAGGGTCTTCCGGTTTCAATACAATCCCTAGGAGCAAATCAAAGCTGTCAACTGTCAGATTGGATTTAGTGCGGACTCTGTGGGTGTGTCTAAGGTGGATACAGACGAAACCGACTGAAGGCTAACAATCAATCAACGCTTTGCTTGTGAAGTCTACCGCCAAGCAGTACCTAATGTGCAAGCATTATTGTGTAGGTACTGGCTGCATGCACTGAAGTGCCGCCCAGGCCTTAGTGTTTCAAAGTTCTGGGTGGCATTGCAATGTTATGGGCGGGCGTTATGATTACCATAAGACAAACGACCAGCTCCTCTGGTTATCAAATAGTATAAAAAAGTATAGAAGTAGCATTTCTAACGAGACAACTAACCAACAAGTGTAAGATTCAGACGAGTTTAAGCGTAGCTTCCATATGTCAAAACTCTAGACTTGACGGGAATCATGAGTCCACGCCATCGAGGCCACGCTTACACAGTCTCTTAGGAGTTAAGGCGTATTCCCGTAGAAAACTGCAGGCTACCAGCGCTTATCTTTACGTAACGATGATAAGAAAATACGCGTTATTAATATACCTATAGGTAGTATGTCGAAATCGGGCCGTTTCTATGGAGTTATCTTACTATTTTCCTTTCACTATGGTAGTACCAATGTGCATGTCTGCGCCAATTATCTGCGCGGCCCGGTTCTAATAGGCACTGGTAAAACCGCTCCAGCTTCCTGCTTTCTACGCCCTTAGAAGACCATACTGAATTGACGCAGCTGAAGTTTGGCGGTCAGGGGCGTTTATAACAAAAACTCGTAATAGGGCTACTGATCTTAAATTTAGCTAATTTCTTTTGCTTTCGGTATCCCTTACATTAAAATGCTCGACGTAATTTTAGCTTGAGGCAATGCCTTGGTGTAATAACGTTTACTATGTGTTTGGCTTGGTCTGACCTCACATTTATGTTCTAATAGCTGTTAATTAATCTATGACCTTCTGTTGTCTCTACCTTTACAATTTGTATTATTATTTTTGAGAATAAATTCTTCTAATAATCATAGCAATTTAGTTTTGACTTTTATTGAATACCACCTGTAGACATTGGCAGCGAAAAATGAGAATGCTATGTTAGAGGTACCAAATTAAAGCCAGTAAACCCTGCCGCCTCCCTATCAGTTTTTCTAGTGTGGCATTTATCTACAATAATATTTCAACTGAAATAAAATGAGTGGAATACATTTGTGAAGTACCTACAACTACATACTTTGATTTCTAATTCTTTGGTGAAAATAATGAAAAAAACTTTGGAGCCTGGCTTCAAACCCAGCAGCTTATTGTGCCGTTATAACAGTATCATAGTATCTATATTGTTTGTGGTTATCACTTATCACATACGTAGATTTCTTAGTAGTTTGTGGTTATCACAACACCGCGCCGTCTGGCCCGTGACCCAGACGAGTATCAAATTATATTTTTTCACTACATTTCAGTTGCAAGTATTTGCATAGAATAAAAACCTCCACGCGTGAAATGAAAAGCTTACGCTCAAGTAAGTTTATCATTCACTTTTGTAAAACGCAGTACCTACCTGCAATTTGAGATAACGAAACGCACTTAACAACTGTCAGAAATGTGAATTGACAAACAGTAACAGACCCCTCCCTCCTCCCAAATGTATTTATTTTCGAAAATTCTAACCTTAGTTTTAATTTTTTAACCAAAATTTAACACCGAACGAACGAAATGTTTGCGATTATAACATTCGGCCTAAACAGCAGCTACTATATATATACCGTTTTCACCTCTTTTATGTCTTTTATGCACACAGTTTTACCTTTCGGCTTGGACGTGGGGATAATCGGAGTTTCAGCGTATTACTTAACGAAATTAAAGAATCCCAGCTCGGAAAATGTCACTAGTGTGTTCGGGCCTATGCCCGGAACCAAAGAAAGTGAAGATAGCCCTGATAAAGTAGTCAGCTGCATCGCCCATAGAGGTGCAGGATTGGACGCTCCTGAGAACACCATGGAGGCGTTTAAGTATGTAAGTGCGAACTTTTTGGTATTCTTCATACCGGCCAGTGATTGCAAGACCGCCGAGCCACTGAAACTTAACTGTGTTTTGAAGTGGTCCAGTGATTAAAACTTTTGCTTGATTGACATTAACAATGCAGAAAGCATTTTCGTGGAGTAAGAGTATGCAGCTGGCTAGATACCACCGTCAAGTTAAAAATCAGTTGGCAAGTTCCAATTGGTGAGTTCTCGCAGCTGTAATTGAGAGCCAGTTTTATTCTAAGTAACAAATAAACATGATGCAAACTTATTTGACAATATAGTCCTAAGTACCTATAGATTTTTGCATAATGTTTAGGTTTGGTATTACACCCATCAAAGTCCTTTGACAGAGTTGCATTTGATCAAAGAGCTTGTATGACTTCATCAAATCACCTAGGAACATCAGTGTTTGATCAAAGATTATGACAATGATAATAGCAGCACATAAGGTTGACATTCCTCCAATTTTTCAAATTACACAAATTTACTGTGCAAAATCTACTAAGATAAACTTGGCCAAGATCTTTGACGAGTGGAATATCGGGTAAAGAGAAATAAATTATGTATAAATTGAATTCATTAGTAAATAATCTCACCCTCTAGTGTGCAGAAAGGGAGTGCAACTTTGTCGAGCTTGACGTGAGAACATCGAGGGATGGTAAACTGGTGCTGTTACACGACCAAGGGCTGGAGCGGCTCACAGGGTCTCAGATCAGCGATGTCCATTCTTTGGACTGGGACAGGATTAAAAACTTGGATGTTGGGTCCAGCCACCCGAACAGGTAAAGAAAATAAACTCTTACACACTCATTTCCCTGTACAAGGATCACCTGTGTTGCAGGCGACATGGACATACATAGATAGACAACACAAACATTTATTTATTATAGACACACAGCTTGAGCTGATATGTCTATTTCACACAGTGTTGAAAGTGTTGAAAGTCACTTGTTCATTTGCAAAGCAGTATTGTTTATTTGTAAGCAGTTGTTAACTATGTTTTTGAAAGATGCAAGGAAGTGGTGCGTTAGTACGACATGTTGTGCATATTATTTTGGAAGAACAAGAACAAACTTTATGCTTGTCCGTAAGTTTGCCACTTGAGAGCCTAATGTCACAGGTAACGCTTTGTCCCTGACACATTCCATATTAAGTCTCATAAGCTCAATAAATGAGCGAAGTAGTCAGTGAAATTCACTGACAAATGAGCAAATCAATCAGTGAATTTCACTGACTACTTTCCTCAACAAACCGGATAACACAATATTTTTCAGCAGCAGACTAGAAAGCGATGGTACTCACCCAGATGGGCAGTCGCAGATCACAAAACAGTTGTTCTGTTACCTGCAGTTTCATCAATTTGTGTTGTTTTCATCCAGGGAACAGTTCAAAGATGTCCGCCTGTGTTTGCTGGACGATGCGCTAAACTTCTTGCTCAAAAAAAACATGCGGATAATCCTCGACATCAAAGGAGAAGACAAGGAGGTGAGGAACCTTGTTTGAAGCTGTTATACTTCTAATAAAATACCAAATTATATAATTCGTGTTGAGCCAAGTCGCATAGAAATACAAGTGACAAATCGTAAGAGTAGGGTAGGAATGTTAATAGGGATGTTGAGTCCCTTTTTTTTCTGATTTCAATCAATTCGTTTTGTCATGAGAATCAAATGTCTAAAAAAAACTAGGAATCAAATTTTAGTAACGTCAAAAATGAGTGTCAAAGTCGTGCATATCTACTGAGTGTTAAAACGCCCCATACAAATTGTACAGAACATCTGACGTCAATAGTTCTACATGGACCGTACACTGTACTAAAAACATGCATTTTGTTGATTTGGCTGTGTGATATGATAGTTTGGCTGTGTGTGATTATCATACATTTTTTTATTCATGTAAAGAATGTAATGGTATCATTTCAGTTACTAAAGGATGATAAAAACGTGTTGAATTTGATATATTTGTGGAAGTTATATATTTTTTGTGAATTTAATTTTTATTTTGTTAATGTGATCTTCGTAAAACTGTATAATAATAATAATAAAAGCCTTTATTCAGACAAGTGTACAATTTAATTATTATTTTTTTAATTTAAAAAATCTTATGTCGTGTATCGTAAAACTGTATAACGACAGAAATTATGTATTGTGTGTTTCATGTAACATCCCTATTCAGAGATATGAACGAATTAGGCCCAATCAAATGCAAACTTTTACTAGCTTGTATGTATATAGGTATAACAGAAGCGATAATGGCTCTGAGGTATTGATGTCAGGCGCCAATCTGTACGATGGTTTGAGTCCTACAATAAGCTAGATGGTAGGACTAACTCTTCTGCGAGCGTCCGTCTGGGTTGTTACCACCGCTTTGTGTGTGAAGTCGTTAGTACGAAAAAGCATCTTTTTGTTCTATTACAGGTGGTGAACGGTGTTTTAGAAGTGTTCGCCAATCGGCCCACTCTGTACCAGCACGCGGCTGTCACGTGTTTCAACCCCTTCCAGCTGTACCAAGTGAGTCATCATCATCATCATCAGCTGGAAGACGTCCAATGATGACCATAAGCCTATAATAAGGGAGAACGGTGCCATAATACACCACGCTTGACTGGGGTCTTGATGAATGACCGAGGAGAAAGCCACTGCCCGGCTATTTTTAGATTTCTCACCTAATGTCTCAGGGTGACGAGAGCACTGCAGTGCCGCGCAGGCCTTTTGTGTTTCAAATTTCTGCAGCTGTTATGCTTACCATCAGGCAAACGACCCTCTCGTCTCTTAGCCCGGCTCTTAGGCAGCCCTCACACCTAATTCATGATTGATGGATAAGCATCAATCGCGGACCACGAGAAAACCATAGAAAAGCCCACGATCCTCGCTTGACGCATATCGTATCGTCTATTTATGGAGGCTATGGATTCAGCATAACTATGTAAAATACTTTTGGGAATATCAAAATTATTTGTATTTATAAACAACTCAATTGTAGGGAATTCATACTCCACTTTTTCTGATGTGAATCAATTCGTTTTCTCATGAGAATCAAATGTCTATATCGAAACAACTGGAAATCGAACGTTAGAAACGTCCCAAAATGAGAGTCAAAGTCGACTGAGCGCTAAAATGCTCTATACATATTACGAACATGTGACGTCACGTGTTCTGCGCGGGCCGTTAAACTGTACTAAAAACATGCAGGTTTTTTTCATTCAACTTTATTATGTTATTTTCAGATACGCAAGCGCGACCCTCAGATTGTGGGCGCTATTAGTTACCGCCCATACTGCTTCAGTGCGCTGGACTACGAGGCGGAGACCGGGCCCAGCAACCCTAGGTAAAACCACCCCCTAGGCCCTCTGGGGGATACACCCCAACCATCATACTAACCCTGTACAATTATGTACTACCCGATTCCATAACAATTTTGTGATCTGTCATTAACAAATATCAGCGCTCAGCGTATCAGAGCACGGGGAATCGGCGCGAGGCGGTGCGGTGGCTTAGCCAATCAGAGCGCATTATATATAGGCAAAAATTGTGGAATTTATTACGCGCAAACCAAGTACATTTCATTACAGAAATAAAAACATTTTGATTTTTTATTTGACTTGTTTTGTGATGATGTTTCAGATTCGGTGAGAACCTGCCGGTACACGCGCTGTTGCGCGCGGCAGATACATTACACTCCTTCTTGTGGCGCTGGTCGGCTAAATGGTGCGCTGTCAGCGCTGTTTTACTGCACAAGGATATAGTCAGTCCGTATGTATATACACTTTATACACCCATTAGTTTTATTAACTGTATGAAACATGAAATACATGTGTGTACCACAACTAAATCGATCTATAGTAGATTGGGAACAAATTGGCAGTATTGGCAATTGACAGACGGACGAACGCCACACATATGATCCTATAAGGGTTCCTGTCCGTTTTCGGACGTTCGGAATCCTAAACGTGTGCCCACGCTTTCTGCGACACAGGGAATCCTACTTTATGAGTTGAAAGCGTTTATACACTAGGCGGTAGTAAGTCTTCGAGTGTCCGTCTGTGTTGGTACCAACGTTTCGCTTGTGAAATCTGCTGCCAAGCAGTAATGTCTTAAGGTAACGAGCGCACTGCAGTGCCGCGCAGGCATTTATGTGTCAAAGTTCTAGACAATTGTTACGGGCCGGCGTTATGCATCATCAGGCAAACGACCAGTCTCGTCTAGTTATCAATTAGTATAAAAACATACATGTCTGAAGTGTGGGTTAACGCTTTACACATCTGTTTACTTAGTAACACCTATATATTATGTTTTTATCAAGGAGTGAAGTCCAGTACTGGAAATCTCTCGGTATTCGCTGCATCGGCTGGTCCGTGAACCGTCCGCTAGAGAAGCTGTATTGGAGAGGCGTGCTACGGACTCCCTATCTCGCCAACACCCTGCTCGGAGAGCCCGACGTAAGCCCTTAAATACATATTACTTTGCAGGTAACCTCTACATCATCGGTTGTGACCTTTTTGTCGTCAGTTGTGACCTTTTTAAGATTTTAAACGGGATATTTACCATGTACGTGATATTTGCATGGTAAATATGATCAGAAACTCACGTCTGAGGACCAAAAGGTCACAACTGACGAAAAAAGGTCACAACCATGTCACAACTCTTTGAAAATTATCACAGGAAATGGGATATTTACCATGTACGTGATATTTGCATGGTAAATATCCCGTTTCCTGTGATAATTTTCAAAGAGTTGTGACCTTTTTGTCGTTAGTTGTGACCTCGTCGTAGTCCTCAGTTGTGAGTATGTAACCATATTTACCATCTTTGATCTTTGGTTGCCTGTTGTGACCTTTTAATCGTCTGCTGTAACTTTTTGGTCGTCTGTTGTGATCTCTTCATCGTTTGTTGTGACCTCTTGGTCGTCTGTTGTGACCACTTGATCGTGTGTGATGTGACCCATGTGGGTCGACCTTTGGGACTTCTGAACGTCTTTTTTTCTTCGTCTTGTACGACGTTCGTGTGGGAAAGCGGGTGAAACCGCAGGCAGAAGTTAGTTAGGATATACTAAATGAATAATACAGGTTTTTACATAATTATGTTACTGAAATAAGATTTTCTCTTTCGTAGATCGACGGACAACGGAGACAAGTCGACACGGCGAAAGAAGTCGACTAGTAATAGTCGAGTTATTATAAGAAAATTTAAGGTTAGTCGCATAGACTTACGCATTGTTATACAGTGTTTAAGGCTGTTTGTCGATTGATTTAGTCAGTTTTGTAATGACGGTATTCCAAAGTTAAAATACTTTTTTTATTTGATATTGACCAAATTGAATATAAAGTATGCCTCTATTGACTAGATAAATATATTTAACTAATCTACAAAAAGCCACTACCGGTTGGTTACCAATACCAATGTACAAATGCTGTTAAATTTGCATGAAAATTGTCGATGAAATGCTGTTTGTTTATCTTTTTTTTTTTTGAGCTTAAATTAATATATTTGGTAGCTGTGATGCACGGATAACAGCCAATAGACGCCCTTCATCTCTTCAATTGTTTATTTCGATGGTTGACATATAGACTTATTATTAAAGGCAATTTAAAATAATTTCAAGATTTGCAAGCAATATTTTAATATCACCTTTTCTGCAACCTGATAGAGCTGTATTGGTTTTTTTTATGTTATAAATAATTTTGCATGGTTTATTATTGATTTACGTCCTCACTTGGTGCTGTTCGCCAAAAAATAAAAGTACTTTAGTATTAAAAGTACTTATAATAAAACGCCGACTAAACTAATCTTCGAAGTCCATAGAGCACTTACACTTATTTATTATTATTATTTACATTTACGCTTTGTAAAAAAAACGATCCATAAATTGCCTGAGAATTTAAGTAATAAATTACATAACAGCCGTTAGAATTAATAAAATCCACCATTTTGAAAATTATTTCAAATTTATCTCCATTGTACAAGCTTGTTCTTGGGACTATTATTGTTAGGGAAGCCTATGTCTAGCTGCTAACTGGGGTTCTTCAGTGGACTGTATTCTTAAAAGGCTCGGTGATGGTTCGTAAATTCATTTCAATTCATGAAGGGTGAGCTCGCCGCGCCGAAGATCATGCTTGTCATCTTGTAATGGCGAGGCGGGTTGGTTCGGTCCCTGCCTCGCCACAGGAACTGCTGCGCGGGTTGGTCTTCAGGGCGGATCTTCACGCGTAGAAACATTTCTTGAATGTCGGCGGTGACGGCGATCGGCCGTTCTCGGAATCGAAATAAGATTCCTTGTAGCGACAGGAGTAGGTCGGGACCGTCTAGCAATCGGTCATTTAGGCTCACGCCGTGGCTTCGATGCGCTGCGTCGAACACGAGTCGTCGCTTGCCGGGCTTGTTAGGATTTTGCACGGCAAAGTGTGGCAGGTACCAGCTGACGGCACTTTGTTGTTCGGTGCCGTCGCACGGTACCGCGTAGCCTTTCTCTAACAGGTTTTCCACCTGCGCGGCGTACTCGATCGCGAAGCTCTCGCTGTCGTCCATCTTCTTTTCTATGCTGCGTAGACGACGCTGTGCGGCGCTGTAGCTTGGCGGCATCGTGACGTGGTCATGGCGCCATGGTAAGCCGACCTCGTATCCATTGTCGATCTTCTTTATTGTTCTGTTGACTATGTTCGCCGCTCGTTGGTCGGCGTCACTCACTTTGGGTTTTAGAGCGACGCCGAGCGCATCTATGCGGAAGTGCGCTTCCACCAGGTCGTGCAGCCGCTGTTCATGTTCGAGCTTGCGTGGATCAGGTGCGTATACGTGTAATACGCTCTCGCTCTCGTACATCACCCGGCGTGGTGCGGTTCCGTGCACCACCCAGCCGAGTCTTGTTCTTGACGCTGCTGGTTCGCCGGGGCCGCCGATCTTCAGTTCGCGGGACACTATCAGTTCCCAGTGATCGGTTCCCACTAGGATGAGGGGGTGCGCCAGATCGTAGCACACCTCCGTACCCAGGTCTTTCAAGTGTTTCATATGCAGGAGCGATCTTGGTGCAGTTTGTTTGTGCAACCGCAGATCGCGTACTGTGCGCGCTCGTATCTTGTGTTGTGCGCTCTCGTTCACTCCTCGCAGGGTGACAGCGACGGATTCGCTGTCCTCTTCTTGTTGCGTCATGTTGACGCCGTTCAGGTGAAGAGGTTGCACCGGTCCCTCCGCGCCGACGCTTCGTGCCAGGTCGTGGTCGATGAGTGTGACCGTTGCACCTTCGTCCAGCAGCGCGTACGTGTCGATCTCCCCCCGTGGTCCAGAGACAACCACGGGGCAGATCTTCAGCATCACGGTCCTTGGGCCGGTAGCTTTGAGGGGTGCTACCGACAGGACCGCAGCGGTTGAAGTTACGGTTTGCGCTGCAGGTTGTGCTTTGGCCTGTGCGTGAGGTTGCGCAGCGGCCGGTGTGTTGTCTTCGTGTAGCGATGAATGATGCGGGCGTTTGCATTGGTTTACGCCGCACAGCTTCGCCTTGCACTGGAATCGCCGATGCTTCTTGTCTGCGCACCGGAAGCAAATTCTTTTTCTTTTACCAGGGCCCAGCGTTGCTCGATGCTCAGTGCCCGGTAGGATGGGCACTGATGCAGAGCGTGCGCCTGGTTGCAGCTAGGGCACTGCTCTCGATCATCTTCATTGGTGGCAAATACGGCGTTTGTTCTCTTTCTGGGTGCAGGTTTTTGCTCCTTTGTAGCCGCAGTGTTCGATGCAGTGGGCGCGTATGTATAACGTAGCGCTATGTCTGCCTCGTGCATGAGGAAGCGAGACAGCACGACGATTTCAGGATCTGGCGAAGACTGGTGTTCTTCAGCGTAGTCACACCAGCGCGACTTCATGTGCGGGCTCAGTTTTTCCAGAACTTCTCTCGTCAGCATGGGGTTGGCTAGGTACCCCCGCCGGTCTATATTTTGGAGCACGCACACGATGTTCTGCAGTTTAATTGCGAAGGTGTTAAGATCCGTAGCTGCTGCGCCTGGTCTTGGCAGTCTTCTTAGATCTTCCAGTGCTTGATCGATGATTAACTCTGGGCGCCCGAAGCTCTGCTCTAAAGTTTTCATGATGACATCTGGGTCCGTGGCCGTGTGTAGAAGTGCGGCCACGGTGTCCCGGGCGTTGCCCTTCAGGCAGTTCCGTAGTCGATGTAGGTTTTCTGTAGAACTTATCCCGTACATCGTTGTAGAGTCTCGTACGGCAGCTCTGAAGGGCAACCATTCGCCTGGTGCCCCTGTGAAGGTGGGCAGGTCGCAGTTGAAACGTGGCCGTGGTCGCGCCATCCGCTCCAGCGCCTCCGCCAGTTGCTCTATTCCCGATCTAGAGCGTCCTGGCGTGGGCGATCGGTCGGCGCGGGTTCGCCTCGGCTCCCCTCGTTCCTCTGGACGTGGTGCATCACCGCGCTCCCCCCTTATGAGGGCGGGGGTTGTGCGGCGTAGCCAGTCATCCACCTTGCGATGCTCATCAGGTATGATCGGCTCTCCCTGCAGGCTCCGACTTTCTTCTTCTTCTTCGATGGTGGCGACCTGGGCGGCGAGGCGCTTTTTTATTAGGTCTGCCTCCACTTCTATTTCCTTTTTCTTTAAGTCTGCGAGTTTCTCTGCCGCCTCCAACTCGGCCATCCTCAGCCTCAACGTAGAGTTTGCCGTTCTTGTCGAATGTGCAGGTGATCTGTTCCTCACCCTCGTCCCAAGTTCGGCGTCGCCCGGGCCAGCGCTCGTGCCGGCCGTTGGCAGCGACGGGGATGCAGGCGGTTCTATGGTCAACCGCCTGCGACGTTCCTCTTCCACATCGCCCTGGCTCCTGGTGAGCACCATATTCCTTGGTGATCTTGTTTGGAGGGGCTGCGGCACCGGTTCTGGTGCGCTGGTTTGGAACTTTTATCCGGCTCTCGAAGGACCAACTGTTAGGGAAGCCTATGTCTAGCTGCTAACTGGGGTTCTTCAGTGGACTGTATTCTTAAAGGCTCGGTGATGGTTCGTAAATTGCAACATGATTTATTCAGAAATGGCCCTACCGATATACAAAAATTAGGTACCGCAACTAGCGGGTACCATACGACGCCATAAATTTGCCTTGCTTTTTAACTCGCGGTAGGCAGGCTTGTTGTCCTCAACAATTATATTAATTTTGCCAAAGAGAGATAGAATGTTTAAATTGTTTATTTTGATTTTTATATTTTTTTTTTGTTTTTATTTGCGGTCTATTGGATGTTGTCCGTGGTTAGAAATGTGTGAACACGAAGGTAATAATTCTGAATTGGTGAAGCATTTTATTCCCGGACCGCTTATGAAATAAAATAAAATAATATGAATAAAACAATTCTCCAAAGAGGCTTTATGTTCGTTTTAATAATAGTGTTATAGTTTCATATATTTTAAGCCGATTTTGAACAAAGTTATCGCGTAGATATACTGGAAGTTTTAATTATGATAATATTTCACTTTTTGTGGAGCGTGGAAATTTAAATGATTTTTATTTACACTAGTTATTTTTTGTTGTTATTAGGTGGCGCAAAATTGTATTTTTTTATGTATGTGAACGTCATTGAAAACTAAAATTTGGAAACCAGTAAAATATCTTTGCTTTATTAGTATTAATAGTTTGGGAAAGCAGAAAATTAATTGTTTCGTTCGATGACGTTCTCTGTCGAATCATTTTTAATCAAAAGTGCTTTCAAAGAGTGGTTACTGTTTTCGACCTTGATTCACTGTATAATTTCAAAATGGCGAAAGACGTGCGAGCAAACTCGCGTAATAATATCTCTAATGAGCTTACTCGCCGTTGTAGCAATCTTATTTCGAGCACTTCAGAATCGCCGAGTAGGTAATTTGTCGTCGTACTATCAAAAACTTAGGTCGGAGTTCACCAATTTGAATCATAGTTTAACTATTCATTCAGATTCGATCCATAAACCGAGGTTTATATACCTTAAACTTCGGTTTATTTTGAACCAGCTTGACAGATTCATTTATCTGCACCTGTATTTATTTATTTAGGTCACAAAACGGGCCTAAAAAAATAGTAGGATTTGGTTAACTGCTGCCTAAGTCGGTTTCGGGTATGTACCGACGTCCAGTCGCGTCGAGTAAGCTCGTGTATTTTAAAACCGCGACGTGAAAGCTCGTACGTCTACACATATTTTACACTGTTTTAGATGACAAATATTATGGAAGCTTTCTTTGAATAATTACAGAGTCTTTACACAGTCTTATAGGCGCTTGCCTATAAGACCAGTCCTTTAAAGTGTATTGGACGTGTTAAAATTTTAAATATTATAATTAATCAATTTATGTATGTACTAAAATTAATTTAATTTATTTTTTATAAAAATATACTCATGCTGTATAGTCCGTTCAGAAAGAGTGCCGTCGTGGCCAAATTGTGAACTAACGTTCCCATACATATTTCAACAAAAATTAGGAGTAAAGAAATAGTTACAGTTGTAATAGGATTAAAACTGAACAGACGCGCTATTGTAATGCCCGCTAAACAAAAAAGGTAATTAAGCACAGCAGCGCCCTCAAATCCCACGACGGGTCTTTCTGAACAGACTCTAGTAAATTTTTCACAGCATCAACTCGATATAATTTAGGCTATCACGCGGCGCATAATAATATATGAAATAATGTATTTGTATTACATTTTGTGTAACTATAGCAGATAAAAATATTTGCAATATTTACTTTTATGTGCGCTCAGATTTACTGGTACAAGCGTGCATGGCCCGCCCTAGTTGAGAAAATTAAATAAATATTCAGTATCCTCTGTGGGACTGATCACTGTATACCGAGTATATTACTACGTACCTCTAGACAAAATACGCACGCTCTTTTCTGTTCACGCTAACCTCAATACCATAGAGTATAAATTTATAAACAGTCACGTGACATCTCACAAGCTAATGACATTCCCATATCGGCGTTAGCGTGTGCGGAAAAATAAGCATGTGGCTTTTGTCTATAGTTTATTAATTATAGCTTGATACGCGGGACTGCTGTCAGCTGTCATCATGAGCGTGACGTACTTTTTTTACAGTCAAAATGTACGCAAGGCTATGTCGAATGTACGTTTTATTAGTGGTGAGGGATGTTCATTGTATTTTCTAAATCATAGACTAAAAGAAACTGCTACCACGCGTATCAAGCTATATTAAACAAAGTATAGAGGGCCTGGGCCAGCGTGAAGTTAGGCACCTGAAATCTTGCACACTCATAGGCAAGGTCGTGTTTGCTTACGCTTTCTTATTTTCTGTTTCAGTCGGATTAGATCCATCACCTGTTGTTGTGTAGGTCAGTACATTACGATAGGTAATTTAATCATTCATGTTATTGTGATACGTATATGTACATACACAATTACACATATTTGAAATAAAAATATCTTCAATATTTTTTGTAAAAAAAAATATTTTCACGATTACTTATCGCATCTAATAAAAATATTGCTTCATTTAAAAAAAATATAGTTAAGGAATGCTTGTCGATAATATTTTATACGTTTTGTTGAGTTCAAAGTAAAAGTTTATTTTAATGTTTTTTTAATTATAAGTTTTTTTTCTACATTGTAATAATAGTAATTTATTTGTACGACGTGAGTATTATGTTACCAAAAATATGAAAGCAATATAGTAGTATTTTAAAATGTATATACCTAATTGTTTTTACACAAATTGACTTACTTAAAGAAAAATTTTAGATTTGTGTTAGCCTTTAAATACGTAAACCTAAATATGAACTGATGTATGTCTGTACGTAATATGTACTAGCTTTATAATGTACATACCATAGGTATACAACATAGCATGAATACAAGCAGTATTGTGCTTTGGAACTGACTAGACCTATGCTATGCCATAAGCACCAGGGTTCTTAGACAGTCGCTTTATAGTTTATACAATCGTTTTTTAATACTATTTTAAATCCGGACGAGCTGGTCGTTTGCCTGATGGTAAGCATAGTCTAGTCTTTAACAAAACTTTCACTGGCATCGCCATTGGTAGAGTTTATAAGAAGATACGTTGATCAGAACATGGACATGCCCATCAAAAAATACCGGGATCGCGGGTCTAATTTTGCATTAGTAAATACTGGGACAAGACTTTGTTACCGCAAAAACCAACTAAAATGATTAGAAATATAAAAGAATAAATAATCAAGAAATATATAATTTTGTACCTTACATACCGACTTAATTATAAGGTAAAGAAGACAATGGTCTCGTTTCTGTTATGGCATACCTAAACCTAATTTTAGTTTCAATCTCTCTAAATGAAAATGATTTCACATGAAAGAGATGGGGTATATTTTAGACCTGTCAAATTCACTTGCTTGTGACTAATATAAATTTAACGGCAACGAATTTAGTAGCGTCTAATTTATCAAGGATAGAAGATATTTGACAACACTAAAACTACATTTAGATCTGCCAAACATCTTCCATCTCTTTCCCATGTTACGTATTCGAAGGAGAGAGAGAGAGCGAAACTAAATTTCAGATTAGGTATGAAAAGACTGAATCGACACCAATATCAATCCGGGAATCCCGGAAGGCAAGACACATCCATATTAAGATTTCATAGTGAATTTGACATCATTTGGTACTTACCTATTTCGATCCCTGAATTTATTCATCGAACTTGGCAGTATTAGGCAGCTATAAAATATGATCTTGCTGAGGTAGTCAAAGCCTAACTTGTAATTTTACAATACATATTGGCGCACTCAGACGTTTATAAAATTGTTACTGTAATAATTGAAGCCTTTAGTGATAGGTACTACGTTTAGTACATGATTCTCTGTACAATATAGTGAAATCTGCATGTCTGTGTGCTTGATGTGATTTTTGTAATAAATTATTACTTTGACGAAATTGTTGTTTTATTGAAACGTCCTACGTAGTGAGGATCAGCGAAGTAAATCATTTGAAGTTAATCTCTAGCTACTTCTAGTGATTCCTACCAACCAACCACCACTTTGCTCGTGAAGTCTGTCGCGTCATGCAGTAATGAGCAAGGTTCTAGTTTGATGAGCAAAGTAGCCAGTAAAGTTATTGGGCTTGTGTTTCAAAGTTCTGAGTGGCACTGCAATTGTTATGGGCCGGCGGCGGCGTTATGTTTACCATCAGGCAAACGACCCGCTCATCTCATTATCAGAGTATAAAATAAACTCATCATTTGCCTTATTATATAAATCTTTTGGAATTAATAAACGTAGGTACCTATATAGCTAGAATGGTTCATTCAACAATGTTCATTCATCTGAAGACGTCCACTGATTATGATAAACAGCTACCAATTGTAGGAAAAATAAAAGGCATCGTACCATTTCCAAAAAAAATAATTTATTTTACACAGTTACATACATACACCATAAACACCTATACATTGTACATCTCTTATTATTCGATTAGTTAACAAGATATCACAAATGAAGTGGTAGTCTTTCGTTTTAAGTGATTCTACAAGATGGCGCAACGGCTTCTCAGCGGGAGAAAAAATCATCTTAAAAATTTCGACGCTAACATCGCTAGCTCCCAAAGCAGAGTTGGAAAAGCGTCTGGCCAGAAGAGAAGACGCACGTTCTAAATTCTAATCCCGTTAGCAGCACAGATATGTGTTAGCAGCGAAATTTTTAAGACGTTTTTATGTAAGTAGGTACTATGTAATTTAAAAGTTTACCAACAATAGCTAACTTCCCTATTGTTTACAAAAATTTGTACTAAAAGTAGTTGTACAAATCCAATCCATACACATAAATAAAATTGAAGTGTCTGTTTGTAATATCAAAATAACAGCTTTTTACTAAATGCATATGAAAGTATATACGGTACCTATAACAAAACCATTTTTAAATTTTTGTCTGTCTGTCTGTCTGTTCCGGGTAATCTCCGAAACGGCTGGACCGATTTTGACGGGACTTTCACTGGCAGATAGCTGATGTTACAAGAAGTAACATAGGCTACTTTAAATTTAGAAAAATAATTAGGGTTCCGCGCAAAAAAATAAAAACCATGTAATCCAAAATCTTCACGCGGGTGAAACCGCGGGGCAGCAGCTAGTTCTAACTAATATTACAAGGTATAATATCTAATTTTACATACTCTGTTACGGACGACTAGGATTCGCTAAGATAAAGAGAGCTGTCATTGGCCACCGATTCATGATCATCGCGTGACAACCTACCGCTATGTTCACTCATCATGCTTGCTCGCTCTATGACCTTGAGTTGCGTCCACCTCTCCCTCTCTCTCGATTTCGGTCTCTCTCCCACATGCTCTGTTATTGGATAAAATAAAGAGCCGGCACTATTGCCGAAACAGTGGAGCCAAGAGGGAGAAAAGGGGAAAAATTGAATGCTCCAGCGGAAGTCGAAGAGACTGCGGCAACCACATTGATGGCACCGGCAAATCTCCCGAAAGAAGCTGGCCCTAAGAGGAAAAAGGGGAAAAAGAAGAGGCCAAATAAAAAGGAGCCCCTAGTGCAGCTTCCCTTAACTGCAGAAGAGCGAGCTAAAACAGTTCCTGCTCGCAGAGGCTCTCTAGGACAGACAATCATTGTCCTAAAGGAGATCCTGGAGGCGGTGCAGGCTGGCGAGGACGCCGAGAATGCCACGCTGAGGGGTCTCATGAACATCCTGACTAAAGGGGATCAAGATTAAAGTAGTCCATTGGAACGCACAAACGCTCGCGGGGAAGATAAAACTGCTGACCCTCTTCCTCCGCGAGCGTAACGTTGACATAATGTTGGTCAGCGAGACTCACCTCCGAAAGGACCAAAAATTGAAAATTCCAAATTACTTCACGTATAGGAAAGATGAGACTCAAGCTGATGGGAGAGCGTACAGAGGCCTAGTGGTGCTGGTCCACCGCAGGGTCGTACATCAGGAAATCCCCATCGTCGAGTTCCAATCCATCCAGGCGCTTGGCGTCCTAGTCCGTGTAGGCGGTGAAAATATGAGAATTTTCGCCGTCTACAAGCCACCGGCAAATAAACTGGTCCCCGCGGAAATTCGAAGTCTCCTAAGCGGGGACACAGCTACCGTAATTGCAGGCGACATGAACGCCAAACATACTCATTGGAACTCGACGAAAATATGCCGAGATGGCAGGATCCTTTACGAGGACGCGGTGGACCATCACTACGAAGTATCCGGGCCAATAGGACATACGCATCATGACGTATTTGGCTCGGATATCATAGACCTAACCATCACAAAGAACATAAGAAGTCATATCACACAAGAGGTACTATACGACCTCCCATCAGACCATAGTCCAGTCCTGCTCGAAATACAAGATTCCCAGCAGAGTCGTAGCTACGACTCTAATGTAATGTAATAAAGTAGTTGTGTATTTGCTAAAAGAATATTAAATCAAATTATAATGAATATTAATTCCAAGTGTTTTCTTTTATGTACTCCTTTAGTATATAATATATTAATAACACACTAATATCTATTCTGATCTGCCTGAACGGCTGTATGTAGGTAGGCTGTGCTTTACTCGTAGATACTTAGAATCTTGTATTGTCTGGAGCTCCAGAGAGGAGGAAAAGGATCTGCTGGGCAAGATTCGAGCAGGAGATGGAGAAAGACGCCCCTACAAGGCAAATCGAAAACAAAGAGGACCTAGATCGCGCCACCGACGAGCTCACAGCCGCCATCCAGGTTTCCCTCGAGAAAGCAACAGCTGACACCACCGCGCCCCGGAAGGATCCCGCGGCATCCTTCCAGCGTGGATAAGAGACATCATAACAGCAAAGAGGGAAACTAGGAAAAATTGGCAGCAATCAAGATGCCCGAGAACAAAGATGAAGCTCAACAAACTAATAGAAAAAGCAAAAACTGCGCTGCAGGACCATGCTGAATCGACGTGGAACCAGCGAATAGACAAAGCAGAAGATATGCCGTCGGTCCATAGGCTCTGCAAGGCACTAACCAGCAAACCGGAGCCTGTACGCCCTCTGCTGGATAACGACGGCCATCTAAAATTTGACGCCAGGGACAAGGCGGAATTGCTTGCCGACCACCTGGAAAGGCAATTCCAGCCCAACCCTACAACGAACACAGAACACGTCACCGCAGTGGAGGAGTACCTTCGGGCATATTTTAACAGCATGAATGAGAGTCGTGAAAGCCGGAGTACCGCAGGGAAGCTGCCTTTCACCCGCATGCTACGCCTGGTATACCGACGACATCCCAGTCGTCGGGCAGGCGCAGTTGGCGCTCTACGCGGATGATGCAGCTCTTTACTCGTCGTCATACAGACCGGCCTTCGCGGCCAGAAGATTGCAGCCAACCCTAGACGCCCTCCCAGAATGGTTAGACAAATGGAGGCTTGCGGTCAACGTGGGGAAAACGCAAGCTATCCTGACAGGGAACACACAACTTCCAGATAGCCTTAAGCTGAAGGGCCAGGAAATACCCTGGCAACATACAATCACATACCTGGGGGTGAAAATCGACCGAGGGTGACCTTCAAACAGCATGTAGCCGCCACAATAGGGAAGGTTAAAGGAGCTCGCGCCTAACTACGACCGATCCTAACCTCCAACTTGCCACTACAAACTAAAATACTCATATATAAAACCTACTTGAGACCAAGGATCACATACGCTGCACCGGCCTGGTACCCATTCGCATCGAAAAAAGGTGGGAAAAAGCTACAAGCACACGTTGCGGACAACAAGCCTGCCTACCGCGGATTGAAAAGCAAGCTGACATGTCATTGGTCGCTTAGCAAATTTGTGCGTCGTATGGTACCCGCTAGTTGAGAGGAAGCGGACCACCGAGGCCGCTCTCCGCATCATCCTGCGTTCGCAGCCCACTCTCGTGGCTATGATACGCAAATCCGACCCCTCGCTCAACCTCGCGATCTTGCGCGAATTCGCTCCGACTCCCCGCGGACCCCCCGCGCCTCCAGCGCCATCCGCGGCCGCTACGGCCCCGGTGCCCTCCGCCCGCCCCGCGCCCCCCGCGCCCTCCGTTCCCCTCGCACCCGCTGTGTCAAGCTGGCGCGAGGGTTGCGTCACCCCTCCCCGCGCCCCCCGCACCCGCTCCTTAAACAAGAGCCGTAACCGCTCCCCCCCGCCCCCGCCTCGCCGCCGGTCGAAGTCGCGTAACCTCTCGAGGTCGCGCTCGCCCGTGCGCGCCCGTTCCCCGATCGCCTCCATCGCCCCCGTCGAGACCTCCTCTTCGGAGTCCGACATGGAGGTTGATAACTCGGCGCCAAGCGCCCACGCCGACAATGACGGTTTCATAACCGTCCCTGTCAGAGGCAAGAAGCGGACCACGGCCGCTCCCTCTCCTCCCCCGGCAAAAGCGGCATGCCCCGCTATCGCCGATAGCCCCGCTTCGCCTCCCCCGGCGGCGGCCTCCGCCATGGAGACCGTCCCGGCTAGGAAGGAAAAACTCCCACCTCCTCTCTTTATCCAGGATAAAGAGAAATGGACAAACGTGTCTGCCCTCTTGGCATCGCGTAAAATTGCTTTTACGCATGCCCGCTCCACCCAACTGGGCATAAAAGTCCAGGTCCCTACTTCGATGGACCACCGCGCCCTCACGAGGACTCTCCGACAAGAGCACATAGGTTTTCATACCTATGCGCTCGAGGAGGAGAAGGTCCTCCGCGTCGTAATTCGCGGCGTTCCCAAGGAGGTCCATCCAGAGGTCATTTTAAATGACCTCAAGTCCCAGGGCTTCCCCATCAGGGAAGTGCACCGCCTATACAGCGGCAAGACCCGAATCCCGTTCGACCTAGTATTGTCGTGTTAGATCGCACCCCCGAGGGTAAGCCGATTTTCAATCTCCGACAAGTGGTGAACCTCTCGGGTATCACCGTCGAGACCCCCCACCGTAATGGCTCGCCCAGCCAATGTCACCGCTGCCAGCTCTATGGCCACGCAGCCCGTTTCTGCTTCGCCAGACCTAGGTGCGTTAAGTGCCTAGGAGATCATGGCACCGCTGATTGCGTTCGCACACGCGATAGCCCCGAGCCACCTAGTTGCGTGCTCTGTGGCACCCAAGGGCACACCGCGAATTATCGCGGTTGCCCTAAGGCGCCCATAACTATAGCTAGGCCTAGCGGACGTCGGCCGCTCCCCCGCTCCCAACCTTCCCGCTCGCAGGGCACCGGCTCTAAGCCGCGTTCTACCCCTGCCTCGCAGCCGCAGCGTCCTTCCCAGGCGCCGGTAGCGAGTTCTTGTCCTCCCGCGCAAAATACTTGGAATGAGCCCCCAAGCATTGTCCGAGCCCGGCCCGCTCCCTCGTCCTCTAAACCATCTCGACCCCCAGTGACAGGCTCACCACCCGCTCGCACGCAGGCCCCCACCCGCGCTCCCCGTCACCCCATGCCCGACTTAGACTCCACCGGCCCCGTGGATAACCTCGCGTTGGTCATGGATCTTGCCATGGCCATCGACATGGACGAAGTTGATACGCTCGCGAATAAACTTCGTCTCTCCGCTCTCCCCCAAGACCGTTTCCGTGCTATCTCCGAGCACAGAGACCTCCTTCGTGTCCTCGGACAACAATCCTTTGCACGTCCTGGTTACAACCACTATGGGTAGTACACCAAAACGTGAAAAACCCCGCGCCGTAGCGTTAGCATTCTTCAATGCTAACGGCCTCGTCAAACAACGTGATCAGGTTCATATCTTTTTAACGACCCATCAGCCCCCCTATTCGCTAACTTTTACGTTTCTAGTGATTAACCGAGTCTGGTTGTACACCGACATTTGATGTCAACTGATTTATCATAACTTTGGTATTGCGTATCACATTGAGTGGATAACTGGTTATAGTGACTAACGGTGTCTTTCAGGACTTCACTAGCGCAACACTATTTTCTATCGACTATTACCTATACGACTAAGTTATTTAATGCTTTTTGAGGGTTGTGCGTGGAACATTTTGAGGACATTTCATTTTAGCCGGTGTATTTAAGATAAAGTGGCGGTAAAATAAAATCACAGACTATACTATAACTATGTATGGTAAAATATATGTAAACTCTTTGGGTAAAATTCATAGTAATTCATTACGTAGGTAATCTTCATTCCATTCGAGCAACATTCGATTAATTACTGTTTAAAAGTTAGTTCAATATTAGAAATTTGGTGATATTAAATAAAGTAAGTAGGTTATGATAGCGAATTAATAAAGGAGGCAAATTAAAAACTCATACAAATAAATAAAATTGAAGTGTCTGTTTGTAATATCAAAATAACAGCTTTTTACCACATGTGCATGTGAAAGTATATACGGTAACTACAACAAATTAACCATTTTTTAAATGTTTGTCTGTCTGTCTGTTTGTTCCGGGTAATCTCCGAAATGGTTGGACCGATTTTGACCTGACTTTCGATGGCAGATAGCTGATATTACAAGGAGTAACTTAGGCTACGTGAACGAAGCCGCGGGAAACAGCTAATATTATGTAAAATTATTTTTTATACTATTGGATAACGAGACGAGCGGGTTCTTTGCCTGATGGTAAGCATAACGGCGGCCCATAACAATTACAGTGCCACTCACACTTTGAAACACTAAAACCTGCGCAGCACTGCAGTACACTCGTTACCCTGAGACATTAGGTATTAATTCTCAGCATAAGCCACTGAATTTCACTGGCTACTTTGTTCATCAAAAGGGAACACAGTAATGCTCGCACATTACTGCTTGGTGGCAGACTTCACGAGCATAGTAGTGGTACCAACCCAGACGGACACTCGCAGAAGACTTAGCCCTACCATCTAATCATAAAATATATAATAATAAATACTCCAGCATCACAATCACAACAAAATCGTTGTTGTCGATCGACGGTGTTAATCACTCGAATTTATAAAACACTGCTTTTGGGTAGTGTCTATCACAAACCTCGGTGATTATCAAATTTGATGTCCACTATGCTTACATAATCGCAATTTTAAACTATCGATACAGAAACATCTGTCAAAATGAGTTATGGTGAGTAACAAGTGACTAACCGCGAAACTCGGTGCTCATGACGTCATCCAAGTTGATAACTGAGGTTAGCCAATACGAAACTAGCTGTTTGACAGTTCATCGTTGTACACTTTGCCAAGTGATCATCACTTTGAGTTGTCAACCGAGATACGGAATAGCCCTGCAGGTCGATGTGATGCTAGTGCAGGAGACCTTCTTGAAACCGAGTATGCGCGATCCTAGGATCGCAAATTACTGTCTGGTTCGTGATGATAGGACTACCGCCCGCGGGGGCGGTACCCTTATCTATCACAGAAGGGCTCTTCACTGCATCCCTATAGACACTCCTCCCCTGGTCAATCTAGAAGCCTCTTGTTGCCGCCTAGGGATGACCGGTCATCAACCGCTCACCATAGCGTCTTGCTACCAACCCCCCGACAAAACCATACTCAGGAGTGACATCAAGGCACTCCTTTCGCTGGGAGACGCTGTCATTTTGGCAGGCGACTTCAACAGCAAACACGTCACGTGGAATTGCAACACCACCAACCCCAATGGTAGGATCCTTGATGGCCTAGTCGAGTCCTTGGACTGACGTCCTAGCCCCCATGACCCCGACAAGATTCCCCTGGAACGATGACCACCGACCAGAAATCTTGGATCCATCCCCAAGGGAGCGAACGCCAGCCTCACAGTGGGCTGGAACCTCTCAAAGGACTGTAGGGATCGTAGGGTGAGCAAGGGTGAATTGAAGAACTGAAGATGCCACAAACACGAAGCCAAACTACAGAGGACAGGGTGCTGCGAGTGTATGAGGACTACCCCGCGTCACGCGAAGAAAACGGTAGGTTACAAGAACTTGAAGTAGTGACGCTGTCACGCTTCCTCATGCGCGAGGCCGACCGAGCCATGAGGCATACCTACACGACAACTACACCACTAGCGACAATGCGATATGGAAATCAAAGTAAAAATAACGAGCAGCAACAGACGCGAACGAACCACCGAAATCGAGACGCCAAAGTCTACGACCTCTGAAGACGCACCAAAGGCCGTATGCTACTGCTGTGGAATGAAGCACGTGACGATCTAGTGTCGTAAACTATTAGAAATGCCCACGGAAAAGAGATGGGAATGGGCGAAAGAAGCGCGCATATGTTTCCAGTGTCTGAGCAGCAAGCATCGACGGTTTCAGTGTAAAACCAAGAAGTGCGGAATCAAGGAATGTGACCAAACACACCATGCGCTGCTACATGTGAAGAATAAAGTAGTCGATATGAAAGCTAACCACAATGAGGAATCGGTACACGCAGCGTCGGTAGTAGTCGGTACGTCACCCGACCAACGAGAATAAGACATTGTTGAAAGTTTGCCCGGTAACGATGTGTGCAGAACAACGTAGCTTAAATAACGTCATTATAATGTTACGGAGACGGGTTAAAGGAGAACTCGCAGAAACATTTTTTTAATTTTCCGTCACTTGCAGGCGTTTTCAGCAGGCTGAAACATGTTTTCGGGTCGTTTCAGAGGAGGGCCTAACACATATCAGTTAATCAAAAATTACTCCTACATAACGCCGTTTTCAGCAGACTGAAACATGTTTTCGGTCCGTTTCAGGACACAAGCAATTACATGGCACCATTTCCTGAAAACTCATTTTCAGGCTGTTTCAGGCCAAGTTACACCCCTCCGGTCCGCGGAACATTCTCGAAGGTGTGTGAGAGGGACAGCCTATACGAGTGAAAGAGAGACGATTAGGCTCGATCATGACTCTCGAAACTTCCAGAAGAAAGTGTGAGCAGGATGGCTATATGCGCAAAAGAGAGGAACAATTGTACCTATTACCTAACCGAATGTTCCAAAATAATCTGAGAGAGATAGCTACACGCGTGATAGAACGAGATGGACATAATCTACTACCATCTGGAAAGTTCTCAATGTGTGTACAAGGGACGGCTGTATGCGTAAAAGAGAGACGTCCATATTTGACCTTGAACTAGATCATTCGGGAACTTGGTAGCACAATTTGCGGCGCATATATAAGCGGATCGGGACGCGGCCAGAGAAAGTTTCGATTGAGATACCAAGCGATACACATCTGAGCGAGTTTCGATTGAGATATCAAGCGATACACATCGGAGTGGGTTTCGATTGAGGTACCAAGCGATACACATCGGAGTGAGTTCAAAGCGACTAGTAGTGATTGTGATATCTGTGACAAAGTGAAATACTAGTGATTTTTATAGTGAATAGTGTTGCAAGTGATTCCTTTTGAGTTCAATAAAATAACTGTTTCCCCCACCTTAGCAATTTTAATAGTTATTTTATTATAGGTCAAGCTATTTTGAACCTTATCACCACTGAATAAGGTCTAACTGTTTTTTTTTATCGCCGGACCTACGTGGTACCGGCCGACATTAAAGCGTCATTAAGGTTCAATATAGTTAGCAATTTTATTAGTTCAAGCTATTTTGAACCTTATCACAACTGAATAAGGGCTTACCTTTTTTTTTTTTGCCGCCGGACCGACGTGGTTCCGGCCGACATTCGAGGGGTTAACGTCTTCTTTCTATCCAACGTTACCCTATAAATCGTAACAATTAAGATTCTTTGTTAGTTTATAATAGCTTAGACCAAAATTATGTAATAACTTAAGATATTTCCTTTTTCTAATAGTAGCTAGCAAATAATAAATAAATACAGATATATAGAATAGATAGGCAAATAGGAATAGGAAATAATGTTACATTTTTACCAGTTTTAGAACAATAGAAAAGTGCTCTCCGCACGGTTAGGATAGAGCAACAAACGGTGCACCAAATAGAACAATAGAAATGTGCTCTCCGCACGGTTAGGATAGAGACGGTGCACCTAATTATTACGTCATTGGTCAGTAAGAGCTCATCTCAGATTGGTTTTTAAATTAGAGAAAGTTTTTAGAAAGCTGTTTTTAAGTCAGTTTTTTATGACAAGACCATTTGTATATAATGAGAGCCGTTTGCCGCAAAAGTCAGTTCGTCGAGTACCCGGCCTCTCTACAAGTACAAGGAAGAATAAAAGCCAAAGATCATCAAGAAGAAGTTCTCCTAGAAAACACACCCCCACCTCTGAATGGCGGCGAGTTTATTTCACCAACCGAGGTATGGAAATGCATCAAGAGACTGCCCAGGAAAAAAGCTCCAGGACACGATGGGCTACCTATAGCAGCACTACACCAACTCCCGAGGAAGGCCATAGCCGCGACAACCAGGCTGTTTAAAGGTATACTGCGCACGGGACACTTCCCTAAGACCTGGAAAACCGCAAGGATCATTGCACTCCCCAAGGCAGGGAAGGACAAGAGGAAGGCGGAGTCCTACAGGCCGATATCCCTACTACCCCACCTGGCAAAGCTGTTTGAGCGTCTACTGTTACGGAGGATACGCCCATTTATTGAACCGAGACCGGAACAGTTCGGCTTCCGCAGCAGGCATTCTACGACGCTCCAGTTGACCAGTGTGCTACACCTGCTGGCAGCCGAGATGAACCGTGGACACCAATCAATTGCAGTGTTCCTTGATATGGAGAAGGCCTTCGACAGAATGTGGCACGAAGGCCTCCTATACAAACTGGCGAACACTGAACTACCGTGTAAATATCTGTACATCGTAGCCTCCTTCCTGTCTGAGAGGCAATTTTATGTGTCGGTAGAAGGAAGGGACACAACCCACCATAAAATGGAGGCAGGAGTGCCCCAGGGCAGTTGCCTGTCACCCTCCCTGTACTCAATTTATACGGACGACATCACCACGCTTAAAGAAACACTGAAGGAAGGTGAGAGGGATGTCGTCCTTGCACTATACGCGGATGATAGCGCATACATAACTTCCTCCATAAGCGTAAAGGGAGCTTGCGTTAAGGTACAGAAAATGCTGGACGTCCTCCCTTCTTGGCTGGACAAGTGGAGGATGGCAGTGAATGTCAACAAAACAGCAGCTCTACTGATTTCTAAAAAACGCAATACCACCAGCAACCTTATACTTCGAGGACAGGAAATAGAATATAGTCCGGCTGTGCGATATCTAGGAGTAGTAATAGATAAGAGGCTGATAGATGGCGGCACAGTCGGAAAAAGTCATTAAGGACACAAGGGCGGCGAAGGCGATACTCCGCCCGGTGTTGAATTCCAGGCTTCCGCTCAGAACCAAGCTGGGGATCTATAAGACGTACTTAAGGGCAAGACTTACCTACGCTGCCCCGGCTTGGTTGAGCCTGCTCTCCGCCTCGAACAAGATAAAAATATAGGGACAGCAGAATATCTGCCTGCGACAAATTACCGGGGCAGGCAGATGTGTCCGCAACGCCACCATCAAGGAGGGCCTGAAGGTGGAGGAAGGGTAACGATAGGCCGACGACGAGAAAAGAGATGGGGAATGCTTTTCACGTGTCTAGTTACCAGAGCAATCCACGTCGAAGTAATCTCGGGATTGAGTACAGATTCTGCTATAATGGCAATAAGAAGAATGGCCGCGCGTCGAGGACACCCAGAAACAATAATCTCTGACAACGGAACAAATTTCCGTGGAGCTGACGTCGAACTAGGAAAAGCGTTTAATGAATGGCTGCCGGCGTTACAAGAATACGCGCTATTAAAACGCACGAAATGGAAATTCATAGATCCGGGTGCACCGAACCAAGGAGGAGCCTGGGAGCGTCTCATTAGAAGCGTTAAAACCGCTCTAGCTATGGCACTAAACGAGAGAGCGCCGAAAGAGGAGATACTCAACACTGTAATGGCCGAAATAGAATATACAGTGAATTCTCGACCGCTGACGCACGTGTCGGTGAACAGTGAAGACGAAGAAGCGTTAACTCCGAACCATTTTCTGCTGGGCACAGCGAACGGACTACCATACGTCGGAGAGTGCGAGATAGCCGACAGAAGGACATGGCGGGCGGCACAAGCTATTGCAAATATGTTCTGGGCAAGGTGGATAAAAGAATACCTACCAACGTTAACGCCCAGAGGCCACGTAAGGAAAGCCCAGCCGGATATACAAATCGGCGACTTAGTGATAATCGCCGATGGGCTACTACCTCGAAACTTGTGGCCTCGAGGACAAATAGAAAACATTTATAGAGGCCCTGATAATGTGGTGCGAAGCGTGGACGTACGGACGCCGGGTGGCATCTTCAGGCGACCTGTCAGGAGGCTCATCGTCCTCCCGAGAATATGATGGCTTCGAAGATCTTCGCCGGGGGGAGACTGTTACGGACGACGAGTGCATAGAAGAATACGAAGATAGCTTACTATCCCTCTCTCACATTTGTAAGAGCGAGACTCGCTCCATCCCTTTCACACTCCTTATATTAGTTATAAGCGGCTACGCCGTATTTAGCGCTCTCGCACATAGGCAATAGTTGCGGAGCATTGTTTTGTATAAGATAGGTGACGATTTTCGCATTTTTACGAATTCATCGGCGCAGACTACCTCTACTGTAAATATAAATGAGAAGAACAAGAAATACAGTCCACTAAATAATATTCAAGAAAGTGTTTTACTTGGAAACCCCACAGAAATTTAAAAAAAAACACAAAAATTAGTCAATTACTCGAGGCATATATCATAAATGGAGACAAGAAATTAAGGATTTTTTTCCAAATGAACGTATTATTACATACTACATCCCACCATGCATCACCGCACAGGGTATTACACATCAAGCAAGGGGCAAGCTTGTGAGTCAATTGCTAAACCTACAAAGAAGGTATCAAAAACAGGGTGTTCTTGAAGTAAAAGAGAAGAGAATAAATCTTGAATCTCCAAGAGCAACACCATCTCCTCGGCCACTTCCACTGTCTGTAAATACCCAGCCTAATACCAGCAATATTAGCAATATTGAAGAGGATCTAGCATGGCTTAGCGGCAGCTCGGAACCTTGGAACTTAGTAAAATCAAAATGGGATGAGACATGGCAAAAACGTGCACAGGATTTGAGACAGCCAGAATATTCAGCCGAACAATATTTTAAAGATCATCCTGCATTACAAAAACCTCAGGGATATAAGTACCTAAAATATACTATTGTCTATTGGGTGTAAAAATGGGTTAGAAGTTTGCCCGGTAACAATGCGAGGCGAAAACGGGAAGGAAATAAATACTTACGCATTACTGGACGAGGGATCAACGATAACGCTTGTCGACAGCCAGATTGCAGCGCAACTGGGACTGCAAGGCCCCGCCAAAGCCCTTCGTATACATGGGATTACGACTAGCCAGAAAGAAACAGAAAGCAAAGAGATAAAAGTTGACATAAAGGGACAAAGCCAAACCGGCTATCAGTCTATTCACGCCCTCACTATGCAAGAGTTAATAGTGGTAGGCCAATCGATTAATGCCGATATCGTAAAGCACGAGTACTTACGGGATCTACGACCGAGCGACGTATGTTTCGAGAATGCCCGGCCCCGCGTGCTTATCGGCGCAGATAACTAGCACCTTATTGTCACGCGAGGTCTGATCTCAGGAAAGAGACAGCAACCGGTAGCGTCACTAACACTTCTAGGCTGGGTAATGCTTGGAATACCCCACGAAAAATTATTACGCAAGATAATTAACTAGTTTTGCATATACTACATACCTCCCAAGCGAAGTCATACATGGATGACGAACTACACGCAATGGTGAAAATGCACTTTGAAGTTGACACCCTAAGAGTGGCACCGAAACGTAAACTGATACCCATCGAGGAAAGAGCACGAGAAATATTCAAACAAACTGTAAAAAAGGTGGACAATCACTAAGAGGTCGGATTGCTGTGGAAAGCAGATAACGTGTCACTTACGGCGAGCTACGACATGGCAAGACGTCGCCTACACGGGATAGAGAGAAAAATGGACAAATCGCCACTATTCAAAGAAGCTTACACCGCACAGGTAGATAGATTAGTTCAAAAGGGTTACGCAGAAATATGTAAAGAAAGTCACAAAGAAAACCCACGAGAATGGTACTTACCTCATTTCACCATAACTAACCCGAATAAACCAGGAAAAGTACGTCTAGTGCACGACACGACGCGGCCGCCAAATCGAGCGGCACATGTTTGAACGACGTCTTACTCGATGGACCGGATTTACTGCAGCCACTGTACGGAGTAATGTTCAGATTTCGGGAAAAACCTATCGCCGTGACCGCGGACATACGGGAAATGTTTATGCAAGTAAAAATAAGAAAAGACGACCAAGTAGCGCAGCACTTCCTATGGCGAGGAAGCGATCGCACGAGGCCACCGGACAAGTATGTGATGACGTCAATGATATTCAGTGCACGTAGTTCGCCTTTCTTGGCCCATAGTATACGCAATAAAGGCGCTACCGATTGTCAACATTCGCGTCCACTCGCGTACGAAGCAATCACAAATAACCTGTTGACGACGGTATTTAAGTTTTATGTAATTCTGTAAATAAAGTTTATGTTTTAAGTTAGATAGGGGCTAAGTTAAGGAATTGTAAATATCTAGGTTGTTTTAATTTCACCCCGATCAATGACAGCACCAGGTAGGCCAGATAGGCTAGAAAGAGATGCCCAAACAAGGTAGAGAGAGATACACTACTCAAACAAGTTGAGATTTGTTCGGGCACTCTAAACACCGTTTTAAAGGGACAAACATGCAAAAGGCTTATAGACGGCGGTCGGTCAGGGTAGAATCTTTATAATAAAAGAAGGGGTGTTTAGCTGGAACGATATCGCTTTCGCCGTCCGTCAGCCGAACCGCACGGACGTCTCTTCCGCTGCTGTCCGCTCTGTGTTCTCGAACAGAGCTCTGCCGAGGCGGCTCGCTGCGCTTCGTGTTTGGCTGCGTCGAAGAACGTGCTGCGATCTGTGCTACGGCTTTACGGTCGGAGTACAGTATCGTTAGTCCGCGAAACCGCACTTTTCAGTGCGACCCATCTGCGTGCAAGTGCTAGTTCACACGGAAATCCACATTGAGTGGTCAAGTCGGTGGATACGTAACCGTGCCAACTAAGCCGACTTGGGCGTTGACCCGGAGTGCCTGTGGTTCTGGGCCTGGCACCACCGGCCTTGGGGATGAACCCTCGTCGACGCCAGGTATCTCCCTCCCACCCTTCCCTTCCTTCCTCCCATTCTTTGGGTGTGTTTGGCTTGGAGTCGGCTGCCCGCCGGTCTCTCTCTCTCCCCCGAGGCTGCTAGGGCCGTTAGGCACATACCCGCCTGCACATTAAGATTGGCAGGCGGCACATTCTAGGGCTACACCTAGGCGACACAACCTTCTCTACCGTCCCCGGGCAGAAAAGGACTTTTTTCTACATCATCGCGGTATTCGTACCAACATGATGGATTCCCCGGCTTCACCGGATCCACCCCGTCGACTGAGGATGAATTGCGGTTCTTTCGAGCCGCATTCTCCATCATGCTCGACGCTCTCCCCAACCTGTCGGCTACCATCAGCCAGGCAGACCCCTCCCTGAACCTCGCGTTTCTGCGCGAACTCAGGCCCCATGCGCGCCCCAGCCCGCCCCTCCCAGGGCCGCGCTGCCTCTCCGCTCCCTTGGCGCAAAGACTGCGCCTCCCCCCACCCCTCCCGTACCCGCTCTCCGCCCAGGAGCTGTCACCGCCTACTTCCGCCCCGCGACCGTTCTCGGTCGCGATCTCACTCCCGCTCCCGTTCGCCGATAGCCTGCTCCAAGACGTCGTCGAACGACCTCCCTTTCTTCCCCGCCGAGGCCTCCTCGGAGGCCGAGATGGAGGTCGATAACTCCGCGCCCCGCGAACTTGTCGACAACGACGGTTTTATCACTGTCCCCGCTAGAGGCAAGAAACGGTCCTTGCCCGTTTTCTCTGCCCCTCCGGCCAAAGCGGCTTGCTCCACGCCGCCCTCTCTACAGGCCGCCCCGGTTAGAAAGGAGAAACCCCTCCTCCTCTCTTTGTCCAAGACAAAGAGAAATGGACCAACGTGTCCGCACTTCTTGCGTCGCGGAAGATAGCCTTCACGCACGCCCGCTCTACCCAGCTGGGTATCAAGGTCCAGGTTCCCACCTCGACCGACCATCGTGCGCTCACGAAGATTCTCCGCCAAGAGTGCATAGGTTTTCACACCTATGCCCTCGAGAAGGAAAAAGTACTTCGGGTCGTCCCGAAGGAACTCCAGGCTGAGGTCATCTTCAATGACCTCAAAGCTCAGGGCTACCCCATCAGGGAAGACCACCGCCTGTACAGCGGTAAAACCCGCACTCCCTTCGACCTGGTCTTGGTCGTCCTCGATCGTACCCCAGAGGGGAAGGCGATCTTTAATCTTCGTCAGGTGGTTAACCTTTCGGGTATAACCGTCGAGACTCCCCACCGCAACGGCTCTCCGAGCCAATGCCACCGCTGCCAGCTTTATGGCCACGCGGCCCGATTCTGTTTCGCCCGCCCCCGGTGCGTAAAGTGCCTGGGGGACCATGGCACCACCGATTGCACCCGCACTCGCAACAGTCCCGACCCGCCTAGCTGTGTGCTGTGGCACCCAAGGGCACACCGCGAATTATCGCGGTTGCCCAAAGGCTCCCAGAGCCGCAAAAAGGCCCAGCGGCCGGCTTCCCCCGCATTCCGAACCCGCCCGCTCGCAAGGCGCAGGTCCTACTCCTCCCCCTGCCCCCCCTCGCAATCTCAGCCGAGATCGTTCTCCGAGGCGCCCTCCCCTCCGTCTAACGCTTGGAACAACCCCCCGAGCTCGGTCAGTGCTAGTCCTGCTCCCACGCCCTTCCCCTCCAACCCCACAGTCGTTAGAAAACAGCAGTCCTTAAAAAAAAACTGGAACGATATCAGTACGAGATCACCAGCCGACCAGCGAACACCCTGGAATATAGAAGAAAGCTAAGAAAGAAAATACAGTCCAAGAACGCTAGAAAAAAGGTCTTTCATTTCTCCAGCGACCAACAGAACGACCGATCCCCTACATAACCACTATATGGACGACTGGTTGGACTGCTTCTATACACTGAAAGTCGCGGAAGAAACTGTAAGACAAGTGAACGAAGTTCATAAAAGCGCGAGCTTCGAACTAGCAGGATGGAGTACGACGCAATGAGAATTTCCCCACGAAAAAAAAACATCCTCAGTTACTTTGCGGAATCCACGAGGAAGATAAAGCAAAAGTACCTCGTCAACTCGGTGCGAACGCGCATCTATACAAAAAAACATTAGGAATTTTATGGACAGCAGCCACGGATGAGCTATCATTGAACACGTCGATGAACCGCGTTCCCGAAGATGTGAAAGTCGGGACGCGAATTCCTACGAAGCGCGAGGCTCTGGGAACGATTATGTCCGTGTACAACCCGCTCGCTTAGTCCACATACGATTACAGCGAAAATAAAGCTTCAAGGGTTATGGAGGAAGCAGGTGGGACGGGACGAACCCCTACCACACGAAGAAGCCACCATTTTTCACGATTGTTTAGCAGACCTAAATTACGTGGTCGACTTGAATTTAACGCTATGTTACACCTCGAGCGGCAAGATAACTCGCAAAGAACAACACGTCATGTGCGACGCAAGTGAACAGGCGTACGCCACCGAGGCCTACTGGCGAATAGAAAGAAGCGACAGAAGCGTCCCTCTTGTGCTAGTAGCCGGAAAAACAAAAGTCGCCTCCATGAAAGCACAAAACATTCCGCGTATGGAATTACAAGCTTGTTTATTAGGAGCGCGTCTTGCGACGAACATTGTCAAGGAACACCGCTGGGAGGGAAAAGTGATACTATGGAGCGACGCGAAAATACCCTTGCACTTGATAACGAATGACTCGACACGTTACACGCCTTACGTCGCACATCGGTTGAGTGAAATAGCCGAACTTACACGCGTCGAACAATGGCGATGGGTACCAACCAAAAGTAACACATCGGCCCTAGCCAACCGTGCGGGTAACACGCAACTGAGACACGATGACAGATGGTTCGTTGGCCAGGAGTTTCTATACCGCCCAGAAAGTGAGTGGCCGCTTGAAGAAGAAACGAAAACAGACGAAGAAATGGAAATGGTGGCTCACGTGACTACCAATAATCGCCGTGGAAAGATTTTCGTCTTACGAAATGTTGGTTCGTTCGCTGGCATATGCCATTCGCCTTTGTTGCTAAGTGCCGTCGGCGCGCACAGACGCTAGAGCTCGAACACATAGTGAAAGCCGAGAAAGTTTTGATACGTATACTTCAGGAAAGCTTTCCTCTTGAGCGCAAGAGGAAAACTTTTCTGAAGAAATTGAAAAACTGAGCAAAGAGCAGACAGTAGATCGAAAAAGCCGCATAAATACGCTCGACCCAAGGTACGGTCAGGATCGGATAATCCGTTTACATTCGCATTAACGCATCCACGGTACCGGACATGATGAAGTAACCACCAGTACTAGATGGAAAACACGCGCTGACTAGACTTATATTAAGAAGGGAACACGAAAAGACGCACAATATTGGAAGAGAGAAACTCGTAAATACAATGAGATAAAAATACTGGGCGCTGCGTTTGCGTCCCACTGTCAAGTCAGTAATATCAGCGTGTGTCGAAAGCACTACCAGAAGAGGCAAACCGAAAGCGCCCGTAAACGGAGACTACCGCAAAACAGATTGGACGGGTTTACGCGCCCTTTTACACACACTGGTGTAGATTGTTTCGGCCCAATGACCGTAACTATCGGTCGTATACATGAAAAACGTTGGGAAATGCTATTTACAAGCATGGTCACGGAAGTGATAGCGAAACTAAGCACTGACTCGGCTATAATAGCTATGAGAAGAATAGCGTCACGACGCGGATGGCCGCAGACGTGGACAATGGAACGAATTTTCATGGTAGTTCGGTAGAGCTTAACAAGGCATTTATAGAGTGGCTACCTACCTTGAAGGATTATGCGTTAACAAAAAGAATCAAGTGGAGGTTTATTGACCCCGGAGCACCTAATCAAGGCGGAGTATGGGAAAGACAGATACGTACAGTGAAAAAATGCGATCTTAGTCACGCTTAACCAGCGAGTACCGAAATAAGAAGTACTCAACACGGTACTACCAGAAATTGAGCACACCGTGAACTCGCGAACGTTAACTCACGTATCAGTAGATCCAAGCGACATGGAGGAGCTTACGCCTAACCATTTTTTGTTAGGAACATCCAACGGACTACCACACGTAGGCAAATTTGACGACTCCGTAGCTAAGTTGGTAGTAACCCTGCCTGCAAAGCGAGGGGTCCCGGGTTCGATTCCCGGCCGGGGCAGATTTTGTGTAAGCATAAAGTTTGTTCTCGGGTCTTGGATGTTTGTGATGTGTATCTGTGTGTGTCCATGCCACCTGCGACACAGGGAATCCTAGTGTGGGGGTAGGCGTGTGTAAGCGTTTAAAATAAAAAATAAAAATGCGACGTAACAGACCGCCGCGCGTGGAGAGCGGCCCATTAGCAAATACATTTTGGACAAGATGGTTAGAGGAGTACCTACCCACGCTGATGCCCCGGAGGGACGTGAAACCGAAAATAAGTGTCGAAAACGGAAATTGTGTAGTAATCGCGGATGGATTGTTCCCACGAAACGTATGGCCCCGCGGACGAGTTGTACGAACTTTCGCGGGACCGAACGGACAAGTACGTAGCGTAGAGGTTCAAGTTCAAACCAAAGACGGCACATTCAGAAGACCAGTAAGAAGACTCGTCGTCCTGCCAATTGAAAAGGGCTGCGAAGATCTGCGCCGGGGGGAGAATGTAACGGACGACTAGGATTCGCTAAGACGAGCTGTCATTGGCTACTAAATTATAGTCATCGCACGGCATCCTACCGCTATGTTCACTCATCATGCTTGCTCACTGTTATGACCTTGAGTTGCGTGTGTCTGTCCCTCTCTCCCGATTTCGGTCTCTCTCCTACATGTACTGTAATTGGTTAAAATAAAATTAAGACGGGATATTGTATGTGAAAAGTGCTTAGTATAATAAAGTTTAAATATGATGAAGAATTTCATTAGTTGCCTTATCGCGCGTGCACGGACCGCAATTAAAACCGCATCTTTGCCGAGTCCCCGTTGTTTGATAATCAAACGTACGTCGACCGCGCCCGGAGCGCCAATGCTACGGAGCGGATAACCTTGCGTCACCGAAAACCGGAGAGGATAGGTACGAGTTGGTACCTGTCCTCGCTGAGGTTGCGCCGCAACTTATCCCATTCGAGCCAGACATAGTTCACATAATTGCCATCGAGAACAAGCCTGTGTAAGGTGCGGAGAACCACACAGAGCCGCAGAATGCCCCAGGCCAAAAGTTGAACCACCAACATGTGCTAACTGCGGAGAAGCACACCCGGCCAACTTCCGGTCGTGTAAAGCGTTCCGGAAGGAAGCCCGGAACAAAAGAGCCGGCACCTTCGCAGAAACAGTGGAGCCAAGCGGAAGGAAAGGTGAAAAATTGAATACCCCAGCGGAAGTCGAAGAGACCGCGGCAACCACGTTGATGGCACCGGCAAATCTCCCGAAAGAAGCTGGCCCTAAGGGGAAAAAAGGGAAAAAGAAGAGGCCAAGTAAAAAGGAGACCCTAGTGCAGCTTCCCTCAAACACAGAAGAGCGAGCTAAACCAGCTCTTGTTCGCAGAGGCTCGCTAGGACAAACAATTACTGTCCTAAAGGAGATCCTGGAGGCGGTGCAGTCTGGCGAGGACGCCGAGACTGCCACGCTGAGGGGTCTAATGAACATTCTGACATGACATGAGTCATAGTCCCAGAGAGAAGGAAAAGGATCTGCTGGGAAAGATTCGAGCAGGAGATGGAGAAGGACGCCCCTACAAGGTCAATCGAGAGCAATGACGACCTAGAGCGCGCCACCGACGAGCTCACAGCCGCCATCCAGGTCTCCCTCGACGAAGCAACAGCTGACACCACCACACCCCAGAAGGATCCCTGCGGCATCCTTCCGGCTTGGATAAGGGACATTATAACAGCAAAGAGGGAAACCAGGAAAAACTGGCACAGCAGTCAAGATGCCCAAGAACTAAAACGAGGCTCAACAACCTGATTGAAAAAGCGAAGACTGCGCTGCAAGACCACGCTGCGTGGAGACAGCAAATAGACAGGACAGAAGACATGCCGTCGGTCCACAGGCTCTGCAAGGCACTATCCAGCAAACCGGAACCTGTACGTCCTTTGCTGGATAATGACGGCCACTTAAAATTTGTTGCCTGGAACCTGGACCTGGAAAGGCAATTCCAGCCCAACCCCACAACAAACATAGATCACGTCACCGCAGTGGAGGAGCACCTTCAATCATATTTCAATAGCATCCCCCCCAGGACGAAGAAGAACAAATTTACTTTTCACCCGGAGTAGTCCAGCGGCAAATCAGGAGGCTGCCGAACAGGAAGAGTCCGGGACTGGACGGGGTACCAAACGAAGCCCTGAAGCGCCTGCCCCGAAAAGGCCTTGAAGCCTTAACTAGAATTTATAACGGAGCTATGAGGACGGTACATTTCCCGACAAGCTGGAAGAACGGAAAAGTGGTGATGCTCCCTAAACCCGGAAAAGATACCCGACAACCAGCAAGCTACCGACCGATCACGTTGCTGAGCACGCTCTCAAGAAAAGTTGCTGCTCAGACACGTGATCCCCCACATCCAGCCGAGACAGGAGCAGTACGGGTTAAGGTCTGAGCACTCCACTACTCTACAAGTCACCCGATGGTCAATTATATGGCCACTAGCTGGAACAAGAAGGAGTACGTAGCAGCGATCTTTCTGGACATGGAGAAGGTCTTTGACAGGGTATGGCACCAAGGGCTACTCCATAAACTGTCAAGGACGACCATCCCCAGAAAGATCGTCGAGCTGCTTAGGGATTTCCTAGCTGAACGCCATATTACAGTCCGGGTCGAAGACCATATGTCGGAAATGAGAGCCGTAAAAGCCGGAATACCACACCGGAGTATCACCCGCATGCTACGCCTGGTATACCGACGACATCCCAGTCGTCGGGCAGGCGTAGCTGGCGCTCTACGCGGATGATGCAACTTCCTATGCGTCGTCATACAGACCGGCTTTCGCGGCCCGAAGATTGCAGCCAACCTTGGACGCTCTCCCAGAATGGTTGGATAAATGGAGGCTTGCGGTCAACGTAGGGAAAAGCTATCTTGACAGGAAAAACCCAACTACCAGATTGCCTCAAGCTGATGGGCTAGGAAATACCCTGGCAACACACAGTCACCTACCTGGGGGTGACAATCGACCGAGGGCTGACCTTCAAACAGCACGTAGCCACCACAATAGGGAAGGTTAAAGGAGCTCGCTCCAAGCTTCGCCCGATTCTATCCTCAAACCTGCCGCTTCAGACCAAAATATTAATACACAAAACTTACCTGAGGCCAATGATCACTTATGAAAGAAAGAAAAGATAGAAAGATTCTCATCTGCGACAGGTCGGAAAAAGCTATAGGCATAGGAAAACCTGTCGTTGCGTACGACAGTGGGAGCCCCCGATACGTACGCAACGACACCATAGGAAAGGACCTCAGAATGGAAGCAGTGGGCACATTCGTGAGGCACCTAACAGAAGGCATGTTCACTAAGGCGGACGTGTCACAACACGCCCACATAAGAGAAATAGCGCCATTACACGTGCGACCAACAGATCAACCAGGCAAGAGAAAACAGAAGCCATACTCGAGAGATCTCCTAAACAAAGACGAAGATCATACCGAAATAGAATCCCAATTGCCACACACCAGAAGAGAGGAAGGAAGATGTAGGAGAAGGACGGGAGAGCCTCAACCAGGGCTCGCTGTACCGGCCGCTGATCGGTCCGTTGGGCCTCTCATGGGTGACCAGGGGTCACACCCGGCGCGGCTTGATCGCGAGGTACGTTAGGTCTGTCCTGGGAGAAAGCAATCCCTCCCCCCCAAACCCGAGTCCTCAAACAAATAAAGACCTGCCCGTAGTTACGGGCAGAGTAGATACCGAGGCAAGAGGACAATGTCCTGAAGCCCCTTCCTCAAAACCAATAAGAAGTCCCGGATATTATGTCACTTATCTCACATTCCGTGTCTGGCCCCCGCGCCGAACGGACGTGTTTGCTACAGCCCGCTCGCCAGTCTCCGCCGGCCCCCGAGCTGCGCGGACGCCACCATCTTGTGTTGTGAGTGTCGCTGTATCGCTGTGTCCCAACCGCACTTTTCAGTGCGACCCTGCTCGCTGAGCGTACCGTGTCGCAGTCAATCCTTGTGATCAGACTGCTTCGCGAAGAGCACTAGTAGAGCTGTGTAACGGCTTCACGGCCGGGACACAGTATTCGCTAGTGTGATCTACTCGTAGAGTGCGAGTCTTAGGCCCTCGGGCCGGACGAGCGTCTCTACGTTGTAGCGTGACGTCTGGACCCTTGGTCCGGTCACACCCAAACCGCACTTTTTAGCGCGACCCAAACCGCCCTTTTTACGGCAACCCAAACCGCACTTTTCAGTGCGCCCCATCTAGGCGTCTGTCTATTCAAACCGTAGAAAACCTCACTTTTCAGTGCGATCGACTGCGTATTGTCTACTCAAACGTCTAGGGACTGATAGGACGTTTCCCCTCCCCGTCTTCTTGACATCATCGAGGTACTAGTACCGCTATGATGTCTTCCGCGGCTCCACCGCACCCAACCCCGGCCCATGATGAGAGGAAGCGGACCACCGAGGCCGCTCTCCGTATCATCCTGCGTTCGCAGCCAACCCTCGTGGCTGTGGACCCCCGCGCCCGCTCCCTAAACAGGAGCCGTAACCGCTCCCCCCCACCTCGCCGCCGGTCGAAGTCGCGAAACCTCTCGAGGTCGCGCTCGCCCGTGCGCTCCCGTTTCCCGATCGCCTCCATCGCCCCCATATCCTCCTCCTTACCTCCTCCTCTGAGTCCGAGATGGAGGTCGATAACTCGGCGCCAAGCGCCCACGACGACAATGACGGTTTCATAACCGTCCCTGTCAGAGGCAGGTAGCGGACCACGGCCACTCCCTCTCCTACCCGGCAAAAGCGGCTTGCTCCGCCATCGCCGACGATTCCGCTTCGCCTTCCCCGGCGGCGGCCTCCACCATGGAGACCGCCCCGGCTAGGAGGGAAAAACTCCCACCTCCTCTCTTTATCCCGGATAAAAAGAAATAAGCAAACTTGTCCGCTCTCTTGGTATTGCGTAAAATTGCTTTTACGCATGCCTGCTCCACCCAACTGGGCATAAAAGTTCAGGTACCCACTTCGACGGACCACTGCGCCCTCACGAGGACTTTCCGACAAGAGCACATAGGTTTTCATACCTATGCCCTCGAGGAGGAGAAGGTCCTCCGCGTCGTAATTCGCGGCGTTCCCAAGGAGGTCCATCCGGAGGTCATTTTAAACGATCTCAAATCCCAGTGCTTCCCCATCAGGGAAGTGCACCGCTTATACAGCGGCAAGACCCGAATCCCGTTCGACCTAGTATTTGGTCGTGTTAGATCGCACCCCAGAGGGTAAGACGATCTTTAATCTCCGACAAGTGGTGAACCTCGACCGTCGAAACTCGCCACCGTAATGGCTCGCCCAGCCAATGTCACCGCTGCCAGCTCTATGGCCACGCAACCCGTTTCTGCTTCGCCAGACCTAGGTACGTCAAGTGCCTAGGAGATCACGGCACCGCTGATTGCGTTCGCACACGCGATAGCCCTGACCCACCTAGTTGCGTGCTCTGTGGCACCCAAGGGCACACCGCGAGTTATCGCGGTTGCCCAAAGGCACCCAGAACAACGACTAGACCCAGCGGACGTCAGCCACTCCCCCGCTCCCAACCTACCCGCTCGCAGGGCACTGGCTCTAAGCCGCGTTCTAACCCTGCCTCGCCACCGCAGCGTCCTTCCCTGGCGCCGGTAGCAAGTTCTTGCCCTCCCGCGCAAAACGCTTGGAATGAGCCCCCAAGCATAGTCCGAGCCCGGCCCGCTCCCTCGTCCTCTCAACTATCTCGGCCCCCAGTGACAGGCTCACCACCCCCTCGCACGCAGGCCCCCACTCGCGCTCCTCGTCACCCCATGCCCGACTTAAGACTCCACCGGCCCCGTGGATAACCTCGCGTTGGTCTTGGACGTTGCCATCGCCATCGACATGGACGAAGTTGATACGCTCGCGAAAAACCTCGTCTCTCCTCTCTCCCCAAGACCGTTTCTGTGCTATCTCCAAGCACAGAGACCTCCTTCGTGTCCTCGGACAACAATCCTTTGCACGTCCTGGTTACAACCACTATGGGTAGTACACCAAAACGTGAAAAACCCCGCGCCGTAGCGTTAGCATTCTTCAATGCTAACGGCCTCGTCAAACAACGTGATCAGGTTCACATCTTTTTAAACGACCCATTAGGTCGATGTAGGGTATGATGGGGCTGGCATACCAATGTGGGAAAAGCCCCTAAATAAAAGTAGATTAAAAAAAAAAAAAAAAAAAAAAGGTCGATGTGATGCTAGTGCAGGAGACCTTCTTGAAACCGAGTATGCGCGCTCCTAGGATCGCAAATTACTGTCTGGTTCGTGATGATAGGACTACCGCCTGCGGGGGTGGTACCCTTATCTATCACAGAAGGGCTCTTCACTGAATCCCTATAGACACTCGTCCCCTGACAGACAGACAGACAAAAATATTAAAAATGGTTGTTTTGTTATAGGTACCGTATATACTTTCATATGTGTTCACGACGCTATTTGAGTTTTATATAATTTTGTATTTGTAAATAAAGTTTATGTCGTTTAGCTTTATGTTTAGCTATACATACATACATACACAATTATGCTATATTAGACGCGTGTTGTAAATATTAACAACCACAAATTTAAATTTATGTATTGTCTAACCGTTGTCTAACTCCATTCTGTTGGGGCATTTCTAATCATTTTAGCTAAACAGGCGTATAAAAGTTGTTTTTGTGGTAACACGGCAAATGTTTGTACATACAATTGTTATTTTACTTTGACAAACCAACCGGCAGCAGAGCACGGCCGGAGACAAACGAAGGCCTGTTTGTTTTGATTGCTTGCTTCACTGTGACGTCCATACTGGGTCAGTATTCTTCTAAACAATTGGTTTAAAAATGACAATGGTCTCGTTGCAAAATGATCACTTTGATGAAGAGCACACAAAAAATAACAATGGGATATTGATGATGACTGCCATTGTCATAGGCGATAATAGAAAAAAGATTGTGCTATAAAATAGCGAAATTACCTAAAGTGATCATTTTTGCGACGAAATCATTGTCATTTTTTAACTATTTGTTTAGTAGAATTGGAGCTCTGGTTTGCCTGATACTGCTTGCCAGCTTTCGCTCGCTTGGTCTGTTCCCAGCATTATACAAATAAAATATACTATCTTATCTATCTTTAAAAAAATATACAATCCACTGTGTGTTTCACTTAATCACGGCTTACTTATACTATAGACTTATATCTTTATCTATCTATAATCTATAACTAACTAATGCAAATAGTTAATCTAACACACTCAAGGCTGCGGCTTTTTTCAACTTTTTTAATCTGTACTTGAGAGAGTTATTCCTGTCCTGGAGACGTCTCACCTTCTGGTTTAGGGTCTTAATTTTAATTTTCTGCCTTTTAATTACCACAGTCTGTTTTCTCACAAGTTCTTCGTTGTAACGCCAATTTCTAGGTGCATCGAGAGGGACGAGCTCTTCGAAGTTGATCGCTGCATCTCCGACAGGTGGCGTCTGGGATAAAGAAAATATTGCTTTTAAGAAAAGCGAGAACCGACTATGACACAAAGATAGAATAGAGAGATAGAAAATATTTGAAATTTCATCTCCCAATTTTCCACCCGTAAGGTTGGTATTCTTATTCTTATTAACATGGGGGCGATAAGGCCGGCACTGACATCCCTTTATTTTGTGCATTTCCCTCTGCTAGCATCTAGCCAAGCTATCCTAACTCCTTGATATAACGGAGTACGGCCTTGGGTCGCTGGCATAGCTGTTCCAGTGTTGTTACTTTAGTTGTTGAGAATATGTTTGGAGTTCGATTTCCGTCGAGCCTCTGTCGGAGATTGTCCGCCTTGCAGCAAGCCCGTATCTACTCTAATACTACACAACAGTGTGGCCGTACAATGTAACAACACATGCTCCACAGTCCCTGCATGCAGCCATGACAGAACACACCCTACACTTATGGGTTCTTTCGGTCTGCCTTTGGGTTTTTTTTTTTTTTTTTTTTTTATGTTATTTGGTAACGAGACGAGCTGGTCGTTTGCCTGATGGTAAGCATAACGCCGGCCCATAACAATTGCAGTGCCACCCAGAACTTTGAAACACAAAGGCCTGCGCGGCACTGCAGATCGCTCGTTACCCTGAGACATTAGGTATTAAGTCTCATAAGCCCAGTAATTTCACTGGATACTCTGCTCATCAAACCGGAACACAGTAATGCTTGCACACTACGTGGAGTACACATATTCGTCGAATTTATCGTCATTTTAGTCCCACACTGCCTATGCTGCTACCTTTTTATTTAGTTATATTTTGGGGCAACCGAAAGCAGTGCTCCATTATGAGAAGGAGTTAGGATAGTAGAGTAGCCTGGGGGTAGTAGATACAGGCAGGGGAAATGCACAATGCACCATAAGCGGCACTTCAGTGCAGGACTTACCACGAAAGATTAACTTTCTATGCCGGAAAAATGCACGGTTCCTGAGCGAATTTACGCGCGGGTGAAACCGCAGGCAGAAGCAAGTAATATAAAGAAAAGAAAAATACCTGCGGTGGTGCGGGTGAAGTAGTTCCTGATGTATCAGACTGCTCAAACGATGATTGTTTCTCCGAATCCGCTGATGCTTCTTCCGCGACTTGTGAATTCTGAAACGCACTTTGATCATTAGATAGACAGCCTTGCTAATAAACACTGTATAACAGTTATAGTTAGGTTATTACTACGAGTAATAAACAGTGTATAACAGTAGGATAGTTACACAATGTTTTGTCTTTGTTGTTCTTTGACAATTTTAAACTAAATCGACAGAGAGAAAACATTGTGTAACTACTCAACCGTTTTACAGTAATTATTAGTAAGGCTGGTAGTGTTTTGTCTCTTTCGATTCAATGTAAAATTATCACAGATTAACAAAGACAAAACATTATACGTAGCTATATCACCAAACTAAACCTAGAGTGCAGCCGGTAACGGGGCAGGGCCCAAGGTACTAGTGGTATTTTTTTGTAACGTTTTGGATATACCTTCCTGTACTTACCCCCCGGGCCCGAGTGCAATGGCAGAGGGGAGGGGGTGCGACTACCCACTGTACGGCGTCCTACCCACTAAAACGAACATGTGAGTTGGTTATAGACAGAGGGCCAGATCTAAGGTATACATCGTTATCTCCGCCACGCTTGGTTAAGGAGGGGGTTTTTGATTTGGCTGGGATAGTTTTGGTGAGGGGAGGGTATTTGATAAATAGGACTGGGGAAATATGTTGAGGAGGGCTTTGAGAACGTTAGGGGGGGAATATATTTGGTGTTAAAAGATCTACCGGTGGTTTGGGTGGTGATTATTATTATCATTATCGTCAGCAAGAAGATGTCACTGCTGTCATAAGCCTCCCCCATATAAACATAAACATCAACGCTTACACACTCATACCCCCGCACTAGGATTCCCTGTGTCGCAGGTGGCATGGACATACACAGATACACATCACAAACATCCAAGACCCGAGAACAAACTTTATGCTTACACAAAATCTGCCCCGGCAGGTATATTTGGGGATTTTTCATAATACAAGCTTGGCAGGTGTATTAGTGATTGCTGTAGATTATGATGTTGACCGAGAAGAATGCTGCTACCCATTCCCTGGGTATTCCCTTAGCTCTTACTGCACTCACAGGAAGAGTTGATGCATATGAACGCCGGGACCGCAAAGCAAATACAATCATTCATCATCAATATACCTGCAGTATTGGCGAGGTTGTTCTTGAAGATACCGAGTGCTCACGTGAAGACAATTGCTCTATTTTCACTGCTACCACTTCAGATACTGTTAAGGTCTGAAAATATAAATATATAATATTTAATAACCTATTTTTTATGTATCCTGAGACTTGGCAATCTGTTTGTGGAACAATAATTCAATCTGCGGGCTGATCTGATTTTACATTTAAAGGAGAACAATGTTATGCATCCAGTGAGTTATCTCTTATTCTCTGTCAGCGAATTTGTATACAAGATTTGATATACTACATCTCCTAAGTAACCTATTGCCAAAAGAAGTCATCATCTCAAGAGTTTCCTAGTGCTCTGGTGGGTTGCAATCACTCTCAAATTCAAAATTTCTCTATTCACATACAAGGGAGCACTCATGAAAGTTAAAATAAATGACTAAGTGCTCATTCCAAATTGGTATAGACTATAGACTGATCATGAAAGGCAAGAAATTTGTTGACATTCTTTGTAAAAATAGTTTACACAATATTTCTAATGCTAACAATCATGTTCTCGCCAGGAGGCTCCAGAGCTGTTAGCCTCATAATTTTTTTTTGTTTTTTTAATCATGAGTATCTTGCATTTTTGTCTTCTACATAATCCTTAACTTTGTAATACGCTTTTTTAATTAATACATTCTTAACTATATGTTAAAGTCCAGGTGTGGGCAACCTTTGGAAAGTTCCAGGCTCTACTTTAGGATGTTAATGAAGTCGAGGGCTATGGATAACATGTAGACGTGAAAAAAATATGGTTTATTTTACACATTTATGAGGTGTAACTAAAGTTACATTAATCAGCAGAATTTAATGAGAAGCTTATGAGCTTGCACCTGAGAAACAAGATGCGGGGATTTTGAGATCAATTCTATTTTTAATGCACAGGGACAAAATATTTTCCAATGTTCATCTGTAAGCCTGGTTCTTAGAATCTTGCTAGAAGAATGCTACTGAACTGCATGAAACAAGGTTTTTTTTACATGCAATTATAAAATGTTCAGTGGTGTTCCGCACCCAGCTGGCCGGTTCAAAATCCGGAGCGGACCACATCCAGCCCGTGAGCTGGTTGTTGCCCATACATGTGTTAAACTCTCAAATTGAAAATTATATACTCACCTTTTGTGAAGCACGAGTAACAGGTGGTTCATTAGGTTCTTCTTGCTCATCAGTTGATGGTTTAAACAGTAACTAAAAAAGGAAAAAAAATTAATGATTGAATGAATAAAATATACAGGTTTAATTGTGTGATGGCTTCATGGCTATGTTAGTAGTAACCCTGCCTAGAAAGCCAGGGGCCCGGGATCAATCTCCAGCTGAGGCAAACTTTGTTAAAGTTTGTTCTCTGGTCTTGGAAGTGTATTGTGTGTCTGCGAGCCACCACCACCTGCACCACAGGGAAACCCACTGCTGGGGTATTGAGTGTATAAATATTTGCTGTTGTTGTAAAATACCAACTATTACAAGAAAGTATTTTTTTCTATCATACAATTTATGTAGTAAGATCTTTGCCTATGTATTGATACGAAATATTCCTCAAGAAAGTTTATGGGAGAGTAAACAATAGTCAAAATATATTGAATTCAATGGTGGTACTGGTAACTGATTATGATGCCAGAAAAAAAAAGCCTTCCCACGCGATGTTTGTAACACGTGCTTTTCATTCGCCATTTCTCCATCTTCATTGTAAGATAGGTAATTAATTAATTACGGACCTTCAACCAGCGGGTCGACTAACCACAACGAATAATCATCGCTTTAAAACAAGTTTTACTAACTTTAAACTTACCTTTTTAGGGATGGCAAATGTGACCACGCGGCGGAGACCATTTTTGGTTGTGTACAAATCGCTTTCGTTGAAATGCGTGCTGCACAACACAGTTTTGTTGGAGGGAACCCAGTTCTTTTCATTTCTACACTTTCTTAGTATATTTATCCAGTCCCTTTTCCAAGTTTCATTTCTTAGAGGAAACCTGAAATAAAATTTAGATTTGATTTGGAGATTTGCACGTGCTCATTGGTCAATGGCTTCTAGAACTGTTTGGCTAATGGCTTGGTTTAAAAACTAAAATTCGTTGCTAGTATTCGTACCTATGAAATGAGTTTGAGTTTTCAAAGTACCTAATTCAATTTCTACCTCAATCAAATTACAACGATTCAGATATTTCCAACTATGATTTCTATTTCCCAATAATTAATTTTAAACACTGTTTCAAGTTTTCAATTTTTCTCTCGAAAATGTAGGTAGGTAGTTAGCCGATCTGAATTTTTGAAATGTCAATGACATTGACAACTTTGACAACAACATATTTATGCAGCATCCAGCGTGTAGTAAAGGTTTTGCGTTCCAGGTTCCAGATAGACTAGAGTCGAAAAACAGTCATAACTAAACGGTAACATAATAATGTACTATTTTACCTGTGAAAGGTGATTCCTTGATTTTTTTTCTGAACACTAGAATTATTTTTACAGCATTTTACAGCACAAGATGGCATAATTTTTCCGTAGAAAGGCTCCCGAAAACGCAATCACTTGTGAAGCCTTCTGTCTGCGCAATGGCGGCCGATCGGCATACTTAATAGTTATACTTGTGTGCGTGAAGCTCGTATACAATACAGCCTACAGGCATGAAGATTGTTATTTGAAGCAGCAAAACAGGCAGACCTGCAATGGCATGCTATAGTTGCTTCACTCACACTCACAGGCTGACTTTATATTATATTGTGAACAGCTTTTGTTTGTCCAATCTAAGCATTAGCATATTTCTAGTTTCTATGCTGTAGCAATTAGATAAAAATAACTTCAGCCTCTTCACTACCATTAGTCCCATTATGATATCCTAAAATAAAACATTTTTTGTTTATTTAGTGACATACATATGTTTAGAATTATTAACAGATAGAAATAACATTAAATGTGTATTTTATTGCAAATATATTTAATAATCGATAAGTGGCTAGTTGCTTTTGCAAAAACAAAACGTTTCACGTTTCAAATCACGCAGAAACCAGAGACTCCAACACAACACCTCATGCCATATTTTCATCTAGTGCATTGCTACATATATTTTTCTCTCGCTTTCACCCATTCAGCTTAGGTCTGATTTACATGTTATTAGTAGATAACTGATTTAGTGCTTTAGTAACTATTTAGTTGGTTAGACAATAGGATAGTAGCGTAACTTGTTCTCTTATTATTTTGTGGTAGCGTTCACAGGCATACGCCGTTAATAATGTATTAGTAGATAACTGACTTCGTGCTTTACTAGCCATTTAGTTGGTCGGACAGTAGGATAGTGGCGTTCACACGCGTACGCCGCCGTTACGGCATTACTGTGTTCCGGTTTGATGAGCGGAGTAAAACTGAAATTACTGGGCTTATGAGACTTAATACCTAATGTCTCAGGGCAACGAGCGCACTGTAGTGCCTCGCAGGCCTTTGTGTTTCAAAGTTCTGCGTGGCACTGCAATTGTTATGGGCCGGCGTTATGCTTACCATCAGGCAAACAACCAGCTCGTCTCGTTACCAAATAACATAAAAAAAAAAAAGAAAAAAAAAGTCATTTACTTGGATAGTAGGCAGACTCGTCCATGCTCGACGAATACTCTTGTGCACCTCGACTTGACTAATACACTGTTCTAAACACAGTGACGTCGGTAAACGAGAGATAAGGTGACCCAGAAATGCAGCTCTCAGAATTTCTGTTGTGGCTCGTGAATTATGCGCCTTTGATCCATCCTGTTGGAACCACACGTCTTCCAGTCCCAATTCCTCTAATTGAGGAAGATGAAAGTCATTTAGCATGGTTCTGTAGCGCTCTCCATCCACAGTAGTCGTTTGGCCAATGGCGTTGAGCGTAGGTTACACGCACCGTGATAGCGATTCATGTCTTGTTGAAGTGTATTTTGCATCTATTTACTTCACAAATGTAAGAGCAGAGCGTGACATATGCCGACATTTGCAAAAATAATAGCATCTTCCACTAAAATTAAAAAAGTATTTCAAATACTTTTGTCTGATATATTTAAGTCGCATCTTTGGTCACGATACATATCAATAACATTAAAAATCTATTCCTTTTCCTTTTAGCACGCCATTGTGTTCGGCACAACACTATAAACAATTTGTCACTATTACTACTGCGCGCTGACTAAATGGTCTAACTCTTACACCACATGATATTCAGGCAGAGTGCGCCCGTACTCGGTCCAATGGTCTTACTAAGACCGAATAACAGCCTAACTCTTATTACATTACACATTTTAACGCTCAGTCGCTCAGTCGTAGTAAGATCGTCTGAATAACACGTCGTGTAATAAGCCCTTAATTTACTTACCGACGAAGTACGTATAACGGTAATTAAAGTTTCCGACTTACGCAGTAAATTGACTGTTTGGAACTTGGAACGTCGAATTTAATTGACTAAAGCACTAAATCTACTAATAAGAGATTTTCTACTATCTACTATCTTATCTACTAATAAGAGTAAAGAGTAATAACGTGTAAATCGGACATAAAATAAGGAAATCGGTCAATGGTTAATTGGTTATGTGGAGTAGTTTGACAAATTGATAACTGTCAACTGCCAAACTTGAAACTGCCACTCTCCCGGCCAACTAGAAATTGGCGAAAGGCGATCGAATCGACTCGACATAAATGTAGGTCTTTGGGCCGCACCATCTCAATTTATAACTAAGCAGCGTCAGAATTAAAGTGAAGTATCAGTTCTGTAAATTATAGGCACCGCATATAAGAGCTATGCATTGAATAACGCTTCGAAAGTAACCCTTGCAAGTAACTATTTGTGCATCTGATCTGTCATGAGATCTTAGGCTTATGTAACATTTTATGTCCGTGAATAACTAATCGTTCGCTGATAGCGGTTGTTTACATACTCCAGAAGGTAAGGGGTGTGGTATTTATAAATATCTATGTCATTAGCTTTGATTACATTGGACAACTAACCTTGAAACCATTTGTCTTTAGCTACTCATTAGCCGGTCGATTTCAGCTCTTTTCCTATTTGTAAATTAGTTTAAAGCACTAATATTTGTGTTGTAACGCTTCATTTTTAATTATATGATTAGCTTTTCGCGTTTTCGTTCACGTTTTGCACATTTTTTCTTAGCATGCCACTTCTGTCAGTCTAATAGAAATGTCACAAGACTTCCAATTTCAAACATAATTTTCTTAGTCCTTCGAGGTAAAAAGTTTGCGGTGGCATGCAATTCAATGTAAAACTTAAGAAAGTTAACAAACAATAAGGCTATAATTTTTATTTGAAATGTTTAGCTAAGACATTTGTAAATTGTTTGCTTCTGATTTATCTTATCTGCTTGGTAACTAGAATGCAGATGTTATGGATGAAGTTGTTATGTAGATAATGTGATTAAACCTATGTATTGCAAAACATGTTTTAATGTTTCTATGTATGTAGTAACTAATGTTTCTATTGTAGTAACTACCGTTGTTTGCCATAAATTGAGATAGTAAGCGTCTTTACTCTGTAAATTTATGGCACATGAAACCTTTCTATATTTGAAATTGGAATAAGTATGCAAGCCTATTCAGTATAAAAAAAGAAGTAGAAACTAGATACTTTTCACCTATGCTATGGCTGTAACTACTCTGATGCTGTCTATTTCACAAAATTAATAAGCACTAGCATATAGTCGCAGAAAAAACAATTTGTCACCTTAAGGTCGAACAAAAGAATTTTCCAAATTTGTTTATGAATGATGAAGTTCTGAAATAATACAACCGAATGGAGAAACTCCTTGTTTTTTTAAGTCGGTTAAAAAATATACTAGTATGTTACATTACGTTGAAAGCCTGACGATAATCATAATGCTATTTCATAACAATTGCAGTGCCGTCCAGAATTTTCAAACACAAAGATCTGTGCGTCATTGCAGTGCACTCTACTCTGAGACATCAGATATTGGCATTTGTTCAGTATATTTTTGATGTGTTAAGTGTTACTGTTTTTATTTTTAATATTCATTTGATCAGTCTCATCAGCCCTCTAGACAAAAGCAACATGCTCCTTAATCCGTACACACTAACACCAAATGTATAGGAATAATATTAGCTTACGGGATGTGACATAACTGCTTTTAAATTGGTACATGGTAATTGTTAGTACATATTGGCATTAGAATGAGTGTAACAAGAAAAGTAGCTTTTGTCTAAAGGGCCTGATTCTTAAGTGTAACTGCTCAAACACACGAATAGGAGTGTCTATTTCTTAAAAGTGACAGATAGCTAAATGAGCACTATAATAAGAGACTCATTTGTGCTGTGCGCTGTAATTACACAAGTTGTAACCGAGGAATAATTCAAAGTTCACACTTTATTTATTTAGCTGTTTTAGCTCCTGCAAATAAATATTTTTCTTTAGAGTTGTATTTGAACTGTGTTTTTGATATGATACTTGTATATTATGTACTTATAAAGGTGATCCTATTCGAGTTTCCTATGTTTGCAACACTGTAAATTAGACAGCTTTCAATATTGGCGCATATTTTTAACGCAAAATATTAGTTTGAAACCATACTTTTTACGATACGCATTACTTAACTACCGCTCAACGCGTTAAAATTGTTGTTCTGCAGAAACAATGTGGTTGAAAGCCTGGAATTATTGATTCGTCGTCGCGCGTCGTTCGCAGAGTGTTGACCTTCCTTATGGCGCATTTTGCATAAAGACTTGCACCTATACCTGTATAAAATTCAGTTAATCCAAGAACTGTAGTCCAGAGACATGTGGTTTTAGCAAGACGGCACAACGTGCCACACCGCTTATATTAACGTACGCTACGGTCTTACCACAAAAATATTAAACACACCGTACACCTGTGTTATACAACGTTTAACTGCTAAACATGCCTTAGTCGCTTGTTTAAATATGAGCAACTACTTCAACTTCAACTTCTTCTTTGAATGGCTTCTGCAGGGTTGCCGCAATTTCGCCAATGTCGCGTGGATAGATCGGGGGATAAACGAAGGAGGTTGATCGGTGGAAGAGATATGAGCAACTACAAATCCTGATTTAAGTAGTGTCTAAACCATTGACTAACTCAATTCTGTTATGACATTTCTAATCATTTTAGACGTCTATCTTTAGACATTGTCTAGTTTAAAAGTGTTTTTTTGTGGTAACACGGTAGATGTTTCGCGTCAAATGTTCAGAAGTAGGTAACATTATATCACGTCTCGGCGCGGCGGCGGCCGGCGGTGACGTCAAGTGGCCGCCAAGACAATGCGATTTAACGCTGATGGATTCCTTTTGTGGGGATTTTATAAAGAGTCGCGTCTATATCAACAAAGCTGCAATGCTGGAGCACCTTAAAAATAACTAAATAACATCCACTTACTTATAGCCGAGATAACTCGCGGAAAAGTCATCGAAAAATACCAATTAACTGCTCTGCAAATGTCCAGTGGCGGCCATTTGACTGACATCATATTTCATAAATTGGATAATATTAAATAAACAATTAATAAAATAATAATAAGATAATATTACATATTGTGCTTTTTCAAAGTGAAAGTTATGAAACTTGAATTGGATCATCCTTTGGCTTAACAATGTGTGCTGACAAATGGATCTATGGTTTCGGAAACTGCGCACTGCAGTGCCGCACATACCTCCCTTTGTTTCTAAGTTTTGAGCCACATTGCAATTGTTATGGGCTGGCGTTATCCTGACCATCAGGCAAATGACCCAACCCCGTCTCCTTACCCAATAGTATTTAAAAAAAGTATTGTATTCCTATATAGGTAATCCTATCTCTATGGTAATCCGTAATCCTAGTTAGTAGTCAACTGCCTTACCGGCTTAAACAATCGTCTTCGTTTCGACTCCCAATCCGATGAATACCAGCGATTGCTTGTCTTGGACTGGAAGGAATTGTCTAGAGTTCTTGCTAGTTTTCTTTCTGGAACGAACGATTTTAAAGGAACAAGTTGTTGAAACACATGATGTATCCATATGAGTGTAAGGTGTATTGATTTGTTTATTTAATTTGTTATATTTCCTTCTTTCTTCTTTCCAGGGTTCTCCACTAATCAATCAAGATGTTACGGCGCTGCTCAAAGAACTTACAAACGTTGTACCGGAGGCAGGGCCAAAGCCTCCGGCTAAAGTCGACCGAGGTGCCCAAAGTCTTCGGCGCCCTACCCCAGGCCTCCGCGAGGCTCACCCAGACCCGGGTCTTAGCGAACAATCAGATCGCCTCCCTCCACTTTTCAAACCCTCTCTGGGAAGTTCAAGATGTCCCAACTCCAGCGTTCCCAGATTCAGTATCGGAAGGAGATGTCAAACTTGATAAAAAAGTCGGGGACGCAGTAGCAGCCGACGAGGTTGTACTAGAAATCGAGACGGATAAGACAGCTATCCCCGTTATGGCGCCAGGCCATGGAGTCATTAAAGAGATCTATGTGAAAGACGGTGATACAGTCAAGGCTGGACAGAAGCTGTTCAAGATTGATATAACTGGGGAAGCGCCAAAGAAGGCAGAAGCTGCGGCTGCTCCGCCGCCTCAAGCCGCTGCGCCGCCCCCACCGCCGCCCGCCGCGGCCGCGCCACCTCCTCCCCCACCCCAGGCCGCGACCACTCCTCCCCAAGCCCCACCCGCACCCAGAGCCGCGCCGCCTCCCGCTGCGCCAGCATCGTCTATCCCCGTGGCAGCTATCCGGCACGCGCAAGCCATCGAGACCGCCACCGTGAAGATCCCTCCTGCGGACTACAGCAAGGAAATCGCTGGCACCCGCACGGAACAACGCGTCAAGATAAACCGGATGCGTCAGCGCATCGCTCAGCGTTTGAAGGACGCACAGAACACCAACGCAATGCTGACCACTTTCAACGAAATCGACATGTCTCATATCATGGCGTTCCGCAAGAAGTTCTTAGATTCCTTCACTAAGAAACATGCGGTGAAACTCGGTCTGATGTCGCCTTTCGTTAAGGCTGCTGCCAACGCCCTCCTCGACCAGCCTGTCTGTAATGCGGTCATCGATGGGAACGAGATCATCTACCGTGATTACGTCGATATTTCAGTCGCCGTTGCCACTCCTAAAGGCTTAGTCGTACCGGTGATCAGAAACGTCCAGAACATGACGTACGCAGATATTGAGCTGACCGTCGCTGGGTTAGCAGAGAAGGCCAGAAACGGGAAACTAACGATCGAAGAGATGGATGGTGGCACCTTCACTATCAGCAACGGTGGAGTATTCGGATCGTTGATGGGAACGCCGATCATTAACCCTCCCCAGTCCGCCATCCTAGGCATGCACGGTATCTTCGAACGTCCTATCGCGATAAACGGTCAAGTGGTGATCAGGCCAATGATGTATATCGCTCTGACTTACGATCACAGATTAATCGACGGCCGCGAAGCTGTCATGTTCCTGAGGAAAGTCAAGGAAGGTGTCGAAGAGCCGGCCACAATAGTCGCCGGATTGTAAATTAGTCGCACCTAAATTTGCTCCGCCGGTGTTATTCAATAGCTGATAACGGAAAAATTAAAATGGAAGAAAGTGTATAAGCGTGGTCGCCATATTGTTTCTTTATGTAAACAATATAGGTACTTGGTGACCCACAGGATTAATGCGAATTGGTTAAAACCTCATTCGTAACCATCTGTAAAGTCACTCTTCCTTTTTTAATTTTAACTGTATCTGGCATAAAAGTTACCGCTAATGTGTAAGATTGATCAAATTCCATTTTTAAATACCTATCTAATGCCGGTCGGGGCAGTAGATTTCAAAAGAAATCATGTAATATATTCATGGATAATGTTTAGTAGAGCACTGGTTACTGCTGAAAGTGCACGTCCCGTGCGTTGTTTATTTATTGAATACGTGTGCTGCGTATTGTGTAATTGTATTATTTGTCGTGTTTTAAGTTATAATAATGTCAAGAAGTACATTTCCTCCATGTGACGACCTCAAATCTTGTTTTATTTTTCTCGATATAGGAACATACATAGTACTTATTATATTTAAAAAATCTACCTATATAATATATTATGTATAAAAACTACTGCACCATTGCTATAAATACAAAATTAACGAATTAAAGCGTAATAGTAATAGATATGGTCTTGTTACTTGTCCTCTTTTAAGTATTATAATACACCCAGAGTTTGAATTGGTACCTATGTTATCCCGAAAGGAGGTCAATCTACTCCTGGATAATAACAACACTTAATTTTGTTTAAGAGTTTTTAAAATTCGGAAATTTTCATTGAATAAATTAAATTTATACTAGGTACCTACGTCAACTGTGCTTTGTTGTAGGCAGAAAACATTTTCGTGATAAAGATTTTAAGAACAGAAACACAGTTTTAAAGAAAAGTGCCGTTCCATCCGAATGACTCACTGTTAAGCCACTGACAGATGATACAATATTTCTGGAGACCACAGCGGGCACCAAACAAAGGTTAGTAATTTTTTTACGCAATAATTTTGAATTTGACTGCTATCTCCTTCGATAATACATAAGCTTAAATTAGGGTACGGCTGCTGGAACATAACTGGGGATTGGCAAGAGATTTTCAACTTGGGGGTGGTACTACCTAGTCTGTGGGGTGATAACTAGATAAGCGAGCACTAGAAAATACCCCTACCACCATGCTATGGTTGCGATGTTTTCCATAACTGAAAGCTAAAGTTGATTTTGTAAATTGTAGGACTCTAATAACCGACTGATCGGCGAGATTTGAAGATTGATTCAATTTTAGGTTCAAAAAGATCCGTACTTGCGCCGGCCGCAGGTTCAATAAAAAGACCCAATTATCAGCACTTTAAGAGGTTGTCTCATTTCAAATTGGTTTTTTAAATTAAAAGCAACTTATATCAGCTAAATTGTTGCGATTATTAAACATCTTATTTATTAATCTTTATATTTGTATAACTTTTGAAACGATAATGTTAACAATACGAGAGAATATTAAAAGAGTTAAGAGATTGAAAAATGATCATACCTCCATTTATTGGTATGCTTTTTGCCAGTTATTGGCACGAAATTACCCAATTATCAGCACCAAGATTGGAGCAAATAAAGTTCTTCTACAAATAGAGTTGTAAGGCTTTTATTAAAATATTGGCCATTTATAATTAGACCTAGGTATTCCAAGAAAATGTATCCGTAACAAGTTACAGTTCAAACTCTTTTTATTTCAGTTTTTTTCAGTAATTTACTTTTGTCTTACTAATCTTTGTCACTTTTTTCTTCTTTTCTTGTTATTGTAATCTAACTATTGCGCGAAATGAGAGCTCAAGTTAGAAATCGGGTTTAGATGAATCCAATTCATCATCACCATCATCATCATCATGATGAATCGTCATCATCATCAGCCGGAAGACGTCCACTGCTGAACATAGGCCTCCCGCATAGAAAGCCGCTTGGATCGGCTACTCGCCTCTTGCATCCAACGGTTCCCCGCGGTTTTGACAAGGTCATCCGTCCTACATTAAGAGGCTACAGCTCGCCATACTTTCCATACAAACGCTCGTACACGATTATAGTGTCCTAATAAATTTTTCTTTAAATGTTTTGAGCAAATAGGTATCATGTGCTCTATGTCTAGGATTACGTGGGAGCAAAAATGTAAAATGTTGAGATTCCAACTCAGTACAAGCCTTCAAAAATCAGCTTTTTTAGACAAATTTTACCTTGAATTTGGCCGTTCACAGTGTTCTCATAAATGTAAAATTCAATAAAACACTTCCATATAATCCTTGGACATGTAATGCAGATTCTAAACAAAAAACATTTTTTTCACAAACTTGTATGGCATTTTTAAAAACACGTATTTCCTGGAAAAGTTTTAGGAAATTACCCAGCACTAATTGTCTTCGGAAATTTTGTTTGGAAATTTATTTATTGGCTGGCTTTCGCAACGGCGGAGCGGTGGTTTCCACTTAGAGCACCTGCGGTCATGTTGTGCTATGCGTCATCGATTATCGTGGTGTGCGATATCGTAAAAAATTGAAAAACAACCAAATTAGTTTACACACATTAAGGTGACCCGCCCAACGCAAAAATCCTAGAACGCAAAAATGGCCTAAAGGCTTTTTTGTTCATCGAAGAAAAACAGGCATTACGGAAAAAGGAGAGACAACGCCAGAGGCTTCGGTTCGCATTCTGAAAATTTAGAAATAAATTTCCAAAGAAAATTTCCGAAGACAATTAGTGCGTGGTAATTTCCTAAAACGTTTTCCAGGAAATACGTGTTTTTGAAAATGCCTTACAAGTTTGTGAAATAAATGTTTGTTATTTAGAATCTCCATTACATGTCCAAGGATTATATGGAAGTGTTTTGTTGAATTTTACATTTATGAGAATTTATGAGAACACTGTGAACGGCCAGTAAAGGCAAAATTTGTCCAAAAAAGCTGATTTTTGAAGGCTTGTGCTGAGTTGGAATCTAAAATTTTAAATTTTTGCTCCCACGGAATCCTAGATATAGGGTACATGATAACTATTGCTATACCTATTTGCTCAAAACTTCTAAAGAACATTTTTTTAGGACACTATAATCGCGTACGAGCGTTTATATGGAAAGTATGGCGAGCTGTAGCCTCTTAAACCCACATATCAAAATGGGTGCTGATAAATTAGAAAATCTAAAAAAATTGTACCCAATTGTTGGCATCCTCTTTCTAGCAATTAGTTAACGGAAAGCTTTAAATGTTTTAGTCTAAAAAGGGTCTTAATACTTATAAAACACTTAATAGATACAGTTTCATTAAAATCATCTAATCACTACAAATATAATGTTAATTTGAAGCAGGTAAGATCTTACCGTCGTTCAATCAAAATGGCCGCAAAATTACAATAACTGAAGAACGACTTCTTTGAATCACTTTGTTGGCGCCATTTTTAGCCTTTTCGTATTAAAAACGTTGCTATTGTTAAAAAGGTAAATTTTGCCGTATTTTTATTCACTTGGCAGTGTAAACACCATAAACAGTACCTTATGGTTTGCACTTTTTCGCCAAGGTGCCGTTATTTGGTGCAGTGCTGACGTTTGGGTGCTTTACCTACCTGCCTACCTACCTACAAGTTAAAAGTTTTGTTTGTACCTACTTTATTACAGAATTCATATTTCAAAAATGTCTACATTTTCACTTGCCACACTGAAGCAACGTTTCGCAAATTTAAATGCCGCGATCGAGAGAGCAGCAATGGATAATTTCCCTGATAGTCACTCTGGTCGTCCGGGCAACAACCTCAATGCATTGATGGCAGGAGATGTTGGAAGACAAAATACGATAGTTAGTTCGGCTCTAAACTGGTACAGCGAAGCTAGAATAATACAGGCCGAAACAAAGGTACTCTGCGCCGATTTAGAAATAAGAACGAGAAAAGAAGAAATCAAAAAGTTGAAAAAGCGGATTAAATATGAACACGCCAAACTCAGGAGATTACAGAGATCTCTCCAAGGTAAGTCAGTTAACTATTTAATCCTATGCTAAGTGGTCTTGAACATTAAACTATGGGATTAAAACATATCCAAAAGCCACAAAACATTTTGCTGGTGTGGATATTGATTTGAGTTCTGCCATCTGCGCAACAGCTGTGTTTTGTAGGTCTGGAGAGAGGAGCGGGGCGTAGCTGGACATAAAATGGAATGTTAGTGTGTATATTCAAACTCAGCTGATGACCATCAGACTAAAAATATAATAAAACAACAATCATTATTTCAACAAACCACCCTCAAGTTAAATTGCCAAGCAACGGTACATTACAATAGCTGCACTTACCACCTGAGCTGTTCCTGTTCTAGGTTCTACCTTGGCTTAACATTTTCACCATTTTCAATCATATAATAACTAAAGATTGGTCGAGGCAGTGGTCTAATACTAGAGCACTTGCAAACACAATAGAAAAATACTAGAACTAAAACGTAATGGCTCTTATTAATAAACAGTGCAAAATGTTGAATATGTTAAACTATGTTTTGTTTCTGTCAATTCAGTTTAAAATTATCAAAGAACAAGACAAAACATACTGTAACTATTTCACACTGTTTATTAATGTAGACTCTTATTACTTAATAAAAAGTTTTAAACAGTGGTTTTGTTAAATAATATTTGTCTTTGTTGTTCTTTATTTTTAAATTGAACCAAAGGAGACAAAACATAGTAAAACTATACAATGGTTTAAAACTGTTTATTAATATGAAACAAAGGCTTTGTATTGTTCTAGAAATGAATTCACCATTTAAATAATTTCTAATAATGAATATATATTTTTCAGTAAACAGAAATTTGACTGAAAGAGCTCTGGTATCCAATTTTGCCTCAAGAGCTTCACACAATCAAAATGCTAGTAGCACTGAAGCAATATCAATGCCAGCGCCTCCTACTCCACAAAGGACTAGAGTCACTACAAGTCAACCACAGACTGCACAAAGTATTGCAAATAATCCCTCACAAACCCCACAACAGCCTCAGCCTGTTAATAATCCATTGAGGAAAACTGTTCAGTCTGCCTTCAGAACTATAGAGCCTCCAGGGAGCCCAGAGAATCCTGCATCTTACGTAACTAATAGTAGAGAAGCAGACTTTGAGAGGTCTTGGGCTCGGGCCCGGACTGACAAACTTAAGCTAAGCAGGCAGTTAAAGAACAAAACTGTGGGTAAGTGATTCTTATTTATGCATTTCCCTCTGCTGGTGTCTACATAGGATGGTTGTTTAGAATAATGACCTAGATTCACTATATATAAAAACTAACAATTTTCTGTAAATCCTACTTCCTACTAATACTATAAATTCAACGTGGCAATACTGCCAGTATTTAAGGAATGTTGCCTACTGGTAGCGGATTATTAGATTAAGATTGTAAATAGATTGCTGTGTATTTTATTTAGTTATTTTAGTAGATCATTATGAGTACATATACATATTATAAATGCGAAAGTGTGTTTGTTGGTTTGTCCTTCTTTCACGCAGTAACGGAGCAACGGATGGACGTGATTTTTGGTATAGATATAGTTTATGGATCGGAGAGTAACATAGGCTACTTTTTATTCTGAAAAAATGCACGGTTCTTGTGGGTACGCGGGTGAAAACTGCGAGCAGAAGCAAGTAATGTATATAATTACTTCCTTATGTGTATTGATCTTAGGTCAAGTGTTTGAATACTACAATTTGTGAAGGAAAACATTTTCCATTACTTGTTGGCTGTAGCCAAGATCCTATTGGTGTGTTCTGGCAGCTAGACAAATGAATATTATGTTTTTTGAGTATATTTTTTTTTCACTTTTCAGAGCCTAGAACAAAAGTGGTTGGAATGAGCTCTATGTCTACCCAAACCTTGGTAGAAACTCAACCTTCCACTAGCATGGGGCAGGTAATTGCAAGACCTTCAACAACTGGTTATGTTGATATAACACTGCCATCCAAACAGAAGACAAGTGACGAAATTATTAGTATTATTTCTTCACTTGGTCAACAGATATTTGATACTGAAGATGCTAATAGTATATCTGAAACTATTTCTGTTAATGCTAATAAAAAAGTAATGTTTGCACCTTGTATTTGGCCAAATGGGCCATGGTCGAATGGGCAAGAGCCAAATGGGCTAGGGCCCAAGATGACAGTTGTTAAAAGTGGTGGAACCCCACAAGACAGCAACGAACATACAGGGGATGTACCTGATGCACCCGCCCCAAGATACTTTGATTTTTCTAAGGAGCCAAGTTTTGTCATAAATGGAGATATTTCCTTAATTAATACTGGAAAGATAGATGAAGCACCAATTGAGCAGACTTCTACTGCTCCAAATGCTCCTGAACTTGTTCAGCTATCAGCTATCCCTGAGCCTGTTCAACTAACATCTGTTGCTGAGACTTTTTCACTATCAGCTGTGGCTGAGTCTGTTCAGCTATCAGCTGTTCCTCAGCCTGTTCAACTGTCAGCTGATCAAGAAACTTTTCAGCTATCAGTTATTCCTGAGACTTGTCAACTATCAGCTGTTGGTGAGTCTGCTCAGCTATCAGCTGTTCCTGAGCCTGTACAGCTATCATTTGTACCCGAGTCTGTTCAACTATCAGCTGTTGCTGAGTCTGTTCAGCTATCAGCTGTTCCTGAGCCTGTTCAACTATCATCTGTTGCTGAGTCTGTTCAGCTATCAGCTGTTCCTGAGCCTGTTCAACTATCATCTGTTGCTGAGTCTGTTCAGCTAACAGCTGTTTCTGAGACTTTTCAAGTATCCGCTGTACCTGAGCCTAGTACAATTGCGCCATCTCTGATTAATAATAACACAGCTCTAAGGCCAATTAAAATAATGAAGAAAAGTCTACCAGTTTCTATTCCCATAACCAGTGAAATGACATTGCCATCTGTTGTCCAGAAACAAATAGAATCAAACATGTTGAGAATTGAAAAGAGTTTGCTACCCAAAAATGTTGGAACAGGAGATCAATTTAAGAAGAGTCCAGCTCGTCTGAAGAAACGGTCTTTGTCGTTGACGAAACCCAAGGATGCTATGATTACAGCAACAAACATTCAACTAAACAGTCTCTTGAACAAACCAGATAAAGTGTACGCGATGACAGCAGAAAGAAAGAGTAACTTGACCACTGAAGCAACTGGAGACGTAGCTGGCACCTCTGGTGTAAAAGAAACGCAAAGCACAAGCGCAAAAGATTCACCAATAGTGATAAACACTCCATCAAAAAATACTGCCCGCTCAGAAGCAAAGATAACTTTAGGTATAGAAAGTGAAGTGTTGCCAAAGACATCTAATGTTCAGGATTTCCCTACAAAAGACAGACAGTCACCAAGTTATCTATCCGAAGACGACACATTTTTTTGTTGCTCACAGAAAAGAAACGGAAATTCTAGCAGAATGAATAACTGCAAGGAAGTTGAGAGCTCAGAGACTTCCAAAGGATTTGCTAAAAGCTCTGTCGAGCACTGGAAGCCGAACCACTTGGTTGCTATAGAGGAAGTCCTAAACTTATTGCCCGGACCAGAAAGTCAAAACACACCTCAGTTTTCAGAAGAGTGGACATACTTCGATTAGGTGAAAAATGGTCATGTTTGTTCTATAAATGGTAAGTTTTTGCCGTCAATATTTTTTATATTCTAAACATGTTATCATTAGACCGCAATCTCGCCTGATCTTAAACGATCATGTTGTCAGAGATGGTGTATATAAAAAGTAGATTAAGATGGGCTTAAAAATTATAAAAACATTTTATTTTTTACACGACTGCCCAAAATGGAAGTGTAGTTAATTAAGTTATAAAGTAGCCTATGTTACTCTCCAGCCCATAAACTATATCTATGCATAAAATCTCGTCGATCTGTCGCTCCGTTGCTGCGTGTAAGAAGGACAAACCTACAAACACAGTTTCGCATTTATAATAGTACCTGCGGATTTACGTTTTACTTTTTTTAGGTGATTGACCACAACCAACAACCAATCGACAACCATTCCAAAGAAGAGAAAGGCAACAAAGAAGTTCACATTCTGAATGTCATAAGAAAGAGCGGAATCATTGACTCATAAAGCATGGCTTTCTTAAATTTATTATGTCTCATTTGACCATATTTACTAAGTTATGTAAGTAAGACATATACACACTAGGGCAAAATCGGTAGTAACACACGCTCAATTTCACAGACGCGTGTAAGCATTGATTTTTGCTTTTATATGCCATAACCATACAGTATTATCACAAATGGAAGCATGAGTTCACACTTAATCTTATCTAAAGCCGCGTTTTCATTATGCAAGCAGCCTGCATGCAACTTGAGTAGTGGCAACTTAAACAGGCGTGCAAGTTGCAGGTTCCATACAAGCCGATTTTAACTTGCACGCAAATGTGACGTCAAACTTGCATGCAAGACTTGCGTAATGGAAACGCGGCTTTAGGTCGGAGTTCATCAATGAACAAAGTTCACGTGATTGGCAGTTCAAGAGTTAGCTTTGACAGCAGATGTTAAGATTCTCTTTCAAATTATTCGAAGTCAACTTCGGTTAATGAGTCAAACCTAGTTCATAGTTGAACTTCGATTCAAAACAGTTGGTGAATTTCGCCCTTAGTGTTTCAAATATTTAATTTTTTATGTGTTTCTTTGTTCTGTGGGAGCATATTATTTTGATAATATTTTATTAGATTTAAGATTTTAACTTTTGACTGTATGACACTATTCTATTAGGTGTAAGATTTTAACTTTTAACAGTTTGATACTATTCTATTAGATATAAGATTTTAACTTTTGGCAGTTTGATACTATTCTATTATAATATGTAAGATTTAACTTTTGACAGTTTGATACTATTCTATTAAATGTAAGATTTAACTTTTGAAAGTGTGATACTATTCTATTATATGTAAGATTTAACTTTTTAAAGTGTGATACTATTCTATTATATGTAAGATTTAACTTTTTAAAGTGTGATACTATTCTATTATATGTAAGATTTAAATTTTGAAAGTGTGATACTATTCTACTTTTATATATAGTGGATTATCGTTTGATATTATTTTTTTATTTTACAGACTGAATTATGGTGTAACATGTCGTGTAATATGTAAATACTTTTGCGGTATCTTACTATAACGTTTTAATTGTAATGTCCATGTTTTTATACGTGTCTAATAATATTAGTCTGCATCCGTTAGCATCCGCTAAATCTGTTTACATTATTAGACAAGTATAAAATTTCGGACTTTAGTAAGGGGTATGTGTAGAAGCCGAGATTATCTCGGAGGACGCTATCTTGTGATTTTGATTTTGCATGATTACTTACGTAATAGGTACTTTGATTTATTTTAAATATAAAGGGCCCCCCGAAACTGTCTAAACGGTTTCATTCAAACATTTAGATCGTAGTCTATGTTTATTTGACTCAAAACATTTTGATCGTTCACGCAACGGTTTGATAGGTTTGTCAGAGATTTACGTGCTTGAAGCTTGTTTTAAGAAAATTTATATATTTGTTGTGTTTGACTCGGTCATCTTCACGATATGTTTGAACAAGGGCTTCAGTTTTGAACTGGATTTAGTAGCTGAATTGTTTTACGTCACAGCGTACCGATCCAAACTGCGCAGTAGGTACCGTTTGCTTCAAACCGGCTTTCGGAGCCTTCAAACCGGTATCAAACGATTTGATCAAACACGTGAGGTTTGTATCAAACCGCTCCACCGTCTCGGGGGCCCTTAATTCCAATAATATAGAATATTACTTGAAGATAATATTACGTAAGCCCAGATTCTGGAAGAAGCTTGTGACATAATTTTGTATTAGCAGAATTGACTAGTTTTTGTTTTTGGTTTATTTTTACTATTAGTTTTTAATTGTAGTAAGTACTTACTTACACATACTTTTTGTGTGTGTATAGAAGGCCTAGAAGACGCGATCTTGTAAAATTGATTTGCTTAAGCTATAATTACCACCGAATATCTTGTTTAATAAGAATATCTTGTCATTTTAATCAGAATATCTTGCCAAAGTTTATTTTAATATGATGCTTATAATTCGTAGTGTTAATTAGAATACTTCTTGTATGTGTAGAAGACCAGTTTAATGACATAGGAGACGAGATCTCGTGAAATTGATTTTGTATGAGTAAAACTTATTAGTTTATAAATTGATTTGTTTAAGCAATTACCACCGAATATGTTGTGTAATAAGAGCATCTTGCCAAAGTCTTTACAATGTTGCTTATAATTTGTCGTGTTAATTAGGAGTACAGCCAAACTGGCTCTGATTCTGCTGTCACAAACAGGCACCTGATTTTAATCAGGTTTCTGACCTTAGCTTTCTCTTTCTAAACAATATGAGAGAGGAATGGAAGATATTTGACAGGTCTATATTTAGGTTTAGAAATAAATGTATTTTCTTTCGTTTTCTTCGTTCAAATATCTTCCAACTTTGACAAATTAGACGCCACTACATAAATTCAAATCCGAGGAAGCGAAGGCAGGAAGCTAAGATTGATATTTTTTTTTTTTTTTTTTTTTTTTTTTTTTTTTATGAAGGACCGTGCTGTTGGTCTTGCGACCTCTACAGCGTCACCGGATTGTTGGAGAGCGCAGAAGGCGCTCAGCCCGAAAAAAGTGTGTTTGTGGCGACTAGCGCAAGGGCACCGCGTGGGATCGAACCACGTCGGTACGGACCTCGGCTTGGGCCGTCGCCGTAAGAAAGGGAGGATCGGGAGAGAATAGCCCCGGCCGCACGAGTGCAACCGTTTAAACTAGGCTCTAATCTAGCTAAAGCTACTTCTCGCGGGCCCGAGGTGGGCGCTCGCGGAATTTCGTGTATGTGTGTGAGGTGTGTATGACTCTAGTTGCCTCGTTCCAAAGCCTACACCATCGAGAAGAAGGGCAAGAAACTCGACGGCGGAGTGAAGCTCGGTCCCTACAACCTAAGCTATCTGACGAAGAATCGTCCTCGCCGGCGAGGACGATGACTTCTAATTTGGTACCCAATACCAATACCGAAGACTGAAGGTCCACCTGCACCAGCATATGAACTGGTGCTAGGGTTTGAAAGCACGGGCGAACCCAGCGCGGCCGACACAACGGCCGCGATGGAATCGTCCGGATCGCCCAAGATATGCCGAGGGCGGCGACGACGGAGCGCCCAAGATATGCCGAGGGCGGCGACGACGGAGCGAAGCTAAGATTGAACCACGAGCGAAGTAGTAAGCGAAGGTACGAGACGCAAAATAAATTTGCTGCCGAGTGAAACACAATTTTTCCCTCCACTACAGCGAGGAAAAATTTTTAATCATTCGAAATCTGCTTGTAAAAGTGTTGTGAAAAGATACCTTTTCCACGCTAGCGGATGAAAAATACTTTCCCCGCAGATTTCGAATGATAAACAAGACCTTTCCGAGCGTGTGAGATGAAAAATGTATTCCATCATTTTCTTATGTTCTTATTTGGAAAGAGACATAAATGGCAAATTTGGCGTAAGCCTAATTTTAGTTTTACTCTCTCTTTTTAAAAAGAACCTGAATAAGGAATGGAATATGGGTTTCGGAACTGTCAATTTCATCCACTTGCTTGTATCTCGTGTAAATTTAACGGCGTTGAATTTAGTGGCGACTAATTTGACAAAAACGGAAGATATTTGACAGCTCTAAACCTAAATTCAGACCTGACGAACATCTTCCATCCCTTTTACATGCTTTTTATTGGAAAGAGAGAGTGGAACTAAAATTAGGTATCGCCAGAATCGACACTAGTTTTACACAAGTAATAATTCCGATCGACAGTTGTCGTTTGTGCATAAAAGCACAGACCGGTTTCCGACAGTAGACGAACGTGTAAATAATCTAATAATAAATAAACGGCCGCTATTTTGCCGCGAAATCAATCGACCAATTTTAGCGCGCCACTGTGCCATTGGTAGATCGAAGTTTCCCGCGCCACTATAATTGGTTTGCTGCGCAGGTGCATCGGGAGAAATTATTAGTTGTGTAAAACTGATTTAGAATAAGTAGGAAATTAGGCATAGTCTTCAAATATAATTTGACTGTTGAATAATCTTATGAAGCACCATTGACTGAATAGTTTTAATACGATCTCATTTTTTTTTAATCACGGTAAATATCCCGTTGTTACAATGTATGAAACAGTGCCTATTGTTTTATTTATAGTTTTTTTGAGCATGTAATTTTATAATAGAGCTGTTTTTGTATGACAAAATCACCACTAACTAGTTCAGGGGGTCTAAACAACATGACGTTAACTTGACTTTGCAATCGTTAGACAGATATAAATGTATAGAATTCGTGAAAATGGTTAAGGTAGTAAAAATAGTATAAGTAATGTTTTTTTTTTCTATGGGCTATTATTATTAGATTATGCACCAAGAGGATAAAGCAGTGTCTTACGTAACGTGCTGCTAATTGGACCCTAAACGTAACGAAGGACTCTAGAGTTATGTAGGAGTGTTGAGTGAAGCGAGGGGTTCAAGCCGCCCATGCCGAAGATAGGTTTTTTCCTAGAGGTGAATACCCTACTTATCACACCTGTGAGACAATAAGACACTTAAAAAGCTACATAAATAATTTATTGTTTTATTAAATTTTTGTTTTGCCTATGGTGGCTAGTTCGATTTTCGAATACTCTTATTACAATGCCCGTATGCTGAGTTTTCATTCAAATTTTTACCTCCTTGCTCGGAAATTCCCTTGGGATTATCATACAACTTTCTCTCCCTAGGGAGGCAATGCCATGCAAAACAGTTGTATTAATCTACAAACCAATGGTAGGCCTCTACATAATCCAAATGTTCTAGCACACTATCAGTTCTATACATTTTTTATTTTTAATTCATCACTAAAGTAATTTTGTTTAAACCTTCAGCTGTGTCAGACAAATTTATGCCATATTTTTTGTGCTTAAGGATCTTAATAAACTGTATATCGTTGGTATAGTTACACAATGTTTTGTCTTTGTTGTTCTTTGATAATTTTAAACTGAATCGCAAGAGCCGTAACATTGTGTAACGATTCAACCATTACGCAGACATAGACGGTCTTACCACAAAAAAATAAAACACGCCTTAAACCTGTGTTATACAGCGTTTGACTCCTAGACATACCTTAGTCACGTGATTAAATATGAGAAACCACAAATCTTGATTTATGTAATCTTTAACCGTTGTCTAACTCCATTCTCTTGTAATAACTTTAGAGGTTTATCTTTAGAGACACTGTCTAACTAAACAGGCGTCTAAAAGTGGTAGTTTTTTGTGGTAACACGGACAGAGTTTATTAGTAAGCCTGTGTTTTGTTTTAAATGTTTAATTCGTTCATTTTATAAGTAGATACTTTGTCACCAGATAGTTGTGTGGTCGGACACGTTTTCTCGATATTTTGTGTGAGTGTGATGTCTTGCTTTTAAAAGTTTAATTGCAATAAATTGATTTTGCATGAATAATTTGCCACCAATCATTTGTGTGGTTTAGTTTTGTGACGCCAGAATCGCAACCTTTGCTTGAGTAATTTGTCACCAATTAGCCACCATTGCCATACGCATTGCGTGTTTCTTTATTTGATTTTGTATGAGAAGGCTCTACCTTGCCACAGATTATATTAGCTTGCGGAAAAAAAGAATAAAAGTTCTTATTTAATTTATTCAGAGTTTAATTTCAAAGTTTAAATCACTGGTAGTTTCATTTTAAGACACCTCTTATATTTTTATCAATTACTAAAGGAGTCTCTCATAGTATCTAAACGCTTAAGCATTAAAATATTATATATACAAATAAATAAAATTGATGTATTATACTATTTGATACGAGACGAGCTGGTCTTTTGCCTGATGGTAAGAATAACGCTGGGCCATAATAATTGCAGTGCCATTTAACAGACAAACACAAAGGGCTGCGCGGCACTGCAGTGCGCTCTTTACCCTGAGACATATTAGAAGGCCAGTAATTTCACCGACTACTTTGCTCATCAAACTAGAACACAGTATAATGCTTCCACGTTACTGCTTGAAAAATCAATTTTAAACATGACGCAATCTATTCTACGCCAGCATAGGCTCGAATAAATCGATTTATAATTTTAACAGAGGATTGTTAGCACTTAGATATTATATTTTGTACGCGTGATCATGTCCAAAATGTACCAAACGAAACCTTACTAAATACAATAATGGAAGAAGTGGCGCAAGAGGTGCAAGTCTGGAGAGGGGCTACATGGGAACGAGCACGCGAGCGAACGTGTCACAAACTCAACAGGCGCCTATCCAGTGTTCCTCAGCCGGTGTACCCGCTGCTGAACGAGGCCGGCGAACGCTGTTACAACCCGGCTGAGAGAGCCTAGCTTTTGGCCAAGCACCTAGAGGAACAATTTTCCCCACACCTGATAAGGAACGATACATCCCCACTCATCCACCATGGAGACATCAGAGCTCGAGTGGGGGCATTCTTATCATCTAGACAAAGACAGCGTATTTCCGGCTTGATCTACGAAGAGACCAGAGGTGTGCTCCTCGAGAATGTGATCCGCGACGCCGTCACTTACACCGAGCACGCGAAGAGGAAGACCGTCACCGCTATGGATGTTGTGTACGCTCTGAAGCGTCAAGGCCGCACCCTCTACGGTTTCGGTGGTTAGTTGGGAGTCCGCTCTCCTATCCTCCTCGAGACTCGTCAAGGAAAACAAAAAAGGCCCTTTTCAGGGCCGCATACGAATCGATACATAATGTCAAATGTTGTTATTGTTTCACTTGAACTGCACCAACTTAAAATATTCAAACGCATACATATAAGGTTCATCATCATTCTTGCCAACATAAGTTTAGATTGCAATATCCTATAATAAGTAGAGAGAAGGAAGGACCTACCTAGTTGCTTGCTTGCTGCCGCTGCTTCTTCTTCGTTATCTATATAGAATACGAACAAACGGTTTACGGCACGCATCGCACGCAAGGGCTTCTTGAACTGCCTGCCGATCAAGCGCATTAATTAATTAATACATACACGCTAGGGTATGTACTAACCGGTTGTTGTTGTTATTTAAACGATAGGGGCAATGTGATTCTTTTAGGTTTTAATAAAAATAAGTATATTATGCACTCGCTTGTTGGTGTACGTACCGACTACTTACCTACTGCTGAGTACTAAGCACAACGACATGCGGTCGGTCCGACAGAATTGGTTAGTTTAGTGTACCTGTTTTATAAATTTAAACAAGAAACTAATAATAACCCTTGTTAATATTAACATTTTTAATTCTGCTTTTCGAATTGTCTACCGTAGAGCAAAACTTACACGTCCTGCACGAAGACATCCATCTGTAGTCGGAAACTGTTCGAGGTGTTTTACGAGCACCGGAATATCGGTCGTTTTATATGATTAATACGTTAAAATTTACATAGTTCTCGTGGTATATAATGAAAACGATATCTTTGGTGTTTATTTATCGTGTGTAACGACGGCAATTTATTTATTTTATAGAGAAATATCAATTTTAAACATGACGCGACCTATTCGACGCCAGCAGTGGCTCGAATAAATCGATTTATAATTTTAACCGAGGATTGTTAGCACTTAATGTTATTATGTACGCGTGATCATGTTCAAAATGTACCAAATGACACCTTCACCGGGCGAGGTTTAGTATCAAAATTATTTAAAAACACTATTTAATCAGAGCGATGTTAGTGAAAAGTCACGAGCGTTCTTACGAGAAATCGTCTCTCGACTGTGGTGCTCTCTTTACGGTAAAGATTCATCAACAAACAGTAAATGTACGTCGTTGCAATTTTTATTGTACCTTATCGCTCGCGATTTTCGTGTGTTTATTGTACTACTTGATCGCAAGGTAACTAAATAAAAACCACCCTATCTATATAAAATGGCAGACACAGCAGTAGCAGCAGAGGCTCCCGCTCCTGCGACCCCAGCGAAGAAGCCCAAGGCATCCGCCGCCGGCGCGGGTGCGAAGAAACCGAAGGCTAAACCGACACACCCGAAGACATCGGAAATGGTGAACAACGCCATCAAGGAGCTGAAAGAGCGCAGCGGTTCGTCGCTGAAGGCTATCAAGAAATATATAGCGGCCCAGTACAAGGTGGACGCAGAGAAACTAGCACCGTTCATCAGGAAGTATCTTAAGAGCGCCGTCGAGTCCGGCGCGCTGATCCAGACCAAGGGCAAGGGCGCATCGGGCAGCTTCAAGTTGGAATCGAAGTCGTCCGCGGCTAAGAAACCCGCCGCTTCGAAGGCCGCCCCCAAGGCGGCGAGCGCGAAGGAGAGCGCCGCCGCCGCGGCGTCCGCGAAGTCTTCGAAGAAGGCCGCCGCGTCGACGTCCGCGTCCCGAGGCAGGAAGGCCGCCGCCGGTGGAGCAGCGTCCTCGCCCGCAAAGTCGAAGCCGTCCGCGGCGACCAGGGACAAGAAGGCCGCCGCCGCTAAGAAGAAGCCCGCCGCCGCCGCCGCGAAGAAGGCTGCATCCGCACCGGCCAAGGCGAAGAGCGCCGCCGCCCCGAAAGCCAAAAAGACCGCCAAGCCGCCCACCAAGAAGCCGAAAGCGCCGAAACCGAAGAGGGCCGCCGCCACCCCCAAATCGAAGGCCGCAGCCACCAAGAAGGCATCCGCGGCCAAGAAGTAACGAGCTTGCGGGGCGCGACGGCGCGCAGTGTCGTCCACGCGAGAGTAAGTGTGTCGTGTCGTGTTGTGTTCGTGCGTGGTCGCCTCGGTCGATCTCGAGAAACGGAACACGAGACGGGCAAAGAAGACGAGGCGGCGGCAGCAGCAGCACCGCCACCACCACCACCACCACCGCGCACCGCCTCTCCAACCCACAATGCTTGTTTGCGCGAGGGGAGGATGCTTCCTCTCGTCACAACTCGCGCACCAAAAAGCCCTTTTCAGGGCTAACATATTGTTCTCGAAAGCACGCCCGCCGCCCCCCGTACGGAGGGCGCGGGCGTAGCGCGTACATTGTTTCCTATAACGACACCACAAAACAAAGGTCTAAACAAACGTTATTATTGTTGCACCTACTACTAGGTGTGATAACAGATCGCGGAACCATACATACGCATAAGTATAAAACTGCTTAAAACACACAACAGACTCTTCGCAATCGCTTAGCGTATTTATTCTTTATCTCTAAACGCGATTTTTTTTTTTTTTCCTCCTGTTCTTGATATCTCTAAAATAAATCTATAACCTAACCTAACCTAACGAACACCGCCCGCCCGACCGCCCGACTGCCCTAAAAACTAAACCGAACCATGTAGATTGTAGTAATAGTGTAATAGGTACATAATCAAAACTCGTTCTTATTTTTGATACATACATACATACATACATACATACTTTAAACGTCACAATATATTATAATAATATATAGAGTAAAACAACAAAAAATATATATTAATGTGTACATAATAACAATTATTTGATAATACTTGATTGGTGTGGCAACCCTGCCACTGTTGATAATACGCTACGACAAAATTTTTCATTTTATTAAATTATTCAATTACAATATCAATCTAAAGTGTTTAAAAGTGTAATTTAACAACAAAGGAACCTGTGGTATCGTTATCTTTGATTTTCTCCGGCCGGATAGCTCCAAATTTTATTAAGATAAGGTGGAATTTTCTACCCTCACTTATAAATCGACATTAATTCGAAACGAAATACCCTCACTGTTCATCACTAAAAGTGTCAAACTCAATTGACAACATCGAATGTGTCTTTGTCACCTAGACAAATCTGGCAAATTTAGACGTCAGTGTCAGATTACATTTGGACAATACAGAAAGTGTTGCCACTGTTCAGAATTTACTCAGTTTTGGGTAACTTTTCAAAATGAGCGTCTGCAACAAATGCAGTAAACAGATTAAATTGGCCGACATTAAAGTGTGTTGTAAGTGCAACAGTACTTACCATTACCATTGTCTGGGCTTGCTTGCGGAGAATTTTTCCAAAGAGTCTAAAGCTTACAAGGCCGCCTGGAGGTGCTCGGAGTGCAAGGGTACTGATAAAAAAGGTGACAGTTCTAACACCTCTTCCCAAACTCAACCCGCTATCCAATTACTGCAGTCTTCAGCTGCCGATACAAACGAAGACCTAAAGAAATATATTGACAAGAAACTGGAAGAGTCCTTATCGCGTCTCCTTAGAGATATTAGGCGCGATTTCACGACGGAAAGCGCCGATACTCGCTGCAAAATTGATGCACTCACTGAGAGTATAAATTTTATGTCCTCAAAGTGCGAACAGCTTAAGGTGGACCTGGACGTTAAATCAAAGAAGATTGGAAACTTGGAGACTCAGAACAATCAACTACGATCGCAAGTCACTGACCTTAACAATAGATTGAACCAGTTTGAGCAGCAATCTCGGGACTGTAATTTAGAGATCCAGTGTGTTCCAGAGCACAAATCCGAAAATCTCCATACTGTTGTACGCCATCTCGCTACCACTGTGGGATATGCTTTGCCTGAACACGAGCTATTAAATTATCATCGTGTTGCTAAAATCAATCAAGAGTCCAGTAGACCTCGTTCTATTGTAGTGAAGCTGTCTAGTCCTCTAGTTCGCGACAACATATTGGCTGCAGTCAAAACATTCAACAGAACCCACCAAAACGACAAACTTAATTCGTCGCATTTAGGCCTCGCCGGTGAAAAGAAGCCAGTATACGTCTGTGAACATCTGTCTCCCGTTAACAAGCAACTACACGCAGCTGCCCGAAAAATTTCTAAAGAAAAAAATATTCAGTTTGTGTGGGTACGGAACGGCCGTATATATTTGAGAAAGGACCTTACTTCCAAAAGCTTCGTAGTTAAGGATTTAGAATTCTTGAATTCCCTTAAATTTGTGTAATTGCAATCTATGTTTTCTTCTTTTAAATATACTAATTTAAATATTTTTTATCAGAATGTCAGAGGTCTAAGGACCAAAACTGAGGAAGCGTTATCTAATGTATTGAGGCAGGAGGTGGATGTTTTCTTGCTAACAGAGACGTGGCTGAATGATTCGGTCTTTGATCACGAACTTTTTGATAGCAGATATACGGTTTTTAGGCGCGACCGCAGCTCTACTAACTCAGTAAAAACAGAGGGAGGCGGTGTCTTAATAGCAGTGTTGAAAAAACTCGAGCCAGTCCGTAAATTCAAATGGGAATCAAAATGTGAAGACCTTTGGGTTGTAATAAAGCTAACACAAGGCAATTCCACAATCCCACTCTGCGTATGCACCCATTATTTTCCTCCTCCAGTTTCTTTTGATCGTCTCGATGATTTTTTATCCAACTTTACTGATGTTGTCCAGCACAAAATACCCCAAAAATCACAATTATTGTTGGCCGGTGATTTCAATTTCCCCAATTTACAATGGCAATATAATGGTAATACTAATTGTTTGCTGCCTGTTTGTACTGCAAGTCAAACTCAAACCGAGAGTCTTTTTATTGATGCACTTTCTTTTAATGGTCTTTATCAAATAAACCAAGTCGTTAATGCCAGCAATCGCACACTTGATTTAGTTGTTACCAACACGCCTAACCATTTCACAACAGCATATTGTACCACACCCCTTGTTAATATAGATACCCACCACCCTGCCCTAAAAATAAGTCTAAACGTAAATGCGACCAAATATCCCAAAATTAGTAAATCGCCTGTTTTAAATTTTTCAAAAGCAGACTATCCAAGAATTAAAGAAGATTTAGAAAACGTAAACTGGAATGAGCACTTCAATATGAACCAAACTGTTGATGAAACTGTTGATGTATTCTATGATGTAGTTATCCCTATAATCGCCAACAATACACCATTAACTCGTAAAGGCAATAACATATATCCATTTTGGTTCAGTCGATCGTTGCTTAAAACTCTAAAAGAAAAATCCAAATTTCATTATAGATACTTGAAGTACTGCAATCCTAGAGATCTGTCAACATATAAAATGTTACGTGATCGCTGTGATGGGATGATCGAGGTATGTTGGACCAAATTCAAAACCGAAGCCAAAAACTATATAAAGAAAAATCCCAAATATTTCTGGACTTTCATAAAATCTTTGAGGTCTAACAGCAGCGAAATACCGGATGAAATGTTTCTCAGTAGTCATCATGTCCAGGGTGGACAAAAGATAAGCGACCTTTTTTCTGACTATTTTCACTCAATTTACAACAATCAAACAACAGTGACTATTGTTGCTGACGCTCATGAGACTACTAACTCTCGACCAACAATGAGTTCATGTGCATTCTCAGAATCAGACATTTTGGAGTCGCTCCAAATTATTGATACAAATATAGGCGCTGGTCCGGATTCGATACCTCCAGTATTTCTTAAAACATGTTCACCTCAGCTACTTAAACCCTTGTGTCACATTTTTAATAAGTCCCTTACTAGCGGTGTTTTTCCTACTAAATGGAAACTCGCTCACGTTACTCCGATCCATAAAAAGGGTGACCTTAGTGATGTTGTAAACTACAGACCCATTTCAATCTTGTCTTCCATCGGGAAATTATTTGAGTCAATGGTCCAGAAGAGAATTCACTTCCATTTGAAACCATTTTTTGACCCTTCTCAACACGGATTTCTACCGGGTAGATCAACCACATCAAATTTGCTGAACTACGTGTGTGACATCTCAAAAGCTCTGGAAGAGAAATATGAAGTTCATGCCATCTATACCGATTTTTCCAAGGCGTTCGATGTGGTAGACCATGGTTTACTTATACAAAAGCTAGGTCACGCAGGGATCTGTGGCTCCCTCCTCAGATGGTGTGAGTCATATTTACGTAATCGATCTCAGCTCGTAAAGATTCGGGGTTTCAAGTCTGCGGCCCAAATTGTGCCATCCGGCGTTCCTCAAGGCTCTCACCTTGGTCCCTTATTCTTCTTGGTATTTATTAATGACTTGTGTACCTCTGTGGAATCCAGATATCAAATGTTTGCTGACGACCTTAAACTGTACAAAGTTATTCGCGTTCCCCAAGACACTATCTCTCTGCAAAGAGACATAAATGTGGTAAGCAAATGGTGCTCTCAAAACAAAATGATTATTAACACGTCTAAATGTTTTCATATAAAATTTACGAGGAAGCATAATCCAATACCGGCCGTGTACTACATTGATGGTTCTCCGATCAGTGAGGTATCTAGCATACGCGACCTGGGTGTCACTATTGATTCAAAACTTGACTTTCGTGAACACATTGATTCCATCTCAAATCGGGGAGCCCGATTAGCTGGATTCGTTATAAGGCAAACGAAATTTTTTAAGGATTTTGAAATAGCAATTCTTATTTTTAACTGTTACGTTCGATCTCTTCTTGAATATTGCAGTCAAGTCTGGAGCCCTTCGTACGCCATTCATATTCTACGATTGGAAAGACTTCAAAAGAAATTTCTTTATCATCTCTCATATGCCAACAATCTTTGTCGCAGATTACCTTCTTATGTTGCTAGGCTTGCACATTTCAAAGTTACTCCACTGGAACTAAGGCGTAACGTCGCAGATATTTTGTTTTTATTCAAAATAATAAATGGGAAGATTGATAGCCCCGATTTAGTGGGTAGATTTGAACTATCGGTGCCTCGTTCATGCAGCCGTCTCCAAAACAGGAAAACATTCTTTCTTCCTTCATGTCGCACTAATTTTACTCAACACTCTCCTCTGTACCGAATGTGTTCGGCTTACAATAAAATTAGTCACGATATCGATATTTTCTCAGTTTCTACTACAAGTACAAAAAAATATTTTTTTCAAAATTTAAAGTCTTAGGTTCTTATATATATTTTTTTTATTTTGGTATTTCTTCAACGTATGTAATTTTTATTTAGCGTAGTAAATTTTTAACGCGTATTTATTATTTTGTTGCATGTTGTGTTCATCTCGAGAAGGTTGTGCACTTTCCTGTTAAAATTTTATTACTTTATTTGTTAATAGTATGACATAGGTGTAATAACCAGTTTGATGAACCTAATAAAAAAAAAAAAAAAAAAAAAAAAAAAAAAAAAAAAAAATACTCAGTACACACGCATATATACATACATATATTAATTATACTATATCTAGATACAATTATATAGTAACACATTACAAAACTACATAACTGCGATGCGAATTTGTTGAAGCTTTATTATTGGCTTAACGTGTCCTCGTGTCTCGTCACAGTGTGGACGCGTTCCGAGAGAGAGCGCGCGTACATAAATATAAAACGGAACAGTACCGTTTTTTTTTTTTTTTTTTTTTTTTTTTTTTTTTTTCATTCCGTGTCCGGTCCCCGCACCGCACGGACGTGTTCGCTACAGCCCGCTCGCCAGTCTCCGCCGGCCCCCGCGCTGCGCGGTCGCCGCCATCTTGTGGTGAGTGTCGCTGTACCGCCGTGTCCCAACCGCACTTTTTAGTGCGACCCTGCTCGCTGAGCGTACCGTGTCGCAGTCAATCCTTGTGATCAGACTGCTTCGCGAAGAGCACTAGTAGAGCTGTGTAACGGCTTCACGGCCGGGGCACAGTATTCGCTAGTGTGATCTACTCGTAGAGTGCGAGTCTTAGGCCCTCGGGCCGGACGAGCGTCTCTACGTTGTAGCGTGACGTCTGGACCCTTGGTCCGGTCACACCCAAACCGCACTTTTTAGCGCGACCCAAACCGCCCTTTTTAGGGCGACCCAAACCGCACTTTTCAGTGCGCCCCATCTAGACGTCTGTCTATTCAAACCGTAGGAAACCGCACTTTTCAGTGCGATCGACTGCGTGCTGTTTATTCAAACGCCTAGGGACTGTTAGGACGTTTCCCTCCCCGTCTTCTCGTTTTTCTACATCATCACGGTACTCGTACCAACATGATGGATTCCCCGGCTTCACCGGACCCCACCCCGTCGACTGAGGATGAATTGCGGTTCTTTCGAACCGCTTTCTCTATCATGCTCGACGCTCTCCCCAACCTGTCGGCTACCATCAGCCAGGCAGACCCCTCCCTGAACCTCGCGTTCCTGCGCGAACTCAGGCCCCATGCGCGCCCCGCGCCCTCCGCCCCAGCCCGCCCCTCCCAGGGCCGCGCTGCCTCTCCGCTCCCTTGGCGCAAAGACTGCGCCTCCCCCCACCCCTCCCGTACCCGCTCTCCGCCCAGGAGCTGTCACCGCCCACTTCCGCCTCGCGACCGTTCTCGGTCGCGATCTCACTCCCGCTCCCGTTCGCCGATAGCCTGCTCCAAGGCGTCGGCGAACGACCTCCCGTTCTTCCCCGCCGAGGCCTCCTCGGAGGCCGAGATGGAGGTCGACAACTCCGCGCCCCGCGAACTTGTCGACAACGACGGTTTCATCACTGTCCCCGCTAGAGGCAAGAAACGGTCCTTGCCCGTTTCTTCTGCCCCTCCGGCCAAAGCGGCATGCTCTACGCCGCCCTCTCTACCGGCCGCCTCCACTTCGGAGGCCGCCCCGGTCAGAAAGGAGAAATCTCCTCCTCCCCTCTTTGTTCAAGACAAAGAGAAATGGACCAACGTGTCCGCGCTTCTCGCGTCGCGGAAGATATCCTTCACGCACGCCCGCTCTACCCAGCTGGGTATCAAGGTCCAGGTTCCCACCTCGGCCGACCATCGAGCGCTCACAAAGACTCTCCGCCAAGAGTGCATAGGTTTTCACACCTATGCCCTCGAGGAGGAGAAGGTACTTCGGGTCGTCCTTCGAGGCGTCCCGAAGGAACTCCAGGCTGAGGTCATCTTAAATGACCTCAAAGCTCAGGGCTACCCCATCAGGGAAGTCCACCGCCTGTACAGCGGCAAAACCCGCATTCCCTTCGACCTAGTCTTGGTCGTCCTCGATCGCACCCCAGAGGGGAAGGCGATCTTCAATCTTCGTCAGGTGGTTAACCTCTCGGGTGTAACCGTCGAGACTCCCCACCGTAACGGCTCTCCGAGCCAATGCCACCGCTGCCAGCTTTATGGCCACGCGGCCCGTTTCTGTTTCGCCCGCCCTCGGTGCGTTAAGTGCCTGGGGGACCACGGCACCGCCGATTGCACCCGCACTCGCAACAGTCCCGACCCGCCTAGTTGCGTGCTCTGTGGCACCCAAGGGCACACCGCGAATTATCGCGGCTGTCCAAAGGCTCCCAGAGCCGCAAAAAGGCCCAGCGGCGGGCGGCTTCCCCCGCGCTCCCAACCCGCCCGCTCGCAAGGCGCAGGTCCTACGCCTTCCCATGCCCCTCCCTCGCAATCTCAGCCGAGACCGCTGTCCCAGGCGCCTTCCCCCCCATCTAACGCCTGGAACAAACCCCCGAGCTTGGTCCGTCCTAGGCCTGCTCCCATGCCCGCCCCTCCCGCTCGCACCCCGTTGACAGCTCCTCCCCGAGCCCCTCTACCCCCCCGTGCACAGGCTCCCACCCGCACTCCCCGTCACCCCATGCCCGACCTAGAGTCCACGGGCCCCGTGGATAACCTCTCGTTGGTCTTGGACGTTGCCATGGCCATCGACATGGACGAAGTTGACACGCTTGCGAACAAGCTTCGTCTATCCTCCCTCCCCCAAGACCGCTTCCGTGCTATAGCTGAGCACAGTGACCTCCTTCGTGTCCTCGGACACCACTCCTTTGCACGTCCTGGTTACAACCACTATGGGTAGTACACCAAAACGTGAAAAACCCCGCGCCGTAGCGTTAGCATTCTTCAATGCTAACGGCCTCGTCAAACAACGTGATCAGGTTCATATCTTTCTAACGACCCATCAGGTCGATGTGATGCTAGTGCAGGAGACCTTCTTGAAACCGAGTATGCGCGATCCTAGGATCGCAAATTACTGTCTGGTTCGTGATGATAGGACTACCGCCCGCGGGGGCGGTACCCTTATCTATCACAGAAGGGCTCTTCACTGCATCCCTATAGACACTCCTCCCCTGGTCAATCTAGAAGCCTCTTGTTGCCGCCTAGGGATGACCGGTCATCAACCGCTCACCATAGCGTCTTGCTACCAACCCCCCGACAAACCCATACTCAGGAGTGACATCGAGGCACTCCTTTCGCTGGGAGACGCTGTCATTTTGGCAGGCGACTTCAACAGCAAACACGTCACGTGGAATTGCAACACCACCAACCCCAATGGTAGGATCCTTGATGGCCTAGTCGAGTCCTTGGACTTTGACGTCCTAGCCCCCATGACCCCGACAAGATTCCCCTGGAACGATGACCACCGACCAGAAATCTTGGACATAGCACTCCTAAAGGGCGTAACTCTGCGGTTACGTTCGTTAGAAGTGGTACACGAACTTGACTCCGACCATCGACCCGTCCTAATGCGACTAGGCCCTGACCCGACAGTTTCCGCTCCCCCGACTAAGACCATGGTGAACTGGGCGCAGTTAGGGGAAGCCCTAAAAGCGACCAGTTCACCGGACTTGGACAGAATCCCCGATAACATCGAGTCAGTTGACGACATCTCCCTCGCGATCGATGCGCTCAGCAGTCATCTCAACACCGTCGTAGGTGAATCCTCCCGGCAGGTCCCAGCGTTGGAAGACCACCGCTGGGTCCTGCCGGTGGATGCGAGACAGCTGCTGACCGCAAAGAACGCGGCCACTAGGGCTTACGACTCGACACCTACCCCCGACAATAGGAGAGCTTTGCGCGACTTAGAGCGTGCTGTTAAGCAGCGCTTTAGCGACCTCCGCGACCAGAAGTGGGACGATCTGTTGTCGGGACTCACGCCATCCCACCAGGCATACTGGCGGCTGGCGAGAGCCCTGAAAGCAGATACGATCACTTCAATGCCCCCTCTTACTAGAGTCAACCTCCCCCCTGCGTTCGATGACGAGGAAAAAGCCGAATGTCTGGCTGATAGTCTCGGAGCACAGTGCTCACCCACTCTCGATCACGTTGACCCTGCCCACCTACATGCGGTGGACAGCGAAGTCGAACGTCGCGCCTCCCTCCCGCCCGCCGACCCTCCCCTGGAGCCTGTCACTGTCTCAGAGGTTGAGTCGATCCTAAAGAACCTCAAGATCCGCAAGGCCCCTGGTGCTGATGGTATCAGTAACAGGGTAGTCAAGCACTTCTCGGTCTCCCTGATTTACCTCCTAGTTAGCATCTTCAATGCTGCTATGAGCAATTGCCATTTCCCCACCGCGTGGAAGTCCGCCGACGTCATCGGCATCCACAAGCCCGGCAAGAAGGCTACAGAGCCCTCTAGCTACCGTCCTATCAGCCTCCTCAGCACTCTGGGGAAGGTTTACGAGCGGCTCCTTGTGAGACGTCTCTGGTCCCATGTCCACGAACATAAACTCCTTACAGACGAGCAGTTTGGCTTTCGGGCCAAACACTCGTGCGTCCAACAGGTGCACCGCATCACGGAGCACATTCTCGCAGGCTTTAACGCCCCCCGTGTAGCCAAAAGGACACTTGCCGTCTTTTTGGACATAGCGAAAGCTTTCGATAAAGTCTGGCACAATGGTTTGATCTTCAAACTGTACCAACTCGGAGTGCCAGACCGTCTTGTGCGCATCCTACAAGACTTCCTCCGGGAGCGAAGCTTTCGCTACCGCGTACAGGGAGACCGCTCCACTCCTCGGCCCCTCTTAGCCGGAGTCCCTCAGGGCTCCGCGCTCTCGCCCCTTCTATTCTCGCTGTATACCAGCGATATGCCCAAGCCTACCGACTCAGACGTGCATATCGCACTGTTTGCAGACGATACGGCTATCTATTGCTCCGGTTGGCAGCCCCGCATAGCGAAGGCCCACCTCCAGAAGGCGCTCACCGCTCTCGGTGAATGGTTTCGGAAGTGGCGCATTACGGTGAATCCCGAGAAAAGCGCAGCGATGTGCTTTTCCGAGAAACGCCGTAAACTTCGCGGCGTTAAGCCCTTCTCCTTGTTCGGCGAACCCATTCCCTGGGAGCGCACGACAAAGTACCTAGGTGTCATCCTTGACGATCGACTCAACTTCGGGAAACATATCTCTCGTGTTCGCAACAGGGCGGCCTTTATCCTAGGCCGCCTTCATTCTCTGATCTGCAAGCGGAGTAAGATGTCACTTAGAAATAAGCTGACACTCTACAAAACTTGCATCAGACCCGTCATGACGTACGCATCTGTCGCGTTCGCTCATGCCGCATCCTACCGTATCCATAGACTTCAAGTGATTCAGAATCGCTTTATTCGCAAAGCAGTCGGCGCTGAGCCTTATCAGCGCAATTCCGACTTGCACTGCGACTTAGAACTCCCGTCTATCCTTCAGTATATGAAGGACGCCAGCCGTCGTCACTTTGACAAGGCTCCCCATCACCCCAACCCTCTTGTGGTCCAAGCGGCCAACTACGTCCCGACAGTCCCCCCGCTCCGTCGTCGCCGCCCTCGGCATATCTTGGGCGATCCGGACGATTCCATCGCGGCCGTTGTGTCGGCCGCGCTGGGTTCGCCCGTGCTTTCAAACCCTAGCACCAGTTCATATGCTGGTGCAGGTGGACCTTCAGTCTTCGGTATTGGTATTGGGTACCAAATTAGAAGTCATCGTCCTCGCCGGCGAGGACGATTCTTCGTCAGATAGCTTAGGTTGTAGGGACCGAGCTTCACTCCGCCGTCGAGTTTCTTGCCCTTCTTCTCGATGGTGTAGGCTTTGGAACGAGGCAACTAGAGTCATACACACCTCACACACATACACGAAATTCCGCGAGCGCCCACCTCGGGCCCGCGAGAAGTAGCTTTAGCTAGATTAGAGCCTAGTTTAAACGGTTGCACTCGTGCGGCCGGGGCTATTCTCTCTCGATCCTCCCTTTCTCACGGCGACGGCCCAAGCCGAGGTCCGTACCGACGTGGTTCGATCCCACGCGGTGCCCTTGCGCTAGTCGCCACAAACACACTTTTTTCGGGCTGAGCGCCTTCTGCGCTCTCCAACAGTCCGGTGACGCTGTAGAGGTCGCAAGACCAACAGCACGATCCTTCAAAAAAAAAAAAAAAAAAAAAAAAAAAAAAAAAAAAAAAAAAAAAAAAAAAAAAAGTACCGTTTTTTAACAGTCACTTCGCTCAGCGCAGGCACACCGCACGGTTGGTTGTTTGCGTTCATATATCTTTTGTATTACATTAATAATACATAACAATGTCGGGACGCGGTAAGGGTGGTAAAGTTAAGGGGAAGGCAAAGTCGCGTTCCAACCGCGCCGGATTACAGTTTCCCGTCGGTCGTATCCATCGACTTTTGCGCAACGGCAACTACGCCGAGCGCGTTGGCGCCGGAGCGCCCGTGTACCTGGCCGCGGTGATGGAGTATCTGGCCGCCGAGGTGCTCGAGTTGGCCGGTAACGCCGCGAGGGACAACAAGAAGACCAGGATCATCCCGCGCCATCTCCAACTGGCGATCAGGAACGACGAGGAGCTGAACAAGCTGCTCTCCGGCGTGACCATCGCACAGGGTGGCGTGCTGCCGAACATCCAGGCAGTACTCCTGCCCAAGAAGACCGAGAAGAAGGCGTAAGCTCGCCGTGAAATCTGTGAGCACGCTTTTACGCGTCGTTCTTACGGTTCGCAACAAAAGGCCCTTTTCAGGGCCACAACAAGTTTCACGCATCTACTTGGCTCAAATTATTAATACGTACCTAGTATTGTAACAACAAGTGAGCTGTCTCATTTGATGGACGTACAACGGTTTGTTCAAACGAGTTTCGTGTACGTATGTACATTCATGATTTCGTACATACAGATATCTTGGATACGTAATTATTACCTACTACTCGGCGGTAGGGGGGGGGGGCAGTACTTAGTTGTTGTACGTGCACTTAACAGCGCTAGGTGTACACATCGCCTACTACTCTCTTACCTGAGCTAGGATATAAACTCGCACCCGCTCGCTCGCTCGTTGTAACAGGTTGTTATCGGCCGACTGAGACTGCTGGGTGATACGCCTGAAACAGTTAAATGATTAATTGTATAAAAAAATACTTGTAAATTTAGGTACCTATGTATGCCTACTCGATGGTAAGTACGTAGAAAATTACAGTGTTAATACATATGTACGGTATACGTTACATTATTATCATCGAACGTCAGAAGCGGAAGTTAATGAAAAAACAAAAAATATATGTAATAAAAAGGGCGGGTACATAGGGTGTGAGTTGTTTATTATTTATTTATTTATGTAGGTATGTACTTATTCTTTTCGTTGTGTTTTTTTTTTTTTTTTAATCTCATCCAGATGACGCTCTGACTCATCGGGGTTGACGAGAGAGCGGGTCGCGCGCGGCGTCAGTGTGTTTCTATCTCCCTCTAACGCTCTCGCAGCGCCGCTATTGGCCGATAGCCGGCAGTAGTGCTGGTCCCCGTGTACGCGAACGTTTAACGGAGCTTGCAATAAGTACGGATTTCCGCCTCAAACCACCGCATTCTGACTTCGACTCTCGCCGCTCACGGTTGACTGTCGACTGTCGATCACTTTGTTTATTATTATATAATAATCCACTGAATCCAGTATAGTACGATGCCGCCCAAGACTAGCGGGAAGGCCGCCAAGAAATCCGGCAAGGCGCAGAAGAACATCTCCAAGACCGACAAAAAGAAGAAGAAGCACAAGAGGAAGGAGAGCTACGCCATCTACATCTACAAGGTGCTGAAGCAGGTGCACCCCGACACCGGTATCTCCAGCAAGGCCATGTCCATCATGAACTCTTTCGTGAACGACATCTTCGAGCGGATCGCCGCTGAGGCTTCGCGTCTGGCGCACTACAACAAGCGCTCCACCATCACATCGAGGGAGGTGCAGACTTCCGTGAGGCTCCTGCTGCCCGGCGAGCTCGCCAAGCACGCTGTGAGCGAGGGCACAAAGGCCGTCACCAAGTACACCAGCTCTAAGTGAGCGCGGTGATCGCGAACGGTTGACTGATTATTGTCTCTTCACGCAACACAAAACGGCCCTTTTCAGGGCCACAAAACAATTCGAAGCAAATGTGCATAAGATCTTATGCGAAATACGTTATGTTTCCTACGACATGGGCGTTGGTCTGTCTATTTCAAACGTGGTGTTTATTAAGTACATACATAACAATATAATGAGTTATGAGTAGTAATTAAACTTACCTACCCACCTACGTACGTAAATACGGTAAGGTAGTGCCTAGTGGTGGTGTGAAACATTTTATCGCATCGCAGTAAAGAACTTAACCGAGACCATACTAATAGAAATACAGTATATGTACATATTATAATTATATGTTCATGTACATAATTATGTATATAAAAGTACATAATTGTACCTTCAAGCCTAAGCGGCGCGGCGGCGGTGAATTGATGGCGCATGTTAGAGCGAGAGGTCAGATCGCATCGAGTGAAAATGTATAAATAAAACCGGCACGCCCAGGTTGAAAAATTTCAGTTGTAACCGAGCCCCCGGTCGGTGTGGTACGTCGTTCGCGTATTGTTGTTTTTTTAAGAAGTTTTTCAAGTTTTATCGAAATGGCTCGCACCAAGCAGACCGCTCGTAAATCTACCGGTGGTAAGGCGCCGCGTAAACAGCTAGCCACCAAGGCTGCGCGCAAGAGCGCACCGGCCACCGGCGGTGTTAAGAAGCCCCATCGCTACAGGCCCGGTACCGTGGCGCTCCGTGAGATCCGTCGCTACCAGAAGAGCACCGAGCTCCTGATCCGTAAGCTGCCTTTCCAGCGTCTCGTGCGTGAGATCGCCCAGGACTTCAAAACCGATCTCCGTTTCCAGAGCTCCGCCGTAATGGCGCTGCAGGAGGCTAGCGAGGCATACCTGGTCGGTCTGTTCGAAGACACGAACCTTTGCGCGATCCACGCCAAGCGCGTCACCATCATGCCCAAGGATATACAGTTGGCACGCAGAATCAGGGGTGAGCGCGCATAAGTGCGCTGCTCTGTGCTTGATGATATCTGCTTCGTCGGTTTCATAACACCAAAAGGCCCTTTTCAGGGCCACATATGTTTCTTGGTGATATTTTACATAATATCTTAACATGTTTCCGTAGACCAGACGAACAAAGCAAAACGAATATTCAAACTTTTATACTATAAACAAAATGCACGATACAAAACATTTACCGTACTTGGTTAGGGTTGTAGTAGTATGATTGTGTTTACTATCAAGAAGATATGTAGCTAATACAGTTAGTGAAGTAAGAAAAATCAGCAGGCCTGTACACATACATACTGTATGCATACTGCATAGTATACATACTGTACATTAGGAATGTACTAACTTACCGTGATAAATAAAAGAGTTTTTTTTTTTTTTTTTTTTACCTTTAGTAAAAAGAACGGTTAGCAGTAATTCTTTCTGGCTACTATGAGGCAGGCACACGAGCTATAACGGATAGATTCCTCATTGTGCATACATCCCCCCCCCCCCCCCCCCCCGCACCGGCGTGCGTGTTCCCGTCCCGCTCGCGCACGAACGAATAACGATTTTGTATAAATATAAGCTCAACGTGCTTATTCGACTTGTCTCCAGTCGTCCGTCCGCCGGCAACGTACGAAGCGAGAAGACGTGTATTTTTTTTTTGTGTCTATCTAAACAGTAATCTTGAAAGATGACCGGTCGCGGTAAAGGAGGCAAAGGCCTGGGGAAAGGTGGCGCCAAGCGTCACAGGAAAGTGCTTCGCGATAACATCCAGGGTATCACTAAGCCGGCCATCCGTCGTCTGGCGCGCAGAGGCGGCGTGAAGCGTATTTCCGGCTTGATCTACGAAGAGACCAGAGGTGTGCTTAAGGTGTTCCTCGAGAATGTGATCCGCGACGCCGTCACTTACACCGAGCACGCGAAGAGGAAGACCGTCACCGCTATGGATGTTGTGTACGCTCTGAAGCGTCAAGGCCGCACCCTCTACGGTTTCGGTGGTTAGTTGGGAGTCCGCTCTCCTATCCTCCTCGAGACTCGTCAAGGAAAACAAAAAAGGCCCTTTTCAGGGCCGCATACGAATCGATACATAATGTCAAATGTTGTTATTGTTTCACTTGAACTGCACCAACTTAAAATATTCAAACGCATACATATAAGGTTCATCATCATTCTTGCCAACATAAGTTTAGATTGCAATATCCTATAATAAGTAGAGAGAAGGAAGGACCTACCTAGTTGCTTGCTTGCTGCCGCTGCTTCTTCTTCGTTATCTATATAGAATACGAACAAACGGTTTACGGCACGCATCGCACGCAAGGGCTTCTTGAACTGCCTGCCGATCAAGCGCATTAATTAATTAATACATACACGCTAGGGTATGTACTAACCGGTTGTTGTTGTTATTTAAACGATAGGGGCAATGTGATTCTTTTAGGTTTTAATAAAAATAAGTATATTATGCACTCGCTTGTTGGTGTACGTACCGACTACTTACCTACTGCTGAGTACTAAGCACAACGACATGCGGTCGGTCCGACAGAATTGGTTAGTTTAGTGTACCTGTTTTATAAATTTAAACAAGAAACTAATAATAACCCTTGTTAATATTAACATTTTTAATTCTGCTTTTCGAATTGTCTACCGTAGAGCAAAACTTACACGTCCTGCACGAAGACATCCATCTGTAGTCGGAAACTGTTCGAGGTGTTTTACGAGCACCGGAATATCGGTCGTTTTATATGATTAATACGTTAAAATTTACATAGTTCTCGTGGTATATAATGAAAACGATATCTTTGGTGTTTATTTATCGTGTGTAACGACGGCAATTTATTTATTTTATAGAGAAATATCAATTTTAAACATGACGCGACCTATTCGACGCCAGCAGTGGCTCGAATAAATCGATTTATAATTTTAACCGAGGATTGTTAGCACTTAATGTTATTATGTACGCGTGATCATGTTCAAAATGTACCAAATGACACCTTCACCGGGCGAGGTTTAGTATCAAAATTATTTAAAAACACTATTTAATCAGAGCGATGTTAGTGAAAAGTCACGAGCGTTCTTACGAGAAATCGTCTCTCGACTGTGGTGCTCTCTTTACGGTAAAGATTCATCAACAAACAGTAAATGTACGTCGTTGCAATTTTTATTGTACCTTATCGCTCGCGATTTTCGTGTGTTTATTGTACTACTTGATCGCAAGGTAACTAAATAAAAACCACCCTATCTATATAAAATGGCAGACACAGCAGTAGCAGCAGAGGCTCCCGCTCCTGCGACCCCAGCGAAGAAGCCCAAGGCATCCGCCGCCGGCGCGGGTGCGAAGAAACCGAAGGCTAAACCGACACACCCGAAGACATCGGAAATGGTGAACAACGCCATCAAGGAGCTGAAAGAGCGCAGCGGTTCGTCGCTGAAGGCTATCAAGAAATATATAGCGGCCCAGTACAAGGTGGACGCAGAGAAACTAGCACCGTTCATCAGGAAGTATCTTAAGAGCGCCGTCGAGTCCGGCGCGCTGATCCAGACCAAGGGCAAGGGCGCATCGGGCAGCTTCAAGTTGGAATCGAAGTCGTCCGCGGCTAAGAAACCCGCCGCTTCGAAGGCCGCCCCCAAGGCGGCGAGCGCGAAGGAGAGCGCCGCCGCCGCGGCGTCCGCGAAGTCTTCGAAGAAGGCCGCCGCGTCGACGTCCGCGTCCCGAGGCAGGAAGGCCGCCGCCGGTGGAGCAGCGTCCTCGCCCGCAAAGTCGAAGCCGTCCGCGGCGACCAGGGACAAGAAGGCCGCCGCCGCTAAGAAGAAGCCCGCCGCCGCCGCCGCGAAGAAGGCTGCATCCGCACCGGCCAAGGCGAAGAGCGCCGCCGCCCCGAAAGCCAAAAAGACCGCCAAGCCGCCCACCAAGAAGCCGAAAGCGCCGAAACCGAAGAGGGCCGCCGCCACCCCCAAATCGAAGGCCGCAGCCACCAAGAAGGCATCCGCGGCCAAGAAGTAACGAGCTTGCGGGGCGCGACGGCGCGCAGTGTCGTCCACGCGAGAGTAAGTGTGTCGTGTCGTGTTGTGTTCGTGCGTGGTCGCCTCGGTCGATCTCGAGAAACGGAACACGAGACGGGCAAAGAAGACGAGGCGGCGGCGGCAGCAGCAGCAGCAGCAGCACCGCCACCACCACCACCACCACCACCACCACCACCACCACCGCGCACCGCCTCTCCAACCCACAATGCTTGTTTGCGCGAGGGGAGGATGCTTCCTCTCGTCACAACTCGCGCACCAAAAAGCCCTTTTCAGGGCTAACATATTGTTCTCGAAAGCACGCCCGCCGCCCCCCGTACGGAGGGCGCGGGCGTAGCGCGTACATTGTTTCCTATAACGACACCACAAAACAAAGGTCTTCTAAACAAACGTTATTATTGTTGCACCTACTACTAGGTGTGATAACAGATCGCGGAACCATACATACGCATAAGTATAAAACTGCTTAAAACACACAACAGACTCTTCGCAATCGCTTAGCGTATTTATTCTTTATCTCTAAACGCGATTTTTTTTTTTTTTCCTCCTGTTCTTGATATCTCTAAAATAAATCTATAACCTAACCTAACCTAACGAACACCGCCCGCCCGACCGCCCGACTGCCCTAAAAACTAAACCGAACCATGTAGATTGTAGTAATAGTGTAATAGGTACATAATCAAAACTCGTTCTTATTTTTGATACATACATACATACATACATACATACTTTAAACGTCACAATATATTATAATAATATATAGAGTAAAACAACAAAAAATATATATTAATGTGTACATAATAACAATTATTTGATAATACTCAGTACACACGCATATATACATACATATATTAATTATACTATATCTAGATACAATTATATAGTAACACATTACAAAACTACATAACTGCGATGCGAATTTGTTGAAGCTTTATTATTGGCTTAACGTGTCCTCGTGTCTCGTCACAGTGTGGACGCGTTCCGAGAGAGAGCGCGCGTACATAAATATAAAACGGAACAGTACCGTTTTTTAACAGTCACTTCGCTCAGCGCAGGCACACCGCACGGTTGGTTGTTTGCGTTCATATATCTTTTGTATTACATTAATAATACATAACAATGTCGGGACGCGGTAAGGGTGGTAAAGTTAAGGGGAAGGCAAAGTCGCGTTCCAACCGCGCCGGATTACAGTTTCCCGTCGGTCGTATCCATCGACTTTTGCGCAACGGCAACTACGCCGAGCGCGTTGGCGCCGGAGCGCCCGTGTACCTGGCCGCGGTGATGGAGTATCTGGCCGCCGAGGTGCTCGAGTTGGCCGGTAACGCCGCGAGGGACAACAAGAAGACCAGGATCATCCCGCGCCATCTCCAACTGGCGATCAGGAACGACGAGGAGCTGAACAAGCTGCTCTCCGGCGTGACCATCGCACAGGGTGGCGTGCTGCCGAACATCCAGGCAGTACTCCTGCCCAAGAAGACCGAGAAGAAGGCGTAAGCTCGCCGTGAAATCTGTGAGCACGCTTTTACGCGTCGTTCTTACGGTTCGCAACAAAAGGCCCTTTTCAGGGCCACAACAAGTTTCACGCATCTACTTGGCTCAAATTATTAATACGTACCTAGTATTGTAACAACAAGTGAGCTGTCTCATTTGATGGACGTACAACGGTTTGTTCAAACGAGTTTCGTGTACGTATGTACATTCATGATTTCGTACATACAGATATCTTGGATACGTAATTATTACCTACTACTCGGCGGTAGGGGGGGGGGGGGGGGCAGTACTTAGTTGTTGTACGTGCACTTAACAGCGCTAGGTGTACACATCGCCTACTACTCTCTTACCTGAGCTAGGATATAAACTCGCACCCGTCGCTCGCTCGCTCGTTGTAACAGGTTGTTATCGGCCGACTGAGACTGCTGGGTGATACGCCTGAAACAGTTAAATGATTAATTGTATAAAAAAATACTTGTAAATTTAGGTACCTATGTATGCCTACTCGATGGTAAGTACGTAGAAAATTACAGTGTTAATACATATGTACGGTATACGTTACATTATTATCATCGAACGTCAGAAGCGGAAGTTAATGAAAAAACAAAAAATATATGTAATAAAAAGGGCGGGTACATAGGGTGTGAGTTGTTTATTATTTATTTATTTATGTAGGTATGTACTTATTCTTTTCGTTGTGTTTTTTTTTTTTTTTTAATCTCATCCAGATGACGCTCTGACTCATCGGGGTTGACGAGAGAGCGGGTCGCGCGCGGCGTCAGTGTGTTTCTATCTCCCTCTAACGCTCTCGCAGCGCCGCTATTGGCCGATAGCCGGCAGTAGTGCTGGTCCCCGTGTACGCGAACGTTTAACGGAGCTTGCAATAAGTACGGATTTCCGCCTCAAACCACCGCATTCTGACTTCGACTCTCGCCGCTCACGGTTGACTGTCGACTGTCGATCACTTTGTTTATTATTATATAATAATCCACTGAATCCAGTATAGTACGATGCCGCCCAAGACTAGCGGGAAGGCCGCCAAGAAATCCGGCAAGGCGCAGAAGAACATCTCCAAGACCGACAAAAAGAAGAAGAAGCACAAGAGGAAGGAGAGCTACGCCATCTACATCTACAAGGTGCTGAAGCAGGTGCACCCCGACACCGGTATCTCCAGCAAGGCCATGTCCATCATGAACTCTTTCGTGAACGACATCTTCGAGCGGATCGCCGCTGAGGCTTCGCGTCTGGCGCACTACAACAAGCGCTCCACCATCACATCGAGGGAGGTGCAGACTTCCGTGAGGCTCCTGCTGCCCGGCGAGCTCGCCAAGCACGCTGTGAGCGAGGGCACAAAGGCCGTCACCAAGTACACCAGCTCTAAGTGAGCGCGGTGATCGCGAACGGTTGACTGATTATTGTCTCTTCACGCAACACAAAACGGCCCTTTTCAGGGCCACAAAACAATTCGAAGCAAATGTGCATAAGATCTTATGCGAAATACGTTATGTTTCCTACGACATGGGCGTTGGTCTGTCTATTTCAAACGTGGTGTTTATTAAGTACATACATAACAATATAATGAGTTATGAGTAGTAATTAAACTTACCTACCCACCTACGTACGTAAATACGGTAAGGTAGTGCCTAGTGGTGGTGTGAAACATTTTATCGCATCGCAGTAAAGAACTTAACCGAGACCATACTAATAGAAATACAGTATATGTACATATTATAATTATATGTTCATGTACATAATTATGTATATAAAAGTACATAATTGTACCTTCAAGCCTAAGCGGCGCGGCGGCGGTGAATTGATGGCGCATGTTAGAGCGAGAGGTCAGATCGCATCGAGTGAAAATGTATAAATAAAACCGGCACGCCCAGGTTGAAAAATTTCAGTTGTAACCGAGCCCCCGGTCGGTGTGGTACGTCGTTCGCGTATTGTTGTTTTTTTAAGAAGTTTTTCAAGTTTTATCGAAATGGCTCGCACCAAGCAGACCGCTCGTAAATCTACCGGTGGTAAGGCGCCGCGTAAACAGCTAGCCACCAAGGCTGCGCGCAAGAGCGCACCGGCCACCGGCGGTGTTAAGAAGCCCCATCGCTACAGGCCCGGTACCGTGGCGCTCCGTGAGATCCGTCGCTACCAGAAGAGCACCGAGCTCCTGATCCGTAAGCTGCCTTTCCAGCGTCTCGTGCGTGAGATCGCCCAGGACTTCAAAACCGATCTCCGTTTCCAGAGCTCCGCCGTAATGGCGCTGCAGGAGGCTAGCGAGGCATACCTGGTCGGTCTGTTCGAAGACACGAACCTTTGCGCGATCCACGCCAAGCGCGTCACCATCATGCCCAAGGATATACAGTTGGCACGCAGAATCAGGGGTGAGCGCGCATAAGTGCGCTGCTCTGTGCTTGATGATATCTGCTTCGTCGGTTTCATAACACCAAAAGGCCCTTTTCAGGGCCACATATGTTTCTTGGTGATATTTTACATAATATCTTAACATGTTTCCGTAGACCAGACGAACAAAGCAAAACGAATATTCAAACTTTTATACTATAAACAAAATGCACGATACAAAACATTTACCGTACTTGGTTAGGGTTGTAGTAGTATGATTGTGTTTACTATCAAGAAGATATGTAGCTAATACAGTTAGTGAAGTAAGAAAAATCAGCAGGCCTGTACACATACATACTGTATGCATACTGCATAGTATACATACTGTACATTAGGAATGTACTAACTTACCGTGATAAATAAAAGAGTTTTTTTTTTTTTTTTTTTTACCTTTAGTAAAAAGAACGGTTAGCAGTAATTCTTTCTGGCTACTATGAGGCAGGCACACGAGCTATAACGGATAGATTCCTCATTGTGCATACATCCCCCCCCCCCCCCCCCCCGCACCGGCGTGCGTGTTCCCGTCCCGCTCGCGCACGAACGAATAACGATTTTGTATAAATATAAGCTCAACGTGCTTATTCGACTTGTCTCCAGTCGTCCGTCCGCCGGCAACGTACGAAGCGAGAAGACGTGTATTTTTTTTTTGTGTCTATCTAAACAGTAATCTTGAAAGATGACCGGTCGCGGTAAAGGAGGCAAAGGCCTGGGGAAAGGTGGCGCCAAGCGTCACAGGAAAGTGCTTCGCGATAACATCCAGGGTATCACTAAGCCGGCCATCCGTCGTCTGGCGCGCAGAGGCGGCGTGAAGCGTATTTCCGGCTTGATCTACGAAGAGACCAGAGGTGTGCTTAAGGTGTTCCTCGAGAATGTGATCCGCGACGCCGTCACTTACACCGAGCACGCGAAGAGGAAGACCGTCACCGCTATGGATGTTGTGTACGCTCTGAAGCGTCAAGGCCGCACCCTCTACGGTTTCGGTGGTTAGTTGGGAGTCCGCTCTCCTATCCTCCTCGAGACTCGTCAAGGAAAACAAAAAAGGCCCTTTTCAGGGCCGCATACGAATCGATACATAATGTCAAATGTTGTTATTGTTTCACTTGAACTGCACCAACTTAAAATATTCAAACGCATACATATAAGGTTCATCATCATTCTTGCCAACATAAGTTTAGATTGCAATATCCTATAATAAGTAGAGAGAAGGAAGGACCTACCTAGTTGCTTGCTTGCTGCCGCTGCTTCTTCTTCGTTATCTATATAGAATACGAACAAACGGTTTACGGCACGCATCGCACGCAAGGGCTTCTTGAACTGCCTGCCGATCAAGCGCATTAATTAATTAATACATACACGCTAGGGTATGTACTAACCGGTTGTTGTTGTTATTTAAACGATAGGGGCAATGTGATTCTTTTAGGTTTTAATAAAAATAAGTATATTATGCACTCGCTTGTTGGTGTACGTACCGACTACTTACCTACTGCTGAGTACTAAGCACAACGACATGCGGTCGGTCCGACAGAATTGGTTAGTTTAGTGTACCTGTTTTATAAATTTAAACAAGAAACTAATAATAACCCTTGTTAATATTAACATTTTTAATTCTGCTTTTCGAATTGTCTACCGTAGAGCAAAACTTACACGTCCTGCACGAAGACATCCATCTGTAGTCGGAAACTGTTCGAGGTGTTTTACGAGCACCGGAATATCGGTCGTTTTATATGATTAATACGTTAAAATTTACATAGTTCTCGTGGTATATAATGAAAACGATATCTTTGGTGTTTATTTATCGTGTGTAACGACGGCAATTTATTTATTTTATAGAGAAATATCAATTTTAAACATGACGCGACCTATTCGACGCCAGCAGTGGCTCGAATAAATCGATTTATAATTTTAACCGAGGATTGTTAGCACTTAATGTTATTATGTACGCGTGATCATGTTCAAAATGTACCAAATGACACCTTCACCGGGCGAGGTTTAGTATCAAAATTATTTAAAAACACTATTTAATCAGAGCGATGTTAGTGAAAAGTCACGAGCGTTCTTACGAGAAATCGTCTCTCGACTGTGGTGCTCTCTTTACGGTAAAGATTCATCAACAAACAGTAAATGTACGTCGTTGCAATTTTTATTGTACCTTATCGCTCGCGATTTTCGTGTGTTTATTGTACTACTTGATCGCAAGGTAACTAAATAAAAACCACCCTATCTATATAAAATGGCAGACACAGCAGTAGCAGCAGAGGCTCCCGCTCCTGCGACCCCAGCGAAGAAGCCCAAGGCATCCGCCGCCGGCGCGGGTGCGAAGAAACCGAAGGCTAAACCGACACACCCGAAGACATCGGAAATGGTGAACAACGCCATCAAGGAGCTGAAAGAGCGCAGCGGTTCGTCGCTGAAGGCTATCAAGAAATATATAGCGGCCCAGTACAAGGTGGACGCAGAGAAACTAGCACCGTTCATCAGGAAGTATCTTAAGAGCGCCGTCGAGTCCGGCGCGCTGATCCAGACCAAGGGCAAGGGCGCATCGGGCAGCTTCAAGTTGGAATCGAAGTCGTCCGCGGCTAAGAAACCCGCCGCTTCGAAGGCCGCCCCCAAGGCGGCGAGCGCGAAGGAGAGCGCCGCCGCCGCGGCGTCCGCGAAGTCTTCGAAGAAGGCCGCCGCGTCGACGTCCGCGTCCCGAGGCAGGAAGGCCGCCGCCGGTGGAGCAGCGTCCTCGCCCGCAAAGTCGAAGCCGTCCGCGGCGACCAGGGACAAGAAGGCCGCCGCCGCTAAGAAGAAGCCCGCCGCCGCCGCCGCGAAGAAGGCTGCATCCGCACCGGCCAAGGCGAAGAGCGCCGCCGCCCCGAAAGCCAAAAAGACCGCCAAGCCGCCCACCAAGAAGCCGAAAGCGCCGAAACCGAAGAGGGCCGCCGCCACCCCCAAATCGAAGGCCGCAGCCACCAAGAAGGCATCCGCGGCCAAGAAGTAACGAGCTTGCGGGGCGCGACGGCGCGCAGTGTCGTCCACGCGAGAGTAAGTGTGTCGTGTCGTGTTGTGTTCGTGCGTGGTCGCCTCGGTCGATCTCGAGAAACGGAACACGAGACGGGCAAAGAAGACGAGGCGGCGGCGGCAGCAGCAGCAGCAGCAGCACCGCCACCACCACCACCACCACCACCACCACCACCACCACCGCGCACCGCCTCTCCAACCCACAATGCTTGTTTGCGCGAGGGGAGGATGCTTCCTCTCGTCACAACTCGCGCACCAAAAAGCCCTTTTCAGGGCTAACATATTGTTCTCGAAAGCACGCCCGCCGCCCCCCGTACGGAGGGCGCGGGCGTAGCGCGTACATTGTTTCCTATAACGACACCACAAAACAAAGGTCTTCTAAACAAACGTTATTATTGTTGCACCTACTACTAGGTGTGATAACAGATCGCGGAACCATACATACGCATAAGTATAAAACTGCTTAAAACACACAACAGACTCTTCGCAATCGCTTAGCGTATTTATTCTTTATCTCTAAACGCGATTTTTTTTTTTTTTCCTCCTGTTCTTGATATCTCTAAAATAAATCTATAACCTAACCTAACCTAACGAACACCGCCCGCCCGACCGCCCGACTGCCCTAAAAACTAAACCGAACCATGTAGATTGTAGTAATAGTGTAATAGGTACATAATCAAAACTCGTTCTTATTTTTGATACATACATACATACATACATACATACTTTAAACGTCACAATATATTATAATAATATATAGAGTAAAACAACAAAAAATATATATTAATGTGTACATAATAACAATTATTTGATAATACTCAGTACACACGCATATATACATACATATATTAATTATACTATATCTAGATACAATTATATAGTAACACATTACAAAACTACATAACTGCGATGCGAATTTGTTGAAGCTTTATTATTGGCTTAACGTGTCCTCGTGTCTCGTCACAGTGTGGACGCGTTCCGAGAGAGAGCGCGCGTACATAAATATAAAACGGAACAGTACCGTTTTTTAACAGTCACTTCGCTCAGCGCAGGCACACCGCACGGTTGGTTGTTTGCGTTCATATATCTTTTGTATTACATTAATAATACATAACAATGTCGGGACGCGGTAAGGGTGGTAAAGTTAAGGGGAAGGCAAAGTCGCGTTCCAACCGCGCCGGATTACAGTTTCCCGTCGGTCGTATCCATCGACTTTTGCGCAACGGCAACTACGCCGAGCGCGTTGGCGCCGGAGCGCCCGTGTACCTGGCCGCGGTGATGGAGTATCTGGCCGCCGAGGTGCTCGAGTTGGCCGGTAACGCCGCGAGGGACAACAAGAAGACCAGGATCATCCCGCGCCATCTCCAACTGGCGATCAGGAACGACGAGGAGCTGAACAAGCTGCTCTCCGGCGTGACCATCGCACAGGGTGGCGTGCTGCCGAACATCCAGGCAGTACTCCTGCCCAAGAAGACCGAGAAGAAGGCGTAAGCTCGCCGTGAAATCTGTGAGCACGCTTTTACGCGTCGTTCTTACGGTTCGCAACAAAAGGCCCTTTTCAGGGCCACAACAAGTTTCACGCATCTACTTGGCTCAAATTATTAATACGTACCTAGTATTGTAACAACAAGTGAGCTGTCTCATTTGATGGACGTACAACGGTTTGTTCAAACGAGTTTCGTGTACGTATGTACATTCATGATTTCGTACATACAGATATCTTGGATACGTAATTATTACCTACTACTCGGCGGTAGGGGGGGGGGGGGGGGCAGTACTTAGTTGTTGTACGTGCACTTAACAGCGCTAGGTGTACACATCGCCTACTACTCTCTTACCTGAGCTAGGATATAAACTCGCACCCGTCGCTCGCTCGCTCGTTGTAACAGGTTGTTATCGGCCGACTGAGACTGCTGGGTGATACGCCTGAAACAGTTAAATGATTAATTGTATAAAAAAATACTTGTAAATTTAGGTACCTATGTATGCCTACTCGATGGTAAGTACGTAGAAAATTACAGTGTTAATACATATGTACGGTATACGTTACATTATTATCATCGAACGTCAGAAGCGGAAGTTAATGAAAAAACAAAAAATATATGTAATAAAAAGGGCGGGTACATAGGGTGTGAGTTGTTTATTATTTATTTATTTATGTAGGTATGTACTTATTCTTTTCGTTGTGTTTTTTTTTTTTTTTTAATCTCATCCAGATGACGCTCTGACTCATCGGGGTTGACGAGAGAGCGGGTCGCGCGCGGCGTCAGTGTGTTTCTATCTCCCTCTAACGCTCTCGCAGCGCCGCTATTGGCCGATAGCCGGCAGTAGTGCTGGTCCCCGTGTACGCGAACGTTTAACGGAGCTTGCAATAAGTACGGATTTCCGCCTCAAACCACCGCATTCTGACTTCGACTCTCGCCGCTCACGGTTGACTGTCGACTGTCGATCACTTTGTTTATTATTATATAATAATCCACTGAATCCAGTATAGTACGATGCCGCCCAAGACTAGCGGGAAGGCCGCCAAGAAATCCGGCAAGGCGCAGAAGAACATCTCCAAGACCGACAAAAAGAAGAAGAAGCACAAGAGGAAGGAGAGCTACGCCATCTACATCTACAAGGTGCTGAAGCAGGTGCACCCCGACACCGGTATCTCCAGCAAGGCCATGTCCATCATGAACTCTTTCGTGAACGACATCTTCGAGCGGATCGCCGCTGAGGCTTCGCGTCTGGCGCACTACAACAAGCGCTCCACCATCACATCGAGGGAGGTGCAGACTTCCGTGAGGCTCCTGCTGCCCGGCGAGCTCGCCAAGCACGCTGTGAGCGAGGGCACAAAGGCCGTCACCAAGTACACCAGCTCTAAGTGAGCGCGGTGATCGCGAACGGTTGACTGATTATTGTCTCTTCACGCAACACAAAACGGCCCTTTTCAGGGCCACAAAACAATTCGAAGCAAATGTGCATAAGATCTTATGCGAAATACGTTATGTTTCCTACGACATGGGCGTTGGTCTGTCTATTTCAAACGTGGTGTTTATTAAGTACATACATAACAATATAATGAGTTATGAGTAGTAATTAAACTTACCTACCCACCTACGTACGTAAATACGGTAAGGTAGTGCCTAGTGGTGGTGTGAAACATTTTATCGCATCGCAGTAAAGAACTTAACCGAGACCATACTAATAGAAATACAGTATATGTACATATTATAATTATATGTTCATGTACATAATTATGTATATAAAAGTACATAATTGTACCTTCAAGCCTAAGCGGCGCGGCGGCGGTGAATTGATGGCGCATGTTAGAGCGAGAGGTCAGATCGCATCGAGTGAAAATGTATAAATAAAACCGGCACGCCCAGGTTGAAAAATTTCAGTTGTAACCGAGCCCCCGGTCGGTGTGGTACGTCGTTCGCGTATTGTTGTTTTTTTAAGAAGTTTTTCAAGTTTTATCGAAATGGCTCGCACCAAGCAGACCGCTCGTAAATCTACCGGTGGTAAGGCGCCGCGTAAACAGCTAGCCACCAAGGCTGCGCGCAAGAGCGCACCGGCCACCGGCGGTGTTAAGAAGCCCCATCGCTACAGGCCCGGTACCGTGGCGCTCCGTGAGATCCGTCGCTACCAGAAGAGCACCGAGCTCCTGATCCGTAAGCTGCCTTTCCAGCGTCTCGTGCGTGAGATCGCCCAGGACTTCAAAACCGATCTCCGTTTCCAGAGCTCCGCCGTAATGGCGCTGCAGGAGGCTAGCGAGGCATACCTGGTCGGTCTGTTCGAAGACACGAACCTTTGCGCGATCCACGCCAAGCGCGTCACCATCATGCCCAAGGATATACAGTTGGCACGCAGAATCAGGGGTGAGCGCGCATAAGTGCGCTGCTCTGTGCTTGATGATATCTGCTTCGTCGGTTTCATAACACCAAAAGGCCCTTTTCAGGGCCACATATGTTTCTTGGTGATATTTTACATAATATCTTAACATGTTTCCGTAGACCAGACGAACAAAGCAAAACGAATATTCAAACTTTTATACTATAAACAAAATGCACGATACAAAACATTTACCGTACTTGGTTAGGGTTGTAGTAGTATGATTGTGTTTACTATCAAGAAGATATGTAGCTAATACAGTTAGTGAAGTAAGAAAAATCAGCAGGCCTGTACACATACATACTGTATGCATACTGCATAGTATACATACTGTACATTAGGAATGTACTAACTTACCGTGATAAATAAAAGAGTTTTTTTTTTTTTTTTTTTTACCTTTAGTAAAAAGAACGGTTAGCAGTAATTCTTTCTGGCTACTATGAGGCAGGCACACGAGCTATAACGGATAGATTCCTCATTGTGCATACATCCCCCCCCCCCCCCCCCCCCGCACCGGCGTGCGTGTTCCCGTCCCGCTCGCGCACGAACGAATAACGATTTTGTATAAATATAAGCTCAACGTGCTTATTCGACTTGTCTCCAGTCGTCCGTCCGCCGGCAACGTACGAAGCGAGAAGACGTGTATTTTTTTTTTGTGTCTATCTAAACAGTAATCTTGAAAGATGACCGGTCGCGGTAAAGGAGGCAAAGGCCTGGGGAAAGGTGGCGCCAAGCGTCACAGGAAAGTGCTTCGCGATAACATCCAGGGTATCACTAAGCCGGCCATCCGTCGTCTGGCGCGCAGAGGCGGCGTGAAGCGTATTTCCGGCTTGATCTACGAAGAGACCAGAGGTGTGCTTAAGGTGTTCCTCGAGAATGTGATCCGCGACGCCGTCACTTACACCGAGCACGCGAAGAGGAAGACCGTCACCGCTATGGATGTTGTGTACGCTCTGAAGCGTCAAGGCCGCACCCTCTACGGTTTCGGTGGTTAGTTGGGAGTCCGCTCTCCTATCCTCCTCGAGACTCGTCAAGGAAAACAAAAAAGGCCCTTTTCAGGGCCGCATACGAATCGATACATAATGTCAAATGTTGTTATTGTTTCACTTGAACTGCACCAACTTAAAATATTCAAACGCATACATATAAGGTTCATCATCATTCTTGCCAACATAAGTTTAGATTGCAATATCCTATAATAAGTAGAGAGAAGGAAGGACCTACCTAGTTGCTTGCTTGCTGCCGCTGCTTCTTCTTCGTTATCTATATAGAATACGAACAAACGGTTTACGGCACGCATCGCACGCAAGGGCTTCTTGAACTGCCTGCCGATCAAGCGCATTAATTAATTAATACATACACGCTAGGGTATGTACTAACCGGTTGTTGTTGTTATTTAAACGATAGGGGCAATGTGATTCTTTTAGGTTTTAATAAAAATAAGTATATTATGCACTCGCTTGTTGGTGTACGTACCGACTACTTACCTACTGCTGAGTACTAAGCACAACGACATGCGGTCGGTCCGACAGAATTGGTTAGTTTAGTGTACCTGTTTTATAAATTTAAACAAGAAACTAATAATAACCCTTGTTAATATTAACATTTTTAATTCTGCTTTTCGAATTGTCTACCGTAGAGCAAAACTTACACGTCCTGCACGAAGACATCCATCTGTAGTCGGAAACTGTTCGAGGTGTTTTACGAGCACCGGAATATCGGTCGTTTTATATGATTAATACGTTAAAATTTACATAGTTCTCGTGGTATATAATGAAAACGATATCTTTGGTGTTTATTTATCGTGTGTAACGACGGCAATTTATTTATTTTATAGAGAAATATCAATTTTAAACATGACGCGACCTATTCGACGCCAGCAGTGGCTCGAATAAATCGATTTATAATTTTAACCGAGGATTGTTAGCACTTAATGTTATTATGTACGCGTGATCATGTTCAAAATGTACCAAATGACACCTTCACCGGGCGAGGTTTAGTATCAAAATTATTTAAAAACACTATTTAATCAGAGCGATGTTAGTGAAAAGTCACGAGCGTTCTTACGAGAAATCGTCTCTCGACTGTGGTGCTCTCTTTACGGTAAAGATTCATCAACAAACAGTAAATGTACGTCGTTGCAATTTTTATTGTACCTTATCGCTCGCGATTTTCGTGTGTTTATTGTACTACTTGATCGCAAGGTAACTAAATAAAAACCACCCTATCTATATAAAATGGCAGACACAGCAGTAGCAGCAGAGGCTCCCGCTCCTGCGACCCCAGCGAAGAAGCCCAAGGCATCCGCCGCCGGCGCGGGTGCGAAGAAACCGAAGGCTAAACCGACACACCCGAAGACATCGGAAATGGTGAACAACGCCATCAAGGAGCTGAAAGAGCGCAGCGGTTCGTCGCTGAAGGCTATCAAGAAATATATAGCGGCCCAGTACAAGGTGGACGCAGAGAAACTAGCACCGTTCATCAGGAAGTATCTTAAGAGCGCCGTCGAGTCCGGCGCGCTGATCCAGACCAAGGGCAAGGGCGCATCGGGCAGCTTCAAGTTGGAATCGAAGTCGTCCGCGGCTAAGAAACCCGCCGCTTCGAAGGCCGCCCCCAAGGCGGCGAGCGCGAAGGAGAGCGCCGCCGCCGCGGCGTCCGCGAAGTCTTCGAAGAAGGCCGCCGCGTCGACGTCCGCGTCCCGAGGCAGGAAGGCCGCCGCCGGTGGAGCAGCGTCCTCGCCCGCAAAGTCGAAGCCGTCCGCGGCGACCAGGGACAAGAAGGCCGCCGCCGCTAAGAAGAAGCCCGCCGCCGCCGCCGCGAAGAAGGCTGCATCCGCACCGGCCAAGGCGAAGAGCGCCGCCGCCCCGAAAGCCAAAAAGACCGCCAAGCCGCCCACCAAGAAGCCGAAAGCGCCGAAACCGAAGAGGGCCGCCGCCACCCCCAAATCGAAGGCCGCAGCCACCAAGAAGGCATCCGCGGCCAAGAAGTAACGAGCTTGCGGGGCGCGACGGCGCGCAGTGTCGTCCACGCGAGAGTAAGTGTGTCGTGTCGTGTTGTGTTCGTGCGTGGTCGCCTCGGTCGATCTCGAGAAACGGAACACGAGACGGGCAAAGAAGACGAGGCGGCGGCGGCAGCAGCAGCAGCAGCAGCACCGCCACCACCACCACCACCACCACCACCACCACCACCACCGCGCACCGCCTCTCCAACCCACAATGCTTGTTTGCGCGAGGGGAGGATGCTTCCTCTCGTCACAACTCGCGCACCAAAAAGCCCTTTTCAGGGCTAACATATTGTTCTCGAAAGCACGCCCGCCGCCCCCCGTACGGAGGGCGCGGGCGTAGCGCGTACATTGTTTCCTATAACGACACCACAAAACAAAGGTCTTCTAAACAAACGTTATTATTGTTGCACCTACTACTAGGTGTGATAACAGATCGCGGAACCATACATACGCATAAGTATAAAACTGCTTAAAACACACAACAGACTCTTCGCAATCGCTTAGCGTATTTATTCTTTATCTCTAAACGCGATTTTTTTTTTTTTTCCTCCTGTTCTTGATATCTCTAAAATAAATCTATAACCTAACCTAACCTAACGAACACCGCCCGCCCGACCGCCCGACTGCCCTAAAAACTAAACCGAACCATGTAGATTGTAGTAATAGTGTAATAGGTACATAATCAAAACTCGTTCTTATTTTTGATACATACATACATACATACATACATACTTTAAACGTCACAATATATTATAATAATATATAGAGTAAAACAACAAAAAATATATATTAATGTGTACATAATAACAATTATTTGATAATACTCAGTACACACGCATATATACATACATATATTAATTATACTATATCTAGATACAATTATATAGTAACACATTACAAAACTACATAACTGCGATGCGAATTTGTTGAAGCTTTATTATTGGCTTAACGTGTCCTCGTGTCTCGTCACAGTGTGGACGCGTTCCGAGAGAGAGCGCGCGTACATAAATATAAAACGGAACAGTACCGTTTTTTAACAGTCACTTCGCTCAGCGCAGGCACACCGCACGGTTGGTTGTTTGCGTTCATATATCTTTTGTATTACATTAATAATACATAACAATGTCGGGACGCGGTAAGGGTGGTAAAGTTAAGGGGAAGGCAAAGTCGCGTTCCAACCGCGCCGGATTACAGTTTCCCGTCGGTCGTATCCATCGACTTTTGCGCAACGGCAACTACGCCGAGCGCGTTGGCGCCGGAGCGCCCGTGTACCTGGCCGCGGTGATGGAGTATCTGGCCGCCGAGGTGCTCGAGTTGGCCGGTAACGCCGCGAGGGACAACAAGAAGACCAGGATCATCCCGCGCCATCTCCAACTGGCGATCAGGAACGACGAGGAGCTGAACAAGCTGCTCTCCGGCGTGACCATCGCACAGGGTGGCGTGCTGCCGAACATCCAGGCAGTACTCCTGCCCAAGAAGACCGAGAAGAAGGCGTAAGCTCGCCGTGAAATCTGTGAGCACGCTTTTACGCGTCGTTCTTACGGTTCGCAACAAAAGGCCCTTTTCAGGGCCACAACAAGTTTCACGCATCTACTTGGCTCAAATTATTAATACGTACCTAGTATTGTAACAACAAGTGAGCTGTCTCATTTGATGGACGTACAACGGTTTGTTCAAACGAGTTTCGTGTACGTATGTACATTCATGATTTCGTACATACAGATATCTTGGATACGTAATTATTACCTACTACTCGGCGGTAGGGGGGGGGGGGGGGGCAGTACTTAGTTGTTGTACGTGCACTTAACAGCGCTAGGTGTACACATCGCCTACTACTCTCTTACCTGAGCTAGGATATAAACTCGCACCCGTCGCTCGCTCGCTCGTTGTAACAGGTTGTTATCGGCCGACTGAGACTGCTGGGTGATACGCCTGAAACAGTTAAATGATTAATTGTATAAAAAAATACTTGTAAATTTAGGTACCTATGTATGCCTACTCGATGGTAAGTACGTAGAAAATTACAGTGTTAATACATATGTACGGTATACGTTACATTATTATCATCGAACGTCAGAAGCGGAAGTTAATGAAAAAACAAAAAATATATGTAATAAAAAGGGCGGGTACATAGGGTGTGAGTTGTTTATTATTTATTTATTTATGTAGGTATGTACTTATTCTTTTCGTTGTGTTTTTTTTTTTTTTTTAATCTCATCCAGATGACGCTCTGACTCATCGGGGTTGACGAGAGAGCGGGTCGCGCGCGGCGTCAGTGTGTTTCTATCTCCCTCTAACGCTCTCGCAGCGCCGCTATTGGCCGATAGCCGGCAGTAGTGCTGGTCCCCGTGTACGCGAACGTTTAACGGAGCTTGCAATAAGTACGGATTTCCGCCTCAAACCACCGCATTCTGACTTCGACTCTCGCCGCTCACGGTTGACTGTCGACTGTCGATCACTTTGTTTATTATTATATAATAATCCACTGAATCCAGTATAGTACGATGCCGCCCAAGACTAGCGGGAAGGCCGCCAAGAAATCCGGCAAGGCGCAGAAGAACATCTCCAAGACCGACAAAAAGAAGAAGAAGCACAAGAGGAAGGAGAGCTACGCCATCTACATCTACAAGGTGCTGAAGCAGGTGCACCCCGACACCGGTATCTCCAGCAAGGCCATGTCCATCATGAACTCTTTCGTGAACGACATCTTCGAGCGGATCGCCGCTGAGGCTTCGCGTCTGGCGCACTACAACAAGCGCTCCACCATCACATCGAGGGAGGTGCAGACTTCCGTGAGGCTCCTGCTGCCCGGCGAGCTCGCCAAGCACGCTGTGAGCGAGGGCACAAAGGCCGTCACCAAGTACACCAGCTCTAAGTGAGCGCGGTGATCGCGAACGGTTGACTGATTATTGTCTCTTCACGCAACACAAAACGGCCCTTTTCAGGGCCACAAAACAATTCGAAGCAAATGTGCATAAGATCTTATGCGAAATACGTTATGTTTCCTACGACATGGGCGTTGGTCTGTCTATTTCAAACGTGGTGTTTATTAAGTACATACATAACAATATAATGAGTTATGAGTAGTAATTAAACTTACCTACCCACCTACGTACGTAAATACGGTAAGGTAGTGCCTAGTGGTGGTGTGAAACATTTTATCGCATCGCAGTAAAGAACTTAACCGAGACCATACTAATAGAAATACAGTATATGTACATATTATAATTATATGTTCATGTACATAATTATGTATATAAAAGTACATAATTGTACCTTCAAGCCTAAGCGGCGCGGCGGCGGTGAATTGATGGCGCATGTTAGAGCGAGAGGTCAGATCGCATCGAGTGAAAATGTATAAATAAAACCGGCACGCCCAGGTTGAAAAATTTCAGTTGTAACCGAGCCCCCGGTCGGTGTGGTACGTCGTTCGCGTATTGTTGTTTTTTTAAGAAGTTTTTCAAGTTTTATCGAAATGGCTCGCACCAAGCAGACCGCTCGTAAATCTACCGGTGGTAAGGCGCCGCGTAAACAGCTAGCCACCAAGGCTGCGCGCAAGAGCGCACCGGCCACCGGCGGTGTTAAGAAGCCCCATCGCTACAGGCCCGGTACCGTGGCGCTCCGTGAGATCCGTCGCTACCAGAAGAGCACCGAGCTCCTGATCCGTAAGCTGCCTTTCCAGCGTCTCGTGCGTGAGATCGCCCAGGACTTCAAAACCGATCTCCGTTTCCAGAGCTCCGCCGTAATGGCGCTGCAGGAGGCTAGCGAGGCATACCTGGTCGGTCTGTTCGAAGACACGAACCTTTGCGCGATCCACGCCAAGCGCGTCACCATCATGCCCAAGGATATACAGTTGGCACGCAGAATCAGGGGTGAGCGCGCATAAGTGCGCTGCTCTGTGCTTGATGATATCTGCTTCGTCGGTTTCATAACACCAAAAGGCCCTTTTCAGGGCCACATATGTTTCTTGGTGATATTTTACATAATATCTTAACATGTTTCCGTAGACCAGACGAACAAAGCAAAACGAATATTCAAACTTTTATACTATAAACAAAATGCACGATACAAAACATTTACCGTACTTGGTTAGGGTTGTAGTAGTATGATTGTGTTTACTATCAAGAAGATATGTAGCTAATACAGTTAGTGAAGTAAGAAAAATCAGCAGGCCTGTACACATACATACTGTATGCATACTGCATAGTATACATACTGTACATTAGGAATGTACTAACTTACCGTGATAAATAAAAGAGTTTTTTTTTTTTTTTTTTTTACCTTTAGTAAAAAGAACGGTTAGCAGTAATTCTTTCTGGCTACTATGAGGCAGGCACACGAGCTATAACGGATAGATTCCTCATTGTGCATACATCCCCCCCCCCCCCCCCCCCGCACCGGCGTGCGTGTTCCCGTCCCGCTCGCGCACGAACGAATAACGATTTTGTATAAATATAAGCTCAACGTGCTTATTCGACTTGTCTCCAGTCGTCCGTCCGCCGGCAACGTACGAAGCGAGAAGACGTGTATTTTTTTTTTGTGTCTATCTAAACAGTAATCTTGAAAGATGACCGGTCGCGGTAAAGGAGGCAAAGGCCTGGGGAAAGGTGGCGCCAAGCGTCACAGGAAAGTGCTTCGCGATAACATCCAGGGTATCACTAAGCCGGCCATCCGTCGTCTGGCGCGCAGAGGCGGCGTGAAGCGTATTTCCGGCTTGATCTACGAAGAGACCAGAGGTGTGCTTAAGGTGTTCCTCGAGAATGTGATCCGCGACGCCGTCACTTACACCGAGCACGCGAAGAGGAAGACCGTCACCGCTATGGATGTTGTGTACGCTCTGAAGCGTCAAGGCCGCACCCTCTACGGTTTCGGTGGTTAGTTGGGAGTCCGCTCTCCTATCCTCCTCGAGACTCGTCAAGGAAAACAAAAAAGGCCCTTTTCAGGGCCGCATACGAATCGATACATAATGTCAAATGTTGTTATTGTTTCACTTGAACTGCACCAACTTAAAATATTCAAACGCATACATATAAGGTTCATCATCATTCTTGCCAACATAAGTTTAGATTGCAATATCCTATAATAAGTAGAGAGAAGGAAGGACCTACCTAGTTGCTTGCTTGCTGCCGCTGCTTCTTCTTCGTTATCTATATAGAATACGAACAAACGGTTTACGGCACGCATCGCACGCAAGGGCTTCTTGAACTGCCTGCCGATCAAGCGCATTAATTAATTAATACATACACGCTAGGGTATGTACTAACCGGTTGTTGTTGTTATTTAAACGATAGGGGCAATGTGATTCTTTTAGGTTTTAATAAAAATAAGTATATTATGCACTCGCTTGTTGGTGTACGTACCGACTACTTACCTACTGCTGAGTACTAAGCACAACGACATGCGGTCGGTCCGACAGAATTGGTTAGTTTAGTGTACCTGTTTTATAAATTTAAACAAGAAACTAATAATAACCCTTGTTAATATTAACATTTTTAATTCTGCTTTTCGAATTGTCTACCGTAGAGCAAAACTTACACGTCCTGCACGAAGACATCCATCTGTAGTCGGAAACTGTTCGAGGTGTTTTACGAGCACCGGAATATCGGTCGTTTTATATGATTAATACGTTAAAATTTACATAGTTCTCGTGGTATATAATGAAAACGATATCTTTGGTGTTTATTTATCGTGTGTAACGACGGCAATTTATTTATTTTATAGAGAAATATCAATTTTAAACATGACGCGACCTATTCGACGCCAGCAGTGGCTCGAATAAATCGATTTATAATTTTAACCGAGGATTGTTAGCACTTAATGTTATTATGTACGCGTGATCATGTTCAAAATGTACCAAATGACACCTTCACCGGGCGAGGTTTAGTATCAAAATTATTTAAAAACACTATTTAATCAGAGCGATGTTAGTGAAAAGTCACGAGCGTTCTTACGAGAAATCGTCTCTCGACTGTGGTGCTCTCTTTACGGTAAAGATTCATCAACAAACAGTAAATGTACGTCGTTGCAATTTTTATTGTACCTTATCGCTCGCGATTTTCGTGTGTTTATTGTACTACTTGATCGCAAGGTAACTAAATAAAAACCACCCTATCTATATAAAATGGCAGACACAGCAGTAGCAGCAGAGGCTCCCGCTCCTGCGACCCCAGCGAAGAAGCCCAAGGCATCCGCCGCCGGCGCGGGTGCGAAGAAACCGAAGGCTAAACCGACACACCCGAAGACATCGGAAATGGTGAACAACGCCATCAAGGAGCTGAAAGAGCGCAGCGGTTCGTCGCTGAAGGCTATCAAGAAATATATAGCGGCCCAGTACAAGGTGGACGCAGAGAAACTAGCACCGTTCATCAGGAAGTATCTTAAGAGCGCCGTCGAGTCCGGCGCGCTGATCCAGACCAAGGGCAAGGGCGCATCGGGCAGCTTCAAGTTGGAATCGAAGTCGTCCGCGGCTAAGAAACCCGCCGCTTCGAAGGCCGCCCCCAAGGCGGCGAGCGCGAAGGAGAGCGCCGCCGCCGCGGCGTCCGCGAAGTCTTCGAAGAAGGCCGCCGCGTCGACGTCCGCGTCCCGAGGCAGGAAGGCCGCCGCCGGTGGAGCAGCGTCCTCGCCCGCAAAGTCGAAGCCGTCCGCGGCGACCAGGGACAAGAAGGCCGCCGCCGCTAAGAAGAAGCCCGCCGCCGCCGCCGCGAAGAAGGCTGCATCCGCACCGGCCAAGGCGAAGAGCGCCGCCGCCCCGAAAGCCAAAAAGACCGCCAAGCCGCCCACCAAGAAGCCGAAAGCGCCGAAACCGAAGAGGGCCGCCGCCACCCCCAAATCGAAGGCCGCAGCCACCAAGAAGGCATCCGCGGCCAAGAAGTAACGAGCTTGCGGGGCGCGACGGCGCGCAGTGTCGTCCACGCGAGAGTAAGTGTGTCGTGTCGTGTTGTGTTCGTGCGTGGTCGCCTCGGTCGATCTCGAGAAACGGAACACGAGACGGGCAAAGAAGACGAGGCGGCGGCGGCAGCAGCAGCAGCAGCAGCACCGCCACCACCACCACCACCACCACCACCACCACCACCACCGCGCACCGCCTCTCCAACCCACAATGCTTGTTTGCGCGAGGGGAGGATGCTTCCTCTCGTCACAACTCGCGCACCAAAAAGCCCTTTTCAGGGCTAACATATTGTTCTCGAAAGCACGCCCGCCGCCCCCCGTACGGAGGGCGCGGGCGTAGCGCGTACATTGTTTCCTATAACGACACCACAAAACAAAGGTCTTCTAAACAAACGTTATTATTGTTGCACCTACTACTAGGTGTGATAACAGATCGCGGAACCATACATACGCATAAGTATAAAACTGCTTAAAACACACAACAGACTCTTCGCAATCGCTTAGCGTATTTATTCTTTATCTCTAAACGCGATTTTTTTTTTTTTTCCTCCTGTTCTTGATATCTCTAAAATAAATCTATAACCTAACCTAACCTAACCTAACGAACACCGCCCGCCCGACCGCCCGACTCCCGACTCCGACTCCGACATTAATAATAATATACGCAAAATTTGGGGCACCTATATTTATACTTGATCAAAAAATGTGATTAGATTGCTTCCACCAATAACAGCGCTCAAATATTGACCAATAATATTCCTTGAATTATTTTACAGCTCTTAAGGCCAAATTTATAAAGGATATTTTTTTTTGAAGGAACATGCTTTTGGTCTTGCGACCTTTACAGCGTCACCGGACTGTTGGAGAGCGCAGAAGGCGCTCAGCTCGAAAAAAGCGTGTTTTTGTCGACTAGCGCAAGGGCACTGCGTGGGATCGAACCACGTCGGTACGGACCTCGGCTTGGGCCGTCGCCGTGAGAAAGGGAGGATCTGGAGAGAATAGCCCCGGCGTATATTGATTTCGTTATTGGGTTTAATAGAGACACCCAATGGCAAGCCATTATTGTACATTGCAATAATGGTACTAGTTCCAGTAGTCACTAATTGGGAGAACAGACAAAAGGATAGCACGGTCCTTAAAAAAAATGCTGGCCAATTATCTGGCGGCATACGTTAGGTAAGTAGAAGACTGAAGAGTAGAGGCGGTGGAGCATGGGTGTCCGGTGTAACTATCTGAGCCGTGAGGAATCCGATGCTATGGCCTACGGCTAGGACCAGAAGAGGTCCTGCGATAGTTACGATAGCAGCAGCAAGTATAGCAAGCAGCAGCTTGGAAATTATCTGATAATATTGCCCGGACTTTAGAGGTCGGAAGTTTCTGACTGGGCCGAGACGGAGATGGTCGATATAGGGGATCCATGTGGAGCATAAGATCAGTTTGCACGCCAAGCAGCAGATGGCAGGCCACATATATCACTTCTATTATTAGAGTAACGACTGTGTCAGGGCGAGCTGCACAAAGGCAGCCGGAGGGTCTAAGCGTTACACTTCCTTGTTCTTTAACTTCCTTGACTTATAGGGGGTTCGCTTTTGAATGGTGTCTCTTTATGAATCTTACACATGCTCGCAGATGGGTAGGAGTCTCAGGATGTTCTGTGACCATTTGCTGTCATTGAGTCCTAGACGTGGAGGTCTTCACCGTCTGCTACGAGCCTCGAAGTGATGGACGGACTCTTTGTAGCGGAGTTGAGGTTCACACCCCATCATAGCTCAGATGAGTCCCAAAAATAGTTTGGAAATCATGGGCTTGCGTTTGACCACCATCTCACCTGATGTTAAGTGACGATGCGGTCGACGATGTAGCACACTTGCCCAGAAGATACCTGTCCCCTAGTATTTTAAAGACTCCCAGATTGTAGTGTTCGGGAAAAACAGACGCCGGCAAGGAGTTCCACTCTTAAGCCGTCCGCATGATGAAGGCCGCACTAAGCAAAACGCTTAGTGCGAATAGGAGGGATGTCAACCATAAATGGATGACGAATTGCAGTAAGTCTGGTCGTCCGATAATGGAATAGGGATGGGGGTACCAAGTCATGCAGCCCCAGTGCACACTCTCCAAAATGTATCCTGTAGAAAACAGAAAGTCTGTCAACCTTGCATCGATGCCCTTAGCTCTGGAGCCTGGCGTCAACAAGTGTATCGTTCCTAATGAGCTTTTTTTGGTATTTGATAGCGACACGAGCCGGTCGTTTGCCTGAAAGTGAGCATAACGCCGGCCCATAACACTTGCAGTGCCACTCAGAACTGCGCAGCACAACAGTGCACCCACTACCCTGAGACATTAGGTATAGTCTCATTAGCCCAGTAATTTCACTGGCTACAGTAATGCTCGCACGTTACTGCTTGGCGGCAGACTTCACGAGCAAAGCAGTGGTACCAACCAGACGGACACTCGCAGAGAAGAGTTAGCCTACCACCTACTAAAAGCCTTTTGGCGAGCCTTTTCGCTCGTCTTTAAATGGTTTCCAAGGCCTCAAGGTGATAAGTATCAGCCAAGTGGCTGAACCATCCCACCGGTGAGAACAGTACTCCATACACGATCGGACGTGAGCTTGATACAGATTAAGAAGCTGTCCCGGTGAGTCCCGGTTAAGTACTGTCTACCTTCACCAATATGCCAAGTTTCCTGGCAGCCAATTTGGCCTTGGCCTCGATGTAGGAGCCAAAGTTCAGGCCAGGTGACAGTGTAACACCTAAGAGCTTAAGATATTCCGTAATCGACAAGGATACATTATGGAAAGTGGGAGTCAGAAAGAAAGGACTCTGCTTAGAGCAGAGAACAGACACGCCTGGGTTTTTGAAACATCGAACTTGACAAGATTGGCATCTCCCAAATCGGACACGTCCTTTAGTGTCAAGTTCATTCGATCAACCATCGCCTCTCTGAAAACCTGAATCTGGGCACCGCTAGCTAGATGTGTAACTCTCTACGACTGTGCTGTCGTCTGCATACTCAAAGATACCGGGTCTAAGCAGGTCAATTATATGAAGCAGAAAGAGTTTCTCAGAGAGAACTGACTCCTGAGGAACTCCAGCATTAATAGCCAACTGATCAGACGAGCTGAACAGCCCTCAAGAACCACTCGAATTGATCGGTTCCTAAATAAATCTGATATCCATACACATAAACGGGTGGGTATACCAAAAGCTGAAAGTTTACTAATAAGGCTATCATGTCAGACCCTATCAAAGACCTTCGAGATATCCAGACAAACGGCTAGCGGTTCTCCGTGTTTCTTTATGGCCTCGCTCCAAGTGTGAGTGGCATACGCAAGAATATCCCCAGTAGACCTGTTTCGGCGAAATCCGTATCGCCGGTCACTGAGGAGATCATTTGCTTTGAGGTATTCCAGGAGCCTCCATACTATGTAAAAGTGACCGAAATGGGCCTGTAATTTTTGGGGTCGGCACGCCTGCCCTTTTTGGGCTGCACATTAGCAAGCTTCCAGGCTTTAGGTACTTGACCAGTCTCAAGAGAGAGAGGAAACCGGCGTGTCAAGGCAGGAGACCACTCAGGTGCACAGGTCCTCAGAACAATAGCCGAAATACCGTCCGGGCCACTGGCTTTGTTCACGTCCAGATTGCATAGCGTTTTACGAACCACGAGACGAACTGACGAATACGAAAATCCCATATATGCCACGCATCCATTTTGAGGAGTCGGAAGTATCGCGCTACCTGCATCTAGACGTGAAGATTCCGCAAAAAGAGAAGCAAACAAGTTTGCTTTATCTTCGGCAGTGACCCATCAGGATTCAGCAGTAGAGGCAGTGAGGGTCTGCAGAAGTTCGTTTCGGCACACTTAGCCAGGGACCAAAATGCTTTACTACCCGCAGGGTAAGAAGCCAGTTTGTTCCCTGCTCGGCTTATGTGGTCGTATCGAGCTTTCTTAAGAGTACATATTCTCGTAGGACTTGGTGGCTTTGTTAAAGGCTTTCTTCTTTAGCCGTGGATACTTCGATTTGCAGTTTCGGGCATCAACCCAGGCTCAGTATATGCCTCGTGCCGCATCCACAATCAGGCCCAAACCAGGGTTGAGCGTTGCCGGACATAGGTACATCGGAGAACGGAATGAAATATTCCATCGCCAAACGCACCACATGGTCACGGCATCCACGCAGATCGAAGGATCACCAGAAGAGAAGTGTTGACTTCCAGCCAGCCACGGATGAAACGTAAAGAAAGACCGCATCTCATCCCAATCTGCTGACTGGTAGCGTCACACTCACCGCATGCCTTTACACCTAGGATCGGGCGGGGAGTATGTCGACACAGACTTCGCCAGATAGTGGCCAGAGCTACCGAGAGGTGATGATACTGACACTGAGTAACGGTCTTGATCTGTAGTCAGCAGAAGGTCCAAACAATTGGCTGTACTGCTATCAACATCCTGTACCCATGTAGCTTCCTGGACCAGCTGAGTGAGATAGCGCAAGCTTGCGCGTCTCTCTCCCAGCATGGTAAGTGCACTGGAATGAGAACTAATGGGAAGTTGGTGGTGGGCATTAAGTCCCCCAGTAGCACTTAGTTGAGCAGTAGGGTACCTCTCTTATAAGAAATATGTTGCAACTATAGGTAGGTAGCATTACTCGATGAGCAGTAAACATGTCGACGAGGCATTGGTATTAAGCGAGGGTAAAGAGCGAATGTGGCCGCAAGAGAGGCCACATGGTTCGAATCTCGGCTCGCCCCCCACCAATGGCTTTTATAAATATCATGTTATTTTGTTACTCTCTCTACTCTCTTAGAGGAGGCCCGTATTCCAGCAGTGTGAGCATAATAAGGCAGATGATGGAGCGTAAAGGTTTAAGCGTAATGAGTTTACGTTTTCAGGGTTCATGTATATATGTGTATGTAAGTTTCTTTATTCCATCATAAGTTTTAAACTCCTGAATATATTTGGATGTATGGGGTATTGTTAGTGAGTGTGAGTGTCCTGTAAGAGATCTGTGGTCCTGACAGGGACACTGTTGACAGTACACATCTTCCGGCTGACAATGATCATGGTGATTATATTTATCGACTAGCTGCTGCCCGCGGTTTCACCCGCGCGGAGATATTGGATTTCATGATTTTTATTTTTTTGCGCGGAACCCAAAATCTTTTTTAAAAAAAAGAAGCCTACGTTACTCCTTAGAACATCAGCTATCTGCCAGTGAAAGTCTCGTCAAAATCGGCCCAGCCGTTTCGGAGATTACCCGGAACAAACAAACAGACAAAAATTTTAAAAATGGTTGTTTTGTTATAGGTACCGTATATACTTTCATATGCATTTGGTAAAAAGCTGTTATTGTGATATTACAAACAGACACTTCAATTTTATGGATATTTATTTGCAATATGAGAGGCGTTGCCAATGCGTTGACGACCCTTGAGAACTCGTTTGACACTCATCTTGAAGGACTGCAATTTGTAGCACTGCGGAAAAACCTGTAGAGAAAGCTCGATAATTTGCAAGTATATGGCAGAAAGCATCGCATAAATCGAGTGGTATGGGACTTTCAGGACTCGATTATGTGTGGATGATTGTTCTGGTGGCGAGACGTTAGGTGATACAACTGAGGGAAAAGCTCTTCCGAGCACGAGCCCGTTGTATATTCGGTATAGAATGCACAGACTTCACTCAGAATTCATTCCTATCTTGCAGACACACATATATTATTAGTTTCCAGGAAACACAAGATGGATCGCTGTAATGTGGGGATAGGAGGAACATAAAATTAAGGCATCATTTATTTGGAGAGTATAAGTTCTCAGCTCGATTAATTCCACTACACAGAAGTTTCACAGAGGATCAATGGGCTCCGTAGAAGAAATCAAAATCTTTATGAAAGATTTTTTTTTTTTATGTTGTTAGGTACCGAGACGAGCTGGTCGTTTGCCTGATGGTAAGCATAACGCCGGCCCATGAAAATTGCAACGCCACTCAGAACTTTGAAACAGAAAAGCCTGCGCGGCACTGCAGTGCAGTTGTTACCCTGAGACATTAGATATTACGTCTCAGAAGCCCCGCAATTTCACTGGCTACTTTGCTCATCAAACCGAAGCACAGTATTGAAAAGTTGGTTTATTTGGTTGGTAATTTGGAGGGAGGGGGGGGGGGGGGGGGTGCCACCGAAAATGCCGCCCCGGGTGCCAGCCCGTGCTAAGCCGCCACTGGGTACATAGTTCTATACTGGGTACAAAAAGTCTACATCAGAGTGATTTGGTGATATAGCTGAGTTTTTAATTACATTTACGTAGCTTAGATTGTCATATAAAGGTTTGTTAATGCTCGTTATCGTTAATGCTCGTTATAGTCGTAGTGATAAACTTATCACAAAGACACTTTTTAGAACAGGATTGTTTTTTATATCTGTTATAGTCCCTGTATTAGACAATAGTACTATAACGAAGATCCTTTCTCTTTAAACATTATATTGTATATAAAGGTAGGCTAGCAGTGATTTTAAATGATAATTAAGTTTGTAAAGGAATTTCTATCGTTCTTCTACAACAATATTGACATTTTAATTCAACGTAATTAATGCGACAACCAATATTTATATAAATTACGAAAAATGGATTTAGAAGTTTGGAAAAGATTCAAACGCAGTGGGACTTATAAACGAGAAGTGAAAAGACAATTTGAGGAAACACTAATTTCATGTCATTGTAATGGTGGTTGTAATCTGTCATAACGAGTGCTATAGTAGAGTTCAGGAAGCTGGAAGTATGTTTATGACTTAAAATTCGTATTTGTTTTAGTAAAAGCTAAATAATTAGAGGGGGGCATTCAAATATTGTCGTAAACTCGTACATAGTTCATCAGTAAAATTACAGTCGCACGTAATTTACGTAAAACGTAACGTACGACGTAAAAAATTACGTCGTTACCAAATAGTATAAAAAAACTATTCACCTAGACCCTTCAATTTTCCTTGTCTCTCGATCTCACACGGTGAGCGTACCTATGATGTGCCATTGGTTAGATAAACTTAAAATAGACATGAAATTTAATAGTTTTCTATCTATCACAACGTCCAGCAAATAATATTTGCACAAAATAAATAAAAACACATTTTTGCAATGCCAAGTAAAAAAAACTTCTGCAAAAAACCAACATTACGTGGTGTTCCCAGGCGGTCAACCCATCCAAGTACTGACCGCGCCTGCTTCATGCCATACTTTCCATACAAACGCTCGTACGCGATTATAGTGTCCTGATTAATTTTTATTTAGGTGTTTTGAGCAAATAGGTATTATGTGCTCTATATCTAGGATTCCGTGGGAGCAACAATGTAAAATTTTGAGATTCCAACTCAGTATAAGCGTTCAAAATTCAGCTTTTTTGGACAAATTTTACCTTGATTTTGGCTGTTCACAGTGTCCTCATAAATGTAAAATTCAACAAAACACTTCCATATAATCCTTGGAAATGTAATGGAGATTCTAAATAACAAACATTTTTTTCACAAACTTGTAAGGTATTTTCAAAAACACGTATTTCATGGAACACGTTTTAGGAAATTACCACGCACTGTCTTCGTAAATTTTCTTTGGAAATTTATTTCAAAATTTTCAGAATGCCAACCGAAAGCTCTGGTGTTGTCTTTATTTTCCGTAATGCCTCGAAGAAAAACAGACATTGCGGAAAATAAAGACAACGCCAGAGCCTTTAGACCATTTTTGTTCATCGAAGAAAAACAGGCATTACGGAAAAAGAAAGACAACGCCAGAGCCTTCGGTTGGCATTCTGAAAATTTTGAAATAAATTTCCGAAGACAATATGTGCGTGGTAATTTCCTAAAACGTGTTTTCCAAGAAATACGTGTTTTCGAAAATACCTTACAAGTTTGTGAAAAAAATGTTTGTTATTTAGAATCTCCATTACATGTCCAAGGATTATATGGAAGTGTTTTGTTGAATTTTACATAATTATGAGGACACTGTGAACGGCCAAAGTCAAGGTAAAATTTGTCCAAAAAAGTTGATTTTTGAATGCTTGTACTGAGTTGGAATCTCAAAATTTTACATTTTTGCTCCCACGGAATCCTAGATATAGAGCACATGATACCTATTCGCCTAGGTGTTATAAACACTTCGCCTTATAAACACCTAAATAAAAATTTATCAGGACACTATAATCGCGTACGAGCGTTTGTATGGAAAGTATGGCATGAAGCAGCCTCTTAACTTCAGTGATCGGACGAGAACCGGTGTTTTCAACGTGGTATGAACGTTGGCGATTATTGAAGCGAAAAAAGTCTTGTATCATCACATTATGACGTTGACTTTTAGTATTAGCAAAATAAATGGAACTTTACCACTACAGACCGAATTATAACAAAAGTTACATAAAAAAACGCGACTGCCATAGCCAGTGTCACACGGGATGATGTAAGGATTCTAACGATACCCCATACATCCAAATTTGTTCAGGCATTTAACAGTTATGGTGGAATAAAGAAACTCGCATACATACAGAACCCTAAACACATATACTCCTTTTTTGTACAGAGGTATAAATACTCGAAAATGGTACCCACTTAGACGGACACTCGTCGAAGAGTTAGTCCTACGTTACGTCATAATAAAAGATCTTCTATTATTTGACTACTAACTTCTGTCCCTGGTTTTCACCCGCGTTCCCACAGGAACCATGCATCTTTCTGGGATAAAAAGTAGCCTATGTTACTTTCCGGTCCATAAACTATATCTATGCCAAAAATCACGTCAATCCATTTCTCCGTTACTGCGTGAAAGAAGGACAAACCAAAAAAACACTTATACACAGCAGTATATAATATTAGTAGGAAGTAGGATAGTAAATATAGCCGTGTCGGGCCGTTCATAATTTAAATTTTCAAAATCGTTGATATTAGTAAACACACAAATACATAGAAAACACACCAACTTCTAAAAGGAAATGGTGCATTTGTGTTTGTTCGGGCTAATATCTGAAACTACGGATTTTCATACGGTTTTACGTATAGAAACAGGTTTTATCTGAGAAGGTTATAAAATTATGAAATTAAAAGCTGTGAAGAGGGTGGTAGTTGGAAAACGAAATAAACGTCGTCGTGGCTTCTGAGTTAGTTTTATTTTTATAGATAAATCGGTAATGCGGCAATTATTAGTGCGTTCAGAATATTGTCCCAACGGGGTGGAAGCAATACTCTTGCAACACTAAGTAGAATTCCCTTATTTTTATTGATAAATCGGTAATGCGGCAATTATTAGTGCGTTCACCGTTCAGAATATTGTCCCAACGGGGTGGAAGCAATACACTTGCTACACTAAGTAGAATTCCCTTATTGCAACACTAAACACTATGTCAACCAAAGCTGTCAGATGGTGAATGTAACGCTTGCGTGTTTTAAGGCTTGACAGCGCCATCTAGTTTCAATCGAATGAACTGTGTTCTATGTTCGTTGTGTTACAAAGCGTGATTTTGGCACCCCCCTGTGCTTGGTACCCAAAAACCCACAACATCACAATATCGCCCTATTCTTGAGTTTTAATCTCTACTATAACGAAATACCCATTATAGTTCGTTTAGAACCTTTATTGCGTAAATCAGGCGCATTAGGGCGACAGTAAACACTGTTATAAAGTTCTATCGTTGTATACCTACTAGTGTTACAAGACCAAGGTAGATTCAATAAAACTCCGAAGTGTTCACTCATTTTCTATACTTTAGTCAAGACGTCTACACTTTGCTAAAGCCCAAACTCAACTGTACTTAAATAACGCCTGTATGCGCGGGATCTAATTAGGTATTTATTGTACAGTTTCGAATATTAATTTGCAAGTGGCGAAATGCTAGGAGGCAAGGAGTGAACAGGAAGGTACTCACGGTGCTCCTGGAATTGCCGATGCCGGGGGCGCCCCACAGGTTCCAAATTTTCAGGTTCAGGATTCTCCCACACTCACAGTTTCAGCGACGGAGATATTTTTATTGCTTTACACGAAAGATGGCCAAATAATAATTATTTGGAAAGCGCACGCGCAGCCTGCACTCGCAATGAAGGTGAAGGTCACACTGACGTTCTCACGGTAATTTGTAGATTTTGAATATTTTCGCACCGTTAGATAAGGACGGGGAGCGGATTATAGGAAAGTGGGAAAGAGATGAAGGATAACATTTCACCACTTGTCGTTTGTAATTATTACCCATATTATTACGATTGGCGTAAACATCCCCCCCGGCTTGACAGGGCGAAAGGCCTTCAATAATACAAGGCATATTTAGAAAAGGTCACTTCAGCGTACCTAACCGTAGTGAAAACGTACCATTAATATTTATTTTAAATATTTTAGTTATTTAGTGCGGCAAATAGTTATTGGTTATTAATTATTATTGTATTACTAGTTATTGAATATTGAATTAGCTAAATTAGAAAAGTGGACTGTATAAAAGGTATTTTAATTTAAAGTTATTGATTTGGCAGTGGGTAAATTTTTACCACTGGTCTACGATAAAGACCGGATTTCGTCCGGACATCCACGACCCGTACAACATTATCCTTGCCCGGAAAGACGCGTTCGATAACCCCAAGTGGCCAATTAAGAGGCGCACTGTTATCCGATTCAAGCAATACAACAGTGCCAGTTTGGATAGAAGTATTGGACTTCGTCCATTTATTCCGCACTTGCAGAGTGGTAAGGTATTCGACCTTCCATCTTTTCCAAAATGATTGGACTAGGTGATCGACCGCACGTTTCCGAGGTATAAGGTTAACGTGTCCGAGCGATACATCTTCCGCAGGAAGAGATTTAAGTGGCGTTAATACAAGAAAATGGGCAGGCGTCAAAGCTAAAGGTTCGGCAGGGTCACTACTCAGAACTGAAAGGGGACGCGAGTTCAAGAGAGCTTCTATTTGAGTAAGCACTGTCAACATCTCCTCATAAGTTAGCAACTGGTTCCCTACCACCTTAGCCAGGTGCATCTTTACGCTACGCACGTTACTTTCCCAAATTCCTCCAAAGTGAGGAGCCGCGGCAGGATTAAACCGAAACTCAATGCGGTTCTCACGAAGTTCGTTTGCAAAATTGTCTAGATATTTTTCCGAGTCTAGTAATTGGTACATATTATCTAGATAGGACTTAGCACCTATAAAATTAGTACCTCGATCTGCGTAGATGACGCTTACTGGTCCGCGCCTAGCCAAGAAGCGTTTAAAGGAGTTCAAGAAGGACTCAGTACTCAAGTCTGAAGATAACTCTAGGTGGACAGCTTTTGTGACTAGGCAGACAAAGAGACATATGTACGCCTTAATGCTGCGTACGCCTCGACCGCGGTGCAAAGTAATAGCCAAAGGGCCGGCGTAATCGACGCCCGTGTGACAAAAGGCCTTGGCTTCAGTAACCCGGCACGCTGGCAAGCTTGCCATCATGGGAAACTGGTTAACTGGTCGCGTCTTAAAGCAAATATTGCATTGTTGCACTCGACGCCGCACAATACCACGAGCCGACACAATCCAATACCTCTGTCGCAGCAGTGACATTAAAAGTTGCGGTCCAGTGTGTAAGTTTTTACGGTGATAATGGTCAATAATAAGATTGACAATATGGTCACGACGCGGCAGAAGTATGGGATGTTGACTGTCGTATTCAATTTCGGCGTTAGTCAAACGACCACCGACACGCAAAATGTCGTTTTTATCAACGAATGCGTTGAGTTTAAGAAAGGCTGGAGGCAATGGTTTTCCTGCTTTAGCCTTGGCAATTTCATCGGCGTAATAAACGCTTTGAAGACTCCTAATTATCAATAGTTCCGCATATTCAAGATGCGAAATATTGAATTTTGTCGGCAATTTTTTGACGAAGCGGAGGACATAAATTACTATTCGGAGCAATTTATTCCAGGATGAAACTCGATTGGCGAGTTCATAGAAGAGGGGTAGTGGTGGTGTAGACAACTCAGTTGTCGCCATCACGTTTACTTTAGCTTCAGGAATTTCATCTGTAATGCTAATGTCCGAGTTAAGTGGCCACTCGGAGCGAGGTTGATAAGCAAAACTCGGCCCATTGAACCAGAGGGGATGCGCTAAGAGTTGTGCGGGCGATAAACCACGGCTCAGACAATCACAGGGATTGTTTTTACCAGGTATGTGATAAAAGTGCTTGGGATCGATTTTAGCTTGAATCTGGGAAACTCTATTTGCGACAAACGTCTGCCAGCGACTCGGCGCTGCACGGATCCAAGCGAGAGCTACCATGCTATCTGTGAACGCATAAATCGAACACGCTGGTAAAGAGTAAGTATCAATAACTACTCTCAACAGTTGAGCAAGAATTAAGTTCGCGCAGAGTTCCAGTCGAGCGACAGTAATGAGAGTTTTCGATGGTGCGACCCGCGATTTGGCACACACTAAATTCACCACGGTATGTCTAAGTTTCGGAAAATATACATGAATATATACGACTCCCCCGTAGGCAACTTCAGACGCATCCGCGAACCCCAAAAATGAGATGACACAATCATCAGTAACACCGAGATGTCGTGGTAATTTAATATTTTCTAATAAGGGCAGTTCAGATACAAAGCTTTGCCACAGATTAATAATATTCTGTGGCGGCGTTTCGTCCCAATCGATTTGCGCGTCCCAAAGTGATTTTACAATTAGTTTGGCCTGCAGTGTAACTGGGGCGATAAATCCTAACAAGTCCCAAAGTCGGGCAATAACTGAAAGAATATTTCGCTTAGTACATGTGCCAGGCGTAAGGCTGACACTAAACGCAAACACGTCCTCGGCCGGCAACCAATGCAACCCTAATATTTTTAATTGGTCGACTGGACTGAACTCCACGGCCTCGGAGACACGGTGGTCAGCAGGAATGCTTGCCATCACCTCAGGCGAGTTACTTGAGAATTTTACGAGGTCGAATCCACCGGCCGCGAACATTTGGATCAGCTGGTCGGACAATTCGACGCCGTCTCTAACCGATACGCAACTTGTAGCTAGATCGTCCATATAAATATCGCTTTCGGCGACGCGAGCGGCAGTCGGGAAGCGGATACTTTCCTCGTTAGCCAATTGTCGAACTGACCTAACAGCTAAGTAAGGGCTGCAACATAATCCGAAAGGAACACGAGTCATCTCAAATACTTGGATTGAATCATTAGGATCAAATCTGTACAGTAATCTTTGAAAACGTAAGTCATCCTCGTTCATTAAAATGCGCAAATACATTTGACGTATATCGGCACTAATAGCAATGGGCAATAATCGAAAGCGCAATAAAATCTGGAACAAACTATTTTGTAAATTTGGACCAGTATGTAATATGTCATTTAAAGACATTGAATTAGTTGTCAAACTACTTCCATCCAGTACCACGCGCAAGCGGGTGGATGCTTTATCAGTACGCACGACGCCATGATGAGGTATTACATAATGAGGTTTATTTAAATCTTCGGCAACATTATCAATCGCTCTCAAATAACCTTTATCTAGATACTCGATGAATACATTGTCGTATTCTTTCTTAACGGACGGATTACCTAATAGTTTACGCTCTAATGACAAATATCTACGTTCCGCGGAACACATCGAATCGCCCAGACAAGAAGGGTCCGTTTTGAACGGCAATGATACTACAAAACGGCCTTTATCGTCGCGGCGAGTAGTGCTAATATAATGTGTTTCGCACTCTTGCTCATCGGGAGACAGTGAGCTCGACATATTTGGTACTTCTTCCAACTCAAAGAATCGACTCACACGATCAGGAAGCGATTCGTTAATTGCACAATAGGCGCGCACAACATTGCAGGCGGTACTGAGAACCGGCGCGTGACCCACCACAATATAGCCTAATAAGGTTTCTATAGCTACGGGCTCGCCGGCAGAACGCAAGACGGTTGCAGAACGCAATATGCGAGCGAAAAAGTCCGATCCTAATATAAGGTCGACGGTGGCTGGACTACTAAAACGGCTATCAGCTAAAGGTAGATTTTGTAAATAATCAAGCTGCGCGGTATCAATTACTGAAACCGGCAGGGCATCCGTTATCCGATTTACTACTAGCGGTTGAATCGTAAATTTAATGTTATCATCATGTCGCGATCTGATGGTTAAGCAGGTGACTCCATCAATCGGGTTTGTGACGTCACCCACACCCGATACGTATTTACTCTCAGTTGAGTGTAACGGTAAATTTAATCGTTTACAACATTCAGTTGTAATAAAATCGCGTTGCGACGCGCTGTCTATTATGGCACGAACTATAGACACATTACCCTTATCGTCAATTACGTGACATTGCGCGGTACCTAATAAAACGGTCATCGCGGGTTTAATATCAGCGGCACTGGCAGCGGCGCATCTTGAGCCTACAGCACACAGCGAGACAGGACGATCGGCACTGCAATGTCCATTTTGACCGTCCCCGTGTGGACCGTCCAGACGAGCGGTATTGACGCGCTCGTTTGGTGACGACCGTACGCATTGTTTGTTTACGTTATCGCTAAGCGCGGTAGCATTCTGATTTAGTGCAGAAGTACCACTGCTATGCGTGGTGGTGACGTTCCTATTCTGGGAGGAAGCCCCGTTATTAAAATGTAATAAGCTGTGATGACTACGAGAACAAGTATTGCACCTGCCCGTCACTTTGCAATCTAACAGCGAATGTTTATCACTAAAACAGTTTACGCACAATTTATTGCGTTTAATTAAAGTAAAACGATTATGTGGAGACATTGACAGGAATGTAGGACACTGAGCCAACTTAGTGTGGTCCGTTTTCCCACAACAAACACATTTAACGTGCTCCTGTACGTTCACAAATGTTTTGACGTTATTATTATTATATGAGCGTGACCCTGATTTACCTGACTGTGTAACTGATTTCGTATTTGTCACATTATGTGCGCGTTGTAAAATATGAGCGTGTTGTCGAATGAAATTTACAAACTCGGAGCAAGTAGGCATTTTATTAGTTTCTGTGTCATTTAGCGACATTTCAAAAGCCTTGACTGTATCAAGATTAATTTTCTTACATCCGATGTGAATAAATAAGAAATCTTCTAAGCTTGTAATTTTCAATTGACGCAACGCAGAAATTATCGAAGAAAATGTATCAACGAAATCTTCGAGGCTGGAAGGCGAATTGGAATCAACTACCGCCAGATTCATTAATTTGTCGAAATATGAAGCGGCTAACAAACGTTTATCGTTGTATTTATTCAATAACGTTGACCAAATAACCTGGTAATTCTCGGCAGAAGGTAATATACCCTGACAAACAGTGAGCGCTTTGCCATTTAATCTACCGACCAGATATTGTATTTTTTCGCCATCCGTTAATTCTGGGTTTTCGTGGATAACCGTACGAAAAGTCTCATAAAAAAGCGGCCAACCCACACAGTCGCCATTAAATGATAACAATTCTAATTTAGGCAATTTAATATTCCTATTATGAGATTTGTTATTCGAAATATCTGCAGTTTTTTCATTAGTTAATTGTGTAACTCTGTATTTAATTTTTGTATAAAGCTGTTCGAAAGCAATTAGAGATTTGTACGAAGGCACAGCGACTTCACTTAACGAAATTTCGTAATTGCACTTTTCCTCTAACGTCTCAACATATCTCTTATGAATCGAGTCTAAAGTGAAGCTACTTGCGAGAAACGATTCAACGTTTAAAGGGTTATTAAAATCAAGTGTTCGCATAGAATCATATATGGATTGTACGTGCTCGAAATACACCGATAATTTGCCCTGTATTCTCTGGATTGTCCTATCACTCCTATCAGAAATATCCTGTGATTTAGCCATTATATAACAATAAATAATTAGCTACCAAATTCCGTTAAACGACCGGCAATTATTGGCGCTAAAATATGGCGGACGTAATATGCAATGACTGTCCAATTTTTACCTATCCGGGCCGAAGTGACCAAAACATGTATGCGCGGGATCTAATTAGGTATTTATTGTACAGTTTCGAATATTAATTTGCAAGTGGCGAAATGCTAGGAGGCAAGGAGTGAACAGGAAGGTACTCACGGTGCTCCTGGAATTGCCGATGCCGGGGGCGCCCCACAGGTTCCAAATTTTCAGGTTCAGGATTCTCCCACACTCACAGTTTCAGCGACGGAGATATTTTTATTGCTTTACACGAAAGATGGCCAAATAATAATTATTTGGAAAGCGCACGCGCAGCCTGCACTCGCAATGAAGGTGAAGGTCACACTGACGTTCTCACGGTAATTTGTAGATTTTGAATATTTTCGCACCGTTAGATAAGGACGGGGAGCGGATTATAGGAAAGTGGGAAAGAGATGAAGGATAACATTTCACCACTTGTCGTTTGTAATTATTACCCATATTATTACGATTGGCGTAAACAACGCCTATGTTTCCAAGTCGAGTTCCCTGTCGGTCCATCTAACACGTACAACGTAAAAGTGTCAGTCCGTTTTGCAACTTTTAATAAAACCGGAAAAGGATACAGACTCAAATACACCGTCTATCACTTATACGTCAGCACTGTGCAGTGGAAGTCAAATGAACTACCGTAATAAAACTGAAATAGTTTCCGACTTGGAAACACATTTACGATAATGGCTTAAAACATTGGTTCATTAATGATTAAAATAATAATAAACGCTACATAAATTACTAAAATAATGAAAGCTAACACTAGTCACATTGGAGGTTGCTATAACGCCTGACTATAACATTTATAATATAAAGTCGCGAAGTAAACCTTTACATCACTCCCTAATAGGTCATTTTTGCTGTATTTATAAATTTATAGAGCCAAAATGTATTGTCAAACTCTTTTACATCAATCACCGTCAAAACCTTTATATCGTTTACTCAGCTTTTTTGAGATATAAGATTTGGTTATAGGGCAAAATTGCTGGTTGGGGTCAAAAGTGGCCGAAATGTTTCTCGTAATAATTTATAATCCTCGGCAACTGTATCTTCCTTTTGCTTTGCGAACTTGGCTGAAACACTACCGAGTGTCTAGATTCACATTTCGTTTACAAAATGTTTGCAAAGATATTCTCCTCGTACATAGGTTGGTAGGGAAATTAATCCGCCATTTTGTGGCGCCCGCCATCTTGAATTAACAATGATACTCAATAAGTCAAGGAATTTATACCCAAGGAATGTGCACTGCCGATCAAAACGCGGTCCGAGTATGTAGGGCGACCACAATTTTTTGAATTGTTCAGACATGCATTAAGTTATGATTGTAATATAATAAGTATCGACTAAATTGAGGAAAAGGGAAAAGAAATGTTGGCAGACCAAATAGACGGTGGGCTGACGACATTGTGGAAATAGCTGGGAACGATTGGGAAAACCTGGCTACTGATAGAGAGTCGTGGAAGAAGTTGGAGGAGGCCTTCACCCGAAGAGGGGTCCATATCTCTGAACCAATAGACAGCTAACCATACTAAAACTATTTTTCAAGGAAATATACTACTAACATTACTAACTTAAAATGTTTAATTATCATTTAAGAGATATGGAAATAAAGGGCTTTATTATTATTATTATTAAATTGAGGAAAACTAAAATAGGTGATATATTTATATAAAAGGGAATATTAAAAAAAAAGATATCGACAGCAACCTTTACAAATTATAAAGAACATTCTTCATTTATTTATTTAAAGTCAAAAAAGAAAATTTTAGGTAAGAAATCCACATTTAGCCATGTGTAATTAATTATAACTCAGACGCACACACACGCTTATACACTCACTTACTCACACACACATACACACACACACACACACACACACACACACACACACACACACACACACACACACACACACACACACACACACACACACACACACACACACACACACCACTATTTATTTAACTTACTATACCACAAACATAAACTACTTCCCCTGCTTTACATTTAACAAAAATATGGTAATTTTTCTAGGATGCCTCTGATATGTGCCTTTTCCCTTGTATTTTGAATCATTCTAGGTCTCCACGACACGGGCCCAGAGCCTAATCTGGGACCGCCGGTTAAATCAATGGAATAATGATTAACAATAAAAAAATTAGCTTCCTTTGTACATCAGTAAGTAAATAAAATATATTATTATAACAAAAATTGGTTTAATCTGAAAAAATAAAATATATTTCTAAATATACCTGGAATACAGATACGAGTATAATAACTACCGGGTATGTTGTATGTACAAATTACTCACCACGGGGAAAATAAATGGGATGACACCTTTCCGAAGTTTTGATGTTGACCTATGTTCATTGGTATCATCTGGTCTGAAGTGGCGACTACAAACTACAGCATAATTTAGTAGGTCTCCTGTTATAACATCAAGCCACTCTTTCTTTCTTGTTTCATCACTAGGCAGGCACTGCATGGAAACACCATTAATCCCAAAAAAAAACCTCCAAAAATGCCTTCCAAAAAAACCTATTTTGTTCTACGATAAGGACAAAACCGTGGTCACCCTACACACTAAAAGGGACAGAGGGCTCTCGCGATGCTTTCTCCCTCAGACCGCGTTTCTCTCCAAGCAAGTCGTAAGCTTATATCGACTTCATTACAGTAAACGTAGAGTTTATTTTTATTTAATGTATGTACAATCCTATGTACGAATTCCAGATTAGGTAAAACTTTTTTGGAATAAGTACACTTAGGTGTATTGTCAGCAGAACTAAAGGTGTGTACCAAATATTAGATCAATCGGTCTGTGGTCAACAGGAAGCCTGCACAAGGCACTAACAAGGCAAGCTAAACAAAACAGTTTATTAATAAAGAAAAGAAAAACATCGTGATTCAACCAAGCCCAATAACAGCTTAGTATAGGTAGGGTTTAACCATCTTGTAACCTAACATAACAAGAGAATAAAAACTGTTAAAAATAAAAACACCTACGTCCTACAGATTTATTTCCTTGAAAACTCTCTCTCACCGACACAAACATAACTTGCACATAAGTGTAAGACTTCAAGAAACTGCTATGTGGTGAATAATTTACAAATTAATATTCTGATTAAATAAAATCCCAGCAACACATGCAAAGAAATATTAGAAAAGTTTTTTAACTTACAGTGTGATATTCTTATGAACAACCGCTCACTCTCACTCACAACACTAATTTATTTCAATGGAAAAACATGATTATATAGTCTTTATTTTTAAGTAAATTAAAGTAGGTAATGTTTAAAAACATCGTACCTACTTGCTTCGCGCTGAACTTTAATCACAGTTTAACGTTATTCTAATTAAAATTCCATTTAGATTAAGTGTTTGTTTAAATTTCAACTATTCACTATATATCACTAACTTTACTGATCTCTACATTCATGGCACCAATTAAGGAAATTACACTGCTTTAATCAGTTCTTCACTTAAAAATTTACCTACATTCCACAGAAACTGTCCTCAAAAACTGTGCACGTTACTCGAATACGATTAGAATACATAATAAAGAAGCTAGGTGCTCCCACCCGCGCGGTGAAACAAAAACTGAAGCTAACTAAAAACACCCTGGGAACTCGCCGAAATAAAAACAATAGAATGGACGAGCGAGATGGATAATAACTAAACGTGTTAGTGCGAGAGTAACGCACTAACCTAGTTACTAAGTTAAAACAATACATTGTGGGAGCGAGACAGAGATTCGTGAAACATATCAAGCGCGAAAGAGACAATGTTATATTATTAAACTTGCACACTGCACCAGGGACCTTGACTAGAGGCATTCTAGTAAGTTGCGCTGGCGCAAGTTTCTCGTCGCACTATTATGTATCTTGTGGTAACGGTAACAAAATTTTTGATCGAGGTTGTAATAATTTAAAATTATTTAATAGGTACCTACTTAAAGGATTGAAAGTTTTATGATTTGAGAAAAACAATAGATGATTATTTCGATATATTATAGGTTTTCACAATTGTGACGGTTTTAGATTATTTATTTTTTATGTTAGAATTAAGCAAAGAAAAACATTACAAACAAGTAGCCTGTCTTGCTGAATTCATTAAGATATGATTAAAAGCGTCGAATATTGCAAGACTTGATTACTGCTGAGAGACCGATTTTAAACTTGAGGGTTGTAGCTAGCCCGGCGAACACTTTATAATGCCCACCACCAAATGCAATGGTTGCAAGTTGCAGCGCGATGTTTTTCTTCACCAAAAGCTCAAGCTCATTGTAATATTAGTATACCTTTAAAATTTTCGCGATTCGAAAACATTGTTTAATTTTAAGAACGGGACTTAATCGGGTCTTCTCGTGACCACGATCAATGCAACGTGATTGAAACGTCGTGGTAAATATAAACTTGTGTTGTTATCGCGATTAAGTCCCGTTTTTAAAAGTTAACAATATTCATACCGTCACGTCGGTCCACCTACAATTCAGTGGTCGACATCACTACCACGAAGCTATCATCCCTTAAATTTTTTATTATATTTTCATGAAAATCAATTACATCGGTCTAATTAAAGATTTTATTCATAGTATTCGTTGTTTAGTCCACGGATCAGAAATAACGGTAACGCCTACTTACACTTCCACTGTTTTTTTTCTGTTCCGTGGTTTTGTCTGTATGAAAGTGTGTAAGTTTGTTGGTTTCTCCTTGTTTCACCCAGCAATGGAGCAATAGATCGACGCGATTTTTGGCCTAAATAGATATAGTTTATGGATCAGAGAGTAACATAATATGCTACTTTTCTCCTGGGGAAAATGTACGGTTCCTATGGGAATGCTGGCAGAAGCTCGTTTTAAATAAGGAGAGTTGACTGGCAAAAATGAAACCACCTAACTTAATGCTAATGAAAACTATAACTAGTTCTTGATGTCCTGGTGTTTGAACAAGACATTGAGAAAGTAATAAAAGTGGCGTAAGTAAGCCAAAGATAAATTGTATAGCCAGCCAGCATGTTCAGATAAAATTAAAGCTGTAACTATGATGTGAAATGGCGAGTAACATGCTATTAAATAAAGTAAGTTCAAATTATTAACCTAAACATATCACAAGGGACAAACTACAGCACATAAATGCATAACTCTCTTTCTCCTGATTGTAACAAGTGAGTGTACCGTGAATCTGTTAGAAGTATGTAACTAGAATGTCAAATGTAACGTAAGCTTATACAACATCACGCATTAAAAATAAATATCTCAATGGTCTATAACAAAAATGCGCATCCGTTAATTTGATCGAACATGCAATGAAGAGGATGGTGGTAAGGATTAAATCAAGCATTGTTAGACGTCTCCTCGCTTATTACAATGTCCTGCACGGTACACCAAAAATCACGCTTTTTATGTGTAATATTCGATATAATTTATCGATCTACCCCGCCAGGTAGACTATCACGGCGATCGTAGGCCACCCGTAAAAACTATTACAAAATTGCTGGAGTTAGATAAGCAAAGGCCAAGACGATAGACCTAGAACAATATGACAAAAATAAAACGACTAATGAATATGAAAAATATTATTATCACAGAGACTCATAAGCATGAATAATATTCAGTTCGAGACTGTTTAAAAACAATGCATTGATTTATGTTAGAGTTTCAGCGCAGGGTATCTAGACTGAACGCCTGTTAAAAGTAAAAATCTTAGAAATGGACCAAACTAATGACGTTTTATATTTAAGAACTATTTGTAAAGCAGAATAAAAAAGTCATACCTACTATTAAGTACATAACGATTTTAATACTTCACTACTTACCTTCTTTGGAAACCAAAACTTTTTCTTAGTACTAATATGTTCTAAGAATAACCATATTATACGTAACACATGTAAGGTTAGCCTCGTGTTTAAATAAATAACATTCAATGATAGAAACATACAAACAATTGATACTGAACAGAAATATTGCAATATTTTTAAAACTTTATTATTTATCTTTTTGGGAATAGCTACTCACTGGTACTCACAGCACATGACAATTTGCATCGTAACCATACTTATTTGATTTGAAAAACAAACGATAGTTAAAATAAACACATAAGGTGTAGGTATACTTCTCTGCTTTTTAGTTATATAAAACCATCTCAAAACGGAACAAACAGTAAGGTATCTAAAAACATCGTAGTTGCTTAAAACTGTAATTAAATCAGATTTTAATGTGATTCTTAATCTGAATCGTTTAACTTAATTTTTTTATCATTCTTTTTATTTTCTAATTTTTAGTTTTTTTATTGAGTTAGTACATATATAATATTTCTCATTCTATTTACGGTTTAAGACATTTATTTCTCTAAAAGAATAAAATTAACTTGAAAGACAAATACAAAATAAACTTAAATTAATTTAAATAGTGAGTGCACTGTATGTGACGGTAGGCTTCTAAAAACATTGGCTTTGCACAAAACACAAACAGATTCTATTACGTATTATGTCACGATGGCAATCAAAATGCTATCAGAACTTTAACTATAATAGCATTTGTTTCAATCAAAACTGCGTGAAGTCCGCTAATTTAGCCAATTAATTAATTATTTATTTAATGTTTACAGGTGTACTGTATTCTACGAGTACTGTAATGTACTGTATACCCTTTCATGTGATACCCATATTGTAGTAGTTGAAAAAAAAACAACCGCAATTTTGTGGCGGCCGCCATCTTGAATTAACAGTGATACTGAATAAGTATACTTAGTTGTATTTTCATGAGCAGAACTACAGGTGGGTACCAAATTTTAGATCAATCGGTCCGCGGTCAACAGGAAGCCTGTACAATACACTAACAAGGCAAGCCAAACAAAACAGTTTTTTAATAAAGAAAAGAAAAACATCCTGATACGACCAATCCCAATTACAACTTAGTATAGGTAGTATACCATCTTGTAACCTAACATATCCCCGACTAAGACCGTGGTGAACTGGGCGCAGTTAGGGGAAGCCCTAAAAGCGACCAGTTCACCGGACTTGGACAAAATCCCCGATAACATCGAGTCAGTTGACGACATCTCCCTCGCGATCGATGCGCTCAGCAGTCATCTCAACACCGTCGTAGGTGAATCCTCCCGGCAGGTCCCAGCGTTGGAAGACCACCGCTGGGTCCTGCCGGTGGATGCGAGACAGCTGCTGACCGCAAAGAACGCGGCCACTAGGGCTTACGACTCGACACCTACCCCCGACAATAGGAGAGCTTTGCGCGACTTAGAGCGTGCTGTTAAGCAGCGCTTTAGCGACCTCCGCGACCAGAAGTGGGACGATCTGTTGTCGGGACTCACGCCATCCCACCAGGCATACTGGCGGCTGGCGAGAGCCCTGAAAGCAGAGACGATCACTTCAATGCCCCCTCTTACTAGAGCCAACCTCCCCCCTGCGTTCGATGACGAGGAAAAAGCCGAATGTCTGGCTGATAGTCTCGGAGCACAGTGCTCACCCACTCTCGATCACGTTGACCCTGCCCACCTACATGCGGTGGACAGCGAAGTCGAACGTCGCGCCTCCCTCCCGCCCACCGACCCTCCCCTGGAGCCTGTCACTGTCTCAGAGGTTGAGTCGATCCTCAAGAACCTCAAGATCCGCAAGGCCCCTGGTGCCGATGGTATCAGTAACAGGGTAGTCAAGCACTTCTCGGTCTCCCTGATTTACCTCCTAGTTAGTATCTTCAATGCTGCTATGAGCAATTGCCATTTCCCCACCGCGTGGAAGTCCGCCGACGTCATCGGCATCCACAAGCCCGGCAAGAAGGCTACAGGGCCCTCTAGCTACCGTCCTATCAGCCTCCTCAGCACTCTGGGGAAGGTCTACGAGCGGCTCCTTGTGAGACGTCTCTGGTCCCATGTCCACGAACATAAACTCCTTCCAGACGAGCAGTTTGGCTTTCGGGCCAAACACTCGTGCGTCCAACAGGTGCACCGCATCACGGAGCACATTCTCGCAGGCTTTAACGCCCCCCGTGTAGCCAAAAGGACACTTGCCGTCTTTTTGGACATAGCGAAAGCTTTCGATAAAGTCTGGCACAACGGTTTGATCTTCAAACTGTACCAACTCGGAGTGCCAGACCGTCTTGTGCTCATCCTACAAGACTTCCTCCGGGAGCGAAGCTTTCGCTACCGCGTACAGGGAGACCGCTCCACTCCTCGCCCCCTCTTAGCCGGAGTCCCTCAGGGCTCCGCGCTCTCGCCCCTTCTATTCTCGCTGTATACCAGCGATATGCCCAAGCCTACCGATTCAGACGTGCATATCGCACTGTTTGCAGACGATACGGCTATCTATTGCTCCGGTTGGCAGCCCCGCATAGCGAAGGCCCACCTCCAGAAGGCGCTCACCGCTCTCGGTGAATGGTTTCGGAAGTGGCGCATTACGGTGAATCCCGAGAAAAGCGCAGCGATGTGCTTTTCCGAGAAACGCCGTAAACTTCGCGGCGTTAAGCCCTTCTCCTTGTTCGGCGAACCCATTCCCTGGGAGCGCACGACAAAGTACCTAGGTGTCATCCTTGACGATCGACTCAACTTCGGGAAACATATCTCGCGTGTTCGCAACAGGGCGGCCTTTATCCTAGGCCGCCTTCATTCTCTGATCTGCAAGCGGAGTAAGATGTCACTTAGAAATAAGCTGACACTCTACAAAACTTGCATCAGACCCGTCATGACGTACGCATCTGTCGCGTTCGCTCATGCCGCATCCTACCGTATCCATAGACTTCAAGTGATTCAGAATCGCTTTATTCGCAAAGCGGTCGGCGATGAACCTTATCAGCGCAATTCCGACTTGCACTGCGACTTAGAACTCCCGTCTATCCTTCAGTATATGAAGGACGCCAGCCGTCGTCACTTTGACAAGGCTCCCCATCACCCCAACCCTCTTGTGGTCCAAGCGGCCAACTACGTCCCGACAGTCCCCCCGTTCCGTCGTCGCCGCCCTCGGCATATCTTGGGCGATCCGGACGATTCCATCGCGGCCGTTGTGTCGGCCGCGCTGGGTTCGCCCGTGCTTTCAAACCCTAGCACCAGTTCATATGCTGGTGCAGGTGGACCTTCAGTCTTCGGTATTGGTATTGGGTACCAAATTAGAAGTCATCGTCCTCGCCGGCGAGGACGATTCTTCGTCAGATAGCTTAGGTTGTAGGGACCGAGCTTCACTCCGCCGTCGAGTTTCTTGCCCTTCTTCTCGATGGTGTAGGCTTTGGAACGAGGCAACTAGAGTCATACACACCTCACACACATACACAAAATTCCGCGAGCGCCCACCTCGGGCCCGCGAGAAGTAGCTTTAGCTAGATTAGAGCCTAGTTTAAACGGTTGCACTCGTGCGGCCGGGGCTATTCTCTCCCGATCCTCCCTTTCTTACGGCGACGGCCCAAGCCGAGGTCCGTACCGACGTGGTTCGATCCCACGCGGTGCCCTTGCGCTAGTCGCCACAAACACACTTTTTTCGGGCTGAGCGCCTTCTGCGCTCTCCAACAGTCCGGTGACGCTGTAGAGGTCGCAAGACCAACAGCACGATCCGTCAAAAAAAAAATAATAATAACCTAACATATCCAGAGAATTAAAAACTGTTAAACATAAAAACACCTAGAGATTTATTTTCAAGAAAACTCTCTCTCTCTCACTGACACAGATATAACATGTACCTAAGTGTAAGACTTCAAGAAACTGCTATGTGGTGAATAATTTACAAATTTATATTCTAAATAAATAAAATCCAAGGAACACATGCAAAGAAATAGGTACTAGAAAAGTTTTTTTAACTTACAGTGTGATATTCTTTTGAACAACTGCTCACTCTCACTCACAACACTAATTTGTTTGAATATAAAAACATGATTATATATTCTTTATCTTTAAGTAAATTAAAGTAGGTAGTGTAAAACATCGTACTTGCTTCACACTGAACTTTAATCAGATTTTAACATTATTCTAATTAAAATTTCACTTTGATTTAGTGCTTGTTTATATATGAACTATTGCGTTCACTAACTGATCTCTACACTCATGGCACAAATTAAGGAAATAACACTGTTTTAATCAGTTCTTCACTTAAAAATTTACCTACATTCCACAGAAACTGTCCTCAAAAACTGTGCACGTCACTCGAATACGATTAGAATACATAATATAGAAGCTAGGTGCTCCCACCCACGCGGTGAAACAAAAACTGAAGTTAACTAAAAAACACCCTGGGAACTCGCCGAAATAAAAACAATAGAATGGACGAGCGAGATGGATAATAGCTAAACGTGCTAGTGCGAGAGTAACGCACTCACCTAGTTACTAAGTTAAAACAATACATTGTGGGAGCGAGACAGAGATTCGTGAAACTTATCAAGCGCGAAAGAGACAATATTATATTAGAAAACTTGCACACTGCACCAGTGACCTTGACTAGAGGCATTCTTGAAATTTACGCTGGCGCATTTTTTTCTCTCTAGTTGCCTCGTTCCAAAGTCTACACCATCGAGAAGAAGGGCAAGAAACTCGACGGCGGAGTGAAGCTCGGTCCCTACAACCTAAGCTATCTGACGAAGAATCGTCCTCGCCGGCGAGGACGATGACTTCTAATTTGGCACCCAATACCAATACCGAAGACTGAAGGTCCACCTGCACCAGCATATGAACTAGTGCTAGGGTTTGAAAGCAGCGCTGGCACAATTTTTGCGACAGACTATATGGTATTCTCTAGCAACGGTAACAAAACTTTTGAACGAGGTTTAAATAACTTAAAATTATTAATAGGTACCTAATTAAATGGTTGAAGGTTTTATGTTTTAAGAAATACTAAAAATAATCATTTCGATTATAGGTTTTCAAAATTGTGACGGATTTAGATTATTTATTTTTTAAGTTATAATTAAGCAAAAAAAACCCAATAACTACCAACAAGTAGCCTGCACGTTCTGAATTCATAAACATATGATTAAAAGAGTCGGTTATTGCAAGATTTGATCACTGCTTAGCGACCGAATTTAAACTTGATGGTGGTAGCTATCCAGGCGAACAATTTATAATGCCCACTACCAAATGCAATGGTTGCAAGTTGAAGCGCGATGTTTTTCTTCACCGAAAGCTTAAGCTCAATTGTAATATTCGTACTTTCACGTCGATCGATTTACAATTTGGTGGTCGACATCACTACCACGTAGATTTAGATATGTCTGAATTGAATATTTTATTCATAGTATTCGTTGTTTAATCCACGGATCAGAAATAACGGTAGCGCCTACTTACTTATACTACACTGTTTTTTCTGTTCCGTGGTTTAGTCTGTACGAAAGTGTGTGAGTTTGTTGGTTTCACCTTCTTTACCCCAGCAATGGAGCAACGGATCGATGCGATTTTTGGCATTAATAGATATAGTTTATGGATCAGAGAGTAACATAATATGCTATTTTTTTCCGGAGGAAAAATACACGGTTCCTATGGGAACGTTGGCAGAAGCTCGTTTTAAATAATGAGAGTTGACTGGCAAAAATGAAACCACCTAACTTAATGCTAACGAAAACTATACCTAGTTCTGGACGTCCTGATGTTTGAACAAGACATTGAGTAGGTAATAAAAGTGGCGTAAGTAAGTAACTGTTAAAAAATGGCTGGAGCTACATAAGCAAAGGCCAAGACGATAGACCTAGAACTATTACAAAATAAAACGGCTAAAGAATATGAAAAATACTAGCTTCCGCCCGCGGTTCTCACCCTGGTTCCCACAGGAACCGTGTATTAAATATAAAAAGTTACCTATATTACTGTCCGGTCCATAAACTATATCTATACCAAAAATGACGTCGATCCGTTGTTCCGTTACTGCGTGAAAGATGGACAAACTAACAAACACTCATTCGCATTTATAATATTAGTAGGATTAATATCATAGAGATTCATTAAGCATGAATAAAATTCAGTTGTGACTATAAAACTCGGCATTGATTTTTTCGGAACTTTAATTTATTTTAGGCTTAGAGCGCAGGGCATCTAGACTAAACGCCTATTAAAGGTAAAAATCTAAGTTAAAAATGGATTAAATTACCGACGTCTTATATTTAAGAACAATTTGCAAAGCAGAATAATAAATATCATACCTAATACTTATTACATAACGATTTTAATACTTCACTACTTACCTTCTTTGGAAGCCGAAAACTTTTTAGTACCTACTAATATGTTCTAAGAATAATCATATTATACGTAACGTATGTTAGCCTCGTGATTAAATAAATAATATTCAATGATAGAAACATACAAACAATTAATACTGAACAGAAATATTGGAATATTTTTAAAACTTTATTATTTATCTTTTTGGGAATAGCTGCTCACTGGTACTCACAGCACATAACAATGTGCATCGTAACCATAATTAATTTGATTTGAAAAACAAACGATAGTTCAAATAAACACGTAAGTATTCCTACTTCTCTGCTTTTTAGTTAAGTATACTTATAAAACAATCTAAAACGGAACAAACAGTAAAGTATGAGGTACAGTAAAAGCTCCTTATTCGCGCTTCCTTCATTCGCGTTTTCACTATTCGCGGATTAAAAAATTGCGACCCAATTCCTATATTCACGGCTAAAAATTTCTTTAGTCGCGGTTCTATTAAGTACACACATAATAATAAAAGGATTCCAATAGGTATCCAACTCAATATCCTTTGTAAATGCAGTCACATGGACTAATAAAAAAAGTAAAATAGATCTTATTACAACATTGCCTAAAGTATGTTGTTAAATGATATCGCCGAGGTCTTTGTCATAAGCCGCCTTCGCCGCGATCGGTGTTTTTGAGAATGAAAACAAACAGAATGAAAGCAACCTTTATTACTCTATGAATGAAGTATATTTTTAAATGTTGCTGTTCCGTTCTATGGTAAAAGCCGCTTTGCGTCTTTTATTGTTTCGTCTTTCACATTCGTTACAAAATTGTGATCGAGTAACGCGTCTCTACCACTCTTCGTCTAATTTATAATGTCAACTAAAAAAAAAATGAGAAACGACTTTCGACACGAAAAAAACTGCCAAGCAAGAGAAAATTACAAAATTCTTCAAACTATTGCCTAAGCCTTAAGATAATTAATCAAAATGTTAAAAAAATTCAATTTACATTGTTTTTTTTTATATATTTGTGTTTTTTTATTTTGTCCCCTAGGAACGTATCCCCTATAATCCCATACAAATTACCATTCCGTATTCACGGTTTCCGTATTCGCGGCATATTTATGGAACGTATACCCCGCGAATAAAGAGCTTTTACTGTATCTAAAAACATCGTAGTTGCTTCAAACTGTACTTAAATCAGATTTTAATGTGATCCTTAAGCTGAATTGTTTTACTTAATTTTTATCTTTTTTTTATTTTCTATTTTTTTTTATTGTTACTATATAATATTTCTCATTCTATTTAGGGAATTCATTAATTATTAATTTATTTTTTACAGGTGTACTGTATTCTACGAGTACTGTAATGTACTGTACCTATACCCTTTCATGTGATACCCATATTGAAGTGGTTGAAAAATAATTATTCCGCCATTTTGCGGCGGCCGCAATCTTGAATTAACAATGATACTGAATAAGTACACTTTAGCTGTATTGTCAGCAGAACAAAAGGTGTGTACCATATTTTAGATCAATCGGTCTGCGGTCAACAGGAAGCCTGCACAAGACACTAATAAGGCAAGCTAAACAAAACAGTTTATTAATAATGAAAAGAAAAACATCCTGATTCAACCAATCCCAATTACAGCTTAGCATAGGTAGTATACCATCTTGTAACCTAACATGGCCAGAGAAATAAAGGCTAAACTTTCCTTTGTTGACCATCGATTTGGAAACTCACGTTTTTATAGTAGTTAGTACTCTTAAATAGAAAGCTTTTTACAAATATCTCAAGGTGCGGAGATTCACGGTTTACGAGATATAATTTTTTAAAGTTTCGATATAAATTGGAAAATAACACGCCATTTGCAAGATTTTTATGGATAAACTGTCATGGTAGACGTCAAAGTTGACATTTACGTTCCGTTGATGCTAGAGGTGTATTTTATTAAATTTTATTTCTTATATTTTCTAAAATATAATTTTATTTTCATTTATTAAATTTGGTGTGTAATTAATGTGCACAATAACCGTGCTTTATTACACAATTACATTACACAAAAAATAACGAATTTATGTTTATACTGCGGAATGGAACGTGAAGCGACGTCATTTTTTTTTTATTTTAACGTCATTATGAATATCCGAAAAATACCCAAAACCGAATCAGAGCACCCCACTTTCCACGTGGTCTTGTCTGCCATACCCCTAGAGTGTATATAAAAACGCGGAGGCGCGCAAGGAAGAGCAGCCCTCGCCCGCCGTGACGAAGCACGGGAACCGTGCGAGGTGGAGCGGCGGAGGCTGGTCGCCGAAGGCGACCAAAGCCGAAGCTGCGGAGCCGAGCACGAGTGACCGTGCTTCGTCACGCAAGGGCGGAAGGGCTGCTCTTCACGCAGCGCCGAAGCTAGGGCGGAGTCAAACTGTATTCTAACCTCAAAACTTTAATCATGGGTATCTTTATAACCATGGGGCTCCGCGGGTTGGGGATGGTACAGGGGGGGGTAGTTCTCCTCTCCCTACCCCCTCCCTCCTCTCCCCGCCCCATAAATCGATAGATATTTATGGAAAAATGTAGTCTAACCTCAAAACTTTAACCATGGATATCTCCATAACCATGGGGCTCCGCGGGGTGGGGATGGTACAGGGGGGTATCCCTCCTCCCCCCCTCCCCCTCACCCCCCCTCCCCCCCAAAATCGATGGTCAACAAAGGAAAGTTTAACCGAAATAAAAACTAATAAAAATAAAAACACCCACAGATTTATTTTCAAGAAAACTCTCTCTCACCGACACAAACATAACTAGTAAGTGTAAGACTTCAAGAAACTGCTATGTGGTGAATAATTTACAAATTAATATTCTGATTAAATAAAATCCCAGCAACACATGCAAAGAAATATTAGAAAAGTTTTTTAACTTACAGTGTGATATTCTTATGAACAACCGCTCACTCTCACTCACAACACTAATTTATTTCAATGGAAAAACATGATTATATAGTCTTTATTTTTAAGTAAATTAAAGTAGGTAATATTTAAAAACATCGTACCTACTTGCTTCGCGCTGAACTTTAATCACAGTTTAACGTTATTCTAATTAAAATTCCATTTAGATTAAGCGTTTGTTTAAATTTCAACTATTCACTATATAAGTATCACTAACTTTACTGATCTCTACATTCATGGCACCAATTAAGGAAATTACACTGCTTTAATCAGTTCTTCACTTAAAAATTTACCTACATTCCACAGAAACTGTGCACGTTACTCGAATACGATTAGAATACATAATAAAGAAGCTAGGTGCTCCCACCCGCGCGGTGAAACAAAAACTGAAGCTAACTAAAAAACACCCTGGGAACTCGCCGAAATAAAAACAATAGAATGGACGAGCGAGATGGATAATAACTAAACGTGTTATTGCGAGAGTAACGCACTCGGTTACTTAGTTCAAACAATACATTATGGGAGCGAGACAGAGGTTCGTCAAACATATCAAGCGCGAAAGAGACAATGTTATATTAGACAAAATTGTACACTGCAACACCGGTCTTGACTAGAGGTACTCTTGTAAGCAGCACGAGCGCAAGTTTTGCATCGCACTATTATGTATTTTGTGGTAACGGTAACAAAATTTTTGATCGAGTAATTTAAAATTATTTACTTACCTTATTACTACTTAAATTATTGAAAGTATAAACAATAGATGATTATTTCGATATATTATAGGTTTTCACAATTGGGATGTTGACTGATTTTGGGAAAGTGTTTAAAACGATGCGTATGGGCCTAATATAACCCAAAATATTTAAATTTACTTTTTAAAACAACTAATATTTTAATTATCATGTATTTTAAATGCCGTTTTAAATTTTGCTCCAAAACGCCAGTGACGTCACGAGTTCAATTACCACAGAGTAATTTTCTATAACACTGTAAAGTGACAAGCAAAGAGAATATAACCACTACTACCTAGTCTGTGCTACGTTTAGTGACAAGTTCATTCGATGCTTTCTGTGTATGTATTGTTATGTATTAAAATATGAGTTCTAAGTTTTTTGAGCTTATTGATTTATATATATGCTTTGGTTAATTAATACACTTTGGATCTTAGAATCTACGATTACTGTTATATATTCATTGTTGGTTATAGAAATAATGATTTTTGGTATAATAAGTAGGTACTTACACGGAGGTCTTCACATTTCTAAATTCAGCAGAGCAGAAATTATCGTTTGTCGAGAAGAAATTGGCCACCGTAAAACAATCAATTCTCGGCAAATTGGAATTATTTGCCTTTATGAAGCCACATTCCATCATGGGAGAATAGGTATTCAAGAGTCGAAATAAATTTAGAAAAATAGGCGCGGAATTCACAGCACAGATAAATAATCACAGAAATCACTCTAAAATACTAAGCAGTTAAGCGCAACGAGCTATATACTCATTGGAGTTTTGGCGGGAATGCGAAAATGTGCTGTTGTTGATTTTGTGTTATTTACTAAAACCTTTGTTTTATAGAGTGTTAATGTGTAATAATAGTGGATTATTAACCATTAAGTGTTCGTAAACTTGCATGAGTGAAAGACAAATAGTACAAAGACGAAAAACGTGTATTTTCGTATTCTATCCAAAACTCCATAGAAGCTTCAGTAAACTATCCACCAATTTACTGAAGCGTTACTTCGACTCGACCGCGCCTAGACTAAACTTTAACGTGACTTTGACGACTTTCATGCACCAAAACTAGAGATTTATTATTATATATTATTACTTATATAACTTGACACTAGTTAAATGCGCAAATCACGTGGAGCCAAAAACAAAACAAAAAAAATATATATGCCCATTCCGATTGAAACAGTGACGTCACGGGCGTTTTAGGTCACGTGACTTCGGATTGATGTGGTTACATTTTGATTATTTAATTTAAATTAAATTCCTTAAAAATAAACAAAAATATTGTGTTTAATAGGATTTCTGTCACAAAAACTATTGTTTCGCGGCAAAATTATATTTTTATTTGAATACAGTCAACAACCCAATTGTGACGGTTTTAGATTATTTATTTTTTATGTTAGAATTAAGCAAAGAAAAACATTACAAACAAGAAGCCTGTTTTTCTGAATTCTTTCATTAAAATATGATTAAAAGCGTCGAATATTGCAAGACTTGATCACTGCTGAGGGACCGATTTTAAACTTAAGGGTTGTAGCTAGCCAGGCGCACACATTAAAATGCCCACCACCAAATGCAATGGTTCACTCCCCGTCGTCGCCGCCCTCGGCACATCTTGGGCGATCCGGACGATCCCATCGCGGCCGCGTTGGGTTCGCCCGACGTTCAGTCTAATCCTAGTACCAGTCCGAATGCTGGTGTAGGAAGGCGTTCAGTTTCCGGTTGCGGTATCGGATACCAAATTAGACGCAATAGACATCGATCTCGCCGGCGAGGTCGATTCTTTGCTAGTTAGCTTAGGGTCGTATGGACCGGGGGTGCGACGTCGGATAACCTCCTCGTGGTGCATCCTGGGTGCCTGCCAGCTGACGCCTCCTCGGTTGATCGTTCTCGGTCACCGGGAGGCCGATGGCAGGTAGCTAATAATCCGGCATATCTATATATGTATTGTGTTTATGTATTTACTGTATCTAACGTATATTATGTATATATTTACATGTGTATTATTAGTATGTAAATATCTATATCTGCGCCGCTCCTATCCCTCTGCTTGCAGAGGGCAACGGACGCGGTGGACACCACTGATCAGAAGGGTCAATAAGTGGTTTTTATATGTTTACGTATTTGTTTATCTGTATTTATGGTATTATTTATGCATAGTGTTTACTTATTTACTATTAGTATGTATCTATATATAAACCAGAGGAGAAGTGCCGCTCTCAGTGGCTCTCGTCCGTGCTCGTTTTCCTAACTTGCTTTTGCAAGGGAGGAGAATGCGCGGGGCGGATTTCGCTGAGAGTGTGCCGATTTTGTTTACGCAGTGATCCGACCCGTTTGAAAAAACGGGTTGGACGTAAAACGGTGTGCTCTCTCATTCTGAGTGGCACGGGTACTGCCGGGCCACGAGTGCTTTGGCAGATGCCTCTGTCGCATGGTTTGAAGAGAGCCTACGTTGAAGTGCCACCACTGCGGGTATCAATTTGATACCGCTGGTCACGCCCTAGCAATGTGTCACGCATGGACACTGCAAAGGGCTGATTTGGTGGCACAACAAGGAGAGAACGACCTTTCCTTTCTGAACATCGTGAAAGCGATGATCGAAAGCGAAGGGTCGTGGCAGGCGGTCCAAGCCTTTGGCGAGGGCTTATTGCCGTGTAGTAGGCAGCGGACCAGCTGAGAGTGGACGATGTTCTCTCCCAGCCTATCCGCCGCCGTAGAGCGAGAGGCGGAAATGTTCGCTAATAGCCAGATGTGGCACACACTGGGGGGTGTATGCCAACTATTCACTGGCATGAGTCGTGGCGCAATTGGTATGGAATTTATTTCATACTTTATTTGTGCCCCCCTTTATGGGTGAGTCTGTGACCATGTAACGTGGTCGTCTCGCACTAGGGTCTGGTTGCGGAGTAATCCTAACGGAATCCCGCGACCGACCTCCTTGCGACGCGTGCCATGCGTGAGGTGTTTTTTAGTGGGTAGACTGCCGGCTTTTCCGGCAGGAGTCCCACACTACCCCGTGCTCCCCCTACAAGCACGGGGTGTTAGTGCGTAATGCATTTTTCACCTCACGTAAAACAAAAAAAAAAAAAAAAAAAAGGGTCGTATGGACCGAGCTTCACTCCGCCGTCGAGTTTCTTGCCCTTCTTCTCGATGGTGTAGGTTTTGGAACGAGGCAACTAGAGTAACTACGAATTCCGCGAGCGCCCACCTTGGGCCCGCGAAAATTTAGCTTTAGTTAGATTAGAGCCCATTTCAAACGGGCGCATTCGTACGCCGCCGGAGCCGTTCTCTCCGACCCCCTTATCGCGGCAACGGCCCATGCCAGGGTTCGTACCACGGATTCACCTCACGCGGTGTCCTTGAGCTAGTCACCAAATCACCACTTTGCTAGGGCTTCCGCCGTTCGGTGACGCTGTAAAGGTTGTTGGACAAACAGCACGGTCCAATTAAAAACAAAAAATGCAATGGTTGCAAGTTGCAGCGCGATATTTTTCTACGCCAAAAGCTCAAGCTCAATATTGTAATATTTGTACCGTCACGTCGGTCCACCTACAATTCAGTGGTCGACATCACTACCACCAAGCTATCATCCCTTCAATTTCTTTATTATTATTTCATGAAAATTAAATAGATCTGTCTAATTAAATATTTTATTCATAGTATTTGTTGTTTAATCCACGGATCAGATATAACGGTAACGCCTACTTACTTATACTTCCATTGTTTTTTCTGTTTCGAGGTTTTGTTTTTACGAAAGTGTGTAAGTTTATTGGTTTCTCCTTGTTTCACCCAGAAATGGAGTAACGGATCCACGCGATTTTTGGCATAAATAGATATAGTTTATGGATCAGAGAGTAACATAATATGCTACTTTTTTCCTGGAGAAAAATGTGTAGATCCTATGGGAACGCTGGCAGAAGCTCGTTTTAAATAAGGAGAGTTGACTGGCAAAAATGAAACCACCTAACTTAATGCTAACGAAAACTATAACTAGTTCTTGATGTCCTGGTGTTTGAACAAGACATTGAGAAAGTAATAAAAGTGGCGTAAGTAAGCCAAATATAAATTGTATAGCTAGCCAGCGTGTTCAGATAAAATTAAAGCTGTAACTATGATGTGAAATGGCGAGTAACATGCTATTACATAAAGTAAGTTCAAATTATTAACTTAAACATATCACAAGGGACAAACTACAGCACATAAATGCATAACTCTCTTTCTCCTGATTGTAACAAGTGAGTGTACCGTGAATCTGTTACAAGTATGTAACTAGAATGTCAAATGTAACGTAAGCTTATACAACATAACACATTAAAAATAAATATCTCAATGGTCTATAACAAAAATGCGCACCCGTTAATTTGATCGAACATGCAATGAAGAGGATGGTGGTAAGGATTAAATCAGGCATTGTTAGACGTGTCCTCGCTTAATACAATGTCCTCCACGGTACACCAAAAATCACGCTTTTTATGTGTAATATTCGATATAATTTATCGATCTATCCCGCCAGGTAGACTACGGTGATCGTAGGCCACGGGTAAAAACTGTTACAAAATTGCTGGAGTTAGATTTAAAGCAAAGGCCAAGACGATAGCCCTAGAAAAATATGACAAAAATAAAACGACTAAAGAATATGAAAAATATTATTATCATAGAGACTCATTAAGCATGAATAATATTCAGTTCGTGACTGTTTAAAAACTATGCATTGATTTATTTTAGAGTTTCAGCTCTGCGCTGCGTATATAGACTGAACGCCTGTTAAAAGTAAAAATTTATATTAGAAATGGACCAAATTAATGACGTTTTATATTTAAGAACTATTTATAAAGCAGAATAAAAAAAACATACCTACTATTAAGTACATAACGATTTTAATTTTTTTGTTTTTTTTTTTTTTTTTTTTTTTTTGTTTTTTTTTTTTTTTTTTTTTGAAGGACCGTGCTGTTGGTCTTGCGACCTCTACAGCGTCACCGAACGACGGGAGAGCGCAGAAGGCGCTCAGCCCTAGCAAAGTGGTGGTTGGCGACTAGCTCAAGGGCACCGCGTGAGGTGAATCACGCGGTACGAACCTCGGCTTGGGCCGTCGCCGGGAGAGGGGGGTCGGAGAGAACGGCCCCGGTGCACGAGTGCGACCGTTTGAGATGGGCCCTAATCTAGCTAAAGCTAAATTCACGCGAGTTGGACGCTCGCGGAATTCGTAGTGATTCTAGTTGCCTCGTTCCAAAACCTACACCATCGAGAAGAAGGGCAAGAAACTCGACGGCGGAGTGAAGCTCGGTCCCTACAACCCTAATCTAACTAGCAAAGAATCGACCTCGCCGGCGAGGTCGATGCCTATTGCGTCTAATTCGGTATCCGATACCGCAACTGAGAGCTGGACGCCTTCCTGCACCAGCATTCGGGCTGGTGCTAGGATTGGACTGATCGTCGGGCGAGCCCAGCACGGCCGCTACCGCGGTCGCGATGGGATCGTCCGGATCACCCAAGATGTGCCGAGGGCGGCGACGACGGGGAGCACCGAGGGCGGCGACGACGGGGAGACGATTTTAATACTTCACTAGTCACTTCTTACCTTCTTTGGAAACCAAAACTTATTAGTAGTTACTAATACGTTATACGGAATAACCTTATTATACCTACGTAACACATGTTAGGTTAGCCTCGTGTTTAAATAAATAACATTCAATGATAGAAACATACAAACAATTGATACTGAACAGAAATATTGGAATATTTTTAAAACTTTATTATTTATCTTTTTGGGAATAGCTGCTCACTGGTACTCACAGCACAATATAATGTGTATCGTAACCATAATTAATTTGATTTGAAAAACAAACGATAGTTTAATTATTTGAACTATCGTATCAGAGAAGAAAAAAGCAGAGAAGTAGGAATACTTATGTGTTTATACACATAAGTATTCCTACTTCTCTGCTTTTTAGTTAAGTATATAAAACAATCTTAAACGGAACAAACAGTAAGGTATGAGGTATCTAAAAACATCGTAGTTGCTTCAAACTGTACTTAAATCATATTTTAATGTGATCCTTAAGCTGAATCATTTTACTTAATTTGTTATCTTTTTTTATTTTCTTATTTTTAGTTTTTTTTGTAGTTACTATATAATATTTCTCATTCTATTTAGGGAATTAATTAATTATTTATTTAATTATGACAGGTGTACTGTATTCTACGAGTACTGTAATGTACTGTATTACCCTTCATGTGATACCCATATTGAAGAGGTTGAAAAAAATTAATCCGCCATTCTGTGGCGGCCGCCATCTTGAATTAACAATGATATGTACTGAATAAGTACACTGAGTTGTCAGAACTAAAGGGTAAACAAAATTTTAGATCAATCCGTATGCGGTCAACAAGAAGCCTGCACAAGACACTAACAAGGCAAGCTAAACAAAACAGTTTATTAATAAAGAAAAGAAAAACATCCTGATTCAACCAATTCCAATTACAGCTTAGCATAGGTAGGGTTTACCATCATTTGTTAACCATCTTGTAACCTAACATATCCTGAGAATTAAAAACATAAAAACACCTAGAGATTTATTTTCAAGAAAACTCTCTCTCTCACTGACACAGATATAACATGTACCTAAGTATATAAATCAATAGACTTCAAGAGACTGCTTTGTGGTGAATAATTTACAAATTAATATACTAAATAAATAAAATCCAAACAACACATGAAAAGAAGTATTAGAAAAGTTTTTAAACTTACAATTAGATATTCTTTTGAACAACTGCTCACTCTCACTCACAACACTAATTTGTTTGAATATAAAAACATGATTATTTGTATATTCTTTATTTTGAAGTAAATTAAAGTAGGTAGTGTTTAAAAACATCGCACAGTAAAAGCTCTTTATTCGCGGGGTATACGTTCCATATATATGCCGCGAATACAGAAACCGTGAATACGGAATGGTAATTTGTATGGGGATACGTTCCTAGGTGACAAAATAAAAAAAACAAATAAAAAAAATTAATTGAAGTTTTTGAACCTTTTGATTAATTATCCTAAGGCTTAGGCAATGGTTTGAAGAATTTTGTAATTTTCTCTTGCTTGGCAGTTTTTTCGTGTCGAAACTCGTTTCTCATTTTTTTAGTTGACATTATAATTTAGAAAAAGAGCGGTAGAGACGCGTTACTCGATTACAATTTTGTAACGAATGTGAAAGACGAAACAATAAAACACGCAAAGCTGCTTTTACCATAGAATGAAACAGCAACATTTAAAAATATGCTTTATTCGTTGAGTAATAAAGGTTGCTTTCATTCTGTTTGTTTTCATTCTCAAAAACACCGATCGCGCCGAAGGCGGCTTATGACAAAGTCCTCGGCGAAGGTGATATCATTTTTAACAACATACTTTAGGCAAAGTTGTAATAAGATCTATTTAACTTTTTTTATTAGTCCATTTCACTGCATTTACAATGGATATTGGGTTGGATACCTATTGGAATCCTTTTATTATTATGACTGTATGTATGTACTTATTAGAACCGCGAATAGTGAAAACGCGAATGAAGGAAGCAAGCGCGAATAAGGAGCTTCTACTGTACTTGCTTCACACAGAACTTTAATCAGATTTTAACGTTATTCTAATTAAAATTACATTTAGATTTAATGTTTGTTGAAATTTGAACTTTTGCATTCCCTAACTGATCTCTACACTCATGGCACCAATTAAGGAAATTACACTGCTTTAAACACTTTCTCACTTAAAATTTTCACTACATTCCACAGAAACTGTGCTCAAAAACTGTGCACGTCACTCGAATACGATTAGAATACATAATATACTTAGAATCTAGGTGCTCCCACCCACGCGTTGAAACTAACACTGAAGTTAACTAAAAAGAATCCCTGGGAACTCGCCGAAATAAAAACAATAGAATGGACGAGCGAGATGGATAATAGCTAAACGTGTTAGTGCGAGAGTAACGCACTCACCTAGTTACTACGTTAAAACAATGCATTGTGGGAGCGAGACAGAGATTTATGAAACATATCAAGCGCGAAAGAGACAATGTTATATTAGAAAAATTGCACACTGCACCAGCGGCCCTGACTAGAGGTAGGTACTCTTGTAAGTTCCACGGACACAAGTTTTGCGTTGCAACTTGCAATATTATGTATTCTCTGGCAACGGTAACAACATTTTTGAACGAGGATTTAATAATTTAAAATTATTTAATATGTACCTATTTAAATGATTGAAGGTTTTATGTTTTAAGAAATACAAAAAATAATCAATTCGATTATAGGTTTTCAAAATTGGGACGGTTTTTGATTATTTATTTTTTAAGTTAGAATTAAGCAACAAAAAACTTTAACTACAAACAAGTAGTAGTACGTTCTGAGGTCATATTTGCTTGTAAATGGCGTACATAGGGTTCCACACTTGAGAAGCGTACTCCAAAAGGCTCCGTATACATACGCGCAATATAATATTTTTGAAGTTTTTATTTGTTAAAACTCAGATGACATTCTCAACACAAATCCCAAGACTTTTGAGGCCTTACCTACTATACTTTGAATATGCTCATCAAATAATAATTTGCTGTCAAAGATTACTCTTTATAGGTACTCTTTATAGTAGTAGATATAGATAAGTCTTTGATGGAAGGACTCTCGCTAGGGTAGCATTTTTTAAATTGTAATTGATAGCTAATGGTTTATGTTTCCGCGTAAAAGAACATAGGTAGGTACATAACATTCATACTAACATTTAAATCTAACTTGTTCTGAGAGCAATAATTTTGGAATCTATCTAAATCTGCCTGAAGTCCAGAGGCTTCTTCAGTAGTTCGAAGTGGACATAGAATTTTCATATCATCAGCATAGAGCAATATTTTGGAAAAATGGAAACATGAGAATATGTCAAATACGAAAATAATAAATAAGACAAGTCCAAGGAAAGATCCTTGAGGAATTCCTAAAGAAATAAACATTGCTGCGGACGTAAAGCCATTGAGCACCACAGCTTGACACCTATTTTTAATGTACGAGGAAAACCATCTGGACATGTTTCCCATAATACCAACACTTTGAAGTTTCTGTAGGAAGATCGCGTGATCGATCCTATCGAAGGCTTTCCTGCAGTCGGTATATACCACATCTATTTGTGAGGGTTCAGGGCCCTTTTTATGTATAGGCGTAATATAAGCCGATTTCCAAACCACAGGAACCACACCTTCATTTAGAGATCGCTTGTACCAATGTTGTGCATATCAATGATAGCGGGACTGCCAGATTTTCAGCACAGTTAATGATAAAAAAGGTGGCAAGCAGTCGGGACCGCTGATTTATGTACGCCTAGCAATTTAAACAGTTTTAACACTTCTGAATCCAGAGTAACTCAACAGCTCCTATGTCTGAAGCCGTATCAGGTAATTCAAAATCATTTGCATTTGTGGCACAAACGCAGATAGAGGAATCTGGAGAGAGAAACGTTTATTTATTTATTTATTTATTAGATAGTTGCATCAACAATGTGAACACCAATAGACTTCAAATAATGATCTTAGCTTAAAAAACACACAATGCCAAGTGTCACCTCAATTACAGATGCAAACCGCAAATGCAATGTAGACAACAGCTTATACCTACTTTATAAATTATGAATGAATAAACTACGAAGTTAAATTTAGTATGTAGGTATATAAGGTTAAAATTAAATTATGTAAGAGAAAAAAAAAATTAAATGTAGCAAAATGATAAAGATAAACAAAGAGAAAAAATGTTTAAACAATAGGTACATATTTGGTTAAGATAATGTCAATCCTAGATTGATCTTGAACCGAAATAAGCTATTTGAAAAAATATCAATTTCATGATGTACTATAACATCACTCCCATCTCTACCCTGATCCGTCGTGACGACACTGGTGTTGTGGATTGCGTTGTACTTTTTTATGATTCTATTTAGGGGAGAATAATGACCCAAGTTTGTATGGGCAGATTTCCTAACAAATGGAGTGAACTTCTTAAATCTAGGAAGATTTCTAGGGACAGATAACATAATTTGGGTCAAAAGAACAGGAGTATCAGTTAGATTATTGACTAATTTATACAGAAACATGCCGTCCAGCAGCTCTCTACGACTTTGAAGAGACTTTAGCTTAAAGTGTTGAAGACGAACTGCATAACTCGGTAATTTTTTGGCCAAATTACAGCCATAAGACAAGTGCCATAGAAACCTTTTCTGCACAGTTTCTAAGCGTTTGATATAAATGGCATAGTGCGGGCTCCAAACAGCACTGCAATACTCTAAGGAACTACGCACGAGCGCTGAGTAAATAATAATTTTAGTAAGAGGGTTTTTGAATTCTTTGCAAGTGCGCAATACGAAGCCCAAGGTTTTAAAGCCCTTCTTGACAATATTGTCAATGTGAAGATTGAAACGTAACTTTATGTCAAGGATAACTCCTAAGTCCCGGATGTGATCTACTGCTGTTAATGGGTTGCCATATATATGATACGATCCGGAAGTCAAGAACTTTCTCCTAGTGAACGTAACCATGTAACATTTGTCAACGTTCAAACTCATACCATTCAGCTCGCACCACGAAACCAAGTTATTCAAATCCGTTTGTAGTAAGTGACCCTCCTCAGCTGAATTTACCCGTCTAAAGAACTTTAAGTCGTCGGCAAACATATGAAACTTCGAGTTTTGGAAACATGCGCCTATGTCATTGATGAACAGGTTAAAAAGCAAGGGGCCCAGGTGAGAGCCTTGGGGTACACCAGAGAGGGCAGTAAATGGTTTAGAAGAGTGGCCTCCAACCACAACTATAGATGTTCTGTTTGTCAAGTAAGACCTGCACCAGTTTAAGAAATCACCGGCTATTCCATACTTCGAAAGTTTGTTCAATAGTAATTCGTGATTTACGCGGTCGAAGGCCTTGGTAAAATCAGTGTAAATTGCATCAAGTGATTCTCCATTATCCATACCCACAGCAAGGTCCTCGACAAATGATATCAAGTTAGTAGTAGTGGATCTTGCCTTGACAAATCCATGTTGTTCCAACACAATAGACTGTTTGAAAAGCCAAAATAGGGCATAGCAACATTACAAAGACCTTTGCGAAAACAGTTATCAACGATATAGGCCTGTAATTTCTTACGCTGCCGGTATCACCGCTTTTAAACAATGGTAAAACAAGGGCCATTTTCCACGCCGTTGGAAATACGCCTGAGCTCAGAGATTTATTAATAATAATCGACAGAGGTGATGCTAATTCACTTGCACAATTAACAGCAAAAATAGATGGTATACCATCGTAGCCGGCACCCTTGGTAGCATCAAGTCTCTTTAACACCCTATAAACCTGATCCTTGGTCACAGATATAGTCGTCAGATAATTACTAGACGGAGGTTCAAGGGACGCATCAGGAAGGGATATATGATCTATGTTGTAACCAGATTTGAAATGGGAAGCGAAAAGATCACAAACATCCGAACCCCTGGTTGCAATACGATCTCCGGACGACATTTTGGCTGGAAAAGTGCTATTACCACCTCTCTTGTGCTTCACAAATGTCCATATTAATTTGGGATTATTTGATAATGAAGCTTCCAAATGATCTAAGCACTTAGAATAATTACGATCAAGTAGTGCAGCACAACGTTACCGTAACATTTCAAAGGTATTTTGATCACGGGTTTTGCCATATTTACGATAAACTAATCTATATTTAAATTTTTCTTTTAGTGATCTAATCAATCCCCGAACATGTTGCATATCACTTCCCCCTTTGTTTTTTTTTATCGTCGCTAAATATCCTCATGGATACCACCAGCCGCGAGGACAACTGGTGGTTATGTTGGACTCCGGCTAATGAGGCCGACCTACCAACTAAAAAACCGACGTGTGTTCCTCCTCTGCGCCATAATGACGGGCTGCGGGCCCATGTTAATAGCCAACCGCGGCTCGGCGACGCGCTGGTCCCAGTCGTGGGATCCCAGCTCTGGCAACAACGTACTCCACGTACGTGACGTACGCCACCGCCGTATCCACCTCCCTAAGGGGCACGCGGGATCACGCGCGCGCCACCTCGAGGCCCAAAAGCTGAGGGTGGGCTCCCTCGTGTCCATCCCCTGGGCCTCAGGAGCCGAAGAAGGAATAGAGACCCCTTCTCCGACGTCCCACCCCGCATGCGCATCACCACCACGAGTAATGTCCAGTGCGGGATTCCCTCCGGTTATTGTCCCGATCTCCGACCCCAACGCTCCATGCGAGAGGGAAAGAGAACGGGACAAGTCGCCTCCAACCCCCCGCCACCACGGTGCCCACACACCGCTTAGGTATTCCCGGTTCAGGGATCGTGCTTGGGGACACCAGTGGATTGCCCGTGGGTACAACAGGCAATCCACCTGTCCTTTCGCAAACTGTCTAAATAATTTTTTTATTAATAGTATGCGTTGTTTAATCATTAATCCACGGATGAGAAATAACGGTAACGCCTACTTAGGTACTTATACTTCCACTGTTTTTTCTGTTCCTTGGTTTAGTCTGTACGAAAGTGTGTAACTTTTTAGTCTGCCTTCTTTCACCCAGCAATGGAGAAACGAATCCACGCGACTTTTGGCATAAATAGATATAGTTTATGGATCAGAGAGTAACATTATATGCTACTTTGATTCCCGGAGGAAAAATATGCCTAGTATGGGCTACGGTTCCTATGGGAAAGCAAGTGAAACCGCGGCCAGAAGCTACTTTTAAATAAGGACAAGAGTTGACTGTCGATAACGAGACCACCTTACTAAATGCTAACGAAAACCATAACTTTATAGTTAAGTTACTTAGACATTGAGTAATAAAGTGGCGTAAGTTAAATTGTATAGCTAGCCAGCGTGTTCTAATAAAATGGAAGCTGCAACTACGATGTGGAATTCAATTCAATCAATCAATGCTTTATAATACAATTATTGCTCTAGAATACAATTAAAAAAGTTTCTTTATGAACATCAAAAAGCCTTCATCAAAACTATTATTGCGGTCTTTTTCTAAATTCTCTTGTATTTGTGACGTGACGTCACTAAACGGTCCTAACGGAACAGCGCTGGTTTTTACGCGCCGCCGGCCGCGCCGGTCATTGAAGCAAAAAGGCTCTGTTTTGGCCGATATAAAGTGCAATATCGTAAGATCGCTAATTAGAAATCATTGGTTCATACGTCAGTTTGTCTTTGGATTTTCGTGGAGAACTTGATAAAGAGAAAAAAGATAAAACTGTTTAAAAAATGAGTTATTGTTCAGTAAAATGGTGTGTGAAGAATAGTAAGACATCCGGCTGTGCAAAGGACGGCATATCATTTTACAATTAGGTAAGTTATTTTCTTATAGTAATTAAAGAAAACTTAGTACCTACATCTATTTGAAAAGAAGAAACTGTAACCCGTTGACGTCTTTAGTTCCGTCCTGTTCTGTTCTGCGTAGTCTTGTATGACTCTGTCTCGTTTTATGGCTCGCGAAGAAATAGTGCTGTCCGCGCAACTCAGACTTATAACTTATCGATATTCAATGTATACTTTACAAATATATACTATTAAGTATTTTGGAAAAATAATAACCTTTCATTTTGGATTTGTTAACCGACTTCGAAAAAGGAGGAGAAGGTTCGACTGTATGTATTTTTTTAAGTATTTTAACCGATTTCTCCGTCAATTGTTGACCGATTTTGAAAATTATTTTTGTTGTTTGAAAGATTATCATCTCAAGATGGTCCCATATACATTTTATGAAAGAACATCTATAGATGAAGAAATGGTACTTGAATTTTCATATATCGCGGTGTTTTCATCGAAGTGGGTTCCCGGTTTTTTAAAGTATTTCTGCTTTTTGTTGTTAGATTTCCAGACATCCCAGAAATAAAGGAAAAGTGGATAGAAGCGACTAAAACAGAATTGGTTCTATACATCGCAAGTCATGCCAAATTTCATTTGAATTCATTCAGTAGCTTCGACGTGATGCGTGGCCTGAAATACAGACAGACATACAAAAAATAAAAAAATTACAGTTTTGGCTTCAATATAAATTAGAGTGCCAACCAAAAAAAAAAGGCCTGCGCGGCACTGCAGTGCGCTCGTTACCCTGAGACATTAGGTATTAAGTCTCATAAGCCCAGTAATTTCACTGGATACTCTGCTCATCAAACCGGAACACAGTAATGCTTGCACATAACTGCTTAGCGGCAGACTTCACCTGCAAAGCGGTGGTAACAACCCAGACGGACACTCGCAGAAGAGTTACAGTTTTATTATAAGTAGTATTATAGATTAATTAATAAAGTAAGTATAGGTATGTATTGTATAGGTTTTCCATATAATTATTTATTATTAATCTTATATGTCAGGGAATTAAGAATGCGATGCTAACTACCTATTCAATTGTATCGATGTTTTTCTGTTCAGTAGTAGTCGTACCACATCACTAAATTACGTCATACAAATGATCGGCCAATTGTAAGCATAGAATATTCATCGCTGTTACCTCGCCCCCTGCCCGCGCCAGGGAGTCGTGTTTCTAGGAGAAATTAGTATTATTAGTAATCTGTGGTGGTTGGGACATTATTAAAAAATACTTGTCATGTTGTGGTTAATTGTTATAAATAAATATTTTACATTTCATTTCAAAATCAATTAGATCTAATTAAAGGTTCTTTTCATAGTACCTATTCGTTGTTCAATCCAATAACGGTAACGCCTACCTACTTACTATTTTCACTGCTTTTTTTCTGTTCCGTGGTTTAGTCTGTACGAAAGTGTGCGAGTTTGTTGGTTTGTCCTTCTTTCGCCCAGCAATGGCGCAACGGATAGATGCGATTTTTGGCATAAATATTTATAGTTCATGCCAAATATTTAACCTTATTATTTTGTTATAGTATAATAGTTAAAAATATACGCGGTGCTCTTGAGCCAAATCACCACATTTTTAGGGCTGAGCGCCTTCTGCGCTCTCCCGCCGTTCGTTGACGCTGTAAATGTCGTCAGACAAACAGAACAGTCCATAAAAAATAATAATTGGTTTTTACAGCGTCTCCAATGCGGTGCGCCAGATCTTTAGCTGTCTAGGCGCGGCCGAGTCAAAGTGACGCTTCAGTAAAGCGGTGGATAGCTGAAGCTGAATGCTTCTATGGAGTTTTGGATATATATTAGAATACGAAAATACACGTCTTTCGTCTTTGTACTATTTGCCTTTCACTCATGCACATTTACGAACACTTAATGGTTAATAATAGTACAAGTACATACCCTGTACGGGCTTGTCCTTCCGGCTACCGCGAACAAGCCAATTGTTACGTAGGTATAGCAACATGTAGGTAAGACACGCCACGCCTACTTACGACTTAATGCTTGGTAGGCAAGTCGGATTGGACCGTGCGTGCGTAGACTTTAAATCTAAAACAAGATGGCCGCCGCATTTACTTTACTCATAGCCCATAGGTAAGCAACACGCAAGATCAACATTTGGAAATGCAATAAAATATCGTTATTTAACAAATTACCATTGACATCAATACAATTGGACGCAAATAATTTTAAAAAAGTCCTAAAAAATTCTATGAAAACCGTCCGTTTTATTCGATTAATGAATTTATAGACATGTATGCGTCTCACCGAATCAATATATATCAATAACAATTGATACATATTGTATGATTAGGTATGCTTATTTTCTTTTGTTTAAGAAGTTATTAACGTTTGTTTTTGTTTAGTGGTTAATTTCTGTCATGACATAATTTTAATTGAATTGTTAAGAATAATAGCTTAATTAGAATAATATAGTAACAGCTTTATAAATACATATAGGTACTAAACTATTTTGGATGTAATAAATTGACTTGCCCAGTGTAACACACATTGTTATAAGGCCAATAAATAATTCTATTCTATTAATTACCTACCTACTATACGGCAACGTGGTCCATAGGTAGGTACTCTTATAAGAGGTCATATATTAATAGAAATTAACGATATTAACAAGATAATAAAAAAAAAACAAGACGGGAACTATGATCTTAAAACTAAATAAAAATAAACGTTAGAACTAAATTACAAGTCGACAGAAGATTAGGTAGGTATAAGTAGCACAACTGGAGTTGACCAGACACCACAAGTAGCAGCCGTTCACGAGTAGGTAGGTATAGGTAGGTATGACTCATGTGCCAGCCATCGCTCTCCTCAACTATTACTGAGGGAAGAGAGCGACCCACCACACGACGAACCTTTTACGTGAGCGCTACATGACTGCTTTAGTTGCGACCCATTTACTAAGATTGAGGCCACAGTCCGCACCTTGGTTTTTACAAGCATTCGACCAGGTCTGGCACAACGGCTTGATCTTCAAACTGTACCACCTCGGAGTGCCAGACCGTCGTGTACGCATCTTACAAGACTTCCTCCGGGAACGAAGCTTTCGCTACCGCGTACAGGGTGACCGTTCCTCCCCTCGCGCCCTCCTAGCCGGAGTCTCCCAGGGTTCCGTGCTCTCCCCCTTCTCTTCTCACTTTACACCAGTGATATACCTCGGCCTGCTCACTCGGACGTGCACATTGCATTGTTCGCAGATGACACGGCTCTCTATTGCGCCGGCTGGAAACCCCGTATCATGAAATCCCGCCTCCAGAAAGCGCTTACCGCTCTCGGTACCCAAATGGTTTCGGAAGTGGCGCATTTCCGTAAATCCGGACAAAAGCGCAGCAATGTGCTTTTCCGAGAAACCCCGTAAGATCAAAATCGATCCCTTGTCCTTGTTCGGTAAGCCCATTCCAAGCCAACTTCAAAAAGCACATCACGTAGGTATTTATTTATTTATTCATAAAAACCACAGCTCTTAAAATAATCTTAACATTACTTATATAATATATTATGTTACCTAATATAATATATTATGTTATATAATATATTATGCTTTAGGTAATATTATGTTACCTAAAGCCAATAAGTACCTATGTCCGTAACAAGGCCGCCTTCGTCCTATGTCGCCTCTACCCTCTGATATGCAAGCGGAGTAAAATGTCGCTTAGAAATAGGTAAGCTGACACTTTACAAAACTTGCATCAGACCCATCATGACATAAACTTCTCTCACTCCTCGCCTCTCTCACTTAACTGCAATGTCTTTAAGTGACGCAGAAACCTCCACCAGCACTGCGACCTCGAACTTCCCTCCATCCTTCAGTACATGAAGGACATCAGCCGACGTTACTTTGACGAGGCTCCTCAACACCCCAACCGGCAACCCTCAAATCAAATCATTTATTTGCAGAAAAAACATGGTATTTTTTACATACAAAATTTCAAATAATCCGGAGTTATTTTAATATTATATAAAAATAAAAAAAATATTTATTTATACCAAGTTTGAAAAATTCTTTCACAGAATAAAAACAATTCTCTTTCAACCATTTCGGCAGTTTGTACCTAAACATATTTAGTGACAGGTTTTTTAAATGATCTGGAAGATGATTGTACACTTTGGCAGCCATAAAATTAGCATTTTTCTGAAACGATAACTTAGTACCTACTTGGTAAATAAACTCGACTGTTAGTTTTTTCCCTAAGCTGACGGTGGCGGAGATCTTTCAGGTTTGAAAACAGATATGTGGATATTGATGAACAAACAAAGCTAACTGTTTAATGTAGAGGCAGGGAAGAGGTAGTATTCCAAGACTTTTGAATAACGGTGCGCATGGTTCGAGAAAGTGCGCTCCACAAATGGCACGGATAGACTTCTTTTGTGCTATCATGCCATGAAAGCCCTAACCGAGTCCGTGGAGTAACCCCAAATGAGCAACCCGTAATGCAAAACGGAAGATACGTATACGTGGTATGTAAGAAGTGCGGCTTCTCTAGATACCACCTGTCTTATCCGTTTTAACACAAACAAACCTGTTTAATTTTAGGCAAACGGCATCAATATGATCCTTCCAATTGCACATGTTGTCTATATGGATCCCAAGAAACTTGGTGGTTTCCACTTCTTTGATTCTGTCATTTTTATATCTCGCGCAGAGTAAATGGGACTTTCGGCCAACGCCCTCGGCACATCTTGGGCGATCCGGACGATCAGTCCAATCATAGCACCAGTCCGAATGCTGGTGAAGGAAGGCGTTCAGTTTTCGGTTGCGGTATCGCATACCAAATTAGAAGCAATAGACATCGACCTCGATTCTTTGCTATTAGTTAGTTGTTAGCTTAGGGTTGGTAGTTGGCTTCGGTTTGATGAGCAGAGTATCCAGTGAAATTACTGGGCTTAGGTATGAGACTAAATATCTAATGTCTCAGGGTAACGAGTGCACTGCAGTGCCGCGCAGGCTTTTGTGTTTCAAAGTTCTGAGTGGCGCTGCAATTTTTATGGGCCGGCGTTGTGCTTATCAACAGGCAAACTCTCGTTACCAAATAGCATTAAAAAAATCATTTTCACCTAGACGCTTAAATCCTGTGGTAACTCAGTTACTGTTTTAGGGTCTTTCTAATAAACAGTGTAGGTACCTATATAACGATTTTTTTATTGTATATTTTACACTCTGCAGGCTCCAGGGCTCGCACCCTTTTTTTGCTAATCAAACTATTTCTTGCAATGTTCATATCACATCATTAAATTAACAAAAAGAATACTCCGCAGGCATAACTATGGTTACATACATACATAAAAATAACTTTATATTAATACTTCTAAATTCGTTTGTGAAGAGTAGTTGAGGTATCCAACTATAAATATTACAATTGAGACTAGTTTATTTACAGTAATTTATTAAGTACATAATCGGAGCGGACGAGATCCCACAAGCAGCACCCGTTCACGAGTGTGACGCATGTGCCAGCCATCGCTCTCCTCAACCATTTTAGAGGGAAGAGGGCGACCCGCCACACGACGCCACTGCAAGCAGGGTCATTCCAGTGACCATGGCCACTCCGGTTGTTGTGGGACGCTTTCGTGCAGCTTCAGTTTTTGATTTTTTGTTTGCACGACGATTACCGTCTCGTACGTCAGTCCCTGTGCTTCGTGAATGGTCAAGATTCGCGACCCTGTGCCTCCCCCGTATCCCTTGGTGATTAGAGATTCTTCCTCTTCCTGTGTGTGTACTAGGAAGAGAGTGTTAGGGAGGGTAACGGGTATTTGCGAACCTGTAAACCGCTTCAGCTTCAGAGAGAGAACTTTGGGCACTGATGAATAGATGCCGGAGTACACCTCCCGAAGGGCGTAGGCGACATCCATTGGGTTCCGATGCGTACACAACAGTTCCTGGGTGATTGTTGTTACCAGGTTTGGACGACAGTAGGTACCTTAGGACAAAGAGGTTCTCCCTGTCAATAAAAGGCAATTGGTTGACGTCTCCGTTGAGAAGCAGCTCGTTAGCTCCAGATAGCCGACTTGCCATGACTATGGCACCGAAATGGTTTAAGAGCGCCTCATCAACCAAAAGGCGATCGCACTTGTCTGATGCTCTGAAACCATTCACTAAGATAGAGGCCATAGTGCGCACCCTGGTTTTGACCGTCACCTATTCGGACGCTAGTTTCTCCCGCAAGTCTTTGGCTGCTTCTGTCTTTGTGGTGACGATAACGTCCCTACTTCCATCGAAGTTGCCAACAATCCGTCATCAATCAATCATGTTGTTTTATCGCCTCCCGGAACCCCATTAACCCATTCAATCCTAGGCATCGCCCAGTCGCCCCAAGATGCTTCGACTTCAGAGATTCCCGAGACGGATTTAGCTGTCTCAAGTATTCTGTCGTCTAGCATTGTTCGAGTTCGCCGAGCAATGACCAAGATCAGATCGTCATGTGGGGCAGAGAATTTGGTTAGACCAGTCCGCTCCGTCTCCTCCTTTGCTAGAGCCACAAAGCCACTCGTTGCATTAAAAGCTGCCATATAACTTCCAGCCATCTGACCCCTGCGGACTAGGCCGTCGTTGTTGTCTAGGGGACGTAAGTATGTTAACATCTCTCCAGGATTGGGATTGCTTTTGAACGGCAGCAATTTCAATATTTCCATAAAACGCAAGACTTATGACTCACTGCCAGTGACGAGGGTGTTGGAAAACCAATGTCGACTGGTGCGATCACGAAACAAGACGATCGCGTTATTCGAGGCGGCAGACCAAACTCCCTTTTCTCAGGCATGTTCGATGCTCACTACGCTCGCAGAAGAAGCGGATACCATCGCCCGCGTAATTAGCGTAGACGCAATGGTGGTCGGTCACGAGAGGGGTGAAGTTACCGATCGTTTGGGTTGCATAAAAGCCTCAAAACACCATGAGATTGTTGTGTATGAGGATAGAGGTGAAAACCTAAGTTACCTCAAGAGGCATGATGCAACCGACAGTTGGGGTCATCCTGTACCGGACCCGAGCACCATCAGCGGCTCCCAGCGCATGCAGTAGAAAGCAGAGTCATCCGCTAAAAGAGCTGCCTTACAGAAGAGCCCAAGCGTAAGCCACCATCTTTATACGACTACCGCACGAATACCTCAGTATTCGTGCTGCACCCAGTCGGAGCAGTCGCGTGTAGCTCCGTGATGAAGAGGTACTGAATACCTCGAAACCGGTCGAGCAATCGTCGCGAAGCTCGGCTGTACCACGTAAGTGAATCCGGTTAAATACATATAAAGATGAATAATACTTACGAAAGTTTTAATCAACGTAAGCCACCAGGTCGTATCAGAGCGTTTGTGGACGCCTTCAGTTGTGCAGCACAAAACCTCCTAAGACTAAAACCATCATTGCCCGAAAGAAAGGAGGAATTGACGCGCCAGGCTCAGGAAACGCCAAGACCAGCACGAACGAGAGCCGACATGGGACAAGTCAGTCCACCTCGCCTCAGACCGGCAACGGAGCCGCGAGACCACGCAATAAACGGCTTCATCGAGTACCTAGCTATAACCAAAGCGAACATAGTGGTCGACACTATGATCTGCAAGAAGATCCTGTAGTGTTATCAGCTGGGAGGCGCCATCAATGACTATCTCTTGAAGGCGTACCTCGAGGAGGAAGAAGCTGCCATATACCCAGTGGTGTATTTTAGGATTCAACTCCCTGGGCCTGCAGGCCCCGCCGCCCTGCCGGTAAGTATATATACGAAAACCCCACGTCTTGATGTGTATCAAACTTACACCCACGAGATTTAGGCTCTTATGTTAAACGGTGGTTTAGTTAAACTATGTTTCGTCTTTGTTGTTCTTTGACAGTTTTAAACTCAATCGAAAGAGACAAAAAACACTTGAATTAACTACCTATTCAACCGTTTAACACTGTTTATTAATAAGCGCCTTAGTTAGGTAGGCTTTTTAAATTTCCGCCGCCGCCCCTAGCAGCCTGCCGCCCCGGGCCATGGCCCTAGGGTAAATACGCCACTGCATACCTATACCGGTTGGATAATTACACAATGCTTGGTCTCTTTGGATTCAGTTTACAATTACTGTCCAATAAACTGTGTTTATTACTGAGGCAGGTATAGGTAGACTGCTTTTTTACTTTAATTAAATCGGCCTATTATACCACTTACAATAATTTAAGAACGTCATTAGCCACGAACGATGTTACAAGTAGTTATTTATGCTTCATCTAAGCCCCGGTACTACAATTTCATGTTTAATAAAATGTTAAATTTTCTAATATTTCCCCATACATACATTTTAAATTCAAAAATATAATATGCTTGTTTCTTTAGTCGACATTGGTCGTTGATGGCACATACTGTGATACTGCTCTATTTTGTAATATGAAGATGGTATCTATGTCAGCTGGAGTTACCCGTAGCAAGACACCGTAAAACATCAAACTATGAAAATATGTAAACTACCTATACCAATCTTGCCGTCGCCACATCCGTTTTTGTCTGATTTTGATTGATGATCCATAAGATGCGGTATTATTTTTGCCTATCTATCCTACCTATCTTTTCTGTCTTCCTGTAAAGTAAGAATTTAAAAGTTTAAGAGCAATTCCAAGCAAGGTCCTATACCTACCTATACTTAAAAATGAATCCAGATAAAGATTCAAGTAAAAGTTCTTTTGATTTCTTTGCACGGAATCCACTGGGTCTGTTTTGCTGAAGTTTTTTATTCTATAAAGATCAGAGTTTGCTGACAAAGATCAATAAATAAATACGTACTCGTTAACATTGACAGTTCTTTGTTTGGCTCAATTATTTAAAATATAGACTGCAAGTACAATTTACCTTACAGTACAGTAACTAGTAGAGTCTAAAAAGGTAAAAATCGGAATGGAAGATAAATAAAAATAAGCTATGTGTAGTTATTATATTATGTATGTATGTATAGTTAGCTCATAAGTCTCATATTATAATCTCGTGTCTGCTTCACAAGATATCAGTCACGAAATTAGTTTTTTTTTTAGATTATCTTGTTGTTTAGTTGTGCTGTCAAGTAGGTATAAGTACCTATTTTTGCGTAAGTTTCCTGTATATTTAAAAGCATGTAAAAACCATATATCACGTAGAATGTAATATGCGTTTACGTAGTTATAATTATGTGAAATACATAATACCACATTCATTAGATGAATTTTAACATACATGAGAAAATTATAAAGATAATTTCAACCACCGACTTGCAGATAAGCTATTTTAATGTTTAAATAATATTAGGTCATTACAGTGCAATTAATTATTATTACACACAACCCAGCTTTGCATCTGTTAGAATATGTATGAGAAATCCATTTTATAAGTTTTGTTTATTCCTATTATGGAAATCCTTAAACGGAGGAAATATGCATCCCTTGGTGACGGATACATATTTCTTCCTTTTGGGGTCGAGACAATGGGCCCCTGGGAACCAGACGCGAAGCGATACTAGACTACTAGACTTCAGTCCCATTACGCCAGACTGTGAACGCACATCCCACTTTACCAGACTAGAGTCAAGCTCAACAGGGTCTTCTTTCCCCGCTGATTTTCCCAAGCCCGTTCCCTTGGCTGTGGTTTCGCTAGATAGTAGATAGGGACAGTGGGAATCTCGTTAATCCATTCATGCGCGTCACTAATTAGATGACGAGGCATTTGGCTACCTTAAGGACGTTATACGGGCCAAGGACCTTGCTCGAATGGGTGGAGTCAAGTGCACTTCCCCCGCGCGGTCCACACTACGTCTTTCAAGAACATCGCAAAACCTAACGTCATAGAACACGCGGATGAACCGCTACGAAGCGGTACCCGCACGCGCGCACGGCATCTTTGCCTATAATTCTTTGAATTCATTTAGTGGAAAGTTTTTCATTGAAATGAAGTGTTGAAGTGATCATTATTATTCGTAAATAAACGGTACGGACGCACATGAGATTATCCAACGTTGAGATTGATCTCAAAATATCGCTCTGGACTAAAATAAAAGTACAGACAGCCAATTTGCTCCGTAAAGTTGAAATTTGTTACACATTTTGACCCAAAAATTAACATGTACGTAAATAAATGATTTTCGGGTTGTTTTTATTTTTACTTTTGTAGTCGTGTTTTTTATTTTGGTGTCATTTACGAGGTATCGAGTCATCTGCGAGTGTCCGTCTGGGTTTCCACTTTGTTCATGAAGCCTAATCATAATAATTTATTTGCTAAAAATGTTGGTGACAACAATAGTGTCGGGTCACAGGTATAGAAAATATAAAGTATCATAAACATTTTACCACATTGTGGCATGCAAATATTAGAATAATTAACTATCATTGAATTTAAAATATTACAAAAAACTAATGACACAATAATCGTAATACAATTCATATTTCATTTCCTATAGGTACTTATTTATATTATCAAATGTTATTATTTTTCTTATTAATTATACTAAAGTGTCCAAAAATAAAACCAATAATTTAAATAGAATTCTAGAAATTCAGTGGTCAAATAAATTACTTTAAAACTTCAGCTATAGTATAGTAATATTTTTCATGCAACCAACATTTCAATTTTTGCCAAAACCGTGTCCAAGGTAGGTCCTTGATTTCTCCCGGAACAGCATTATATGCTTGCCGGCAGATGTGCAAGCATTACTATGTTCCGGTTTGATGAGCAAAGTAACCAGCGAAATTACTGAGCTTATGAGACTTAGTTACGAGTACAGAGCAATGCCGCGCAGGCCTTTGTGTTTCAAAGTTCTGTGAAGCATTGCAATTTTTATGGGCCAGCATTATGATGAGCACACTGCGGTGCCCTGCAGGCCTTTGTGTTTCAAAGTTGTGAATGGCACTGCAATTACAACATATTTACAGTTTTCGGATAACGCCGGCCCATAACAATTGCAGTGCCAATCAATACTTTAAAACAAAAATATGCAGCACTGCATTGTGCTCGTTAACCTGAGACATTAGGTATTAAGTCTTATAAGGCCAGTAATTTTACTTTTCAATTTCATTTCCAGTATTTTCTATAACGGTTCTCAACCTCCCGATATTCCTTTGTTTACCAATACATATATTTGCCACTCGTAAAAATGATGTACGTAAACAAGAAATTGTAATCAGAAATGTAACCCACTCAATATGTATGCGAGGAGTGTCCACGCGCAAATCACGGAATGAATCAGATTTCACCACTCTAGACGCTACTCTTTGAGCAAGCTTCAAACCCACACGAAAACAAATACTTGTATTGTATATCATTCACGCACACAAATATGTAACGTCGGCGGACAGCGTGAGCAGAGCAACGAGCGACACAACCTCCCCGTCTGAATGCCAGTGCATGACTGCCGCGCGCGCCCGCGCAGAGCACCTCTGAGACTTGTACATTTGGAATTCAGTTTTTTGATAATTTCTTTGCGAAATATTGCTCTATGCACAAATTTAATCAATAAGAATTATAGAAAATTTTCTTCCTTATTTTTTGGTGTAAAATTAATCCCAAACGTCTAAGTCATTTAGAAGTTTTAGGGAAAATAGTTTTAAAATAGCATGCTGTTAAATATTTTTTCAAGCCATAAGTAATGGTAATACAAAAAAATCAATCAATCAAATTTAATGCCCTTGAATTGATCATTCAGGTAGTATTTTTTTCAAGTCGTTAAACCAAGCCGTGTGGGAGTTTTAGGAGCAGAAAGTAGTCGTTTTTGGGTAACCTAGCCCCTTAAGAGAGTCATAGTTACTCCCGCCGTTTACCCGCGCTTGCTTGAATTTCTTCACGTTGACATTCAGAGCACTGGGCAGAAATCACATTGCGTCAACACCCGCGAGGGCCATCGCAATGCTTTGTTTTAATTAGACAGTCGGATTCCCCTTGTCCGTGCCAGTTCTGAGCTGACCGTTGAACGACGGTCGTACAGAACCGCATCGATCACGCCGAAACGCGACCGACACGGCCTTACGGCTAGGAAGATCCGCGGAAGGCCGGAGCGCGGGTCCAGTTTCCGCCCCCTTGTTGTCCCGACGCTTAGTAGAAGTGACAGGTGACCAACGAGCTGGCGCTTACCTCGGTCAACGTATTAGTTTAGCTATTCAGCGAGGTAATGTCGCCAGCTTTTTGGGCACCCTACCTGCAGAAGGCGACCTTAATGCTGTTTTTATTTATAAGGTTTTGTTTAATTTTGGTTTTAATTGATAAATTCTTAGTTTTTTATTGAAATGTAAATAATCCTATGTATAGACGTATATATGTACATAGTTAAATTTATTTATACATTTACTTATCTAGTCGTTGGTATTGTATTTTTTATTTTAATGTAGGTAAATCAAATTAAAATAAAAGAATTCCTATTATTACAAAATTAAATAAGATATAATTAAGTTGTTGTATAGTACAATACTAAGCTACTATTATTAACTCATTCTTATATGCGTACGAATTATTAAATATGTACAATTCTACAACTGTATTTTAAATATCCATCTCAGAATTTAGAAGTTGTAAATAACAACATCCAGTACATAAATGTGTAAAATGTATAAATTAAGTATAATTGAGCCCAAAAAACTATGTGCAATGATTTAGGTCGTAATTACAAGTTATTATAAGCACCTAAATAAAAAATATCAACAAAGTAATTAGACTTTCATTTTACCACCTCTATCTTAAGTTCACAAATACTAACCCTTTTAAGCGTTAATTAAACAAAAAATCAATAACATTTTTGTGCTTTATAATAAATTTAGCTTCTGCCCGCGTTCCATTTTACCGGTATCAAAAGTAGCCCTATGTTACAGTCCGGTCATATACTCTCCGGTCCATAAACTGTAATCTATGCCAAAAATCACGTCGATGCGTTGCTGCGTGAAAGTACAAACCAATAAACACACTTTCGCATTTATGATATTAATAGGATGGTAGTCGAGTCGAGCCCTTTTTAAATTTAATTTTCAAAATCGTTGGAATTCGTTTTTAGCAAACACACAGACAGAAAACACCAACTTCTAAAATGAATAGGTGCGTTCGTGCTAATAATATAATATCTGAAACTACGGATTTTCACCACAGGTATTATTTGAGGTTATAAAATTACGAAATTAAGACTTATTTTTGCACCCCCCCTGTGCTTGGTACCCGGGGCGGACCACCCCCACGTTGAGTTTCTTGCCCTTTCTCTATGGTGTAGGTTACTACGAATTAGAAGTAGGCAACTAGTTCACTACGAATTCCGCGAGCGCCCACCTCGGGCCCGCGAGAATTTAGCGTTAGCTACATTAGGGCCCACTTCAAACTATCGCACCTCGTTTACACAGTGGCTGCAGGTTCACTACTCGAGTAGGTTTCCACGCTGCATAAACTTGCACCATACATGCAGGGCAAGCTACTTGCACACTGGAAACGCGACATTGAAGACAAACATAACAAGCTAGGGATTATAATTGTGCCTTGCATAGCTTGAGCACAGTAAAACAATATATCGATCCATCAGTTTTATTAGTTATCAATTTCTATACAGCCGGATATATGTACACAAGAGAAATAAACGCTAATAAATAGATAAAAAATAAAATATTTATTACATCAAAATAAATTAACACGATTCTTTGTTTTACTTAGATACTGTAACATGGTAATCACATTGGGTACTATCAATACATAGCGTAGGTGTGGAACAATTTCAACTAACATTAGACCACGGCCTTGTCGATGGTGAGCGCGCCCAATCGACGCTAGCTAAGGCAGACTTTTAGCCGACCGTCAGCCACAAGGATCGTCTCACAACATCAGCACTAAAACAGCCATTCGATTTGACATCGATGGGCGTTAATATCATGTACAATATCACATAATATCCCATATTTAAACATAGCGAGACGTAATTGACGTCTCAGTGGCATCTCTGTGATGTTTCAGTAAAGAAAGTAATTCCTTACACGGGAATGTTAGTCAATCAATCAACATTGCAAACCACTGAATCAATACAAACATAATATATCCCTAAACTAGCCTTTCCATCGCAACGGCCGTCGTTCAATGTGACAACACACAAATGTACACACGTCCGAGTGACACAGACACCTGTAACATTTGTGGGCTAATGCTAAAATTTAAATAACAACAACTAGGTTTTCTTAAGGCTTCGCCGCCGCTTCTTCGGCTTCTAGCCGCTTGCGCATGGACTCGGGCATTTCTGGGGGCGGGGGGCGGGGCATCCTCAGGTAGACCTGGAACATAATATTAAGACTAAGTACATGTAGTACTAGATTTGTGCAAGATCAGTTTTTTGAGACTTTCTCATAGTACATATTGTCCACAAGGTGTATCGGTAGGAACAATTGGTTAATTTCTTAATCATAGGTAATATTTATTGGCGGCTGTCACAGCGTCTAGCTTCGATCTGGTCGTTCGCTCGATGGTAAGTGTTACGTCAGTTACAAACAAGCATACCTAATAATTTCAGACCTATTTTCAGGATTTTTAAGCTGACTGAAGAATGGAGATGTATCACTGAATGCAGCTCAGAGAACTAGGGTCTAATGCATGTTGGGGAGGCGTTTTTTAGTGTCAATCAAAATCAAAGGCTAGCTACCGCTCGACTCTAACGAAGCTCTTGCTAGCCAGTTAATTCCCTATCTACGATTTAGCTTATTCACCTTCGACAAAAACGTCGCTTACAATCAAGCGATATTGTGGTCAGACACTACCATATCAAGAAAAAAAATTACTGTTGTCACTTTTCATCTTTATAGTTTCTTTGGTCGTAGACCTCGGGTTCAGTTTTAGTTATAAAGACAATCTCAAGAGCCAACTTATTTCATGTAACATGTCTCCCGGTGTTTAGGAAGTGTTGTACAATAGAGACGAGAATAGCGTAGCTCTGTTATAAGGCAATTACAAAGTTTTAAGGACAATCGGAAGGTTAACGACGAAAATTGACGCAATTGTTATGGGCTGGCATTATGCTAACGTCATCAAATGAGGTGCTAGTCTTATTATACAACTGAAATTTAAAAAACTCATCCATCGTTTATGCAACCTAAATGTTTTTTTAAGGATAGTGCTTATTTTTAACCTACTTCCAAAAAAGGAGGTTCTCAATTCGGTGGGTATTTTTTTTAAATGTTTGTTATCCCTCAGGTCTCAGTCATTCATAAACCGATTTGAAAAATCCTTATTTTACTTGAAAGGATATACTTTGATATAATATTGGTCCCATAGAAATTTCACCAAAATCGGTTCAGTAGTTCGTCACTGAAGTCGGTTTATTGATTTTTTTAATGTTCTATTTTTCTTGCGACATTTAGGGTCAGCGTCACCGAACTGTGAGACCGCAGAAGCCCTACAAAAATGGTGTTTGGCGACTAGGTCAAGAGGCCCGCGCTGTTGGTATATCTACTTACCGTATCTTCTTGTCTAAACTTTGCATATATGCTCCCATTAGTGTCATTACCGGAGTGGGTTCGCCGTTGACGGATACGCCACGGACATCATAACAGTTACCTTGACAGCGTCATAGATGAACCATTGCAGCGCGGTGAGTGTACCGATCATCACGATCCTGGGCCCCAGGCCCTTCCACACGCCGGCCATGCCCAGCTTGCCGATGATGGAGCCCACCGTCGCGGTGCGGTCCTGGAACGCGCCGACGAATCACGTTAGTGCTACGCTTTCACGAGATCTTATATCAACTTGAACAATACTCGTTAGGTTCTTAGTAAACAGTGTATAACGGTGTTATAGTCGCAAACAATAACGGTCTTACAACAAAAAAATTAAACGCTTTAAACCTGTGTTTAACTCCTAAACATGATTTAGTCACGTTTTTAAATATGAGCAATTGAGCAAACACAAATACTGATTTATGTTGTGACATTTCTAATAATTTAAGTTGTCTGTCTTTATATACTGTTTAGCTAAACAGTCGTCTAAAAGTACTTTTTTTGTGGTAACACGGTTATTGACTTTAGTGTTCTTGGACAATTTTAAACTCAAGAAAGAGACGAAGCATTGTGTAGCTTGAAAAAATCAGGTTTCAAAACAGTTCAGTCGTCAGTTTTTTGTAACCGTCTGATATTTTCTTGACGCGGGTGACATAGGCTCTTAAATATAAGCCTATAAAAATATTGGATAAATAAATGTAGGAACGATAAACGAACGTGCACTAAATACTTTTTATATATGATCATAAAATTAACAGATATCAGTATGTAATTAACAATACAATGGTTACAGTCAATCAGGGTAACTTTGACATTCTGGGTAACTTTGGCACTTTGATCTATCATGATTCTTTATTTTTTTACTATAGAAACTAACAAAACCACAACCAAATTCAAAAACAAATCTATTCTTTGCCATCTCCATAAACAATCTTCACAAAAAAAAGTTAAGTGTCAAACTTAATTCATCTATTATTTCAAAATGAAAACCGCGGTAATGTGGCGAGTAATTTTTTGAGCTGAAATACTCTTATTTTCATGCAAGTTGAGTTTAATTATAAAAAACTATTTTCTTTTTCTATCCTAGGCCTATTTTTTGTTGAAAATTGCAAATATTGACTTTTTGTAATAGTTTTCTTAATAGATAGAAAATATGAAAAAAATACAGATATTTATACAGATAATTATTTTCAAATTCCAGTTTTAATAAATTGTATGGTTAAGTGTAACTATAAAATTGAAGAGATAATTATTTTTTGGTTGACATTCTTTATTGTATCTGTAATAATTCGAAGCTCAATGTCAAGTTGATTGGATCTCAATTTTGTTGCAATTTAAAAATAAAATATAACTATTTGTCTATTTTGTTCTGGTTTTATTTTTCACTATGGCTACCCAGAACCTATAAACGTTGATCAAAGATACCCAGAATCTTCAAAACACAAATAAAAAGCGATTTTAGTGAAAACCATAATTACTGTCAAAGTTACCCAGAAAGGGGGGGTAACTTTGCCATACCATATTTTTGTAATTTTCTTTTATAATTTCTATTAATAAAAGTCGGATAATTTTAGAATTATATTCTTCACGATCTCAGAACACAAATATACTTAACAACTGACGTCTTATACTTTTTACCAAAATCATACAAGCAAAAATGTGCTCGAAACCTGTCAATGTTACCCTGATTGACTGTACATATATTTATTTTATCATATAAACATATTTGATATTATACCCACTACCGCCATTAGCTATTCTAATCATTTAAATTTTAAACATTATTGAGTAAGGTTGAAAGAAACAGGATGTTTTTTAAAGTAGACGTTTACTACTTCACTTCGGGTGGTTCAGTCCTAAAATAGTGTTTGATAAATATTTTATGGGCACTACACGAGTGTAAAATGAGTACGGACCTCGGCTTGAGCCGTGTCTTCGAAATATGCGCTTCGGCCGCGAATGAAACCGGACTTTCATAATTAGTCCGCGTACGAAACTGGACCTTCGTAACTAGATGCAAAAACGTAATGTTTTGAGGGTACCGGGAGAACGAGCACGGTCTGTAGTACTATTGAATATTACTACAAAATTAAATTACTGTGGAATGCAAATAGTGAACAAATACTACTATTGTATCAATAATTTTTAATTTACTTAATGCTACTTATATAGATATTTTAGAATAAAACCCATTGCGCATTTTGGATCCAACCTAATGTGGTTCTTGAAACGCGAGTCATTCCACAAAAGAGTGATAGGCGCCACTTTAGATATTATACATTACAATATAAAGGTACATATAAATAAATTATATAAAAATATACTATGTACGTGAATCACATAACAACGGGGACAAAAGTCATATATTCTGATAATAAATACAAAGTTACTAAATATACACACGTATAGTAAGACAATCAATTAAAATTAACATGCAATTTACGAAATAAAATCAGATTTTTATAAATTGAAACTCAAAGTAACATAAACTAAATTATAATTAGAGAGGAGTTTAATTAAGGTGTTTTTAATTACGTCGGGTATCGACAGCGAGCGCCACGAACTAGCGTTTAACATAGACATCAAATATTTAATTAAGCCAGAGCTTCTTCATAATGATCAGCTGCAGGCGTATTCTGAACTCTATCCGACAGCTTTCCGTTCGGATCCGCATTCTACGTCCCTGTCATCTACAATCAGGATGACAGAGACGAAGAATGAGGATCCGAACGGGAACCTCTCGGATTGAGTTTAGAATACGCCTGCAGATGTGCTCTAGACTCGTTATTTACTCATGTAGAGGGCTATGCAGTGCGGGACATAACTAGAAGGAAACCTAATTATCTTTCAATGAGTGCTGAGTATTGTACGGATGAATAGAATATAAGAGGTATGAAATTAAGTTAATATTAAAGAAATAAAACTAAAACAAATACTGTGCGGGTTTTAAATGAATTACGAGCCCACCGATACCCAAAGTACTTCAAATTTACAAAATAATGAATGATTAGGGCTTTCTAAATAGACAAAAAGTTCAGTGCAATGCAACAGCAAATTGTTTCTAAAACAAGTGTTCATTTCAAATGTTTTTATTATATTTATCTAAGTAAAATACATAATTAATTTACGCAACCAAGATAAACTTGGTTCAATACAACAAAATAAGTAATTAATAAGCCATAAAAAAAATAAAAAAGCGAAATAATAAAATAAAAATACCGAAGCCGGCGAGCGTCATTCTCGGGGAGATTTCGGCTTCTTCACGCGGCGCCCGGTGCATCTTGGCTCAACCAAGACAGTCGTCTCGGTCTACCGAAGACTTCAAAACCTCCCGGAGTCTTGAGTAGGTTCAGCTATGATATCTCATTCAAATATTGGTTTAAAAATAAATGACTAGCTACTGATGTTCAGGACGTCATGAGTTTATCGTTAGTGCACGAAGTACACGTTTCATCTTTACTATCCATACCTATATAAATTAGTCAGTTTTAATAACGGATTATTTTCAATATTGCCTTTTTTGACCTCAGACGCAAAAACCCCTCGTGTTCTAAGTTTAACGAGTGTATGGTTGGAGATATTCAATAATTTTATCTTGAATTTTACATGCATTCAAAATGCAAATACATAATTCAAACCAGAATCGCAGTGTCAAAAGTCTAACGTTGTAGCAATGGCAAAAATATTTGTACGAAAATTTTCATTCGATATTGTTCTACGTATATTGAAACCCAAGTAATGCTTTCCGCAAAGCATGTAATATCAAGCTATGATGGAACACAAGAACATACACGCAATGTTGTAAATTATAATAATGGTTTACCTGATAGAATGCAGTAGATCTCGGACTTCGGAAATGCAAAGCTCTAGCATCGCAGACGTACATAATAATATTACGTATAAACTGTCGTAATCAAAATGTCATACAAAGATCACACACCAGTCTTAATTAAAGTCTGGAACATGTGAGTTCGTGGTCAAACGCAAGTCTAAGTTAAAAACAAAACAGTCTTGTATGTATAACTAGCGAGAAAAATTGAAAGTGAAACAAATTCGCACTGAAAAGTGCGGTTTGGGGCGCACTGAAAAGTGCGGTTTGGTGCGCACTGAAGTGCGGTTTGAGTCACTCTGAAAAGTGCGTTTTCAATAAGGCTGGAAACTTTTTCACTTCTTCGGCACACTGGAACTCTTCACATAATTCCGCTCTGAAAAGTGCGTTTTGAATATGGCTGGAACCGTCTTCAATTCTTCGGCACACTGGATTTCTTGTAATAAGTTCGCATTGAAAAGTGCCGTTAGGTTCGCTCTGAAAAGTGCGGTTTGGTTCACTCTGAAAAGTGCGGTTTGGTGCGCTCTCAAAAGTGCGGTTTGGTTCGCACTGAAAAGTGCGGTTTGGTTCGCACTGAAAAGTGCGGTTTGGTTCGCACTGAAAAGTGCGGTTTGGTTCGCTCTGAAAAGTGCGGTTTGGTTCGCACTGACAAGTGCGGTTTCGATCGCTCTGAAAAGAGCGTTTTGTATGTGCTCGGAAGCTTTTTAAATTTTCGGCAAGCTGGAACTTTTTTAGTCTTCCTGTGTATACTTCCAGTTATTTTTACGTTTGAATATGTCGCTTCTGTTCTAACGTACGTTGGAACGTTCTGTCTAAGGAAACTAGATTGTGCCTGTCTAGGTTTCTGTTTGGTAATTCTGTATTTACGAAGATTTACGTTTGACCATAGATATGTTCCAAGATGTTAGTTTTGACTTACCGAATATCTTGTTGAAGCGGATGCAGATAAACAGATGCAATACTCGCGATGCAATGTTATACGTGGTAGAATGCAGTTACACGGATTGCTTGATAATCCATTGTGATCAGTCACTCAACGCTCTGAATCAGTTAGTGCGTTATGTGCACTTAATTATGGCATACACAACGTGCAAACAAATTGCAGTTACATACATAACCAAAGAAAAAATTACCTCAGGAGCGGCCACAGGCTCCGGTTGAGCATTTCTACAAGCACTGCTGAATCATGCGATGTCCTGATGGATTGCAATTACATACATACAGTGATGAAATGCATTAACAAGCTCTGATGAAGTAGTTCGGCGTGATGATCTACAGTCACATGTGCTGCCCTCGATGCCGTCAGAACTACTAGATTGATTCTAGTCCTGGTGAATACTTCCGCATGTTACAAACAGGTAGTCTGTTATAATTGTTACACTGTTATAACAGCTAGTCTCGATCGATATCAGTTTCATTTGCTAATGCAGTGCAGTCATCAAGCTTCAGTGGAGTGCTTATTTCCGTTCCGAGTGGATATACTGTAGCGTGCACTACTAAAATACTAGCTAGACTAGTGAGCTAGAACACACGACCCGATGGAATGCAGTTACATACACGGATGGAGTGTAGTCGTATTTGGTTTTGGACGATACTGCCGCATGCACTGCTAGAATATGTCTTGCAAGAATGCCGGTACTTACATGGAGTGTTTGGTTATTGTTGATTAAATGCTGGACATATGCACTGAGCTAGAACACACGCCCTGATGGAATGCAGTTACATACACGGATGGAGTGTAGTCGTATTTAGTTTTGGACGAAACTGCCGCATACACTGCTAGAATGCCGGTACTTACATGCATACATGAAGTGTTTGGTTATTGTTGTGATTAAACGCTGGCCACATGCATTGAGCTAGAACACACGCTCTGATGGAATGCAGTTACATACACGGATGGAGTGTAGTCGTATTTGGTTTTGGACGATACTGCCGCATGCACTGCTAGAATATGTCTTGCAAGAATGCCGGTACTTACATGGAGTGTTTGGTTATTGTTGATTAAATGCTGGACATAAGCACTGAGCTAGAACACACGCCCTGATGGAATGCAGTTACATACACGGATGGAGTGTAGTCGTATTTGGTTTTGGACGAAACTGCCGCATACACTGCTAGAATGCCGGTACTTACATGCATACATGAAGTGTTTGGTTATTGTTGTGATTAAACGCTGGCCACATGCATTGAGCTAGAACACACGCTCTGATGGAATGCAGTTACATACACGGATGGAGTGTAGTCGTATTTGGTTTTGAACGAAACTGCCGCATACACTGCTAGAATGCCGGTACTTACATGCATACATGAAGTGTTTGGTTATTGTTGTGATTAAACGCTGGCCACATGCATTGAGCTAGAACACACGCTCTGATGGAATGCAGTTACATACACGGATGGAGTGTAGTCGTATTTGGTTTTGGACGAAACTGCCGCATACACTGCTAGAATGCCGGTACTTACATGCATACATGAAGTGTTTAGTTATTGTTGTGATTAAACGCTGGCCACATGCACTGAGCTAGAACACACGCCCTGATGGAATGCAGTTACATATACGGATGGAGTGTAGTCGTATTTGGTTTTGGACGAAACTGCCGCATGCACTGCTAGAATGTCTTGCAAGAATGCCGGTACTTACATGCATACATGGAGTGTTTGGTTATTGTTGTGATTAAGCGCTGGACATATGCACTGAGCTAGAACACACGCCCTGATGGAATGCAGTTACATACACGGATGGAGTGTAGTCGTATTTGGTTTTGGACGATACTGCCGCATGCACTGCTAGAATGTCTTGCAAGAATGCCGGTACTTACATGCATACATGGAGTGTTTGGTTATTGTTGTGATTAAATGCTGGACATATGCACTGAGCTAGAACACACGCCCTCCTGAGTAATGCAGTTACATACACGGATGGAGTGTAGTCGTATTTGGTTTTGGACGATACTGCTGCATGCACTGCTAGAATATGTCTTGCAAGAATGCCGGTACTTACATGCATACATGGAGTGTTTGGTTATTGTTGTGATTATATGCTGGACATATGCACTGAGCTAGAACACACGCCCTGATGGAATGCAGTTACATACACGGATGGAGTGTAGTCACAAACTGGAGTGGAGTGTTTATTTTCCGGTGACATCAGAATGGCAGTGCAGTCACGAGGGCTACCGGAGTTGAATGATGAAATCCATGCACCAATAGTCCTAATGTGGAACTTTTAACATATAGTATAGGTATGATAAATGACAATCACTAGATCTAAGAAATGCAATTACGTATTTACATTCCCAATCACCTCGCTGGCTCTGATGGATGGATTCACAATACCTTAATGCAATACAAATTCTGCATGCAATAATGAAGAACATTTTAGTGCACGTATGTTTAATGTCCGGATTGAATGCCATCATATGTACATATTTGTATACTATTTGGAATGATTTGGTAAAATTATATTAATGCCATTGCTACATTATCCTGATCAGTCTACGGTTTAAATAAATCATCTACACACTCCCTTTTATCCCTACCCTTTTTTAAACTGACAACGGGAAAGTTTAACGAAGGGAGTTGATTGCACTAAAAAGTGCGGTTTAAATACGACGCGACGTTGTTTTGTGTACATTGCATCAAGAATTTCTGTAATATAAGAAAAATAACACTTTACAGTTAAAAATTATTGTCTGCACTGTGAACTACCTTTGATGATACCCCGAAGAAATTTACAATCCTTCGCTTGCATATGGATAATGTTTTAAATTCTTCTCTAGTTGAGCTGCATTGCTTTTCGTAGAAGTGTTCTTTTTTAATAAATAATTGACATGTTATATAGCATGTCAATTAATTACCTGACATAAGATAAGTAAAACATTACGAATCCACACAACAAATTAGAAAAGGTCTAAAAATTGACCATGGAACACCTACAATTTTAAGCGCGCAAAGGTGTGATATTGCGCAAATCTGATAAATGTTCTCAAATAATCCTAAAAACTTTTCATACATATCTAATTCAAATGAACTATCAACGAGGTATGGTCATTTAATGCGAACGGATTTATAAGTAGCCGATTAAAGATAGCATCTGTGTGAAACAAGGAAGTTCGCACTGAAAAGTGCGGTTCTGTCCGTGTGAAACAAATAATTCGCACTGAAAAGTGCGGTTCAGTCCATGTGAAACAATAGTTCGCACTGAAAAGTGCGGTTTTGTGCGTGTGAAACAAATAATTCGCACTGAAAAGTGCGGTTCGGTCCGTGTGAAACAATAGTTCGCACTGAAAAGTGCGGTTCTGTCCGTGTGAAACAAATAATTCGCACTGAAAAGTGCTGTTCGGTCCGTGTGAAACAATAGTTCGCACTGAAAAGTGCGGTTCTGTCCGTGTGAAACAAATAGTTCGCACTGAAAAGTGCGGTTCTGTGCGTGTGAAACAAATAGTTCGCACTTAAACGTGCGGTTCTGTGCGTGTTAGAGATGCGCCGAAGGTGGATTTCTAAACCGAATATAATAACGAACATTTTCGATACTTGAACCGTATACCGAATATATCGACGGCTAATAAGCGCCATTATGGAAACGTTATGCCAGAGCGATGAATGCTTACGCGAAAAATAAGATTTTCTGTTCAAGCCAGTGATTCAAGTACAAGTCATTAACTGACTATAGTAGAGATTTAAATACCATTAATGAAACATGAATCAGGGCGAAATTACTTAATTATAATTTCTTATACGTCAAGGGAGGAGAGAAAAGAAAACTAACATGTTGTAATATGGAAAATAGATCACAGCATAATAATATAACGGCGAAAGCATCCTTTTTAAAGAAAAGGCTAAACTGAAATTATAAATCCATAATATTATGTAATTGTATTTTTGACCAATACAGTAAACGAAATTCGCACAAAACACCAATTAATGAAATCATAAAGAACAAATTTAATGACAATTGCTACATTTATTATCAAAGAAAAAACCTTGCGGAATAGTCTTCTGAATTACTAAGGTGACATTACTGAACCAGAACCAATAATCTGAATTGATATTTATCGATATTTCCGGTTCAGGTAAAAGAAACCCGGTTCAAACAACGTAGAAAAAATAGCTGTGTTCAATAGTATAATAATAAAATTATTTAACTCTAATCTTTTATTATTTCAATTTTTTTTTTATGGAATCAGGCGTTACTTTGCGGAAGTCCATTTTAAATAAGATTCATTCCATTTATCGCGGAATTAAAACTATAAATTACCCACATTATATAATCTTATTTATTTCAATTTTGTATAGGTTTATTTTTTTATGTTCGTTATGTAATTAAATGCGTTTAAATTAATATGGATATTAAATCTGGTATAAATGAATTATTATTATATTATTAATGTCGCCCAATGTCGCGCGCAAGACTACTCATCTTTTACCAGTTGATATAAAATCACGCAAAACACGAATATTTAACGAAATTTCGACGCATTACTAGTTGGTTTGAATCGAGAGTTTCCCACTGAAAAGTGCGGTTCTGTGCATGTGAAACAAGTTCGCACTGAAAGGTGCTGTTTTTATCAGTATAAAATTAAATGTTCAGGCGCAAATGGTCACAAAGCAAATTTAAAAAACTACTTAAAGACCACATTCTAAGTGACCTTTCATTACTTCTGTGAACTTCATACTCTTTGACTAGTTTGTGCGTAACTTGTTTATTTTATTTTTTTGTTTTTTTTTTTACCTACCTACAATCTACTTTTTTATTTGTGATAAAATTCGCCTACATGTTCAAAGGCAAACATTTATCTTAGTTAATAATTTAATTCTCTTATAAGTGAACTATGTATGTTCTTTAGAGAAATAAAGAATCTTAAACCAGATATTCGCAAAATGTTCATGTTTTAGTAACAAACAAAAATAAGAATCAAGACTTAATCCTACTAATATTATAAATGCGCAAGTGTGTTTGTTGGTTTGTCCTTCTTTCACGATGTAACGAAGCAACGGATAGACGTGATTTTTGTTGAAACTTTATTTAGCTTTTAAAATTTTGCTAAAGAATTGATCAAAATTAAATTTTTGTTTAATCTTTGTAATGTTACTGTCAGCAATTTCGCCGAATGCGATTTTTCATAAATATATTAAGTGATTGATCTTCAAAAATGTTGAGATGCGCGAGCGAAACAGCGGCGCGCCGGATTCTACCCTTAAATAAAATTAATTAAGGATATTATAAAAAAAAACGACAAGAAGTAACCAAAGACGCCTGTGGACCTATTGCCACCAATTTTTGCGACTGGCCTCACCATGCGAATCCTTGTAAAAACATTTAGGCGTTGATGAAGTTTAAACCTCGAGGTAAAATAACGCAGAGCTTTAATTCGCTGCAGCGTGAAGTACATATGGAGGTCATTATCCTGTGACTATATCCTAAGCCCAAAGCAAGACTTGAAGATCCTAGGCTATTATGGATAAAGGACTAGACACCTCATGAATAAAAAAAGCATCTAATTACAAATATGATGAACTACAGTATTAATGTGTATCGCACGCTATTTGTTTTACTCGGGCCCGCTCTTATGTTAAGTTTTGGGAAATTCGTATAACAAAAACCGATTAGATAAACCGAAGCTGCCCCAAAGTAGTTATTTTCTAATAACCCTTTTACAAATGGTACTAGAAACGTGACATTTTGCGCTTGAACCAACAAGATCGCGATTAAAACCTATATACATACATAGCCTCGTCAATATGGGTCGATAAAAACGCATGCATATTATTGTGCCTGCGTTTTCTTGACTAATTTTCTTTCACCGTGTTTTTATTTTGTATTTTGTTGTTCTGTGCAGTGTTGTCTGAATAAATATTTTCTTTCTTTCTTTCATTATCGCGATATCTATTTTCTGTACAATTTGTAGTAGGACGCATGTAATTTTACACAATAAAGCGATAATAGCGAAGCGATAAAAGTAGGACGCAAGCATTTTTGCGATATCCCTTATTACATTTTGTACTAGGACGTGTTTCATCTTATACAGTGCTGTGATAATGTCGCTAGTATGACGCAATCTAGTTCAGTCAAACACAAAAGACGTAAATTGAGGGAAAACTAAAAAGTATAGGACGATAAAAAACCGAGAGCCAAGGGACGCGGGAGTCGGGAGGCATTAACGAAATATCAAGCTATCAACAGATATTAAAGCAGCTATGTGTGCATATGGGATTCTGTCCGTGTGAAACAAGAGTTCGCACTGAAAGGTGCGGTTTCATAGAGCACGCTTGAGTAGCGCCTGAAAGCTGCTAAAACACTCTAGAACTCGTTTTGATACACAGGAACGCTTTCAGCTGTCACTTTTTTTTATTGTGTAGGTCTTTTTTACGTTTGAATGTTTATTAATTTATGTTTGATTATGCCCAAGATTTTTTTCTAGGTTGTCTAGGTGAAACAACAAGTTCGCACTGAAAAGTGCGGTTTGCGTCGCTCTGAAAAGAGCGGTTTGTGTCGCTCTGAAAAGAGCGGTTTGTGTCGCTCTGAAAAGAGCGGTTTTGAAAATTTCATCTTGTTTTAGACTCCTACGTTTGTTACTTCAAATTCTTCGACATACCGGAACTTTTGTATTCCTGTCTCTGGAACTCTTTTAAGCCGGTCTCTGGAACTCTTTTAAGCCGGTCTCTGGAACTTTTTTATGCCGGTGTCTGGAACTCATTTAAGCCTGTCTCTGGAACTCTTTTGAGCCGGTCTCTGGAACTCTTTTAAATTTGCTCGCTTTCTTCAATTTCTTCTATACACCGGAACTCTTTTAAGTCTTCAAGTGTTTCCACGTTTACGTTGTTTTGTCTAGGTGAAACAACAAGTTCGCACTGAAAAGTGCGGTTTGCGTCGCTCTGAAAAGAGCGTTTTGCGTCGCTCTGAAAAGAGCGGTTTTGAAAATATCAACTTGTTTTAGACTCCTTCGTTTGTTACTTCAAATTCTTCGAAATACCGGAACTTTTTTATTCCGGTCTCTGGAACTCTTTTATGCCTGTCTCTGGAACTCTTTTAAGCCGGTCTCTGGAACTTTTTTAAGCCGATCTCTGGAACTCTTTTAAATTTGTTCATATTCTTCACTTTCTTCGACACACCGGAACTCTTTTAAGGCTTCAAGTGTTTCTACGTTCTACGTTTACGTTATTTTGTCTAGGTGAAACAACAAGTTCGCACTGAAAAGTGCGGTTTGAGTCAATAACAATCACTTTTGTAAGTTACCTCTTGGTGCTTCTTCAATGGTCTGGAACTCTTTTAGTATGTTTTACCTTAGATACAAGTACGTTTGAACACTCTGAAGTACGTTTGAATAACACACATTAAATGACCATAGTAACAATAACATTACTTCAATTGTGGTGTGGAATCATTAAAATAATAATCATAGTTGTTAATTCGAACATTTAGTAATTAAAGTGAGACAATAAATGCCACCCTTTTTACAGTGACCAAGCGCTCAATTACCAACTTTGCTTTGCAATAATTGAGTTGATTCAAATTTATATAAAAGCTTTTATGAAAGTTCCTTCACTTGTTGATCCATGGATCGATAGTAATTCTTGAATTCTATTGAGTTTTATCCGTAAATCAAGACAAATTAAAACATCATTTTTGAATTTAAATCACAAGTTAAATCTGTATCAATAGAGCCATTTAAAATGTGTGGTACGTACCCAGTGGTTTTCTAGACCGGTTTACAATACAAATTTTTGATTTGATTTGTTAATGACAACACAAACCAATCGTTATGTTCTTTCTTTTATAAACACTTAACATTATTTATATAATTAGTAATTAACAATAATTGTAATCTCAACGCAATTATTGCTCGGCATAGTTGGCTAAGCCCAATAACCAATCTTTGGTAAGATGGGGAACGCAACACTTTTCATTCCGGGTACTTTGCCCATTAGATGACAAAGCGGTTGATTGGTCTGTTGGGTCATCGTGCAAACCAAAGATCGATTACTAGTTTTTCAGAGTTTGAACACTTGGTCGTGGACCGTCCCGGAGCCGAGAGCGCTGTGGAGTGTACCTGGTTCAGCTTGGAGACGACGGTGTCGGCGGGGTGCGACACGATGGCGCAGAACACGCCGGCGATGTACCCGGCGGCGAAGGTCACCACCAGCTGCTCGCCCTTGGTGCACTGCTCGCGGGGCTTGGGCACCACAAACTGGAAGTGTCCAATTGTACAATTATAACAATAATAAAAAAAAAAACAAAACAAATTTATTCAAAAAAAAGTTACGTAAGGAAATACAGTGTCTATAGTTATCATTATGTATTTGTTAATAATAAAGTTCAGAGTACACACTAGTTACTAATTAGTATACTACTAGCTGCTGCCCGCGGTTTTTCCCGTGCGGAGATATTGGATTGCATGGTTTTTATTTTTTTGCGCGGAACCCTAATTCTTTTTCTAAAATAAAAGTAGCCTAAGTCACTCCTTGTAACATCGGGCTATCTGCCAGTGAAAATCCCGTCAAAATCGGCCCAGCCGTTTCGGAGATTATCCGGAACAAACAGACAGACAAGAAGTTTAAAAATGGTTGTTTTGTTATAGGTACCGTATATACTTTTGATTTGATTATTTGATAAAAATCTGTTATTTTGCCATTACAAACAGACACTTCAATTTTATTTATTTGTATAGATACTAATACTACTAATAATAAGTACGAGCGAGTGTGTCCGAGCGGGAACTTGTACGACTTTCAATCCGACGCACCATAGTTCGAGTCTCGACTCGGCCGCACCAATGACTTATATCAAGTTATGTGCAGATTATTCACACTCGCTATAAAACGGTGAAGAAAAACATCGTGAGGAAACACGCATGTTCAAGAACCACAAAATTCGAGGACATGTGACTCAATCTCTTGAACACCGTTGCAAAACCTGGCCCAGCTGTTCTACTTGCCATACAACCTGCACACTAAAGGTGCAAACAAACCCAAACTTAACATCTCACTTGAGTGCATTTGCCCCTGCCTGCATCTACCTAACCTAGTTCCTTTATGTATCTGAGTATCACGGATCGCCGGCAACTTCTCTTTATAAAGACCTTTTTTACAGCAACGCTTACCTTGTACAACAACTCTAGTGTCTTTTCGAAGCAGGAGAACTTCATCATGGTGTACGGGATCTGGCGACCCCACAATGGGACCAGCCCCTTGTAGAAGGTGCCGTAGCCCTCGTTCTGGACCATCTTGGGCCACGCCTCGCGCAGCGTGCTCGCGAACCCGGGCATGGTCTGGATGCGCACCTGCAATGGGGGTTGGGGGATGTTACAGTGATCACAACCTTTTCAGCACTGCTTTGTAACTTGTTTGTATATAAAAATTCTTAGTTTATATGTAGGTCATCCGAATCAAATTTTTGTATGTTGTTCTAGATTTCTCAATGAGTAGTATCAACCAAAAAAATTGTCATGTTTTGTGTTTTTATACTTCTCCAATAATTTAAACAAACTGTGGATCACCAACTAGTGACATGAATAGAAATCCGAATTAGAATCATGTCACTGGTTGGCATCCACTGAGATTGTTACATTATTGGACTAGTTAAACATAGACCTCCGAAATTATCTCAATGATTGCGAAGTTGTATTACAGACCTGGAGTGATCTCTGGAATTCTTATACTTGTAAAGGGAGCGCATGAAAAAGAGTTTAGTATAGATTTACAATGTTTATGACTGTATGCATATTGTAAGCAGCCCTCAGATCTCATAATCTTGATATCACAGGGCATCTACAGCGTCGGTGGGACACACTGAGCCGCAGAGGACACAGAGCGACGGACACCCGCCGCCATCCTAGCGCCGCTGCCACCCTCCAGCGCTTTGTTTCGTCATCGGGCATATGCTTACATATTTCTTTATACTACCTATAGGCCTTACTTGGGATGTTGACTCCATTTTTTTATGATGTCATTCAATTAGTTTTCTCATGAGAAACAAATGTGTATATCGAAAAAACTGGAAAGCAAACGCTAGCAACGTCAAAAATGAGAGTCAAAGTCGGGCGTATCTACTGAGCGCTAAAACGCGCCATACGAATTGGACAGAATATTTGACGTCACTTGTTCAACGTGGGCCGTAATGCATGTATTTTGTTAAAAACATAAAAGCTTGTATTTAATAATTAATATATATTTTTGTTTTTATTACAAGTAGTGAAACAGTTAATTTTATTTCAACAAAAAGATATGCATGCATGCACGGATATGTAGGTAACCTCACATGTTTTTGACAAATAAATTTATCTTATCATATCTTTTAACATTCATGAGTGCTCTCCTGGGGCCCATGTGATTAAAGAATGTTGAATTTGAAGAATCTTACCTTCGCAGCTTCAAGTGGCGACAGCGCGATATCAGCGAAGAACTCGGCCGACGCAGACGCAGCGAGGTACACCATCGTGCGGTAGGTGTATGCGGTCTCTTCGTCCAAAAGACCGTTGTAGCCCACTTTGAACACTTCATATAGACCGAACTTGCAGAGACCCTGTGTCAGAGAGATACTATTTAGTAAGAGATAAAGGGAGATGGAGGATGATATTTTTTTAAGTTGCAGTCTCATTTTGTTTGTGTCTACATGACAGTTCAGTAGGAACAATTGGTAATTTGATTTTAATCATTGTTTAATTAGAATTTGCGGAGACCCTTTGTGAGTGAGGGATAGTATTTAGTAAGATAGAAAGGGAGTTGAAGAATTATACTCTTTTTATTTGTTGCAGAATTTTGAAACACAAAGACCTGCGTGGCATTGCAATTGTTAATGAGCTGGCGTTTTGTTTACCATCAGGTAAAAGTGGCATGTCTCGTTATCAAATAGTATAAAAAACACCTACTACCCACTTAGTCACAGAGCCTATTTTACTATGCATTTCTGTTTTACATGAGGAGAATACGAAATAATTTACCTGGAGGGAGTATCCGATGAAAGTGGGCGCCCAGCCCTTGGCGAGGCCGCGCATGCCTTCCTCTTGCACCGACACCCTGAACCCGGTGACCACATTCTTGTACTTGTCTGCGTCTACCTGCAGCCGGCACTTCACCAAGTCCAATGGCACCACTGCTGTGTGCGTCACACCTGGGAAACGAAATAGTTTCAAGTTTTTGTTGGAAAGAGACTAAAGCCGCGTTGAATCCACCGGAGATTGCTTGGTTCAAGTGTACTTGTACAATCGAAATCGGATTCCAAAAAACATACACCACCAAAAGCAACATCACTGGAACAGCTGTGCTAGCAACTAGAGCCATTTTCCTTTGGCTTGGGTAGATACTGGCAGGGGGAAATGCACAAAACACCCCAAGCGGGATGTCAGTGCAGGCCTTACCACATAGTATAAGAATAAAGATAGCGGTATGCACTCAAGCTTCTTACTAGGTTTTAAGATCATAACTACTACCGGTCTGTTGCTGCAAGGTGAGACCACTACAAGCACGAGATGCTTGTTAATTGTTATTATCTGCAGTTTTGTTTAAATACTCCTATACCTAGCTTGTGAGTTGTGACAATAAGACGTGATCCGAGTCTACAAAGATCTTATACATCTTATCAACATTTTACCGGGATAAAAAGTAGCCTATGTTACTCTCCGGTCTATAAACTATATCTATGCCAAAAGTAACGTCGATCCGTTGCTCAGCTACTGCGTGAAAGAAAGACAAGCCAACTGACTAACAAACCAACAAATATACAAACCCACTTTCGCATTTATTATATTATGTATATCAGACATGGTCGTTCCACTGAAGGTAAAGGCCTTCAAAGCTTTCTGCAGCCACTCATTCCATTCCATAAAAGAGGATAATAATTTAGAAAAAGAATAATAATTGTGGTTACAATTACATTATCCACATACACAAAATCCATTAATCAAACACCTAAGTTTAGAAGGGTATCATAGTAAAGATTACGATAACAATAAATTATATAAAGCAGTTCACTTATAGTGATTTGTGACAGTCAAAGCGCATGTGACCTTGCCCGTGATTGAAGACATTTCTCCAAAGATAGCCGTGATAACTTACTAGGGTAAGAAGATAAGCGATTTAATCCTTTGAAATATCACAGTCTGCATCGTGCTTATGCGATTACGTAATATTTATAATCTCGTTGGCACTCCTTGCGATAAATAAGTTTTTAGTGGAAAAAAAATATTTTTCCAGACCAGCTTTTATAAAATACTGTAATCTTGTGGCTCAATCATCAGATCAGCTCTGTGACACCATTTTATTGCATTGTCATTCGATTTTGTGTAGGTATATAAAATTTCGGCTGAATCGAACACCGGGAAGAGGGTCAAATTTAGCTTGCAAGATTACAGTCTCAGGGTAACGAGCGCAATGCTATTTGTACTATTACCTATTCTGTGGCAATGCAGCGACACGCTACAGTTCTGGGTGGCACTGCAATTGTTATGGGCTGGCGTTATGCTTACCATCAAACAAAGAACCAGCTCGTATCATTATCCAAAAAATTAGGTTTAAGTATTTTTGCACTGCAATTGTTATGCGCGTTATGCTCACCATCAGGCAAACGACCGGCTCGTCTTGATATCAAATAACATAAAAAAAGGTAAATGAAAGAATCGACACCAATATCTTCCTAGGTTAGGTACAGTAAACACTTACCGCAGGACACGACGCCTCCAAGTCCGCAGAGCGCGAAGTATTTGGCCGAGCCGAACTCACAGGAGTCGCCGGTGGGGACCACCGCCGCCGCGGCCATGCCCTGTCGGCAAACACTTGTCTTATAGGAAGGCACATTTATTTCTATTTATACACTTCAACAATTACTACAAAAAACAACTTTTAGACGCCTATTTAACTAGACCGTGTCTAAAGATAAACGACTGAAATGAATAGAAATGTCACAACAGAATGGAGTTAGACAACGATTAGACACTACTTAATTCAAGATTTGCGTATGCTCATACTTACACGCAACTAAGGCATGTTTAGGAGTTAAATGCTGTTTAACACAGGCTTAGTGTGTTTATTTTTTATTATGGTAAGACCATTACAACTTTACCACAAAAAATTTGTTGTGACATATCTAATCATTTTCGACGTTCGATTTAGACACTGTCTAGCTAAACAGCAAAGACTATAAATAAATAATCTGTGCTAAAAAGGCATGTAAAATTAATTTTTTGCAGTAAAATTTAAATTTTTAAAACCCCCTGGCTAAAAGAACCGAATAGATTCAAAGGGCCGAACAGATTTTTTAGAATCAGCTAATACCCTCGAACAAGTCATCTTTCAAACTTTGCTCGTGAAGTCTGCCGCCAAGCAGTAGTGTGCAAGCATTACTGTGTTCCGGTTTGATGAGCAGAGTATCCAGTGAAATTACTGGGCTTATGAGATTTAATGACTAATGTCTCAGGTTTTAGACTTTCACGGTTATTAACTAATTCACACATTATAACGGGATATTTACCGTGATTATTATTGTATACTCATGTATTCCCGTGAACATGATGCTTGTAACAGCGTCGAAATATCGGGTGCTCATCGCTCAATAATAATCACGGTAAATATCCCGTTATAATGTGTGAATTAATTAATGTCTCAGGGTAACGAGCGCACTGCAGTGCCGCGCAGGTCTTTGTGTTTCAAAGTTCTGGGTGGCACTGCAATTGTTATGGGCCGGCGTTATGCTTACCACCAGGCAAATGACCAGCTCGTGTCGTTACTAAATAACATAAAAAAAAAAAACAAAATCAGAATCGGTCCATCCATGCCATATCCGTGTTTAGGAGCTACAATGCCGCAGACAGACACACTCGTTAAACTTATAACACCCCCGAGGGTTGTAATTTTTTACAATTTTTCCATTATCCATTTTCCTAAAAACCATTATTTGTAAACCATTGTCATTTTTACATAATTTATTTAGTAGAATTAGGACTTGGCAAGCACTGGAATATGCCCTACCACCTCGCTATGCTTGCATAATGTTGGACACAATGAATACATAACATTCAGTAAAAATGGTACATTATGGAACATTTGAACATGTGCCAACATAAATATAAAGGAATATACACAAATATGTGAAGACAATTTGGCATATCTACTGAAATATATTTTGAAGGTTGCTACAAATGCTACAATTATAGTGGTTGTTGAAGTGAGACAAGGTCAGCGACCCAAGTTGCTGGTGATAATAGGAATTTCAAAGTGAAACTTGTTTTTCAACCTGCGCTTGTGTGTTGACTGTATGTGCTATGGAATTCAGTCGACCAATTTCAAAAGTGTAACAGTAAAATCAGTCAAATGCGCGCTCTGACATTTCCCACACCCAATAGTGTTGATAATGTTCTTCTTCTGCTTTTAAATGCTGCTTGAGATTTGTCTGCCAGTATCAAAGTGAGGCCAGTGAACGGTATATCATCATAACATTTATAACTATTTAGTCAATGTGTCAATAACTATTTAGTCAATGCTGTGAATTTTTAACTATTCAAAAATCAATGACTGTAATAAGTAACTTTGTCTATGTTCCGAGGTCAGCTATCTAGAGTTCATCAGCTAATATGTGGGACTGTCAGAAATCAAACCACATCATCACATTTTAAGTAACACCACAATACAAATAAATCAGTTTTTAGTGGAAAAATATATTTTTCCAGACAAGCTTTTGTAGTATATATATAAGTTCTGTACTATTATATACTGTAATTTTGGTGGCCACCTTTCAGCTGCATCATCAAGATGCTGGACATCATCTAGGATCAGAGCACCTACCTACTTGTAGACAAATCAAACAATCCCAACTCAATGGGGTTATGTCGTTTCAGTACAGTTCCTATGGCCGCCTTCCAGCTCCATCATCAGACTAGCTCTGTGACATCATTATATTGCATTGTCATCCGATTTATATATGTAGCTACAAGCTGCACACCCCAGCTTCGCACGGGTTAAGTATATATAAAAAATTGAGATGTAAGCTATCCTATCTTTTAAGTTAGATCAAACTGCACACGGTGTGCAAATTTGATTAAAATCGGTTAAGTAGTTTAGGAGTCCATCCCGGACAAACAACGTGACGCGTAATTTATATATATTAAGAGGTAAAATTTCGGCTCAATAGAATACCGGAAAGTGGGTGAAAGTTAGCTTGCAAGATTTGACCTAAAACAAATATTCATACATACAAAACATTGCAATAAAAGCTTGTAAAAAATTACCGTGTCTGTGATAGCGGGCGCGGTGGCCTGGCACTGGGCGGGGGAGAGCGGCCCGCGGAAGGGCGAGCTCCGCGCGGCGTCCAAAAGGGATGAGAACATTATTCTGGAAAAAACATAGCACATTTATTAAAACCATTTAAAAAGTGTCACAGGTAGAAGCAACCTTTAACTGCAGGTCAGCCTATATCCGTCACATATTAAAGTAAGCTGGTACATTGCTGTTATGTAATAACTGCATTGCAGGTAAAGATATTGATTGGACTTTCAGATAGGTACTTAGCATAATAAATATTTGATATTTATTATGCTAACAAGTGTCAGTTACTGGCAAACTTAATAATGTATGTACCATTAAAGCAGAACCTATTTCCATGGTATCGGTTTGGCACAAACAGCATAAAAATCAAGATGATAAAATCAGAGATTTTTATGAAAATCAAATTTGAAATTATGTATTCACACGAGCCTCACGAGAGCGCTCATGAAAGTTAAATGACGCTAGTTGCCCATCCTCACTATGCTAACATTTGAAAAAGCAAAGTCATATTATATTATAGGTACCTAAGCAGTATTTAAATAAGGATAAATGCTATAGGGCTTTTATTATTAAGCAGTTTCAAACTGCATTGAAAGAGACAAACATAATTAACTATTTGATTGAACACTTGTTTATTGATAAGAGCATAGATTTCTATACTGAATGTGATATTTAGCCAGGGAGCAGTAAAAGTACAACACCACCAAACTATGGTTGGTAAGCCTCACAATAGGGTATTTGACTCCATTTTCTTTATGATGTCAATAAATTCGTTTTCTCATGAGAATCAAATGTCTATATCGATAAAACTGAAAATCGAACACTAGAAGTATACAAAATGAGAGTCAAAGTCAGGCGTATCTACTAGGGCTTGCATTCGAATATTCGAATATTCGAATTATTCGAATAATAAACTGGTTCGAATATTCGAATACAAAAATAGTGATATTCGAATATTCGACCAATTTCCTTTACACTAATTTCAGAACTCTGATTTCCACAAAATACAATTTTAAAGTTCGCACGGCGACGTCCAAGCAACCCGAGCGTTGTTTGGATGTCGCTCCGCTGATTATTATATGTTCTGTGACGCGGGCTACACGACCGAGACAGGATTCGTCATCAAAACTCGGAAGCGCTTGGGCACACTCGGAGGGTCTCTGGTGAGGATGAGGATGACAATGATGACATAGCCTTAATTCAGTCAAGGAAGATTTATTCCTTATGATTGTGCCTTCGATCGGTATCATAAAAATACAGAATGTTTATTTCCTACATTTGGCGGGTTCGATTCCCGGCTCTGGCAAGTGACTTCTAAGAAATCTTTGAATGTAGTTATTTTTATATCTTAAAATAAATAAATGTTTCCTTTGAGTAAAATTTGCTAACACAAATGTTTAGGGTATTTTTCCTCCAGGGGGCATTGGTTTGGTCCATCCTGTATATTTGCAATCATCTGAAATCTTCCTTGAAGAATGATTCAATAGCCGCTTTAAGTTTCCTTAGGTCTCACTTCGAAGGAAAACGTTAAAGATTAAGGCAAAAATAAGACTAAAAATGCATTTAATTTTTTAGGCTTCAAGCTGGTATTTAGCTGAACCATCCCACAGGTGAGAACAATACTCCACACACGAACGGACTTGAGCTTGATACAAATTAAGTAGCTGTCCCGGTGTGAAATACTGCCTCACCTTGGCCAATATGCCAAGCTTTCTCGCAGTTGAGGTTAGATGTGAGTAAAACACCTAAAAGCTCCAGATGGTCGGTAATCGGCAAGGATAAATCTTGGAAACGGGGAGTCAGAAGGAATGTACTCCGATTAGCAGAGAACAGACACGCCTGGGTTTTCGAAGTATTGAACAAGATTGGCGTCGCCCCAATCGGACACTGCCTTTAGTGTCAAGTTCATTCGATCAACCATGGCCTCTCTAAGAGACTGAATCTGTGCACCGCTTGTTCATGCATTGGATATAATATGTATCTCTCTACGACCGTGATATCGTCTGAATACCCAAAGATACCGGGTTTAAGTAGATCATTTATTTGGAGCAGAAAGTGTGCCGCAGAGAGAACTGACCCCTGAGGAGCCCCGGCATTAATTGCCAACTGATCTCAGGAAGTCTGATATCCATACACATAAGCGGGTGTGGGTATAACATACGCTGAAAGCTTACTTATAAGGCCATCATGCCAGGCCCTATCAAAGGCCTTCGAGATATCCAGAGAAACGGCAAGCGCTTCTCCGTGCTTCTCGATTGACCTCGCTCCAGATGTGAGTGGCATACGCAAGAAGGTCCCTAGTAGACCAGTTTCGGTGAAATCCGAATGGCTTTTCACTGAGGAGATCATTTACTTCGAGGTATGCCAGGAGCCTATTATTCAGCACACGTTCCATACTTCGTAAAAATATGGAAGTGACCGAAATGGGCCTGTAATTTTTGGGGTCGGCACGACTGCCCTTTTTAGGCACAGGCTGCACGTTAGCAAGCTTTCGGGCTTTAGACACTTGACCAGTCTCAAGAGAGAGGTGAAAGAGACGTGTCAACACAGGATACAACTCAGGTGCACAGATCCTCAGAACAATAGCCGAGATACCGTCCGGGCCACTGGCTTTGTTCACGTCCAGATTGCATAGCGTTATCCAGAGCGATGGTGAGGTAAACCGTGATGTCAGTAATAGGATAAGCGCGGGTTGGATTAAATGGAGATAGCTCACAGGAACAATCTATAAAATGGCCATAAGACCTGTCGTAACGTACGGATAGTAGTGTAGAATAATCTGAATGAGAGAATGATCCATGTAGCGGAAATGCGAATGTTGAGATGGATATGTGGAGTGACAAGGATGGATAGGATCAGAAATTAATATGTCAGAGGAAGTTTCAAGGTGGTGTCTGTAAGTTGGTTGTCGTGGTACGGACGTCGGACAGGTCATTTGGAGAAAATATTGTCATATTGCCAAAAGAGTGCTTAGTATGAACGTAGACGGATGTAGGGGTAGAGGAAGACCAAAGAAAGTATGGAAGGATTGCGTGAATGATGACATGTGTAAGATGGCACGTGTGTGTGAATGCCGACACTGAACAATTCCCAAGTAAGCCCATTGGCTTACTTTGGCTAAAAGGCACTAAACGCATTAAAATAAAGACATGATTAAAAAGTTTTTGATTTTTTTCTATTATTCGAATAATATTCGAATAATTCGAATAGTACCAAAATAAAAATCGAATATTCGAATAACAAAATTTTCGAATATTTGCAAGCCCTAGTATCTACTGAGCGCTAAAACACTCTAAATACAAATTGCTCATTCTATGTGATATGCTATCCATGGCCCGTAACACTGTAAAAACATGCATTTTGTTGATTTTGGTCGTGAAAGACTGCATTTAAGTACTTAGTTGTATTACATTGTTTTATTCATTGAAATGTACATAAATAATCTGATAGTATCATTTAAATTACAATTGGATGATAATAAAACTTGCTTTCTTCGGGAAACTTTTAGATGCTGTATCTTTGTGGAAACTATATTTTTTTGTGAATTTCATTTTTATTGTGTTAATGTGATGTTCTTAAACAATTATAACCACAGTAATTATGTATTTTTTGTTTCATGCAACTACCCTATTCTTTAACCAAAAACTGAAGTTTATCTATACAAATAAATAAAATTGAAGTGTCTGTTTGTAATATCAAAATAACAGCTTTTTACCAAATGCATACGAAAGTATATACGGTACCTATAACAAAACAACCATTTTTAAAATTTTTGTCTGTCTGTTTGTTCCGGGTAATCTCTGAAACGGCTGGACCAATTTGTATGGGACTTTCACTGGTAGATAGCTGATGTTACAAGGAGTAACTTAGGCTACGTGGGCGAAGCCGCGGGGCACGGCTAGTTGTAAAATATAATCAACTGATGAAGTGATGATCTTAACACCGCTAGGTATACAAACTTCATTTCAAAATTGTATCATTCTAAAGTTTTAACAGTAAATGAGCAAAGCCTAGTTAAACTTATCTTAAACTCTTGACTGAGTTGAGTGTGGTTGCCTGGAATAAATCTCTTTAAGCGATAAGACCACTTTTAAATCACTAGATTAAATAAAAATAAGCAACTTTTATTTTACATCTATATGTAATTTTAAAAATTCTTGTTGATTTGCATTTCTCAAAAGCGTTTATCTCCCTTCTGTAATGTAATTTACATTGTATCACGCAAATAAGGGGATAATAGAAAAAGCCCCTTTTTTATCAAAAAGAAAATTGTAACCTTTTTAGTAAAGAAAGCATTGATTGATTGAATAAAGAATTCATCTACATCAAAGGCGCCAATTGATTACAATTTCAATAAAATGTAGCAAAGTTAGTGATTGTAAATTGAAATTAATGCTGCATAGTAACACAAGTCTAACATTGTATAATGTTACAATCTTGCATTGGTTCTAGGTTGTAATGCATTGTTACAGGTATGCAAGATCATTGATTGGTGGTATTTCCTGTTTGACAAACTGCCAGCTTGTCTATGGTAGAAAATGAAATATGGGTTATCTTGACGCAATGATGGTTAAGATTTTAATTAGATTGTCCACTAATCTGTAGGTCGTGAATTAAAATCTGACAATGATAACAATGTTTAACTAATGTCTGACAGTTTCTTGCTACTATTTAAAGTTAAGCCACAACATTTTTGGACCAATAGGTAACTACGATTTTTGTTGATAAAACTATATTTTTCGTTTTTATATGTTGGCTGTCCTGTGATGTATTACATAAATTCAATTGTAGAATTGTTACTAAAACAAGTTATGATTATTGATGGAATCAGGCATTACTTTGCAGAGGTCCATTTTAAATAAGATATTTTGGTGTTGACTCTGTCATCTCATACCTAAACCTAATTTTAGGTACAGTCACCTAAACCTAATTTTAGGTACAGTCCCTCTTTCTAACATGACATAACAAAGATATGGAATACATTTTAGACCTGTCAAATTAGTCTACTTGCTTTTATCTAGAGTAATTTAACGGCAATGAATTTAGTGTCGTCTAATGTATCAAGGATGGAAGATATTTGACATCTCTAAAATTTAGATAAGTGAAACATCTTCCATCTCTTTCTTATTGACATTCAAAAATGTATCTTGTATGTACCTACTTGAATAAATGCATATTGATTTGAATTTAATATGTTATGTATTGGAAAGAGAGAGTGAAACTAAAATTAGGTTAGAAAAGAAACAACAGAATCAACACCAATAAGTGGGAAATTTTAAGTTTTAATTCCGCTATAACTAATGTCTGTGTGCCCGCAGCTTTGCGCACATACCCTAAGTTAATCCTTGTAACATCAGCTATCTGCCAGTGAAAGCCTGTCAAAATAGGTTGAGCCATTTCGGAGATTATCCGGAACAAACAAACAAAAATTTTAAAAATGGTGGTTTTGTTATAGGTTCCGTATATACTTTCATATGCATTTAGCACAAAACTGTTATTTAGATATATTACAAACAGACACTTCGATTTTGTTTATTTGTATAGATTTAAAACGAGTTAGGATTGCAGAGATTCCTTATTTTAACATTTTGTATTAGGTACATTGGTTTCTAAAAGTTGTTTTCTATATAAAATTGTAAACATTGAAGGAGGATGATAAATTTGAGGTGTCCTTTATTTGATGAAATTTCTTTGACATGTGCCCATTTCACTCCTTTAGCTTTGTCCAAGATTTCTTAGTATAATATTTTGAGTAGTTTGAAAAATTGAGGAATTCCAACCTTATGTATGTACCTACTGCTGTGGTTGTCTTCTTCTGATTAGGGCTTTTAAACACTGCTTAACGTTTTTCTAATGTTTTAAAGAAGAATGATTAATCTCGATGAATAAGTAAGACAATTTTGTCGCCAATCGGTAATTTATAACAAAAAGCCGCGGTGGAGCTAAGTATGAATACAGAACGCTTTGCTAATCGAATAGAGAATATGTACTTGCTCTAAATACACGTCATGTTTCGTTGCACTGACCTCTTGGAAGTTGGAACGAGAATAGACGAAAATCAATGCCACTGTCGCATGTCAAACACAAAGGTTAGGTAACAGATGATTTAAATTAGCTTGTTTTTAACAAGGGACGTCAATTGTTTCTATTAAAAAGGCTACAGAATATTATGAAGGAATGCTTCTATACTGAACAATACTACCTAATGCCTATGCCTGAGAAAATGCTTCCAAAACAACCGAATAGCGGCCATATTTTCCGTAATACTGCATTGAACCGGGCGGCAGTCGCGACTCGCGTCCTCCCAGATTTACTAAATAGCCGATTATTAATAACAATTAGCTCCAGGATCAATATAAATGAAGAAAATTATGTTCCTTAACATCAAATAGGGCAAGGTCACGTGAAAACATAATTTCATTAATCATTAGGTTACGTAAGGAATATTTCAAGGATGTATTTTTCAACACTTTCATGACAAATACGATATATATTATAACAATATTTATATAGGAGTCGAATTTAAGTAATAAAAAAATTAAATGTTTTACTTACATGTTTTAAATCCGATGGAAAATGATCTACACACCGTGAACACACCGCACCGCGCCTGACGCACAGTGTTAAAGGAAATGGCTATGTCGATGGCAGCGCCAACACGGAAGTTACATAACCAGATCACGTGGTCTTTTAGCATGTAAAAAATGACATACAATACTACGTTTAAAAATATTTCAAATATGTATTGAATTATATTTTATTGAATTAAGCAATTATAACTTTATATTAATTTTAAACCAGTATCAATATATATCAACAAGAAGATATAAACAAGTCAATTTGTTAATTTGATGGTTAGCGCCATCTATTGTTGACTTGTTGAGTATCACAGACTACTGAGTTGAGTAATATAGTAATCTGTGGTTGAGTAGTTCAAATCGACAAAGTATTTTTATTTTATTTCTTGACCTGGATTCAGAACTCAAAAAATTATGCATGTAGTAGCCAGTAAAAATATGTTAGTAGTAGTAGTAGCCAGTAAAAATATGTTTCTTCTAAATTAGGAGAAAGTTGTCGAATTAATGAGAGTAGGTATATAACTAATTTTGATACTATTTCCTAACACAGAGAATTTTTATCGCTAATTAATAACCCTGTTCCTGGGTACCTACCTTACTGCTTCGTACGTGATTGTCTGCATGATAAAAAACATAAACCGAGATACGCAAATCTGTCATTTTGATTTATGTACTGTGCATTCACTTATATTTTCTTTGATTTTGATAGGAAATGTCTAGGATTGGAGTCCGTGAGGTCTCCGTAGGTAGTATTCTCTTTGATAGGTAACTTAGTAGAGTAAATACATTTATCTATGGTAGATACAATACTATAGTCCACATTACTAGTCCAAGGAGCATGATACTATAATTATAATCTGTGAGTAGAGATAATACACAAAATCAGCTAAATTCGCTACAAAACGGAATAAATTCAAAATGTAGATAAATAAATCAAATGATTTCCAAACATACCACCTCGTAGACATTAATGTTATTCTATGCTCGTAGATGTCTAAAATCATAACTGACTTGGTATCATTGAGGTAATATACATAGTGCTTGGTAGGTATGCGTTTTATACGCCCTTGCGCAAACAGTATTTTTATACCTCAGCATCTACTACATTTGGTACTTGTTATTGTATATGATCTGTGCTACAGTTGCAAATAACTGGATTGTTCATGCCTCCACCTCAAAACGATAACTGCCCTTGCCATCACCAAACCCATCACTCGTCACAAAACGAAATATCTCAATCGAACAGCCACTGCAGTTGCATTAGCGACAATAGATGTCACCATGAAGCAGACGACGCAGAGCCCCTAGAGAAAGAGTCTGAATATCAAATCAACCCGCCAGAAACAACAGAAGATGAATTTCAATGTAAACAGCAGTGTACAAAAAAAATATGTTTCAAGACTTCAGATACACAGCGAGAATTTTCAGGAGCGTGTCAAGCTTTACTGCCTTGTCCAAAACAGTCTAGTGTAGAAGCTTCAGCAAGCTCAATTAAACAAAATACGTGTCAAAAATTATCCAAATCGAATACACAGAATGAAACATCCCAAATATGTATATCTAAACACTATGTTAAAACGCCTTGTGGGAGCTATATAAATGTAGGTGCCTTGGTCCAACGAAACGATGTATCTTTAGGTGCCGATGATATAGAGGCCGCACAATGTTCAAGTGATTGCGTTCGCAAATGGCATGCTTCAAAAATCATTAGCAATGGAAACTGTTCAAATAACGCATTCCCGGAACGGATGGAGATGTCTGATACATCTCCAGAGAAACTATCAATGCTTACTAGTTCCTCAACAGCACCTAATGTTGCTGAAGTAGCTGATAAGACAACGTCATGTCCAACACCACCTAATATCGAAGGAAAATCATGCTTGTCTAAAACTAAAAAACAGCGAGACTCAACCGACGCCACACTTTTATCTCCCAGATATTCAAAAGTAAGTGTTAACGAGCCTCATAAAAATGAACTACGTAAAAGCTTATCGGAACCAGCGACCTCACCCAATAAACAATATTCTGAAAGTTTTGGGAAACTTTTGCCTTTAGAATTCAAGAAAGATACGACTTGCGCTTCTATCACCTGCACAATGAACGAGAATAAGACATGTAAATGTCATTTCCCACCAGCTTTTAAGCAGTTTTCGTGTACAGGTAGAATAACTGGCAGTTGCGTGTGTGACGGAAAATAAATATTTGTTTAACAACTGAATACGTGTCATCTTTTGATCAATCACACACTGCATTTGTCTGCTCTCACGGGTCACAAAATCATGCGACAAGTCGACAACGCATCAGCTGCGTGTAAAGCTGGGTATCCTAGTGAAAGTTCACTCTATATGAAGCAGAAGTTCGGTCTTGTATGGAGTATTGTTCCCATCTCTGGGATGGCTCAGCCAAGTGCCAGCTTGAGGCATTGGAGTCTATTGAGAAGCGAGCCAAGAAGCTCATCCGCAATGACTCGCTTATTGAAGGTAGGCTGCAGAGCCGTGAGCATAGGAGTAGAGTTGCTTATTTGTCGATCTTTTACCGGTTGCACTTCGCCGAGTGTTCGTCGGAATTACACCAATTGATTCCCCCTTCCCCTTTCCATCATCAGATGACCAGACAAACGGCGAAGCGACATCGATACATAGTTGATAATACTCCTTTACGCGCGAAGCGTTGTGCTTCTACGTTCATTTGGCGTACCGCTAAGGAGTGGAACTCTTTGTCCGACTCTGTGTTTCTTGATCGTTATAATCTGGGTCTCTTCAAAGTCTCGAGTGAACAGGTATCTTCTAGGTAAGCGTGCTACATCGTCGACCGCATCGTCACTTACCACCAGGTGAGATAGTGGTCAACTCAAACGCAAGCCAATTAATAAAAAAGAATAGCTACACGTGGGATTTTATCCGCCATACACGCTGTCGCTTCATGTCGGTTATAAAAGTTATAATCGACATGAAAACCTTACATGGTTACTATCATGCATAGTTTTATGCATGTATCACCAGCCTAGCGTGTATGGCCAGTATATTACAATCATATAGTAAGTAGGTACTATAATAAAAGATAACTAATAGTTAATGTAACCATAGATCAAAAAACCGGTTTTGAGAAATATAGCCATGGGTTGCATTTTTTAACCATTGGTTACCTTAACTACGGATTTAAAAACCGGCCCTTTTTAAATAAACAATTTCAAATTCTTCTATTATTTATTTATTGTTACGAGTATATGTACTCATGAAATATACAGGCTTATAAATACACGTAAGTATCATTTGAAAATCGTTAACTGGTGAGTTTGTTCGGCTTGTTTTATCTTTCACACAATATTCTTTCGTATTTTCGGCTTGAGGATTTTTCTGATCTTTTCCTTTTCCATCCTTTTCAGGTCTTTTTCTTTCATCCTATTTGCTAAATTTCTTTTAGTTTTTGTTGATCCTGTTAGTTTAGTTATAAAATTTAGATTAATAGAAGCAAACAGATGTTGGCCCTTATATTTTTAAAATGGTGCGGAATGCTTCACAGGCGAGGCGGGTGGCAAATAAAAATATTATTAAGGAGTCAACTTTCCACTCATCAAATATATTTGTCCAATGTACTTTTGACCAAAGAATATGGATGACATCATGAAATCATCTAGGAAAATCGATATTTGATCAAAGATTATGACAACCATAATAGCAGTGCATAGTCCCGGACACTCGATTAGATCTTTATCCAATATTCCCCTAATATACAAAAGTACTCTTGTGATCTCTATGCAAAATCCGTGTTTTAACTAGCTATTAAACAGATACTACACACGTCGTTTTAGTATACGCGATTGTGTCCGTGAAGTCTAGGGTTGACACCATATGAATAATTATTGTATACTTACCTAAGAAGCTTTTGACACTAATGTTATTAATAACTAAACTTAGATTCCGTAAATTCACGTTTTGCGTAGGTACCTACGGAAACATGTGTACAACAACACTCGTTCTCTATTACTTAGGAGGTAGCAATATCCAACACACTGACTGCACTCATGCACTGCGTCAATCATCGGCGCGTCCCGTGCTCAAGTCAGCTCTAACATAACTCAGAACCAATGGTGGGGTCAGAGGAAGCCCCCGATTGGTGGGTGGGAAACAGTGTCCGTTCTATACGTAATATTATTATATGTTCTGTGACATAAGGTTGAAGGTTGAAGTCCTCTATTTTCTGTTATATTTTATGGCCACTGATTCAGTGATATAAAAAAGCGCGAGGATTCGGACTAGGTACATTATTCCCTTGCGAAACTAGTTACCTTCGCAATGGCGCCATCTACTTAATTTTGAGGTTAACGCTAACAAACCAACACACCGTACTTTGAAGAGTATCATAAGTAATGTTTATTTTAAACTTTAACCGTGTTACCACAAAAAAAACACTTTTAGACGCCTGTTTAGCTAGACAGTGTCTAAATTGTAATTACGACAATTAATTACTAAGTTTATATTAAGTACTACATTTTTTTGTTTGGTGGTAAGACCAAAACAATCCTCAGGAAAATTAATCACACCTTAAACATGTGCTATACAGGCCAGCGTTTAACTCCTAAACAAGTCACGTGATTTAAATATATGAGAAACCACAAATCTTCATTTAAGTAGAGTTTAACCGTTGTCTAACTCCATTCTGTTGTGAGTTGTGACAATATTTCTAATAATTTTAGACTCTTATCTTTAGACATTGTCTAGCTAATCAGGCGTCTCAAAGTATTTTTTTGTAGTAAAACGGTAATATTTTAATTTACCGTTTTGTCCGGATTTCTTTCTTGGAGATCGTTTTCGTGTTCTACTTTTGGTGGTGGTTTCCGCATGTTTTCCTGTGTAAAGAGTAGAAGAATAACAACAGATAAACTAAATATTTCTACATACGCTAAGCAGAAAAAGCTTTGTATAAATTAATTAATTTAATTTAAGTATAAACTTGGACTGAACGTAAGTGCAGCATTAGAAATCCGAATACATAACAGGTCGTCTGCCAAGCAGCGAGCACTACCTATAAAAGCCCTTACTATCACAATGATACCGTAAACAATTTTCTAAATTCTGTGCGTAAACCCACCAAAACTAACCTGTCATGTCACTCTCAAAGTGACATGCCAGTTGCCCAAAACAGTTTTCTCTTGTGAAAAATATTTCTAGTTTCTATTACATCCGGCTTTGCTCTAAACGTAACAACAAACAAATAACAAGAACCAACAACAAAAACATAAACAAAACCACTACAAAATAACAAGATCTTTAACAACACATACGCAGCAAGATTAGACTCGAGTTCCGAGATTGGAACAGCAGGTTTATTTTAATTCACTCGGAATGATATCCGTGTCGGAAGCGAGTTTCTTGATCGGTTATATCTCGGAAACGCATCCGGACTGAGAAATATTGTCGGGATTATATCCGTGTTTATGCAACTGAGTTGTCGAATCTCAACGGGAAATTTCTCTGACAGGATGCGTTTCCGAGATAGAAACGATCAAGAAAGACGCTTCCGACACGGATATCGTTCAGACTGAATTAAAATAACCCTACAGATCAACATACAGAAAAAGAAAATGGCGATGATTGCACAAAATGTTTCAAATCCCTGCTTTGTTCCCAGTCTAAGAAAAATAACTGTACGATAAAACTTCCTTTAATTATAGTTTTGTTTAAAACAAAAATCTTGCATAAAGGATTCATTCGCGATTTTTCAATAAATCAAGTTTATCATGTTATAATTTAAAATCAATTAATAATGATGTCTATCACCAAATTATGGATTGTACAGTTTTTTTTTTCATTTTTACGTTCTGTCAACATCTTTGTTTACATAAAATATCTAAGATTTTGGAACATGGGTACACCAGGTTCACATAATTATATTATGGAAAGGTTGCTAAGATAGAGATATTATCGACTAGGTGAAACTAACCCAATATTTTAATAAGTTGCTCCCTCAGAGGTTTTAGAAGCAAGTTAACCGGGTGCATCATTGTTGCTTTCACAAAACCATTTTTAGTCATGTCTATCGAAGCCCCTTTCTTGTAACAGATTTTCTGAATGAAAAACTTCGTCTTTTTAGACATATTGTTGTATGGTGCTGTCACACGCTTAGTAGGATGCAGGTTTTGCTGATCCTTAGGCTTTACATTATTCATATTGGGAGTATGGGTGTTCAAAGACAAATATTTGAAATTAAAATTGCACCTTGTAATACATTGCTATTGTTTTGCTTGAATGTCAAAGTTGTGTCAAAGACCAAAGTTACAATTTATATAGGATGTGTATAGGGTATACCAAATTACTCCGTGATGTCAACAATGAAATCTCTTTGTGGAAACCATTATGACATTTCTAAGTAACGTCAAAATAGTTCGAGTTTCACGCCTATATACCGATGGCGTTAGTTTCTGTGCATGTAAATAGGTGTGCTATATTAAGGTTCCCCTTCCCGGCTCGCCTAAACGAACGCAAAAATGGCCTAAAGGCTTGTTGGTTCATCGAAGAAAAACAGGCACTACGGAAAAAGAGGATCAACGCCAGAGCCGTCAGTTGGCATTCTGAAAATTTTGGAATAAATTTCTAAACACAATTAGTGCATGGTAATTTCCTAAAACTTGTTCCAGGAAATACGTGTTTTTAAAATGCCTTACAAGTTTGTGATAAAAACGTTTGTTATTTAGAATCTCCATTACATGTCCAAGGATCCTATAGAAGTGTTTTGTTTACTTTTAAATTTATGATAATATTGTGAATGGCCAGAGTCAAGGTAAAATTTGTTTAAAAAGGCTGGATTTTCCTAAATTGGATTGACAAAATTATAATTTTTTATTTCCATAAAATCCTAGATATAATGCACAAGATACCTATTTGTTCAAAACACCCATAGAAATAAATTGAATAATAAATACAACTCTATAATTACGTGCGAGCGTTTGTGTAGAAAGTATGGCGGGTTGGGTCCTCTTAAGGTGTGTAGAGTAGTTTATCTCGGATAGTGTAGAAGAAGAATACGTATTCGTATATCACTACTTATATAAATACTAGCAGACCCGGCCACGCGTTGCTATGGCTAAGGTTTTTGTTATATTACATAGTAGTAAACTATTCAAGGGAAACGGTATGTAGGAGAACACAAATAAAATTGTAGCTTATGTGAATCGTTTGTACTTTTAACACAGCGCCATTTGTTAGAAAATCCAGTCAACAGATACCGCCATCTGTTAGAATCGTTTGGAGCTGACAGATAATTGTGACTGTCAAATAATAAACAAACAATTTGTAATAAAATAATATTGCGGCTATAAATTAAGATGTAAGCTATCCTATCTTTTAAGTTAGATCAAACTGCACACGGTGTGCAAATTTGATTAAAATCGGTTAAGTAGTTTAGAAGTAAATCGCGGACAAACAACTTGACGCGTAATTTATATATACTATATTAAGATATAACTAGCTTCTGCCCGCGGTTTCCACCCGCGGTTTCCACCCGCGTTCCCACAGGAACCGTGCATTTTTCGCATTTATAGTATTACTACTTCTAAAAAACGCGTAGTAGAAATGCAAAATTAATTAACAGCAACACTACGTCCCTTATAATATCCAAAAAGCAGCAACATTAGAAAAGTATGGCGTCATAGCACGTCATTTTTGACAGTTTTGACAAATAATAAGCTGTGTGGTCATCTGTAAATTTTTTTTATTGTTTATGGCTACCAGTCCATACCCATTACCCGCGGTTTTCACCCACGTTCCCACAGGAACCGTGCATTTTTCCGGGATAAAAAGTAGCCTATGTTACTCTCCGGTCCCTAAACTATATCTATGCTAAAAATCACGCCAATCCATTGTTCCGTTGCTGCGTTAAAGAAGGAAAAACCAACAAACACAATTTCGCATTTATAATATTATATATATAATTATATACTAGTAGGGAAGTAGGGATTGGATTCCATTGTTACCATTTTGACTTTGACATTTATAAGTAACGTCAAAATAGTTCCACGCCTATTAACAGATGGCATTAGTTCCTGTGTCTCAGGGCTCGACTGTTACAAAGTGTGTCCCTGATCTGTGGTGTGCCCCAAAGCAAAGGTTTGCATCACAGACCACTAAGAGAACAAGTTGAATGGTTTGAAAAGTACTCTGTGGGTTTGTTTGAATTGTAATTTGTAAAAAATTGCTAAAGAAATGGAATTTTAGAAATTTGCAGTTTGTACCACAAATTATATAGTTTGTACCAGTTCGTACCCTTGCGCTTGCATTGCATTGCACCTTTGCCGTTTTATACCATACTAAGATCGTATGTAACGAAAAGAAAATTTTATTTACTAAAATATGCATAGAATTCCAGAAACACTGCAGCCCATATCTTGGCTCGCCGGCCGGTGGTCTACCAAGGATGGAAAAGGCATCTACCCGAACATACCGGACTTTTCTTACCATGAAGACCTGCCCCCCTATTCGCTAACTTTTACGTTTCTAGTGATTAACCGAGTCTGGTTGTACACCGACATTTGATGTCAACTGATTTATCATAACTTTGGTATTGCGTATCACATTGAGTGGTTAACTGGTTATAGTGACTAACGGTGTCTTTCAGGACTTCACTAGCGCAACACTATTTTCTATCGACTATTATACGACTAAGTTATTTAATGCTTTTTGAGGGTTGTGCGTGGAACATTTTGAGGACATTTCATTTTAGGCGGTGTATTTAAGATAAAGTGGCGGTAAAATAAAATCACAGACTATACTATAACTATGTATGGTAAAATATATGTAAACTCTTTGGGTAAAATTCATAGTAATTCATTACGTAGGTAATCTTCATTCCATTCGAGCAACATTCGATTAATTACTGTTTAAAAGTTAGTTCAATATTAGAAATTTGGTGATAGTAAATAAAGTAAGTAGGTTATGATACCGAATTAATAAAGGAGGCAAATTAAAAACTCATACAAATAAATAAAATTGAAGTGTCTGTTTGTAATATCAAAATAACAGCTTTTTACCACATGTGCATGTGAAAGTATATACGGTACCTACAACAAATTAACCATTTTTTAAATTTTTGTCTGTCTGTCTGTTTGTTCCGGGTAATCTCCGAAATGGTTGGACCGATTTTGACCTGACTTTCGATGGCAGATAGCTGATGTTACAAGGAGTAACTTAGGCTACGTGAACGAAGCCGCGGGAAACAGCTAATATTATGTAAAATTATTTTTTATACTATTGGATAACGAGACGAGCGGGTTCTTTGCCTGATGGTAAGCATAACGGCGGCCCATAACAATTACAGTGCCACTCACACTTTGAAACACTAAAACCTGCGCAGCACTGCAGTACACTCGTTACCCTGAGACATTAGGTATTAATTCTCAGCATAAGCCACTGAATTTCACTGGCTACTTTGTTCATCAAAAGGGAACACAGTAATGCTCGCACATTACTGCTTGGTGGCAGACTTCACGAGCATAGTAGTGGTACCAACCCAGACGGACACTCGCAGAAGACTTAGCTCTACCATCTAATCATAAAATATATAGCAATAAACACTCCAGCAACACAATCACAACAAAATCGTTGTTGTCGATCGACGGTGTTAATCACTCGAATTTATAAAACACTGCTTTTGGGTAGTGTCTTTCACAAACCTCGGTGATTAACAAATTTGATGTCCACTATGCTTACATAATCGCAATTTTAAACTATCGATACAGAAACATCTGTCAAAATGAGTTATGGTGAGTAACAAGTGACTAACCGCGAAACTCGGTGCTCATGACGTCATCCAAGTTGATAACTGAGGTTAGCCAATACGAAACTAGCTGTTTGACAGTTCATCGTTGTACACTTTGCCAAGTGATCATCACTTTGAGTTGTCAACCGAGATACGGAATAGCCCTGCTGGAGTTTATCTGCATGGGTATGTTATTTATTGGAAAGCTTGCCTTTACTAAATGGAAGGTATTTCAATCATAGAATAATATTTATTTAATACAGTATTAATATGTACTAAACAATAATGACTGATAAACAACTTTTAAATGTTAAAGTTGTTTTTGTAACAAACATTCTGTTGCAGAAATATAGATAGAAAATTCTTTAATACACAAATTATAGGTACATAGGAGAATTTAATGCTATTATAGTGTTTACGATACAGTGTGCCATGTTGTACACATTGTTACACTAGCTTCTGCTGCAGTCACCAGCATGGAGATTCCCATATGAACCATGCAGTATTCCAGGATAAAACAGCCTATGGTATTGTCCAGCCCAAAAACTTTCTATATGTTAAAAATCATGTTGGTCTGTTATTACAATGCTGTGTAAAAGGGCAAACCAACACACATATTTTACATCTACAACAGTATGGATTACAATTTGCTGGCTAGCAGTAGACTGGAATGACAAGTTTTAATTCAGATTGCACTATTAGTAGAGATACCTGATATTATGTTATCTATGGCCAAATTGTCTTTATCGTGGTAATGATTATAATAAAATGCAGTAAGAACATGGACACTGAAATCTATACTTCTATACTAATATTATAGAGGTGTTGGGGTGACAAATGAGATAAAGCCGGTAGTAGGTGGCACATGGATAAGAGTAGCTGGTAATATACAGAAATGTTCACAGTTGGAAGAGGCCTTTGTCAAAAAAAACCACATAAATAGGGTTATCAATGGATAACTAATTTCAAAATGAAATATAATGTATACCCACTGAATGGGCCTTCCATAAGTGCAGCCAGTATAACTGGCGATGTGCTGCAGTTTCACTTTCTACTCCTGTGCATTATGCTTTTTATCACTTCCACCCTGGAGCTTAGGGTCTTAGTTCTTGCGGTCTCCACCCCTAGACAGACAGATAAGGCAAGCCAGGCGTCAGGGGTCTCATTTGGATCCAGAAGTCAGAGTGCACGATGTCGCCACTCACCAACAGCCCATGTTATTATTACAAAGATTTTTTAAAAAGACTGTTTTTACAGAATTTTTTTTTTATAATTTTTTCTTCAATGTTTTAAAATTGACTATTGCATTTATATAAATTATGTGTTATTCAAATGTATTACCTTGATTTGATCTGTACTCGCTCTTCTTATCTTTTCTAACTGAAAAATGCATGTAGTCTTCACCTCTAATTATAATGATATATGGCTGTATTATTTAAAATCAAAGAATGACCTACATACTTATACATGTACTGATGCTTGTTATGTTGGTGATCAAATAAATAAATACAACTATATGTAAACTTCAAAAGCAAAATCTTATCTAAATACAAAATTTCATCCAACCGTTAGAGCCAGTGATCTGATTCCATAAATTCTTTCACCAATATGAAGTTACATTATCTTTGAGTACTAATAAATGAATGTTAAATATTGATAGAATAGTTTTATAATAAGAAATTGTAATATTGTTAAGTAGAAGTCTGAAAACGGCAATATGTTTGGCGGTAGCAACATTGTTTTGAAATGTTTTTTTTTTGCGATTTCTGCCATTTTTGTGCTCATACCTTAGTTGGTCTCGTAGAGTCTTTTGGTCCTTTTGAGAAAGCGGATTGATTTGCAAGCATTTCCTGTGCTCGCGTGATAACTTGAGAGTGTCAATTAGGACTCTCAGAGATTTGTGTTGTTAATCTCATTGCGTGACTAAATCACATTGATTGCTCGTACAATCGTTGCCAATTAGACTATGAGTACCACTGAGTACTTACTGCCCCATCTAAAAAATGCATCCTGTATATCCATTTAGAATCTGAAAAGAAATTAAACTGTACTTAATAAACTATTATTACATTTCCAGGCCAGCCGATTTTCAACTTCCTTTCTGTGTCCCGGCACCCAGACAAGCAGACCCCCATGCATCAAGAGCGCGGTTTCCTCCGCATAAAACCTGACACAAACAATGTGGCCTTTGCTGTCAGCCACAACTTTGGCCTCACTTCCCTCGAAGAAGGAACGCATGACCCAGAGAAGAAAGAAATCATCCTGGAGACTATTAACATAACAACAATGTCTTTTGCCAAGGCTCCTCATGTGAAGAAAGTCAAGAGGGTCATTAGACTGGTAGAGCCCGAAACATTGGAGGTGACTCTCTACATGGAAACTGAAACTACACCCCTGACTCAGCATTTGAAAGCAATTTATAAAAAAGTATCGGAAAATTAGGCAACCTACTTGCGCTTATTTTGTTTCTTTTTACATGACTGCACAGAAAGTAGTGTAATGTTTTTAGTGTTCATGTATATATGTTTGTATGTATGTAACGTTAGAATCCATATGCAGACTGTAAACGCTTATACAAGTATGTAGGGGTTTGGTCGCTGGCGAAATGAAAGACCTTCTTCGGGCGTTCTTTGGACTGTATTTTCTTTCTTGTTCAATTTCTTCTGTGTTCCGGGATGTTCGCTGGTCGGCTGGTGATCTCTAACTGTCTGTCGTTCCATTTGTTTTAAGGAACTTGTTGTTGGTCTGACGACCTTTACATGCAGCGTCACCGGCGAGAGAGCGCAGAAGGCGCTCAGCCCTAAGAGGCAGCTTAGACGCTCAAGCAAAAGTACTTTTGCTTGTCAGAATAACAACGCTTTTGTGTCAAGCGCGGATTTCGTGATACTCAAAATGCGCGCTTGACGCAAAAGCGTTGTTATTCTGACAAGCAAACAAGTTTGCTTGAGCGTCTGAGCTGCCCCTAAAAAAGTGGTTATTTGGCGACTAGCTCAAGGGCACCGCGTGAGGTGAATCACGCGCTACGAACCTCGGCTTGGGCCGTCGCCGGGATAAGGGGGTCGGAGATAACGGCCGCGGCGCACGAGTGCGACCGTTTGAAATGGGCCCTAATCTAGCTAAAGCTAAATTCTTGCGGAATTCGTAGTGACTCTAGTTGCCTCGTTCCAAAACCTACACCATCGAGAAGGGCAACAAACTCGACGGCGGAGTGAAGCTCGGTCCCTACGACCCTAAGCTAACTAGCAAAGAATCCATCGCGGCCGACACAACGGCCGCGATGGAATCGTCCGGATCGCCCAAGATGTGCCGAGGGCGGCGACGACGATGTCTGCCAACACCCCTTCTTTTATTACAGTTCCTACCCGGTCCAGTCGCGGCCTACAAGCCGCCAGTCTCGACCAATGACAGAGCTTCTTGTATATCTGTCCTGCTCAGGTTTTGACGAAGATGGCAGTGGCGGGTGATGATGCAGCTCCAAAGATCAATGATGTCATCCTGTATTCCTTTGGTCGCTGTTGTGGTTGTCTTCACCTCTCCACAAATATCTGAGGCTGTTCCGATCTTCTTTCCTGATTCGAATATGTAGGAACATCTCTTTTATGTCAGCCATGACTGCCACAGGTCCTTGGCGGAATCTGAGGAGTACTCCAAAGAGGGACTGGAGTAGATCTGGACCTGGTAGCAGGGAGTCATTGAGACTCTTTCCTTCGAATCGGGCGGCTGTGTCGAACACGATGCGTACTTTTTTCTTCCGCGGATGTACCACGGAGAAGTGGGGCAGGTAGAAAGTTCTGCCTGGTGTAGGTTGGGCTGGCGCTTCTTCGGCGTACCCGCTGGTAAGCAAGTGCTCCAATTGCCTTCCGTATTCTTCTTTCAACGTTGCGTTCTTCTCGAGCTTTCTTTCGATTCCTAGAAGTCGGTGGTGAGCCTGGACGTAGTTTGTCGGTAGCGTTTCATTTTCTGTTTTCCACAGAAGTCCGGACTCGAACCTCCCATCGTATTGTCGTTTTGTAGTTTTCTCTAGAATTGTGAGGGATCTACCTTCAGCGTCGTATCTGGGACGTTTCTGATAGCTCCGATAGCTTCCAGTTCAAAGTGGCGTTGGATAAGCTCTACTATTTCTTCTTCGTTGTTTGTACTGCGGCAGTGATACAGGTAATTTACTGGTGCAGCAGCAGTTCCAGAGCAACATCCATGCAGCACCCATCCTAGTCCGTTGAGTGATGTTACTGGTTCGTTCGGTTTGCCTTTCACAATATTCCGGGAAACTAAAAGGTCCCAGTTCCTGGCCAATCAGTAAGCCTTATTTCTCTTTTTCATATAGAAGCTCGTTCTTCAAATTGATCAAATGGCTGCACTCATCGGTGGCTCTCTTGTCCACATACTGCGGTGACAGCCTCAAATTTTCTACAGTGCGCACGCCTTTGAGAATTCTCTTATCTCTTCTGTGCGCTCCTTTTATCTTCAAATCCATTTTTTGTGAATCCTTCTTTTCAATTATTTTCCCACCGACTGTTTCTAGTATGAGTGGTTCTTGCTTGCCGGTGGCTCCAATGCGAGCAGCGATGCTAGCATCCAGTAGTGACACCGTTGATCCTTCATCGAGCAGTGCCAGGATACGGACAGACCCGTTTGGACCAATAACGTGCACTGGAATCATCTTCAACAACAGTATACTTGTTCCATCGGCCGTCGCGTAAACCGGTTGCCGGTGTCTCTTGCTGCTGGACTGGTGCCGTAGTTTGCTTCAGACGCTCCGAGTGCAGCATGGTATGATGCGGTCGTTTGCATTTCTTGCATGCATGACTCTTACAGCTGAACCGCATGTGTCGCTGGTGCAGGCATCTGAAGCCAAGTTTATTATTCTTCGCTGTTTCCCACCTCTGGTCAGCGGTGGCTTCTTTAAAGATTTTGCATTCGGTGAGCCAATGTTCTCCTTCGCACTGGAAGCAAAACTTCTTGTAGACCTCCTTAGCTGCGGCGGTTGTATGCACTTCTCCCCCTTCGTTCTCTTCTTGCGTTGTATGCACTTTGTTGTTGGCTCGAGGGGTGTGAGTATCCCACAAAGTTCTTCTTCAATGTCCAGGAACTTCTTAATTTTCATGAGTTTAGGATCTTCTTTGCCAGAGCGGGTGCTGTAGTCAAGCCATCGATAACAGAGAATAGGCGATAACTTTCCAATAATGTTTGAACATATCTCAGGTGCAGACAGGTATTCCGGTCGCTCCAAGGCGCTGATCCACTGCGTTGCTAATACGGCTCGCGAAAACGCAGATTTCTCGCGGAGTATCTCCGACTCGGGGGAGGCCCTTGATCTTTATTTTATTTAACAAAATCCACAGCCTTATTCAATTAATTGTTAGGACTTAGGTACATCTATAACTTAAAGCCAATAACGGATTTACATTCTATGAATAATAATCTTCTGAAGTTCTGATAATACAAGTTGCTCCGGCCTTCCGAATCTTCGCTCCAATGCGGCGATGACTTCTTCAGGATCCGACGCAACGAATAGATGACTTCAGACCGCTTCTTTCGCTATCCCTTTCACTGCTTTGCGTAATCGAGCCATGTTGTGTTCATCAGTTCACAACGCCTTGCTATCTTCAAAGGATCTCTTGAACGGTAGCCAGCCTTCATATGTTCCATTAAATTCAGGCAAATCCCACGCTTTTGCAGGCGCCTTGTGGGACTGAACCGTTCTTGTTGCATTCACAAGCGCTTCGGCGAGTTCCTTAAGTTCGGTTTTGAGTGGTCGCTCTGGTTCCTGGGGTTCATCCAAGTAGGTAGTAGTATGCTTCACCCACTGTTGAACATGGGTCGTCGATGGGTTGCTGCTAGGACACTGCTCTCGTTCTTCGTCTCCACTGGTAGTGAAACCGGCGTTCTTTCTAGGTGCGGGCTTTAGTTCTCTTGTAACTGCGGTGTTCGGTGTGGGCGCGTATGTGTATCGTAGCGCTATGTCTGCCTCGCGCATTAGGAAGCGAGACAGCACGACGATCTCCGGATCCGTTGACGATTGGTGTTTTTCGGCGTAATCGCACCAGCGCGACTTGTACCTATGGACTCAGCTTGTGTAGTGCTTCTCTTGCCAGCATGGGGTTTGCAAGGTACCCCCGCCGGTCTATGTTCTGATGTACGCACACGACGTTCTGTAGTTTCACCGCAAAGTTGTTCAGGTCCGTCGCTACTGTTCCTGGTTTTGGCAGTTTTCTCAAGTCTTCCAGCGCCTGTTTGATGATGAGTTCTGGGCGCCCAAAGCTCTGCTCCAAGGTTTTCATTATAACGTTCGGGTCCGTGGCCGTGTGTAAGAGTGCGACCACGGTTTCACGGGCGTTGCCTTTCAGGCAGTTCCGTTCTCGATGCAGGTTCTCTGTAGTGTTTATGCCGTACATCGTCGAAGAATCTCGAACCGTGGCTCTGAAGGGCAACAATTCGCCTGATGCCCCTGTGAAGGTGGGCAGCAGGGCTAACATGCGCGCCACGACACAATTTTGTCTACTGTTTTGTCTCGCTCTTTCTCTCGCGAACATGAGACAAATGCACGACATCAGCACCGAGAAAATTTTGTCACGGTGCGCATGTTAGCCCTACTGGTCGCAATTAAAGCGGGGCCGTGGTCGCGCCATCCGCTCCATCGTCTCCGCGAGTTGCTCTATGCCAGATCTAGAGCGTCCTGGCGTGGGCGATCGGTCGGTGCGTGTTCGCCTCGGCTCCCCTCGTTCTTCTGGACGACGTGGTGCATCACCGCGCTCCCCCCTTGTGAGGGCGGGGGTTGTGCGGCGTAGCAAATCGTCCACCTTGGGATGCTCATCACCAGGTACGATCGGCTCTTCCTGCAGGCTCCGGTTTTCCTCTTCCTCGATGGTGGCGATCTGGGCAGCGAGGCGCTTCTTTACTAGGTCCGCTTCCATCTCTAGTTCCCTCTTTTTTATGTCTGCCAGCTTCTCGGCCGCGTCCAACGCGGCCAACCTAAGCGTGAGAGTGGAGTTAGCCATCCTGGTAGAATGTGCTGGAGATTTATTCCTGTGTTTATGATCGGCGTCGCCCGGCCAGCGACGGGGATGCAGGCGGTTCTAGTGATAACCGCCTACGTCGTTCCTTCTCCAGACGGCCACGCTCTTTCATAATCTCAGTCCGATCGCCCTGGCTTCTTGTTATCTACTTTATCCCTACTTAACGATATTCTGGTTTGGAGAGCTGCGGCACCGGTTCTGGTGCGCTGGTTTCTGGAACTTTTTAATCCGGCTCCGATGGACCAACTATTAGCGTCAGCCTAGATCTAGCTGCTAACTGGGTTGGGGTTATATTCTCTATGCTCTGGGATTTTAGAATAAATTAAACGGTATTCAGTTTACGGGGATAATAATAAACTTGAGAGGAAATAGAGGACCTCTAACCCGCTTTGTGTTTGCTGGAGCAACGGCCGAGCCGCGCCGGTCCTGATACGCCGTTTTTTTTTTATAAAACTACCAATTATTTTGATCATTGCCAGAATAAACTCTTCATCTCTCTCAATTTCTTTATTATGTTATGGTCTATGGGTTGCGAGTGAGATGAAGCACATAAAATAACATATTTTCTTCATGTTTGTGCCCTGTACCTGTAATCTAAAGAGAATACGAATATTTATATACTATACTAGCTGCTGCCCCGCGGTTTCACCCGCGCGGAGATATTGGATTTCATGCTTTTTATTTTTTTGCGCGGATCCCTAATTCTTTTTCCAAAATAAAAGTAGGTGCGCTGCGGGTACGTAGCACCATTCTATGTGATGCAGCAGTTTTTATTTTAGTAATAACTGATAGATATAATTTGGATGCTGTACCTATATAGTTCCGAATTTTTTTTTGTGCATGTAGGTCGTACACGTCTTTGTGCTATTATATACCAATTATCTAATAATAAATCCGACATCGACATTTATTGAATTCACAATATTTCAATACAGTTCTTGTATCTTCTATTTGTAATATGATTGATCTCAATCTCGTCACACTCGAATGTTACCTTCTATAGAAAATATTTAGTAAATAAAGTGTAATATTGAAAACCTATGTCTTTCTTTTTATATTTCATACTAGCTGTGCCCCGCGGCTTCGCCCACGTAGCCTAAGTTACTCATAACATCAGCTATCTGCCAGTGAAAGTCCCGTCAAAGTCGGTCCAGCAGTTTCGGCGATTACCCAGAACAGACAAAAATTTTAAAAGTTGTGGTTTTGTTATAGGTACTATAATTATATACTTTCATATGCATTTAGTGAAAAGCTGTTATTTGGATATTACAAACAGACACTTCAATTTTTTTTATTTATGTATAGACAGTCCTTGTAGAGCGAAGTCACTTCTGCAGCAGGTACCTACGGGCAGTTGAAATTTTTGAAGGTATAAATCGCTACCATAATAATTGTATAACTTCCTGTACCAATGGGAAAATGATATTAAACTCAACTTCATGTAAAGGTGCATCCACACCACCTTGGATCACGAGATATTGATATCTATTGCTTCTCTAATTTGGTATCAGATACTGCAACCGAAAGCCTTCCTACACCAGCATTCAGACTGATGCTAGGATTTGATTGGTCATCCGGATCACCTAACAATGGAGAGAGGGGCGACTTCCTACCTAGGTACCTATGTAGTTGGTGGTTGCATGTCTCATCCTAGGTCTAGCATATTCACTCTGACCACATTGTCACTTGAGATCAGCTGAGAATTGAGATAGTGGTCAAATACTAACCTATCAAGTATTAAAAATACGAATGATAAAAAGGAAAGGTACTTTAGTGCACATAAAATATTACTGAGATTATTCACATAGATTGGTATAATGCTAATCACTATTCCTAGCCTAGATATAGCTTAATTTACATCTAAGATGTATGATTTTGTTTCGTAATAAAATAATATCTGGAATCAACAATTTTATGTTTATTTCTGCTTATTTATTATACCCATACTGCCATACTGCTCATACAAGAGTAAATAATGCCTTCTATTAATTAAAACCACAAAATTAAAGTAACGAACCAACTGTTGTATAAAATGTAAGTTTTGTTTACAAATTGAACACAACTTTAGTCACAAAACCTAAAAAATATTTGAAGTGGCATGATAATTATTAATGTAAAGTATATAAATACGTAAAAAGTCATTAAGTAACCCATTCAAGGTCCTTCATCACTTCAGTTAAGAATAATCGTAATATACTGACAACAATTTCAATCAAGGAGATGTTAATTCTCAGTCAGTGCTACAGTTACTCTCAGACAAAGTAGTGCGGCTTTCGCACGGTGATGCCATATTCTTGCAATGCCGGTGCTAAGTCCTCCATTGTCATTACATACTTCTTTTCTTTTGGTCCCTTCTGATTCTTGGAGGTTTGGGTGATTTGACTTGAGGTACGCATTTTGCAGTGCTGCAATGCATCATTTGCAATATCGGAGAGGAACTTCTGCGATGCCAGTGCTATGAGTCGTATCAATCTGAAATTAAACAAATAAGCTTACTGGAATTACACGATTAGCTAAAACGCCACTGCAAAATGGACACATTAAATTGTGTTGCTGAGAGAATTGAGCTATTTATCTGCTCCATTGCGGAATCCAAGAAAATGTAGCATTTGAAATCTGTTATTGTGAAACTTTAGTGTTTTTTTTTCCGAAATAGATATAGTTTCATAATGTTAACTTACGCATTGGGTTGTAATTGAATTTCTAATAAATAATTATATGATTTCGTACAATTTCACTACTGTGTGATGTGTCATTTAATAAAAGACCAAGGGACCATGGTTACGCTGACTGTTAAGTCAGCTTTATAAATATTATCTCGCCTGTAAAGTTGATACCACAAAATGCTTTACCGAGTACAGCTGTACTAAACATCACAATGGTTTTCATCACTGGAATGGAATGGCTCAATCAAGCTCACTAAAAGATATGAAACCTTTGTGGCTTGAGACCTCACTGCCATTGCCATTATTACACCTTGATATTTGTATGGCCTAACATAACTTCAGATATCTTTAATTTTATAGACATGTGTCCCAAGTTCAAGTAAGATTAACTTCACTGGCTGATCGAGTATACATTCACAAATTGAGCACTCATGAAATGAAATGGATAGCTGGCTGAGATGGCTATAGAGCACTTATACATTATAGGTATAGAGTAGCTACCTTGGGTCTTGAGATTCGAAGCCAGACATGTTCAAGTAGTGTGCAACCACGGAATCTGGTATAGAAGGATTGTAGTTCTCAAGTTGCAAGAGGAAGTCGCTGAGAGCGTGGCCAGCGCCCATGTCTTCATCCATACCAACAGACGGCGACCCTATTCGGCTCATTTGCATCGTTTTACACCCAAAACATTTAAAAAGAAAGCCTCTATAACTATTAGTCTAATAATAAATTCGTATTCTTTTTTTCCTTTCGCTTGATTATAAGCACAGAGGAAATAATACTATTATAAGTTACAACCACAGATAAAAATTAAAAAATGAATTGTCAATTCATTTCATTTTCTAGATAATTGCCTCCATTTTGGCAGTACTGATAACGTTTCGATATTCCTTTAGTTTAGTTTGGTGTGAGGTCGGATCTTCTTAGTTATTCATAATTCAAATAAATAATAGCAAAACATTGTTACAATCATCCTTAGATTGAAATAAAATCTAAAATTATCATATTTATTTAATATGAAGTTATTGTGACCTCAATAAAAAAATCAATACTACAAGCCAATCTGATTGTAACCAGCCAAAACAAAACGCAAGTTGCGCACGTCATTACCATGTTGCCAGATATTTGATTTTACCTTTAATAATTTATAAATTTACACTAAAACCGGGTCAATTAACAGTGCATTAAATTAGATAATGTTATTTAGGTTTTAATTGGTAACTTTTCTGAAACTTATTAGATGTTTTTCAGTGCTATTTTATGTTATTTTATTTCATAACTAATATGTTTTTATTATATTTTTATATATTAATAGTTTTATATGGAAAAAATATTAAGAGAAACTCGTAATGTATATAATTTATTTTTTGGTTATTTCGAAAGAATACTTTCAAGAATATATTTGAAATTCAGTAATTAAAATGTATTAATTATTGTCTCAAAATAGGGTTTATGTTATGTTCGACTTGGCCACACTGACCTCGTGGTACTTTGCCGTCACGTTGGTAACATCGGCCCCTTCCTGCCTTCTTTTACGCCGCTCCTCTGTCCAGAACTGCGAGAGAACGTGATCGATCGAATTTCAAAAAAGGCACACACCTACCCCTGTGCTCCTGTGATCACGAAATAACTCCAAATCTCCTGATAAAATATCAGGGGTTCGTGTTTCGTGATTATATCCATTCCGTGTGTGAGCCTTTAAATTCCTAGCCGCGCGGCGATTACCCAGTGAGGACCCACCTTACCGAACAAAATGTCGAACCTCGCCGATCCGGTCGCGTTCGCGAAAGACTTCATCGCAGGAGGTGTCTCTGCCGCCGTGTCTAAGACAGCGGTAGCACCCATCGAGCGTGTTAAGCTGCTTCTCCAAGTCCAGCATGTAAGCAAACAGATTACCGCTGACCAGCGTTACAAGGGCATCGTCGACGCTTTCGTCCGCATTCCCAAGGAGCAGGGCCCGCTCTCCTTCTGGCGCGGTAACTTGGCCAACGTCATCAGGTACTTCCCCACACAGGCGCTTAACTTCGCCTTCAAGGACAAGTACAAGCAGGTGTTCCTCGGTGGAGTTGACAAGAAAACCCAGTTCTGGCGTTACTTCGCCGGTAACTTGGCGTCCGGTGGTGCCGCTGGAGCGACCTCCCTGTGTTTCGTGTACCCACTCGACTTCGCCCGTACCCGTCTCGCCGCCGATGTCGGCAAGGGCGAGGGCCAGCGTGAGTTCAGCGGTCTCGGCAACTGCCTGAGCAAGATCTTCAAGACCGATGGCCTTACCGGCTTGTACAGAGGTTTCGGAGTGTCCGTGCAGGGCATCATTATCTACCGTGCTGCCTACTTCGGATTCTATGACACAGCCCGCGGCATGCTTCCCGACCCCAAGAACACCCCGCTCGTTATTAGCTGGGCCATCGCCCAGAGTGTAACCACCGTCGCTGGTATCATCTCCTATCCCTTCGACACTGTCCGTAGGCGCATGATGATGCAGTCTGGACGTGCCAAGGCCGACATGATGTACAAGGGCACCATCCACTGCTGGTCCACCATCGCCAAGACTGAGGGTGGCAAAGCCTTCTTCAGAGGAGCCTTCTCCAACGTTCTCAGAGGTACGGGCGGTGCCTTTGTGCTCGTCTTATATGATGAGATCAAGAACCTCCTCTAAGTCTTATGTAAGAATTGTTACCATAATTTCAATTGTGATTTGGAATCACCACAAATAGCCACTCCCCTCAAATCATGTATTATTAGATGTGACAATCAACCTAGTAATTTATTTTTAGTTAAATAAATGTTAACAATGATTCCATATTTATTGTTTTATTAAAAAAGTGTTACATAACCATCTAGCAGTAGTTAAAAGTGAAACAAGTGAATTCAGAAAAAGAACTTATTCCATTCGAACATCTGTATTTAGTGATCACGCATTCAGCCAGTGTCAGTTATGTAACCAACCTCATTTCAATGAAGACTTGAGGCCAAGGTTGAACATTGAGAATACAGTGAAATTGTTCTAGAACATCCTGAATTAACTTTGAAGAGCTACTGTACATTGTAAAAGACATTTTAGTGTGTATAAATTGAAATTTACACTAGATTTTTTTTTAAAATTAATATCTTGTGTAACTGGGAGTGAGTTAACTTGTAGGTACTTTATCATTATAGAATTCTTGTTATGCTCGCAATGCTGTGAAATGTCTGAAATCATGTGATTTTAAACTGTTATGTAACAATACAGGCATGTTTCTGTGAGTAGTAACTTGTAGGCTAAAGGTTTTAGTTCACTTTTAAAAAGTGTTTGCTGCGTAGGTCCATACCTGAATATCTTTGTAGTTCTATAACCTGTAGGGTGGGTGAAAAACCTGTGAATATTGTAATGTAACATCCCTTCCTCCGAGTGAGCTTTTCTTGAGAAAAACTCACCAGCGATGAGTGATTTAAAAAAAAAATAGAAAATAAATGTATAAAAATTATCCATAGATTTTCATTATCCACCTTACTGTGTTAACCATCCTTCAACATATATAAAGCAGTGATATAAGTAGGTACATAGGGCACTTTGTAATAAAAGATTGAATGGAATTCTAAATTCTGTGGAATATTCTTAATTTGTAGCGTTTTGAATATTATATTTTGTGTGTAGGCACACAGATATTTCAAATTGCAAACTATAGATAGGTAGTTTCGCCCTATAGGCTCTAAATTAGGCTTTTGGCATGCCAGTTAAAAAAAGTATTGTTGTAACAAGGTCCAAGTATAGTAACAGTATACTTTGACCTTGTACTTTAACACTATTTTCATAACCTACAACACAGGTAGTGGGTATATAGGAACATAGGTAACTGATCAGTGATAGATTACCAATGTAACCACAGAACATTATTACTCAAGGGAAGATGTACATAACAGCTATTAACGAGTAACGACGATGAGGATGCGACGCCGACGTCAACCACAGATCAGTATTATAATAGGTCGGGGAAAAAGTTTCTTCGTATTTTTTAAGAAAATTCAAAACATTTTTTAATATAGTTTATTTACATTTAACTAAAGTATGTAGGTACCATTTTGTTCGATAACTTTTTGCCATCTTGTAGGTAGGGACATGATCCCATTGCTATAGAAATTTTGGGACTTCTGATCAAAATACCGCGACAAGTGGTTTTGGCAGTCCTCTCGTGATGTTAACCTGACACTGCCTAAAGAATTCTGAAGAGACCGAAACAGGTGGAAATCTGAAGGTGCAAGGTCATGACTATACGGCGGATGCATTAACACCTCCCAGCCAAACTCTCTTAATTTTTTCTGAGTGGCTAAAGATGTGTGAGGTCTAGCGTTATCATGAAAAACCATGAAATGAAAACCACACCCCTTCTGTTGATTAATTCCGGCCACTTTCTCTCAACTTCTTGCTTTAATCTCATCAGTTGTTCGCAGTAGAGTTCAGAATCGATGGTCCTGCCTGGTGGTAACAGCTCATAATGAATAATGGCCTTCCAATCCCACCACACACACAGCATCACCTTGTTGCGAGTTAACCCGGGTTTCGCCACAGTATGTGAAGCCTGACCGGTCTTTGACCACGACCTTTTTCGCACGTTCTTGTCGTACATGATTCACTTTTCATCACCCGTTATCAGCTTCTTCAAAAATGGTTCGGTTTCATTACGTTGTAGTAAAGAATCACAAATGAGTACACGGTTCATTAGGTTTCTTTCAGTGAGCTCGTGAGGTACCCAAATATCGAGCTTTTTTGTGTACCCAGTTTTTTTCAAATGCGCCAAAACTGTTTTGTGGTCAATTCCCAGTTCTTCAGCTACGTCGTAACTACTGATATGCCGATCTTGTTCCACTTTTTCAAAAATGGCATCCATTTTATCCGTAATAGGGCGACCAGAGCGACGTGCATCTTTGAAATCAAAATTTCCGGATTGAAAACGCTTAAACCAAATTTGTGCTACTCTCACAGACACTGCACTAGGTCCATAAACATCGCAAATTTTTTTCGCGGCTTGCGTTGCATTTTTACCTTTTTTGTAGTAAAATTTTAAAATGTATCGAATTTCTTCATTAGATTCACTCATTTTGACAGTACGAAAAACAAATGAAAATCACACATTTTCCTAATTTGAATTTGGAATTATGTTTTTTAAAATTTAAACTTTCATATGATACCAAAACCAGCCAGATACAAATTGTATAGCCAAAGAGATTTTATTACAAGTTCATACATACTATAATGCGAAAAGACTTTTTCCCCAACCTAATATATATTATGTAGCTAGCGATCATCTGGGATGACGTCACACTAGAGTACGTCTTTTGGCTCTGTTAACGGTTGAATAGATATACAAGGTTTTGTCTCTTTCGATTCAATCTAAAATTGTCAATGACCAACAATGACAACATAGTTTATCTAAACCACCGTTTAATATTGTTTATTAATAAGATCCTTATAATTCAGTTTCAGTGCTTCATTTTTTATACTGGTAGTACTTTGCAGCGTCTTACATAACAGCTGTTATCGATCGATGCGGATATTACGCAAGCGTGTCTGGATGGCAAAATCCAAATGGACGTCGCGTCGCGCCGCGATCGGCTGTGGTCCGACTGGTCCGTCTCTTCAGGATTACTCTTCATTAAGATTTCAGCTCTAATTTTAATTACAGTTCATTCAGTATCTAAGTAATGTATTCTGAAAGAACAACGTCTTTGTTATTTGTTATCTATCCAGAGTTCAGACTATTCATGGCTGAACTACTGAATCGATTGGGTAAAAGAGTATAATATAAATAAAGAGTATAGTAGCTGTCTATTATATTGGGGTTTTTTCAGAGGCACCTAGTCTAGAGGCTGTAAGGAAGGATGTAAGTTGTAACAGTTCGGTAGAGGTAAATAACTGTTGAGTGTCTCCACTCTTCGTCACCGATCGGATGAAACTGGACGCCCGCGGCGGTAACTGTGGTACGGAGTACCTATAGTCACCTTACGCAGTACCTTTGAGCTAGTCGCCACACGCCGGCGATTTTCCAACCTTCGGTGACGCCTCCGTTGTAAAGGCAGCTCTAGACTAGACACAAAGATTGTTATAGGTTATCTTATTCTTTTTCCTGAATACAATTCAAAATCGTCTATATAACTTCCAAAATTGTATTACTTCCTTCTGATAAAACACGCTTAAAAACCTGTAGAAAAGCGATCACACGAGGGTTTTAATGAGATACAAATTAAAATATTCACCGTCTTACCACAAAAAACTGTTTTTCGATTGCTGTTTAGCTAGACAGTGACTAAAGATAAATTTAGAAACTGATTAGAAATGTCTCAACAGAATGGAGTTAGACAACGGTTAGACTGTTAGACACACGCGACTAAAAAGCATATTTAGGAATTAAATGCTGAAAATCTATTTTTCTGGAATCAAACACATGGATCATAGTAGTAATATCAAACTTGGTCATTGTCTGGAGTAGAGAAGCTTACATAGTAGAAATATTAGGTAGTTTTTATTTTAACTTCTTCATAAAGAGTTATCTAAACTTAACTGTATACAGTTATGTTTTATCCAGTTACAAATTATTAAGAGGCCCTCATATTCTGTTGTGCGTAGGTAGGTTTCCACTTGGCTGGAGTTCATTGAACCTAGTATTTATTCTTTGACCTAGACATTTGTAGAGTTACCACAAAAAACCATTTTTAGACGCCATATTTAGCTAGACAGTGTCGAAAGATAAACTTCAAAAATTATTAGAAATGTCACAACAGAATTGTGTTAGACACTACTTAAATCAGGATTTGTGGTTGCTCATATTTAATCGCGCGACAAAGGCATATTTAGACGTTAAACAGTGATTAACACAGGTTTAACGTGTGTTTATTTTTTTGTGGTAAGACCCTAACTTTGCTACCACGTCCTTTAACTTTTGTAAATATACGGTCTTACCTCAAAAAAACATACATACACACTAAACCTGTGTTAAACAGCACTTAACTCCTAAACATGCCTTAGTCACGTGTTTAAATATGACCAACCACAAATCTTGATTTAAGTACCTAGTGTCTAACCGTTGTCTAACTCCATTCTGTTGTGACATTTTAGACGTTTATCATTAAACACTGTCTAGCTAAACAGGCGTCTAAGTGTTTTTTGTAGTGACACGGTTATTATTTCTAATTATTTAACTTATGAACAGGTACATACCTAGACTAGATAAATCAGCGAATGCAGAGAGCACTTCAGACTAGGAATAGGTACTAGGATGATGTTTCGATTTTTTTAGATGTTTGAATAAATGCATGAGAACGGCAGACATTTTACTTTCCTTCTGATAAATAAGGTAAAACAGCAAGGCTGTGCCAACCCGACTTGTGATGACTGATTCAACTTTTTTTTATACAATTCAATGTCAAAGACCTAATACTATGCCGGCCTGTACCTACCTACTAATCCGCAATTGCGGTCAGCTCAAAACTTTGCTTTGCATACCTATTATTCTTTTGCAAATGTCGAGTTGTCGACACGTCTTGAGGGTCTGGGCTCCGGCGCCATAATCAAAGTGAATATGCCATAATAAGCTATACTAGCAATAGATTTGAGTAGTAGGTACCTACCTATTTCCTCCTGACTGACAGTCTACAATACTGCCCTCCTAACCATAAACAGCCGCAATCGACAGTTTTGGCCAAAATGAGTTATATACATATTCGGAATCTACGTAATGAGATCTATTTGGATCAATTACCCGTTTTTTCATTTATTTGATAGAAAAGGAAATATGTAATGTTAAGCATAAAAAACGTACATAAGTGACATATTTTTATATTTTTCCTAAGGATTAACAGCGTATGGTAGCCTACGGTTCACTACTTGCGAAGGACATGCGATGAATACCACAGATATTAAGTCTGTGATGAATACTGACGAATATTATGCACCAATAGGTATAGCAGAAAATATTTTTTTTATAATATTTCAATAATATTTTGTGTTACAATGAAAATACGCAAAAAAAACTTTAAGTGCGTTTTTCTCGAAACTTACCGCTATGCACTTGCGCTGTTTATGCTTAGGAGGGCAGAATAGTCTACATCAAAGAGGATTTGGTCATATTAAAATGTAGCGTGTATGTAAATATCCTTGACTTAAGTAGCATTCGAGGTTGGCGCTTTATTGGCCCTTCGTCCTCTACTACGTTAGCCACAGTACGTGAATGTCACCCCAAATCAACGTAGTTCCAACGATGCGGTCCTATGATGGACCAGCTGTTGGCAGTCGTTGGCCAACTGTGTGTGCTGCTAGGGATGTCAAGGTCCTTGACTTATACCTAGGAGGTACAATATGTACCTATGTGCGGCTGCGGGTTTACCACACTCGCTCTAAAACGGTGAAGGAAAACATCGTGATTTGTGAGGAAAGGGAAACCCGTATGTTCAAGAACCGGTCTGCTGCTTATGCTGACCATAGACGCTTATGCAAGTATGCGTTTTGCTGTCAAAACAACCATGCTCTTGCATCAAGCGCGGATCACGAGATAATATGCCCGCAGGCGCTGTATGATGCATAACCATCAAAAATCCATGAAATAGACAAGAACAGCAATACAGCAATCCAGTGCTTTCTCTTTGCTTTCAATGTGATGATGGCTCCGCTTTACGCTACATACCTAGCCTAAGCCTAGTACAGAGCTGATGACTGGTAGAAAATACTTTAGCAGTAAGTCCTCCTTTTTTGTACTTTTCTTAGTGCAATAAAGTAATATAATAAATACCATATATCCGTACTATAATAAATGCGAATGTGTTGTACGTTTGTTAGTTTGTTCTTCTTTTTTGGATTTCTAATATTTCTATAACTCCATCTGAGATTCCCCACTCACGGGCGGTTTTTGGAATGTTGTGGATTGGCGTGATCATGTATGTGGGCTATAAGGAATAGCATATCGAGTGGCGAAGGGATGAAGGAGTAGGGTTGTTTACTTATGTAGGGATGTTCGTTTGTAACAAAAACTTACTTATAACAAAGGAACTTTCTGGAAAGAGGCTAATTAATTACCTTATTTACCAAGTAATGAGGATGTGGGGATATTTACATAACATGTTTGTTAGTTTGACCCAGCAACGAGTCGACATTGCATAGAGATAGTTTGTGGACAGGAGAGAGGCATCTACTTTTTACAAGCTTCTATTAAACTTGTAATGTTTGTACCTATGCATTGGTTGGTCTCTGAAACACCGGAACACGAGACATTTAGACCAATTCCACTTTAGGATCAAATTTTTACCTACTAAAGGTTAAAAAAAATTGTTTTTTGGCTATCATCTCTAAGCTTTTTATTTCATAAAGGCCTAGAAATGTCAGTCATCAGATGAAACTGATATCTTAGTATAGTAGCTTAATATCTGTTCTAATATGTATTCTGTGCTAATGTCATATAGGTTCATGGTTCATGCCCTACCAGGCTATGGACACTGGATGCATCACAAAGTTTTCCTTCGTCGAAATCTACGATCTACGAGCTGATCTAGGTTACTTGTACGATTCAAAAATAGAAACATGGTTTCGTAGCATCTCGATGGGTTTCAAATCGTTTCAAACCTTGTTAATCGACCTCACCTCAATATTACTGCGGCATTTTCGCTTCGAAGACTTCGAAGTCTGTAAAAGGTTATAATAGTAGTCGACAGACTACACTAGCTAGTTTATTCTAGACACTAGCTTTCACCCGCGGCTCATGCGTGGAATCAGGCAAAATGTAGCCTATAGGTTAAAGGCTTCAGGAATAATGTACCTTCCTATTAGTGAATTGATCTTTATAATCGGACTAGTGATAACAAACTTTACTTCTTCATACTAGAAAGGTAAATGTAAATATGATATCCTTATTTGGTTAGGTCGAGCGTATAATCTTCTGAAGATACCCTGCAGCTGCCGTTGGGAGCAGTTATTTGGGGTTTTTATTGAAGAGACATCTATTGAGTTGGTGGACTTTAGTGAGATATTCTCTCGCCGCATGGTCTATGTGTCTTTCCCAGGACACACCTCTCCAGACTTCCACATCCTTAACTTCCTTTTCAGTTAATAAATTGAGCTCCCTCTTATCAAAAGAGCAGGGCAAGCTTGAACGTCATCCAAGGCCATTGTCACCCAAGGCCGCTGGCAATATCATCTGGAACAAGACAAAAAACTGATCCATTAGACAAGAAAAAAGCAATCATTAGTCGCTAACCGTAGTCTCTGGCAGTTAAAAATAACCGAAGGGCCGTGAAGAAACAGCTGATCCCATCGCGACAATGACAGAGAAATATATTTAGCTAGAACTTTCAGCCGTGCTTATCTATGATTGATGTATGACATAAGTACAATATTTCAGAAAGTCCATTGGCAATAAAAAAAATGCTTTTTGCTATCGGTTGGTTAGCTTTTAATTTTTCTCGATATGACTTTAGCGATGGTGTGGTAGAGGATGCTGGATACGCTGGATTCTATATTTTAGACACCTAGCAGTTACCTATATGTCAGGACTGGCACTCCGATGCAGCTATTTTAAACCTTTTTTTATACTAGGAGGTAGGATTTACTCTTCTAGAGAGCGAGTGTCCGTCTGGGATGCTACCGCTGTCCTCGTGTATTTAGCTGCCAACACACTTTCGCATTGATTGAGTATTATGGCACCATTAGCGGTGAACTTTATCGATTTTGGTGCGGTATTTCGGCCTCACTTTTGTAAAAAACCAAAGCCGAATAGCGCCAACGCCAACTATCGCCAAAATTGTGAACTAACTCAGATTCAAAGCATAAAGTGAATACGTTAGTAAGTAAGTACGTAAGTAATTTGTTAGTGGGAGGACTATCTCTTCTGCGAGTGTCCGTCTGGGTTGTTACCACCGCTTTGCTCGTGAAGTCTGCCGCCAAGCAGTAGTGTGCAAGCATTACTGTGTTCCGGTTTGATGAGCAGAGTATCCAGTGAAATTACTGGGCTTATGAGACTTAATACCTAATGTCTCAGGGTAACGAGCGCATTGCAGTGCCGCGCAGGCCTTTGTGTTTCAAAGTTCTGGGTGGCACTGCAATCGTTATGGACCGGCGTTATGCTTACCATCAGGCAAACGACCAGCTCGTCTCGTTACCAAATAACATAAAAAAAAAAAAAACTTACACACTAGTTAATTATGGTTTTAATCATTATTTCAACTAATTCTGCTATTATCAGTATCGCAGTGATACGTGATATCAGCTTCGCGTCGAGACAAGGATGAACTTCACTGATAAGAATGATAAGGAGTTAGGTAACGCGTTCTTTTCATCGGAATTTGTTCATTGGCACGCGTGAAGGAATCGTCACGTGATGGAAAAATTAGATGACAACTTTTATTTTACTCGCAGTAGGTCATTGTTAATTTTTTTACCTGATTTTAGCTGACGATCAGGGGACCGATTTTTTAATGTCACGAGTGATTTCGATATCAGCGGTGACAAAATTCTCGGCGATGACTTTGAAATAACTAATTTGCAAAAGTCGTATTTTTTTAAAGTCATACCCTGTATAACCAAAATGCAACTATTTCTCAGCGTTTATCATAGATAATCTTATGATTGTGTTCTATTTAATTTAATTTTTTAAGTTGGAAATTGTTTTTATGTCAAAATTGGCAGTAAATACTCATACCTATGATATCGTTTACGAATGGGTACCCCGATTCGTAAACGACTATCGGTCATATCGCCGATATTTAGTCACTCGGTGACATTAAAAAATTGCTCGCCTGGTCGAAAGTCGGAGATGGCAAATAAGGTTAAACTAAATTAGGACTAGCTCTCAAGTCCACCAATGGTGTTGATTCTGTCATCTCATATAAGGTATGCGTTCGTTCGCACCCGCTACGTACGCCTTACCACATTTTTTTTCTATGATCTGTGCTACGACAGCTTGTACTTTCATCCAGTTAGTTACAAGTTACTTACTGGCTACAACTTACAGGTACAGTAAGGTAGCCTATGTCTATTTTCCTTGATCATGCGCAAACGAGCCGTCTGGGGGTCGCGTATTGATTGATGGGCGGTTACTATTATTAGCACTAGAGATGGGGACGCGCAACGGAATTGTAATGAAACAAATCACTGTTAGGCAACCCTCACACCTTTCATGATTTATGGATAAGCATAAATCAGACCACGAGAAAACCAAGGAAAAACCACGATCCCCGCTTGACGCATTTCGTATCGTCTATTGTGGTTGTGGTTGGGGCTTGATGGAAATCTAGTCCGAGCACGGCACCCGCTTCTGACTATGCTTCTACGACCTCCATTCAAAAAGTATTATTTAAGTAAAAGTATTGTGTAAATATTATATTTTGTATGTTTAGTCTATAAGGTATTTATTCTATGGGCTCGCTACGCTGTACTGTTGCCTGAAATAAATGTGTTATTATTATGAAAAACTTGTTTCACTGGTGGCATTTTTCCGGGAATTTATCCCGGCAAATGCCATGATTCCTGTGGGAATCGCCACGCGGGCGAAACTGCAAGCAGCAGCTAGTTCGGTGATAAAATGTGATTTGGAAAGCATCACGTGGAAAACAAGGAACGAAGTTTAGTTCTTATCATATCTATACATTTGGCGCCAGCACAACGCCTAGCTATTTGCCTTTATCTGCATCGATGATAGACGAGTAGGTAACGGCTGATTTAAAAAACCTTTTCTACTTGTGATTTTATTTCAATAGGTACCTACATCGTACCTACCTACTTTTATGCTTTACACTCTTTAGGCAACGCAATATTTTCTTACCTAAATGTCTCAGGCAAGAACGTTATGTCTCAGAGTAACGAGCCCACTGTAGTGCTACGTAAACCAGCTTGGATGGCACTGCAATTGTTATGGGTTGGCGTTATGAGGTCGTTTGCCTGATGGTACAAGTATAATGCCGGCCCTTAACAACTGTAGTGCCAGTCAGAACTTTAAACTGCATTGCGCTCGTTAGGATAGTATTCCAATCATCAAAGATATTTGTCCAATTTTTATATCGTATGATATAGAAATTGGACAAATATAGATTCAAAAGATTAAATGGCAATCAATTTAACACAATACTGTATGACTATTTTAATATTTGCACGCCTGCTTGCAGGCGGAATACTGGGACATTTTTTTTTTGGAATATCTGAAATATGTAATATTATGTATTCTTGCAAATAAATGTATGATTTGATTTGATTTGATCAAATTACAGATGCCCATTCCACTCGTTCAATATATTTGTCCAAAATTTCTTAGTACCTATATTTCGCAACAGTATATATTTTGCGTAAAGCTATACTTTCGGCAATACGTGCTGCTATTATCGTTGTCATAATCTTTGATCGTATATCTGTGTTCCTAGGTGATTTGATGAAATCATCCAAAATCTTTGATCAAATGCACATTGGACAAAGATCTTTGATGAGTGGTCATACCACCCTTACTTGAGTCACAAACTGCTGAAACTGACAAGGCAGGGCCTTCGCATAATGGCCAGTCTATAATCACAAGTCATTGCGCCCATTACTTATTCTGTGCCTAAACTCTCATCTGCATGAAACTGGAGCATCAAACAGCTGTTCCCCGTGGCATGCACGGATATGAGACGTGAAGCATGTGCTGCTACTTTGTACGGAAACACAAAATATCAAAGTACTGAGTAACTATTTATACCTACAGACTTCCCATGCGGTCGATCACTGACAGAGGCTCGACCGAAATCAGATTGCAGCAGCAATTTGTCAACAGCGGGTAAGAACCGCAATGCATGTGCCACGCAGACTTTTTTGTCTCAAAGTTCTGGGTGATACTACAATGTTATGGGCTCACCATCAGGGAAACGACCAGCTCGTCTCGTTATCCAATAGAATAAAAAACCTACACACAACATCACTGGAACAGATACCTATGTCATCGATGTGCGACCCAAGGCCGTTATGTGATGGAGTTCGGATGGCTTTTAGTATAACAAACAGGGAGAAATGCACAAACAGGTACACCGTACACCACAAGTGGGATATCAGTGCCGGCTTTACCGGTTACCACCATTGCATAGGTAGAATAACACTGTAGTTTGACTCGGCGTTAACCTCGAAGTTTGCATTTGTTTTGTAGCATCTAAAAATGTGGTTTCTTTTCTACATCACAAAAACACAATACCCACCTTTTACGACAGCCATATTTGTTCTTCATCCACTTTAATTTTATGTAATCAATTCATGTAGTCTAAAAAAGTACCGAAAGATCGTTAGGTTTTTTCTTTTGTAGTAACCAGATGTCCCAATTTGGCAGGCGCCGACCAAATACCAAGTCGCATAGCGACTACTGCGACATAAGTTGTCTGCAGACGCGTTGGACGTCAGTTGCGAAGCTGATCTAACCGCGACCGACTAGTATTAAATAACAAAATCGGACCGACCGCTTTACTGAAGTTGCCATTCAGTCGTGTCGCGTCGACTCGTTGTCGGCTTTCAGTTGGTGGTCGGTTTCAGGTATTATGATATGTTCTGTGGTTTCACCCAAATCGGAACCTCTGTTACTACGAGTAATATTACTCGACACATACAGCTAAACATACCTTCCTCATATCAAGCATGAAACTACCCTCTTTCACAAAAACATAACCAATGGCGCTGAAAACAATGTGCATTATTTTTACAATAATTCCAAAAATATAAATTAACGAAGCAAACAACAGACTTCAAAATTTAAATTACGATTTTATATTCTTATTTCAGCTGTATTATATACAAATTGTATTAAAAAAACGTCGACATTTCAATAAAAAAACCTAAACCTGCATCGCGCAAGTGAAATTTACCTCATCAGCTGAACTGTAGAAATTCCAAATTAGAATTGTCGAGGTCAGTTGTCTCAAGGAAAACCAGTCCGTCAAGCTGGTCTAATTTGACAAAGTTCAACACACCTGAATGGGGCAGTGTCTTTCTAGCGGAGACTCGAATAATCTGGAATATTTCGATACTTCACTGGATGCTCAAGCAGAGTTTGAACTCTTTCTAGCGGAGACTCGAATAATCTGGAACATTCTAGATTTCGCTAGAACTGCTCAAGCACAGCGTTTGTACCCTGCACCTTCTCCCATCAATACTCTAACGTAATCCTAATACTCTGACCACCGAGTAATACAGACTGATTAGTGAACGTATAGTCAACTTCGAATACTCAGGCAGTGAGGTGTTGGCCCATCTGGCATCTTCCTGCCCATTCCTTGAGATGACGTTTCACCAGTTGGTGCTCGCGACCCCATTTTTTGTGTTTAATTTATTTTTTACTAGCTTCTGCCCGCGGTTTTCACCCGTATCCCACAGGAATCATGCATATTTCCGGGATAAAAAGTAGCCTATGTTACTCTCCAGTCTATAAACTATATCTATGCCAAAAATCACGTCAATCGGTTGCTCCATAACTGCGTGAAAGAAGGACAAACCAACGAACCAACAAACACACATTCGCATTTATAATATATATTTTTTAATTTTTTTTATATCACGATAGTACGACGTAGGTATCCTAAATTACTCCGACACGACCGTTCTAACAGACATTTCAATTTTATTTATTTGTATAGATGAAAATAGGAATAAAAAACAATCGCTGGACTTATATATCTATAAGAAATCTCTTATTGACGTAATCACGTAAACGTTAAATACATACCTATTTTTCGATTTCATGTCCCTCGCTTTATTCTGTTATAAATGTACCTAAATATTTTTATTTTATCGTCTAAATACATATGGCAATGATAAAGTATAGTTACCTACCTACCTGATAAAACTCCGGGTAATCTATACAAGTCGTAATTAGGTAAAGTAGATACTACACTCAATGCTACATCAGCTGTTGATAAATAGGTAAAGCGGTAGCTCGGTATCTAAGGAACCTTCATTCGTTGAATTGCAGCTAATAATAGAACCCGTCGATATAGACTTACTGCTGCAAACTATTGCATTTAGAGTTGGCCAACACTTCCTCTTTTTGTTTTTTATGCTATTTGTAACGAGACGTTTTAACGCCGGCCCATAGTTGCAGTGCTACTCAAAATTTTGAAACACAAAAGCCTGTGCGGCACTGCAGTGCGCTTCGTTACTAGGGTAACGAGGGTCTTAGGAGACATTAGGTATTAAGTCTCATAAGCCCAGTAATTTCACTGGTAACTCTGCTCATCAAACCAGAACACAGTAATGCTTGCACATTACTGCTTGGCGGCAGAGTTCACGAGCAAATTGGTGGTAGGTACCAACCCGGACAGACACTCGCAGATGAGTTAGTCCTACCACCTAGTAAAGAACGCATTGGTGCAAAAGAGACTGCATAAAGAGCAGTGTACCTAATATTTCTAAAATTTTAATGAAACATACATAAAATGTTTGATTTATGTATGTTTATGTGAGGTTTTTATTCGACCATAACTTTTCAATGGCTGAATGATTTGGGTACAAAGGAGTATCGTTAGAATCCTTACATCATCCCGAATGACACTGGCTAGGGCACAGAATTGACACCACTATCAGATACATTAAAATTTAAAATACGTGCTACACCTCTTGAGTACCCTGCTTTTCATCGACTTGCTTTTTATGATCGATGGTATAAGGCAGACCCCAGACATGTGTGCGAACGTACGTTTGCTTGACGAAATAACAACGCTTGCGGCCCATGGTAAAACCATGGAAACCCACGATCCCCGCTTGACGCATATCGTATCGTCTGGTGTCGTTGTAGTTTTGGCTGGATGGAAATCTAGTCGGCGACGGTTGCTTCGCACGGCACCCTCTTGTACGACCTCCATTCAAAACAATTGTTTCACAACCACTGCGTGCTCAGTGCAGACGCCACGGTAAATAAGCGGTGGTGTGCAAGTGATGTATGTAGCGTAAAGCGGAGCAGTCATCGCCTTGAGCCAAGGCATGTCTTCGAGACAATATTGCCGTCTCTGTCCCGCGGTTCGTGGTTTTTTGATGGTTTTGCGTACGCAAAAACATAAGAGCTTACAACTTACAAGTGTAGTAATCTCTAGTATCTCATAGTATCTCGTAATCCGCGCTTGATGAAAAAGCATGGATATTCTGACAAGCAAACGTACGTTGGCATACATGTCTGGGTTCTCCCTAACGCGATGAGCGAGCGAGGACATAGTAAAACCATAGTAGACCGCCCTTTGTACTACTAGGTAGACTAAGTTAAAATAAGTTACTTTATATTTTTTGTATTTTTCATTGTAGTGTGCAAATAAAGAGTTTATCTATCTATCTATCTAAAAGGAGAACAAGCGAGTTCGACTCCTAGCTCAACATCAACACAATCAAGTAATGCGCGTATATGCCATACTCGTGGTAAAAAAAAACTTAAAACGGTTTAGGAAAACATCGTGCGGGTTTCTTGCATGTTCAATAACTACAAAACTATTAGCCCCTTGAACAAAATTCGATGACATGACATCCACCAAGCCGCACTGAAACCGCGTAGTGGATATGGCCCCCATACACAGTTAGTACACTCTCTCGAGAGACCGGTGTCCCAGCACCCAGCAGTGGAAGTGTAATGTCACAGTTTCTAACCAACTTCCAAAAAAGGAGAAGGATCTCAATTCGATGTGTATTTTTTTTATGTTTGTTACCTCAGATCTCCGTCATTTATAAACCGATTTGGAAAATTCTTTTTTCATTTGAAATGATACTTTCAGATTGGTTCAATAGAAATTTCTTCAAAATCGGTTTAGTAGTTTGTCACTGAAGTTGGTTTGTCGCTTTTTTAAAGCAGATTCACGTGTACATTAATGGGCTTGATGCTTAGCGGAAGACAGTTTTTTTTAAAATTGGCATTTGTCATTTGCCAGTATTTGGCATTTGGCATGGGAAAACCAGAAAAACAAAACCGTCCTGACTGATAGCCGAAGGTTGCGTGTAATCAGCGCGATGAATTTTGGCGCTTATTAGTGTCGCACACCCAGCTGGCATACAACGTAGGAAGTTATTTCAAAGCCGCATAACGCTTGCTTGCGTTTCCTTCAAATCTCTTTCAATATCTGCACGATAACGATTTCTCGTCTTTTAACCGGCTTCAAAAAAGAAGGAAGTTCTCAATTCGGTTGTATGTTTTTTTATATTTGTTTCCTCATTTGGAAAATTATTTTTTCATTAGAAAGGATATTTATAATTTCAGATTGGTCCCATAGAAGTTTCATCAAAATCGGTGCAGTAGTTTGTCATCGCATCGAGAAGTCAGTTATCGCTTTTTTAAAATGATACTTGTTTTATACTTTTACTGATTTCTCTATTATTGAGAAACTGAAAAGAAAGTAGGTACCTAGTCATTCCATAATTATAAAGATCTACATTAACGAGGAACTTTCCAATCAATGATCTGCACGGTGGGTTTCTGGAAGGTTCGTTGACTTTGAGCACGGATTGGGTCTGTTGATGTCTTTGTCATTTATGTATTGTATTTATGTTCTGATAAAGACAGCATCAGTTTTAGTCTGTGATTCGGGTAGACGAACGTTACAGAGACTGCTGTTAGAGTAATTTATTTTAACTTTCATGAGTGCTCCTTTGGAGCCTGTATGAATAAATCATTTTGATATTGAATTTGATTTTACATACAAAACATAAGATCGGGCAGCCTAGCTGTTACGTCATGCAGAAATCGTAATTTAATTTTTAAACTTGTAAAAATGCCAAATAATGTTATTTCTGTCGCGCCAAACAATGTTAAGACCCTACTACGCGCCAATGGCCTTGCTCGAATGGGTGGAGTCAATCCCACTTCACCCGCGCGGTCCACACTTCGTCTTTCAAGAACATCGCAAAACCTAGCGTCATAGAATACGCGGATGAACGAACGCGCGTGCGAGTAGCGCGCACGGCATCTTCTTTGCCTATAATTCTTTGAATTCATTTAGTGGAAAGTTCTTCATTGAAAGTGAAGTTTGATCATCATTATCCATACTATCCATACTTCCATACTAAATATATCCTATATCCTACTCTATTATAAATGCGAAAGTTTGTTTGTTGGTTTGTTAATTTGTTGGTTTGTCCTTCTTTCACGCAGTAACGGAGCGACGGATCGACGTGATTTTTGGCATAGTAATAGTTTATGGACCGGAGAGTAACATAGGGTTCTTTGTATCCGGAAAATGCATGTTTCCTGTGGGAACGCGGGTGAAAACCGCGGGCAGAAGCTAGTTATATTATTAATGCGAAAGTGTGTTTGTTGATTTGTTGGTTTGTCCTTCTTTCACGCAGTAACGAATCAACGGATCGACGTGGTTTTTGGCATAGATATAGTTTATGGACCGGAGAATAACATAAGCTACTTTTTGTCCCGGAACAATGCACGGTTCCTATGGGAACGTGGGTGAAAACCGCGGGCAGAAGCTAGTTCGTAAATAAACGGGACGGACGCACATGAGATCATACAACGTTGAGATTTATCTCAAAACATCGCTGTGGACTATAATAAAAGTACAGACAGCCAATTTGCTCCGTAACGTTGAAATTTGTTACACCGTTTGACCCAAAAACGAACGTGTACGTAAATAAATGATTTTCGGGTTATTTTTTATTTTTTACTTTTGTAGTCATGTTTTTTATATTGATGTCATTTACGAGGTATCGAGTCATCTGCGAGTGTCCGTCTGGGTTTCCGTTTTGTTCATGAAGTCTGCCGGCAAACAGTAATGTGCAAGCATTATTGTGTTCCGGTTTGTTGAGCAAAGTAGCCAGCGAAATTACTAAGATATGAGACTTAGTTATGAGCACACTGCGGTGCCGCGCAGGCTTTTGTGTTTCAAAGTTCTGAATGGCACTGCAATTTTTATGGGCCGGCATTATGACTCCTATCAGGCAAACGTCCAGCTCGTCTAGTTAACCAATACAATAGAAAAATAGACAAGTGTGGGTTGGACTCGCGCGCCGAGGATTCCGAAAAGACTTGTAAGCATGTAAATAGTTCGTTCAAGACTGGAATCGTTAGGTCCTTTTACAGCTACATTCAACAAAATAATTAACCCTAAAAAATTGTACACAATACACTCATTGATAATGTGCGTGTGTGTGAGTGCGTGCGTGCGTGCATGCGTGCTTGCTTGCGTGCGTGCTTGCTTGTGTGCGTGCTTGCTTGTGTGCGTGCTTGCTTGTGTGCGTGCTTGCTTGCGTACGTGCGTGCGTGCGTGCTTGCTTGCGTACGTGCGTGCGTTTGCGCGTGTGCACGTGTGCGCGTGTGCGAGCGTGTGCGTGAGCATGTGTGTGCATGCGTGCGTGCGTGCGCTTGCGCGAGCGTGTGCATGCGCGTGCGCGTGTGTGTGTTATACATAATTAGTTTTCGGATTTTTCGCTTTACTTGTGGTATAAGACAATACTTCTTGCCAAATTTAATTATTCTAGTCTCTTGGTCTATTGCTCTAGGTCTCCGTGAACCACCTTATAGGTCTTGAATGGATTTTAAATCGTTATCATTTTCGATATCAGCACCCCGAGAAACCTAGAAATTGGCACCCATATTATCGATTTCCTAAAAAAAATTCCGCCATCTTGGATTTAAAAATGGTTGTCATTTCCGTAATCAGCACCCCTAGAAATCTCGAAAATGACACCCATACCATTTAATTGAAAAAAAAACGTGTCCGCCATCTTGGATTTTAAAATCGTTGTCATTTTCATTATCAGTACCCTGAGAAACCTCGAAAAAGACACACATATCCTTTTACTAAAAAAATTTGTCCGCCATCTTGGATTTTAAAATAGTAGTCATTTTCAAAATCAGCACCCTGAGAAACCTCCAACACGACACCCATATCATTTTACAAAAGAATTGTCCACCATCTTGGATTATAAAAGAATTTTTCATTTTTGTACACAGTACCCCGAGAAATCTCGAAACTTACACCCATAGCATTTTATTGAAAAAAAAATATTGTCCGCTATGTAGGATTTTAAATCGTTGTCATTTTCGATATCAGCACCCCGAGAAACCTAGAAAATGGCACCCATATTATCGATTTCCTAATAAAATGTCATCTTGAATTTAAAAATGGTTGTCATTTCTGTAATCAGCACCCCGAGAAATCTCGAAAATGATACCCATACCATTTTATTGAAAAATAAAAATGTCCGATATCTTGGATTTTAAAATTGTTATCATTTTCGATATCATTTTTACTGTAGATGTCCCTGATCGTTTGGTGGTCGTTTGCCTGATGATAAAGATAACGCCGGCCCATAACAATTGCAGTGCCAATAAATACTTTGAAACAAAAAGATGCAGTACCGCATTGTGCTCGTTAACCTGAGTAATTTTACTTTTCAATTTCATTTCCAGTCTTTCTTAAACAGTTCTAAACCTCCCGATATTCCTGTAGCTGCCGCTAATAATTTGTTTACCAATACATATATTTTCCACTCGTAAAAATGATGTAAGTAATTACGTAAACAAGAAATTGTAATCAAAAATGTAACCCATTCAATATGTATACGAGGAGCGTCCACGCGCAAATCACGGAATGAATCACATTTCACCGCTCTAGACGCTACTCTTTGAGCAAGCTTCAAACCCACACGAAAACAAATACTTGTATTGTATATCATTCACGCACACAAATATGTAACGTCGGCGGACAGCGTTTGCAGAGCAACGAGCGACACAACCTCCCCGTCTGAATGCCAGTGCATGACTGCCGCGCGCGCCCGCGCAGAGCACTAGTAGTGTTCAAAGTTGCTTTATGTCTATAACTTGCTTAATGCTATTTGCTTTATTTTAAAAGCATGCTATTTTACGTGCTTTTTTTAAAAGCATATTTGTTACGCCAAAACGGGCGGGCACGAATAAAGCATGCGAGGAGGTGACTGTTAACTCGCAGCTCCTACCTTATCGTTGGACAGACAACATGCTTTATAAGAATATTAAGTACGTACATCGCGTATATGAATTTATTACGATAAAATAGAACAGTAAAAAAGAAAAATGAAATTTCCTTCATACTTTCCAGGCTTAGGACTGTCTATAATTGAATAAGTGTTATTATGAAATAAAGTATGTTAGTATGTAAGGATTGTAAGGTGATAATAATTATAGTCAATATTTCACTTAAAAAGCACAACGCAAAATAGCGCGTAGATCGAAAATTCGCACGCGGGGCGTTATACGATGACGCACGGCGGCCGATAGCAATCGCTAGCATGCGACGACTGGCCGCCGAAACGCCGCCCGGCGTGCTACTTGCTTTTGGTTGCTACTTGCTATTGCTTTGCTACATGCTTTGCATTGCGACTTGCGATGCGCGATGGACAGATAATATAAGAGAGTGCGAAATAAAGCAAATAGCAAATAGCATCAAGTGAGAGCCACGATAGCATTTGCTATATGATATCTATAAAAAGCACAGTGCTTTATTTTGCTATATGCTATATTAACCACCACTACAGAGCACCTCTGAGACTTGTACATTTGGAATTCAGTTTTTTGATCATTTCTTTGCGAAATATTGCTCTATGCACAAATGAAACGGCCAGTTTATAGAAAATTTTCTTCCTTATTTTTTGGTGTAAAATTAATCCCAAACGTCTAAGTCATTTAGAAGTTTTAGGGAAAATAGTTTTAAAACAGCATGCTGTTAAATATTTTTTCAAGCCATAAGTAATGGTAACACAAAAAAATCAATCAGTGAAATTAATGCCCTTGAATTGATCATTCAGGTAGTATTTTTTTCAAGTCGTTAAACCAAGCCGTGTGGGAGTTTTAGGAGAAAGTAGTCGTTTTGGCGTCCCTAGCCCCTTAAGATTGTATTTTTGTATTACATTGAAGATCGCTGAGACCTATTTCCTACTCTTATGGACATCGAGCACCTGTTTAGCTAGACAGTGTCTAAAGATAAACGTCTAAAATGATTAGAAATATCACAGTAAAATGAAGTAGCACAACGGTTAGACACTACTTAAATTTGTGGTTGCTCATATTTAAACACGTGACTACGGCATGTTTAGAGGTTAAACACGGTTTAACACGTGTTTAATTTTTCTGTGGTAAGACCGCTAATGTTTATATCACAATTCTACTAGGTACACAACTTCCGGGCAGCTCCAGATCAGCTGATTCACTTGAACTATGTTGACCTTTGTTAAATGATGATGTTGATTAGAAGAGATTTAGAAACATTTCCGGAAAATGCCACGCTTCACGATCGAAGTGAATTTATTTTTTTGTATGGGTTTGAATGGCATAATTTCATGTGAAGTTCTCAAAACTTGTCGACAATCATGGTCCTTATTATCACCCCCTTCCGGGATAAAATACGTAGATACCAATTCAAACTCACCCACTAGAGAGATTAAACTTTTTTACAAGGGTTCTTGTTAAAAACAGTGGTAATCGGTGGTTTATTTAAACTACGTTTTGCCTTTGTTGTTCTTTGTCACCTTTAAACTGAATCGAAACGAAAGAGACAGAATATCATAATTTAACTACATATTAACCTGTTTAACACTGTCTTTAAAATTTAAAGCTTATAATAAGCGACCACGACTGTAGATAGTGACTGCGTACACCCCAAGGACTATTTCAGCCGGTAATGTCAAGTCCGATCACGAGGTTACTTACATAAGAAAGGGCAGTCAAATTGTGTCCCATATTAGCAACGCGTGCGTATATTTGGCCGGCTTCCAAGATTCTACGCATAACCTCGAGAACGGAACTGGCGCAAGGTCGCTAACGCAGGTCAAGTATTTAAAATTAAGGGGTTATATAATGTAATTTTTTTATACTAACGAGGCAAACTGGTCGTTTCCCTGGTGGTAAGCATACCGCCGACCCATAACAAATGCAGTGCCACTAAGAACTTTGAAACACAAAGGCCTGTGCGGCACTGCAGTGCGCTATAGTTACCCTGACATTATAGGTATTAAGTGTCATAAGCCTAGCAAATTCACTGGGTACTCTGCTCATCAAACCGGATCACAGTAATGCATGCACATTACTGCTTGGTGGGTTACCAACCCAGACGGACACTTGCGGAAGAGTTAGTCGTACCACCGGCGCAAGTACGGATCTTTTCGATAAAATTGACAGTTAAAATCGATAAAACCCACTTTATCAATTTTAACTGTCAATTTTATCGAATTTTATTTATCGAAAAGATCCGTACTTGCGCCGCACGTATTAGTAAAATATAATGTTCAGGAGTCAGGATGATAGTGAACCGTAGTATAATATTAGGTTGGGGAAAAAGTCTTTTCGCATTATAGTATGTATGAACTTGTAATAAAATCTCTTTGGCTATAGTATTTGTATCTGGCTGGTTTTGGTATCATATGAAAGTTTAAATTTTAAAGAACATAATTCCAAATTCAAATTAGGAAAATGTGTGATTTTCATTTGTTTTTCGTACTGTCAAAATGAGTGAATCTAATGAAGAAATTCGATACATTTTAAAATTTTACTACAAAAAAGGTAAAAATGCAACGCAAGCCGCGAAAAAAATTTGCGATGTTTATGGACCTAGTGCAGTGTCTCTGAGAGTAGCACAAATTTGGTTTAAGCGTTTTCAATCCGGAAATTTTGATTTCAAAGATGCACGTCGCTCTGGTCGCCCTATTACGGATAAAATGGATGCCATTTTTGAAAAAGTGGAACAAGATCGGCATATCAGTAGTTACGACGTAGCTGAAGAACTGGGAATTGACCACAAAACAGTTTTGGCGCATTTGAAAAAAACTGGGTACACAAAAAAGCTCGATATTTGGGTACCTCACGAGCTCACTGAAAGAAACCTAATGAATTGCTAATGAACCGTGTACTCATTTGTGATTCTTTACTACGACATAATGAAACCGAACCATTTTTGAAGAAGCTGATAACTGGTGATGAAAAGTGAATCACGTACGACAAGAACGTGAGAAAAAGGTCGTGATCAAAGACCGGTCAGGCTTCACAGACTGTGGCGAAACCCGGGTTAACTCGCAACAAGGTGATGCTGTGTGTGTGGTGGGATTGGAAGGGCATTATTCATTATGAGCTGTTACCACCAGGCAGGACCATCGATTCTGAACTCTACTGCGAACAACTGATGAGATTAAAGCAAGAAGTTGAGAGAAAGCGGCCGGAATTAATCAACAGAAGGGGTGTGGTTTTTCATCATGATAACGCTAGACCTCACACATCTTTAGCCACTCAGAAAAAATTAAGAGAGTTTGGCTGGGAGGTGTTAATGCATCCGCCGTATAGTCCTGACCTTGCACCTTCAGATTTCCACCTGTTTCGGTCTCTTCAGAATTCTTTAGGCAGTGTCAGGTTAACATCACGAGAGGACTGCCAAAACCACTTGTCGCGGTATTTTGATCAGAAGTCCCAAAATTTATATAGCAATGGGATCATGTCCCTACCTACAAGATGGCAAAAAGTTAGCGAACAAAATGGTACCTACATACTTTAGTTAAATGTAAATAAACTATATTAAAAAATGTTTTGAATTTTCTTAAAAAATGCGAAGGAACTTTTTCCCCGACCTATTAGGTAAGTATATTCTGGTACATATTAGTAACTTATTGCTATTATTTAACTACGGCTTCCTAACACTAAAATCTCAGCCTTAATGTCTTACGTCTCTGAATCTTAGCCTAAGATTCAGAGACGATTCTAAGCGTAGCCTTTGGCTTCCATATGTCAAAACTGTATAGAATTTTGACGTATGGAAGCGTGAGTCCACGCTTAGATTCGTCTCTGAATCTCAGCCTTAATACCTTCATCAGGCTAACGAGCGCACTACAGTGCCGCGCAGGCCTTTGTTTCAAAGTACTGAGTGGCACTGCAGTTGTTATGGGCCGGCGTTATATGCTTACCATCAGGCAAACGACCAGCTGGTCTCGTTATCAAACAGAATCCATACTAATATTATAAATGCGAAAGTGTGTTTGTTGATTTGTCCTTTCACGCAGTAACAGAGCAACGGATCTAAGTGATTTTTGGCTTAGATATAGTTTATGGACCGGAGATTAACATAGGCCACTTTTTATCCCGAAAAAATGCACGGTTCCTGTGGGAACGCGGGTGAAACTGCGGGCAGAAGCTAGTAAAAAATAAAAAGACAAGTATTTGGCAACAAACCAACTTGAAGGTAACAAGCCCGCTAACCATTAGAAAATGTCCTACAACCATGCTTTTCATGACAATATTTTTCTCGTAGAAAATTTCCTCATTGCAGCCTTGCAGGATTCAAACCACCATCTACCAACGGATCGACGTATTTAGGAATTGTTCTGGCTATATTATAAAACACACATTGAAATCACATTAAGTTTATTGAAATTAAATAATTATCTACTTACAATAATACAAGCTTTATACAGGTTTAACACAATTTAAATTAAAAAAAAAACAGATTGGAATGATTTCACAACAATACATGAACATTTTACAAGAGTAGATATTTAATTTTAATTTTTAGCCAACAGATGGCATTACTAGCGCGTCGAAGCAAGCGTTCCTAGAAGCAAGTACTCTTCGCGCTTAGAACTGATAAAAATTGTAGTTTACTTTTGATGAAATAAGTTTATTTCCGTCTCAATGTTACATATTATCTTACAATAGCCACTTTAAACTTTATTAACTTTGACATGAAGGAACAAACACTTTTTTCGAAAAACAGGGCAGTATTATAATAGAATCTTTAACAGTTATGTATATTTCGAAATCGAAGGTTTTCATTTCGCTTCTCCCTGCCAGATTAGACTTAGTACTTAAACTTGAGTCTTGTTGATACCGTTACCCTGAAAGAAATAGAAATCACATTTAGTTTTACTTTATAACAAATTAATAATTACTAGGTAGGACTAATGCAGACCGTAGACGCTTATGCAAGTATGCGTTTTGCTGTCAAATTAACCATGCTTTTGCATCAAGCGCGGATTACGAGATAATACACGCGCAAGCGCGGCTTGATGCGAAACCATGAAAAAACTACGAAATAAACAAGAACGGCAATACGGCCAGATAGTGCTGCCTCGAAACCCTGCCTGGGCTCAAAGCGACGACTGCTCCGCTTTACGCTACATACATCACTTGCGCACCACCGCTTATTTACAGCGGCGTCTGCACTGAGCACGCAATGGTTGTGAAACAAATTTTTTTAATAGATGTTGTAGAAGCATAATACGGGGATCGTAGCTTTTCCATGGTTTTCCCGTGCTCTGCGATTGATGCTTGTCCATCAATCATGAATTAGGTGTGAGGGCTGCCATTGAGCTTGCATCTAAAATGCTCAAACAAAGCATGACCGTGTCCCGTTTGCCGCGACGCGCGACGTAAAGACGTCTCTCTATATTTATAGACGCGCTCGAGCTAGGATCAAGGGCGAAGGACGTCACTCACGGTAATGGCGCTTTATACGTTTTATTTGTATAAGAATAATTGACCTAAAAGTTAAAGAGAAAGTTACAATCCAGTGCCATCTTTGTGTTTTAAAGTTCTATTAAAATACTGCAATAGTTACGGGCTGGTGTTATAATTACCATCAGGCTAGCGACCTGCTCATCTCATCACTACCAGCATTTGCTTGAAATTCAGTTTTACATGGTTGCACAAAAAAGGAGTGTTTTTAGGGTACATGTATGTATGCCATAAGGGGTCGTCCATTAATTATGTGAGGTGTTGTAGGCGTTAAGACGAATCTCACCAAATCTCACGTGTTGGAGAGGGGGGCAGATATCACGTAATTATTTACAGTGTAAAAATGCTCCACTAAAATACTCGACGAACGCTGCGGCGTACGCCAATGAATCGCAGATTAAACGTATTTTGCACTAAAAACACGTATTTTGAGAAATCTCACGTGAGATTGGGGGCCCCGAGCCAAATCTCACGACATCTCACCAAGGGGAGAGAGGAGTCCAACAAAACCTCACGTAATTAATGGACGCCCCCTAACTTATAAATACCTAAACAGATTTGTATGGATGGGGTATCGTTAGAATCCTTACATCATCCCGAGTGACACTGGCTAGGGCAGTCGTGTTTTTATCGACCTGTTACCTTGGAATATTGAACACGGAAATACTAAGTAGAATTTTCCAATTTATTTATAAGATTCATAATAGAATTTCTATTAGATATTACGTCCAGTAAATCATCTTGATCGAGGCATGCCAATTGCCAACACATGTTTAGTTGTTTACAGTTCACCGATAACATTTGACCGTTTCGTGCGAGTTGGCCAGTGTGTCAATATCGCTATATAACGTACTACCACTTACCTATATAACATACTTTTTATGTACTTCTAGCTGTTACCCGCGGTTTCACCCGCGCGGAGATATTGGATTTCATAGTTTTTATTTTTTACGCGGAACCCTAATACTTTTTCTAAAATAAAAGTAGCCTAAGTTACTCCTTATAACATCAGCTATCTGCTAGTGAAAGTCCCATCAAAATCGGCCCAGCCCTTTCGGAAATTACCCGACACAAACAGACAAAGACAAAAAATTTAAAAATGGTTGTTTTGTTATAGGTACCGTATATACTTTCACATGCATTTGGTAAAAAGCTGTTATTTTGACATCAAAAACAGGCACTTCAATTTTATTTATTTGTATTAGGTTGGGGAAAAAGTCTTTTCGCATTATAGTATGTATGAACTTGTAATAAAATCTCTTTGGCTATACTATTTGTATCTGGCTGGTTTTGGTATCATATGAAAGTTTAAATTTTAAAGAACATAATTCCAAATTCAAATTAGGAAAATGTGTGATTTTCATTTGTTTTTCGTACTGTCAAAATGAGTGAATCTAATGAAGAAATTCGATACATTTTAAAATTTTACTACAAAAAAGTTAAAAATGCCACGCAAGCCGCGAAAAAAATTTGCGATGTTTATGGACCTAGTGCAGTGTCTGTGAGAGTAGCACAAATTTGGTTTAAGCGTTTTCAATCCGGAAATTTTGATTTCAAAGATGCACGTCGCTCTGGTCGCCCTATTACGGATAAAATGGATGCCATTTTTGAAAAAGTGGAACAAGATCGGCATATCAGTAGTTACGACGTAGCTGAAGAACTGGGAATTGACCACAAAACAGTTTTGGCGCATTTGAAAAAAACTGGGTAACAAAAAAGCTCGATATTTGGGTACCTCACGAGCTCACTGAAAGAAACCTAATGAATTGCTAATGAACCGTGTACTCATTTGTGATTCTTTACTACGACATAATGAAACCGAACCATTTTTGAAGAAGCTGATAACTGGTGATGAAAAGTGAATCACGTACGACAAGAACGTGCGAAAAAGGTCGTGGTCAAAGACCGGTCAGGCTTCACAGACTGTGGCGAAACCCGGGCTAACTCGCAACAAGGTGATGCTGTGTGTGGTGGGATTGGAAGGGCATTATTCATTATGAGCTGTTACCACCAGGCAGGACCATCGATTCTGAACTCTACTGCGAACAACTGATGAGATTAAAGCAAGAAGTTGAGAGAAAGCGGCCGGAATTAATCAACAGAAGGGGTGTGGTTTTTCATCATGATAACGCTAGACCTCACACATCTTTAGCCACTCAGAAAAAATTAAGAGAGTTTGGCTGGGAGGTGTTAAGACTAGGCTCTCATTATAATTTTCCCACGTTTGCTCCGCCTCCACACCCCGCAACGGGCAACTGCACTGCCGCGCCCCGCTAATATTACGCGGCGATAGACCACTGCTAGATCGCCGCGGCCCGAGCCGTTATAGCGGGAGCCGTTCTCGGTTGCGCGCTGGAACGTAGATGTCATAATAGAGTTTCCTTACCCTTGAATACTTTATTATAGTATATACTACTAAATTATTATTTTTTAATTTCAATAATAATGCAATGTTTGATGGTTTACGCTAACGCATATATTCCGCCGTTTTAAATGATGGAGAAAATAATTAGGTAAATCAAATCAATAAAAATTGAAAAGCGGGAACCGACTTCGACGAAAATATCGTGATATATGAAACATCCCCCATTTTCCCACACTTACTGATGGTACTCTATACAAATAAATAAAATTGAAGTGTCTGTTTGTAATATCAAAAAGGACGAATTGAATTGAAATCCTTCTTTTTTGAAGTCGGTTAAAATTGTACTCATGAGAAAAAGAATTAATGATTATACGAACTTATCTGTAAGTGAAGTTCTATCGTAATTATTCGAGCTGTTTCGTCCGAAGAGATTACCAATAACTATTAATACACATGTAGTTACACCGTACGGTGACGCCAGTTTGCACTGATAGTTGAGAATATTTTTTTTATGTGGGTATTTTATTTTCCTCCCTACACCAACTAGATAAAACGTCATTTAGTTCAGAGTTTTGAGATTTTTCACACTGGGTTATTAGGGTTGGGAGGGTTGGTAATCTCTTCCGACGAAACAGCTCGGATAATTACGATAGAACTTCACTTACAGGTAAGTTCGTTTAATCATTAATTATCCTCGCTGTTTCGTCCTCGAGATTACCAATAACTATTAATACACATGTAGATTTTGAAAGAAATATATAAGATCCGTTTACTTTGTGAAAAATCTGGTTTTATTGACACAATAAATCAATTATTATTATAACATTTGTTGAGATTTACTACAAATAATTGTGTTATTGGTAGAGACTACCTGCTAATAGTAATTATATTTCATAGCTCCATTCTTCAGATATATCTATATATTAATAGATATTTATACCAGGTAGTCCTTCTTTCACACAGATAAATTCGCACGCTTTTAGAGTCGTATCGATTAAAAAATCGATTCTATCGCTGGTACCCTCACTACAGCGCCTCCCTATAACGTCATTCTTTTTTCGTGCGCGGTAGAAGACGCACGCGTCTCAACAAGTTTCGTCGCAAAAGAATTTAAATTCATCATACCGAAACGACAAAATGAAGATAAATTAATACATCGCTACAACAACAAAATTAAGGAACTTGATAACAAGAAACAACAAGCCTCCCGACGTCGTCGGGTTATAACATATTCCGATTCGGAATCAGAGTCTGAGGTCGAAAGAAAAGAAGGTTAGTACCTACACTATCAGTTTCTATAAGTGTCCCAAACTCGTTAAATGCATCTCTAAGTCTGCCGGGAGGTTAACTGCGGGTTATACACGAAGGCTAGACATGATGTAATAAAAACTACAGAGTAGTTTCTATAAGTGTCCCAAACTCGTTAAATGCATCTCTAAGTCTGCCGGGAGGTTAACTGCGGGTTATACACGAAGGCTAGACATGATGTTATAGAAACCTGGAGGTTGACTGCGGGTCATACACGAAGGTTCTAATAAAAACGTTAGATACCTATCAAGTAACGTTAGATATGAATAAGGTTTGGCACAAGAAAGCTTCCACGATGCACAATTTGAGAATTTTCTCAGTTCTTAGGCGTTCTGAAAGGCGTTTTGAAAATGTCTTTGTTAAACCTTCATCTAGCTATGATATAAATAATTTACATTTCCCTCCGTGTAATGATTCTTGCCTTATTAGTAAAATCACGGTAAATGAGACGAGCTTATTAAAACTTCTAAAACAAACAGACATTAATAAATCTGCTGGAACAGATAATGTTCCCCCCATATTCATACATAACTGTGCTGAGACTTTGGTGAAGCCACTAAAACTTTTGTTTGAAAGATCATTACATGAATCTCAGTTTCCTACTAAGTGGAAAGAGGCTAATGTGGTACCGGTACATAAAAAGTCATCTAAATCTAAAATAGAAAATTACCGACCTATTTCAATTTTAAATACATTTAGTAAAATTTTTGAAAAACTTGTTTATGACCAGATTTACAGCACAGTTGTGAATGGCGTAAGTGATGCCCAGCATGGGTTTTTGCGACGACGTTCTACTGTTTCTAACCTTGCTGAGTTTCTTCAGTTTGTTCTGAGCAGCATGGAGTGCGGGGGGCAGGTTGACGTGGTCTACACTGATTTTGAAAAAGCTTTCGATCGTGTGGACCACGTCATCCTTTTGGCTAAGTTGGAAAGGTTAGGTATCCACGGAGACCTACTACGGTGGGTAAAATCTTACCTATCAAACAGATCACAGGCTGTCGTGGTGGGTGGGTACAGGTCTGACTTTATTAATATACCCTCTGGAATTCCACAGGGATCACACCTTGGCCCGTTGCTTTACAACGCCTATATTTATGACATTTATACCTGTTTTGATTCTACAAAATATCTTCTTTATGCTGACGACAAAAAGATTTTTTACAAAATAAATAATGACCAAGACTGCATAAAACTTCAAAATACGCTTAACAAGCTCTCCCACTATTATTCCATCAATAAAATTACTGTTAATGTACCTAAGTGCCAGCAAATTTCGTTTACCCGCAAGAGCTATCCTATAAATTTTACATATACTATCAATAACATACCCGTTGAAAAAGTCGAGATTGTACGCGATTTAGGTGTTATTCTAGATAAACAATTAACTATGACAGAACATATTGATGCTATTTTCGACAAGGCGTATAAAAACCTTGGGTTTGTGCTTCGTACCTGCAAACCATTTTCTAATCTTGGCTGTATTAAGACTGTATATTATGCATATGTTCGCAGTGTGCTGGAGTATGCAAGCAGTATTTGGTCTCCCCATTACATAACCCACAAACAACGTATAGAAAAAATTCAAGCTAAGTTTATTAAACACTTAAATTACAAAGTTCACACATATTCTGATTATAGTACAGATTGTACTCGTCATAAATTGATGGCTTTAGAAGACAGGCGCACCTTATTAGACGTAATGCTGCTATATAATATAGTTAGTGGTTACTTGGACACTCCAGTTTTACTGTCGCAGATTAATTTTAATGTTCCCAAAACGCGCACTCGGCATACTATGCTGTTTTCGCCCACCTTTCAAAGCACAAGATATGCAAACAACGCTCCTATCACACGCATAAGCTTAACATATTGCAAACATTTTTCAGACCTCGATATCTTTAACACATCCAGGCACACCTTCAAAAGGAAGGTTATCCAGTGTTTACTGGGTGCGGACCAATCCGCACCCGGTGAATAGTGACGGCATGACCTCTTTTGGATTTTATTTTAAACGTAAATATGTACGTACCTGGTTAATAATAGAGTGAAATTATTTTACTACACCTCCTTCCATTTACACACAAATATATATCACATACATTACATATACACACATACACACACACACACACACACACACACACACACACACACACACACACACACACACACACACACACACACACACATCACATCACATCACGTACACTCATGCATTCGCGGATACATACATGCATGTTTATTTTATTTTTATTTTTCGTTTGTCTCTTTCAAAATGCTCAACAAAAAAAACACTATTATCGAGACCTATTATTGGCTGTATTTTCAAAACTTTATGTACTATGTCTGTATTTATAATTTGTGCTGTTGGTCTTTTAATAAACAAACAAACAAACAAATCAGCTCCCGGTCGTGAGCAGCCGATTTTGTTATTACTCTACTTTCAAGAAAAAGAGAGTATTTGTTCTGCCGTTCGGGATAGCCTGTTCATAACCCACAAAAGTCCGCATGAATATGCTTCAGCGCAAACCATCAGTCGATGGATAAAAGAATTTTTAGCTGCAAATGGTATCAACGTGGTGACATTCTCAGCGCACACAGCACGCGGCATGCCGCCACATCGAGCGCGAAAGCTGCTGGTTTTTCTGTTGATTCTATCCGTAAGATAGCCGGTTGGACACCAATTTCGCAAACTTTTGCAAAGTTTTATAATCGTCCAACAATTGTAGAAAACTTTGCTAGGTCATTACTTGAACCTAGACTTACTTAGTTTTTTGTGGGATTATATTGTGTACATGTACAATTAAGTATTATTTTATTTAATTCGGTTGCGTAACTTTTAATAATGATTCAAATTGAATAAATATATTTTCTCTTTATTCAAAAATATCTTCGTTTCATGTGCAATAACTTGATTTATTTTATCTACATAACCAAAAACTGTTTGTCTGGTATAAATATCTATTAATATATAGATATATCTGAAGAATGGAGCTATGAAATATAATATATGATCAAACGAACTTCACAAGCGAAGTTCAATCATTATTATATGAATAGCTCCATTCGAAGATATAGGAACCCTCCCTCCACTACCCAGTAAGTAAACAAAAGTTTATGGGTAACTTCTCTAAAATGACGTTATAGGGAGGCGCTGTAGTGAGGGTACCGGCGATAGAATCGATTTTTTAATCGATACGACTCTAAATCGTGCGAATTTACCTGTGTGAAAGAAGGACTACCTGGTATAAATATCTATTAATATATAGATATATCTATTCGAATGGAGCTATTCATATAATAATGATTGAACTTCGCCTGTGAAGTTCGTTTGATCATATATTATTAATAATGATGAAACTTAAAATATATATGCCAAAATCATAATATTGAACTAGTGTTCTTGTAATACTTCTGATATAATTGTTCTTGCAAAAGACATATCACCTTCAGACACAATAGTCTTATTATAGAATTTTCCAAATGTATTGGAACTACCCCTCCAGCCAGCGATAATAATAATCTCTATCGATTGACAATTTTATCAGGGGAGAAATCGAGTAACATCAAAAAAACAGGAAAAAAGGACGAATTGACAAGCTCCTCCTTTTTTGAAGTCGGTTAAAATTGTACTCATGAGAAAAAGAATCTCTATCGGTTGACTATTTTATGAGGAGAGAAATCGAGAAACATCAAAAAAATACGAAAAACTATGAATTGAGAACCTCCTCCTTTTTTGCAGTCGGGTAAAAATTGTACTCATGAGAAAAATAATCTCTATCGATTGACAATTTTATTAGGAGAGAAATCGAGTAACAACAAAAAAATACGAAAAACGATGAATTGAGAACCTCCTATTTTTTTGCAGTCGGGTAAAAATTGTACTCATGAGAAAAAGAATCTCCATCGGTTGACTATTTTATTACGAGAGAGATCGAGTAACATCAAAAAAATAGGAAAAAGGACGAATTGTCAATCTTCTCCTTTTTTGAAGTCGGGTAAATATTTTACCATGAGTAAAAGAATCTCTATCGTTTGACAATTTTTAGGACAGAAATCGAGTATCATCAAAAAACAAATACGAAAAACGGACGAATTGTGAACCTCATCCTTTTTTGAAGTCGGATAAAAATTGCCAGGAATATGACTGGGTAATGGGTATATGCCAAGAAAAATAATCAGACCATAACTCCGAGTAATTACATCTTTGCTTCTCTCATTTTTCTTGCACAATCTACCAAACGGTTCTCTCTTTTTCGAACATATAATTTCTTATTGTCCTTGTTCCCTATTGTAATATCGAAAGTTGCATGCTCGCTTGTGACAAAAACAATCACAGGTCCACCCGCATCGGCGCACGGCGCTATACTGAGGACTGCTCGCTTCGGATAACTATTATAACGCGAGGTGCCAGCGTAATAAGGTCGAATTTAGTGTGCACTGTTTGAACACACTTTAACTCAGAACTAAATGACGTAAGTCTCAAATCTAATTTATTTTATTAACAGGTGAATCATTTTTCTAGGTAAATATGTTTTTGTCAGTGGATAGTAAAATATATTTTCTTGGTGTGAGTAATTATTTTGAAAATAAAACTTAAGCCGTTGAGTAAAAAAGTGTATTTTACACTGAAAAACGGATAATTTTTGATAAGAAAATGTATCGAATGAAAATGTATCAATCGTGTTTTTGTTTAGATCATGGAGAGATAAAGGTCTCATAAAACATACATGTTAGTTTCAAGTTGATCACGTATGTGGTTGACCCAGCATCTTGGTGGAAAAACCCTTAAAAAATGAGAGTATCGCCTTAATGCATCCGCCGTATACGAGCCCCGATGCAAAATAGTTCGTCTAGTATGGAAAGTAGTGCGAAGCGTAAAATATAAGAAAGTAAATATTGGTAAAATAATTAAGAACCTTTAATAAAAAGTAAACCACAATTTGAGGAACATTTTAAAGTTTATTTTAACATAACTGAAATTCTTTCATGACTTTACATAACATAAAAAATTTAAAAAATATTCTAAAAAACATAACGCAAAAGTATTCGTCTACCCTTGTCACTCACGCAAAATAGTTCGTCTATCACTTAGTTGTGTCGCCTTTGCTCTCAATGACAGCTTTAATGCGAAGAGGCATGGTTGCAACCGACGCTGCACACTAGTGCACACTCCTCACGCGTAATTGACTCCCAGACAGCCAAGAGTTTAGCCTTTAAGTCGCTCTTCGATCTTGATGGATTTTTACGGAGAATTTTTTTCTTTTTCCACCATAGGGTTTCGATCGGGGACAAGTCCGGGCTGTTAGATGATCATTCGATTGTAGGGATGCTATTCGCCAGTAACCACGTCTTTGTTGTCCTTGCAGTATGGCAGGAAGCACCATCCTGTTGAAAAATGAAGGAATCTTGATGCTTAAGTGACGGAATAGAGGGCAGTAAATTCTCTTCCAAAAGGTTTGATACCTTGCAGCATTGATAGAACCATCCACAAACTGCATACCACCAACACCTTGTGCAGACATGCAGCCCCATATCATAAGAGACCCCGGAAACTTCACTTTGCGTTTGAGACAATCAGTATGAAATGCCTCATTTTTGTTCCGAATCACTTTTTTCTTTTCATCGCCGACTGTCACTTCAAATTTGGACTTGTCACTCCAAATGATACTACGCCACTGATCGAAAGTCCAATTTAAATGATCACGAGCAAACTTCAACCTCTTTTTCTTTTGTACAGTAGTCAACAGTGGTTTCTCCTTAGCGGTGTAAAATCCGTAACCCATTCTTTTTAGGACTCTTTTGCAAGTATCAACTGAGACGTCTTTGTGAATCATGTCCTTCCATTGCACCGTGAGTTCTCCAGCTCGAGCACGACGATTATTTTTGATAATTTTCTTCAGGATTCTGTTTTATAGTGCACTTGTGATGCGTGGTCGACCAGTTTTCTTCAAACAAGAAGTCGTTCTATTCTTTTTATAGTGCTGAATGATAGATTGGACTGTAGACCTGGGAAGTATCAAGTCTTTAGATATTTGGTAACTTGATTTGGCAGCATCGACCCCACAAACTATTCGCTTTCGAAGCTCTCCACACACGGGTTTGCCACGACCCATTGTTATTTGAAAACTAATGAAAAAAACTGAAATTTTCAGAATTTATACTGTCTCACTTGACAAATAACACAGAATTACTTTTACAAATTTAAATTATGCAACATAATTGTACAAAGAAGGAATAATCTTATTTAACTCACCGATAGACGAACTATTATGCATCGATTAACAATTAGACGAACTATTTTGCTTATGACTTCTTCGAATTTAAAACAGGATATGTATAAATTTAAAACGCTAAAATAGTTTATTGGTTCATAATTAAAAAATGGCATAAGTAACGCGACATGTGATAGTAGAACAGCTTAATATTTTATATAGATATACAAAAATAATGAAGTTAGAAAAAATCTCGCAGAGAAAATTTCACACTAGACGAACTATTTTGCATCGGGGCTCGTAGTCCTGACCTTGCACCTTCAGATTTCCACCTGTTTCGGTCTCTTCAGAATTCTTTAGGCAGTGTCAGGTTAACATCACGAGGGGACTGCCAAAACCACTTGTCGCGGTATTTTGATCAGAAGTCCCAAAATTTCTATAGCAATGGGATCATGTCCCTACCTACAAGATGGCAAAAAGTTATCGAACAAAATGGTACCTACATACTTTAGTTAAATGTAAATAAACTATATTAAGAAATGTTTTGAATTTTCTTAAAAAATGCGAAGGAACTTTTTCCCCGACCTATTATGTATAGATTATCCAATAGTGACGAGCGTGTCGTTTGACTGATGGTAAGCATAACGCCAGCCAATAAAAATGGGAGTGTCACTTACAACGGCGGGTTGAGACCTTTTAAGCCCAGTATTTTCACTGACTGATTTGCTGATTAAACCGTAACACAGTAATGCTTGCACATTCTGGTTGGTGGCAGACTACATGAGCAAAGCGGTGGTACCCAGATGGATACTCGCAGAAGAGTTTAGTTCTACCACCTGGGGCATGGGAAAGGGCTGTGTTTGGCAGCGGCCGATATTAGCTTTTCGGCTAGATAGCTTACTTTATTCTATAAAATTGAATTTTGTACAACACTGTAAGGCAGTGACTACAAATTTTAGCTGGTCTTCAGGCGAGCACTTAAAAAATGTCCGTATCACTATGTCCAGTGATGCAGTAAAATCTTTCAAACGAACGGAAACTGTTCTGTTCTGTCTGAAAGGACCCGGCTGAAATGTCTGGTTATAAATAAACCACAAAACGGATTGCTCACGTCAATAAAGTATTGTATAATGCAAACGAAAGGTGCAAATCACGTGCGGGAGTATAGCTTTAGCACTACATTACCTACGAGTTTACATATTATGTAATTAGTCCGATTGGCGGAAGCAGACAGCGTCGTGGCCAGTGGGGCATCTACGCCAATGCAATCGTGTGGGGCCCCTGAATCAATGGGGCTCCAGCAAACCGCAATCGATTTTTTCCTTCGTAATATTTATTCGACAATAGAAGTTCCTTAAATTGGGCGAAACGTCATTCAAACTACCATTTTTAACACGCAACATGGCCCTACTTATATTCTAAAAAAATGGTGAATGATCTACAGTCAGTTTTGTTACTCAACCCGTTTATATTTCGTGTGATTTAAAAATAGAGAAAAAGCACGAAAACTTTTTGTCATTTTTTAATTGACTTCCAAAAAACGAGGAGGCACTCAATTCGGCGGTGGGTATATGATTTTTTTATGGTTACCTCAGATCTACATCATTTAAAAACCGATTTGGAAAATTCTTTTTTTATTAGCAAGGATATACTTTCAGATAGGTCCCATACAAATTTCATCAAAATCGGTTCAGTAGTTTGTCATTGAAGTTGCATCGTCGCTTTTTTAAAGCAATTTTTATAAGATCTTGTCTGGAAAAATATACTTTTCCTCAACACTTTTTTTTACTTGCTATTGCAGTACCCCATTTTTTTTGGGGCCCGCCGTCTGGTTACGTCCTTGATCGTGGCGGACTGATTTACTCGTAACCTACTGATATACAGTATACTATAGAGTACTATAGACTGTATGTCACATGCTCTTAGTGTTTTTGTACTCGTTGCATTAGCTTTCACACGACATTTTATGAGCAAACGCACGTGGATCTATACCTACTGCCGACTTTTAATTCGATTTAGTACAAGTCGCGATTGAGACTTCATCCTTTGTTCCTTCAACAATTTCTACCTTTAGGGGTGGTATTCTTTCATAAAATGTATATGGGGTCACGTCGAGAGTATACCCTATCAAACAAATAGCATAACTTTCAAAATCGGACCACAATTGACGGAGAAATCAGTGAACATAAGACACATAAATAAAATAAATAAACGCTTACACTCATACCCCCGTACTAGGATTCCCTGTGTCGCAGGTGGCATGGGCACACACAGATACACATCACAAACATCCAAGACCCGAGAACAAACTTTATCCTTACACAAAATCTGCCCCGGCCGGGAATCGAACCCGGAACCCCTCGCTTTGCAGGCAGGGTTACTACCAACTTAGCTACGGAGCTGTCTAAATACATAAGTCGAACATAGAATCTCGTTCTTTTTTGAAGCCGGTGAAAAATTACAGTTAATGTCCGCCATATCCTACTTCCTACTAATCCTACTAATAGTACAAACGCGAAAGTGTGTTTGTTGATTTGTTGGTTTCTCCTTCTATCACGCAGTAACGGAGCAATGGATAGACGTGATTTTTGACATAGATATTGAACCTATTGTCTCAATTCTTTTCATTGAGCATCTCAACAGTCTCCAGTGGAGCGTTATCAGAGTATCGTCCGGCGCGGGTTTAAATATAACAGGCGCCGACTGCATGGCGTGTGCGTTAGTAAGGTATATTATTGTGCGGACTCACGTGAGTTCGATCAACTATTTGTGGACGGCGCATGTTATATAGTTGACTGTTCTGGGCTGCGTTCACTGCCCACACACCGGGCAGCACCACAACCGAATGGCGAACGCACTAAGTCGTTTAGAGGTTCGATTAGGGCGTTCGGTTGTCCTCGGTTGTAACGCACCTAGGTCGTTCAGAACCTAAGTTAAATACAGCCGAACATCAACCTCATATGATGGTTGTTTCTGATGTATATCAACGTCAAATGTCAATATTAATTACCTATATCCTATATACTCGTAGATTTTATTTTTTATGTTATTTGATAGCGAGACGAGCTGGTCGTTTGCTTGATGGTAAGCATAACGCCGACCCATAACAATAGCAGTACCACCCAGAACTTTGAAACACAAATTCCTGCGCGGCACTGCAGTGCGCTCGGTTTCTCATTCTCATGAGAAACCAAATTGATTGACAGCATACAAAAAATGGGGTCTACACGGCAACATCCCTATTGTGCACATCCCCACGCTATCAGGTATTAACTGAGGTAAGTTGATGAGACAAGGTGAAGTAGAAGGGCCCCGTGTCAGCTAAATCTACCTCATCGGAAGCTATAGGTGAGTGCTGTACAAGTTGTGCAGCACTCATTCATGTGTGCACACACTAACATAGAAACAAACAACCTCTCACCCTAAATGCATATACCATCTCCAATCCGTTGTGGGTAATAAAATAACATCATAACCTATAGATACAATTGGGTTGTTGACTGTATTCAAATAAAAATATAATTTTGCCGCGAAACGGTAGTTTTTGTGACAGAAATCCTATTAAACACAATATTTTTGTTTATTTTTAAGGAATTTAATTTAAATTAAATAATCAAAATGTAATCACATCAATCCGAAGTCACGTGACCTAAAACGCCCGTGACGTCACTGTTTCAATCGGAATGGGTATATATTTTTTTTTTGGTTTTGTTTTTGGCTCCACGTGATTTGCGCATTTAACTAGTGTCAAGTTATATAAGTAATAATATATTATAATAAATCTCTAGTTTTGGTGCATGAAAGTCGTCAAAGCCTTTCACTCATGCAAGTTTACGAACACTTAATGGTTAATAATCCACTATTATTACACATTAACACTCTATAAAACAAAGGTTTTAGTAAATAACACAAAATCAACAACAGCACATTTTCGCATTCCCGCCAAAACTCCATGAGTATATACAAAGACTGGCTAAATAATCTGTGAGATATAGCTCGTTGCGCTTAACTGCTTAGTATTTTAGAGTGATTTCTGTGATTATTTATCTGTGCTGTGAATTCCGCGCCTATTTTTCTAAATTTATTTCGACTCTTGAATATTCTCCCACGATGGAAAGTGGCTTCATAAAGGCAAATAATTCCAATTTGCCGAGAATTGATTGTTTTACGGTGGCCAATTTCTTCTCGACAAACGATAATTTCTGCTCTGCTGAATTTAGAAATGTGAAGACCTCCGTGTAAGTACCTACTTATTATACCAAAAATCATTATTTCTATAACCAACAATGAATATATAACAGTAATCGTAGATTCTAAGATCCAAAGTGTATGAATTAACCAAAGCATATATATAAATCAATAAGCTCAAAAAACTTAGAACTCATATTTTAATACATAACAATATATACACAGAAAGCATCGAATGAACTTGCCACTAAACGTAGCACAGACTAGGTAGTAGTGGTTATATTCTCTTTGCTTGTCACTTTACAGTGTTATAGAAAATTACTCTGTGGTAATTGAACACGTGACGTCACTGCCGTTTTGGAGCAAAATTTAAAACGGCATTTTAAATACATGATAATTAAAATATTAGTTGTTTTAAAAAGTAAATTTAAATATTTTGGGTTATATTAGGCCCATACGCATCGTTTTAAACACTTTCCCAAAATCAGTCAACATCCCAATTAGCCATGATAGGCTGGAGTTTGCTGGGTTCAGAGATAAAAATTGTTTTTATTGTAGTAGTATTAAAGAAATACTTTATCCATACCCAAGTATGCTGGATCCAGATGAGGGTTTCGTTATCGAGTCTGGGCCCGATGAGGGGGTTCATCTGTGCCATATACGCACACAGCCAGCTGAAACACAGTAAACATAATAGTTTAGGCCCCATTATAAGTTTTGGCTCTCATTAATAAATAGCTAACTTTAAATGGTTCAATAGTTAAACAATGTTTTGTCTGTTTTGATTTATTCTGCAAAAGCAAGCCATCAGAACCATGGTGCACATTCCTCCGTGGGAATCATGTAAAGAGCACTTTTGCGAGCTAGGCATACTTACAGCACCAAGTCTGTACATAATGGTCCTTCTCACGGATGTTGTAAAATTCAGATATAAGTATGAGACAGCTGAACAAAGAACTATTAGATTGGAAACTAGACAAAAGGATATTGAAAATAATTTTGTTCCAATACTCAATATTATGAAACATTGCTCAAGATACCAGGCCGTCAGATTGTTTAACAGCTTACCTGTCAGTATGAAGTCGATAGAAAGCCTCGCTATATTTCAACATAAATTAAAAGAGCTTTTGCTGAAGGGATGTTTTTATTCGGTGGAAGAGTTTGTGACTCGTAAGATGTGATGACATTAGTGATCTTGTAGTATCTATTTACTTTTTATACTGTCTTTTTGAAATTCATAAATCCTGACTTTTTATTTCAACACTTTTTTGTATTTATTAATTATTTTGAATTGTTTATTTCATGTTTTTTGTGTAATTTTTTCAAACACAATGTAACAATTGTTAATGAATGAATAAATTGAATTGAATTTAATAGTTTAAAATTGTGATAGAACAACATAGACAAAACCGTTTAACTATACCACTATTTAACACTGTTTATTATAAGAGCCATACTAATAAACAGTGCATAATGGTGGTAATGTTACAAAATGGTTTGTCTATAAAATTGAAGCGTCTGTTTGTAATATCAAAACAGATTTTTACTAAATGCATATGAAAGTAAAAAATGTATAGAAAATTATTAATAAGTACAGAAATGTTACACTTTTCTTCTCAACCTTTTTAAAACCAACTTTTTGTGACTGTTTATATTAACCTGTTTTGGCGAATAAAATATCTTTAAACATAATGAGACCTTAGTGGAACTTTTACAATATCCATACTATAAATGCAAAATTGTGTTTGTGGGTTTGTTGGTCAGTTGGTTTGTGATTCTTTCATGCAGCAATGGAGCAACAGATAATGTGATTGTTGGCATATATATAGTTTATGGACCCCAGGCCATGCTCTGTTATATCAAGGAGTTAGGATGGCTTGGGTAGATACTGTCAAAGGGAAATGTACACAGTACAATACACCCAAGTACAGTGGGATGTCAGGGCATGCCCAAAACTGACACATGGAATGAGAATAATACACATTTACAGTTTAAGAAAGTTTAAAATGAGTCTATTTCATTTGACAGTGTCCAAGAAGCAGTACTGCTGATGGACTCCATTTCTATTACTAGTAAGGAAAGTAAGTTCAAGACTGCAGAAAGGCTATAGTAAAATACAATGCTATAGGTTCTACTATGCTTGTAAACATATGACAACAAAAGTGGGCTTGAAAGGTTTAGTTTTTTCTGTATTAAGTAATGTTTATTTCAAAACAAATGTGATAGGTGGACTTATAGGTGTCTAACTTTGATCACGAGTTTTAAATCACGGTCAATCGCTTTTCCCAGCGCCAAACAATGACTAATTTTGTATAAAAATATGTTAATACTTACAAAAGCCAACACGTCGCTGCAGTTAGCATAAGAATCAGCTGAATAATCCTGAAAAATAATAGTAAAAAATCAGAAGGACTAAAATTGGCAAATTAAGGGCAAGGAAGGAAAAGAGCTTACCCTCTGTTTGGTCCTTTAGGGGCGAAGAAGGGGCACACAATACCTACGACACCCCACAGAACGGTGAAAACGACGATGGGAATAAATGAGGCACCCATTTTGAGTCTTTATTTAGAAATTATTCTAAATTATTTTGTCTCAAATAAACATCAGCTGCACCAAGATGGTGGACTTTCTCGCAATGTTGGTAGCACTGTTGTTAAAGTCATATGACGTGCAACGTTTCGTTTATGTTTAATATTTCCAGACAAAGAAACGCATAAATAAAACGCAAAAGGCTTTATTTAATAATTACCACGCGATAATCAGACATATTTATAATAAGAAATAAAAATATATTATAAATAAATATAGTTAAACTATGTTTTTTTGTTGCTTTTTGACAATTTTAAACTGAATCGAAAGCGACAGAAAATAGTAAGGATGATCCGTGTGTAGAGGGTTTGAAAAATATAAATACATACTTTTGTCACTACGTATAGAATAGATTAACAAGTATTTCTTAGCTCGATGGTTATTTTTTTTATGTTATTTGGTAACAAGACGAGCTGGTCGTTTGCCTGATGGTAAGCATAACGCCGGCCCATAACAATTGCAGTGCCACCCAGAACTTTGAAACACAAAGGCCTGCGCAGCACTGCAGTGCGCTCGTTACCCTGAGACATTAGGTATTAAGTCTCATAAGCCCAGTAATTTCACTGGATACTCTGCTCATCAAACCGGAACACACTAATGCTTGCACACTACTGCTTGGCGGCAGACTTCACTTTCAACCAATTTTTTCGTACATAATTATTACCCATAGAGTAGTACTATAGATATTATTGGATATTATTACGCAAAGAGAATAATTATTACCTCTGTGGATTTTGGTTAATGTACAACACAAATTATATAGGGTATATGTACAACAATTTTAGAAATTATTATTGTGGCATGTTTCGCAAAACAAATTGAATAATTTTATATGTTAACACATATTTTTAAAATTCATCTTACATCATGCGGTCACGACAACATTCAAAACGTCAACAAAAAAAATCCATGCGTAAAACTAAGACGAAACACGCGCACAAATCAGGATGCAATATTCGAACCACCCATGCCCTTGGAATGGAAAAACTTGAAAATATCAATGAAGCTTACCGAATGCACGTTAGTATAATGTTTGTATCATATAAAATCCAATGGGTTGTTTCGATTTAATATACCTAATATATTTTAAATCACCTTTAAAGCTCTGCCATATATAGGGTGAGTTTGAACTGGTATGTTATGCCGGTAGGGAATGATTAGGGCCATGGTTGTCCACAATCTGTGAGAACCTCCTTTGAAAATATGCCATTCCAAATTTCCAAAGTAAAACTTGCGTGGCATTTTCTGAAATGTTTCTAAGATTTAACAAAGTTCGGAAGTACAGACAGGCGTTAGGCTAACGACAATTTATTCTCGCTATATACATAGCAACATGTATATATCATTGTCCAGTACCTAGTGTATTATTCTAGCCACGCAGGCCTTTTTCAAAGCTCTAAGTGGCACTGGAATTTTTGTGGGCTCGGGTTATGTTTATCTACAATCAAGTGACCCTCTCGTCTCATTACCCGAAAGTATAAAAACTTGTTTTTACAGAAAACGTGCTACGAAGGTTCTTGGAAGCTAATACCCAAAGATTCGTGTGAAGTATACAAAGAACGTCGCAAACGACAAATTGTGAACGGGAAGCGGAACCAAGAGCGAGACAGAAACATGTCTGATGTGAGCTGTTCCTCTAGTAATAAAAGCTCTAAGACTGCTAGGAAAGTGGACAGAAATAAGAACAAGAAAAAGGCAGTTAATATGAAGAATCGGTGTAAGCGATGGTTAGTTTGAAAAGCACAGACCGAGCATAAAGCAGTAAAAAAATTAGGGTTTTATAAACTTTAAAACAATAATAAATGAGAACACGAGTGGAATGAGAGAATGAGTGAAGCTATAGCTTCACTCACTCACATGGCTTCCTCCTTCACTGCTAGCTCACTTCACTTACACCGCTATAGCGATCAGCAAGTGAAGTGAGTGTGTGTGGAACAAATAATATAGATCGACCTATTTCTTCAGTAGGTCTCGCAGCGACTCTTCCGTCCCATCATATACGTGCAGCGAAAGTAGCATGTCAACGTTCACTGGCATCAGCACCTCCGAAATGGACTATGAATAAACTTGTCGGATACCCACATGAAATCTTTGTCTTTTATTATATAAATGCTAAGTGATAGATAGGGCAGACAAAAATTTGCAAATTAAAGCTTTAAAAACTAGGCACTGACAAAACTAAAGGTTTGTGTAAGGTACCTAGTTTTTATACAGCGTGACTCAGTCGTGACTCGTGACTGGTAAAACGAACGGACATATTCTGTCTTACGTACACACCACAAGGACAATGCATATTTTTAGACTGCCAAAGATGCCCCTTGAATATAGAGGTATAATGGTTGTACTGGTATTGAATTGGTATACATAGATTGTATTGTCCTTGTAGTGCCTGAAAATATACTGGCGCACACCCATACACGCCGCGGTCCTGTACCACTCTTTATAATGTCTCCGTCCACTCCCAAGATTTAATACAACAAACTTTTCTCGTTTCTGATCATGGTAATGCGCACAAAGGGTGGTTTTCCAATACTTACGAAATCCCTCATTTAACTAGTCGACAGAGCGATGGCCGAGCGGGAACTTGTGCAACTTTCAATCCGACGCACCATTACTTCAAATCTTAACTCGGCCCGCACCAATGACTTATATCAAGTCATGTGCAGATTATCCACACTCGCTCTGAAAGGGCAAAGGAAAACATTGCGAAGAAACCAGCATGGTCAAGAACCACAAGACCAAAGATATGCGACATCCACCGTGCCGCATTGGGCCCGCGTGGTGGATTTTTGCGCATACCTCTCTGAGAGAAGGCCGGTATTCCAGCAGTGTGAGCGAAAGAGGCTGATAATGTATAACCAGTTAACAGTCGCACTGTATTACCGCACCAGACTAGTGTGGCAAGAAACTCTACCTGCTATCCTTGTGCATAACAATCACAATAAAAGTTGTTACACAAAACGCACTAAGGAAGTTCAATCTGAATCAGATACTTTTCCTTGGTTTTCATTGTTTATAAACTCTTCTGTTTTTCTTTAGGTACTGTTACATCATTCATGTCAAACTTGGCATCCGCTATCATTGACAAAATCGACAATATGCTCTTTGGACAAAATGTCTCAAATCTCCGGTAAACAGTGATTTTTTGCAGAACAAAGTACAAATTCTAGTAAAATTATGCAATGTGCAATGCTTCTCAGATGCCCGGTCAGTTACCATCCGTGAACGTGGAAAAGTACACGGTAGTCCTGTTTTGGTTGGCCATCTGTTCAATATACACGACTTTATTGACCGTTACAGCCCTAAGTGTAATTTATTTCCTGTAAGTATACAATTACAGTAACGTAGGTACGTCGCGTCGTACTTACTATAAGGATGTCATGATTTTCATTTGTAGGTTGATGAAAAGATTAACACCACAAGTCGAAGTCAAAACAATTACATAAATATAAGCCGAAAATCTTACTTCCTACTTAATATTATAAATGCAAATTTTTTGATTTGTTGGTTTGTCCTTCTTTCACGCAGTAACAGATCAACGTGATTTTTGGCATAGATATAGGTAGTTTATGGACCGGAGAGTAACATAGACTAGTTTTTATCCCGGAAAACGCAATGTTCATGTGGGAACGCTAGTGAAAACTGCGTGCAGAAGCTAGTCATATATACTTTTGATCCATCTTTTAAATTTTTGCACCGAATTTGATAATTCATAATCCGGTTAGTAGTTTCGGAGAAATGCGTGGACAAAAATACATACATACCTACAGTCATACACCTATAAAATGTTGTATAAATATACAAATGTTGTATTATATAATAAACAAATGTTTGGAGGCCCTAATATAGACTATTATATATTATGTGAACATATTGCAGATCCATTAATATTATATACATAGGTACGTGTCGAATTGATAATCTCCTTTTATGAAGTCGATTAAAAACAGCAAACCGTCTGATTTACTCAATATAATTATGCAAAATGTAGGTAGGTGAATCACCAAACGCCATGCCTATAATAATATGTAGAATAGTAGATTAGAAGGAACTTGAAAGAAATACCCACATACTTTCTTTTACGGAGCGGTAAGCAACGACACTTTAAAATCTATTAGGTGCCTAACTGCCTACTTTATCTATATAGATACTAATAGATACTAATATTTAGGCAGTAAAGTTTGTAAGATTTTTGTTTGTTTGTTACCGTAAATCTCCGGAACCGCTGCTGCAGCGCAAGTACGGATCTATCCGATCGATAAAATTGACAGTTCAAATCGATAAAGTGGGTTTTATCGATTTTTTATATTATTTATCGAGCCATGATACAATCGACAAAAGTTATCGAATAGCTAGGTCGAATCCAAAGAGAATATAAAGCTACTACCTATAAATACTTTAAGATCAGCGGCGCAAGTACGGAAGTCGGTTCGAAAAAGTTGTCGAACCGATAAAACTGATAAAAACGAATGTTGCGATTGCGATTATCGAAGTGTGATCATAAAGTATTGTAGTAGCTCTATATTCTTTTTGGATTCGAACTAGCTATTCGATAACTTTTGTCGATTGTATCGTGGAACGATAAATTATATAAAAAAAATTGATAAAACCCACTTTGTCAATTTTATCGAATTTTATCGATCGAGAAGAGTTTTTTGTCGATAAATTACGTAAGACTTGTTTTATCAATATGCATTTATAAATAATAGAGATAAAGTTTCATTACAAACTTATTTTTATAGGTAACTTTGTTATTTTTTTTGACCGAGTTTTGGTAAAAACTTGTTTTGATCACATCAAGATTATCCGGACATAATTATATGAATGATTAATAATATAGTATATTATTTCAGTGCGAAAAGCTCACCAGAGTTTGCTGCTTTATACGCCCTAATAAGCAGTGTTAAACGGTGGTTTAGCTATAATATGTTTCACACATAGTTCAATCACCCGTTTAACTCTGTTTATTAAAAGAGGGTGTTTAACAAAACAAAAACAAAACATTTAAACACTGTTTATTTAAATAAACCATCCATATACCTCTATGAATCCATCACATTCACAAATTATATAGGGTATATCACATTACTGGAACATAACTTTGACTACGACGTGCATTATATTTAAGGACTTGTTACACTACACGTTATTCAGACTGTCCTCCTCAAAGTATTTTTGAAATTGAAGTTCGATTTTGACCTCGAAAAATCGGAATTTATTTTTTCTCTATGCTCAGAACTGTCTCCTGTCGCTGACCGCTGTCGAAATTCTGAAAGATGTCAAATCATCAAATGTCAATGGAAAGCAACCGTTGTATTTTTAAACATTGTTTCATGTTTGATAATTTTGATATTTACGTAGTTTCTCTAAAGTACATAGTGTGATATTGTGTGAACTAGGAAATAGAAAGGATGCTTTAAAATAATGTTTACTGAAGTGTTTGTTCGTGTATGAATGTTTTGTTTAGTAACAAGGTTTCGTTTGTGATCTAAAATGGATGAATCCACACAAAGCCGAATTTCAGACGCTGCTGCAGCGGCAACGTAAGTTTTTATTACAGCTTCAAAATACTATTTATTATTATAACACGGCTTACTCAATTCATAAACCCCTCGAGAAAGTGTAATGTATTATGCACTAGAGCTGTAAAAGTAACGAGAAATCGAGTACTCGTATGTATTCGGTATTGAAATCATCAGTACTCGTTACTTTCGTATCGTTACTTTTCTCGTTACTTTTGATACAATCGAGTATCGAACTTACGATTACCTGACTTCGTAAAATGACTAATATATAAATGTAGGTACATACGTATTGTCTAACGTATGAACTATTCTCCTCTTGCTTAGATATAGTTAATGACATTATTGGCACAAAGTAACACCATAAAAAATCCTTAGTAAAATAATGAAATAAAAAAATTTGAAAATCAGTCGAATCGGTCGGTAAATGGCGGAGATAAAGAGTAACATCTCCACAAAAAAAATACAGGTGAATTGAGGACCCTTCTGCTCCATATTTTGAAGTTGGATAAAAATATGAACAATACGAAGCCACGATGCTATTTCTCACTCGCATTCATTCGATCGCTGGACAAACCGTTTCAGTTCACGCATGGTGCATTGTATTCGTACGGATAACGGATCAAGCTGACATGATACGAAACATACCGAAGTAACGAATTGAATTTGTAAGTAACGATTCGGTACTTCGAATCTGGCGATGTACTCGTTACTCAGTAACGAATACATACGGTTTCTTACAGCTCTATTATGCACAGAATTTAGAAAAAACCATAAGTGAAGTCGCCTAGTACTGAGGCAACAAAAACTCCTCTTATAAAGAGTAGTTTCATGCGCAGCCGATTGGTTACCCTTTATACGTCGTATCGCGAGCCGGTGTCCGACTTTATTTGAATTATGCTTGCTTGTGACATTCCCACTTGTAAAAATGAAGCTAGGCTTAAAAAGAAACAGATTGGGATCACATTTTATGTATAAGTAGCACATTCAGATAAATATGTTTATAAAATATGTTTTAACTTGTGGATGATCTTAACGAAAAGAGCCAGGTCCTGGGTAAGTCTCCGTCCACTTGTTAAGCATAACACCAGCTCATAACAATTGCAGTGCCACTCAAAACTTTGAAGCACAAAGGCCTGCGCGACACTGCATTCCGCTTGTTACCCTGAGACATTAGGCATCAAGTCACATAAGCCCAGTAATTTCACTGACTACTTTGCTCATGAAATCAGAACACATTGTGTTGCTTACATATTACTGCTTGGCGGCAGACTGACTACAAGAGCTTTTTTTTTTTGAAGGACCGTGCTGTTGGTCTTACGATCTTTACAGTGTCACCGAACGGCGACTATAAGAGCAAAGCGGTGGTACCCAAAGAGATGGACACTCGCAAAAGACTTGGTCCTACAGCCTTCTCTTTTCAGTGGTCTACTCAGTTTTTACAATCATTCAATCCATCCTAAGGTTGTCTGTAAGAGATTGAATATAGCGATAAGACTACTGTTCATGTTGTGCTGTTCATGTTGTGTCATGTATCGGTGTACATTAAAGAGCTCTTGTATTGTATGGTATTGTATTCTATTAAGAGGTCACAACCTGCCATAGTTTCTATACAAACACTCGTATGTAATTATAGTGTTGTATCAAATTTCTTCTTTGGGTATTTTGAACAAATAGGTATCTTGTGCATTATATCTAGATTGTTATGGAACCAAAAATTTGACCTTAAGAGTTTTAATAAAGTTTTTATGTATGTATAATCTTTTATAAAGGGACAGGTTTGGTCCTTGACAGAGCCCAGGGCTCTTCTATGTATAGCACCAGGACCAGGATAGACCAATTCGGGGTTTTAGTGCTTAAACATTTTTGTTATACTATTGGGTAACAAGTTGAGCGGGTTGTTTGCCTGATGATAAGCTTAACACCAACCCGCAACAATGGCTGTGCCATTCAGAACCTTAAAACATAAAGGTCTGTTACTCTTAGACATTACATATTAAGTCTCATAAGCCCAATAATTTCACTGACTACTTGACTTATTAACCTGGAAAACAATAATGCTTACATATTACTGCTTGGGCTACACAAGCAAAGTGGTGGTACCCACCCAGAGGGACTCTTGCAGAAGAGTTAGTTCTACCAGGTTTAAAAAGACCATCAGTGCAGAACTCATAGCCCTCACTTTTAATAAGGGAACTAGCTCTCAATTGTGGCTGCAGGTACTTGCCAGTAAGTGCTTGGCGACATATAAGACAATAATCTCTAAAATTGTACTTGATACATGTATTACATTGATTTCAGGAGAAAGAGACGTTCCTCAATACTGAAGAGTCAACGTCCACCCCGCACCCCATTTTGCGAATTGGAGTTCAACGTGTGCACCCCCACAGACACCACCAAGAGTCGCCGCGTCAGCTTTTCACGCCGGACCGACGTCGCGTGAGTACCTACTCATTGAGATCTGTCTGGATCATGTGTGTTGTAATAATAAATAATATAGCATTTTATTTCTAAGTCTTTAGATTTTACACAATTTACCTTCATCTAACTTTCCAATCAACTTAATTCAATAAAAAAAACATTTAGTAATAAAAATATGTAATTTTATTTACAAAAGTGAAACGTGTCAATCTGCCAACATGTCCAACAGACCTGCGGGGCTATAAAGGTTACATTCTCAATTCTCAACCGTAAAAAAAACAACCATCTTGTTGAGTAGTCGCGTCGTGCGCGTGTGGCGCGTCCTACGCTCAAATCAGGCCAAACACAGGCCGGAATCAATGGCGGGGTGAGGAAGCCACGATTAGTGAGGAGGAAGCAGTGTCCATTCTATATGTAGTATTATTATATGTTCTGTACTACTGGTACAAGGGACAAAAAGTATAGAAATTCTGTCGCTTAAGTGCACAAATATTTTTCACATTTTGGAAATTGAAACTGCATTCCTTAACCGCTACAGAAATTAAAATCACCAACTTTGGAATATGTCATCTAAATCCATTGACATAAGCCTTGGCATGTTACTAAAAGTAACATTACTATTTCTTTATTTTCCAGTGAATTTGTTACAAATGAAGCTACAACAACCTGGAAAAACTTCTACGAGGAGCACAACAAGTCTCTTGAGTCTTCTGGTAACGATTGCGAAGCAAACAAATCAAGACAACCTATAGGTCACCTTGGCAATAGAATCTTCGACCAGCAATTTAAAGAAGTCAAAGCAGTCGACTTCATGGGCAGCATCAACCCTGGGCTTAACATCAGCTCATCAATAAATAATATACATTTTTCGCAACAACTAGAGTGTACTGACAGCAAGCTAACAGCTCCGCAAAGCAATTTCGAACTAAGCGCGTTCACTGAACAACAAAGCAAACTGTTCGGTGACGATCTCGCTATAACCTGCACCGGGGAAGTGACCGATCGAATTGACGTCAACTTCTCTGCAGTCCAACAGATTGGTGAGAGAGATGACTTGGATGAGATACAGAATGATTTGCAACGGCAAAGCAACGTCGTTTGTCACGGACAGTTTAGCGGAGGGCAAAACTTATCCGAGTATATTGAAATAGATTTAAACATGACTCATGTCGCAATAAGGAACGATGAATCTAATATGTCCATAACTGACACTATCCACAGCCCTAAAGTTCAAGACATATCTAAAAGTTGTTCCATCGATAAGAAAGTGAATGCTAACAATGACTGGGTAGCAGATAAAGAAAACATCGCTGTCAATCCTTATATCGCGCCTCGGGAATCGATCAACTTTGCTATAAACGATGAGTCCGAGCAAGTTCTTGTTTTTGATGGAAAGAAGTTGATTGTAGAAAATGAAAAACCCAAAAATGAAAACTATCGCCAAGCGCTCGCGCCCGTTTCTCCTGAAATGGTGCGGCCAAGGAAAACTATAGTCCTTAACTGTAACGATGACTTACCTAATTTCTTAGAAGATGCACAAGCTTCGAAAAATGTAGGCATTGTAGGCGTTCCAGCGTTGAAGAAGAGCTTGATTTTCGATGATATAGTGGCTGTAACCCCGCGTAGTTTAGACGAAACCCAAAAGAAACAGAGAACCATACTCTACGATGACGATTTGGGTGACATTTCTATGACTCAAGCTATACCACCGTCACTGGAAGTAGAAAAGCGACGCACAATATTATACGATAATGATGCTGGAAATGTATCAGTCACACAAGCTATACCTTCTAATATTGTCGATAATAAGAAAAGAAGAACTATCGTATTCGGGAACGATAGTGAAAATATTTCAATAACTCAGGCTGTGCCAGTGAATGTATTACTTTCTAATGAGAATGAGAAACAGAAAACCATAGTCTACGACAAAGACGGTGATAATATATCTGTGACAGAAGCTCTTCCCGCTAACATTATCGTGTCAGGAGATACTGCCACTAAACGACAAACATTTATTTATGAAGACGGGATCAGACAGGTCGAACAAGCGATTTGTACCGTTGTTAAAAAAGATAGTAACGACTCACAACGAACTTTAGTAAACAAAGACAATATTAGCCACATCTCGATCACGAGTTTGAAAACCGAAAATTCTGTGTTACCAGAAAGGAGGAGGACTATTGTGTTTGAAAATGACATTGGCAACATATCTGTGACACAAGCTTTGCCTTCCAACATAATTTTGCCGCAGAAGCTCAATGCAACGTCATATGAAGATGATGTTAATATATCTATGACTCAAGCAGTACCGACAAACATTCTGCTTGCAGATAATATAAAACCAAATAGGCAGATAACACTGGTATACGAAGATGATTCTGCGAATCTATCAATAACTCAAGCGGTTTCTAAAAATCGAATTATTCAATTTCATACCTATGAGGATAATACAAATACACTAACAAGTAACACAGGGTTCGGTACAAATGAGGTTATACACGTAAACAGAGCAGTTAATACCAAAACTATTGTATCTGAAAACAATGTCCAAGATGTATCAATGACGGAAGATATTAATACTAATCAATTGCTACCTGGTTCTATGAACAAACTACAAGAAAATCTTTCAAAAGACCTCCCTAAAGATGTAACAGTAAATAAAAGACAGACGTTTGTTTTTCAAAATGATGCCGCTGATGTATCCATAACTCAGGCTGTGCCTATTAATCAAATTATCGATGCCATAAATTTACAGAAGCAAAACGATGACATTAAACCAACAAACGTAACTTTACATAATCAAGACACAACGAACAAAAGACAAAATGTAGTTTTCAATAACGATGATGCAGATATATCCATCACTCAAGCGGTAAATCTAAATAAATTATTACTTGGACTTAGCAATGTAGAAAAGCAGAATGTAACACATGATGTTTTTGAAGTAGCAACAAATACAGCATTACATTTCGAAAATGATACCAAGGGCAGTAGGAGGCGAACTATAATGTATGACGATAATGACGGTGACATTTCAATGACTCAAGCCATGCCTGCAAATATCATTTTAACAAAAGATATACAAGCAAAAATAAAAACAATTGAATTCAAAGATGTTGATCCGATGTTGGAAAATAAAGATCTTTTTACAGAAATAGACAAACTAACCGAAAGTTCACAAGAAAATGTAGATATTGAAGTGCAAGATGTCTCCATGACAGACGTTAATGACGAAGAAGGGCATAGGAGACAAACCATCGTTTACGAAAAGGACAATGACATGTCTATTACTCAAGCTATACTAGTAGACAATTTAGGTACAAAAGCAAAACAAGATAAAATACGTGCTGTAAGCGATGAAGCTGGTAACACGACATTATCTAAACCAATACCAGCTGGATTGAGTACGTTCCAAGATAAAATGGTTGACAAATATAATATAAAAGATGTGTCCATGTTAGAAAACTTAACAAACGTAGTCAGCGACGTTTTAGTCTACCAAGTGGGAAATGTCAGTTCACATAAACAAATAGAAGAAAGAACTGAAACTGATAATTCTAGCCAGCCTATCATAGTTCTAAACGTAGAAGGAATATATTCAACCAACGAAGCTACAGACGAAATAGAAAAACATCGCCATTTAGGTAAACTTAGTATAGAATTTGAAACACCTGAAGACGAAGAACCAGATATGAAAAGCGAGAACATCTCTGCAGCCAGTATAATAGAAAATAAAGATATTCCCACTTTTGAAATGCATGCTATCGACCAAAAGAACTCTATACTAAATGATCTATTAGATATGTCTCATTCGTCCATAGAGGGCACGGATGACAAGAATCTCAAAACGGACAGTGATATTGGACCGTCTCGCGTAGAATTAGTACAACCTGAAACTAAAAATTCAATGGACACTCTGTTCTTTATCACTAAAGACAGTGACCAAGAGGCTCAGACTGACAAATTAGATAATGAAAATAGAGTACTGAAAACACAGGAAATACTTGATAAGTCACCTCTTCCTATCAAGTATAAAGACAAAGAAGAAAAGCCGAAAATACTTCAAAATCTTCAAAATAAAATATCTAAATTTAAAAGCGTGTTAAAAAAAGATCAAAAATCTGAGCACATCAACCCCCAAGAAAAGAATTTGAACACAGATGAGGAAAGCAAAGGATCTTCTGAAGATAAATTGTTAAGTAAAAGCACTAAAAACTACGAAATGGCAAACGATACGAAGGAACTGTTAGAAATGCTCTCAGATTTTACTGATCAAGGAATATCCACAGATCCATTTGAAGACAACGAAGAAATCCCTAAACCTATCATGATTAAAGGACATTTGGCATTGGAAAATAAGGCAAAAACGTCCGACCCCGCCATCAAAAGACGCAGTTTCGTTCCGAAAAGGCAGTCTGTAGCCTTGAGTCGCGAAGACATGCTTCATAGTCTGTCCATGGCCGGAGCAGCATTACAGAAATCCAGATATGAATTAGATGAAAGCGACGACATAGATGACACTGCCAAGGAAACTCCGAACGTTTCTATTAGAAAGTCCATGAGAACAAGCACTGAAGTAGTCAAAACCTTGAATTTCGAAGAAGAAGACTCGTTCACTGAGGTGAACCAGTCAATTCAATGTAATCAGACACCACTGAAGAAGACCGCTTTTGGAGAAGTCTCGTATATAAAAGACTCAACTTCGAAAGTTATTCCCGATTACTCCAACATTTCTGATGGTATCAAAGAGTTGATGGACGATTTGGTGAAGCCCGTGCCAGATGCTATGCCTTTCGAAACGAGCGGTCACGAAAAGTACGTGACAAAGTCGCCTTCTACATGCAGTACCCAGATTCAAGCTAATCTCTTAACTTCCAGCCAAATCGATCTCAATACAGAGCTGTATTCTAATCCAGACTTAAGATACGATATGAATAAATACAGCTCAGTCGATATCATCTCCGATGCAGTGAATAGATCACTTTTGCGAGCTGAGAGTCATGTAACATCTAAGCCAATGGCCCGATACACAGCATCCAATAACTCGATCGATGTACCATCTGACATATCGCAAGTTAAGACCGTGAAATGCAGTTTTAAAAGTCATATAAAGTCTTATGAAGACACATCTTCTAGTAGAGTTATAATTTTTGATCACTCGAATCCGTTGAATAACGTGCTTTTGCCGCCTGCTAGTGCTATGGATGCCCACAGGTACAACCCACTTACGATAGAAACAAAATCAGAAAATGGAGAGTCCACTCCAGTCAGCGAAACGGGAAAAACTAATGATAATGAAAACAATGAGAAAGTTTCAACACAATACCACACGGTAACTAAACTTGATAGTAGCCCTACCCCAAACTTCAACTTCATCAATGCTGACAAAGCTGATACTCAAAGCTTGGTATCCAATATTAGTAAACCTGTGTCTATAGATCAGTCCACTGAACCTATAGAGTGTGATGCCAAAGATATTGAAGTTAATACGGTAATCACGATGAAGGGAAATATGGAGTTACTAGAGGGAAGCTCGTCACTGACTCTTGTCGACGATGCGCTAGTTCGAAGTAACTTTGACTTAAACAATTTGCAGAACACTTCTCCGAGTAAAGAGGAAGTTACACCTGAATCCCCTGTCAAAGTAATTTACAAAGTAGTAGAAATCGCTCCGCATAAACTCGACTCAGATACGACTTGCAATTTCGATCTAGAGTCTGTCAAAGCTAAAAAACGAATTTACAGTCCAACAAGCCGCGACAAGCACAGTAAATGCACGCTTTCAAGCTTGGACATCACTCCGAAACCTATAACCAAAATGCGGAAATACTCAGACGATTACGAATACACCGAGAATCCCAAAATCACTCCTGACAAAGAGCGCTCACCAGAGCCTGACAAAAAGAAAAAGCCACAAAAGCAGTCCCATCAGAAGTCCCAAAAGCCAGGGACCGCTATAACCGTTCAGCAGCTAATGACGATGGTCCATGTGGAGGCTAGGCAGGGTTGGAAAGGAACGCTAGAGTTGAACACAGAGGTACTATCAGAATTACAAAACTGTACCGAGTCTAGTGTAGAGCCACGTTCACAAACGGTGTCCCAATGGGGTGACTTGCGTGACGTCCCAAGCTCACTCATGGACACATCTTGCCCAAGCAGCAAGAACTTTAAAGATGAAAGCCCTTTGACATCGCCTAGTACCTCCCGAATAGCTTCCAGCAAGTCTTCAAGGATGGATTGGCTGCCAGAAAGCAGTTCCAGTGACACCACGAAGAATCAGACTGAGTGCTATTCTGGCGACAGCATCATCACGAGGATCGATCGGTTTCTGTTCATGGGGTAAGAGTTTTTTTTTGTTGAGCGGTTTGATAACCTTTGTTATCACTGCATTAAATAATAGTATTCGGTACAGTAGTCTGCTAACTACCGCAAGATCAAAAGGTTGGAAACTGACTAAGGTATTCTTACCATAACTGTATAATGCACATGTTGTTCATTTATGTACTCGCAATAAATCATTTTTTACTTTGATATGTTCTCAGAAGCTATGAGTGCGAATGGGAGCTTGCGGGCCGCGAGGCGTGGTCGTTCCTCTTACTACACGGCCGCCTGCGACTGCGCGTGCGTTTCCCGCAAGGCGTCCGCGTCTGTCCCGATACACCAGTGCTGAATGTCGCACTAGAATCACTGCACCTAGGTAAGTAAACCTTTTCTGGACAAAAATAATGTAACACCAGCAAACGACAGGTTCGTCTCGACACATCACAAAAAAAAATCACCGATGCAGATCTGCTGGGGATTTCCTTGTGTATGCCACTCACATCTAGAGCGGTGAAGCTACAACGGTTTGGCAGCTACCCTCGCTGTTCTATTTCTATCATTAATTTTTATACTTTTTTTGTACTGAATAGGCTTGCGTAATGCGTTTGACCGCAATCTCACCTGCTGGTAAGCTACGATGCGGTCGAAGATGTATCACACTGTTATGTGGGTTTTTCAGTACATATTGCAATTGGTTTGCGCCATTTTAAATGCATTTTTACTCTTAATTTCCTAGACCGCAAAAACCCCATCGCATCGCTATGCGTCAGCTTCGCAGCGGAAACGATGCGATTCTACGTATCCCGCGGGTGCGCGCGCGCAGACGACCTGCCCACGCTAGTGCGGCGGCTGGCCGCCGTGGCGCGGCTGGCGGCGCGCTGGGCCCGGGCCATGCACGACGCACGAGCCAGGCTGGCGTACACGCTGGCGCCCGACGGATGGTTAGCGCTCAAGGTATGACACGTAACACTCCGTCCCGGCCCCTAGGAACGCCTTCCTGGGTCCTATCCTACTTAGCTAGGCACTGGGAGAGAGGTATTTTAGAAAAGTTAGTTTTGAATTTTTCTTTTCTCAAGGTTTTTTCGTTTCTGCAGGTGGCGAATGTTCCTCTCCGCACGGTGTGGGAGGTGACGATGCAGCTGCAGCTGGTGGTGGAGGACGCGCAGTCGGCGCCGTGGCCGCGCGCCGCCGCCGTGCGCGTGTGGCGCGTGGTGGGCGCCGCGCCGCCGCCGCCCGGCGCGCCGCGCCTGCTCGCCGCCACCCCCGGGGACTGGGGCCACGCGCCGAGGACCGTCTGGTACGTACCACGACTGCACCTGAACATAGGCCTCCAACATAACCTTCCAATTCGGTGTACCTAATACGTTTTAGTTAGTGGTAGGCTGGTAGGACTAACTCTTCTGTGAGTGTCCGTCTGGGTTGTTACCACCGCTTTGCTCGTGAAATCTGCCGCCAAGCAGTAACATGCAAGCATTACTGTGTTCCGGTTTGATGAGAAGAGTAGCCAGTGAAATTACTAGGCTTATGAGACTTAATACCTAATGTCTCAGGGTAATGAACGCACTGCAGTGCCGCACAGGCCTGTGTTTCATAGGCACTGAAATTGTTATGGGCCGGCGTTATGCTTACCATCAGGCAAACGGCCTGCTCGTCTCGTTGTCCAATATAATAAAAAAATTACGATCTGGTTTTCTATACATTGCGATCATATCACTATATTTTATGTGATTTGATAAAGTTATTTATTAGACTAGTTATAACTAGTTAGAACTTTGTTTTAAGTTCGCCTTATTACTTATTTATTCAAAGCTCTGTATTAATATTTAACTGTTGTTTATTCTTTCAGGAGAATATTCAAATATCTCAGAAACAAGAAACGAAGCGACGACATCTTAAATTTAGCTAGTAATAGTACTTAAGTGTGTATCTATTGATTGAGTGAGATATCTTATATCTAATAATGCGAATGGACGTAATGTTTTTTAAAACCTTGGCGTTTATTATTAAACTTCAATACAATTTTCATACTAACGTATTTAACCATTTATGGGGAAAGAGAGTATAATTTTACACTAAGATTATTTTTGTTGGCTTTTATTTGCGGCAAATCATATTTAGTTGAAGGAACCAGTGATTTAATAACGAAAATAACATTGAAATTTTAGTCCATACTAATCATTATATTCTACTAGCTTCTGCTCGCGGTTTTCACCCGCGTTCCCACAGGAACCGTGCATTTTTCCGGGATAAAAAGTTACCCTATGTTACTCTCCGGTCCATAAACTATATCTATGCCAAAAATCACGTCAATCCGTTGCTCCGTTACTGCGTGAAAGAAGGTCAAACAACAAACACACTTTCGCATTTATAATATTAGTAGATTCTAATAAAAAAATTTTTTTGCTACTAAACCATTGTTTTCTTCAACTAAATATGATTTGCCGCAAAAAAATATACTCTATTCGCCCATACATGGCGAAATACGTTACTATGAATATTGAACCACCTTAATCAATAAATAGTACTATGTTTTGTCTCTTTCGATACAGTTTAGAATTGTAAAAGAACAACAAAGACATAACATAGTGTAACTAAACCACCGTTAACAGTTTATTAATAAAAGCCCTTGTCTATTAATGATAATATAGTTTATTGAATACACACAGGGTTATTGGAAAAATATGCTAACAATCTTGAGGCAGAATTCTTGGCTGTACTACTACTACTGTCTATTGGATATAAACAATCACGAAAAAATCATGACAAATTGCATTCGGTGAAGTTGCTGGCAACTCTGAGTATAAGAGGGGTACCACGAAATGTATCGGATACTGTACCATATGAGTACATCGGTGCAACACATGCAGTGTATAGTGCGTAGGATACAGTATCAGATATATTACGTGCTTACACCTCTAAGTGAGTATCTTGCTTTATTTATACGTTTTTCCATATACATACCCTGTGCCAGAATCTTAGGTATTTTTTGTAAATAAAGAAATGTCACTGTCAAAGTGACATGCAAGTTACCCAAAAAATTTTTCACTTGTGAAAAATATTTTTGTTTCTATTTCCCCCCGGCTTTGCTTTCGCGCGGCACAATTATAACGTAACAAGAAACAAATAACAAGAACCAACAGCAAAAACTTAAACAAACCCACTACAAAATAACAAGATCTTTAACAACAACACGTACGCAGCAAGATACACACGAGTTCGGAGATTGGAACAGATCAACAGACAGAAAAAGAAACTGGCGGCGATTGCACAAAATGTTTCAAATCTCTGTGTTCCCAGTCTAAGAAAAATAACTGCACGAAAAAAACTTCCTTTCATTATAGTTTTGTTTAAAATAACAATCTTGCAAAAAAGATCCATTCACGATTTTACAATAATTCAAGTTTATCATGTTATAATTTAAAATCAATTAATAATAATGTCTATCATCAAATTATGGATTGCACAGTTTTCTATAAATTTTTTCGTTCTGTCAACCCCCTTTGTTTACATAAAATATCTAATATTTTGGAACAGGGTATAGTTACTGCTACACTAACTGTATTTATCTAACGATCGATATTTATTTATACCCTGTATCTAAGTTAATTAAATATTGTTCAAATAAGACTGTCTGTATATCCAAGTATGTTATAGTTACTTGGAGATATTTTTTTGGATATGGCTTGAGTAGAGGGTAATCATATGTCATAATAATTTCTAATAACAAAATTGTAAAAATAATATGTCTACATTATCATATAAATTATACCGGTTTCATAGATGCGTTGCGACGATATTATCGCAATGCGTTATTGTGATGGACATCGTACTTCTCACGTTGCACGTTGTTGTAATAGCAGCAGTTTGTAAGATCGCATGCGTCCTAATAAAGAATGTACTAAAAAAATAATCATCGCAGTAACGTATGGCTATTTTATTGTTATAACGCATCTGTGCGGCGGATGCTGGTTGCATGACACAACTATAATTTTTGTTAGTACATATTTGCCGGAGATTTTCACGTACACAAAACTATTATAATGAAATGAAAAATTTATTTTTGAAATCTTAAAAAAACATTGATATCCAATGATAACCACTTTTAGGGTAAAAATACGGGACTACACTGTTCCTGTCTGACTATTAAATTCATAGAATTGATTTGTTTTGTATGTTTAAGTATTATAGTTTTTTCGGTTACAAAGTTGCTATATCGAAAAATGATTGAGAAAAAGAAGTAAAAATTTGTAAAAAAAAATAGTAAAAACTTTATAGTCGATTTCTAAGCACTTAAAGAAAAAAACTCAAGTATTATGTAAGATGCCATCGTTTATTTAAATAGTGATTACTGTTTTTAATGATTTTATTACACATAAATATATACTTGTGAAATGATGTTGGTTTTTATTTAAACTTGTCCATCGAAAAATTATTATAGTTATTATCCATACGTAGTAGTACACTAAGAAAGGAAAATAATACCCATTTTTACCAACGACGAACTAGGCAATGACTAACTAAGTCCTAATGCAAGCAAAGTCCTAAATATAAACCGTTAGAACACCTAAAGGTTGGTGGAACGTTTTTTTTGCCCTAGGCAACTCCTAATTATTTAGGCATCCGATTTAGGCGTCTTCTAGGGTTGATGAAAACAGGAGTATAATAACCCAAAAACATTTATGATAAACACGCCTCGATTCTGGCTTCACAAGCTTAATTATAATTTTAGTTCACTCTCTTTCCAAATAAGAACATTAGTAAAGGATTGAATATATTTTAGACCTGTCATTATTATCACTTTTAACTAGTGTAAATTCCGGTCATGACTGAAGTGACGTCTAATTTCAACTTCAACTCTTTCCGTGTTGCCACAAAAACACTTAGACGTCTGTTTAGCTAGACAGTGTCTAAAGATAAACATCTAACAAGTGGAGTAGGGACAAATTTTTAAAACAGCTCCCAGTTGTCGCCCCAGTTTAGGGGGCAAAGAAGAGGTTGAAATGTGGAAACTACATCTTTCTGCTCAGTCGTGGTGGAAAAACTGCAATCGACAGCCGAAGCTTCCGAGTTCGATTTTCGGAGTAAGTCCCCAGGATCGAGGCCGTTTTCATATTATAATTATTCGTCCGTCCGCTCGAAGTTGCTCCTGCGTGTCTCCGCCACTCTCACCACGGGCTGCGAGCTGAGCGCTGAACCGAATGAACTAATGATGTCATACGAGCTGCTGGGCCGGATTACCTAAAACATTATTATTATATACACATTGTATATAAGGCTGATATTGCACTCGTCAAAGATCTTTGTCCAATTTCTGTGTTCCATATTTGATTCCAGAAGCCCACTCCGCTCATCCAAGATCTTTATCCTAGTTTTCTTAGTAAATCTTGCACAGTATTTTGCGTAGCTTGAAAAAATGGAGAGATCAAGCTTATGTGCGGCTATTATTGTCGTTTTCAAAATCTTTGATCAAACTTTACAACTTTGACCCAACTTTGATCAAATGCAAATTGGACAAAGATCTTTGATGAGTGGAATACCACACTAAAACACTAACACGAACATTAACACAAACCTTATACAAAACATCTTAGTTATATTAAATAGTAAGGTACCCTGCCAAAGACGACGTTCTTAAGGTCGAACTGCGGCAACGGTTTGAAGGTGATGTTAAAAATACCGCACATTTCGTCGTTACGCGTCATCCGCATTGAGATGAGCCCTGGAACATTTGAGTAATTTTTAACCTACTTCAAAAATAGAAGGTTATCAATTCGACACGTAGGTATACAGTAAGTACCTATGTAATATTATTGGAACTGCAATATATTCACATAATTGATAATAGTCTATTATAGCTTCCAGACAAAGTAGTCTTTTTTAAATTTATTCTGCTTGCACCGCCCCTAGCAGCCTGCCGCCCCGGGCCATGGCCCTTTTGGCCCTAGGGTAAATACGCCCCTGCATAAGCCGCTGGGCTTAGTAAAGTAGTCAGTAATTTCACCAACTACTTTGCTCATCAAACCTGAACACAGTGTTGCACATTGTACATTACTGGTCGGCATTTATGCTTACAGACCAAATATAGTAGTAGGTATTATATAATAGTACCTAAATGTCGTCAGACAACAGCAGCAAAGCTGGGCTGGTATCCATCAGACCCAGACACTCGCAAAAGACAAAATTTTAGGGAATGCACTTTAGGCCTACCTATACCTGCCTTTATACTTATATCACCAGTAGGTACTAATGATATAAGTATAAATAAAGAAGACAAAATTTTAGGGAGTGCACTTTAGGACTACCTATACCTACTAATGATATAAGTATAAATAAGGATGACTTTAATAATACCAGGCATGGAATGAGGGAAGTGGTAGTTCTCAGCGCCGATCGGCACCTTTCGGCCGACTTGCGCGTAACAACCAAACCCATTGTCATAGATCACGTCGCCGCCACTCCAGTAGAGGTGCGGCACTTTTCTATGAAGTACAATAAGCCATAAATATAAGGAGTATCCAGCGAAGAGAGCAAAATATTCCTAGGTCAACATCATAATCTACTGCGATCACGGTGACACCTGCCAAGCGTGCTGTACTATGGCAAAAACCTACCTTCCGCATCTCGTGATCTGCTTCTGACACAAACACTCAATTGTGCGTATATCGGGAATGAAAACAACAATAAAAAACAAAGTTTCTTTACAAATATTTAAGATAAACAGTTTCAGAACAAAAAATAGCAAAACGTACATAATTCTACATTCTTCACAATGTTTACAAAAGCTGGCCGTGAAAAGCGTACGTGGTAAATCAAAAAACTTTACGTCGCTTAGCTAACAATACCGCGCATCTCAAATTTGCTTAGTTTTCAGGAGAGAAAAAAAACAATTAAGTTCGCTTACCTTTTAGTGCATCATAACTCCCTGTCTCATCGATAAAAGTACCAAACTTAAAAAGAAATTAATCAATTTTGTAGCTCAGTCACACATCAGTGCGAAACAGTATGGCGGACTCATGATTTGTGCGGTTTTAACGATACTAATGACTTGCGCGGTGACAGAACTAGTTGAATAACTTCCTGGGATTTAATAATTTTGAATTTTGTGTAACGTCATTAGATGCGCGCTGAAAAAATCTATCCAATGATGTATAAAACGTAAAATAGTCAATTTTCGACTTACGCGGTATTGTTAGCTAAGCGACGTTTATTAATTCCTCTGCCGCGACGTGGAAGGATGTGATGGCGGCGGCTGCTCGCGGTTGTCCACCGAAAACTGGTTAACAGCGAGGCAGTACTTCTCAGAGTGGTAAGTCCTGGAGATCTGAGAGAGCAGTGGACTCCCATGCGGAGAATTCAACCACAAAGACGCGCTGCCCGTCTGCCCTACCATCGCAATAAATGCAATCAGCATCCTCGTATTTAAAAGACCACGCTGGATTTGAGGCTGTTTGAGCAGCGTCTGAAGGATCGATCCATCTGGAAGTCCGTTAACCAACTCGAAGATGCTCGATCCTCTTTCTCCAATCAACCAAGACGCGGCAGCAGGGACGTTGCAACCTGTGCTACGTAAAGCCACATTCGCATCTTCATGAGAAAATCCGAGGTCTTTCAAAGCTACGATTGCTTCAGGATTAGGTGGATCAGCAATCTTCAGTCTCCAAGCCCGGAATTTCTCTAAAAACATCTGCAGATGCTCAGCGCGTTTGAAGATCTCACCGCGTTCATTTGATGTGCTGGGCGATTGAAGTTCTGTCTCCGATTGTTGAGCGGCTAAACGCGCCGCAATTTCTTCCGGAGTAATGACCTGATGGATGACGCCTTGCGTTGTCCGACGCGGCTCTTCCAAGGCTGATGTGAGCTGAGCCAAAGTGTTTTCATAGTTCTTCCCAGAAGCAGCAAGGCGAGCGCCGGCTTCGATTAAGGATATCAAAATCTTCCGTAGTTCAAATGACAGTTCATTTGTTGACAGCAAAGATTGCAAGTTCGGTTGTCGCACTGGGTTCTGCGGGGCTGGCAAAGATGCTGTAACAGCAGCAATGGTGCCGGGTTGTGGAGCCCTAACCGCACCCAAATCCCATAAAGTTCCTGCCTCTGGTAACCTCCTTTCAACCAAAAGCAGTTCCTCTTGCATCATGATTTGTTCTTGAAAAAGAGTTAGAAAGTCATGCAGTGTGGTGGTGTCGAAGACTCGCACGATTTTAAACCTACCTGAGCCGGTCTCCCCGCTGGGGTAAAAGAAGTCTAACGCGCGATTCTTGACTTCTTCTATTAGTGTTTCTTCGGGGAAGTAAGCAGTGAAGATCTGTCCTTCAGGACTTACAATTTTCACAATAATTTCATTGTTTCCATGAACGCCCGAATCAGATACCAACATGGTCCCTCAGTTTTGTAGATTGCTCCTCATCGGGTGTTATTTGCATATAAATAACTATAATAAATAAGATGAGGCTAGTAAATAATGTGAGAATACACCAAACCAATTTGAGCATAATTTTGTCCACAGACAAATATACCTAGTTTTCCAAAGAGTTTACAAATTTCTTTTATCATTGACATTTTGTCAAAATTTTTGAGTGCGGTGACGTTGTCGAATTTGATATATACCTACCCAAAGAGTTTGCATATATCCTGAGTTTAAATTGGCATGTTATCTAGAAAGGAGGTCAATCTACTCTTGGAGGTCAACAACATTTGTTTTACGAGTTTTTGACACACGGAAGGCATTTAAAGATTTTAAAGTATACGTCTAAATTCTACTACTTTCCGGGCAGCCCTAGAACAACTGATTCCCTTGAACTATGTTGAACTTTGTTGAATGATAATGTTGATTAGTAGAAAAAAAAATGTAGAAAAGCCGCGCAGTTTACGTATCAAACGTAAAGTTTTGTGGAATGACGTTTTTCAATGGGAGGTTCTCACAACTTTTCGACAACCATGATTGCAACCATGGACCTAATCACCCCCTTCCGGATAACATACCAATTCAAACTCACGCTGTATAGATCTTTTATCATTGTAAAGTACCACATTAACTATTAATTTTATTTTTTTTAAAGAGAACTTTGATGTTTCAATAATTTAAAAAGTTAGGTTACATAGGTTACAATTTTTTTATAAGACTATGTAGTACAGTCACAGATTATTTAGCCTGAGTACAGTCTTGTAAAAAATTCCACCTTCAATTTCTCATTTTTTTTTTCTAAAGCAATGTTCTTTTGTAGGTGAACGTTGTTGTTAGGCAATAAACTCTAAAGTTCAATGAAGTTCTATACGTAGGTAATAAGTGTAGGTATAGATCTAGACGAATACCTAGTGTAGGGGGTATTTACGTTACTTCTATCTGTGAGATGTGAGTGCGCAGTACGCATATTCTCAGAGAGACGCAGGCTAGGGTTCAGGGAGGGCAGCAGGGCGAGTTAGTGTGAGTACGTTCATAACATACATACATAAACACATGTGCGAAAGCATAGATCATTTTACTTCTATGTGCGAAAGTTAACTAATCATCTACCATGCGCCATACCAATTCGTATTTTGGCCGCGTTCATTAGGTTTGAGTTTATTACCTGACGATTTTGGCCGTGAGGTTCCGGTTAAGAACGTTACCCACTCCATCTCTTCCTGTGGGTGCAGTAAAAGTCGGCTAAGAGAACATACAGCGTGCAGTATTTTGGCCAAATCCCCCCTTCATGGGGGAAGCTGATATTCAGCAATGGATGTTTTCCAGCTGATGATTAGTACCTGAAGAAGCAAGTCCCCACGTATCCATGTCCAAAGTCATCTCCGTTGACCAGGTCGGTGAAGAGTTGGCAGGTGATGGGACACACGTCGGTGAACAGTTCCATCGTCAGTGAGCCGATAGACGCCCCGCCTTGGACTCTCAACGACATGTGCACGCTGAAATATAATAAAAACAACGTTTTGATACGTAACTACGACAGTACAGAACAGTATACCCAGTTTACACTAGGTTGTAGGAATTACTGTATCACCTTAAGTAAATTACTGTACCTACTGTATACTGTGGTATTTACGTATCAAAAGGTTTTTTATTACCGTCCCGTAGGACTAACTCACCAGCGAATGTTCGTCTGGGCGAATACCACCGCTTTGCTCGTCTAGTCTGCCGCCAAGCAGCAATGTGCAAGCATTGCTGCTTGGCGGCAATTTTGCGGCCGTTTTGATGAACAAAGTATATAGTCAGTGAAATTAATGTGGGCTTATGCGACTTAATACCTAATGGTCTTAATATCACCGGGTAACGAGTACAATGCAGTGCCGCTAACATTGAAATACCGATACCTTTGAAAGACAAAGGCCTACGCCTTTGTCTTTCAAAGTTATAAGTTGCACTGCAATTGTTATGGCTCGGCGTTATGCTTACCATTAGACAAACAACCAGCTCGTCTCTTTATGCAATAGTATAAAAAAGTAATTCCTGCAGCTCTTGTCGTAATATTTTACAAAGAGTCGGTGCAGTACGTTTTTACAAACATATCTAAGGTCAGTCTTTTTATCATCATCAGCCTTTTACGCTCGCTCTGCTCGAATACCGACCTTCTCTCAGAGAGTATGGGCCATAATCTAGCATGCGGGCCCTTGCCAATGCGGCTTGGTGAATATCAGTCCTGCACGTCACATATCCTCGAATTTTATAATTCTTGAACGTGTGGTTTCCTCACAATGGATAATTTTTCAAGCTAGACGCATGAAATTGCATTATTTTACAAATACCTCTCTTGGGCAGAGAAGTAGCATTATTACCAACCGTGGCCGCTTGACTCCCGGCGGCGCTATGAAGACTGAGTCGATCTGCTCCCGAGGCACAGGCGAGAACAGAACGAATGGAAGCGTCGCGTTCTCAATGATCTGCCGGCGGTTGTGACGCCAATCGCTTTCAAGCGACGCTGTTGTTGTTACTCTAGCTTTCTGTAAGAATAGATAGCTAAAACAAGTCGATGTAACCCAAGGGTAGCCAAAAAAACACGAGTGCCCTAGCCAGTGTCACTCGGAATGATGTAAAAATTCTAACGATACCCCATAATAGAAGTTTTAAATTCTGTTGTGTTATTTGTTATCTGATGTGATGTTTTGTTGTCCGGAAATAAATGTATTTTCTTTCTTTCTATCTCTTTCCATACATCCAAATCTGTTCAGGCATTTAAAAGTTATGGTGGAATAAAGCAACTCACAATGCAGTTACATACATATACTCTTAAAACATTACACTCTACAAAAAATTAAACACACTCTAAGCATGTGTTAAATAGCGTCTAACCCTTAAACATGCCTTAGTCGTGTGTTTAAATATTATCAACCACAAATCTTGATTTTAAGCGTCTAACCATTATGACAATCTTTCATAACCAATCAGTTGATTGGTTATGAAAAATATCACAACATTAAACTAATCATTTTAGGCGTTTATCTTTAGACACTCTTGCTAAACAGGTGCCTTGTTTTTTGTAGTAACAGGGCGGAATGTTTATTTAAATTTAACTTTTGAACACGTTGCCTGCCACACGAGTATAGGTACATGGACGCGATAAAAAAGCATGAAAAATCTTACAGTGGCTGTTATTCGTTTGTATATGATTTTATTGTCTTCCTGCACTCGCCTCAAAAAGTTCTTTCTCTTCTCGTAGTACGCAGTCGAAGGTTTCGGAGGGTGCTCCCAGTGGCTGTCCACATTACCCTAGAATATAGGAAATTTAGACATAGATCTATAGAAAACGAATTCTGTTGATTGAAAATTAAATTGGATTCAGACCAATATCAACATTTTGTAGCTCGTAATGAAAGGCCTTGACAACTAGACTTTCTACTTCTTATCCTACTTCCTATCCTACTAATTCTACTTCCTACCCTACTAATCCTATCCTATCTAGTCCTACTTCCTATTAATATTATAAATGCGAAAGTGCTTTTGTTGGTTTGTCCTTCTTTCACGCAGTAACGGATCGACGTGATTTTTGGCATTGATATAGTTTATGGACCGAAGAGTAACATGGGCTTCTTACTATCCCTAAAAAAGGCACGGTTCCTGTGGGAACGCGGGTAGAAGCTAGTATTATACATGCGAAAGTTTGTGTATGTGTGTGTGTGTAAATGTTTCTTACCACGTTTACTAGGTGGTAGGACTGACTATTCTGCGAGTGTCCCAGACGGGCTGGTATACCACCGCTTTGTTCGTGAAGTCTGCCGCCAAGCAGTAATGTGTATGCATTACTGTGTTCCGGTTTCATGAGCAAAGTAGTCAGTGAAATTACAATTAATACCTAATATCTCAGGGTAACGAGCGCACTGCATGTGCCGCGCAAAATATGTTTCAAAGTTCTGAGTGTCACTGCAGTTGTGCTTACCACTAGGCAAACGACCAACTACTCTCGTTATCAACTAGTATAAAAAAACATGTATCAGGTATAATGTGGGCTCATGAGCGCTAGGAATGGAGCGCTGGAAGAAGTATGTCTAGCGTAGCGTTTTATTTTCTTCTAATATTATAATACCTATGTCCTATATGTAAGGGCGTTTGAATGGATCCACTGTTATAAATTATTATCTTAATTATTAGTATGTACCTATATAACATATGCATATTACATATACAAATTTATGAGAAACCTTTCTGAAAGTAATTCACCCGGCGCGGCGCCCAAGCATACACTTACTCTTGTGAAATGGTGTCGCTTTATTTCTGTCAGTAACTTAATATTTTCCGCGTAAATCCTAGCGATGCGTTGCCTCCAGTTCGGGAGATGGCGCATCATGTACGAAGGGTGCAGAGACGGTGGGGAAGTGTCCACTTTTGCGACGACATTCGGATACTGAAATTGTTGAATTGTGGAATTAACATCTCAAAAATATTTCACTTCAAGCGGGATTCAAACCTGCGTCTTCTTCTACGGAAGCAGCCCGGGTTGTAAGCCGAAAGTAAGTCAGTTTCAATAATTTAGTAAGTAGGTATACACAAAAGCAGCAGGCAAGGCTTCAACTATTTTGCTTTACATATTTTATATATACCTACAGTAAATAAATTTGTATTTTTATTAGTGATAATAAATGCGAAAGTGTGTTTGTAGCTTTCTTGGTTTCCTTCTTTCAAGCAGCAACGGAGTGACGAAACGCACGTGATTTTTGGTATATAGATATAGTTTGTGAACCGAAGAGAAACACAGGCTAATTTTTATCCCGGAAATAATGCCCAAAAAACGCGGGTGAAACCGCAGGCATAAGCTAGTAAAACTATAAAATAAACTTACTCTGTCAACATGTTTCTTCTTCTTCTTACATATTCGTCTCTCAATTACTTCCTCGTCTAATTCTGGAGGTGGTGATGAGTATTTCTTTCCTAAAACCGACTCTTTAGATTGCACTTTCTTTAAAATAGCACCAATCAGAGTCATTATTTAATTAAAAGCACGAATAGGTACAAGAATTTAGATACTTAAAATTAATGTTGATTTAAAGAAATTATTGGTAAGTACGTATAATTTTGACCGCGTGACTAAGTAAATAAGGCGATAAACAAATCTATGTAGCTTCATCAAAATTACTGTCATATCAGTGATTGGGGTACGGATAAAGGCCTGTTCAGATCTACCTTTTTAGGAGTAGGGAAATATTGAGCATTATTCTTGTATGAAGTTTCGCGCTCAGTCGGTTTTTCCTGCCACAGGCGAAAACAAATAACGCTTATGTAGGTCTGAAAGAATCCACTGCTCTATAGTGGAGCGTGCTTGACTACCACAGTTTCACAAAAAAACTGTGACTACATATTTACTGTGACTACACGTAAAAATTCAGTGGGTGAACAATCAATCATTCTTTTTATGTACCCTTAAGAAATTAATTTCTTTAAAATGAGACGAACTTCGAAATATATCCTATCCAATGAAACAAAGAATCATCAAAATCGTAATAAGTACGTAGTAAAAAGTTAGGCGTGGTCATTACTTCGTCATACATACGTGGTCGACTTGAGGAGGTCCTCTATTGGACCTTACCATACAGATGAACAACAAAGTGACAATCTATACCAATAAATGCAATTGAAATGGGTTTGTAATAGCAAGACAACAGCTTTTTACTAAATGCTTTTGAAAGTATATATTTTAGGTACCTATAACAAAAAGCAATTTTTTTTATCCGGTTCTTTGTTTCCTGCTAATCTTCCAAAAGCTGAATCAATTTTAACGGAACTTTAACTGGCAGACTTTGATTATTCTAATTTAAATTTTATGCTGGCAGATAGCTGATAAGGAGTAATTTAGGCTCTGTGGGCGAAGTCCGTGGTACCGCTAGTAACAAGTATAGTTAAACAAATTAAAAAACTCGACTGACCTAGCCAGTGTCACTCATCATGATACTTCAAGAATTCTAACGATACTTCCAAATCTGTTCAATCGGTGAAATAAAGAAAGTCACATATTTACATGAACCCTGAAAACATTACACTCCTTTTTTGGGCAGTCGTATAATAAAATAAATATATCACAATAAAACAGATTTTGAGTAGAAAGTGTTTATTGAAATACAATGCATTTGATAATAAATCTAAGCACTCGTGCAAAATACGTGAAATACAATAATACTGAGCCCATTATAGGGCCTCACAATCACTTGGAATAAGACTAGCATAAAGTTACAAATAGGGTCTGTTCCACACTCTTCTGACGAATGCTTAAAGGACTGCCCTTCTCATTGAGGTACTATAACCGAGAGATTTAAATATACTCTACTACCCTATTCCACAAAAATATCGTGATCTGTCCATTAACAAACATCAGCGCTCAGCGTATCAGAGCACGGGGAAACGGCGCGAGGCGGTGGCTTAGCCAATCAGAGTGCATTATGTCTAGACAAAAATGGTAGCATTTATTTCGTGCAAACCAAACGTCACTGCATCTCTAGAGGTTAGTTCCTCGATGCGAAAATGTACTGTTGCAAATATGTCTAGCGGGAATATTAATTATTATATATTAAATTAATTATATAAATGCGAAAGTGTGTTTGTTGGTTTATCCTTCTTTCACGCGACAACGGAGCATTGGATCGACGTGATTTTATGCATAGATATCGTTTATGGACCGGAGAATGGAATAGGCTACTTTTTTCCCGGAAAAACGCACAGTTCCTGTGGGAATCGCCGCGCGGTTGAAACCACGGGAAGTGTTAATATTACAGATTATTGAACGACTAATAGTTTATGTCACTGTCAACAACAAAGAGTAAATCTTTACACTCTTTGGATATGTCTGTGCTCTCTTCCCTCTCCGCTTTGATTGAACCAACATCGTTGTATTATATTTTGCTATCGAACGCTTATCAGTGATTAAGTGTAATCGTGTAATTAATTGTACTAGCATTTGCGTCGTAATTTATTGAAGAAATATTCGATTCAAAGTCCCTCTACCTCCGTTCTCTACAGCTCCACTCGGTCTTGTAAATCTCTGAAGAAATTAACAGGCAGAAGCTAGTTAGACTATAGGTCAAAGTTAGACAAACCTCAGGCAGGTATTTTTTTTAATAGTTATTAAAATACTTGACTTTTTTTTATCAGAAATTTGTGAAACAGACCATTTGGTTAATAATACCATAGTTAATTATACGATTATAATACTAAAAAAATATAAAGAGATCATAAATTTAGTATGCGTTATAGTATATTATTTATTCCTAAGTTAAATCACTACAGTTTTTGGAATAACAAAAAAAAGCAATTTAAAAAAAATAAATACATGACTAATAGTACAACTTTAGTAAAAAATATGAAATGAGGAATGTTTCGTATTTAAAAAGTTAAATAATGTATTTTTTTTATTTTCGACGGATTAGCCGGCTAAAGTACCTAAAGTACCAGTTAACATTGTTTATTAATACGTCTCACACAGTTTTGCGCTATTGTACTATCTCGACGATATTATCCACCTCTCTCTGTCGCCGGGCCTGTGTACATGGTGGTGGTTACTGCCGTTGCCTGAGGGCGGTGTGGGGGCGCGGGACGGCGGAGGTGTGGGGGCGGGCGAGGCGGGACGCGGGGCGGGGGGGCGCGCTCGCGTACGACAGGTACCGGTCCGACAGGTCCGGGGGCTCGAACTGGAACGGAAAGTACAATAGAAATAGAAAACAAGCAAAATCATTACTAAACAAGCAAAATCATTACTAAACCAGTAAAATCATTACTAAACAAGTAAAATTTCTTTAAAAAAGCGACGTAACGACTTCAGTGACTAACTACTGAACCGATGATGATTAAATTTCTATGGGACCAATCTGGAAGTATATTTTTTTAAATTCTTTTTGATAACGAGACGAGCTGGTCGTTTGCCAGATGGTAAGCATAACGCCGGCTCGTAACAATTGCAGAGTACTCAGAACTTTGAAACGCATTGGACGAGTGCGGCACTGCAGTGCGCTGGTTGTCCTGAGACATTAGGTATTAACACTCACAAGGCCAGTAATTTCACTGACTACTTTGCTCATCAAACCAGAATACAGTAATGCTTACATATTACTGCCGAATTGATAAGCTCCTCCATTTTTGGAGGTAAATATTTGTAGTTTAAAGAAATTAAAAAACACACTTTCACCTCCTGGCTCCATCATCAGACCCTCAGACGGTAGAAACCGGTTTATACCGGCCTGACCAGTAGGCTCTGGAGGCGCGTATGTGCGTGATCGTCGACTACGGAGAGAAACCGGTTTACACCGATGCCGATCGGTTTATACCGGCTCGGCCAGTGCTCAGCTTTGTCTCTGTACCGTTTCTTTAGTCGTGTGGTGGTAGTACTCACGTGCTTGGGCGGCGGCGGCGCGGTGGCTCGGTGGTGTGGCGCGGCCATGTTGTTGCCGGTGTACGCCACGCACTTGACCTGCCACTCGCCCAGCTGCTCGTTCCAGTGCACGTACTGATCTATCAAGGCCTGGAATATGGACATACATGTTTTTAGGGATGGAAACCTCTCCACGCGAGTTCAACTCGTACTTAGCCGGTTTTTTTTTTCAAATCTTTTACAACCAAAATGATCATCATCATCTTAAGAATTTACTAGCTAGTAGGACTAACGCTTCTGCGAGTGTCCGTCTGGGTTGATACCACGGCTTTGCTCGTGAATTCTGCCGCCAAGCAGTAATATTATTGTTACTGTCTTCCGGGTTGATGAGTAGAGTAGCCAGTGAAATTAGTGTTTCAAAGTTCCGAGTGGCACTGCAATTGTTATGGGCCGGCGTTATGCTTACCATCAGGCAAACGACCGGCTCGTCTTGTTACAAAATACCATAAAAAATAAATAAAAAATAAGTTATTTTTTTTATGACTATAGCAGTTCAATCATTAAAAAGGTTCTAAACTTTTCAATGCCTTAGACCTTACCTGGTACTCTTTAGGAATATAAGCATCCAGGACTAAGTCAGCCAGCTGTATCTCCCTCTTCAGCGCTCTCACGCTGTCTAGTATCCCCTCCATCTCCCTCTGCTGCTCTCTCTGCTGGTCTGCCAACTCCGCTTTAGCAGAGTTCAGGAGTTGCACCGCTCGTTTGAGCTTTCTAGTTTTAGCTGCATTCTCTTCTTGAAGGCTGGAGTAGCGCTCTTCTAAGTCTACTCTTTCGGCCTGGGAATAGAAGATAGAAGAATAAGGCGGGAAATGTATGAAGGCGAATCTATGGCGCTCAGAATGACTCGTGTGCCTAAGGCAATGACTTGTTTGCCTAAGGCAATGACTCTTGTGCCTAAGGCAATGAGTCGGGTGCCTAAGACAATGACTCATGTACCTAAAACAATAATTCGTCTGCCTAAAGCAATGAATTGTTTGCCTAAGACCATAACTCGTGTGCCTAAGACCATAACTCGTGTGCCTAAGACAATGACTCGTGTGCATACGGAAATGATTCGTGTGCCTACGACAATGACTCGTGTGCATACGGCAATGGATCGTATACTCGAGACAATGATCGTACTATGCCCCAGTTCCAGTTCCCTAGACAATACCTCAACTTCACCAGGCTCTATCTACTTCTCCACCCACCTCCTTCTTCTGCAGGTCCTGCTGCAGCCGCAGCTCGTTCTGCTTCCTCTGCTCCAGCTCCCTGCTGGCCTGCTCCAGCAGTTGCCGCTGCGTGTCCGCCTTGTCGAGCAGGTTCTCTCCGCCCACGAGGACCTTCGATTCCAGCCGCTGGAGCTTCTCCTTTAGCTCCTCTTGCTGTTTTCTGAAATCGATTTTAATTTTATTTGATAGTTGTTCTAGAGTAGAGTCCTGAGCGGAGCCAGGGATACAAGGATTGAATTTTTTTTCTGACTCATGATGTCACACATGATTTATTTACACTCCTTTTTACCATAGACTGCGAGAAAATAAATAGAAGTATATAGTATTTATATTTATCAAATTATAGCTCCACTAGCTTCTGCCCGCGGTTTTCACCCGCGTTCCCACAGGAACCGTACATTTATCGGGACAAAAACTAGCCTGTTACTCTCCGGTCCATAAACTATATCTATGCCAAAAATCACGTCGATCCTTTGCTCCGTTACTGCGTGAAAGAAGGACAAACCAATAAACCAATAAATGAACAAACCAACAAATGAACAAACCAACAAACACACTTTCGCATTTATAATATTAGTAAGTATGATTTTGCCAACTGGTACATCCAGTACGTTTTATTTATTATTTGTACATACATCGTTTAATTGGGATGTTGCAGTGAGTTTTAGTGAGTTTGATTCACTGTTACCGATGAACCAAACGCCCTTTTTCGAGTGGCATTGGGAAAAAATTACTTCAACAATAACTAACAGGGACCCAATACAATCAATTTTTTTTTTAATATTATAATAGTTGTCTTACTTAGTCCTCTGCAGTTCAGCCTTCTTTTCTTCCAGGACCTTGCGAGCCTGATATGCCTTCTCTTGGTTGATTTTCTCCTGGAATATAAAATAAAGCCTTTATCTTTCTCTAACCCAAAAAAATCTACCAGCTGTTAGGACTAACGCTTCTGTGGGTGCCCGCTTAAGACCAAGCAAGATGCTGGTCAAATTCTAACCTATATTAAATATAAAAAACCGGCCAAGTGCGAGTCGGACTCGCGCACCGGGGGTTCCGTACAAAATTGTAGGTTTGTAAATCGAATTATTTACATACCATCATAATCACTGGAATCGCTATTTAATGTAGGTAGGTAGGTACCTACTTTACGGTTTTGGGATTATTCCCTTTACTTGTGCTATAAGACATTGCTTCTTGTCAAATTTCATGATTTATTTATTTATTTATTTATTTTTAAGGAAAACCAACAGCTGTATTACAATAACTTATAAAACTAACATAACATTAGAAAGCCAATTATAGGTTCTCACGAATAGTAACAGAGAAAAATAAAAGGGTGAAAACTAAAATATAACAGTGGTGTAGAAAATTGTAATAGTAGTCCGACAGTCACAAAACTTATCAACCGTTATTAACCGTTATTAAACGGGCGCTAATGTTGCGCCAAAAAGAAATCTCTGCTCAGTCGCATCCTTGCTGAGGTGGCGCTGGTATGAAAGAGGTCAAGATCAGTGTGTTTACTCAGCTTATTAAAGTTGTCGCTCGCTCGCCATAAGTAAGAGTTTTGCCTGTAATTGGTTGAGACTACGGGAACATTTAACGGGGGATTAAATCTAATATTTTTAACTGGTACATTAAGCTTTATCTTACATGTTAGATCGGCACAGTCAATGATATTACTTGTAAGTTTCAAAAGAAATGTTAGGTCCGCGATCTCTCTTCTTTTTGAAAGTGGTAATAAATGAAATTTTTTGCAGAGGTTATGATAATTAGCAGATTCTAGGTCAATGGGAAGTACCCTATAGGTTTTGATTTCCGGTCTTGATAGACGAGACAGACTGATATACAGACGGACAAGTAAGTAAATTTTTGTAAGGACCATGCTGTTGGCGATGCTATATTTACAGCGTCACAGAACTATAACAACAAAGTTATTCTATAGGGGTTCCTCTATCGCTTTGAGGTATGGAACCCTAAAAAATAATGTAAGGAGACGAGGACATCGTTTGCCTGATGGTAAGCATAACACTAGCCCATAACAATTGCATTGCCACTCAGAACTTTGAAACACAAAGGGCTACACGGCACTGCAGTGCTCTCGCTACCCTGTGATATCAGGTATAAAGCCCAGTAATTTCGCTGACTTAAATACAACGTATCTCATAGTGTAATTATGATCATACCTTCTCTTCTCGTCTCATCTTACGTCGCAGTTTCTTCTCTTCGGGGTCGAGCGAGTCGAGGGAGGAAGAGAGCCCATCATCAGATAGCTCCTCTTCTTCTTCCGATATTTCCTCTTCTTCTTCTTCTTCCTCTTCCACTGCAAGGAAAGAATAGCGTGTGATATTATGATGTTAGGAAAACGTTAAAATATTTTTGTCGTTTCGGAGATAAACCGAAACAAACAGACAGACAAAACTTTCAAAAATTATTGTTTTGTTATATGTACCGTAATATACTTTCATATGCATTTGGTAAAAAGCTGTTATTTTGATATTACAAACAGACACTTCAATTTTATTCATTTGTATAGATTTAATAATATTAAATAAATTAAAAATAATTACCATTATTGCTGTCTTCAAGTTGTTTCTTGAGCTGATCGATTTCTTGTTGGAATCTGAAACAGGTACAAAATAAACTCTTTTTCATTACCGGTGAAGTTTTTTTAGAAGGTAGGTACAGACTACAGTGCCACAATCATAACTTAGCGATGGCGATTTGAGGAACTAAACCAACTGGAAGGTAACGGAACATAATGTTGGCAGATCAAAAGCAGATAATTTGCACATAACTGGGATGTTGCATGAAACACAAAATACATAATTTTTAACGTTTTATATATTTACGTTAAAATAGTATTCGTTCCATAAACCAGTATTCGAATTGAGAGATGTGAATATTCGCTTCACATTGAAGAAAGTAGATTCGGTTTCATTTCGTTTTCGAAAAAATTAAGAACTACCCTATCTCTAATTTCCAATTCAAATTCAAACTTAAAATGCTTTATTCATATAGGCCCCAATGGACCCACCAGCACAGCAACCATAAAGGTTAAAATAAATGACTCCAACAGCGGGCCTCTGCAACATTCGTCTACCCGAATCACAGACTAGAACTACTAGAACTAGAACTATTACTTTATCAGAATATAATGATAAGGACATCAACAGATTCAATCCGTGCGCAAAGTCAACGAACCTTCCAGAAACCCACCGTGCCGTTCCAAATTGGTATAGGCCGAGCAAGAAGAAAGCTAAGAAACTCGACTCGGCATTCTTTTTAACAATAGTTTTTACAATGCTTCTAATGCTATCAAACAATTATATTAGTTATTAATTTAAATTTTTAACCATTCGGACTGTCAATTTTATTTGACAGCTGCTTACCGGCTAACAATCTCGTGTTCGTTTTCAATACCAAACTGATTAAAACTAGTCTTCGTGTGGAAAGAGTTGTCAAGAGTTTTCACTTCTTTTTCTTTTTGTAAGAACTTCTTGCCTCAAAAACGTTCGTGACTTTGGTTGCTTTGCAGTTGGCTACATTTTTTTAATCTCTAGGGGAGGGCAGCTGCCCCTCCCTGACCCCCCCCCCCCCGCCGCGACGCCCTTGGTGACCGCTGGTTTTAATCGGTTTGGAATTGAAAACGAACACGAGATTGTTAGCCGGTAAGGCCCCCGGTTTGCCCGCTAGTTACCTGGTGAGCAGCGCGTCTCCTGGCTCGCTGTTCACGTGCGTCTTGTTCTCAATATTCTTCGCTCGGTTCGCGTACCGCAGCGTGCTGATAGTTTCAACGTAGTTCGTGTCCGCTGGACCTACCGTTGCTATCTACAGATAAATACAATCACGTTCCTTTATTTTATCCTACTAATCCTACTTCCTACTAATATTATAAATGCGAAAGTGTATTTGTTGGTTTATCCTTCTTTCACGCCGTAAGGGAGCAACGGATTGACGTGATTTGTAGCATAGATATAGTTTATGGACCGGGGAGTAACATAGGCTACTTTTTATCCCGTTAAAATGCACCGTTCCTGTGGGAACGCGGGTGAAAACTACGGTCAGAAGCTAGTGTATAACATAAAGAAGTATTAGGCATAGAGCCTAGTGTTGAGTGAAAACAACAATCGTGGTATGTCTATGGTCCGCACATTAGCGTGAGGACCGAATTGGGCAGTGATTATCAGTCAAACTCACCATGACAGTCTTGGAGTTCCCGCCCAGGGAGTCCTGAAGCAGCCTCGTCAGCTTCGAGTTCCTGTACGGGATGTGGGTCGACTTCCCGTCCACCAGGGCTGATATGACATTCCCCAACACTGAGAGCGACTGATTGATCTTGGTAGCTTCCTTAAGACGAGTGCCGGTGGCATGCGTCTTGCTTTGGCGTTCTGAACCCTGCGGGTTATTATTTTTATTCAATTCCTTTTTGTGAAAACATTTTTTTTTATAATGTTGGATAACAATTTGTTTGTGGTAGGACTAACTCTTCTGCGAGTGTCCGTCTGGGCTGGTACCACTGCTTTACTCGTGAAGATGCCACCAAGCAGGAATGTGCAAGCATGACCGTGTTCCAGTTTGATGTGCAGAGTAGCCAGTGAAATTACTGGGCTTATGAGACTTAATACCTAATGTCTCAGGGTAACGAGCGCACTGCAGTTCCGCGCAGGCCTTTTTGTTTCAAAGTTCTAAGTGGCACTGCCATTTTTATGGGTCGGAGTAATGCTGACTATCAGGCAAACGACCAGCTTCACTTGTTACCAAACAGCATAAAAAATGAAAAAAAAAAATTATAATGTATGTTTGAGAGTGCGTATAAACTGATGAACTGAACAATATTATTCTATATAATACAATCACACAACATACAAGTTAAATCAGCAACGAAATTTTCACTCGTGTTCACTCCAAGTCTGAATATAGAACTTACCGCCAAATCGACAAGGTGCAGTTTCCCCATCTTCACGTGCATCTTCCCGTCCGCTCCCTTCTTGCTGCTCTCCACGGTGATGGAGAATATGGCGTGCGAGCGAGAGCTCTCAGTATTCATGGCGGTGGCACCGATGTGACGGTTTTTGTTCCCGACCGCCATTATCTTCTCCAATTCATCCGCATTGTGAACTACGTAGCCTGGAAATTGAAATGTTGACTACATTGTTCTATGTTGTCAATCATGACAGTCAAATCGAAAAAACTGGAAATATCGGAAACTCAAATCAAATAATATACATGGTAAATATCCCGTTTTTAATGATAATTTTCAAAGAACTGGAAATCGAACACTGGAAACGTCAAAAATGGGAGACAAAGTCGGGCGTAACTATTGAGCGCTAAAACACCCAATACAAATTGTGCAGAACATGTGACGTCACTTGTTCTGCGCGGGCCGTGAAGTCTGGCGCGTTTACTGAGCGCTAAAACGGTACACACAAATTTCTCATAGTAAGTATGGAACGTCACATACAATGCGCGGGCCGTAAAGCTGTACTAAAACGTAGATTTTGTTTCATCAATGGAGACACTCGTACGAGTAGAAGAAGGTAATTAGTTTACCAGTGAGATCCTTCACAAAGACGCCGATGTCCGGCCGCTCTTTCACCTCGAGGCTCTGGTGCGGGTTGTTGCCGAGCAGATCGCGAACCTCCTCGTTATATATCTCCAGATACGTGACACATACGAGGAACCTGGAATCACATAAAATTTAATTAATTTGGCATCAGGAAGTCTACCACCATCACTTAGAGCAGTATTATTATTAGTAAGGTTAAAATAATAGTGCTCTAAAAGATGGTGATAGGCCTCTTATACAGGGTGTATTTTTGAGAAGGGACAGTAAGTGTAGGAGCTTGATGGTAAACATAACGCCGCCAGCCCATAACAATTGCAGTGTCCCTAACACAGTTGTGGTCACTAGGGACTTTGAACCACAAAGACCTGCGCGGCACTGCATTGCTCTCATTACCCTACTACGCTACTATACATAGGTACTTCGGAGAGCACGTTAAAGCCGTCGCTCTCAGTTGTTGTCGTAAGAAAAGAGGTCGTGAGGCGTTTAGGGGGACAGTCGTACCGAAGTACGACCCCCTCCCGTGAGATTTGTCTCACCCAATCTCACGTGGGAGATAGGGGGTCTCAGTGAACATCAAGTAATTTTTTTTTTACTATCTAGACAACTGGGTTAAATTAAGTAAAATATGTTTCTCCACTAAAATATGGCTAAATGCTACAGAATAATATTTATTGTGGTTAGGGCGAAAGAAACAAAGTAGCACAGATACCCCTTTGATTGTTTAGCCGTCACCAGCCAGCCAAACGCTGCGGCTTATTAAAATCAAGCTCAGAAAAATTACGCATTTCGAAAAATCTTACGTGAGATTAGATGGGTTAGGGGTTCCGAGCCAAATCTCACGATATCTCACCAAGGTGGGAGCAGGGTTTGAAAAATCACCACAATCGCCTCGTAATTAATGGACGCCCCCTAACAGTCGCCTGAAGACATCTGACGTGCATGGTCTAGGCACGTCAGTTGTCTTCGGGCGGTTTAAAACCCTGAAATCAGCAGGGCTAACATGCGCGCCACGACAAAATTTTGTCTACTGTTTTGTCTCGCTCTTTCTCTCGCGAACATGAGACAAAAGCACGACATAAGCATCGAGAAAATTTTGTCACGGTGCGCATGTTAGCCCTGCAGGGATGTTGACACGACTAACCGAGAAGAAAGGCAGGATCCTTGAAGAGTTCCATTTTAGCTCAAGGGTACTGGGTGGGGCTTGGCTTCTAATGCAGTACAAACCTCTTAGGCTGTCGGAATACGGAGTCAGGAGATATTAGCCCCGGAGGCGCACACGAATGCATGCGATTGAATTGGACCCTAATCTATCTAAAGCTACTTCACACAGGCGTAAACTGGGTGTTCATGGAAGATAATGTTGCCTGGTACCAAAGCCTACATCATCTTCAGAAGAACAAGAAACTCGACGATGTATAGTGATGATAACCCTTACGATACTTACTTCTCATCATCACTCGCGTCAGCAATATGCGCGAAGACGTGCGCGAATGAGTTCGGTATGATCCCTCGCAGCTGCGGTGCGGAGCTGCTCCCAGCCATGGTGAAAGTCTTGCCCGTCCCCGTCTGACCGTACGCGAAGATCGTGCCATTGTAGCCTTTCAGAACCTCTTCCACTATCGGTCTTGCTGTTTGGACGTATATATCCATCTGTAACAACAGAAGGTTTTATTTGATCACTAGGTATAACCGCTTTATTTTGTCCTTGGACTGTAAGCTACATCTCTGCATTAAGGATTAATCAGTTTAGAATTTTAAGCATTAAATATTTCTGTAACAAGAGAAATAGGGTTTGTTTTAATACACCATCGTGATATCTTCCTAATCAGTACCAAGCTCAACTCCGAAGGTTTATGTAGTAGGCACTGTTCTCACCTGTGCCAATGGTTCAGCTAAATATCTCCTTCAGGCATAGGAGATCACTGAAAAACGAGCCAAAATGCTCATTGGAAGTAATACGCTGGTTGACGCCAGGGCCAGAGCATCAAGGTTGCCAGTCTTTCTGTCTTCTACAGAATACATCTTGTAGAGCGTGCAATGGTACTCGGTAATTTAGTTACCTCATCCCCATTCAATTCGTCCGACGACTAGACGTACTTTACTGTTATCCATTTATTAATGTCATACCTCCAGTGGCGTATTTTAGGATTCAACGCCCTGGGCCTGCAGGTCCCGCCGCCCTTTTTTGACAATTTTAAACTGAATCGAAAGAGACAAAACACAGTTTAACACTGTTCATAAGAGCCTTACCTAGTTAGATAGTATTTTTTAAATTTCTTCGGCTTGCACCGCCCCTATAGCAGCCTGCCGCCCCGGGCCATGGCTCTTCTGGCCCTAGGGTAAATACGCCCCTGCATACCTCCGCACTAACCCTTGCTTCGGCCTTCATCTTGCGGACAGCTAAAGAGTATAATGCTTCACTGACTCCTTTGCTCATCAAACCGGAACACAATAAAGCATGCACATCATTGCATGGCGGATGACTACACGAAGTGGTAGAACCCATCCAAACGGACACTCGTAGAAGATTTAGTCCAACAAACTGGTACTTACAACATGGAGAAGCTAACTCGATGACTTACATGCAACGGGACTGATAGGTGTGCACTAAAAAAAGCGCAAGTTCTTCCTTGCCTGTATGGTTCTTGTACTTCCTAATATTCCCTACATTCAGGAAATCCTAGTTAGAGGTCAGGCTTTGCGAAATAAAAGAAGCAACAACAAAAAACATTTATGAAAAGGTAACTACCACTTTAGAGCGCATTTAGCTGTGTTTACAATTGTGTGATACGTATAATTAAACAAGCCTATTCAGTATTAAAAATAAGATACTGAATGTTTAAGTTTATGTTGATCGGATACCGTTTACAGAAATTCGATACATAGGTATGTAAGGTTATACACGTACGTCTTTGTTATTAACTAACTAACTAACCAACAATTTTTTCTTTTCTGAGTTGGAAATAAGAGATAGGAAAAATGTTTATTTCTTTGTTAAGGAAAATAAGTAGAATTGTCTTCTATTGTCTAGCGCTCGTGTTTGTAGCTACCTAGTTGCTACCTATATACGCGGTAGGTATTTTATGTCTACATTTATCTAACAATGACGCAAAAACGTTTCTTTGTGTGGCAAAAAAGTGCAAGTTTCTTGCTCTTTTGCTTGATCGGTCTGTACCTACTTTGAACAGGCACTTAGTGGAATGGCCTTCTGTCAAAGAACTTTAATCAAGGGGCACAGAACTTGGACAAGGTCTTTGATGAATGGAATATCGGCTTTATCTAGCCGCTATAAGATCACGGAATAGAGTTTTTAGATTCCGTGTATAAGATAGTAATGCCCATTTTCACCAACGACGAATAAGGCAACACCTAACTAAGTAACTCCTAATGAAAGCAAAGTCCTAATAAAGTACCTATAAACCGTGAGAACTCTTCTAAAGATTGGTGAAATGTTTTTTTGCCCTAGGCATCTCCTAAGTGTTTACGCATTCGATTTAGGCGTCGGATTTAGGGTTGGTGAAAACGGTTATTAATTATCAGTAATGCCTGCTCCACACGTTGGCCCCAACGTCGGTCCCAATGACACTCGCCCAATGTGTGGATCTAGTAAATAGCATTAGCCCCAACGTTGGCGCGAGCCTTCGCAGTGCTATTTTCTAGATCCACACGTTGGAGAGTGACATTGGGACTGACGTTGGAGCCGGCCTTAGGGTCTAAATTCTAGAGGACCTAGGGCCAAGAAGAACCTTTTCGAGGTTTACCTATGCTATTATAGTAGGTAATCAACCATTAGTATGTTTTTGTAAATAAATAAATAGTTCTGTTTGCAATTCTCAGGACAATATTTGTACTAAAGAGCATTTTTTGGAAAATCTACGAGAAAAGTCGGAAAAAATCAGTAAATTTTATAAGAAAAACAAAACTTAATTTCATTGACGAGGCATTTCTGTTGTCACTGTCAAAAATAATTCATTACATGAAATCAGAGATGCTGTCACTGTCAAAACAAAAAGCTACCAGTGCGCAGCCGGGACAGATCGCTAGAAATAAATACAATATTTATATGAGGGTAGTGTGATATTTATGCCAAAAAATATGATGGTATAAACACTTTGTTTCATGTTTTTCGTAGATTCATCAAATAACGTTTGCAGTTTCTTTGTCTCGCGCCTCGGCCAAGGCTGCAGACCGTTCCTTCAGGTGCATTTAATCAATACTACTAACATGCGCACTGCACACCCACACACTATACTCGTCTAGGCAGTACCAAAGGTTTCAACATACGGCGGTGTTTTGTGTTTTTTTTAATTGATCCTATATTTTTATATAGATAAAGAGGATAGCAAACGATAGCCCATTACAAATAATAAGTTTTTTCCTGACAATAAGCTCACGTTTAACCTCAATCTTGCCTGATGGTAAGCGGCGATGCGGTTGACGATGTAGCACCTTTGCCTATAAGGTTTACTTTAGTATAAAACTATAATTTTATTAGATAACTATCTGCTGCCCGTTGTTTCACCCGCGCGGAGTTATTGGATTTCATGGGTTTTATTTTATTGCACGGAACTCTATTTCTTTTTCCAAAATCAAAGTAGCCTAAGTTACTCCAAATAAATTTCAGTGAAAGTCCCGTCAAAATCGGTCCAGCCGTTTCGGAGATTACCCGGAACAAACAGATAGACAAACAAACATTTTAAAAATTGTGTTTTACTTTCATATGAATTTAGTAAAAAGCTGTTATTTTGATATTACAAACAGACACTTCAATTTTATTTATTTGTATGTATAGACATGAAACAAAAATGTATCAAAAAGGCAAAACATAAAATTAACTTTGTAACCCAAATAACATCAATGGATGTACTTAATTGTTTTAGTCCTACTATCTCAGAGGTCAAATGTTAACTTTACAACTGTACTCTCAACACCTCCATGACTGTAATATAAATAATTATTGTGATTTCGATAAAGTATCGAGTTCAAATGAAAACAAAATATTAATTTTGCAAAACAAAATATTTTTGTGCGTAAAATGTGTCTTCTTAATTATTTTTTTTGTAGCTAATAAACTGACAGTACATTTGTTTTACTACTGATTGCTTAACCAAGTATGTACTCAAACGGTAACCCGAATCATTAGATTTTTTACTAGGTGGTAGGATCTGCGAGTGTCCGTCTGGGTGGGTACCACCGCTTTGCTCGTGTAGTCTGCCACCAAGCAGTAGTGTGCAAGCATTACTGTGTTCCGGTTTGATGAGCCAAGTAGTTAGTGGAATTACCGGCCTTATATACCTTATATACTGGACTTAATATACCTAATGTCTCAGGGTAACAAGGGCACTGCAGTGCCGCGCAGGCCTTTGTGTTGCAAGTTCTGAATAGCACTGCAATTGTTACGGACTGGCATTATGCTTACCATCAGGCAAACGGGTTAAGGTATTTCAATAGCTGCTGCACGCGGATTCACCCGCGTGGAGATTCCCTTGGGAACAGTGCCATTTTTTTTTAATTTGTCCTTCTTTAATGGTTAAAGCAAGACAGACCAAGAAACCAACAAACACACATACTTTTTAAAATATTATAGAAATAAGCTTCTGCCCGCGGTTTTCACCAGCGTTCTCACCGGAACCGTGCATTTTCCAGGATAAAAAGTAGCCTATGTTACTCTCTAGTCCATAAACTATATATAAGTATGCCAAAAAGCAAGTTGATCCGATGCTCCGTTGCTGCGTGAAATAAGGACAGAACAAAAAATGTTCAAGTATGATTAAAATTAAAAATAAAAGTAAATTAAGTAGCACGAGCGTTGGAAATTATTTTCAAAAATCTAAATTTGAAATTTTAACAAAGCATTGCGTGAATATTTTTCCCGAGCTCGGGTACTGCCACCACAGCCCATACATCATGTATCTAGGTTAAATTGGGGAGGAGTCGGAGGCTGCGATCGATGCAGACTTGCGCACTGGCGGCGGGAAACTAGGACAGACGCAATGCCGATGTTCCGATAAGTATTTTGTAGATGGCCAGTATTTGTGATGTATTTTGTTATTTGTATATTTTATAATCTTTGGCACGACAAATATTTTGTAAATGCATATATTTAGGATACTAACCATGTTACCACAAAAAACAACTTTTAGACGCCTGTTTAGCCAGAGCTTTACGGTCTTACCACAAACACACTTTAAACCTGTGTTAAACAATGTTTAACTCCTGAACATACCTTAGTCACGTGTGTAACCGTTGTCTAACTCAATTCTTTTTTGACATTTCTATAGTCATTGTGTAGCTAAACGGGCGTCTAGATGTGTCTATTTTTGTGGTAACACGGTAAGTGTCTAAAGTAAGTTACGTCTAAAATAATTAGTAATGTCACAACATAATGGAGTTAGACAAGGTTTAGTCACTACTTACTTAAATTAAGATTTGTGGTTGTTCCTTTACTACACGGGACTATGACATGTTTAGGAGTTAGACGCTGTTTAACACATGTTTAGGGTTTACATTTTTTGTGATAAGACCCCTGAATGGCAGGCAGGTATTTAGACCATTTTTGTACTTTGTTTGGCGTTTTACTATGGCGGAATAATTAAAATCTTTTTTAAGGCAACTTTTTCAGATTTAACAAGATAAAATACTTACCCCTTTTTGAAGAGGCAGTTGTTCAGCAGTGGATTTTTTCCAGCTGATGATAATGATGATGATTATGAAAGACGATTTTGACGAACAGCCAACCCAATTCTACTAAACTATAGTTTAAAAGTGACATTGGTTTCGTCGCTATATGATAACTTTGGTGAATAGGTACCATATGAAAATTAACAATGACGATGACCGCCGTTGCCTGCATAGACAATTGTGTTATAAAATACCGAAAGTATGAATAAATCAAATTTTTTAAACCGTTTGTGTAGAAGAATTGGGGCCACAGGTGGTGTCGTATGACTAACTGTTCTGGATCATTCGTTCCACTCAATCCACGACGCGCGGAGCTATGGTGAATGCTCGTATATGAGGGCTCTAAAAATGAGAATTCAGAGCGAAATGGATTGTATCGGCCACACACGATGAGTTAGAACGTTGGATTTGGAACGTTTTGTCCGTTTGGATATCCAATATTCCTATCATTCAACGTAATCCATCTCAGATATGCCACAAACGGACGGTTGCTGGCGTGGAATGTCGTGGATTGGAGCGCCGTGTATGGCGGCTCTTGGGCTAGACTCTTCGCCTACGAAACCATACAAAGAAATAACATTTGGGGTCTTGCCACAAAAAAATTAAACACACGTTAAACCTGTGTTAAACATTGTTTAACTGCTAAACATGCCTTAGTTGCGTGTTTATATATGAGCAACCACAAATCTTGATTTAAGTAGTGTTTAACCGTAGTCTAAGTACTATACGTATTCTGTTTTGACATTTCTAATCATGTTAGACGTTTATCTTTAGACACTGCCTAGCTAAATATGGCGTCTAAAAATGGTTTTTTGTGGTAACACAGTTGATATTTCACAATTCGAAAAAACTGGTTATAACTCCTTTGATATTTATCAAAGAAACCAATTGTAAAGCAAGCATTATCAAGCAAACAAAGAAGGCAAATTCCCAATGGAATTTTCCAGATGGAAATAAAAGAAATACAAAAGTTCTCCAGTTAAGGACAATATAGCAAAACGTGATCCATCTTAAAAATACGAAGTCATTTAAATTTTTCCAACTTACCTAAATAAATTAATTGTTGGTGAGTAAATTGCGTTCTTTTTAAGCGACGAAAAAACGGAGGAGATTCACATATCGACCATATAATTTGTTAGCACAATGTATGACTATTAGCTTCTGCCCGCAGCTTTCACCCGCGTTCCCACAGGAACCGTGGATTTTCCGGCATAAAAAGTAGCTTATGTTACTCACCGGTCCATTATTATGTCTTTCTAATATTATAAATGCGAAAGTGTTTGTACGTTTGTTGGTTTGTCCTTCTTTCACGCAGCAACGGAGCAACGTATCGACGTGATTTTTGGCATAGATATAGTTAATGGACCGGAAAGTAACATAGGCTACTTTTTATCCCAAAAATACATGGATCCTGTGGGAACGCGGGTGAAACCGCGGGCATAAGCTAGTACAATGTAAATGGGAATGACATTAGCTCACGAAATCTACCAATTTAAAGACACTGTTTATAAGTTGTTTTTTGTGGTAACACGGTATGGATCTTATTAATAAACAGTATTAAACGGTTGAATAGTAAAACTATTGTTAACTGCAGTTTTGGGATCTTACCACAAAAAAATTAAACATTCGTTATACCTGTATTAATCACTGTTAACGCTTAAACATGCCTTAGTCGCGCGATTAAATATGAGCAACCACAAATCCTGATTTAATTAGTGTCTAACCATGTTGTCTAACACAATTCTGTTGTGACATTTCTAATCATTTTTGACGTTTATCTTTAAATGCTGTCTAGCTAAACAGGCGACTAAAAATTTTGTGGTAACACTATTAGTGTTTCGATCCAGTTTAAAATTGTCAAAGAACAACAAAGACAAAACATATTATAGGTACCTACCGCGTTACCACAAAAAAACACTTTTAGATGCCTGCTTAGCTAGACAGTGTCTAAAGATATACGTCTAAAATGATTAGAAATGTCACCACAGAATTAAGTTTCACAACGGTTAGACACTACTTAAATCAGGATTTATGGTTGCTCATATTTAAACGCGCGACTAAGGCTTGTTTAGTCCATAATCACATATTATAACACGTAGAGGAACCCTATAAACATTAGTAGTCTCCAAATTGGGTGTGTTTTCCCCCATTTTGGGAAAGGAAAACTTTTGGGGAAAAGTTTGAGGAAAAAAATCTTTTGCGGAACATTTGGAGCAACCACGATGTTGGGGAAAAGAAACAACATTGCCTTTTTCTAACGCCATCCAGCGGCGCAAGTACGGAAGTCGGTTCGATAAATTTGTCGAATCGAAACACTCGATAAATTTATCGAATGTTGCGCTATGTCGTAAAAACAAACTGAGGAATAGGATGGACGGAAGCATAACAGCAGGTATCTACATAAATCATGAGAGTGCGGCACAATCTCAAAACTGGAGATTGCTCAAAATTCGAACCAAACTAAAATGCATACGAAAATCAAATCAGATGATACATATAAAATGAAAATAATGTATTGGAAGCTTTTACAGCATTATTTTCTGATTAAACGTATTCTATTACTACTAGTTACCCTATTATTTGATTACAATGCCGCCAAAATACCAATTTGGAACGGCTCGGTTGGATTCTGGAAGGTTCGTTGACTTTGAATCGGGTCTGTTCATGTTTTTGTCATTTATTATGTTCTGATAAAGACAGCATTAGTTTTATTCTGTGATTCGGGTCACTGGATACCATCACCTACACTATCCTTTTCAATCACGTACAAACATGGTCAAGTCATGAAATAGTCAAGCTCTAAATTATGGAGTAGGTATATTTCTACACAAAAACAAACAAAGCGTAAGACAAGAGAGCTGCCCCTTACAATGCCGAAGATTAAACGAAAGAAAACTTGGATATGTAGGCTAGCTAAATCATAGATTGATTCGTCAATAACCGCCAATATTACCTATCTAATAATAGTGTATAGCCGGTACATTCAACTATCCATGGCTGCAATATATCGCTTATTTGTTCACAGAGTAAATTGAAATCCCTCTCAATGGGCGCCGGATCGATGAGGTCCACGAAATTCAAAATGGCGGATGCAAAGCAGTTTACAAAATGGCCGCCGTTAGAGACAAAGCAAATGCATTATGTTATTACTGTATCGTGATTATAAATGATGTGTTGGAACAGGACGCGAGATGACTTATGATAATATGCAAGCGAGATAACAGATACTCTAACATCCTTGGATACTCTTAGGATAATTTTATAAAATTGTGTTCTTTGTACCGATTGAAGACCGAATTGCCGAATAAATATGCTTTTATAGTTGTACCAGGTTAAAAAACAAAATTAAGTAATGTGAACGTTGTAATCGAAAAAGAATTAAATAATTTTCTTGAAAAACCCCTCGACTAAAAGGGAAAGTAACGAAAGATAGGTTCATCACCTGGATAAAATTATCCAATAGAATAAAAAAGTTAGTCTATACCTCATAGAGAAACTACTTTGTTTTAGGATCGTCATATAATTTTTTTCTATCGAGAATTTTTTTTATTTGGTTTACCGAGACGAGCTGGTCTTTTGCCTGATGGTAAGCATAACGCCGGCCCATAACAATTGCAGTGCCACTCAGAACTTTTAAACACAGGCCTCCCGCGGCACTGCAGTGCGCTCGTTACCCTGAGACATTAGGTATTAAGTCTCATAAGCCCAGTAATTTAACCGGCTACTCTGCTCATCAAACCGGAACACAGTAATGCTAGCACATTACTGCTTGGCGGCAGACTTCACGAGCAAAGCGGTGGTAACAACCCAGACGGACACTTGCAGAAGAGTTAGTCCTACTACTAACAAAATACTAAATAATACTAATCAGTAAAATACGCTAAACTTATGTACCTATTCCACTTCTCGCTCGTCGGGCCTATTCGAATCCGCGACCTAGATTCGCTGACCTGCTATATAGGTCGCTGGCAGACGTCATCACGGACGAGGCACCCGGCTCCGTGCCGATATGACCCAGTTGCATATACTTTGACCGGGTCGTTTTTAATAACGATGTGTTTCGTGAAAAGTGGGTCAGCTTAGCACCTAGCTACTTAGGTTAAGATTCAGAGATTTAAGGCGTATACTGCAGCTAAATAGCTTCACTTAAAAGATTTTTTAGCATAATCAGATGAGCTTCAGGCACTGGAAAAAATATATGTCATTATTCATCATTTTACCGATAATCTTGTTGTAATCAAAACAAGTTTCTAACAAATTTACTCGATAAAAAAAATGACAAGTTAACTCTAAAAATAAGTGTGGAATGAAATATCTTTGTTGTTTATAAATGTATATCGAAAAAATTTACAATACTTACGTATTATAATAATGGCCAAAAACTTAGTTGTGATATATTTTCGATTAGGCATCTAGTGAAGAAATCACGGTTTTTAGGATTTTTACTCAATTTTTACGCGCGCGCGGCCTTTTTTCTCTTTTACATCAATGCAAACCGACAGTATGTGTAAAGAGGGACAGAATGACAAATGTCATTAACTCAGGATAGCGCGCCGTAAGCGTGGAATTTGCTTGCAAATGTCAAAATTTTATAGAAATTACAATTGTCTAGTTCTCAACTGTTTAGCTTGGCAGCTAGCTAACTGAGAACTAGCTAGCCTTTAAAGAGAATATTGTCAATCAAGGTGTTAGTGAAGGTGTATTGGCTAACTCTTCTACGAGTGGCCGTCTGGGTGGGTACGACTGATTTGCTCTTGTTGTCTGCCGCCAATCAGTAATGTGCAAGCATTAGATGTGTTCCGGTTTTATGTAGAATAAAGTCAGTAAAATTACTGGGCTTAGGAGATTCAGGCCCGTACCTACTACACGAGCAATTCTCTCGCCCCGAGTAGCCGCTAGGGAAAGCTATCGCAAATCATCATACTATACACGATTTTACTAAGTGGTAGGACTAACTCTTCTGCGAGTGTCCGTCTGGGTTGGTATACCACCTCATTGCTCGTGAAGTCTGCCACCAAGCAGTAATATTGTTGTTATTGTGTTCCGGTTTGATGAACAGAGTAGCCAGTAAAATTACCGGGCTTATGAGACTTAATACCTAATGTCTCAGGGTAACGAGTACACTACAGTCCCTTGCAGGCTTTTGCGTTTCAAAATTGTGTCACTACCATTGTTTTGGGCCGGTGTTATGCTTACCATCAGGCAAACGAGCAACTCGTCTAGTTATCAATAGTTTAAAAAACACTATTGCTTGGCGGCAGACTGCACGAGCAAGCGGTAAATATTTTACGAATCTTGCCTACTACCCGTTATAGGTCAATACGGGTGTGTCAAATAGGTCAACAGAGACATCAGGGGCATTGCATACTTCGTCGTTATTACACCTTGTTGACTAGGCGTGGTCACTCCAAGTGGGCCATTGCCCAGTGAAAAGTAGAGCAGAGGCGCCAATTGTTTGCGCGCTGCATGGAATCGATCCACCGCGCCCAAGGTGCATGTAGCTATGGGTATATGAGGCGAGTGGCAGGGAGGTTCCCCCAGGGTGGGTCTAATAGGCAGCCTCGTTTCGAATGTCATTGTACCTATGTATGCTCTGAATGTTTTTTATACTAACGTAGTAGTCAGTGATATTGGGCTTATGAGATTTAATATATAATGTTTCAGGGTAACGAGCGATACTGCAGAGCCGCGCACGCCTTTGTGTTTTAAAGTTCATAGTGGCACTGCATTTGTTATGAACTGGGAAAACGAACCGGTCGTCTCAATAACAAATAGTATTTAAAAAATAACATTACTAAGTTAGCATACTAGAATGGTTAGTAGTATACCAGAGTAGTTACTCTGGTGTATAAAAAACATCATCAATATGTTTAGCTAATCTACGAAGACAATAAAGTAAGTAAGTACTTAGACATAATCTTGTAAGAGGCGTTAAACTGGATCACAAATGAAAAAAGTGTCCTTCGTGGCTCCTTTACATGACTCGCGTCTTTATTAACGTGTTACGCATCTGTGCGTTAGATATCTTTGATAAACACGATATCTCATCATTTTACATAACGAGAAGAGTTCTTTGCGCTGCATGTTAGCACCGGTAAATATAAAGAGATATAATTATATATATATATCTAACTTTAGCCCGGCTGGAAGTCTTTTCGGCATCTATAGTGATGCGGAAGAGAATCAATCTATATCTACAATTACCGATAAGTCTAGGTAATATCTAAACTAGGTAAAATATATATAGGATAATCCATGGTTCCTCGCGGGAGTCCTACCAGCACGTGGTTCAGTATACGAACAAATGAGTCATGTAATATCAAAGGCGGCAATATCTACGATAGTATTTATCTGTGGACATAATTTGTATCAAGAAATTCATTGGACATCAAATACGACATTGGACATCAAAAACAAAACACTATAATAAATATGAAGTTTGTAACAATTACACGGCAATATCCCATACAAAACACATGACGTTTGTAACCACTTTCTCATTTTCTACTAAATCTACCAGAGTGGATATTACCGCCTTTGATATTAGAGGACTCAAATATGCCACATTCCCCTGTCTATCTGTTTAAGATATTGCTATACCTACTCAGCTATGGGTTGGAGGCAAAGTGGGGAGATGGAACAGGGAGAAGAGGGGAAGCCATGATTGGATTCGAGCAGACAGCACAATTTTGAAATTTGCTATTGATTCCTGTTTGATTGACTGGAGAAACTTTATTTCGATGGTAATCAGAACACGTATTCTTTAAAGTATAGCTTAATTAAGTCAGGATCTAACAGGTAACATGATTGTTATACATTTTCCATTATCAACCAATAAAACTCTAAATGTTAATTTTGTTAACTCGTGCTTAGCGCAGTCGGTAGGATACACGATGAAACGTTTTAATCGCAATTCTTATTCCACACACCGCTGAATCCGTATAACCAACGCGACACCAATAACCCTTTTTAATAACTCCATTACAGGTCTAGCTGGACACCAATTTACATCCATCTCCAAGCTAATCTGAAACTTTTACCATCTGAATAGAGTCCAGTGTTTAACACTGTTAGATGGAATCGGGCAACGTTGAGCCACAACGTTTGTGAACTCTATAACAATGGTATAGAGTGTTTAATAGATTGCTAAAAAGTCTCAGACCCCCAATTCGACTAGCTATTGTCCATTGCATAATGGTGATAGGGGAGCACGAAACAGGTCGGGTACGGTCAGCAAATATTTTTCATTTCAACCAATTTATTTGAATTAATATGTTTCTGGGTAACAAACCCAATGTGGTGCACTTAGTTGCAGTCAGTAAAATCTCTGTCCTTTTGAGATTTAATACCTAATGTCTCAGGGTAACGAGCCCAAAGCCGTGCACTTGCAGTGCAGGCCTATGGGTAGCAAAGTTCTGAGTGACACTGTAAGTGAAGGGTACCCTAAAAAAATGAGAAAAAGGAAAACGTGTACCTTACATGTGAATGGAAGGGCTAGTGTAATCTCTGTTGCCAACAGTACTAACTCGACTGTTCTGTAAACGAGTTTCATCCCCTGTCTACACTGAAGGCGCTGTATGAGGACAACTATTAACTCCTTTGTAGCATTCTGTAATTTAACAACTATAGCAAAACGACATAACTAGAAATTAAATAACTGCTTTTAAAACAGCGTGCCTTACATTGAAGTCAAACTCAAATTTGAATTTCTTTATTCACATGGGATCTAGGAGAACGCTCATTTTTTATAGGCTAAAATATAGGGGGAATAAAGTTGTATAATTCCGAGGAACACTATATAGCCGAAGTGTAAACGATAGAAAACCTACAGCGGCGCGAGTACGGAAGTCGGTTCGATAAATTTGTCGAACCGAAAAACTCGATAAATTTATCGACTGTTGCGAGTACCGAAGTCTGAACGTAAAGTATTGTAGTAGCTCTATATTCTCTTTGGATTCAACCTAGCTTTTCGATAACTTTTGTCGATTGTTTCGAGGCTCGATAAATCCCACTTCATCGATTGGAACTGTCAATTTTATCGAATATTATCGACCCGAATAGATCCGTACTTGCGCCGCAGACCAGCAACTTTACGCCGATGCTTAAGAGTCTGCAGTCTAGCTTTAACTACAGAGTCATCGCTGATATGTGTAGGAATACCTTAAGAAAATAGGTCAAACCTAATGGCCTCTTTTCTGACATCACACTACTAAATTTAATTTTAGGTTCGTTCTCTTTCCAATAAATAACATGAGAAACGCATACAAGATATTTGACATACGAGTATTATCTCTTTTTAATTTTAGAGCTTCTTTGTTCCTTGACCAATTAGACGTCACTAAATTCATGACCGTTAAATTAAAACCAGAAGATAGTGGTTAAAGTTGACAGGTCTAAAACAAATTCCATCTCTTTTTAATGTTCTTATTTGGAAAGAGAGAGATAAAATAAAACTAGGCATAGGCTTGTGATGCCAGAATCGAAACAGCAATGTTTACTTATTATATAGATCCAATGTAGTAAACCTAATCCGAAAAATTTACTAATCATTCACTTCATTCAATCAGGATAGTCATTTAGAAAATTCAGTCATTTAAAAAAATCCCACAGATTTTACCCCTCATGGAAGATCAAACTGTTCGGCTAATTGGCCCGCTAAAATGGCGGCCGATGGACAGTGTACACCTACATAATTATAATATACAGTCTGCAAATATACTTATACTCAGTCTATATGTTGCACGCTTGATGTGTGTGCGTCCTTGTTCAACTAACGAGGTGAATTCACATCGCATTTGCTGCGGTTGTCAACCGAGGCCCGCCTTGTAAATTAAGATAAGTTAACATCATTTTCCTAAATTTCAATAAATCCGCTAAGTGGAAAAACGCGCTCTTCGAGGCTTCCATATTTCTAATTTATAATATTAGTCAGAATTTCTTACTTTGTAGTACTGTGAGCTATGTTCAATCTCAGACAAAAATATTGTGCTTTTAGAAAAGGGACAGCCGGTTTTCATCGCTTTGTTTTCAGTGCCATTCATAAGATGCTGAGTTGCTGACCAACCTTATGTCTATTTCCTTTCAGATGAATAAAATAACCGAAATGGTCCACAAATTATGGTGATATCTAATAATACATAAAAATTTGGTGGCTATTAAGAACTCGGTAAACAATCTTAAAGTACTTACTAGAACAAAATAAAAGTAAAAAATAAAAAGAAGCGTAAATATTGAGTTATTTTTCGGCGACTATGTCAAGTTCTTTCAAATCCGTAAACTATAAGTACAATCGCTACGCTGCTAAGAGGCAACGCGTGGCACATTTTTAAAAATAAAAACATTTACGAGGCCATGGTCAACGTCATTTGAGAGCCACTGGCTTAGACATGTACTAGAGCGGTAGATAGAACATAGGCGTTTGCGAGGTCGCCAATATGATATCAAAGGGAGATAGGCACGTAAAGTACCATTAAATCTTTATAGGTACATCACTATGTTGACTGTATTTTAAATAGATTGAGTATGAATGATTAACATAATATTTAATCTTTGACTATACAGTAATAAAATTCTATGTATTTAATATAGAAGAGTCGATAATCGTAATTATTTTCAAATGTCTACGCTGCACTGTCAGAGGCAGGCAGCCTTACATTATTACCACTTAAATTTGGCCAGAATGTGAAAATTTTACCAATTGGTAGGTCTAACTCTTCTTTGTCCGTCTGGTGGGTACTCTCGCTTTGTAGTGTCATCTGCCGCCCAGCAGTAATATGCAAGCATTACTGGGTTCCGGTTTGATGAACAAAGTAGTCAGCGAAATTACTTGGCTTATGAGACTTCCTAATACCAAACGTCTCAGGGCAATGAGCGCAATGCAGTGCCACGCAGTCTTTGTGCTCAGCCTGTTTTATTTATCTATACGTGATATAAGTACTTAAACCATGTTGTTTAATTAATCGGGAAAACCTAAAAAGAAAACAATATGCAATATATTTTATAGAGCAATATTTCCTGGTTTTGTCGGTGGATTGTAATTAATGCCGTCGCAAATGTACATATTATACATTCCATTACAATTTACATGGCGGTGCCCCGTACCCCGAACCCCCCTCCGGGCCAGGACTGCAGACCACAGTCTGATTTAATCCAATCTGCAATGATTTACATCTTATAGGTATAGCTGACCAGCTCTAGCGCTCCTGTGTCCATGGTTTTAGTCTGAAATGAACAGACCGTCTTTAGAACTGGCTCAGATATCGTCAGGGATGAAGCATAAGTGCGTAAATAGCTCTGTACAATACCGCGTAACTGACAAAACTGGTCAAGTACTAAGTAGAGTTTTCGCACCTGTCCCTTCCTATGATTCATTGTCACCCACCCGGTCAACTCGCCAGATTCTAAAATTAACTAATAGGAAGCTGTAAATTCGCGCTAAAACAATACAAGCATAAATGCATTCGGGTAATTCCGAAAAGCGGAATAAAGTTTTTGGTGATCATTAAAGTTTCTAATACTCAAATCTCAGTTGGTCCGATACATATTACACTCTTTTGATCCTTATAAGACACAGGAGCGATTGACATCAAACAAGTTTTTGTGTAAGCTGCCCATAATCTGCTGACTACATTTTTACCAAAATATAAATACAGATCAAAATGTAGAGTCGATCTTCTGCGAACGTTTTACAGTAGCTAGATTTATCTTAATTTTTATAACGTGAAATACTGTTTTTTGTTTTTCCGACTTCAAAAAAGGAGAAAGTTTTCAATTCGGTGAGTATTTTTTTATATTTGTCACCTCAGATTTTTATATTTGTCATTTATAAACCGATTTGAAAAATTCTTTTTTTATTTGAAAGGATACACTTCCAAATTGGTCCCATAGAAATTTCATCAAAATCGGTTCAGTAGTTTGTAAATGAAGTCGGTTCGTCGCTTTTTTAAAGCAACTTACTTGTATAATATAATCAATATATATTTTGACACGAGTACACAAAAAAAGAGTGTAATGCTTTTAGTGTTTATGTATACGTATGTGAGTTTCTTTATTCCACTATAACTTTTAACAGATTTGTATGTTTTACTATTAAAATTTTCGTGAGTATCACACATTATAAATTGTTAAACAACCGGCTATAACTCACGTAGTGTGGTCGTTGCGATCTCGCCGCGTGCACTCCCTGAGGAAGAGCGTCGGACACGCTCGAAACCTAGGTCGACAATATCGACAAATGACGTGAGTTATAGCCGGTTGTTTAACAATTTATAAGATTTGTATGTATAGGGTATCGTTAGAATCCTTGCATCATCCCGAGTCGGCAGTAGGGCAGTCGTGCTTTTTATGTAACTTGTTACATCTACTTCTTTTATAATATATGATATAGGTTATGATTTGATCATTCGCCTGATTTTCAGCGACAATGACAAATTCAATTTCAAAGCCAATTTCTGCTTTCTTTTCGCCTAATGTCCTCCTACCATTTTAAGTTCGACGAAGCGATTTGCTTTTTTTCTTAGTGCTTTTCTTCTCTTTTAAAGTATTATTGCATTCATAAAATTTCAAGAAGGACTCAAGGAGGAATCTAGGAGGATTTCGAGGACTCTGTGGATACTTCCACAGAGTCCTCGAAAAGATGGTCACCGCCACGCCACCCGCCCTCAATCCTACAACTACACGTAGACCGCAGACGAGGGTGCTGAAATGGGGTGACTGGCTGTCCACTGGTTTGCATGCATCAATCGACAGATTGAAATATTGGCGTCTGAGTTTTTCAATCGTGTTTATTAATAAACGCTGCCCGCAATTACAATTGGAGATAGCTACAGGAACCGCCTGAAAAAGGCGATCTGAAAAAAATCTACTCCTGGAAGTCCACATATGTTTTACTAGTTTTTGATATTCGGAATTTTTCATTGATTAAATTCAAAGTTTACGTCAAAATTCTACTACAGAACTGTCGAGCAGCCCTAGAGCAGCTGATACACTTGAACATGTTGAATTTTCTTAAATGATGACTGATTAGAAGACTTAGAAAAATTCCAGAAAATACCACGCACTTTACGTTGGAAGTGAATTTATTTTTTTGATATGGAAATTTTGGATTAATTTTTGTTTTTTGACGGGAGACTCTCACGACTCGACAACCATAGTCCTAATCAAGCCCTTCCGCTGATAACATACCAGTTCAAACTCATCCTGTATAAGCAATTAAGCACCGACAGGGGCTTTTAATTTGAGAGTGGTCACTAGCCAGGCGAGCACTGCAAAATGCCTTACCACCAATCTATGGGTGCATGAATCACGATATTAACGATATCTAAACAAAGACACTATCTATATAATAATCAGCAACAGATGAAAAGTTTCAAATTTTTGTGGGAAAATTTATTTTTCCAAGCTTTTATTAAAATACTTAATTTGTAATGTAACCTTGTGGCCACCTTTTAGTCTCCGCCATTAGGACCCTGGACATCACCTAGAATCAGAGTACTTGTAAAGACATCAAACGAACCAAAACTCGATGGGGTTACGTTGTTTCGTTACAGAGTTCATATGGCCACCTTCCATCATCAGACCAGCTGCCTTATCAGCTAACAATATCGTGTTCGTTTTCAATACCAGACCGATTAAAACCAGCGGTCACTAGTCTTCGTGTGGAAGGAATAGTCTAGAATTTTCGCTATTAAAATATTTCACTAATAAGAATCTACATGCATTATCCCGGAGTATTATGGACAACATTTTACTCTGATTCCAAGCGGGCGAAAGCTGGTTAAATAATATATTCAAATCTAAAAGCCTTCCTTCAACGTAGCATTGAGTTTTCTTCTACTCGCCCATTCGAAGCGATCCTATTTCCTATCCGCTATAAATTCAACGCAATTAACTAAAGAATCTGACGTATTCAGCCAAGAATACATACTAGAAACAGTCGTGTAGTACGCATAACAATATATTATAGTCAAACGCTCGGCCTTGCGTTATAACAGGCGCCCGGTGACGGAACACGACCTTGGGCTGCGTGCGTTTAGAATCACTACGTTACATACTTTACCTAGATATAACTAGCTTTGTACTCGTACACTGTAGTCGTTTGCTTAAACCATTAGCAGAATCGCAGGCTAAGATTCTGAGATTCAGAGACGAATCTAAGCGTGGACTCACGCTTCCATACGTCAAAATTCTATAGTTTTGACATATGGAAGCCAAAGTCTACGCTTAGAATCGTCTCTGAATCTTAGGGTAAGTGTGGACTCATGCTTCCATATACGAGTATGAGGCCATAAAAATGTATGAAAAATCTTGTTCGCAGCTTGTGCCTGTGGTCGTGTTAGGCAGCCCATAATGCATGATTAATAGATAAGCATCAATCACGCACCACGCGAAAACCAGGGACAACCCACGATCACCACTTGACGCATATCGTACCGTCTATGGAGCTTGGTAGAAATCTAGTCCGAGCGCTAACCGTTCCACGATTAGAGGCAGTGAAAGAAACAAACCGCAGCTGCTTCTACAATCTCTTATAAAAAAGTGTCACAGCCACTGCGTCTTCTGAAGCCGCAATAAATACTCAGTTGTGCGCAAGTGATGTATGTAGCGTAAAGCGGAGCAGTCGTCACTTTGAGCCCAGACAGGGAGTGAACACCAAGCTTACACCAAGCCGCTCTTGCCCGTATTTTGTCTCGTAATACGCGCTTGTTGCAAAAGCATGGTCATTTTGACAGCTACACGCATTCTAGCATAAGCGTCTATGGCCTATCTTAGGACCGTAAATCAAACGAGCCCAAACTCGATGGGGGAACTCGTTTCGTTTCAGTTCCTGTGGCAGCTCGTCCTTCCGGCTACAACTGTAGACCATCTGCCTTTAATAACCAGGGAAAATTCTAGACTATTCCTTCCACACGAAGACTAGTGACCGCTGGTTTTAATCGGTTTGGTATTGAAAACGAACACGAGATTGTTAGCTGATAAGGCAGCAGCTCCGTGAACCATGTTGTGGATACCATTGCACATCTCTCCAAAATGTGCATACATTTTGATATGGAGGTTCCAAATTAGGAGAACCAAAAGACAAAAGAGTTCTTCGGACTGCAGACCCAGGAAATGGTAAGTTTAGGATGTCTGCTACTAGGTAAGTCTACTAGATAAAATGATGATGCAGCTGATAACCTGACGATTGGGAAAGAAGGGCCAATGTTTGGGCACACTTGCGTGCCGTTTTCACGGCCAAAATCCACAAAATGTGTGTTTTAGTACAACTTTACGGGCCGCGTTGGTCATGTGACGTCACGCGTTAAGCCCAATTAGTATGGGGCGTTTTAGCGCTCACTAGATCCGCCTGACTTAGGCTCTCATTTTTGACTTTGTTGTTAGCATTCGATTTTCAGTTTTTTAGTTATAGACATTTGATTTTCATGAGAAAATGAATTGATTAGCATCATAAAAAATGGAGTCAACATCCCAATTACAGACCCTCAATATTTCCCTTGTCTTAATTATTAGTCTTAGTTAAGTACTTTCATTATGTAAAATGGAATGGTATAAAATATAATTTCCTCACAAATAAGAACATCTAGGTTCTTTATTATAATAACAGAAAAAATAAACAACATAAACTAAAATAACTAAATAAAATACACACTAATTTATTTACAATCTTAATCTAATAATCCGCTACCAGTAGGCAACGTTCCCAAAATGCTGGCAGCATTGCCACGTTGAATGGCAATGCTTAATCTTTGACCTAAGTAGAGGCCAGCATTTTAATTATGACCATTTGTTGTTTCTCAAGCACATCGAAATTAAATGCATTTAGCTAAAAGCTATACAGAGAGGCTTATTGGATTAAGTAATATACGATACTTTTGATTCCAGAAAAAAAAAACCGTATAGGGTACCCCCCTAAAGTCTCGTCAAAATCGGTCCAGTCGTTTCGGAGATTACCCGGAACAAACAGACAGACAAAAATTTAAAAAATGGTTCATTTATTATAGGTGTCTTATATACTTTCATATGCATTTAGTAAAAAGCAGTTATTTTGATATTACAAACAGACACTTCAATTTTATTTATTTGTATAAACAAAAAAATATGATTAACGAGTAGAGACATTAATTACACATTGGAAATATTCGGAAGATACCAAAATAAACTACACAAAATATTTTTTATTAGGTAGTTTACAAAAAATCTAATTACAAAACAATCTGAAATTTTATTATTTTCGATTATACACAAGTTCTGAAAAAAAATCCCAGATTTGTTTGCAAACAAACGCAAAATTGTCAAAGCATAATCTCAAAAAATAAAAAGTTCTTGATTTTTCTTCCCTCTTCTTAACTGTTGCTAGTTGGCGTAACATTCCCGATGCAATGAGCACTAAGTTACACCTTAATGTCTTGCAGGCGACTGCGAGCTAGCCTGACGTAACTCAACAACCTACCGCAAGATGCATTAAGAACGTTACGCCATATTGTCTTCTTTCTTCACACTTCTCATTTCTTCTTCATGTATAAAAACTATAGTGAAATACTTTTTTAACTGTTACTTTTGACTTTATACATTACAATTTAACGACTATGTCGTGATTTTAAACGACCTAAACAACCTAAACCTAGATAAGAACTGCCTGTCAAGGGCAGGTACCGGAAAACACTGATAATTGCTTGACTATAGATAAAATGTGTTGCAGGTGGGAAAAATTTACTTTTTTGACCACTCCCTTAAACATCGAGATACTAACCCCCAGAGATGAAATAAAGTACTATCCGATCTCACAACAATGTATTGAGTTTGCTATAATTAATAATCAGCGCTCAGCGTAACAGCACGCGGAATCGGCGCGAGACGGAGGCTTAGCCAATCAGAGCGGTTTATGTCTTGGCCAAAATGGTGGAATTTATTTTGTGCATACCAAATGTCACTGCACTTCTTGAGGTTAGTATCTCGATGTTTTTAACAGATTTAAAAAAACCTAATTTCTTTAACAACTTCTTCGTCTTCTTCTTTCTTCGCAATTCTGATGTAATACATGACACAGACCCACCATTCGACAAGACTGATGGTATGTAGGAACACCAGTCGAGACGAAGGGCGGGTGCGTGGAACATATTTGGCTTCGGTATTCTTTTTCGTTCTTGTCTCTTCTTTTTATCTTGCAGCTATTGTAAAAGCTGCAAAATGATTAGTACAAAAGATAATGGCTAGAGGTAGAAAAAATAACATGGTATGTAATCCATTTTTAAAAAGGATTTATCAAATGACAGCCTGGATGAAGCTAAAGCCCACTTCTTGGCCACACACACTCACTCAATATTTAAAACAAGCAACTGGCCTGTCTGTTAGAAATAATTTATTTAACTTTTTTTACTAAACAACGAAGCAACGAGCCATGAAGGTCGTTTGCCTGATGGTAAGCATATAATCTGTCCATAACAATGCTACCTATAATATTGAAACACAAAGGCCTGCGCTGCATTACGCCGCGCTTTTTAATGTCCAAAAATTTCACTTATAAATAAGTGAAATTAAATGGATTAAAATCCATATTTAAAAGTGCCACGAATAGAGTATTATAATACAACCACGATAAAATATCACCCGATAGTTATCACTGAACAGCCAATAGGAAAGAGGAAATGAATTGAAGGCCAAGCGAGATAATAGTGTATAGCTTGCTACCTACACAAGGTTACGCGCGTACGTATATCTATTTCTGTTTTTACACAATAACAATGTTTAAAACAGACTTATAAGTTTGTTCGATAAGTACTAATGCCAGTCCGTCATCTAAAATAAAACTTACATAAGCAAAGCTTAAACTAAGTCTGACTTAAACACCAGCTTCCTCTGCACTAACCAGTTTCCGTTAGGATACTCTCAAAACTGAAGTTTCGTAAGGGAACGTAATGAAAGGAAGTGCGATACATTTCTATGTATTACTTTGTGGCCAATTGTTTTAAAAACTAAAAATCGAAATTGCTCAATCGAACCAGCATCGAATCAGAACCTTCAACAAGGCCTGCGCGCTCGGTAATCTGAGACAGTCGCATCAGCCCAGTAATTTCACTGATTACTTTGCTCATCAAACCTGAACACAGTAACGCTTCCACATTACTGCTTGGTGGCAGACTACATGAGCAAAGCGGTGGTACCAACCCAGACGGATACACGCAGTAGAGTTAGTTCGACCACCTGGAAGAAAGTGCGGCAGTCCAAAAATGCTTGCTTTAAAACTGCCGAGAAGTTTGTCTGTTATTTTTCAAACACGTATTGCTTCACTCAAGAGTCGTTTAGTGATTACTTAAGCGAGCCATTAATCTAGATTTATTTTGTAAATCTACACTAAGGACTCGTTTAAGTAAAGATTAAATGACTCCCAGTGCGGCAGCTAAAAACTTCGCGAGTGTCACCGATTTCAAGGCGAGCAAGCCCTCGTACTTTATAACTCCGATCTTGAAGCTGGCGCGGCTGTCAGCTACTTTAGTTAAGCAACAAATCCAGAGTACAAAGCCAAAATGTTTTGTTGAGCAGCAAAAATTAGCTTACTTTATCAGCGATAAAGCGCTTTATGGCTTGAAATGGACGCAAATTTAGCTTAGCCTATCGTAAAGTAAAAAAATATGTGGAAACAACGAATAAATCATTCGACATAGCGACATTAGTGCAGCTTACGTCAGGATTGCGCGGCTGCGACGCAATTTGGCCGTGTCAGCCCAAACCAGTACAATTTTGTAACTATATGTACTCAAATAACAGCAGCAAAATTTAGACTCTATGGTGCACAATTTAAAGTGGATTATTAGCTGACGCTGTGGAAGTGAAACTCACGGTTTATCAAGCCCCCATTTCGTAATGTTTGTTATTTTGGAACGCGAGTGGCCTCCGTGGCGCTCTTAGGCTCTTTTTGTATTGAAACGGATAGTTTTCGGAAGATTTCAGTGTGGCGAATTGCTAACTAATTAAAGTTTTTATTAATTAAATGAGACGGCTAAGGAGTGGATTTTTGCCAGCGTCTCTACAATACGCTTTTTACACTGTGACATCTGGTATAAGTCTTATAAGCCTAGATTTCCCTACGTTGCTCATCAGACCGGAACACAGTAAGGCATCCACACTGTCATCGTCAATACTGTTTGGCGGCAGTCTGCAGCGCAAGAAAAACGGCAGAGTTAGTCCAAACAATTCGAAACACTTATCTCTGAATTTATCTTCGCTAGCTCCGCTTGTAATGCTATCTAACTTCAGATGACCTGACTGCGTCCTAGTTTCCTAATCTCGTTATGTTACGTCAATGATCCGTTACGTCAGTGACCCTACTTGTTACCGTCGCAAACAATAACACGCAGTCGAAATTTTACAAAGCGAAACGATCTTGATAACCTATATTCACGAGTGTACTAGTCGTCGAAAATACTGTTTCTCCGCTACGCCATCGACCCCCACTAGTTACGCCAAATACGCTTTGCGTCGCTGTACGATATATATTTCTTTTTATAATTTATACAAATAAATAAAATTGAAGTGTCTGTTTGTTGCTTTTTACTAAATTCATATGAAAGTATATATGGTACCTATAACAAAACTATTTTAAAATTTTTGTCTGTCTGTCTGTTTGTTACGGGTAATCTCCGAAACGGCGGGACCGATTTTAACGGGACTTTCACCGGCAGATAGCTGATGTTACAAGGAGTACCTTAGGCTACTTTTATGTTAGAAAAATAATTAGGCTTCCGCGTAAAAAAAACCCATTAAATTCAATATCTCCGCGCGGGTGAAACCGCGGGCAGCAGCTAGTTAATGAATAAAATAGCACAGTAAGTTCCTTTTACAGCGTTCATATATATAAGGTTGCAGTTAAAATGATTGCGTCTTCCGACGCTGCACGTTCTTTGTTTCCGCTACGCAGCCTACCCCAACTATTAGTTACAACAAAAACCAACCTTATATCCGTCAAATGTAACAACGACTTTGCCGTTTACACGCCACTGCAATTCCTTTGTCTCCACTACGCCACTGACCCTGTTACGCAGCCGACCCAATCTGTTACGCTGAACACTTACCTGGCTAGTGTTGCTGTCAAAAACAGCGTCGTAAGCGTAGACCCGGGGCGGCTCGGCCGGGGTCACATTGTTCCTCGTCACAGCGATCGTGTTGTGGACATTGTCCACCGATACGCAGTTGTAGGAGCCGTCGAGCTTCTCCCTCTGGTCCATGGGCCGTACTCGGACCACGACGCGCACATTCTCGACCGTTGGCGCAGCGAGCTCCGCTTCCTTTGGAAGACAGAAAAGGTTTTCTATAGCTTTGAGAGTTTATACACCGTAGAAGTATTGCTTAATGAGAAGAGACGTCAAAAGCACGTTTCATATTTAAATTCCTAATCTTTCCCTTGTTCCTTGCTGTGTAAGGTTGAAACAATTTCCGAACGTTTCTATTTAAACGGAGTTGAATTATTTGAAATTGGTTCCCAGTTTCAGGCTAGCTTTAGCAACAAGTACAAGAAAACTATCTCTGGAAGCTACTGTTGCGCCCCTAGTGACCGCCCACACTGCGACTCTAGGAACCAAGGAACAACACCGCCGATGCTACTGCACTTGCGCAGCAGAAAACGAGGTCAATACATGGGGTTGAAGGTATAAACTGCAACTCCAGCCCCCTCTAGCGTCCACACCCATCTGAAAGTAGGTCACGTAGCAAACAAAGGAAACGTCAGCTACACTTGGTTCAGTCCATCTCTGTCGCGCTCAATGACCTATTTACAAAAATCAATCCCTTCTACACGACAGCAGCTCCCCTTTGTCGCAGAATTCACACTGAAACAGTCCCTCATTTCGCGCTCTATAATTGAATTTAATTATTGTGTAGACGGATGTTATACTGGTGCGTAGTGTTAGCTTTGTTGCTGATTACAGAGTATCTAATATTAGCTAATGTGTATGCTGCCTGGTGGCCTAGTTGGGATCATTTATACAGTTACTGAGAATAGTACGTTTTGATATAACATCGCTGCTGCGTGAAACTAGGGCGCGTCATAAGAGTTATATTTTTAACGTAGAATTAAACGATCGCGAATTTCACTGCTTTTAGTATTTCAACTCGCAAGTTAACTATTTATTTCTGTAACAAGACTTTGGGTACGAGTAAAGACACTCACTTCGTTTTCGACTAATGAGTATTAATGCGTATTATATCAATCTAAATACTACGCGTCTTACTTAGTTTCTATAAACGATGTATTTGTAAATTCTGCCGTTATTCGCTAATAATTCTTACCCATACACACAGACCCGGACATCTTGTACAAGACACTACACTCACTAATCAAAAATGGTGGGACAAAGCACAATTTAGTAGATTTATTTGAACGGCTAACACATTTTACATTTGAGATGCCAATTTTCTCTCACAAATTTACTTAAACAAAATTTTCTAAGACAATTTAAAACATTGCACCGTGAGTAACGTTATTTTCGCAGTGAAAATTTAATCATGGAAAGCAACAGGATTTAATGTATTTTAATGTACAAAGCGCGGACGCGAGATGTGCACGGTGCAAGCGCGCTCGGATGTCTGTCACCCGGGGCGGCGATACGCCGCGCGCCCCGCTCCACACCCCGCGCCCCACCCCACCCCCGTGACCCCACCAATAGCGATGCAGGTGTGTCAAGAATGGGGTGTTACATTTGCAATTGATTTTAGTGAGGGCGCGTACTTAGTTTTTACTGTGTTTAAGACATGACTACTCAACATTTTATGCGAATTTTAAAACTTGACCATATTATTAATTGTAGATCAGAAGCGGGGTTAATATAACGTTTTTTGTTTTAAATCTACCATCGTGGGGGATGAGTTGGGGGTGGAAAGGTAAGGGGGTGGAGGGATGATCCTTCGCCTGTCCCTTTTCGCCCAATAGCAATGCAGGTGTGCCAAGGATGGGTAAAGCGAGTTTAATTGATTTTGTCCGAGCGGTTGAGTTATGGCGGATAGATTGGAACGGTTTAAAACAACATTATTAATACGTTAATGGAAGGGTTGGAGCTAATACTCTGATTTGCATTTTATGTAATGACAAAAGTGCGATGGGTTTCAAAAATGAAATCTAAATTATTGTACACCAATTTTTAGAAATTATGCTTAGCACATCTTAATGATCAATTTTTATACTAGCGGGTAACGAGACGAGCTTCTCGTTTACCTGATGGTAAGCATAACACCAACCCATAACAATTGCAATGTCACCCAGAACAGGCCTACGCGGCACTGCAGTGCGCTCGTTATGTACCTTGAGACATATCAACATAAGGCAGAGGTTCCCGATTTATTTTGGCCACGGAATCCTAATTGAATCGTCAAGTAATGCTCATCGTGCAATATTTCAACAAGCGTACTAATGGATGCAGAAATGGTTTGTTCGGCGAGCTCTTTGCGCAATTCAAATAACCTAGATAAAACTTTTGAAAACCTCTTGAAAGCCGTCTCACTTCCTTGTGTAGCACATTGATGCTGGCTTCCTACATCTTCACACTATTCTTTAAAAAGTCTTGGACTGGAGGGCACGTGATTTAACGTACCTAATTGACAATTTGTAGGTACGGACGAGAACTTTGGACGCAATTTTATTTAGGGAAGCGCGACTTACTCCTTTGCTCCGATATTTTTCCATATTGGTATTTATTGAGTTCTAAGATTTTTCAACAAGATTATTCAAGTTGATGTTGCCTTGAACATTTTTTTTATAAGCCATTGACTAATTTTTAAATTCCGTTAAACTTTTGAAGAGGGGTGTACCTACCTATAATAATAAAGAATTTGGTTTCCAATCACATTTGATGAGCAGTGCTTTGGATCCACAGCTTCCGTTTTTTCTCGTCAGAAAGAAAATGTGTGTGTTATTTTTACACTGAAATTCACTTCACAGAGACATACTTTATATTTAGCAGAGACAATTTTTAATCAAAAGTGCCACATCTGTCACGCACGGAGCATGAATTGAGAACCGCTCGAGCGATTTGGCTGTTATTTTTTTTGTTGTGTTCGTTATTGTCAGGATAAGGTTTGTATGAAAGAAAATTTTTGACCAATAGAAAAATGCAATTAGAAAAAAATCGGTGGGAAAGTCGGAAATTTATACAAGAAAACTAAACTGAATTTCATTGCATGAAATGAGGAATGAAGCACACGCTGGCGGCAAAAAAAACTACCCATTCGAAGCCGACGTTGATAAATGTATCCCAACACCGTTAATCAAGTAATAAGGACTAAGGCTAAGATTCAGAGACGATTCTAAGCGTAGACTTTGGCTTCCATATGTCAAAACTGTATAGAATTTTGACGTATGGAAGCGTGAGTCCACGCTTAGATTCGTCTCTGAATCTCAGCCTAAATACATACAATAAAAAACAGCGTTTAAACAATTGAAAATTTTAAAGAAATTCGCAAAAAGCTTTGCAGATGGAATTGAAATTTGTCAACAGGTTCAGTAGACCAATTCGAAATATGCAATACGTCAACTGACCCCGCGGGTTCAATCCAAGAGGGATCAGTTGACGTAATAGCCGAAACGACGATCCCTAAGTACTTAATATTAAAAATGTATGTGTTTGTTGGTTTGTTCTTTCACACAACAGTAGAGCAATCGATGGAAATGAATCCGTGCTATAATAAACGCGAAATTGTGTTTGTACGTTTGTTGGTTTGTCCTTCTTTCATGCAGCAATGGACAGACGTGATTTGTGGCATAGATATAGTTTATGGACCGGAGAATAATGCACAGGTGAAACCACGGGCAGAAGCTAGTTTTTGCATATAGTTTACAAGCCGGAGAGTGCCAGTAACTTTTTTCCTTGCAAATTGAATGGTTGCAGCGAAAATCTCAATGTGGGTTATAATGGGCAGCAATTAGTGCGAAAACTTGATGCTGTAAACTGGGGTCTCTTATAATGAACTTTGGAACTGCCAAAACGAGACAGAAAATGTGTGTGTCTCATCCCATTTTTCATTTCAAATCATAAAACAATAAAAATCTAGCTGTTTAAGTGTTTTGATGAAAACCATAACTATCGAAACTAAAAAAAAAAATTATCAAGCTATAACTAATCTTAAATGACTTAAACTATAAGTAATGTTAAATGACTTAAACTAGAATTAATGTTAAATGACTAAATAATCATCCATCCGCTTATACTTTTGAGAAGGCCAAGGAACGCATGAGCATATTTTTACAATGAATTTATATATACAGTATAGGATTATTTGCCAGGAAACTGCTAAATAACTTGCTTCATGCAACTTTATCATCAAGAAATCTAAATTACAGAACTGTGGGTGGATTTGTGAAACAAGAACTTTGGAGGTCTCTGCTCAAAAAAAGCAAAAGTGAAAGGAATGAATTGTTCATAGAATTTACTGTCATACTGAGATTCCTGTTTTTCAACTTCAAATGGTTACTTTTGACAGCAATATCACCAAATATTAAGTGACAATGCAGTCGCCGATCGAAAAGATCCATACTTGCGTTGCAGTTACTATTAATAATTATCAGTAAGTATTTGAGTGAGAAAGAGTGAGCGAAGGGAAGGAACTCTGCAAACACTACATTTGTTTTCACCTGTCTGAAGGGATATTGGTACATTGGTTGTCATGTACAGATCATATTTTTCAACTAATCCTGATGAAGCTTGGTCTACAGGTTCCATAATTTCATTGATTTTTTGTCATCGGCAATTTTTGAGAAATTCCTTTGCTTGATGGTAATCATAATGCCCCCCTTAACAACTGCAGTGCCACTCAGAAATTTGAAACACAAGTGTATGACAAGTGCCCTGAGACATTAGATAATACGTCTCATAAGCCCAGTCATTTCACTGGCTACTTTGCTCATCAAACCGGAACACAGTAATGCTTGCATATAACTGCTCAGCGGCAGACCAAGTGGGGGTACTGACTCAGAGGGACACTTGCAGAAAGTTAGTCATACCACCTGGTTACTCCTACAAACTTTACCGAACTACTGTGATATTTAGTACACTGTTAAATCTACCTAGGTAACCTTAAACCTGTAAGTGAGCAATAGCTTAACACCAGTTGGATTATAGATATCTCCTTTCTGAAAAAGGACTCCTGGACTGTAACAAATAGGTAGGCAAGTGAATTACTCACTTCAAACATGATTCCAACAAGACCAATCGAAAAATCAATAAGATTTAGCAGATGGCCGCCAACGGCGCGAGAATATGCGCAGATATTTTTTAAACTAACCTACGTAAGCAGCGTAGGTAGCAACGATGACCATGACATCAATTCGATGACTCCATGCCTCAAACACAAAATTAGACTGATTGAACTAAATAATACTAATGATTGATCCAACCGGAACATATTGCGCATATTATGGAAATCAGCAAGGACAAAGAAATTCACGAAACAAGCCAACATATCATATTTCTTCCAAGTCACATGTGGAAGAATTTTACTTACAGGCATTCTGCAGCTCTCCCACCCGTCGTAGTACAGGAATAGTAATTTTGATTCGTGATTCACGAAAACACAAAGCGAAGAAACCGTTCTTTGTTTAACTATGAGGAATAAGAAAAATCAATAGCTGACGACCTACTTTTCCAATTCGACTTTCTTCGCGAGCGAATTGGTGGAAATGACATGACTTGACTGGATGGATCATGGACATGACGTTTTCCAGAATGTTGCCAAGTTTCTGAAAAAACCTTCAATTAACTTCCGGTAGTTTTGCTTTACTAACTTTTATAAAATTATTTTTAGTTCTTGATCATAAATAAATAAATAAAATACATTTATTTAAGGCTAATACCCATATATACAAAATGACAATAGAGAAAAATAATAGGTCATCAATTTATATCACAAAAATTCTGATATATATACTATACTCTGTACTCCTTTAAATGTACTGTTTGATTGAAGTGACAGCTGTCGACCCGAAAACACGCAGATTGTCTGTGCTTCTACTAATAAAATTCTATGGTGGTGTGGTATACTTATTAGGAAGCGTGGATGAGTGAAGAATAGCATTTAGCAAAATGTGGAGGAAAAACGTATTATTATCGAAAGTATGTATAGTACAAATCAGAATAATTACAACAGTGACAGTTCAGTCAATAACCACACCGTTGCACAAATTATACACTGTTGCTATGGTATGGTGTCCAAAAGTATAGGTTGGATGTACAAGGTGTTTCTCCTTATCAAAAAAAAAAACTTCTCTGACATTTGTATAGTATACTTCAAAGCTGTCGACTGTCATGTTAATAATTATGTCAAATTGTAAATTATTGTCAAAAATCGACTATGGACGTCAAAGGCTGCTTTAATGTTTATTTTTTAGAAAAATAACAATAAATTAGCTTATAAATGGTATTAGCTCTAAAAAATAGAAATCCCAATGATTTTATTTATAAATAACAAGTTTTAAAGTGTAATATGTCCGCAGAAGAGGATATTCCTTCGACCCATATTGAAAATGTTGACGTCAATGCAGAAATTGGATCGAACAGCGAGAAAAGCAGCGATTCTGGGGTTGAAACTATCAATTGCTGTTCCGAGACCTTTCCTCCTTCTTCTGACTCGGAAATTTCACCTATTAAAAGTGTTACCACCGAGCAGGTAGGTCGAGAAAAGTTCGCTAGTAATGATGAAAAAATAGTTCAAAGTTGCAGTTTAAACAACAGTCCATTGTCCAGTCCAATCTTAACTTCGCCTGACGAAGGTCCAGCTGCAGACTCACTCAGTTACGGTGACTCGTCTCCTTCCAAATATGAAAATTCTGCCAAAGATGTATCTGAAGTCACTAGTGAATGCTCTAATGATGCTACTAAAGTTCCCATTTCAAATATATATGAAGAAGATGGCTTTAAAATGAATAGCAATCTTGCAATGTCAACCATGAGCTTGGACGAACAAAATTCCAGTCAAAATGTTATATGTAAATCTCCATACAGTCGAAGTGCTGAAAATATATTGATTATTGATGACAAATCAGTCTTAAACTCGAGTGATAACAACTTGGACAAAGAGAAAATTCTATCACAATTTACAAGTCAAAAAACCAGAGTGACTGCCATCCACAAAATTCCAGACAACTCTACAAATGTGGTTGTTAAAAATGATGTTAAAACTGGTGAAAGTGTGTCAACCTTAGATGGACGTTACCCTCGGATACCTAAAGAAATCTTATCTCAAGATATAGGCAGCATAGTCAAAAATGTTCATGGTATATTCTCATCTGTAAGCGGCAGCCTTAAATATGCTTACAATCAACGTTCAGCTCCTAAGCCAATCAAAAATGCTAAGCCTGTGCCCAACGGCAAAGTCATGAATGATATATTCGAAGATGAAACCAACGAAGGCAGTTTACTGAGTTATAAAGACAAGCACAATTCCGAGTCAATTGCCAACACAAAAACATTCAATCCCACATTCACTTTAGAAAACAATGAAGATAAAAATCAAGACAGCTGTAATCACGAATCTGATGCAAAAAAAGATGTGTTGAAACTACAAGTGGAGACATTGGAACGGTTGCTTTTTGAGCAGAGGAAAGAGAACTCATCTTTAAGAGAGAGAGTGAAACAACAACTTGATGATTTGTTGGAGAAAGACCAAACATTTAAAGACTTGGAAGTGAAGTTGGATCAGGTAAGTTAATTAGCAAAAAATTATGCAAGTCATGTCCATCATGTGTATATCTCCGAAACAGCTGGACCGATTTTGACGGAACTTTCACTGGCAGATAGCTGATATTATAAGAAGTACCTTAGGCTACTTTTATTTAAGAAAAATCTTAGGGTACTGTGCAACAAAATAAAATGCATGAAATGTAATATCTCCGCGCGGGTAAATCCACCGGCAGCAGCTAGTAGTGTAATATACTGCTTATCAATTTATCTACAACTTGATATATATAATTATAATGATGACCTTATGAGTCATATTGGTAGTAATTTCGGATAGCGACAAAACATAACTGGTGTTATGTTTTTTCTAGTTCCTAAATCCTTCCTACTATCTTACTAATAATATTCTAAACATGAAAGTTTGTGAGGATGGATCTTTATTACTCTTTCATGTAAAAACTACTGAATGGATCTTGATGAAGCGGGCAGAAGCTACTTTTTCATAAGACTAGGTAGTAGTTAGTAGTTTATTCCCAAGCCTGAACCACAGCCACATAGAGAACAATGAACAACATACTTTCTTATAGTTAATCTTGGAATGGAAGATAATAACAATAAGCTAATTTGTATGTTGGCTCAAAAGTCTCATGGAATCTTGGGATCACAACATATTGGGGGTCAAAGGTCACTAAAATTGATTCTTTGTAAATACCATGTGTTTCAGAATTGTAAACCTATCCAGGCAAAAGTTGCATACAAACTTTAAACCCCTTTTTTACCGTTTTTAGGGGTGTTTCTTAAAAATCTCTCAAACATTGTTTTTGTACTATATATTTAAGAGCAAATATAGGTAGGATTAAGGTATTTACAAATACTTTAATTATTTCAAAAGATATTCATATGTTTTGCTAAGTATGTAATTCTAATTGATTTGTAACTCTACACTCGTAATTTGTACTTGTCAGCTGCGCTTCGCCGTTTCTTATTACGTTAAACGTGACATTTGACGGTGCTCTAGTCTAATCCAGTATTCATTATCTAGCACATTTAAATGTGCAACCTCGCCAAAAAAAGTCATTGGCGTCATGTTGCATTTTTGCAACTTAAAAAAAGTAAAAGATTGGTCATAGTAAAAAATCGATTTAAAAAAAATCTTCTTTTTAAACATAGTGTAATTGATTCAACTCTCGATTCTGAACAAACTACTTTCAGGTTTTCAGTCATTAAATTTACACTTTGTATAAAGTACCTTCCGTACTGTAAAAATTTCAAATCAGTAGATGTAGCTGTTTGAACTGAGTCTCAACTGCCTCTTTCTTTTATAAATAAATATAGATAAAATATCTACAAACTACATATAAATTAATTAATAACTAAGGTTTCTTAAATTATAATATTTTTAGTAAATAATTACCTTACAAAACACTAGCTTCCGCCCGCGATTTTCGCCCGCGTTCCCATAGGAACCGTGCATTTTTCCGGGAAAAAAAGTAGCCTATACTACTCTCCGGTCCATAAACTATTATCTATGCAAAAAATCACGTCGATCCGTTGCTCCGTTACTGCGTGAAAGTAGGACAAACCTACAAATCAACAAACCAACAAACACACTTTCGCATTTATAATATTAGTAGGATGATAATATGTACTGCATTACACAGGTGAGCTCACCTAAAGTGAATAACTGGAAGCGCTTCCACTCTTTACACTCTATCGCAAGAACAGTTGATTGTATGAAATATTGTTAAAGACTAAATTTGTAGAGATTTCTATACACTACAACTTTGGTAAAAACATCAAATGTCAGTATGAGAAAAAAAAACAATTTATTTATTAAAAATCGATTTTCGTGACCTATTATAAGACCTGAGACTTCTTGTGACACAGACACAAGATTAAAAGATACTTTTGAACCACCAACTTATAAAATGATCACAAAACAAAGATATACACAAGCTTATAGCTTACTAGCGTCTGCCCGCAGCATCGCACGTGTGGAATAAAATGTAGCCTCAACAATTCAAGGATAATGTAGTTTCCAATTAGCGAAACAATTTTTGGAATTGCACCAGCGGTTCCAGAGATTACATACAAACAAAATAACTCACAAACTTTACTGCTTTATAATATTAGTATAGACTAGCTGCTGTCCGCGGTTTCACCCGCGCGGAGATATTGGATTTCATGGTTTTTATTTTATTGCGCGGGAACCCTAATTATTTTACTAAAATAAAAGTAACCTAAGTTACTCCTTGTAACGTCAGCTATCTGCCAGTGAAAATCCCGTATAAACAGACAGACAGACAGATTTTTTTTTATTAAAAATGGTTGTTTTGTTATAGTTACCGTATATATACTTTCATATGCATTTAGTGAAAAGCTGTTATTTTGATATTACAAACAGACACTTAAGTTATTTATTTGTATAGATTATTATCTTTCATTCCGAGTTTGAACCCCTATTTTACTGGACTATTTCTGTCTGTTATCTGCCTTCCATGATAAATATCATATGATGAAACAACCAAGCTTGTGACCACATTATATCACTATGGAAGTGGGTGCTTCCTGAGTTTAGATACGGTGTTACGTGCAAGAGACTGGTTAAAATCTCATACATATTTTTTATACTCAGTAGTATCTTAGGCAGTTTTTAACTTGAAAGTCTTAACGCTAAGCAGGCGCTTAACAAGTGAGTCAAACAAAACTGCAATATCAATTATTTAACATACGCGCATGCGCACATAGACACGAGTCAGCGTCGGTTCTTTCTTCCATATGTCAAAACTCATGAGCCCACGCTTATGCCCGTATGCATAAAGTAAACTAATATAAATCTTTAATTGTAATTGAACTAATATAAAAAATGATTGATTGATATAAAACTTATATAAGATTTATATAGGCAACTCTTAAACTAGGTCTTGACATAAACATCAACTTCCTCTGCACCAACCAATTTACGTTAAGATACTCCTACAAGTGACGTTTCGTAAAGGGAATGAAATGAACGAAAGTGTGCATGCAATACATGACTATGTGCGCATGCCCGAATGTTAAATAATTTATATTGCATTTTTGTTTGATTTTCATTTGTTAAGCGCCTGCTTATAGCGTTATGACTTGCAACATCGGTGTCATAAAGCTAGAAACCGCCTAAAATTAGTGCAACGCATTTTCTATTCCTAAGTACCTCTTATATATAGAGTGCTAGAGAGATAAACTGTGTCGACTTAGACGCTGTCGAACTTTAGTACCTAAGACTTGTTTCCGAATCGCAACCTAAGTGATTATGCCAGCCCAAAACAATACCTAAGAGCGTCTGTGGCCGAGCGGGAACTTGTGCGACTTCCAATCCGACGTACCATAGTTCGAATCTCGACTCGGCCCGCCCCAATGACTTACATATATCAAGTTATGGCGGATTATTGACACTCGCTCTAATAAGGTGAAGGAAAATATCGCGAGGAAATCGGCATGTTCAAGAATCACAAAATTCGAGGACATGTGACATCCATCAAACCGCACTGGGCCCGCGTGGTGGATTATGGTCCACAGTTCTCTCTCTGAGAGAAGGTCGGTAACCCAGCAGTGGGAGCGTAAGAGGCTGATAATGATGAAACAATACTAGCCGTAATTTTTTTCCGATTATTATTTATTCTTCCAGATGGGAAAACGAGTAGATCAAGCGGAACGCGAGAAGGATGCGGCAGTGATGCGATACGCTAGCGTAGAATGCGCTGGTATCGAAGCTCGGAAGGCGGCCGACACCGCAGCTAAGGCTGAGAAATCAGCTCAGGTCGAAGTGGAGCTTCTGAACAGCAAGCTGAAGAGTGCCCACGGGGAGAAGCAGAGGATTATACAGCTGTACGATGATAAGGTATACTGCTTGAAACCGGTTTTTAAGACGCTACTTAGCAGCTATAGACGCCTTAAATGATGTGGTACACGTGCTTGTCCCCAGTGCCACGAACTGACGACCACGGAGCGCGAGCTGTATAAAGTGCGCGAGGACATTAAAGAGTTGGAGGGCCGCCTTAAATGGACGCAGAGCAAGCTGCGCATAGAGATGGATGCTTATAAGGTAATAATACATTGGTGGTAGGAATAACTCTTCTGCCAGTGTCCAGGGTTGGTACCATCGCCCCAACGTCGGCCCCAATAGCGATGTTTCATAAAACACAAAATACATTACTGCTGTCGATACACAGGTTTAAAGACATCACATTAACACAGCAAAAATGAAAATCATAAAATATATAATTTCCAAAAAGATACTGCATCTAAAAGTTTCCCGAATTCATCGATTTTTTTATCATCCAATATATTGTGATATTCTTTAATCTTTACATTTCAATGAATAAAAAATGTATGACAATTATCTTTTACGTCACTCTTCTTCACTCTGTGTTTTGTTTGCAGGATAGCACGGAGCGCGTCGAGAAACTTTCCCAACAAGTCTCCGAACTTGAAGCAGCTAAAGACGCGGCGGTGGCCGACGCCACTGACTCGGCCAAGGCGAGGCAACTCGGTGAGATAAACTAATCTATACAAATCTGTACATCTTCTTAGTAATAAAATTATAGGTTCTTACTACAAAAAATTAAACGCACGTTAAACCTGTGTTAAACACTGTTTAACGCCTAAACATGCCTTAGTCGCGCGATTAAATATGAGCAACCACAAATCCAGATTTAAGTAGTGTCTAACGCAATTCTGTTGTGTCCCGTTCTGTTGTCATCGCATCCCATCAGAGAAATTTTCCGTTTAGATTCGACAACACGGCTGCATATACACGGATATAAACCCGACAATATTTCTCTGTCAGGAGGCGTTTCCTAGATATATTAACGATCAACAAAGTCGCTTCCGACACGGATATCATTCCGAGTGAATTAAGATCACCCTGCAGACCCCTCAACGTGATTATAAATTCTTCTTTAGAGGCAGAACTGAAGGAATGCCGAGCGGTCTTGATACTTTGCCGACACGAGAAGGAAGAAACGGAACGGCGTCTGTCAACTACTACCGTCCAGTTAGAATCGTGCAAGAGGGAGCGAGACGACGCTAGCACGTCGCTTGTGGAAGCCACCATGGAGGTAAAGAAATTACTGGATATATGAGGCTTATACTCTTCCACAGTAAAGCATTGTTTAGCTGCTGCCCAGCGGCTTCGCTAAGTTTCGGAAGTGGGTCAAATTTAGCTTGCAAGATTTGACCTAAACAAACATACATAGACCTAAACATTGCAAGTTGAAAAATAAATAAAAAAAGCTTGTAAAAATAACCTTATAGGTGGAGAAATTGAAAATAAGCAACCTTAGATTGGAAGAGGAAGCGGCGGAGCTGGCAGCGCTGAGGGCTAAAGCAGCCCTCGCGGACACACTCAGCGCCCAACTGCAGAGGTGAGCTACCAACCATAGACAACTACATAGCCCTTCCCCCGCCCCCTTCTCCCGTGATCATGGCGGTTTGCAACAGCGCCTAAATATCGGAAACTCGGTCGGACATTGGTGGCGATTTTGTCGTTTTATTACCTTATTTTAGGTTCAATCTCTCGTTCTAAAAGAGAACATGAGAAAGAGGTGGAATATATTTTAGAACTGTCAAATTAATCCACTTGCTTGCGTCCATTCTAAATTTAACGACAGTGAATTTAGTGATACATTATAACGGGATATTTACAGTGGTTATTATTGGCTGGTGAGCTCCCGATATTTGGATGCTGTTGCAAGCGTCATGGGGCATGTTCACGGGAATACTGGTGAGACTGCGGGTGGATTGTAGACGAACTTACGAGCTAATTAAAGGTTCCCGAATTCAACGATTTTTTTATCATCCAATAGTAATTTAAATGACACCAACAGATTCTTTACATTTTAATGAATAAAAAAATCTATGACAACTATGTCCTTTAACGCAGTGTTTTACGGCCAAATCAACAAAATGCATGTTTTTAGCACAGGTTTCCGGCCCGCGTTGAACAAGTGACGTCAGATGTTCTGTCCATTGTGTATGGCGCGGTTAAACGCTCGATTTGACTCTCATATTTGACGTTTCTATCGTTCGAATTCCAGTTTTTTCGATAAGACATTTGATTCTCATGAGATAGCGAATTTATTGACTTCATAAAAAATGGAGTCAACATCCCTATTCCAGGGAATCGGAGCGAGCGACGCAAGCGGAAGAAGCGCTCAGTTCCGCGCGCGCGCTCGCCGAGACGTGCGCGCGGCGCGAGGCGGCCGCGCTCGAGCACGCCGCGAGACTCACGCAGCAGCACGTGGCCACCCGCCACGGCGCGCACCAGTACGAGGCTAAGGTAAACAAGCGCTAGCTTCTGCCCGCGGTTTCACCCGCATTAGTTTTAGTCTGTGATTCGGGTAGATGAATGTTGCAGAGGCCCGCTGTTAGAGTCATTTTAACTTTCATAAGTGCTCCTTTGGGGCCAATTTAATAAAGACTTTTGAATTTGAATTCCCATAGGAACCGTGCATTTTTCCGGGATAAAAAGTAGCCTATGTTACTCTCCGGTCCATAAACTATGTCTATGCCAAAAATCACGTCGATCCGTTGCTCCGTTACTGCGTGAAAGAAGGACAAACCAACAAACACACTTTCGCATTTATAATATTACTAGCTTGTGCCCGCGGTTTTCACCCGCGTTTCCACAGGAACCGGGCATTTTTCCGGGATAAAAAGTAGCCTACGTTACTTTCCAGTCCATAAACTATGTCTATGCCAAAAATCACGTCGATCCATTGCTCCGTTACTGCGTGAAAGAAGGACAAACCAACAAATCAACAACACTTTCGTATTTATAATATAAATATTATATGAAACAATAATATCCTTTCTAGGCGCAAGCTCTCTCGGCCGATAACGCGTCGTTGCGCGAACGAGTGACCACTTTAGAGACGGAGTGCTCCAAGTTACAGGCAGCTCTGAACGAAGAAAATGAACGAAGGAACAAGGAGAATAGAGTTTTAGCTAGAAAGGTAAGTCATACTCTTGTCTATCATACGAGCGGCGCAAGTACGGAAGTCGGATCGATAAATTTGTCGAATCGAAAAACCTGATAAATTTATCAAATGTTGCGAGTACCGAAGTCTGATCGTAAAGTATTGTAGTAGCTCTATATTGTCTTTGGATTCGACCTAGCTTTTCGATAACTTTTATCGATTGTATCGAGGCTCGATAAATTATATAAAATGTCAACAAAACCCATTTTTTCGATTTGATCTGTCAATTTTATCGAATTTTATCGATCGAAAGGTCCGTACTTGCGCCGCAGACTCGCCTGAGTCTTAAAGTAAACATTGTTAAATGGTTGAATAATTAATCGATGTTTTAGAAAATATGACGCTTGCACGGCACTGCAGTGCGCTGGGTACCCTGACACATTAGGTATTAAGTCTCACAAGCCCAGTAAAATCACATTATCATGTTTATAGTTTCAAATGAAATGTGTACAAAGTAAAAATGTTGGCAGGTAGCAGAATTGACTGAAGAAGCAGCCGATGCTAACAAAAAATTAGAATGGGCGAAGGGAGAGAACGGTGTCCTAAAGAAGAAACACGCCAGTGCCATCAAAGTGAGTACTTAGTAATAAATCCTACTAATCTTAATATAATTATATAAATTACGCGTCACGTTTTTATGTCCGCGATGGACTCCTAAACTACTTAACCGATTTTAATCAAATTTGCACACCGTGTGCAGTTTGATCTAACTTAAAAGATAGGATAGCTTACATCTCAATTTTTTATATATACTTAACCCGTGCGAAGCTGGGGTGTGCAGCTAGTTATTATATATGCGAAAGTGTGTTTGTTGGTTTGTCCTTCTTTTACGCAGTAACGGAGCAACGGATCAACGAGATTTTTGACATGGATATAGTTTATGTACCGGAGAATAACATAGGCTACTTTTTATCCCGGGAAAATGCACGGTTCCTGTGGGAAAGCGGGTTAAAACCGCGGGCCGAAGCTAGTAAATAAATATTTGGGACATTTTTCACAGCGCCATCTAGTTCCAAACTAAGCAGAACTTGTAGTATGGGTACTAGACAATGGCTATAATAATTATATATTTTTTTTATTTTGTAAAACTTATAAACAATTGTTTCGATTCTATCGTTTCATACCTAATATAATTTTATTTCGCTCTCTCTCTTTCCAATACAAGACATGAGAAAGAGACGGAGGATGTTTGACGGACCTAAATTTCGTTTTAGATCTGTCAAATATTTTATATCCTTTGTAAATTCGATGCCACTAAATTCATTGCCGTTAAATTTACACTAGACACAAGCAAGTGGATTAATTTGACAGGTCTAAAATGTATTCCATCTCTTTCTCATTTAGAAAGAGAGTTTGAAAATATATATGTAGGTTTAACTATGAGACGACAGAATCGACACCAATTGCACTAGTAGATTGGATTAAGTTTGTATAAGTATCGGTAGTTTTAGTTTTCATTATTATATTACATTCTAATTATATGTACTTACAAGCTGCTGCCCGCGGTTTCACCCGCACGGAGATATTGGATTTCATGAGTTTAATTTTTGTGCGCGGGACCCTACTTTTTCTACAATAAAAGTAGCCTAAGTTACTCCTTATAACATCAGCTATCAGCCGGTGAAAGTCCCGTCAAAATCGGTCCAGCCTTTTCTAAGATTACCCGGAACAAACACGGACAGACAAAAAATTTAAAAATCGTTGTTTTGTTACAGGTACCGTATATACTTTCATATGGATTTAGTAAAAAGCTGTTATTTTGGCATTACAAACAGACACTTCAAATTTATTTATTTGTATGGATAGATTTGTTTATAGGTAGATACCTAATTTATATAATTTCTCAAACACAATATGTATTTGTTAATTACTGAAATAAACTTAAAATTAATCACACATAAAAACTTATTAATCTTATTAATGTAGAAAAATATTACGACAAGGATATTGTGTCCAGACTCCAGACTCCAGTGCCTGTGAAATTCATTATTTACATCGGCGCTAGGAGAGCGCTCATGAAAGTTAAATGACTGGGTGCCCGTCCCTTTTGTAGTAAGGATGCCGGTTCTAATAATTTATTTCCTTCACAGGAATTGAACCGCGAGTTGCAGCGAGCGTTGAAGCGCTGCGAGCAACTTGAGGCAAAATTGCCGCCGCCCGATGCGCCTTCCACTAGGACGGGTGGGTTATTAACTTGTACTAGGTGGTAGGATTAACCCTACCGCGAGTGTCCGTCTGGGTTGTTACCACCGCTTTGCTCGTGTAAGCTGCCGCCAAGCAGTAGTGTGCAAGCATTACTGTGTTCCGGTTTGGTGAGCAAAGCAGTCAGTGAAATTTAGAGTTAAATTTTAAGAGACATGGTCTTACCAAAATAATATTGAACACTCTTTAAACCTGTGTTAAACAGTGCCTAACTCCTAAACATGCCTTAGTCGCGTATTTAAATATGAGCAACCGCAAATCTTGATTAAAGAAGTGTTTTACCGTCTAGCTAAACAGGCGTCTAAAAGTATTTTTTGTGGTAACGCGGTAAATGCCTTTAACGAAGAATTTTGAATTTCAAAAACTCGTCAAACAAAATTTATGTTACGAGTATTTGTTGTTGACCTCCAGGAGTACATTGACCCCCTTCCGGATAACATACCAATTCAAACTCAGGTTGTATACCACGCGGGTGAAGCCGCAGGTGAAAGCTAGTTAGTGTGTAATTCGCTAATTTATTTCAGGTTCAATATCGTCTCTAAGCAGCGTGGAAAGCGCTCAGAATGAAGATAGACTGCAAAATGGCCACGCGGACGGCCTGCCAGAAATACAGGTGCGTGATAAACAGATAAAATGGGGAGACACACTGCTTATTTGTCGCGCATTATCAGTTTCAGTATGAAACTTCATTATAAAATTTTAGTAAGTATACAAAAAAATCGTCTTTGCAATAAAGTATGCCTAAACAAACAAGCTTTTGTAAAATACGTAATTGGTACTGTAATCTTGTGGCCACCTTCCGGCTCCATCATCAGGACCCATCATCTAGGTAAAGACGAATCAAACGCGCCCAAACTCGATGGGGTTACTTCGTTTCGTTACAGTTTCTATGGGCTCCATCCATAGTCGGAACGATCATACAGACAAAAATATTAAAAATTGTTTTTTTATAAGTACATACGTAATTTACAGTATTTGTGTTTAGTAAAAAGCTGTTATTTACAATTTTATTTGTAGATAAAATTATGATTTATATTTTTATAATAAGAAATCTTGCAATTTTCACGCGGCCTTTAGGAGAACGTGCATAATACAATGGTAAGAATTGAATCATACATTTTGTTTTTCAGATAAAGTTACCAAGCCTTTTTGGAAAGTTTTTCCCGAAGGTTAGATGGTTAATAACATTATTATGAGTAGAAGTTGCAAAGAATCATACTTTTTTATAGAATGCTAGCTGCGCCCTGCGGCTTTACCCAGTTTATCGAGGTAGATTTTAGCCTTATGTGTCGCCATACTAAATTTCGTAATAGTTCGAGTACAGATGGATGATCAGTGAAGTAGACGAAAAATTTGAAAATAATTTATTTTTTCTGATTTTAACTCCATTAAAATTTTTGAGAATATTTTTTAATTCGTGTTAAATTTGGTTCAGTTTCAAAGCCGAACTGAGACAAAAAGTAGGCTAATTGTTTGTTATTTTATTACAAAATAATCTTTAAAAAGTTATCCTAACGGGATTAAATATGACTCAAAATAGTCATTATTTTTTCAAATTTCCCTCCACTTCACGGTTCATCCCTTTTGTAGTTTCTGTGGTGCACTACCGTCCTTCACAAATGTCATCATTCATATGTCATCGTCGACCGAACCGTCGCTTAACATCATGTAAGCTTGCGGTCAAACGTAAGCCTATTCAAAATTAAAGAAAGAAAAAAAAAATCTGCTGTGCTGCTGTATTATAAGCAAAATCCCCCCCTTTATGTGGAAAGGCCGATCTTCAGCCGTGGAAGTCATGATGAAATCATCGACATAATAACCCCTTAAGGACTTAGGGATTAGTATCTCGATGGATGAAATAAAATTTTTTCTAGGTCCGCGAACCAGACCGGCAAGCCTTAATAGAACGGATAGTATCACTCCAACGCGCCGCCGCTCGTCGCGCCGAACGCTGCGAGTTCTTAGAGGAACACTCCAAGCAGCTGACGGAGGAGCTAAGGAACAAATCACGCCTGCTCAGGCATATGCTGAGCAATATGCCCGCCGGAGCCGTGGCCTCGGAGGATAGAGACATGCATAAGGTGATTTGATGTTTATATCTTTAGAGTTAAGGTGTGATTTGGCTTGTTTTAAATGTAATCTTGAGAAGAATTCGTAACATTGCGTGATTTGAGATTGATAAGGCTTATGCTGAGGTATATGCCCACCGGAGCCGTGGCCTCGGAGGATAGAGACATGCATAAGGTGATTTGATGTTTATATCTTTAGAGATAAGGTGTGATTGGGCTTGTATTAAATGTGAGCATATTTAGCAGAATGATTACATGAATAAGGTGAAGACTGCTCAGGCATATGGTGAATAATATTCTCGCTGGTGCCGTGACCTCGGAAGATAGCCACACGAATAAGTGACTACCGCCCACAATCATTTTCTCACAGAATACTTTAATCTCTTCAAAATATTAATAGGGATTACCTTCGTAATTAACTACTAATTATTAAACGAAGAAACCGGGCAAGTACGAGTTAAACTCACGTGGAGAGTGTTCCGTACGACTATCTCAAGAACATTGTCAAAAAACATGTTCTTCCATAATGTATTGAAACTGCAAATGTAAATTTGTAGTTGAATGCATAATATTGAGAGATTTACCATGTTATTTTAAGACCGTAAAGTTTTGATAGTTTTTCCCGTAATCTATAAGTAAACAACTATTTTCTGTACTTTTAACACCTTTCCTTTCACCTTTCTCTTAGGCTAAGATTCAGAGACGATTCTAAGCGTAGACTTTGGCTTCCATATGTCAAAACTGTATAGAATTTTGACGTATAGAAGCGTGAGTCCACGCTTAGATTCGTCTCTGAATCTCAGCCTTAATGTCTCACGGTAAAGTAAGTAAAACTTTTTTTTAAAGTTTCTCATTTCCGCAGCCAGTTTGCACTGAATCTACTGGATTGTTTTAGTTGAAATTTGGTACACATATGAATATCTGTGACCTAAACACGACAGTGTAACGTTAATATGTGGATGGGGCCATATTCAAAATTAATTTTAGGCCCCATGCCCCATATTCAAAGAGGTATTTACCTAGAAACCGGCCGGGCAAACGTCGCGAAGCTCGGCTGTATACGTAAGTGAATCCGGTTAATGATATACAAAAAGAAACTTATTTTAACTTTACATGTACTTACTATACCATACATACTAACTGTGTTGTATTTTGCTCTCGCTGCATTTAGCCAGTGAAGAAATTTACAAAGGTAAGTTTTAGTGTTAGTAACTTTGATATAGATGATCGCTAGCGTCTTTTTAGTCTCGAAAGATTAACGTTTCATCTATCTCATTTGATATATCTCATCTCGTTTGATATCTCTCATCATTTTCCACGCTAGCGGATAAAAAGCACTTGCGTGTAGATTTCGGATGATAAACAAGACATATTTGAATTTTTGTTTATTTCGTTGTTTCGTTGACATTTAACACGGATTGGCTCTGTTCATGTCTTTGTCCTTTATATGTTCTGATAAAGACAGCATTAGGTAGTTTTAGTCTGTGATTCGGGTAGACGAGCGTTACAGAGACCCGCTGTTAGAGTCATTTATTTTAACCTACCTTCGTTGGTGCCTATATAAATAAAGCATTTTGAATTTGAATTTAAGTCTGTTTTACAATAAAGTATATTATTGTACTTTTCCGAGCTCGGGAGGTGAATATAACTATTGTTATTTTTAGAAAGAGATAGCTCGATTGGGCGGAGGTGCCATGGCGGCGGTGTGGGGAGGGGACCCCACCGGGATGACGCTGGAGCTCTCTCTGGAGATGAACAAGCGACTGCAAGCGGTGCTCGAAGACACGCTCCTTAAGAATATTACGCTTAAAGTTAGTATATCATCATATCATATAGAATATCATCATTGATGGTTCTGATTTTTTTGCTATATGGTAATGAGGCGAACTAGTCGTTTGCCTGGTGGTCAACATAACACCGGCCTATAACAATTGCAGTGCCACTTAGAACTTTGAAACACAAAGGCCTGTGCGGCACCGCAGTGCGCTCGTTACCCTGACATTAGGCATTAAGTCTCATAAGCCCAGTAATTTCACTGGCTACTCTGCTCATCAAGGAACACAGTAATGCTCGCACATTACTGCTTGGCGGTTGACGACACGAGCAAGGCGGTGGTACCAACGCAGACGGACACTCGCAGAAGAGTGCCCTAATAATGTAATAAATAAACGGTGATCCTAATATATGGGTGTAATCTATACAAATAAATAAAATTGAAGTGTGTTTGTAATATCAAAATAACAGCTTTTTACTAAATGCATATGAAAGTATATACGGTACCTATAACAAAAACACAATTTTTAAAATTTTTGTCTGTCTGTTTCTTCCGGGTAATCTCCGAAACGGGTGGACTGATTTTAACGGGACTTTCACTGGCAGATAACTGATGTTACAAGGCGTAAGTTATGCTACGTGGGCGAAGCCGCGGGGCACAGCTACTAACAAATATATGTATAGAGACGCAGGAATAAAATATTCCCATAGGTAAAAATAATTAAAAAAAAAACACTCCTATTGCTTTGAGATAGATTTATAACTTGCGGACGGTAACTAGCCAGGCAGGCAATAGTAAATACCTTACCACCACGCTTTACTTATAAATGTATATAATTCTATAATAATTTTTCAGGAGAATATGGACACGCTGGGAGCAGAGATATCTCGGCTAAAAGAAAGACATACGGCGGCAGCTAAATAAACTTAAATAAGTGAAATTATTCGAAGATTAATATATTTGTCATTATAAAATTAATTTTACACCATTCAAAAATCGGTACTCGTTGAACAAAATGTTTTTTAATTCGTCTAATGAAGATTCTTTTCCATTTGCCGCAGCTATATTTACCGCTTTTTTAATAGTAATTTTATACATACTTGTTTTGTTTTTCGTGTCGATACAAAGTTTTTTTTTCATAATGTGTAACTATATCTAACTAACTGAACAAAAAGGTTCTAATCTGAGAACGAATATTTGGTAGCTCTGTGGCTAGTGCCATAATAATAAGGAAACCGCTGAGGGTTTGAATGTTGCTCCTAAATTTTTATTCTCAAATATTTTTAAAACAATAATTTAAGGAACGTTGTACGAGTACCTACCAAATTTATTTTTATTTACAAAAAATTATTTTTAAATTAATAATTTGACAAAACGTTCTGCGAGTGCCGAATTTAATTATTTAATAACATTCCAATTCTTTTTTAACCCGCCTAAATTAAAGCATCTGTTATCATGTATAATATTGTATAATTATAAAATTTATTTTATTTTTTGACATTTTTAAGGACTAGTAATTTAATTTATATCTAGTAACATTATAAAGTATTTTTTTAGGTTTTCTTTATTATTAGTTATTGCACATTGAATTAAAGTACTCTTAATGGTTTATATCGCGTATGTTTGCATTATTTGTCTATTTTCCTTTTTTTCCAGCATATAAAGGTTGTCTGGAAGAAATAGCTTTTAGCGATAAGACCCATTGTACCAAGGCGTGGAACCGGTGTAGTAATAACAGTGTAATGATCGTTTTTAAAGTTGTTGTAGATTATTTCGTTCGGAAAAAAACCGGAAAGAATGTACCATAAGCGTATGTTCTTAGAGCATTACCGGTTTGAAATTTGAACCGGTTGTCAAGCCATGCATTGTGTAGCTATTTATTATTATTTTTAAGATAATTTTGGTGTAATTGGATGTTTATGTGCACGGCGTCTGCAACACCGAATCCTAGAGCATGAGATATACCGGTGAAAATAATTATTTTTTCGACTATATTTTCCTAATCTTTTCACTTGGTTTGGATTTTAGTTTCGCATGTATACAATCAAAATCGGAAAATGTTTTCGAGTAACTATTTTCCTCAGGCTCTTTGAGTTGGTTATCATTTTTTGTTTATTAGGTTTATCTGTAATTTGAGATATTCTAAGCTCGGAAATTGACACTGAAAGTAACTATATAAACTACAAAATGTCCTTTTATTGGTAATTGATGTCTTTGTAACAAATAGTTAAGGATATTTACAGGTCCGAAAAGTACAGTATTTTAGCGAAACAGCGCGGACGGGCTCTCAGCTAACTTCACTTCAATTTCAGTTCAAAGTTCACCAAAATTGTACAGTAAACAGAAAAACATTGAACTTTGAACTGACACTGAAGTGAAGTTAACCGAGAGCCTGTTCCATTCTTATTTTAATCACATTGCATAGGTAATTGTTAAAATAATGTAAACGCGGTATAACCTCTAAAAGTTTTTTAATGCAATGGTATATATCTATAGGTACTTAAATATATTTATGTGATTGTCTCCAATATTCTTCCTGTTGTTGACATAAAATTCTAATGTGTGTCATAGTGTGTATAGGATACTGTATGTGTGTTTTGGACTCAGTTTTTTAACCGACTTCCAAAAAAGGAGAAGGTTCTCAATTCGATGGCTATTTTTTTTTACTTCAGATCTGCTTCGTTTATAAACCTATTTGGAAAAACCTTTTTTTATTTGGGTATAACGATATACTTTCAGATTGGTCCGATACAAATTTAATCAAAATCGGTTCAGTAGTTTGTCACTGAAGTCGGCTCGTCGCTTTTTTTTTACATTACTGATGAGTACATTACTACGATTAAAGCTATGCGCCTCGGCAAATTTTGTGTTCCGAAATGAGTACGAATGTCACCAATGGTTGGCCGTCCCGCTCCTCGTCTTGTCAGAAATTGACACTAATATAATACTGCTCAAAATGGGACGAAATGGTCTCGTTAGTTCCATTCTTCAAAAACCAGAAAATAATGAAACTACCTACTTGGACAAAAAGTCCAACTAGTTCTATGAATGGAACAACCAATAGAACTAGTGGGAACTGATCATCGAGATACTAACCCCGAGAGATGGAATACTGTACTATCCGATCTCACAATAATGTAATGATTTTGCTATAATTACTATCAGCGCACGGGGAATCGCCGCGAGGCGGTGGCCTAGCCAATCAGAGCGCATTCTGTCTAGACAAAAATGGTAGCATTTATTTCGTCCAAACCTAACGTCACTGCGCCTCTTGGGGTTAGTATATCGATGGAACTGATCAATTATTTTGCCAGCTCTTTAGCACGAAAATTGCCAAAGCGCGTAACTTTCATCGTAATACATTACTGGCCCTCTAAACAAAATCTACACGCTAAGACCAGAGTAAACCTAACATAGAGTAAAAAACCAATGACCAATAACCATCTGCCAATTTAGAAACAGTCGCCGTGATCTCTCGCAGGCTAATGTCGTTTCTATACATTGTATCGGCGCTAGCTTGAGCGGAAATAGAAGCGTGTGCATTTTGTCTAGTGGGTAGTATTTTTTTTATTTTTCTTCTTTCGTGGCCAGACACGGTTTGTGTATTTTGCCAATTTCAAGTTTAAAGTGGGTAGTATTGTACAGTTAGCGGCAATCGACTTAGCAATAGCGAGGCACCACGTGACCTGCACAGTACAAAATTTGTATTGAGTTTTTGCTACTGCGCATGTCACGTGGTGCGTCACTATAGAGTTGTTTGCCACTTTTTTTTTTTGTTTTATTTGCTCACATTGGCAACTCTCCTCACCGTATTTACCTCAATGTCTGTTGATATGTGAAAATGTTTATCGTGCGTAATTATTTGAATTTGTCTCAGTGCTAATTTGTACCTATTCGTGATTCTATGCACCGATTGAAAGCAAATCAAAGTCGTTAGACATGTTTTATTACTACGGTATGAAAACAGTCAAAATCGGACAATACAGACATTTTTTTCTACAGATTTTTTTTACCCTAATGTTTTATCGTTCTCTATAATATACTATAACAAAATAAATATCAACAGTGTACTATTAAATAACTGTTAAAAAATTATATTAACGGCATTAAGTGATTTGGTAATAGATTTATTTCTGTGACTATACTGAAGTCAGATCGAATGTTATCTTGTATTATTTTTAGTATTAATGTAACGCACTTTATACGCACCGAAATACAATAAAATTAATGTTACTACAACCTTAAAGTAATTGAATTCTCAGTTAAATTAACTCTTTTAAAAGTTTCGTTTTTTATAAATTGCTTAAAATATCCTTTCAATTTTATCTGCACTACCATATAAAATCACCATATTACACAGAGGTTAACTGGAAGATAATGTTCTATAGCATTAAATTCACCTATGTACTTATCCAGTTCATTATTCCCTTAGAGGAAAAATCGTTTATCCTCTAAGATTATTCCAGTGACTATGGAATATTGGGAATTCAATGCGTACCACGGAACAAAATAAGCACTAATTCGACCCTTGCTTAGATTGTGATCTCTTTTCTAGTTTTTTTTAATCTATTGAACACAGACAATTTTTTAACTTCCACCATACAAATTAGCTTTAATAAAACTGACGAAGAAAATCAATCAATGATTCATGTTATGTTAAACTGATTCAATTAAGTCAACTTGATGTTAAATCCCACGTCAATGTTAGCTTTAGGTACATCTCTGTGACAAAATTACAAAAATAATTCTAATGAATGATTCATTTATTGCTCGAATGATTCAGTTCGGTCAACGTTGTCTCCACAAAAGTGCGTTTAAAGTGCGTAAATGTAAACTATGTATTATTGTTAAATAAGAGATTATTCGGGTATTGTTGTGGTGTTTGAAAGTCTACGGCGACGGTCCTGTTATTTCAAAATATATTTTGAGCATTCAATTTTTACTTTTTATTAACTTGCGTATCCCTGTAATGTATGGAAGCTTGGTATTTATAGTACTTTTGCTGAAAAAACTACGGTACATTATGCTACCTCAAGTCAGGATCACTTTTCGTACTCTATTGTGCTTGAGGTCTATGCTAGATAATTATTGCATAAATTGAATGAGAATATTAAACATGATTCATTTTTATGTTAACATGATTCAATTTGGTTGCTTCACTATTTTTGACTAAACGCTTTTCGGCTATCTCTTCCTTCAGGTAGGTTTTTTATTTTTTCATAGCTTTTAACTATCACTAGCGAGTCAAAGGTGGTAAACATGCGAATAGAATAAGCTTCAAGTTTGCGCTTGGTGCTGCCGAAACACGCAGGTGCTTCGCAACAAATTTTCAATTTTAGGGAGGTAGCTAGCCAGGTTAGAACTAGAAATATAAATACAAAAAACTGTACAAAAATCAACGTTTATTACTAAGTCAAACGATCACAGGTCTTGCTTATTCCTATTGTGAAGTAAGATTATCAACTATGTTTACATAATACCCACAGTTTTTTAGCTATTCGGTTGCATCACAGTGTTTTTTCTTCACAGAAAGCTGATGCTTACTCTAGGCTTCGGAACTATCGAGGTACAGATCGGCAACTAACCGAGTCATCATCGCTTCGAAATTTTAAATGAACAAAATATTTATGGTGATGACATGAATCAGTAAGTCTGTAATAGGTACATACTACAGCTTTGACACGTAGATCATAACATGGATACGCCTATGAAAAATGCTGGTATAAAGCGATTTGAAATGTAATAAACTAATAATAAACGCTTCTATCATTTCTCAGATAAGTATAAGGATTACTTTTTGTAGCGTCAGGTCGAGCGTGTGCGTGACATTCTAATCACGTGACTAGAATGTGACATTAGCGACACTCTACTTAACTAGCCCCCTGCAGGTAGCCGCGCGGCGTAAGTATATTTTCATGCCTACAGCGCGGCGCGGAGTGCGCAAAGACTTCTGCTGGTCTAATTTTACAATAGAAAATACTCTGAACCTATCTACTTATGTGGTACAATACTGAGAGAAGCTGGTAACCGGGTGTTTTATGCTATTTGATTTTGTATTCAAAGCAGATACAAGTTTTTAGAAGAATTTTTAATTTTATTGTGTATTTTTTAAATCTATTGCGATCACTTTCAAATATTTTTTATTCTTCTATCCGTGATGTGTTGTCACTAAACGGTCCTAACGGAAATTAAGCGCTAGTTGTTTGTGACCAGGATTATGCTGAGTTTGGACTGTTTTGTAACAATTAACATTACTGTGGAAATTCATGTATCATGCTGTATTAGTGTTTAAGCTTAATTGCTACAAATTTTATTTTCAAGGCATATTTTAATCCCATAGTACCCGGTATAAAAAGGCATATCCATATTGAGATTTCATATAGAATCTAACGTCATTTGATACTTAAAAACTTTACTTAGTCCGATTCCAGCCTGATCTATAAACTGCATCAATACGGTTTATAAAACGCTGTAGAAATTCAGCCTTACCATTATTTTATACTAATAAGTAATTGACATACGTATGGAAATATGGTGTAAGCAGGTCGTCCACTTGGTGGTAAGCGTCTCGTACAAAACATTTTCAGTGAACACAATGCCTTTCAAATGAAGTGGTATGTTGTTCAGTGTCAACGCCGCTTCAGCACCATCATCGGTTTTCGTATCCTAAACGCTTCAATCAGCTCCTGAAAAAAAAAAATAAGATTTGAAAACAGCGCCCACCTAATAAAATAAATAAATTGGTTACGGTTTCTACAAGTTGGTAGGACTAACATTTCTGCGAGTGTCCGTCTAGGTTGGTACCACCGCTATACTCGTGAAGTCTGCCGCCAAGCAGTAACGTGCGAGCATTACTGTGTTCCGGATTGATGAGCAGAGTAGTCAGTGAAATTACTGGGCTTATGAGACTTAATACTTAATGTCTCAGTGTAGCGGGCGCACTGCAGTGCCGCGCAGGACTTTATGTTCCAAAGTTCTGAGTGGTTCTGCAACTTTTATCGGCCGCCATTATGCTTACCACCAGGCAAAAAAAACTGATCTAGTTTTTTTTAGTAACTGTTAAACCGTTTACTAGCTATTGGTTTAGTAGTTGATTGTAGGAGAGTGTACCTGCCAACGCTGCATATCCACAGATACGATGAACTGGTTCTCATCGGAGATGTCCTGCTGGTCCTGTTGCGTTTGTGGTATGGGAGTTATATACGGGAGTTTGTTTTCTTCATCTGGAAATTAACCGTGAAACATAGATATTAACCGTGTTACCACCAAAACCACTTTTAGCACATTTTAACTTTTAGACCTGTTTAGTTAGACAGTGTCAAAAGATAAACGTCAAAAATTATTAGAAATAGCACAACGGAATTGTGTTAGACAACGGTTAGACACTACTTAAATGAGTATTTGTGGTTGCTCATATTTAAACAGGCGACTAAGGCATGTTTAGAACTTAAACAGTTTTTAACACAAGTTTAAAGTGCATTTAATTTATTTTTGGTAAGACCGTTAGTCTTTAAAGCCCAGTAATTTGTTGTCTGAAAATAAATTTAAATCGATAAGTCCTCCCTTACCAAGGTCTATAGCCACCATGCCGTCTCTAACCAGAAAGGACAAGTGGTAAACATTCTCCACGGTGCGGCTAAAGCTGTCGGGGTCCAACACCACGTGGAAGTAGCTCAGTGGGTTGTTACCGTTCGATCGGTATGTTTTATTGATGAATCGATTGACTCGCGTCACCATCTCGCTGCCTTCTTCAACTTTTTCCATCCTGAAAAGTATCCAAACATTTAGATATCATTTTTTTTGTTTTGAAATAAGGTTGAAAATGGCAATGCGTTTACTTTTAGTAAGTCTTTAGATAAATTAAATTTCATGAAATATATTTTATAGTGTTAACTGACACTAGCGGATGTTCACGCAAACATATACATCACAAAAATTTCCTTAGAAATTAAATTTCCTTTTTTTTTGGTTAAAATATTACTCAAAATATAGAGCATTTAGAGGCAAAATACTTTTTTTTCTGCTATTTTGTACATGATTCTGGGCCATTTCTATACAATATTTTATACTATAAACACTTGGCTATACTACTGTATTTTCTTTTGCTTGTAATGAAAAAAAAAATGAAAAAAAATGAAAAAAAAATGTTTATTTGGTAAAAGGCTTAAAGTAGTACAATTTGAGGGTAGAGGAGCACCTGGTTCCCACACTAGGCTCAAGACCCGTACTATGGAACCCAGGACTCTTTCGTCATAGTAGTACAGATGAATTGCCTTCTTGAGGTAGGTAAAAACAAATATAAAAAATATAAATACAATATTGTGTGTGAGAAGGAGTATTATGTGTATGTTTTGTATTATGTGTGTATGTATGTGCGTGCATGTGTGTGTGTGTGTGTGTGTGTGTGTGTGTGTATGTGTGTGTGTGCGCGGGTGTGTGCGCGTGTGTGTGTGTGCGCGCGGGTGTGTGTGTGTGTGTTTGCGCGTGTGTGTGTATGTATGTGTCTGTGCGTGTGTGTGTGTGTGTGTGTGTGTGTGTGTGTGTGCGTGTGTGTGAGTGTGTGTGTGTGTGTGTGAGAGAGAGAGAGAGAGAGTATGTGTGTCTGTATTTATGATGTAGTGTGTTTTCACGTTTATTCATATTTATAAGAAAGGTCCACTAACATAATAGGTCGGGGAAAAAGTTCCTTCGCATTTTTTAAGAAAATTCAAAACATTTTTTAATATAGTTTATTTACATTTAACTAAAGTATGTAGGTACCATTTTGTTCGATAACTTTTTGCCATCTTGTAGGTAGGGACATGATCCCATTGCTATATAAATTTTGGGACTTCTGATCAAAATACCGCGACAAGTGGTTTTGGCAGTCCTCTCGTGATGTTAACCTGACACTGCCTAAAGAATTCTGAAGAGACCGAAACAGGTGGAAATCTGAAGGTGCAAGGTCAGGACTATACGGCGGATGCATTAACACCTCCCAGCCAAACTCTCTTAATTTTTTCTGAGTGGCTAAAGATGTGTGAGGTCTAGCGTTATCATGATGAAAAACCACACCCCTTCTGTTGATTAATTCCGGCCGCTATCTCTCAACTTCTTGCTTTAATCTCATCAGTTGTTCGCAGTAGAGTTCAGAATCGATGGTCCTGCCTGGTGGTAACAGCTCATAATGAATAATGCCCTTCCAATCCCACCACACACACAGCATCACCTTGTTGCGAGTTAACCCGGGTTTCGCCACAGTCTGTGATGCCTGACCGGTCTTTGACCACGACCTTTTTCGCACGTTCTTGTCGTACGTGATTCACTTTTCATCACCAGTTATCAGCTTCTTCAAAAATGGTTCGGTTTCATTATGTCGTAGTAAAGAATCACAAATGAGTACACGGTTCATTAGCAATTCATTAGGTTTCTTTCAGTGAGCTCGTGAGGTACCCAAATATCGAGCTTTTTTGTGTACCCAGTTTTTTTCAAATGCGCCAAAACTGTTTTGTGGTCAATTCCCAGTTCTTCAGCTACGTCGTAACTACTGATATGCCGATCTTGTTCCACTTTTTCAAAAATGGCATCCATTTTATCCGTAATAGGGCGACCAGAGCGACGTGCATCTTTGAAATCAAAATTTCCGGATTGAAAACGCTTAAACCAAATTTGTGCTACTCTCAGAGACACTGCACTAGGTCCATAAACATCGCAAATTTTTTTCGCGGCTTGCGTTGCATTTTTACCTTTTTTGTAGTAAAATTTTAAAATGTATCGAATTTCTTCATTAGATTCACTCATTTTGACAGTACGAAAAACAAATGAAAATCACACATTTTCCTAATTTGAATTTGGAATTATGTTCTTTAAAATTTAAACTTTCATATGATACCAAAACCAGCCAGATACAAATACTATAGCCAAAGAGATTTTATTACAAGTTCATACATACTATAATGCGAAAAGACTTTTTCCCCAACCTAATATTTATTTTACATTAACCATCTATTTTAATGGTGCCATTAAATTTTCGGTATCAGTATAGTTTAGTTTGTTTAACATCTCAAATAAAACCTTTTTACACTCAAACTTGGGGAGTGTCACGATTGACGTGTCCTTATTAATTTGATTATATAAATAAGGTCCCAAGAAGTTAGGAAATTTGCTTGCAAATGCTGTAGTGGTGCGAGGCACAGTAAAAACACGATGTGTTGCACGTTTAGAAGGTACGTTACTGTCAGGTTTTACAAGTGAATGCTGATAGAGTACCAACTGCTGTATATACAACTGCCTAAAAGATAAGACTCTGCACTCTCTATATAAATCTACCGTTGGGTACCTATTAGGGCGATTTGTGCTGCATTTGAGAATGCCTCTTTGGGCTCTTTCGAGCGGAAGAAGTAAGGATTTGTATGTACCACCCCAAGAAGTTATGCAGTAATTGAGGAGCGATTGGCAAAGAGAGTAATATAACATTTTGATAGTCTCAGAATCCGCACAATCTCTAATGTTTTTGAATACAGCAGTTAACTTTCTTATGCGCTGCGTCAGATGACTAATATGATTTGCAAACGTCAATCTCTTATCTATAGTTACTCCAAGGTATTTGATTAAGTCCACTCTTTCAATAGCCATACAATTACAAGCAGAAGTAGTATCATCTTGGCAAACGATTGTACTGTGGCCAAATAGAGAAAGTGAATCTATCTGTTGGTGGCTTTTGATCGAAAACGTTACATATTTAGTTTTTTCTACGTTTAAGGTTAACATATTATTCCGTAGCCAGGATGAGATTGTGTTAAACACCCGCTGAGCTGCTTGAAATACTTCGATCCAGCTCTCTCCCTGAACTACAACGGCGGTGTCATCTGCATAAGTCAGTACACAACCATCTTCAACTGTCAGAGAACACAGCTCGTTTATGTAGACCAAGAAGAGAGTTGGACCCAGTATGCTGCCTTGTGGTACGCCGCAACTTACAGGTAAAGGGTTGCTAATATTATCTCCTATCTTAACACTTTGTGTCCTTCCCTTTAAATAATCTTCGAAAAGATGGAGTTGCGTGCCTCTGATTCCTAGTCTTTCTAGCTTGTTAACAAGTAATGGGATTGAGACGGTGTCGAAAGCCTTTGCAAGATCTAAAAATACAGCTAGACTCTTCTTTTTAGCATCCAGACTTTTAGCTATAAAATTAGTTAGTTTGAGTACTGCATTTGAAGTAGATTTACTTCTACGAAAACCGTATTGATTATCAGAGAGTAAGTGATTATTTTCAATATAGTTGACTAGACGTTTATTAATTAATTTTTCAAAGACTTTCGACACGGATGTGAGGATAGAGATGGGTCTGTAATTCCCAACTACTTTTTTATCTCCACTTTTATGTATAGGTATAATAAGAGCGTGCTTAAGTACATTGGGGAAAAACCCAGATTGCAATGAGAGATTTATAATATGTACTAAAATTGGTGCTAGTATTTCTTTATTTTGGATAAGTATTTTAGAGGAAATGTTATCATAACCAACCGAGCTGTCAGGTTTAAGACTACTGATTAAGGCTATAATTTCGGTCACATCTGTGTCCATCATCACCATGGAGCTGTTTGATGAAGTTGTTTGTAGTTTATTTGCATAATGTTTGTCAAGTATTATTTTATCTGCAAGCGATTTTCCCACGTTAGCAAAGTAATAGTTAGCTGCATCCACAGCTTCTTGTACAGAGTTACCAACATCTAGTAAATCGCGAGAAACTGTCGGAGTAGTTTTATAATTTGTTATCTCGTTGATTACTTTCCAGGTTTTTTTAATGTTTTTACTGTTGCTAGCTTCTTTTAGTCTTTCTTTTTCATAATTTGATTTGGCTTTTTTAAGTAGTGTTTTACAAAAATTCCTGTACCGCTTGTAAGTCAATTTAAGTACCTCATTATTGGCTTGATTGCGTAACCTCATATGCATACGGTCTCGATTTCTCATACACCTCAACAAACCTACTGTGATCCAAGGTTTTCTTGTGGTCCTTCTTCGTGGGATTAATGTTGTCAAAGAGTTTCTACAAATTACCCTCGATAAAATGTCTATAAAGTGCTCTGTTGCCAAATTACAATCCATAAGACCATATATCTTGGAAAAATCCGTGCTTTTAAGTGCATTTGTAACTTCTAGATAGTTTATTTTAGTAACTGATTTAGGTACATATAATTTTGACTGCACAGTGTTCATGACTAATAGTATTGTATGATGATCCGTGAGGCTATTTTGAACGATTAAAGTTTGGCATTCATAGGTGGAGCGCAGCATAAAGTGATCTAGGCAGTTATTATCTCTTGTAGGTAGCATGTGGGCAGGTAGAATTCCATGTACAGCAAGTAGTTCCATATATTCTGACGCATTATTGTCAGTTACGTTAGCTACAATGTTAATATTTAAATCACCAGTTATAACAACATTTTTGAAATTTTTAAAGGAATTTAATAGATCGTCTAGTGACTTTAAGAAAGCAGCTAGATTTTGAAAGGATGGCGATCGATAAATAGATATCAAGATGGTACTATAATTGATTTTCGAAACAAGACAGGAGGCGTCTATAAGGTTAGGCTCATATGTTTCACAAATTAACCCGATTTTAGTATAAATAATAATTCCATCATTTTGATTTTTTAGTAGTTTAGTATTGAATGAAATATAGCCGTTAAGTTGAGGAATATATAAGTTTGAAGCAAGCCAACTTTCCGTTAAAACTATAACATCAGGGCCTACTGCTATTCTAGATAACAAAACTAAAAATCCTGTAAAATTACACGAGACGCTTCTTATGTTCTGAGTTAATATTTTAAGTTTATTCACCGACTGCTTTATTAGTGTTCTACAGTCCTCTGGGGAACAGATTTCTGCACTAGATGGTGAAATGTTGTCGACATTATTCATAATAATTGATATGTTATCCATACTTTGTAATATATGACGATTGAAGTGCAAAAATTGTTGATTGTCCAACCAAACGGCGTAAGTACATAATTGTTTTGCTCAAATAAGTTTGTTCAATATTCAACAATAACCATATTAAAATGTAAAATTTTGTAATTGCAAAAATGTATATAGGTTTCATGTAAATTATTAAATAGTTTAAATAGAGTTGAACATAAATTATAAGATGATTTATTAGTGCAAAACGCGCAAATATGCATTTATTTAGATTTATTGTAGCATCTTTACAGCAATAAATATAATAAGTTATGTAATCACAATCATGGACTTCGCGGTCAAGGGCACCGGCTATTACTATAATGCAGTTTAACGGGAACTGTCTCCGAATTATGCACATTGCTCTAAAAATAGATTTAGTATTTGATTGCACGTCGCGCGACGCGGACATATAAACTAACAGTTTAAATGTGGAAAGTAATGAATTGCAGTGACCTCTGTTTGCGTAATTTTTAAAGTAGTATAGTGTCTGATATGTGTATATTGTGAGTGTAAACCTTAAACTTAAAACAATTAACCTACGAACAGTACACAGAACATTTTCAATGTAAAAACATAGTCATTTGATGTTATTTTGTGTTCTCAACGTATGTAAGTGATCTTCATTCTTGATTAATATGAATGGAACACCATCTCGCTTACGAAGAAATACTTTCCCATTTGTGACCCAGCAGTGTAAATAGTCCTCGGTCTTAGCGAGTTCCCTGGCTAGGAAATGCAACCTCTTCATTCGTGCGGTGAGTCTTTCTGATATATAAATCGGCGTAGCTTGTCCTTCAAAGCCAAAGGCTTTTGAGCTTAGTTGATCAGATTTTAATTTTTTGTTTTTTCTTACCGCAGTGAGTAGTTTTGATTTAGACCAAACGTTCGTAAATTCCACAATAATAGTAGATGTTGGTGAGTCCTTTTTGGCCGGCAGCCGATACATGTCTTTAAGTTCTGTCGTCTCAAAGGGAGCGGCCAGGAATCTCATCAAGTTCTGAAAATATTGAAGTAAGTTTTCCTTCGATTCTTTAGGTACTTTGGGAACGTTTCTTATTTCAATAGATGTTTTTAAAGAAAACCGCTCCATATTCTCCAACTTCTCGTCAAATTGTACGACCTGCCTAGCCAAGGTCTCTCGGTCTACTTGAAGAGCCCCAAACTGTTCCTCAAAAGTTTTCATTTGCTCAGCCAAAAAGTCCAAACTCTTCGACAAGTCCTGATTAGACTGGTTTACGTGAGACTTTATATCTCTCATGTAGGTCTCAACTTGAGACTTCACAGCCGAAATCTGATCTTCCAACTTGTCAAGCCTTCCCTTTTGTGATTTGGCCATGTCTGACATCATTTTCCTCATCTCGTCTTTAAAACTAGCATAGTCGCATTTCTCCTCGCTCGCAATAGCGGCTCCTCGTTTTCTTGTCACCGGACGGTTTGATGTTCCTGTTTTTTCCTGCTTCTCATCAGCAGGACACTCCAGCTGGTCAGTTTCAGGCACTGTTCGAGTAGGGGTGTTTGATTTCGATGGAGGAGTGCGATTTACCTTTCCAATCATTTTGCCGTCGGCACAAATTGTATGCAAAGTAGGCCTATTTGCGCTAATGAGATATATGCGTGTGTGCGTATGCGCACGAAACAATAAGCAGTAGGCGTGGCTTAAATGTGCATAAGTAGGAAAGAATGATGCAACTTGGCTATGTTTGTCTCGTTCTGCTTTGGACACTTTTCAATTTAGAGGCGTGGCCAACAGCTTATAGAAAGAGAGGGGAAGACAGCTTGTTCCACTCACCACAATCGACAACCTCTTTGGATGTTTTGCGCTCCTAGTATTTTGTGCGAATTTCTCTATTAAATTTTGTTTCAAATAATTGTTTACGGAGCTAATACAGACAACCGTTCGGTATGAAGGCACGGACGAAAGAGCAATGTAATATCTATGAGAAAGGCGATTTGTACGACGAAGAACATCAATTTTTGGTTGCTTTAGCCACGTCGAGTGGACCAACTGAACAGTTGGTCACCGTGCGTGAAGCCCAACAGAAATAATTTATACTAGCTGCTGCCAGCGGTTTCACCCGCGCGGAGATATTGGATTTCACGGCTTTTATTTTTTGCGCGGAACCCTAATTCTTTTTCTAAAATAAAAGTAGCCTAAGTTACTCCTTGTAACATCAGCTATCTGCCAGTGAAAGTGCCATCAAAATCGGCACAGCCGTTTCGGAGATTACCCGGAACAAACAGACAAAAACTTTAAAAATGGTTGTTTTGTTATAGGTACCGTATCTACTTTCATATGCATTTGGTAAAAAGCTGTTATTTTGATGTTACAAACAGACACTTCAATTTTATTGATTTGTATAGATTATAAACTATAGTATGTTATAACAGCATGTGCTCACTTGTCGACGTGCGCGGGCGCAGTGAGGGCGGCGGCCTGCTGTCGCTCGAGGCGGCGGCGCGCGGCCCGCGGGCGCTGCTCCGGCGGAGTGGGCGCGAACGTGCCGAACAAGCTTAACATTGAAGGGATCTCTTTGGGCAGTGTGAACTGCCAGAACTCGGGGTTTTCTTTCTGTAGATAAATCTCATTTTTATTGATCCAAAAATCTCTCTAAATGAGAACATGAGAAAGAGACAGATTATATTTTAAACCTGTCAATTTAATTTGCTTGTGTCTAGTGAAAATTTAACAGCAATGTATTTAGTGGTGTCTAACTAAGAAAGGATGGAAGATATTTGACAGCTCTATAACAAAATTTAGATCTGTTAAACTTCTTTCATCTCTTTCTCATTTTATATATTGGAAAGAGAGCGAAACTAAAATTAGGTTTAGGTATGAAATGACAGAGTGGACACCTTAGCTTGTGAAATGTCACGTGACTGTTTCTAAATTTGTAGATGGGAATCGGTCGATATAGAAAACATCTCCAGTAATACCGTAGCATGCATGGCCAGCATTATGACTTACAATATGCTGTGCCAGTTCATGCTTATCGTATGTGTTTACATTCCCGCTCACGGCTTCTGAGATGAGCACTGCGAGGTCGCTGGTCGCACGGAGCACCCTCGAGTCTAGATACCCTTCCCCTGCAACATTATACAATATCTGTACCATCTGGATGTCTTGGGTAAATATTGGCAGGGAAGGTACTGAGTTATCACACGGTAAGTTTAAACATATAGTTAAAGATGTATTAAAAAAGCGTATTATAAAGTTAAAGAATATGTAGATGCGATGGAGGCAAACAGTTCCGAGGGCCTAGACAAAAACCACACATTTCGTATTTACGCTTGCGAGATGTCACATGACTGTCTTTAAATTGGTGGATGGTAATGCCTGATGATGGTGATTGGTGGTATGCCAATTCTTTTCAAATTAGGCAACTCTCTGACAATGCCTCTGGTATTGCAGATGATCATAGGCAGCGGTAACCACTTAACATCATGTGGGCAGCTTGCTTTTTTGTCACCAATTACAATAAAAAAATAGATTAGAATTGATACAGATTATTTAACAGACATACCAGGATGTTTGACCCTCTCCTCGACACCTCCCTCAGCGAGCAAAGCCTGAGCCTCTTTGACTGCATTTTCCGTCTTAGTCATGCGCCTTCCATTATTGTTGTCTTCATCTTCTGCAGATAGGAGAAATACTGTTAAGGTTATTCACGACTTTAAACATTATTATTTATTTAAATATCGGGAGCACATCAATAGGGATGTTGCATGGAAATTGTAGAACTTGTATATCAAGTTGCATCAAGATAAGTTAAAAAATCCGACATGTATGCGAGTACCATATCCATCCAGAGTGACGGTTCCGGACTGATGAAAGCAAACTTGGCCAGTTGTTGCAGAGATTTTGTACAGTTCGTTCACCTGGTCAACTAGGGAGTGACGGGCCGTCATCATTTTTATTCGCGAAATCGATTAAGTCATGCATCAGTCAATGGATTTTTCTCTCAGTATATGCCCAATTATCACTTAGTCGCATCATCTTCGAGCAGCTCAGGAAAGAAAGTGAAGAATTCTGCCTCATGTTCTCTTCATTGATTAATGGGATGAAGTCAGAGCAACTCAACTTTGACCATTAGATAAACATTGTACCTAATATTATTTTCCTTTAGATCACTAAAGACATACATATAACTACTTTAGATCATGATGCATAACCTCGCCGCCCTTGCGCTGCATATGGAATACAATTTAATTTACTTACATGTGAAAAGAGATTCTTCTTTCTTTATTTACATCAAAGTGGCACCAACACCACTTGAGAACACATAATAAATAAAAAAATAAACGCTTACACTCATACCCCCGCCAAAGGATTTCCTGCGTCGCAGGTGGCATGGACACACACAGATACACATCACAAACATCCAAAACCCGAGAACAAACTTTATCCTTACACAAAATCTGCCCCGGCCGGGAATCGACCCCTCGCTTTGCAGGCAGGGTTACTACCAACTTCATGTCATGAAATGTCATTTCTATTTATATTTTAAAGGAACAGAAAAGTTAATAATGATATGGGGTACATGAAATTCATTGGTGTACTTCACAGCACGGTAGGTAAAGTGAGACTGACTGTGCTCAGGGTTTTTAAGCCCCGCCTTGAGGGGTGTCATCATTTCTGAGCCTGCCTTACTAATTCAATTTCGCTGCATACATGCAAGAATAACGAATAATCATATTTTGGCTGTTAATAGGATGCATCAGAAGAGAAACAAGTAGAAAATAATGTAACACATTGCTCCTGCATATTCTGCGTCATAATTCTTATTGTATGAAGGAAAAAAAGCAAAGAAAAATCGTTTACCCAATGTTGACAAATCTTCAAGTACAGCTCTGTACCGCAGTTTACGGTCGTGGCTTCCCAAACTGCTGCGCGTGGTTTGCGTGCCGTTTAACGACATCTTGTTGCTGTTTTGAACTCTGAAGGGTTTATAAATCGGCTTTCTTTTTGAGTTTTTCTATTTTCCGACTCAATTCAACTGACTATTTCTTTGATTTCTTTCGTGGTATTTTTTTTTTAATTTATTTCATTTTCATGACTTGGATACATGGACTATGTATCCAAGTCATTTAAGTTTCGTGGTATTTTGGCGCCAGTGCTGCCAAATGCCAGCTCCCAAAAATATTTCCCCACTATGGCTAAAAAGTAAAAACGCCTAAAATCGTCACAATTACTTAGACAAACCCCTAAATAAATTAATGCAACTTATTCTTTGTAAATGATGTACATACCTTATTCAAACTAGTATACAATCTTAGAGAGTAAGAGCTTCTAGCTTATAATCAGGTAGTCTGTGGAGTCAGGATAAGTGTCACTACGACCGACGACGCGCGACGTCTACCTACCTAACACTACGCAGGTAGAAGATTTCTTATAAATTACTTCAATAATTATTGATTTTAGTGGTACCAAATAACTAGCAAGCTTATGGGTGAAAACACGCTCTTATGCAAAGATATTTTATTAGATATTATAAGGTCAGAAAAAAAGTATTAATCTATAGAAATATATATTTTTTCATAGTATTACTATTACGAGCCGGTTGTTTCCCTGACGGTAAGGATAATGCCGGCCCATAACGACTGTAGTGACAGTCAGAACTTTGAAGCAGAAAGCCCTGCGTGGCAGTGCAGTGCGCTCGTCAGCCTGAGACATTGGGTAGGTATTAAGTCTCATAAGCCCAGTAACTTCACCGGCTACTTTGCTTATCTAATCGGAACACAGTATTACTTGAAAATTACTGCTTGGCAGTAAAGTCTGGGTTTTAAAATACACAAATCCTTAAATTACCCCTAAAAATGTAATGCCCCAAAAACATCCCAACCTTCTTTAGGGAGAAAGCCCCTAAGCTGGCAGTCCAGTTTGGCGCCTCTGTGACACTTAATGTACGTTCAAAAACTTTTAAACCCTTTTAGTATAACGTAATTGATTTTATACTAAAGTTAAAATTGCGTTAATGAGAATATTTTAAGAGCACGTTTTGGTTTAATTGTTGCTTTTTACTAGCCAATTATTTATTTGTGCTAAACAGAATATTATTTAAAATAAAGTATTGGCATAAATCTCTGATCAGAATATTTTGAACGAAAATTGTCTACCAAACACTGTGGTTCTGGATTTTTGTTGCCATATACATTAGCTATCCACAATTTAGACCAAAATTAACTAAATTTTATAAATCTACGTAATGTTTAATTATAATAATTATTTAATTAATTTACCCCGGATACTATCTGTTAAGTGTTTGTGACGAGTTAAATTATAAATACCTTACTTATCGTAAGCACTTAACACATATGCTAATTAGGTTCCGACTTCCATAGTATATTGTAGGAGTTCGCATTGTGACAATAATTGACAATAATATGACATAAATCATAATATTGGGAGAAAATATTTTTAAATGGTAGTACATTTTGTAAAAAATCGGAGTGCGCGGTATATAGACAATAGCTTGTATTTAACGAATTTAATTTGTAATACATATAAAATTGGTAGTATAAAATGTATTCATAGTTAATGTGTAAATAAATTATTAATAAATTGTATAATATTAGAGGTGTGTTTTCGTGAGTGACAGTAACTTTATAATCAGTGAGGTTAGAATCGTGATTTTCAGATTAATTTTTTGTTGTAAATGGATTCACCACCGGCTCAAGAAGTAACGGAACTGCTGAGACAATGGGAGGAACAACATACTACACATACATACGACCCTATTCCGACTTTGACCAGGTACGTTATTGTTTTGGTTAATTTGCGAAACGTCAGAAGTCGGTAGATAATAACCGATCGCTGTAACGGCACATGTGGTTGAAAATTCAGTAATAAGTTTCATAAAATACCCTGAAGTTGTGTAATTTTGCCTTTTCTCACATATTTGAGATCTACAGGACACTGATAAAATGAAAGACGATACTTACAATATTTTCATCAAAACAATACATTCCTAGCTGCTCTAGACTGTGGGCAATGTTTTGAAACTATGTTTGTTTATAGAACAGTCTCAAAACATGCTTTTTCATCAACTCTATAAAATAAATAAAAAATGGGCACTGAAACTGATTGTTCAACTTCTAGGCTTCCAACAACCTCCAAAGCCTGTGATTTACACCCAAGTCATTTGTGCAATTTTTGAGCAGCCTTTCACTTATTTATACCTGTAAAGGAGTTTCTCATTTATTAGTGTAATATTCATTTCGGACACTATCTCGAAAACTATAATACAAACTTAGCATATGACACATAACAGTCTCTTGGCTTCTAAAAACTGTGTAACATATTTGGTTGAAACACTTCCATGGAACTCTATAAAATAGCTACCCTGATACAATATGGTACAATCACCATTCTTGTCAACAAAGTCCTCAAAATGTCATTTTTTCAATGTTCCAAATTAATTTAAAATGGTACCATATCTTCAGTATGCAAGGGCAAAGACAATTCCTATAGAGTACAAAGGAGCCTGGTTTAGAACTGGTCACAATTTTACTTTCAGTGTGATATCCTTTGCATTTATGTTCAGATTCTGCATTGCCTGCAAACACTGTTTTCAATGGACAAGGCACATTACCAATTCAACCACAAACTTGATAAGATAGAGCACCTAGTGAAATTTGTCGAAAATTAAAAAAATTCAACTTAAAATGTTGATAATATTCAGTTGTGAGTAAAATTGTTGTAAGCTCCTATAAATACCTAGATAAAATTGTGCTTAAATTCTATAAATAGATAATGTGTAATTGGCACAGCACATGTTCAACATATACCATCCGTCCATATGTTATAAACCTAAATTCTGAAATAAGTGAGAGTGCTTTAAAGCTTTTGGGTGTTTGCTGGCCCTTGTACTTGTCTATCTATTCTCTCCTGATCCTCAAATTCCAGTGGAAGACCAAGCTAAGGCTCATACTGCATGGTATGTCCCATACAGTTTTTTTTTACCTTCGTGTTACAAGATGAGCAGTTTATTTGCCTGATTGTAAGCATAACGCCAGCCCATAACAATTGCAGTGCCATCCAAGTCTTTAGAACAGCAAGACCTGCGCGGCATTGCAAAGTGCTCGTTACCCTGACACATCAGGTATTAAGTATCTCAAGCCATTTCACTGCTTTTTCCTATAAAAAAAATGGTTTAGCAAAGTTCCTTCTTTGTGGAATTCTCAGTGGAACATCACTGTTTTAAGCGTGGTGGCCATTTTTACACAACTGCACAAAAAAGAAGTGTAATGTTTTTAGGGTTATTGTATGTCAGTATGTGAGTTTCTTTATTCCGCCATAACTTTTAAATCCCTGAACACATTTGAATGTGTGGGTATAGTTAAAATCCTTACATCATCCCGAGTAACACTGGCTATGGCAGTCGTGTAGTCATGTTTTTTATATAACTTTTGTTACATCAACTTGTTTTACATGGCCCTATCCTTTAAGACAATAATCATTGTTACAAATCAAATCTTATGTCTATCATACACAAGATTTATCCAAGTTTGGTACACACTCACCTTTATTGCATAATTTTTTAACAGTATCTTAGCTTAAGATAAGTAGGCACTTGTTAAAAATAACACATGTCCGCACATGTTAATTGTATATCATTGCATAAATGAAATGTATGAGCTCTTTGTTATGCTTTAAAAATAAATGGCATGTGCATGAATTGAATATTAACTTTACATTTGACAGGTCTACGGTTAGTTTTAGCGCTGTCGAATTCATGACCATTATAATAATATACAGAATTGTTACAAGCAAGAGGATTATGAGGAGATTTGGCTATTGGCTTTTTTAAATTGAACATTATTTAATTTAAAATCTACCCTATTACAGGATAGCAGAGATAATAGAAGCTGAAACGGAGAACTTTCTAAAAAAGGACCCAGACCCCTTCGATGAGAGGCACCCTTCCCGCACGGACCCGGAGTGCGCTCTGGGGCATGCACTCAAAGTCATGTTTAAAAAGGATAATTTTATGACCAAAGTAAGTGTTTACCCACAAAACCTTTTGGATAAACTCATAATTAACATTCAACATATCCGACATTTCAGCACTGTTGCAAGCACCATGTTTTTTATACTAATTGGTTACGAGACGAGCGCGTCGTTTGCCTGATGGTAACCATAACGCTGGCAGAACTCATAAAGTAAATATATGAGGAATCTATACATACTTCCATACTAGCACTCATGTGCTATTCATGACCCCCCCTCGGACCGCCACTGCAGACCAGTAAACCTAGACGCCGTATATTCCAAGTTTTGCATGAGAACACAATCGTAAAATGTTGCCGGGGACGAGGAAGACGGCGTGTTGTAATTGGCCAGTTTAAAACTCTTACGTTAGATGAAGGTAGACGACGTATTGGGATTGGTTTACGCAGTGATAATGCAAAACTTTGGTCAGCCAGGGGGGCCGGATAAAAGGAGTCTATAGGTTTTCTGTTGGTATAGCCAAATGAGTGTTTGGGTCTTGGTGTTACGGTTCATGTATGTACGTTTGTGTGTATATGAGTTTCTTTATTCCACTATAACTTGTAAATGCCTGTAAATGGATGTATGGGGTATCGTTAGAATCCTTACATCATCCCAAGTGACACTGACTAGGGCAATCATGTTTTTTTGTAAATTTTAATACTTTAATTAGTGAGGCGAAATAATGATTCGTGTTTAGTATTTATATATTATCATACTAAATATTCTCTCTCGCTCTCTCTTCCGTTGAAGTCTCGAAGAAACCCACACTGTGCTCTCACAAATAATTACAATACAATTGTCATAAAATAAGTGTACAAATTCTAAATATAACAGTTAATCTCATTTTGTATAATTCATGGACCCATAAGATGCCAATCTCGTACAATAGGGCACAGGCATAGAAGACTATCGTAACGGTCGCGGTCGTGTATTGGTTCCAGCTGGTGAACGACTACGTTCGCGACTCGTTCTATTCACGGCAGAACATCACGGGGCGTGACGTTCACAAGTTGAACGTGTGTGCGTGCCGGCTCACTCTGGACCTCATGCCGGGGCTGGAGATGTCCGTTGTGTTCCAGGTACAGTAGACAACGCTTATAAATATTTTCTTATATATATTTCTATTTATATTTTTTCTTATATTGCTTGTTTCCGCCCGCGGTTTTCACCCGGGTTCCCACAGGAACCGTGCATTTTTCCGCGATAAAAAGTAGCCTATGTTACTTTCCGGTCCATAAACTATATCTATGCCAAAAATCACGTCGATCTGTTGCCCCGTTACTGCGTGAAAGAAGGACAAACCAACAAACACACGTTCGCATTTATAATACTAGCTTCTGCCCGCGGTTTTCACTCGAGTTCCCACAGGAACCATGCATTTTCCAGGATACAAAGTAGCCTATGTTACTCAATGGTCCATAAACTATATCTATGCCAAAAATCACGTCGATCCGTTGCTCCGTTATTGCATGAAAGAAGGACAAACCAACAAACACACTTTCGCATTTATAACACTAGCTTCCGCCGTTAGGTTTTCACCCGCGTTCCCACAGGTACCGCGCATTGTAAAAAAAGTAGCCAACGTTACTCTCCGGTCCATAAACTATATGTATACCAAAAATCACGTCGATCCGTTGCTCAGTTGTTGCGTGAAAGAAGGACAAACCAATAAACACAGTATCGCATTTATAATATTAGTAGGATTAGCAGGTGTTATAACACCAGTTATGTGTTGGTAGGATAACGAAGCTCTAATCCACCGGCTGGTCGGCTGGGCCACCAACTCCACTGAGCCGCTGCAGTGCTACGCCACCGGACTGCTTGCAGCCGCCATGGAGGTGCACGAAATAGCCACCAACTTTAGGTAAATATAACTCAGTGCTGCCACGAAGCAAACTTAGAACTCTTTATTTCCTAGGAGAGATAAAAGTTTCGAAAGAACCAAACGCAATAGTGCTTGCACATTACTGCTTGGTGGCAGACTGCACGAGGAAAGCGGTGATACCCACCCAGATAGACATTCGCAGAAGAGTTAATCCTATGTCCTGCAGGGCTAACATGCGCGCCACGACAAAATTTTGTCTACTGTTTTGTCTCGCTCTTTCTCTCGCGAACATGAGACAAATGCACGACGTAAGCATCGAGAAAATTTTGTCACGGTGCGCATGTTAGCCCTACTGGTAACACACAAGTGGAGATTTTGTTATTCGGGGGCTCACAAACCAATGACATAGATAGAAATCCGAATTTGAATCATGTCATTAGTTGGTGATACGATCACTATTGATGTTTTGAAATGAAATGAAATGAAATGAAATGAAATAGTTTATTTTCCAGATTTAAAAATCCACATACCTACATACTAACAAATAAATATCTTGCCTACCGAATAATATATACTAATTCTATAAAATATATCACTCCATCAGGTGATGGGAGAGTGGTACGTCAGAATTTACCAAAATTCTTATGCTTCATATCCATCGCAATCTTGTCCATAACGATCTGGTCGTGATTTCGTTGGCAATACCTAAAAGCGCGTTTGAAGGAAGCACGATGTTGTTTTCGGTTCTCCGCCACGATCCCCGTGGTGGGGCAGCCTGCTTGGTGCCACAGTGCTAACGATTGCTGCGAGGCGGCATATTTATCCGCCACGTACTCGTTCCAACCCGGAACTGTATTTTTATTTTTAGTTTTACGTCTTGTTGTTTTAAAACAATGAGTAGCGCAATTCTGCAATATTTTAACAAGCGAGTTATACACATAGTCCATAGACATCGAGTCATTCACGTCCCCATATTCGGACATCAATAAATTTAACTGTTGTGTAACCGATGTTTTATATAGTTTTTAAGCATAACGCGGTCCCATAACAATTGCAGTGCCACTTAGAACTCATCAAACCGAAGCCCAGTAATGCTTGCTAGCGGTGGTACCCACAGGTTCTGATGATGGAACCAGGAGGTGGAAGCGTGTTTTTTAGTGTCTTTAAACTACATAATAATTATTTAACTACATTGTACTTTCCGTATTCGTTTCAGGGACCTGAACGCAATGCTAGTACCACTTATGCTAAGGAGGCTTCATGGATTAAGAAATAAGGGTGCAGAAGATAAAGTAAGTTGAACATTCTTAGCACGAAATTGGAGTGAAATTCGTTGCCAGCGTCTGCTTTTCCCGATAAATATAATCTGGAAAGCAGTCTTCAAAACAAGAGTACAGGTAACTTCTAGGCAAGCATGCTTCGACCGCATCGTCGCTTACCATCAAGCTAAATTGTGGTCAAAATGAGCCTCTAAAAATTCCGCGTCTAACTCCTAAACATGCCTTGGTTGCATGCTAAAAGATAAACGTCTGAAATGATTATAAATATCACAACAGAACTGAGTTAGCAGTTAGAAACTTATTAGATCAAGTTTTGTGGTTGCAATGTTTAATTAAACACGCCACACATTTGGGAGTTTTTTTTTTATATTCTTGGTTAATTATACTACTGGATATTGAATTTTGATATTTTTAAACACAGTCGACTTATAAGTCTTTAAAATAGTGCATCTGTAAAGAGGTACTGCAACCCCATGTAAAAATGGGGCAAGGAGAGAGATACTTATATCTGTCTTGGCTTTTCAAGTAATGTTAAACCTTATTTTCAGCAAACGAATCAGAACACAGTGACACCCCCGAACCAGACTAGGCATTTCGCTCGCTTTGACAAGAAGAAAAACAACGAAATAAAATGCAATGGACCCAGTAATGATAAGAAAGGTAAAACATTTGTTAACATGCTTTTATAGCTTCACTTGTAATTATACAACCTGAGTTTAAATTGGTATGTTATCCCAAAAGTGGTTCAATGCACTCCTGGAGGTCAACAACATTTGTTTTACGAGTTTTTGAAATTAGGAATTTTTCACTGAAGAAAAGGCATTTATATTAGGTCGGGGAAAAAGTCTTTTCGCATTATAGTATGTATGAACTTGTAATAAAATCTCTTTGGCTATAGTATTTGTATCTGGCTGGTTTTGGTATCATATGAAAGTTTAAATTTTAAAGAACATCATTCCAAATTCAAATTAGGAAAATGTGTGATTTTCATTTGTTTTTCGTACTGTCAAAATGAGTGAATCTAATGAAGAAATTCGATACATTTTAAAATTTTACTACAGAAAAGGTAAAAATGCAACGCAAGCCGCGAAAAAAATTTGCGATGTTTATGGACCTAGTGCAGTGTCTCTGAGAGTAGCACAAATTTGGTTTAAGCGTTTTCAATCCGGAAATTTTGATCATAAAGATGCACGTCGCTCTGGTCGCCCTATTACGGATAAAATGGATGCCATTTTTGAAAAAGTGGAACAAGATCGGCATATCAGTAGTTACGACGTAGCTGAAGAACTGGGAATTGACCACAAAACAGTTTTGGCGCATTTGAAAAAAACTGGGTACACAAAAAAGCTCGATATTTGGGTACCTCACGAGCTCACTGAAAGAAACCTAATGAACCGTGTACTCATTTGTGATTCTTTACTACGACGTAATGAAACCGAACCATTTTTGAAGAAGCTGATAACTGGTGATGAAAAGTGGATCACGTACGACAAGAACGTGCGAAAAAGGTCGTGGTCAAAGACCGGTCAGGCTTCACAGACTGTGGCAAAACCCGGGTTAACTCTAAACAAGGTGATGCTGTGTGTGTGGTGGGATTGGAAGGGCATTATTCATTATGAGCTGTTACCACCAGGCAGGACCATCGATTCTGAACTCTACTGCAAACAACTGATGAGATTAAAGCAAGAAGTTGAGAGAAAGCGGCCGGAATTAATCAACAGAAGGGGTGTGGTTTTTCATCATGATAACGCTAGACCTCACACATCTTTAGCCACTCAGAAAAAATTAAGAGAGTTTGGCTGGGAGGTGTTAATGCATCCGCCGTATAGTCCTGACCTTGCACCTTCAGATTTCCCCCTGTTTCGGTCTCTTCAGAATTCTTTAGGCAGTGTCAGGTTAACATCACGAGAGGACTGCCAAAACCACTTGTCGCGGTATTTTGATCAGAAGTCCCAAAATTTCTATAGCAATGGGATCATGTCCCTACCTACAAGATGGCAAAAAGTTATCGAACAAAATGGTACCTACATACTTTAGTTAAATGTAAATAAACTATATTAAAAAATGTTTTGAATTTTCTTAAAAAATGCGAAGAAACTTTTTCCCCGACCTATTAGTTTACGTCATAATTCTACTACAGAACATCCGGGCAGCCCTAGATCTACTGGTTCACTTGAACTATGTTCAACTTTGTTAAATGTTATTGTTGATTAGAAGAGGCTTTGAAAATAATACAGAAAATATGGCTCACTTCCTGTTTGAAGTTTGTTTCTTTTTTTTTTAAATTGCATGGTTATTGCACGCGAACATGTTTACTGGCTTATAGTTCATTAACTCTCAAAGTAAACATCAATGACAAGCACCAGCGATGGTGGCGCCAAAAACTTGGACGAAAATTGTAATAGAAAAAAAAACCCTTAATATATTTCATTTTTCAGACCGTGATAAAGACGAAGGCGGGGGAGGTGATTCAATGCTCGTTGAGGAAACTCCGCCCCAAGCTAGCAAAGACCCTGAGACGCCAGTCAAGAATTTTAACTGTAAGACTTTATAACCTTTTTTATGGTGTCTAAAAACAGACAGCACCGTGTCTAAAACTTGCAAAGCTGGGGGCCATAATTCGTAAATCAAATTCAAATTCAAATGTAAAATTGTATGTATGTATGTGTGTTGCAGCGCACACTGCGTCGTCCCCGGAGCACTGGGGGATGATGTCGCCCCCGCCGCGCCCCCCGCCCCCCGCGCCCGCGCCCCTCCCCGTACACGAGACCTCCTCCAACTCCAGCTGGGCAGAGATGGAGACATACGTTATTGGTATGGAACAGTGTAGTCTGCCGACAAGCATTGAGGGATAGAGAACGGTGCGCCGCTATCTCGCTCGTGCATTTCTCTCGTACATTTTTGAAGATAAATAATCACTTATGGCGCGGCTAAAGCAAAACGTCCGAAATAGTCGTATTTTTTGTTGCTCAAATCTCCGCTTTCATAGATATTACAAGCAAAAAAAATTACATTATATACCTAGTTTTTATAGAGAAGACATATCTATAAAATATATAGAAATGGGCCGAAATCTTTTTAAAAACTCGCAATAAAGGCCGAAAAATTTCTTTAGTCTCGAAATGATCAATGTTTGCGACAACTATCTCTCTCTATCTATATATTTTTTTTTTAACCAAAAAAAGGAAATTAATCATCTAACGACAGACATATACAAACATATTTAATCTTTATGGTGTCTCTTTTTCTTGAAAGTTCTGGATGGCACTGCAAGTGTTATGGGCCGGCGTTATGATTACCATAAGTCAAACGACCGGTTCATATCGTTACCCAATATTATAAATATAAAAAAAAAACATTCACTTCTTTAAATTCTTAATTTCACACCGGCCTCAGGAGTATGTCAGGTGGATAAATGCAATAAACCTTTTAATTTTTCACGATAGGCTTTCGTTTGTTTTATTTATTTCTTTAATATGTTTTTTAACAGGTAACATTCAAATTCACCCGCCTACGGACGCGACCAAACAAATGCTGATTCTTAGGTACCTCACACCCATGGGAGAATATCAGGAGGTAAGAATCAATTTTATACAACCTTTGTTGTATAAAAGTCGACTCGAGCTCTTGAGTGGCGCGAGTTCTATCGAGCAGTCTTATTCCGACCGCCGAACGCGAGCGGAGCGGTTTTCTGAGTTTTTATACTTGTCTAATAATGTAAACAAATTCGGCGGATGCCAACCAATGACATAAATAGTGAACTGAACGCTAACCAATGACTGCATGATTCGGTTTGAAACTTCTACCTGTCAAAATTGGTGCTCTGTTCAATCACCAATTTTGAATGATTATATTTATATGTTTATTTTAGAAGGCAAGTATTAAACACGAACTATAATGGCATCAAAAATTAACCGTGTTATCACAAAAAACACTTTTAAACACAATTAAAGAAACACAGGTTTAAAGTGTGTTTATTTTTTTTGTGGTAAGTGTTGAGTGTGAATGAAATAAACATACAACATAAATAAACAATTTGTCCACAGTTTCTATCGCACGTGTTTGAACAAAACGCCCTCGGCCTCATACTGGGCTACCTCAACGTGCGAGAATCACGTGACTCGCGGCTCGCATTCGAAGCTCTCAAATACTTGGCGGCTCTACTTTGCCACAAGAAGTTCTCTATCGACTTCATAAACATGGGCGGGCTACAGGTTCGTATCACTTGCAGTGTGGCGGTCGGTTGCGTTGCGACGATTCTGGCGCCATCTAGCTGTAGAAGAATCAAACTTAGTAAAGTAAGAGCCAGGCCCGTATTTGCGTTTTAAAAACGGGGGCGCAAAATGCTAATTAGACGGGCTCTAAGAAAGTTTTTCAAGAAATGTATTTTTTTATCTAAACAAATAAAAAAAAAATTATGTGTCTGTTTGTAATGTCAAAATAACAGGTTTTTGCCAAACGCATATGAAAGTATATACGGTAGCTATAACAAAACAACCATTTTTAAATTTTTTGTCCGTCTGTCCGTCGGTTTGTTCCGGGTAATCTCCAAAACGGCTGGACTGATTTTGACGGGACTTTCACTGGCCGCAGATAGCTGGTGTTATAAGGTGTAACTTAGGCTACTTTTATTTTAGATAAATAATTAGGGTTCCGCGCAAAAAAATAAAATCCATGAAATCCAATATCTCCGTGAAACCGCAGGCAGCAGCCAGTGTTAAATAATTGAGATAACAGAATCGACACCAATGTCATATTTATCTAACTGGACTGAATATATTTTCGTTTTCAGAAGTTTCTGGAGGTGCCCCGTCCGTCGGTGGCTGCCACCGGTGTGTCCATATGTCTTTATTATTTGGCTTATTGCGAGGATGCCATGGAACGAGTCTGTTTGTTGCCGAGACGGATCACGCACGATTTAGTTAAGTAAGTACTGTGTAGTGTGTTTAAGTATTCAGAAACAACTTTTAGACGCCTGCAGCGCAAGTACGGATCTTTCCGATCGATAAGTCTGCTCGTGAAGTCTGCCGCCAAGCAGTAATGTGCAAGCAATAACTTGTTCCTTAATATCGTTCGTTCCAAAACGTAAACTAGCGAGAACTCTAGACAATTCCTTCCAGCCGAAGACTAGCGACCGCTGGTTGTAATCGGGTTTGTGTCGAAAATGGAGACGATTATTATTAACCGGAAAGGCCGTGGAGATCCATTTTTGAAAGTTCCATTTATAAATAACTTTTTATCTCCGTCTAATTTGTATCTTCTTTTTCTTTCTAGATACGCGCTTTGGCTTTTGGAATGTTCGCACGACTCCGGGCGGTGCCACGCGACCATGTTTTTCGGACTCTCCTTCCAATTTAGGGTTATATTAGAAGAATTTGATAATCAGGTGAGATTTTTTTTTACTTTTTATTTTAATAGGTGGTTCGATTTTCATACTAACGTTTTTTCCATTTATGGGCGAAGAGAGTATAATTTTACACTGAAATGATCGTTGTTGGCTTTTATATGGGTCTTCATTTGCGGCAAATCATATTTAGTTGAAGAAAACAGAGGTATAATAGCGGAAATGATATTATTTATTTAAGTACTAGCTGTGCCCCGCGGCTTCGCCCACATAGTCTCACTTACTCTTTGTAAGATGTGCTATCTGCCAGTGAAACTCCCGTCCAAATCGATCCAGCCGTTTCGGAGATTACCCGCAACAAATAGACCGGCGTTTTGCTCACCGTCAGGGACACGACCAGCTTGACTCGATATAAAAAGTGGACAAAAAAAAATTGGAAGCTCCTTTTTAACCGACTTCCAAAAAAGGAGGAGGTTATCAATTCGTCGGGTATTTTTTTTTTTATGTTTGTTACCTCAGATCTCGGTCATATATAAACCGATTTGGAAAATTCTTTTTTATTTGAAAGGATATACTTTCAGATTGGTCCCTTAGAAATTTCATCAAAATCGGTTCAGTAGTTTGTCACTGAAGTCGGTTCGTAGCTTTTTTAAAGCAATTTTTTTAAAGTTATGTTTTGTTTCCAGGATGGTCTCCGTAAGCTGTACAATGTGATATCAACACTCCCCATACTGGGCTCGGACGAGGAGGAGTCTCGCGTGTCGGAGGACGAGACCTGCGCCGCGCGACAGATCGTGCGGCACGTCTGCGTCGCGCTCAGGAGGTACCTTTAGAATCTATAAGGGTCACCCCATTCATGAACGCACCACTCCAAATACCTTGAGAAACTAAGGTTCACCCCATTCACGAACGCACCACTCCAAATCATTTTCATTTTTTAAATTTATTGTGTTGATAACGAGACGGGCCGGTCGTTTGCCTTGATGGTAAGCATAACGCCGGTCCATAAAAATTGCAGTGCCACTCAGAACTTTGAAACACAAACGCCGCGCACGCGTATAATAAAATAACCATCTAAAATACTTCAATTTTATTTTAATGAATCTCCGGATTCTTGCGTGATGACGTGTTTTATTAATTCAAACTTTTACATAAATATTGTCGAATATTATAAGAAATCAAATCGGTAATACATTAGGAGCTAGGACATCACTAACTCCAGCTGTCAAAAGTTAATTAAATGCCGTGTCAAAAGATACTTAAATAAACTCAGGGGCCTGTTTCATAAAAAATATTAGTCTAATATTATGAGTTACCCTCATAATATAGATGAAAAAAAAGCTGATTATATTGAACTTTCAAATACAAAGGCCGCGCAGGCGTTTGTGGGCGTTTGGGGCGGGGTTTTTTTGATAAATGCTTTTTTTATTTTTCTGTTGATATGTGTTGTATATATATTCAACTCGTTAAAAATTCATACCGTTATATATACACCTTGTATAGTGTAAAAAAAACACTACAAAACACGCTTTCTCTAAATTTCTCAGCAGTGGACGTTTTCTGGTTTATGATAAATGATGCGATCTGTTTCTAGGTATCAATTATTACTATTATTGTTATTATTGATTGAATCTGTTTCTAGGTATCAAGAAGCTCATTTGAGGCTTCGTGCGGCACAAGTGGCGAGGCAACATGGCGACAACGTGCCCGAGCCACCGCCTTATAAGGTAAACTATATGCCTTCACAGACAGACAGACAAACAAACAGACAGACGGACAATGAAGTGAGACTATAAGGGTTCCTTTCCTAACTGTAATATTTATAGATGTATACATACATACATAATAAGCTATGTTGTCATCTTTTCTGTAAACTTTTTTTATTGTGTTTGGTCATTATCACATTCAGCCAAAAAGAAGCTGAAAAACCTTTCCGTTTCGAGAAATGGAGATCCGCTTCACGTTACGTACCAAAAAAAAAGTTTATGTATTTTTAGGAAATCGCAGGCCTATAGAATTGTAATTTCATTTCAGAATATCTACATTTTGAGAGGTCTTTCCAAAAAAACTACAGGTAACCTGGTTAAATTTTAGTACCAAAACGGAACATCTCTTTTATGTTACAGGCTTCAAAATCTTCCCCAGAAGAAATCCAAGAACAGATTGAGTTACTGCAAAGCGTATCGTGGTCCCGCTGGGCTCCGGTCGACGAGCTGGTAGAGTTGGGTGGAGTGTCCTTACTGTTACAAGTCGTGGGATACGCGTACGAGTGGAACTTTAACGGCAGGTATTGTAGCTTAGACCCTGTGTCTTGTACAATAAGGTTCATTTTACTACGTGATAATACGTGACTGAATTATTGGGGTGTAAGTAAATAGTACTATAAAAAAAATATTATAATTTATACTATAATATATCAAATTATAATATTTATCAAATTATAGTTCAATGTAATAGCTCCTTTGAGCCAGCCAGCTGGTACATTCAGTACGTTTTATTTCTTTGTTGCACATAATTCGATTAATTCGGGCTTGTTTCAAATTCAAAATGTTATTTGTCTTGCGAGTAAAATTGAGTTTTATTCACTTTTGCAACAAAAGTCCTTTTTCGAGTGGAAATGATAAAAAAAATGTTTTTATTCTCTTGTGAGTAAAAGTGAATTTTATTCCCTGTTATCGATAAATCAAACGATCATTTTCGAGTGGAATTCGTAAAAATAAATAAACGTTAAAGCTCATTTTCCTTTGCAGATCGGAAACGGTTCGTTCCGCACTAGACGTCGTCTCAGTTTGCTGCGTGGCGCCGCGGGTTCAACTGCTACTCACCGAGAAAATAGATATGAGAGACTCGGAACTCACTACCGGCGTTAATATTGTGCTCGGTGAGTCACCTTTAACATAGACTTTCTCAGTGTGAAAACTCAGTGTGAAACTGCATCGCAGAATCAGCCTTCACATTACGCTTGATTACACTTACATTATGCTTGATTTACACGTTATTAGTAGATAATTGATTTATACCCTGTTCCAATATCTTAGATATTTTATGCAAACAAAGGGGTTGACAGAACGAAAAAATTGGTAGAGAACTGTGCAATCCTTGATTTGATGATAGACATTATTATTAATTGATTTTAAATTATAACATGATAAACTTGAATTATTGTAAAATCGTGAATGGATCGTTTTAGCAAGATTGTTATTTAGAACAAAACTATAATGAAAGGAAGTTATTTTCGTGCAGTTATTTTTCTTACACTGGTAACATAGCAGAGATTTGAAACATTTTGTGCAAACGCCGCCATTTGAATTTTCTGTCTCTTGATCTGTTCCAATCTCCGAACTCGAGTGTGTATCTTGCTGCGTATGTGTTGTTGTTAAAGATCTAGTTATTAAAATAAATAAATAAATAAACGCTTACACTAATACACATCACAAACATCCAAGACCCGAGAACAAACTTTTCTTTACATACAAACTTTTTGCTTACACAAAATCTGCCCCGGCCGGGAATCAAACCCGGGACCCCTCGCTTTGCAGGCAGGGTTACTACCAATTTAGCTACGGAGCCGTATTTTGTAGTGGTTTTGTTTAAGTTTTTGTTATGGTTCTTGTTATTTGTTTCTTGTTACGTTATAATTGTGCCACGCTAGAGCAAAGCCGGGGGAAATAGAAACTAAAATATTTTTCACAAGTGAAAAATGTTTTGGGCAACTGGCATGTCACTTTGACAGTGACTTTTCGTGACATTTCTTTGTTTAAAAAAAATATCTATGATTATGGTACAGGGTATAATTATTGTTTAAAAATGCAAAACTAACATTACTATTGATTGTATTTTGTCCAGGAGCGGCAGATGGTGAGATAGTGCCAGAGCCAGAGGTCCAAAAAGCAGCTCTCAATGTACTGGTCAACTGCGTCTGCGCACCCGTGCATAGAGTGAGTATGTTTTATTTTTTACTAGCTGTGCACATTTGTGTGTCTGTGACAGACAGACAAAAACTTAAAAAATTGTCGTTTTGTTATAGGTTCCGTATATACTTTCATATGCATTTAGTAAAAAGCTGTTATTTGATATTACAAACAGACACTTCAATTTTATTTATTTGTGTAGAGCTCAGAGCAAAAATAGGTAGAGCGCGAACATCGCTCCGGTCGCCTAATGCGCAGCGTAGGCAAGTGAACTATAGCTAGTTATATTGATAGGTAAGTGACTGATAGGGATGGGCAATTGAGCGCTGCAAGCGTAGTTGTCGATAAAAGCAGCTGAATGGCACGGGACCTATTGTTATATTATGTTGTATAATTAATGTATAATGTGAAGTATATATGGGTGAGTTTTTGATAAGTAAACATTATTATTTGCTTTTTTATTTTAAGGTACGAATTTATAGGTCTCGCATAATGACCTATGAATTTATATTGTTATAATTTTATTTTATATTTTGTAGTTTTAATTTACAATAAAATTATGTTCAAATTACATGTTTTTTATATCGTATTTATAGAATCATTTACGTTATTGTAATTGAGTCAAAATGCGTTTTTATTTTTATATTTCCCCGCACTTTATGTAAAGGATAAAAACTAAAAGAAACAAAGAAATAAAAAAACAGGATGATATGTATATCTTATTTATTTTTTAATTTTTTATTTAATTAACAAGCAAAAATATAATAATAATCAAAATAAAATACGCGTCAATATGACTTTGAAAAAAAGGTGCTTCAGGTTACATCCACTAGACAAGCGAGCATCAAGAAAATCTATGGGGAAGTCATTTTTTATTTATTTATTTAATACTTTATTGCACAATAGAAATGTACAAAGGGAGGACTTAATACTATTAGTATTTTCTACCAGTCATCCACACAAAGTAGAAGAAAAGAAGGAAGTCATTATTGTTTTCTGTACTTTTTTTTTAAATGAAGTTGTTACAATTAAGAAACACATGCGGGCAACATGAAACGCCTTATAACCACTCTAAATAACTATTCATATCTAAATCATTTACAAAGTAATTCTCGCAAGCGCACATAGCGCGCAGGTGTATTATAAACTATTTCTCGCCGTATCGACTCAAGCGCCGAACGCGTCACATCACTATCCCAGTTGGCAATCCAAGAGGGGTTGCGGGGCGGTGCGGGCGGTGCATGTAGCCTTGCGTCCCGCGTCTCCGTCCACCCCGCGAAGCGTGATTTCTAATTTACTTAAAAGTATTAAAAAATGGTTTACCGGTGAAATGTGATGCTAGATTTCTGTTTAGTGTGTTTCTGAGTATCGTTTTTACATGTTTTTATTGCACATTTTACCATTTTTAGCAGTTAAATAATCAAATGCTCGCCAGGAACTCGCAACGTGCGCTCACACCGCTAGTGAGCGTATGACTATTAACGCTTGCGGTAGGAACAGTGCGATGTTCTCACCCGTGCATACTGTTCCCACTTGGTAACACGCGCTCTACCTATTTTTGCTCTGAGGTGTAGAGTATAGATAATATATGATTACAGAATATGACAAGTGACTTTAAAAAAAAATACCTAACGCTTATTTATACCTACAAGTTTGTACGGAAACCTCGGTGCGCGATTACGACTCTCATTTGACCTGTTTTTTTTTATTGAGTGCTAAACTAAAATTAGGTGTAGTTCTGTGATTTTGGAGTCGACATCATTACGTTTTTCTTCTAGAACTTGTCCCACAGACCATTTAAATCTATAGACTCCGCTTAGTCGGACCAAGGCCAAGGTTATGCATTATCACTGCGTATAACAAATTTGGTAAACCAATCACAACACGCCGTTTTCTATCGTCTGATTTATGAGTTTTTAACTGACCAATCACGACACGCCGTCTGCCCTCGTCCCCCGCCAACATTTTACGATTGTATTCTCATGCAAAACATGGGTTATGTGGCGTCTAGGTTTACTGATCTGTGACTTGTTCACATTATTTGTTGTTTTTTACAGGCAGGTACATCCCGTTTCTCAATCACCGGATCTAGCAAGAAGAAAACCTCGTTGAAATCGTACGAGGATGTGATACAGAAAGTTTGGGAAAGCGTGCGAACTAATAACGGGATTATGGTATGTAACCATTTTATTTTACACCCAACTGTCATAGACACCCTGTTTTCTAACGAGAGTTTTAGTCTATGGTATTAGGAAGTACAATTAAAAATTACATGTGGTATAGGACTAACTCTTATGCGAGTGTCCGTCTTGGTGGTAACCACTGCTTTGCTCGTGTAATCTGCCGCCAAGCAGTAGTGTGCAAGCAGTACTGTGTTCCAGTTTGATGAGCAAGGTAGTCAATGAAATTATTGGGCTTTTGAGGCTTAATATCTAATGTCTCAGCGTGTCGAGCGCACTGCAGTGCAGCGCAGAGTTTTGTGTTTCAGTATGATGACATAGGGAAGGCTTAGATTTGTTTTTTAACCTTATCCTGAGTATTAAAGTAATCGCCAAGAGGCTCCTCAGCTGTTTATATTCATTTTCATATTCATTTATTGAAATCTTTTGACATCATATAATATGTACTTAGACCGGTCAAAACAAACAGGGTAATGCATGTTAAATTACGTGAAGCGTACATCATCAGTCATAATTCCGATGTCTAATCAATAATTTCATAAAATAGAGAAATCAAAACCAATAGTAATAAAATTAGGTACATAAATCATTGAAATAAGCCTCTGTTTGCCTCCTGCCTGTTTGCCTCCTGATGATGATGAAGATGTTGTTCCCAGGTGCTGCTGTCGCTGATGATGATCAAGGCTCCTATCACGGACGCGGACCGACTTCGTGGGCTTGCGTGCCGCGCTCTCGCTGGGCTTGCTCGCTGTGCCACTGTGCGACAGATCATATCCAAGCTGCCACTGTTCACTACCGAGCAGATACAAGGTACCGAGCAGATACCAGATACTATGAGTACCTACTTATTTGTCTCTTTTCTCGATACGGCACCTGTGGCGCGAGTACGGATCTTTTCGATAAATAAAATTCGATAAAATAGACAGTTAAAATCGATAAAACCCACTTAATCGATTTTAACTGTCATTTTTATCAAAAAATTCGATAAAATTGACAGTTAAATTCGATAAAACCCACTTTATAGATATTAACTGTCAATTTTATCGAATTTTATTTATCGTAATGATCCGTACTGGCGCCGCTGATTGTGGGATAGATGCGCTTTTACTATGTTATTATTTTTGTAAAGAAAGAAAGAAAGAAAGAAAATACATTTATTTGTATTATGGAGGTATACTTGATGCTTCGAATAAACACATTTCTTTCTTTCATTTCTTTCTAGATACAAGGTACCGAGTATATATACCGAGCAATAAATAAATAAATACAAGGTACCGAGCAGATATAAGATACCGAGTAGATACAAATACATGCACACACCCACGAATTAATGAAGATTTCTGCTGATCTGCGGGTTTATTTTAATAGGGATGTTGCATAAAACACAAAATACATAATTACCATGTATCATTTTTGTTTTGTTCCAATAAATATTTGTATCAGACCAAGCAACATTTTTGTTTGTTACAATAAATATTTGTCTATTCACAGTTCTTATGCGGGATCCAATACTGCAAGAGAAGAGGCAAGAACACGTGATGTTCCAGAAATACGCGCTGGAACTGCTCGAGCGAGTCTCCGGCAAGAGTAAACACATGGGCGCCGAGTTTGAGACCTCGCTTGCCAACATACACCGAGTGAGTACTGGCACCGTTATGAGGTCTTGTATACAAAAATAAAGACCAGCATTGTCTGCAGTCCTTGCTAGTTTAACTTTACGCGTGTTTGACTGGCCACCTCGAGATCTAAAACATTGACGCATTAGGTATCAAGTAGCGATGGCACCCACCCAGACGGACACTCGCAGAAGACTTAGTTGTACCACCAGGTAAAATTGCTATATTTATCTTCGATAATAAATGAAATGAATAATGAATAAACGTTTACACTCATACCCCGCAATAGGATTCCCTGTGTTGCAGGTGGCATGGACACACACACATACACATCCAAGACCCGAGAACAAACTTTATGCTTACACCAAATCTGCCCCGGCCGGGAATCGAACCCGGGACCCCTCGCTTTGCAGGCAGGATTACTACCAACTTAGCTACGGAGCCGTCAAATCCGAATCTTTAATCATTATTGATTTTTTTAACATTTCCAGGCAAACGTGGTCGCCCAAACCAAAATCAACTACAACGAACGCCAGCTGCTCCAGTTAGTGGCCGCGCACCTCAGCGCCCGCGGCCTCACTGAGTCCGCGGCCACGCTGCAGCGCGAGGCGGCGCTCCCGCTCCCCGCGCCCCGCGCCGCGCCCCCGGCGCCCCCGCCCCCGCCCGTCTACACGCCCTCTACACCCATACGTGTGAGTATACAGTGAGTGGCCGCACACCTCAGCGCCCGCTACCTCACTACAACAAACACATACTTGTTCCAGGAAATACGTGATTTTGAAAATGCCTTACAAGTTTGTGAAACAAATGTTTTTTATTTAGAATCTCCATTACACGTCCAATGTTCCTATGGAAGCGTTTTGTTTACTTTTACATATATGAGAATATTGTGAACGGCCAAAGTCAAGGTAACATTTGTTTAAAAAGGCTGTTTTTGTAAGGGTTTTACTGAATTGGATTGTTAAAATTTTAAATTTTTGGTTCCATAAAAACCTAGATATAAAGCACTTGTTCAAAATACCCAAAGAAAAAAAATTGATACAACACTAATCACGAACGAGCATTTGTATGGAAAGCATGGCTGGTTGGTTCCTCTTAAATGACTAATTTATTCATAACTATACTCACCGACTGTACATTATTCCCTCAGCAGCGCGTGTCTGTATCTCGCACCAGCAGCGCCGGCTCCCTTCACCGTGACGTCACAGATCTGAGCCAGTCGTTGAACGCATCGCTCAACAACACTATGCACATTGACGAAGCTCCGTCTACGCCGCATATCATCAAACTAAGGTTAGTATTGTTAATCGATTGATTTAACTGTTTTTATCGCGTTCATTTTACACTTTGTTAGTGGTAGGACTAACTCTTCTGCGAGTGTCCGTCTGGGTTAGTACCACCGCTTTGCTCATGTAGTCAGCCGCCAAGCAGTGGCGTGCAAGCATTACTGTGTTCAGGTTTGATGAGCAAACTAGTTAGTAAAATTACTGGGCTTATGAGAAGTAGTACTTAACGTTTCAATAAAGAGCACACTGCAGTGCCGTACAGTCCTTTCCTGAGCGGTACACAAAACACTTTATAAATAAATAAAATTAAAAAAAAATTAATTTTTTTTTTATATGAAAAGCAATTCCGAATTTCATTAGTGAGTCATTTCTGTCAAAAACGAGTAGGGATTTCATTACGTGAAATGAGGCACATGCTGTCACTGTCAAAAAGCTACCCGTGTGAATCCAGGGTTTGCCGCTAGTCCAATGATGGTGTGATATAGGGTTCGGTCTGTTTTGATAGTATAAAATTGATTAAAGATGTTTTGCGCGAAGAAATGTTGTTTTTATTCTAAATCTGTATTTTTTTTTCAATATTTTAGTAAATAAAAATACATTTGTGTTTTAGTGGGCAAAAGGAATTTCGTTCATGTTGGTAAGTGAACGCGCGAAAAGAACGAACAGATTGGTCACCGTTCATTCTTTTAAAGACCGACCGAACTCTAATGGTCACGTTGTAATAGGGCTAGTTAACGTTACCAAATATCATAAAAATACCGTTAACTAACGTTAATTACAAAGCGTTACCGTGCATAACGTTAAAAATATTTAACGTTAATAAGTATGATAACAGCTGTATTTATCGTTAGGTAGTATCGTTAATTTTAACGTTAATTATAACAAAATCAATAAAAATTTGCACTGTTGGCCCGATTTGCACGACACAGCTTTACGCATTTCAAAGTAACGGTAAAATTAACGTTTCATTACCAGCCTCTCACGCTCCCACTGCTGGGATACCGGCCTTCTCTCAGAGAGAGAAGTATGGGCCATAATTCACCACGTGGGCCCAGTGCGGCTTGGTGAATGTCACATGTCCACAAATGTTGAGATTCTTAAACATGTTTTCCTTACGGTGTTTTCCTTCACCGTTTTAGAGCGAATGTCAATAATCCACATAACTTGATATAAGTCATTGGTGTGGACCAAGTCGAAATTCGAAATAAGGTGCGTCGGATTGAAAGTCGCACAAGTTTCCGCTCGGCCACACTAGCACTAATCTAAAATGTAAATTTAAACCGTATTTCCTTTACAGGAAGGTCCAAAACCAGCAGCACTCGTCCTCCCCCGGGGCGACCACATCGGAACATAAACGCTCGCTACAGAAGCAGATGAGCGTAACCGCCGGCGACTCCTCTCACAACTCGCAGCACAGGTACGAATTGTTACGCTCTTTTGGATTGACGAGTTAGAGTTGATCGTTGTTTTGTTTGTTCCTTGTTTGTTTAATATACTAGCTTTTGTGGTTTCACCCGCGTTGCCACAGGAACCGTGTATTTTACCGGGTATAAAAGTAGCATATGTTACTCTCCATCCATCCATCCGTACTATAATACATAAGAAAGTGTGTTTGTAGGTCGATTAGTACTTCTTTCACGAAGCAACGGATCGACGTGATTTTTTGCGTATAGTTTAAAAGCCGAGAATTGACATGCGATATTTTTATCACGGTAAATGCACGCTTTATGTTAGAACGTGGGGGAAACTGCGCGCAGTAGCTAGTATTGAATATAATGTATTTAAAAAAAAAACAAAATTTATTAATTATTTCATAAAAAAGCTTATTTGAAATAATTAAGATATGTTTTAAAATAAAATTATTTTTTGTTCCAGGGTGACGCTCCACACCATCATTACCGAGTACTTGTATAACCAACACGCTCTGTGCAAGAACCCTGTCGTCACGTGTCCTCAATTCAACCTCTTCGAGTGAGTTTCATTTTTACTTAATTACATTACTTCTTTTTTGTGACTGACGGGACGCGGGACGGCCGGACACAGTTGATATATTCGCACGAATTCGGAAGCATGAAAATTGCCGAAGCGTATAACTTTAATCGTATTGCTGTGTGAACTGTCATGGTACTAAAGCCAGGACCCCCTCTCCCCCCAGGCCTCACAAGTGCCCCGACCCTCGGCCCGCGGCCTGCGTCCTAGGCGGGGGAGCTCTGAACGTGTGCGCAAGAGTGACCAGAAGAGAGCTGGGTGTGGCCGGTGGAGGGAGGAGGGATCACGCGCGTTTAGTGCACTCCAACTTCTCTCCCACTCGCACGCTGCGGCTACAGGACGACGATGCTTACTTCACTCACACCATCTTCCACGTAAGTGTCACTCCAACCTCTCTCCCACGTACGCTTCACTCCAACTTCTTGCCCACGTATGCATCACTCCAACTTCTCTCCCACGTACGCATCACTCCAACGTCTCCCCCACGTATGTATTACTCCGACTTCTCTCCCACGTACGCATCACTCCAACGTCTCTCCCACGTACGCTTCACCCCAACTTCTTGCCCACGTACGCATCACCCCAACTTTTCTCCCACGTACGCATCACTCCAACATCTCCCCCACGTATGCATCACTCCGACTTCTCTCCCACGTACGCATCACTCCAACGTCTCTCCCACGTACGAATCACTCCCACTTCTCTCCCACGTACGCATCGCTCCAACTTCTCTCCCACGTACGCATGAGCTCACGTTTAAACTCGTTTCTGAATCTTCGCCTGTCATAGACGCAGTATTTTCATTGACTACTTTGCATTTGATTACATCTTGGTGGCAGACTACACGAGCAATGCGGTGGTACCCACCCAAACGGACACTCGCAGACGAGTGGTACGGTATCTTTATGTGAACCATAACTAATTTTTTTTTAACTTTTCAGCCAATGCAACAACAACTATTAGCCGCGACGTCATCTGGAGACATCAGGATATTTAATCTATTCAGCGGCGCCGAGGAGAATTCATACCAAGTACACGAATCTTACATCTATCATATGCAGGTCAGTGCTGTTTATCTATACCTTTTTATACGATTGCACAAAAATAAAGTGTATTATTTTTAGGGCTACTTTTAAATACCTGAATATTAATTTTCTTAGAATGTGTGAATTAAAACCTCATTATTTGGGCATCATCTTTATTAGCATAGAGAAAACAGAATATATGCTTTACCACCACTTGTTTCATAGAATTCAGGTCTAGCCCTGTCACAATTCACAATGTTCAGACTTCAGAATGCGCTAAATAATTCAAGTTATATCCGGATATAACTTGAATTATTTAGCGCATTCTCGGGGACATTATTAGGGCCAGCCCTAACTGGGACCATATCACAGCGAAGCTAAGAATGTGAGTGGGATGGAGCGTATTGTCTCGCTCTTACAAATGTGGAGAGAGACAACTAAGGCCGTCTTCTTCTTGCGCGGTGTTACATTGTTTTTTATTTGTTACAGGCAAGCAGAGACGGTTTGTTACTCCTAGCCTCAGCAACGACCCCGTGGCGACCTCTCTCTGCTTTATGGAATATGAAAGAGTTTGAATTACAGTAAGTACGACAGCAACGTGGCTTAGTTGGTTATAAGCTGTAACCCTGCTTTGTGTTTGTACGTTTGTTAGTTTGTCCTTCTTTCACGGAGCAACGGGTCGACGTGATTTTTGGCTTAGATATAGTTTATGAACCGGAGAGTAACATAGGCCGCTTTTTATCCCAAAAAAATGCACGGTTCCTGTGGGAACGTGGGTGAAACCGCGGGCAGAAGCTAGTTATAACTATTTGATAAGAATGTCTCTCTTGCGTCATTTCAAAAATGAATGAAATACAATCCATACTAATATTATAAAGCAGTGAAGTTTGTAAGCTTTTCTGTTTGTTTGTTGTCGCTAATCTCTAAAACCGTTGGTCCAAATCTAAATATTATTTCACTATAGTAAGCTACATTATCCGTGAGTGCTATACGCTACATTTTATTCTGATTTCACGCGTGAGAAGCCGCGAACAGATGCTAGTGTTGAATAGAGTGATTATTTATTACTCTCCCTTTCAGGTTCCAATTAGACAACGAGGAGTACGTGGAATTCTCCAAGATGACCGATGACAAGATAATAGGCACGCGCGGTGAAAAGGCGACTGTATTTGACACTCGCACTGGACGGGAACTACTGACACTGGCGCCCACAATCAGTAACCAGTACGCGAAGAACAGAGCCACCTTCAACCCTACGGACGAGCTGGTGCTGTCAGGTGAGGGGGTGGGGTGTGGGGTGGGTGAGGGGGGGATGGAAGCAGAAGGAGGGAACGGACTGGGAAGTAGGTATGAGTGTAGAGGCGAGTCTGGAAAGTAAAGGAAGGGAACGGACTGAGGAGTATGCATGAGTGTAGAGGCGTCTGTGGAAAGTAAAGGAAGGGAACGGACTGGAGAGTAGGTATGAGTGTAGAGGCGAGTGTGGAAAGTAAAGGAAGTGAACGGACTGGGGAGTATGTATGAGCGTAGAGGCGTCTGTGGAAAGTAAAGGAAGGGAACGGACTGGGGAGTAGGTATGAGTGTAGAAGCGAGTGTGGAAGTTGGTTTGGAAAAATCGGTGTTAGGCTATAGGCGTAGGAGTGTGGATGAGATTTGTATGGGAGTGGAAGAAGCAGTGGAGCAGTGAAATTAGAGTAAAAGCTGCTCTACAATGCTCCTATGATATATTTTCTTTATTATTGTTTTGTACTGAATAGGCTTGCGTTTGACCGCAATCACACCTGATGGTAAGCGAGTAGGAGTGGAAATGGGTTAAGAAATAGTGGGAGGGAGCGGTCAAGGGAGTAGAAATGAGTGTAGAAGAATCGGTAGTAATCTATTGGAGTGGGAATATCAAATTGACTAGGAGTAAGAACGACTGTAGCGAAGAGAGTGGAAGCAGGTATTTGAACGGGAAACGGTTATGGACAGAGTTATTTAAATTTCAACGACCACCGTCTTGGGACCCACGTGTGTAATGAATTTTGAATTAGATTTTGTCCACAGATGGCGTGTTATGGGACGTAAACACGGGTAAAGAAATACACAAGTTCGATAAACTAAACCAAACGCATAGCGGAGTATTCCATCCAAACGGCTTAGAGGTGTGTATTTTCGTGATATATTTTTTTTATGCTATTTGGTAACGAGATGAGCTGGTCGTTTGCCTGATGGTAAGCATAACGCCGGTCCATAACAATTGCAGTGCCACTCAGAACTTTGAAACACAAAGGCCTGCGCGGCACTGCAGTCCGCTCGTTATCCTGAGAAATTAGGTATTAATTAATCGAGACATTTCGCAAGAGCTGCATATGCATGGCACCTCTTATTTTCAACTCTCTCAGCAATTGGTAGACCTGCCTTTTCCGCGATTTTGCTCAGCACTTAAGAAGTGGTTGGTGATCGAGAATTTTTATACTGTGGATGAATTTTTGCAGAAGTGTTCATGTCGATTTTATACATATGCGTTGTGAAATAAAAAACTGTTTAGTTATTAATAATTAATATTACTTTGACATTACTTTTATTAATCAGTAATTAACAATTTTAAATGTGAATAATATAATAATTTAATGAATAACGACTAAATATTTGCACACCTAACGGTGAATATGGCAGTCATATGATAATTTGTCAACCTACTAACCCATATTTATGCAAATAAATTAATTTGAATTTGAATGTCTTATAAGCTCAGTAATTTCACTGGCAAATAGAAAGAGCTATAAAAGAGAATGTTGATTACATTAACATGATGCGTTATTTTTTGTTTCAGGTAATATCAAATACAGAGGTTTGGGATCTAAGGACGTTCCACCTTTTAAGAACAGTGCCTACTTTAGACAAATCAGAGGTGAGCATTTTGTATTAAACAAAAACCCGCCTGTTCGTTTGCTCACTTAAAACTTACTTGCTTACTTAAAACGCAGTGTGCCCTATCGCATTATGCTTAAAACCAAACAGGAAGTAGACATATACCGTGTTACCACAAAAAACGTTTTTAGACGCCTGTTTAGCTAGACTGTGTCTAAAGATAAACGTCAAAAATTATTAGAAATGTCACAAGATAATTGAGTTAAATAACATTTAGACGCTACTTAAATCAGGATATGTGGTTGCTCATATTTAAACACGCGATTAAGGCATGTTAGGAGTTAAACAATGTTTTACACAGGCTTAAAGTGTGTTTACTTTTTTTGTGGTAAAACCGCTAGATCCATTTGATCCATTGTGTTTTAGTTCAAGAGCTAAATATGGTGTCGATTCTGTCGTTTCATACCGAAACCTAATTTTAGTTTCGCTCTCTCTCTCTCTCTCTACATAACATGAGAAAGAGATGAAAGATGTGTGTCTGATCTAAATTAGTTTTAGAGCTGTCAAATATTTTCCGTCCTTGATAAATTAGACGCCACTAAATTCATTTTCGTTAAATTTACACTAGATAAAAGCACTTGTTTTGATTAATATGACCGTTTTAATATATTCCATCTCTTTCACGCGTTCTCATTTAGAAATAATGATTGAAAGAAATATTATTTTAGGTGACAGAATTGAGATCACTGTTATATTTATATTTTCATACTGTGTTTTACTTTACTTGTGAATTAATTTGTTATAGTCACCATAAGATGCATTTTTGGATCAATAAAAATTATTGTTATAGAGAGATAGATAAACTCTTCATTGAAACACCAAAATACAGAAAACAATAAAACAATAAGTGTTACAATTGGCGGCGTCTCTTCCAGACAATCGTGCATGGAGAGGAATAACATTGAATATGGATGGTGGCTTTATTATTATTTATTCCAGGTGATATTCAACCCGACCTGTTCTGCAATATACGCAGTTTGCAGTGATCAAGATGCTGAGGAACGCAGCCAGTTTGATACCAGCTTCAAAACCCTGGACCCTTACGATTACTCCAGCATAGGTAAGATGCATAAACGTTTAGGATGAATCAATATCAGATACTAGCAACCGCCCGCGGTTTCACCCGCGTTTCGACAGGAACCGTGCATTTTCCCGGAATACAAAGTACTTTGTTGACTCCTTTTTTTATGATGTCAATTAATTCGTTTTCTCATGAGAATCAAATGTGTATTCCGAAAAAATTTAAAATCGAACGCTGGAAACGTTAATAGTATTACCACAAAAAAAAACTAGTTTTAGTCGCCTGTTGTGCTAGACAGTGCCTAAAGATAAACGTCAAAAATGATTAGAAATGTCACTACAGAATTGTGTTAGACAACGGTTAGACACTACTTAAATCAGGATTTGTGGTTGCTCATATTTAATCGCGAGACTAAAGGCATGTTTAGGCGTTAAATAGTGTTTAACACAGGTTTAACGTGTGTTTAGTTTTTTTGTGGTAAGACCCTAAAAATCTGAGTCGAAGTTGGGCGTATCTAAAACGCCCCATACAAATTTGACAGAACAACTGACGTCACTTGTTCTACGCGGCCCGTAAAGCTGTACTAAAACATGCATTTTGTTGATTTGGCCGTGAAAAACTGTAGTACATAGTTGTCATAATTTTTTTGTTCATTTAAATGTAAAGAATGTGATGGTATCATTTAAACTACTATTGGATGATAAAAAAAAATATTGAATTCGGGAAACTTTTAGATGCAGTATCTTTGTGGAAATTATATGTTTTTGTGAATTTAATTTTTATTGTGTTAATTAGCTGCTGCGCGCGGTTTCACCCGCGAGGAGATATTGGATTTCATGGGTTTTTTTATTTTTGTGCGGAACCCTAATTCATTTTTTAAAATAAAAGTAGCCTAAGTTACTCTTTATAACATGAGCTATCTGCCAGTGAAAGTCCCGTCGAAATCGGTCCAGCTGTTTCCGGAGATTACCCGGAACAAACAGACAGAAAGACAAAAAATTTTTAAAATTGTGTTTTTGTTATAGGTACCGTATATAATTTCATATGCATTTAGTAAAAAACTGTTATTTTGATATTACAAACAGACACTTCAATTTTATTTATTTGTATAGATGTGATCTACTTAAAACTTTAGTTTAGCTATTCAGCGAGGTAATGTCGCCAGCTTTTTGGGCACCCTACCTGCAGAAGGCGACCTTAATGCTGTTTTTTATTTATAAGGTTTTGTTTAATTTTGTTTTTAATTGATAAATTCTTAGTTTTTTATTGAAATGTAAATATTTATTAGTATGTACTTATAAATTATATTTTTATCTAAATAAAAAAAAAAAAAAAAAACTTAAAACTGTATAATGAAAGAAATTATGTATTTTTTGTTTCATGCAACCAGGGCCGGATTAACCATCTGCCTTATCAGCTAACAATCTCGTGTTCGTTTTCAATACCAGACCGATTAAAACCAGCGGTCACTAGTCTTCGTGTGGAAGGAATAGTCTAGAATTTTCGCTGGTTATTAAAGAAATAAGCTCTTACAAAACGAAAAGAAGCGAAAACTATTGACAACTCCTTCCACACGAAGACTAGTGACCGCTGGTTTTAATCGGTCTGGTATTGAAAACGAACACGAGATTGTTAGCTGATAAGGCAGCATGTCGGGGCCCCTAGGCAATGCACGTCTTGGGCCCCCTTTTCTAACCATAATAATAATATGCTATAATCATTTGAAATGGGTTCTATAATGTACTGAAATATCACGATATAATATAAAAAACAGCTATATGAATAATATTGTCATTGAGGGTTTGGTACATACAAAACTTCAAATTCAATTTTCACTCAAAGAAATATTTAAAAAAAAAACCGGTGTGCGGTGGCCCCTTTGCTTTTGCCTACTTTGCCTTATGGATAATCCGGCCCTGCATGCAACACCCCAATTGTTTTATAACTTCTATTCCAGCGACAATCGACGTGAAACGCAACATATACTCTTTGAGCGTGTCCCATTATGGGACGCAGATATCTCTAGTCGAGAACATGGGCGAGTTCGAACAGATGCAAGAGTCCTGCGTTAAAATATACGACGTGGGCCGCAAGAGGGACCACGACGACGATGCGGTATGGACCTTATTTATTTATAACTAGCTGCTGCCCGCGGTTTCACCCGCGCGGAGATATTGGAGTTAATGGAATTTTTTTTTGCGCGGAACCCTATTTCTTTTTCTAAAATCAAATAAGCCTTAGTTACTCTTGTAACATCAGCTATCTGCCAGTGAAAGTCCCGTCGAAATCGGGCCAGCCGTTTCGGAGATTACGGAACAAACAAACAAACAGACAGACAGACCGACAGACAAAAATGTATAGACTAGCTTCGTTGTCCGCGTGGTGTAATGTTATTGTCAGCAAATTCACAGAATGCGATTTTTCATAATTATATTAAGTGATTGTTTATCTTCAAAAATGTTGAGATGCGCGAGCGAGATAGCGCCGCGACGAATTCTTCTCTTTTTTTATTTTTTTTTCGTTTGTAACCAAATATAACGAGACGAGCTGGTCGTTTGCTTGATGGTAAGCATAACGCCGGCTCATAACAATTGCAGTGCCACTCAGAACTTTTAAACACAAGAGGCCTGCGCGGCACTGTAGTGCGCTCGTTACCCTGAGACATTAGGTATTAAGTTTCATAAGCCCAGTAATTTCACTGGCTACTCTGCTCATCAAACCGGAACACAGTAATGCTTGCACATTACTGCTTGGCGGCAGACTTCACGAGCAAAGCGGTGGTACCAACCCAGACTGACACTCGCAGAAGAGTTAGTCCTACCACCTAGTGAAAATGTTATGAATAATGTTATTCAAATTCAATTCCAGGAGGAATAACAATTCAGTAAATAACAATTTGTAATAATTTAATGAATAATGACTAAATATTTGCACACCTAACGGTGAATATGGCAGTCATATGATAATTTGTCAACCTACTAACACTAACCCATATTTATGCAAATAAATTAATTTGTATTTGAATTCCAGGAGGAAGATGAAGAGGACGACCTGGCCGGGGGGTCGGAGAACGATGATGGATCGGACTCAGGCTCTGATAACGACGACGACGGTGAGTGAACGACTGGCCAATAAAATTAACACGCTTTTATCACTGCATTGTATCATTTATTGGGTTCCCTAAAGCTGCCCAAATATTGAAAATAATATTGTGCGTTTGCGGGTGTTTGCGGCCAGTATTTGTCGATATTGTCAACATTTTTGACATTTATATTGTTTTAAACTTTTTTTTTAATTTCAATTTCACAAAACTGGAAATACATATGGATAAACATTATGGCTCTTATTAATAAACAGTGTTAATCGGTGGTTTAGTTAAACTATGTTTTGTCTTTGTTTTTCTTTGACCATTTTGAACTGAATCGAAAGAGACAAAACATAGTTTAACTATTCAACCGTTTAATTCTGTTTATTAATAACAGCATATGGGTCTTACCACTAAAAAATTAAACACGTTATACCTGCATTAATCCATATCAAAACTATGTGAGGCATTGTTGCGACTGTCGTGCTAAGGCACTTTAATTTCAGCGGTACATACTACGAAGTGAGACAAAGGACTTGTGTACCAAATTTGTATGGAGCTTGGTACATTATCCACAGAAAAAATTAACTAGCCTCTATTTTTTTTTCGAGATATGAGCCTGAAGTATATTGACTAGCAGAAAAATTTTTAGGGCATGCGTTTTTTTTTAAACTGGTTTTACAGTAAAGCGTAGTAGAAATGCAAAATTAATTAACGGCAACACTTCGTTCCTAAAAATATTTAAAAAGCAGAGCACCATTATAAAAGTATGGCGTCATCGTCACGTCAGTTTTGATAAAATAAGGTGTGCTGTCATCTGTTCTATCAATTTTTTTGTATTGTCTTTGCTCTTTATCACATTCACCCAAAAAGAAGCTGAAAAAACCGTTCCGTTTCGAGAAATTGCGTTCCGTTTCACTTTACAAAAAACAAAACTCTACAAAAAAAAACTATGTATATTCAGGAAATCGCAGGCCAATAAAATTGTAATGTCATATCAGAATATCTAGATTTTGAGAGCTCATTCCAAAAAAACAACTTTTAGCCTGGTTAAATTTTAGTACCACTACAAACACGGTCGTTCGCTTTAGTTTTTTGTTAAACAATTTTGGTTTTTTGAATAATTGTAAGTCAAGACGTGCCACCATTGCCGTAATGTCGCAGCTGCCCGGCGCGAACGGCATGGTCGGCGACGTCGCTTGCCTTTGAGAGGTCACAGCATAAGGTAGCGGCACGCGGCTTGCCGACACGGCGGAGCGGCTGATACGAGGCTGCCGAGCCTACCCGGTAAGCACACTCAACACACACTTTCGCCCCCTTAGGGGTTGAATGTCGGAAATTGGTTAAAACACGTGTCTGTTATTTTCATTTCAATTTCCAATTTATTAATTATATACGGTGTGGTGTAAATTGTGAATAACTCTTTATCAGTCGATCTGCGAATGTTTAAAAAATCAAAAACAGTGTTTAGTACAAGACGCATGGTATTCGAGTTTTAGGTAATTTTTTGGATATTTTTTTTAAACCCCTGCCTTCTATTCGGTGCCCAGATTACGAATCAAAGAATCTGCGGTTTTAACGCTAAAGGGTACGGACATCAAACATCCCCCCTGTCCACAGAACCTTAGGGTTTTAACGCTAAAGGGTACGGACATCAAACATCCCCCCCTGTCCACAGTAGCAGCGTCCCTGCTTCGCAATGCTGTGATGGGGCTGGCCGAGGGAGGGAGCTCCGGGGACTCCTCGCAGGAAGAAGAAAGGGCGCCGCGACGTCGCATGCGGACCAGGAGAAGGGTAAGACCTATAGGACTATAGGTATTTTATATCAACCGCTTGACTGCTAGTTACCACCATAAATTTGAACATTTGTTGTATATTAAAATTTGTTGCATTTTATATCAAACGCTCGACTGCTAGTTACCACCATAAAGATGAAAATAGATCGCTGTAAAAAAAAATCGTATCCGCCAGATTCGCGATCAGGCGCGATGGACAAACGCCTATAAAAATACTAGTGGAGCATGTCGATTCCCTGATGGTAAGCATAACGCCTGTCCATGAAAACTGCAGTGCCAGCTAGAGTTTTAAAACATAAATGCCTGCGCGGCACTGCAGTACTCTCATTACCCTGACACATTAGGTATTAAGTCATATAAGCCCAGTAATTTCACTGACTATTTTGCTCATCAAACAAATATATAGTATAGTTGTCAACGTTTGCCGATTGTGTTCTCATGCAAAATTTGGATTATGCGGCGTCTAGGTTTACTGGTCTGTGGTACTCAGTCACCGTTTCTTCTTGCAGGCGGCAGAGCAACACAGCAGCGACAGTGAAGGCGATATGGACCTGGCAGACATTATAGAGTTAAGAGAGTTTGAACTCGATTAGATACAATAAAAGGCTTGAGCGATTTAATACACACGACTTTTATTTATAACTCCTGCGGTTTTCCCAGCGTGGTAAATCAATATATCCTATAATAAATGCGAAAGTGTCTTTGTAGGTTTGTCCTTCTTTCACGCAGCAACGGCCCAACGGGTCGACGTGATTTGTATAGATATAGTTTATGGACCGGAGAGTAACAGCCTACTTTTTATCCCGGAATAATGCGCGGTTCATGTGAATACCGCCACGGGACGCAGTGGTTCGTCCCCAGAGGTTAGACTTAGGGTGTTGAAAAATTCAAAGTTGTAATTTAACTAAACTAAATACGCCATTCGATTCCTATATCAAAAAGTAACAAATCTGACGGTAACATGATCTATTCTGTGCCGAAACCACAAATTAGATAGGAAACGTCTTTTGAGACTGGACTTATAATAATTAAACAGGGTTACTAGGTACTACTCGTTACTAGATGCCGCACGATATGCAAATAACAAAATGTAACGCCATCTAGCGTTAAAGTGAGACTTAGTCATGTGACTTCCACGTACGACGTACACGAAAGAAAGATTTTTCTGGTTTTGCTACTTGTCAACAGATGGCGCCTTTTGAAAAGATTTTATTTCCAGTAAGGAGTACTACTTATTGTGTAATTTTTCTGAGACTAGTCACGAGATTGGTCAAATTATAATATTAATTCGAATTTAATTTGATTTGAGGCCTCGAACGGTTTAGCTATAACGGAGAATCTCTTCAGGCCAAACATATACTCGAACGTTCATGTAAAGATATTTTCATCAATGGGAAAAAGCGAAAGAAAACAAGTAATAAAATATACGATTATAGAATGCAATTTATTCCGATATCATAAATAGGTAATATGTTTGAAATATCACAATTTGTTTTGTTCAATATTTGCCGAAATATTTCAACTAAAACTAAACAGATTAGGTATTTACATACCGATATTTATAAAGAAAGATCTTAGGGCCATGGCACACGACGATTTTTCGAAGACAGAAAACGCGTGACCTATTTTATTTACACGTGCTTTGACACGTTTGAAAAGCGAATGGTACAATATTCTATCGCATCATATTGTCTTATTGCAAAGTGATACACAAAACACCTAGGTACCTACGTATGTGCACAGGAGGACTACTAACATCGCGGCCCACGGCCCACCCTAATCTTGGCACCACTCACAAAAATTCGTTATGTGCCACGACTTTTACAATCACAAAAGTCACTTCAATTCAAGCAAAAGTTTATAACTTCACACGGAACAAATATGTCCGAACTTACAAAAAATGCATATTGTACAATTTGTACTTAAACTAGTTCTCAAAATCATAAGAGACTTGAGAAACCCATCTGAAAATACTTAAAAAAAATACTTTGAGAATAGAGGTTTTCTATCTATATTAACTTATCTGTGTTTTTGCACGTCACATTGTTATTTTATGTGTGATATTTTGTCACTTTTCCCGCCATAAAAACTACTCCAGTCATTTTATTACCCCTACTAGCTGTAGTATGTTCAAAAAAATTGTTCCCTGTGACATTATTGGAAAAAGAAAAAAATAATTAGTCATACAAAATCTCGTACAATACAAAAAATAACCACAAAAGCATTAATTATATTCAATATCTTTGTAGTAGATAAAACCTATTATTTACAAAAGTTACAACTACAGAGGGAAAATAAATATAGCTTATAACGAATAGCATCTGAAATTATATTATATGTAAATAGCAGCTATTTATTTACAGTTATACCGGAATTACATTTAGGAATACACTGTCACAAAAACGATAGGTAGAGGTACCTACTGTGTTTTTTCTTGCATTATGAGCCACTCGTTTAATGCAACCGAGCACGGCACCATTTTTAAGAAAAAAGAAGCGCGTTTATAACGTTGCTTGGTACAACCAGTGTTTAAAAACGTTAAAAATACCGTTGCGACGAAAATCACTTTAGCGACGATATATTCGCAAAATGTAATTCCGGGTTTATGGACTAGTAGACTCCAATATCAATGGCACTTAATTCACAAGTTTTATTAAAAAACAAAGTACGCAAAACTAGATCTTGCTGTTTGCTTCGTTTGATCAACTGAAGCCGTGTGCGACTTTTTACCAAAGCGTGATTATTGACCGACAATGGTGATAGAACCACTTACGGATCGTGTAAGGGCCTTTATTACAAATAAAGACTGTATAACGGTGGTATAATAGAGGTACAATGTTTTGTCTTTGTTGTTCTTTGACAATTTTAAATTGAATCGAAAGGGACAAAACATTGTTTAACTATTCAACCGTTATACAGTCTTTATTAGTAAGGCCCTAAGGGTGTAGCTTTGTGCAAATTAAATTCGATTTGATTCCTCCATCGGGGCTAATGTTTCTCTGTTAGAAAAAATACGCAAGTATTTCTTTTTCACTCGTTAGGTTAGTTATGACTATCCCGCCTGATATTGGTTTCATGTTTAGGTGATGTGGTATGGTCCGCTTAGTTCCTCATTCTCAACCGACACAACAAATCCTAGTTACTAGTTAGAGGCCAGGATTTATGTGACATTTGCCCAGTACTTGTTTTTATAATGTGGTCACAAAACTTCAAGACATTTCTAAACATCAAAAATAGCTCAATCATTGACTGTGATTCAATCACACTGTGGTAAGACGAAACGATTCAGAACAAATATAAAAGACACAAACCCATGAAAAAATCTTTCAACGAAGTAAGAATACATGCCTAAATACTAAAAAGACCCCATCAAGGGCCGACCCTACCTCTAATATTGTACATTCAAAACACTGCGAATTTAGATTACAAGCTAATTATTGTCCTACACTTTGATATTTTGGCTCGTTAGCCTTATTATTTCTTACATTGTTTTTATTAATAAACACTACATTAAAATTTTCAGTTTCACTAAATAAAATCTAATTCACATCACACAGTCACAGGCACATAATACATACACTGCAGGTACACACATACCTACACACACACACACACACACGGTGACTTTCTCGCATTTGATCTTGCAAACATTCACATAGTCATGCGTTAATGCGTCCGCGCGTGGCTTTATACAAATCTAGCACGATCGCATTGACGCAGACTGCATTTCTATATCACCATGAGATCTTTGCGTCTGTTTTATCAAATTAAATCAACGTAAATTTATATACCTACCTAATAGAGAAATACAGAGAGTAATAAGCTTTGTTCATAATCCCATCATTCATACTTTCGTGTTATATTTTGAAACACTTCTCTAAGACAAGCTGCAGTAGTTAAATTTAAATTATTATTTTATAATATGTACAAATTAATGTACATCTTAAAAACTATTTCTTTAAATTCCTTACGTTAAGAATGCAGAATGCTACAATTCATATTAAAATAACGTTTTTTTTTAAACTATATAAAAACGCAGTGTCGCAATAACGTTGTATTTAATAACCGTTTTAAAGAGACAACTTTTAACGGAGCAGCACTATTTTTTTATAATAAAAAAAACATTGCCGATTTTCGCGACTTAAATAATTCGATAGGAGTTTACTCAAAATTGCTGTAATTATGCAGAATTTACTGCCAAAAAGTTAACATACATTAGTATTTTGTAAGGTGCAAAACTGAATTTCAATGTCATAAATTAAATAGAGCGTTATATTCTCTTTGCTTATCAGTCAGTGTTTTTTTTAATTGATCGTGTCAACTTTTTTTAATTTAGCTGTCAATGCACAAACTCATTAACTCCACCTCCATGGTGGTGAAACTGCTGAGTATTGTCAACAATAACGCTTGTATAACCTTCTTGAACAGCCGGACTAGGCGCTATCTTGCCGAAACTCCCGCCAAAATCTTCTAACGGTCGGCCATTTTGTTGGCCGTTATTGTAAAAACTAATTAAATTAGTGTAATTGTATTGATTAGGGTCAGAACCCTCGACTGATGAGCAAGATGAAGAGCTGGCCGAGAAGGGACGCTGGTTTTGAGGGTAGACGTAGTTGTTTTGCTGGACTTCTGCTTCGGGGTAGTTTTCGTAGAAGAGTTCTTGCTGATAGCTGTTGTTGTGTTGGTGATAGTCTTCCTGGTTCTCGTAGGGGGGGATGACAGGGAGGGCGTATTCGGGGTAGGTGTAACTGCCTGTGAAACAAGAGTTATGTTTTAGCAGGTTATTTTTTTTATGATAACGTAATTTCTTTTTATATGATTTGGTACAAACAACCTCTCACCATAAACGCATTATACCTTCTCCGTTCGTCTCGTGGGTAAAAAAGGAATGCAGGAAAAGGAGAAAAGGAAGTTTCAAGACGATCTTCTTGGTGTTTGTTAAAATTACCCTGAACCAGAGTCATTTCAACTCAACTCAAGAGTCAGCTTTCTTGAGCGCTCTTTTCCGACTTCGATGAAATTTCCATGGGACCAATATGAAAGTACATCCTTTCAAATAATAAATCTTTTTTTTATGAAGGACCGTGCTGTTGGCTACCTTTACAGCGTCACCGAACGGCGGAGAGGATTCCAAATCAGTTTATAAATAACGGATATCCGAGGTAAAAAAAATTAAAAAATTCGTTGTTGTAAGTCGGTTAAAAAACAGGAGTTTGTTTTGTGTTGTTAACTTGTTACCTGTCGAATCTCCGTTGAACTCTGTTTCGTTGACGTGTGCCGTTATTTTCTCGTGCCGTGGCACGGCGGCCGGCGGGGACTGTTTCACTTTGGGCGGGCCTTGCTCTAAGTTCAGGATTAGATGCTTTTCTTCAATGTCACTGAAAGAGATTATTGATTGATTAACTAGCTTCTAAGTAGGGTTTCGATTCTCTACAGACAACCCAGACGGACACTCGCAGAAGAGTTATTCCTACCACTACCAGATTGTAGCGTAACTGGGGTGTAAATCTGCTTACACACCTATCCGATTTGGTCAGGAAGCGGTAGTACCATACCATGTCGTCATACCTTTATTTAACATTCTCACTTTGCTTTATAAATACGAAAGTGTGTGTCCTTCTTCCACTCAGTAATGGAGCAACAGATCGAATGGATTTTTGCATAGAGCTTATGTATCGGAGACAGAAGAGACATAAGCTATTTTATAACCAAGAAGTAGGTACGTAAGTTTCCTTTGGAAATCTCCAAAATTCTCCAGCTTCTCTATACTTCCATATTTAAATAATAAATGCGAAAGTGTGTTTGTAAATTTTTTGGTTTGTCCTTCTTTCACGCAGCAAAGGAGCAACGGATCGACGTGATTTTTGGCATAGATATAGTTTATGGACCGTAGAGTAACATAGGCTACTTTTCATCCCAGAAAATGCACGGTTCCTGTGGGAACGCGGGTGAAAACCGCGGGCAGAAGCTAGTTTCCTATAAAAAAGGCACATATCTCGTGTATCCTAAAGTCTTACCTTAGCACGTAGTTGACAGAGACAATGCAGTGCGGGCGGGAGGAGCGCGAATTGTGGACTATCGTGGCGTAGCTCTGCATCCACACCCAACCACCCGATTTGGTCAGGAAGCGGTAGTACCGAGATGTCACCTGACCTTTTGTTAATACTGTGGCGGACAATATTCAAAGGTTGGATTATTGGACATTATAATATATTGTTAGAGAAGTTTAAGTTAATTACTGGTATCGATTCTCTCATTTCTTATGTACCTAAACCTAATTTTAGTTGCCATCTCTGTGTGTCATCTAATGTGAACATAAGAAAGAGATGGATTACATTTAAGACCTGTCAAATTAATCCCCTTGCTTGTGTCCATTGTAAATACAGCAATGAATTTAATGGCGTCTATTTATCAAGGATGGAATATTTGACAGCTCTAAAACTAAATCGGCCTTATTACAAAACGAGTTTTAACGCTAAACTGGAGTTTAAACCGTAGTTTTGTCAAATTTCTTATTACAAAACGCAGATTAGCACTTAGGTCTTGGTTGACTATGGTGTCAAAGTTAGTCTTGCCGGGCACCTAGTTTAGCGACGGTTTAAGCATTTATTTTAATGGCGGCCACGTATTCTACTTGACAAATCGTAAAAAAAAACATATATTTTGTATTAAAGTAAGAAGGGGTGGTGAGGTATTAGGAAGCGTGGATGAGTAGAATAATAGCTTTTAACAAAATATATAGGAAATACTTATAATATCGAAAGTATACATAGTAAAAACAGAATATATTACAAGAATTGACAGTACACACAATCAACAAAACATGTTGCTATGGTTACTTAGCCATAGTGTGCCATTGTATAGGTTGGATATATAAGGAGTATCTCCTTAACATTGTTTTCATATACGTAAATACCTAATTAGGATGTTTTGAATTACTCGCAATGATCAAAAGTCATTTAATAATTACCTACAATATTTTTCGATATTAGAAAATAGTATTGTGTGACAAAATAGCTACTTATATTCCAAAATAAAAATTAGTACATTGTGTCAATTCTACATTTCGTGTATCCGTAGCATAAAGACATTTATTATCTGTGGAAATAATTTCTACCATAGCTACAGTTTGGTATTAAGTTGTCTTGGCTTTATTCATCTTTTGTAATAAGGTTTGGTTTATAGGTCGACTCTAAAGATAGTTGAAGACAAATTGGTTGTCGACCAAAGTCGAGTTTAACGAGTTTTTTGTAATAAGGCCGAATGTGTCTACATTTGTCGGTCTTACTTCTTCCATCTCTGTGTCATGGTATGTATTGAAAAGAGAGAGTGAAACTAAAATTAGGTTTAGGTATCAAACGACAGAATCGACACCTTTCTTTGACAATATCCTCCTAATATTATAAATGCAAAAGTGTGTTTGTTGGTTTGTCCTTCTTTCACGCAATAACGGAGAAACGGATCGACGTGATTTTTGGCACAGATATAGTTTAGCATATATACTTTTTATCCCGGAAAAATGCACGGTTCCTGTGGGAACGCGGGTGATACCGCAGGCAGAAGCTAGTTTAGGATAAAGGAATACTCACGTGTGCAGTGTGAATATCTCATGTGTAAGACGTCAGTTCCATGGATGTAGTGGTACAGAGTCTTCTCGATGAGGTCCTGGGGTTCGTACCCCGTCAGGGACGCTACCCTGTTGGTAAAAAAACCTTTGTATTGTTTTCTGATACCAATTTTTTTTGTCAAATCAAATAATTTATTTGCCAAAATACATGAAAATTAGGATCTTAAAATTAATTGTTGGTACAATGTATTTGGACTGCAAGCAGACGTGCAAATGTTTTATAAATAATTCTAGATACAAAATTCCATGTATTCCTTAAGACTATAAAAACACATCATAAATGTTGCTCTATAAAAATAGCTCCCAAATTGATAACCAAACAATCAATTACCCTGTAGTAACCCGACACGTTCACAGTGGCGTCATTGTTTTCAACCGTAAAAACTGTTGACTAAAGAACTTTCTTCCGTCAATTAACATTGAATAGATGAGAGGGCTCGAACACACTCGAAAAGATTGGGTAGCTTGAGGGTTGAAGGGTGGAAGTGTAGAAATCGAGGGAAGGTCTGTAATGAGGCTGCTAGTAAAAATTAGAACCTGTATTTAATTAGTGACAAAAATAAGACTTCTTTTTTTTCCTCACGATGTTTGCTTTCACCGTTTAAAAGTGAGTGTCAATAAATAAATAAATAAACGCTTACACACTCATACCCACGCACTAGGATTCCCTGTGTCGCAGGTGGCATGGACACACACAGATACACATCACAAACATCCAAGACCCGAGAACAAACTTTATGCTTACACAAAATCTGCCCCGGCTGGGAATCGAACCCGGGACCCCTCGCTTTGCAGGCAGGGTTACTACCAACTTAGCTACGGAGCCGTCGATATAAGTTGATATAAGTCATTGGTGCGGGCCGAATCGAGATTCGAACTTTGGTGCGTCGCGTCGGATTGAAAGTCGCACATGTTAACGCTTGGACACACTCGCTCTTCTTCACTTGATTTCTACATTGTATGATATTGTGAAGGGTAACGAGCGCCAATTACCGATAAGGGTGCAGTGAAATGCTTTGTTTTTAACACCCTATTTGTAAGGAACAAGGAGTGGTATAGAGACGAAAAAGGGTTGAAATCTTTTCCAAAATAATTAGACGTATCAACGTCAAGAAGGAAGGCAGGACTAGTAATTATTATATTGTTATACTAGCTGTGCCCAGCGGCTTCGCTCACGTGGTCTAAGTAATCCTTATAACATCAGCTACCTGCCAGTGAAAGTCCCGTCAAAATCGGTCCAGCCATTTCGGAGATGACCCGGAACAGACATACGTATGTTGCAGGTGGCATGGACACAAACATATACGTAACACAAACATTCAAGATCAGAGAACAAACTTTACGATCAGTACACAACATTTACCCCGGCAAGGGAGGTGTGGGGTGGTAGGAGTAACTCTTCTGCGAGTGTCCGTCTGGGTTGTTACCACCGCTTTGCTCGTTAAGTCTGCCGCCAAGCAGTAATGTGCAAGCATTACTTTGTTCCGGTTTTATGAGCAGAGTAGCCAGTGAAATTACTGGACTTATGAGAAACTTAATAACTAATGTCTCAGGGTAACGAGCGCACTGCAGTGCTGCGCAGGCCTTTATTTTTCAAAGCTCAGAGTGTCACTGCAATTGTTATGTGCCGGCGTTATGCTTACCATCAGGCAAACGACCAGCTCGCCTCGTTATAAAATAGTATCAAAAAATATTACTAGGTACATAAGTATGACAAAATTATTGACACAATATTTTTTTTTATCACATTTGATAACATTATCTTTCAAATTTCTAAGTCGGAATAACACAAGAGTTATTTATGAAAACTTATATTAACCAATATCTAGTAATAAATTTAATTAATGTTGTACGGCATAAATGTTAAAAAAATATGTAAAATATATGTTTTGCATGTGGCGAAAAAATAAATAGGATTTGCATAATTATATTTTTAATATCAAATTTAATATAATTGATATTTCATTAAATCTATATAATTTTAATAACAAAATAAAAAATATAACTAACATAAGCAGTATGTAGTACATTTTATACTATAATGATAGTTGATATATAGCAGTTAACACAAAGGTATTTTTATAAAAACTATGTCTAAGCACAATACACAGCTGATTTCACAGAAAAATAATTACATCATGAATATAATAACATAAGTCCGACTCCACGGTTTTATTGTGCCGACAACGCGGAAGGGAATCTCTTCCGAGCGCGCTGCGGCACGTACGATCGCACAAAGTTATTTGTGCAGTTGTTCGGAGTTATCGGTAACTAGGAAATAACTTGTCTGAGATTTTTTAAGACCATTATACGCGCCAAGGACCATGCTCGAATGGGTGGAGTCAAGCGCACTTCACCGTTGTTTAGCATCATTGAACGGAGTACAACGTCTCCAGTATTTCCGCCTTATAGATAGACTAGCTTTGCCCCGCGGCTTCGCCCACGTAGTTAAGTTACTCCTTATAGCATCAGCTATCTGCCAGTGAAAGTCCCGTCAAAATCGGTCCAGCTATTTCGGAGATAAGCCGGAACAACAAGACGTACCGTAGAATCTTTTTTCATATGTATTTAGTAAAAAGCTGTTTTTATGACATTACAAACAGACACTTCAATTTTGAAGCCTAAAATACGCCACTGGCTGCATTATGCGCTTCCCTGAAACATCAAGTATTAAGGCTAATTTAAAAGTTAATCAATGGTTTAAACCGTCGTTTAAGGAAATTTATATTAATAAACGCTATTTAGGGCTACGCAATGGATAGAATCATATGACTAACAGCTGTTCGAATCTCACAAAGGTCAATGACATCTGTCAATCTTGACGCTGTCACTTGGGGTATTGCTCAAGTGGCAGATCTCAAAAGAAGGACCTATAAGCTGTCGCCATATACTCTTTGGTCGCCATCGGCAGACGTGTAATCGGGTAATCTATAATTTACTTGTATTTACGAATTTATTAGCCATAAGCTATTCGTTATGTGCTTTTAGTGAATATATACAGTCCACATTAATACTCTTTTCTTGTTAGTGGTAGGGCTAACTCTTCTACGAGTGTCCGTCTGGGTTGTTCCCACCGCTTTGTGAGTGAAGTCTGCCGCCAAGCAGTAATGTGCAAGCATTACTGTTTTCCGGTTTGATGAACAGGTCGTCTCATTACCAAATAGCATAAAAAAATGTGCATTATTTCTCCAACGACGAACAGTGCACAACATGCTGTCAAGTTAAACTACCTTCACCCCTTGTTTACCTCTCAAAGCATAGCACATCAAGCATAGCAAGCTTGTATATAAATAATAATACTCCTAGCCAACTCGGTATCAGGGTTTGAGGCTACCATCCAGTTTAAAATAGGGCTAGATCTACCCAAACATGGCAAATAGGGGCTAGATCTGCTCAAACATGACCGAAGTGAGCTTTATTGATAATTAATGAAAAAAGCTGTTAATTTTCTTTGAGATCTCTTGGCCACATCAGGACCCTGGACATCATTTATGATCAGAGTACTTGTAAGGACAAATCAAACGATCCCAAACGCAATGGGGTGACATCGTTTCGATCCAGAGTTCCCGTGCTGCCTTCCGGCTCCACCATCAGACCAGCCCTGTGAAATTACTATATTGCATTATCATCCAACTAGCTTCTGCCCGCGGTTGTCACCCGCGTTCCCAGAGGAACCGTGCATTTTTCCGGGATAAAAAGTAGCCTATGTTACTCTCCGGTCCATAAACTATATCCATGTCAAAAATCACGTCGATCCGTTGCTGCGTTACTGCGTGAAAGAAGGACAAACCAACAAACACACTTTCGCATAAACATCGGGAAGTGGTTCAAATCTAGCTTGCAAGATTTAATCTAAACAAACATACGACAAAGCAAGTCCAATGAAAGCTTGTAAAAAAAATGAAGGTACAATTTGCCAAGACTCGGCCAAGACGAAGGCGAAAGGCCATTGTAGATATATTTAAACAAACATTTCAAACTCATCCTTGTAATCTTTATCTATCCAACACAAAGGTATCACAACAGTGTCGTGTTGCAAACATCTGTCGATCAGGTGTGCGCATTTCTGCAAATCTTTGTTTTGTAACGTAACGCCTCTGGTCTATGCTTTCCTGGTACTTTAATTTATAGTTAAATTATACCTAGTAGATAAGATAAGTATTTAGTTTCTTTAACTTATACAGGGTGAGTTTGAATTGGTATGTTCCCGGAAGGGGGTGATTAGGATGACTGTTGACCAGTTGTGAGAACATCCCTTGGAAAATCGTCACTCAAAATTTCAAAAAAAAAAAAAAACGCTTCTAACATTAAGTGTGCGGCATTTTCTCCGTTTTTTTCGAAGTCTCTTCTAATCAATATAATTATTTAACAAAGTTCAACATAGTTCAAGTGACTCATCTGACCTAGGGCTGCCCGGAAGTACTGTAGAAGAATTCTACTAATATTACAAATGCGTGTTACAAAAGTGTGTTTATTGGTTTGTCCTTCTTTCACGCAGTAACGGAGCAACGGATCGACGTGATTTTTGGCATAGATATAGTTTATGGACCGGAGAGTAACATAGGCTACTTTTTATCCCGAAAAAATGCACAATTCCTGTGGGAACGCGGGTGAAAACCGCGGGCAAAAGCTAGTTTTGTCATAAATTTTAAATGCCGAAACATTCCGAATTTCAAAAACTCTTAAAACAAATTTAATATTGTTGACCTCCAGAAGTAGATCCTAAAATAGTATGTTATAATAGTGTGTATGTTATCCTGGAAGGGGTCACCTACCATACCAACATACCAATAACAACATACCAATTTAAAAAAAAAAACCCAGTAAAATAGTTAATTAGGCTAAATATATATTACGAGTAACTTAATTACCATAACAAATCAATTGTAACAGGAAAACAAAAGTTTTAAAGGTTGTTGCAAAAGAAATAGCAACAGGTTTCGCGGGCCGGGCCAATAGCGCCCGGACAATTATAATTAAAAAAAAAAAAAAAAAACACCAATTTAAACCCAGATTGTATAACAATAGCTGCTTGATGCGTGTGGCCGTTTTAGTAAGTACTAAAAAGGCCACACGCATCAAGGGTACTAATAATACTTGTGATCTCATATAATATTAAGTATTAAGTAGGTATAGAATATTATAATAATATTAATAATTTTTTTTTGTTTAGTGTTAGTTATCATAATCTAACATAGTTTTATTAATTACTATAAGTTTGCTACGCCCTAACAGGGTGCATAGATTTATACAAAAGTAGGTACCTACTCCATTGTATTAAATGTATGTATGCAAGAAATAAATAAATAAATAATGAAAGGTACCTTTCTTTTTACTCGCGACGAAACCAACCTCGCATTTCTATCTCTGTTCCCAATTTCAATTAAAACGTAATAAGAACAGGAAAGTGCAAAACTCTAAACATAAATTTAGAGATGTGAAACCTCGTCCACCCCTTTCTAGCAGGGCTTTAAATACCGGTAAAACATTCGTTACATGACCTCTACTCGATCGCGTTACCGGTAAATATAAATTACCGAAAGTAAATTTAACGTTCCTTATGTTACGTTGTACCGGTAAACATTCACGAAACTTTCAAATTAACGTTAATTTTACCGTTACTTTGAAATTGGGAAAGCTTTATCGTGCAAGGGGGGCCCACGCACAGAGGGGCAACAGCGTAATTTTTATTGATTTTGTTAAAATTAACGTTAAAATTAACGTTACTATCTAACGTTAAATGATGTAATGTCACTTATTGACATTAAATATTTTTAACGTTATGCACGGTAACGTTTTCGAAATAACGGTATTTTTTATGGTATTTGGTAACGTTAACAAGTACTATGCTTTCTAGTGTTATTTTTATTGAAAAGAGATAGCTAAACTAAAATTAAATACAGTTTAAGTTTGTGCACATAAATGATACCTACGTAAAAAATGAATATATATATCTTAGGTAAAAACAAGCTTATTTGCATTAGGTAAAGCAAACTATTTTCTCTGCATCTATTTCTTACATTAATAAGCTCGTATGAAGCTTACAGTCCGTCTGCGATAACTCGCCGCATTCTCGGAAAGTCGTACGTATTGAACAATGGCCGACGGCACGGTGCTTTGCCATTGTTGTCGATTCTGTCGATTCATATCTAAACCTAATTTTATTTTCGCTCTCTCTCTCTTTCCAATACATAACATGAGAAAGAGATGGAAGATGTTTGACAGATCTAAATTTAGTATAGAGCTGATCTTCCATCGTTGATAAAATTAGGCGTCACTAAATTCATTGCTGTTAACTTTACACTAGACACAAGCCAGTAAATTAATTTGATATGGTCTAAAATATATTCAATCCTTTCTCAGGCTCTCATTTAGAAAGAGAGATTGAAAATTAGGTTTAGGAATGAGATGATAGAATCGACACCTTCGTCTGACGATAATTCATTATTAAAGTACTGGGCTACGTTATTGTTAAAATTTATGATAAGTAAGTATTATCGTTCTAACTCGTTCTACTAACACAAATAACGTAGCTGTTTGTTATCCTGAAATAAATAAAATAAAAAAGAAGGGGTACGTAAAAAAAGGGTTAACTTAATTCAGAGCAATGTATCATTGACGTCACATCGTGACAATAACGTTACCTATAGTTTATGCGAATAGATTCCCTGAATCAGATCACTATTCCACAAACGAGGCAATGCCGTCAGCTTAATGGGTACGGGTATTTCACCACCGCTTTGCTCGTGAAGTCAGCTGCCAAGCAGTAATGTGCGAGCATTACAGTGTTCCAGTTTAATGAGCAGAGTAGCCAGTGAAATTACTGGGCTTATGAGACTTAATAAGTAATGTCTCAGGGTAGCGGCCGCACCGCAGTGCCGCGCAGGACTTTGTGTTTCAAAGTTCTGAGTGGCACTGCAATTGTTATGGGTCGGCGTTATGCTTACCATCAGGCAAAGGACCAGCTCGTATCGCTATCAAATAAAAAAAAAAAAACGCTTCCAACTGGTAGTGGGCTAGAACATTTGGATTATCTATAGGCCTACTAAATAAGATTATATAATGTGGGTAATTTATAGTTTTAATTCCGCGATAAATATATATGATAAATTTATGATATTGATATATGTGATAAATTTATCGCGGAATTAAAACTATAAATTACCCACATTAGGTATATAATCTTATTTAAAATGGACTTCCGCAAAGTAACGCCTGATTCCATCAAATATATAGGCCTACTGTTTTTGTAGCTGGGTTAGATGTAGTATGTTTATTTATGTATTAGTTAATAAAGACATTTAGCCCGTTGCAAAAAAATTATATGGAATAAATATTAATATATTAATATTTCCTCCCCTCGTGTCGACGCCATTGGACAACAGCCCGCCGGGCAAGTTCAACATTATAGTTCACGGCAATCACTCCATGAAACGGCGCGACCTTTACAATGCCCGGTTAGGGCTTCGGAGAAGCCTATACTGGGGCCTGGTAAGCAGAATAGGGTATAAAAAATATATTACTAATGTTATAGGCATGTCATTTGTTGGATGGTAAGCCGGAACCCGATTCAATTAGTCATTCCTGAAAACAACAATTTGGGGGTCTTCGAGACAAAAGTGTAAAGGTTAGCTTTGAGGCAAATAACCATGGGGTCGATGAGACGATGGCGTCTCAAGTGAGATAGCGATAGTGAGAAACGCAAGGTTATCCAGTAATCAGTACCCATATAATAACTAGTTATTTCTTGCGATAGTTATACTTGCGATAGTTATACTTGCGATAGTCATACTAGCTTTTCCCACATGGAATCAGAATCACATGTAGAGCCTTTAGCAAGAGATAACGTAATATTCTTAGTAAGTTCGAAATTTTTATTACAATTTGTACAAAAGTTCTATAAAGACGCGGTGGTAGCTCTAACTGCACCAGTGTCTGTCTGGGTGGGAACCACCGCTTTGCTCGTCTAATCTGCCTAGCAGTAACGATTATTACTAGGTATTCCGGTTTGATGAGTAAAGTACTCAGTGAAATTACTGGGCTTATGACTTGTTAATATGTACCTAATTTATTCAGCCTTTGTGTTTCAAAGTCAAGTGGCACTGCAATTTTTACGGGCTTACCATCATGCAAACGACCTGCACGTCTCGTTACCTTGTAGTCTAAAATATATGTACCTAGTGTTACCACATAAATAACTGTTTTTAGTCGCCTGTTTAGCTAGACGCTAAAGATAAACGTCAAAAATGATTAGAAATGTCACAACAGAATTGTGTTAGACAATACTTAAATCAGGATTTGTGGTTGCTCATATTTAATCGCGCGACTAAGGCATGTTTAGGCGTTAAACAGTGTTTATCACAGGTTTAACGTGTGTTTAATTTTTTTGTGGTGAGACCCATATTGGCGGAATTCTACGTGTATCGAAGACCTTTCCAGCGCGTGCGTGTAATCCTTTCGCTCCGTGTTTCGGTTCGACTCTCGTTAAATTTGTTTTAAGTTATTTAACTTTAGTGTTGAACTTTAACAGTGGGGCTGAGTGTGAACTTATGCGACTTTCAATTTTGACGCCTCAGAATTCGAATCGCACCGGCTGCACCGATGACTTAAATCAATTGGAAATTTCGCTATCAATCATGGAAAACTCGCATGTTCAAGAATAACAAAATTCGTGGTCAATAACGTGACATCCACCAAGGTGCATTGGCACGCGTGGTGGATTATGCTCAGAATAGAGATGTTGACTCCATTTTTTTATCATGCCATTCAATTTGTTTTCTCATGAGAAACAAATGTCTATTTTTTTTAATGTTATTTGGTAACGTGACGATCTGGTCGTTTGCCTGATGGTAAGCATAACGCCGGCCCATAATATTTGCAGTGCCACCCAGAACTTTGAAACACAAAGGCCTGCGCGGCACTGCAGTGCGCTCGTTACCTTGAGACATTAGATATTAAGTCTCATAAGCCCAGTAATTTCACTGGCTACTCTGCTCATCAAACCGGAACACAGTAATGCTTGCACACTACTGCTTGGCGGTAGACTTCTCGAGCAAAGCGGTGGTAACATCCCAGATGGACACTCGCAAAAGAGTTAGTCCTCCCACTAATAGATGGAAATCAAACGCTGGAAATGTAAAATGAGAGTCAAAGTCGAGCTTATCGACGGAGTGCCATACAATTGGACATAACATCTGACGTCACTTGTTCAACGCGGACCGTAAATCTGTACTAAAAACATGCCTATTGTTGATCTGGCCGTGAAAGACTGCTAAAAAGTTTTTTAGTTTAGTTATCATTCTTTTTTTTATTCATTGTAATATAAAGAGTCTGATGGTATCATTTAAGTTACTGTTGGATGATAAAAAATTAGTTAAATTCGGGAAAATTTTAGATAGTTTGTGGAAATTATATATTTTATGTAAATTTCATTTTTACTGTGTTAATGTGATGTTCTTTAACCTGTATAGCGACAGTAATTATGTATTTTGTGTTTCATTCAACATCCCTATTAACGTAGTACCTGTAATGAGGAACTATAACAGGCTCAACGCTTACCTAACTAGCATTAAGAATGAGCTGTAGCGCTCAAACGCTAACTTATCGTAATCCACCGTGCTGATGATAATGAACCATCACTTAACGCCATTTGAGAAAGTGGTCAAACGGATCTAAGAAGTGCCGTGGTAGGGCTCAAACGCTAAACCACTGAAAAATTCTCAAAACCCAGCATTAAAGAGCAGGCGTAGCGGTCAAACGCAAACTGACCCAACACTTACTACTAAAAATGAGCCGTAGCGTTCAAACGCTAACTTATCCAAAAATGTCATCACTGACCTAGCATCTAAGAAGAAATGTATGGCTCAAACGCTAAAAATTTTATCAACACCCAGCATCTAAGACGAGTGGTAGCGGTCAAACGCAAACTTATCCAAAAACACCTCCTAAAATATAAAAAATGAGGCGTAGCGTTTAAACACTATCTTATCCAAAAAAACATCCACTAAAATCTAAAAAAAACTAGCGTTCAAACGCAAACTTATCAAAAAAAATGCCATCACTCACCTAGCATCCAAGAAGATGAGCCGCATGTCCAGCGAAGCCCTAAACATAAACATATTGGAGTGTAGTTTGAGCTCCGTGACTGCGGAGGGCGGCAGGGAGTGCCCCACCGCGATTAGACCGAGGGGGGCGGAGCCCTCGCCGAAGCGCCGCGCTCGGAGGTAGCCCGAGCAGTGAATCACCTGAAAATTTACTAAAAGTTAAAATTAACTTATTAAATTAGATCTATTTAAGGCGCTGTCTATATAAATCAAAACATCTTGTTTTTCGTCGCACAAATATCCATTTCTATACACACTACGAGCAAAAACACAGTATTATAGGGGTGGCGTTTTAAAAAATTGAAACAATAGTCAGTGACTCAATTCAATCGATTTCAGTGACAAACTACTGAACCGATTTTGATGACATTTCTGTGAGACCAACCTGAAAGTATATCCTTTCATATAAAAAAGAGAATTATCCAAAAATGACAGAGATCTGAGGTAACAAACGTAAAAAAACACACCGAATTGAGATTTCCTCCTTTTTGGTAATCGGTTAAAAAGGTGGGACACGCCTTCTACGAAAATATCGTGATATTTGAAATTTTATCCCCTATTTTTCCACCCACAGGGGTGTTTTTTTAATAAAATGTATAAAATGACCATTCTTGAGATACACTCTACTAATTAAAAAAGAATTATTTAAATAAATAAAAAATAAAATTAAAACCGGTTGAGAATTAACGGAAAATTCTCGAAAAAAAGTATTTTTTTTTTTGGAGAATTTTGTCGCTTGTATTTTTAAGCGAATTGAAAACCTCCTCATTTTTTGGAAGTCTGTTAGAATTCCTGCGAATTTCGTGCCCTTCTACTCGAGCGGTTCTATATTTGGAGCACTTAGTGTCATTTAGCTTTCAAAGCGCTTTCCTGTGGCCCATGTAAATAGAGAGATTTGAATTTGAAAAGTACCTCTTCATTCCTTTTCACAATACCGTTCAACTCCATTTAGCTATCCACTCCAAGGAAAAGCTTAATGCACCATAATCCTAAAAACGCGTTACCGCTTCGCGGGATTATCGCAAAATCCCTAACAATTACACTATGCATTCGCTGGGTAGTGTGTTATCGCCTTAACATGAGCGAAAACAAGCTCAATTGAATGTATTATGTTGAATTATATCGTGCAGTGGGTACGCCTCGTATAATTGTGTACTGTTGGGCAGAAAAGTGCTAGCTATATATTTATTTATTTATTTGCTAGAGCTGCGGATTGTGATTTCATCCGCTTGGATATTCACATAGAAAAGTGCATTTTTAAGTCTCATAAGCTAATGTGTCTCTCTTTGCTTGCACATTGCTGCTTGGCGGCAGAATTCATGAGCAAAGCGGTGTTAACAACCCAGACGGATACTCGCAGAAGAGTTAGTCCTACCACCTAGGAAAATTTATGATTTTTTTTATCTTCTCTAATACCTATTGCAAAACGAGAGTCACACTTCTCTACCTGACTGTCCAAGCCCTCTATAATGTAAATGCCCACTTAGCATGTTTGTATAATTGACCGTGCACAGTTCTAGCGCGAGGGCGGCGACTGGTACACTCACCCTACTACAAACAGAGTGGTGTGCGTTCTCAAGTGTTATTGGAAGATTTTGAACTGATTAGTTTGAGATTTTTTAATACTACTGGATAACGAGACGAGTGGTTAGTTTGCCTGATGGTAAGCATAACGCTGGCCCTAACAATTGCAGTGCCACCTTGAAGAACTGCGCGGCACTGCAGTGCGCTCGTTACCCTGAGACATTAGTTTGTTCCGGGTAATCTCCGAAAGGGCTGGACCGATTTTGACGGCACTTTCACTGGCAGATAGCTGATGTCACAAGGAGTAACTTATGCTACTTTAATTTTAGAAAAATAATTAGGGTTCCGCGAATTAAACCCATGAAATCCAATATCTCCACGCGGGTGAAACCGCTGGCAGTAGCTAGTACATAATAAAAATAAAAAAAATTATAACATACCTTGTACCCTGACGTGGTGAGTCCAGCGTTTCGTTTTGCCAAAACGCATTTCATCCTAATGAAGAAGGCTCGTTCGCATTCGATGTCCACTGTTGGGCCCCAAGAACCACCCACTGGATACCTGAACAAAAAATTTAAAATACATTATAATTAAAATATTAGTTGTTTTAAAAAGTAAATTTAAATATTTTGTGTTATATTAGGCCCATACGCATCGTTTTAAACACTTTCCCAAAATCAGTCAACATCCCAATTCAGCAGAGCAGAAATTATCGTTTGTCGAGAAGAAATTGGCCACCGTAAAACAATCAATTCTCGGCAAATTGGAATTATTTGCCTTTATGAAGCCACTTTCCATCATGGGACAAATATTCAATTCCAGATAAATATTCAAGAGTCGAAATAAATTTCGAAAAATGACGCGGAATTCACGGCACAGATAAATAATCACAGAAATCACTCTAAAATACTAAGCACAACGAGCAATATACTCATTGGAGTTTTGGCGGGAATGCGAAAATGTGCTGTTGTTGATTTTGTGTTATTTACTAATACGCAAATCACGTAGAGCCAAAAGAAAAAAAATATATATACTCCTTCCGATTGAACAAGTGACGTCACGCGCGTTTTATGTCACGTGACTTCGGAGCGATGTGTGAATACAGTCAACATCCCAATTCACTTGTTAATTAAGAAAGTAGAGTTGGTTTCGTTTCGTTTTCGTATAAATCAAGAACTACCTATCTCTAATTTAAATTTTGAACCATTCGAACTGTCAGTTTTATTTATTGAAAAGACCCATTCTAGCACTGCTGCGGCGCAAGTACGGAAGTCGGTTCGATAAATTTGTCGATTCGAAAAACCCGATAAATTTATCGAATGTTGCGAGTACCGAAGTCTGATCGTAAAGTATTACAATACAATACACAATACAAAACTCTTTATTGAACACCAAAAAGTACAATAGAAATAACAATTTACACACAAATAAAAAAAAAAAATGGTTGTACAATGGGCGGCCTTATCGCTATAAGCAATTTCTTACAGGCAACCTTTGGATGGAGAGGAATTGTAGTAACGAATGTTGCGGACAATAGTGTACATCACTTGGCTTACAAACTATGTAATCTAAAACCATATATAACTAATTAATTATAAAGCTTACATAAACATACACACATCTACACACTACTAATATGAATGTATATACATCCTACAATTATAATATACCTACATACATCTACAACTAAATATAAGTACATATATAAAGTAATATATATATTATATAATAAATATATATATATAATTCTATATACATGCATATCATTAAGTATTGACATAAGTAAATAAATTAATAGATAGCAATTAGCAACTTTTTGACAAATAGTGTTTCTTCACCATTTCTTTAAATATTGCGCTAGACTTTGCATACCTGATATCAACAGGCAGCGCATTCCACAGACGGATAGCTTGTACTGTAAATGACTTATTGTAGTACATTGATGAATTAACCGGAGTCTTTAACTGAAGGGTATTAGTAGAACGAAGAGGAGCAGTATGAGAATAATGGAGGAATTGAAATCGTTCTTTAAGATAAAAAGGAGTGGAGGGCTGAAACAGAATATTGTAAAGAAGAAAGAGGAGATGGGCATCCCGGCGACGTCTGATGGGTAACCATTTGAGCTTGTGGCGAAATTCTGATATGTGGTCATACTTGCGTAAACCAAATATGAACCGAATGCAAAAATTTTGTAGCCGCTCAAGCTTACTCAGCTGTTCTTCGGTTAAATCCGGATAGCAGGCGTCGGCGTAATCAAGTATTGGAAGAAGGAGAGACTGTGCCAAAGCAGTTTTGGTGGAAGTAGGAAGAAAATTTCGTAATCTTCTGAGTGATCCTGCCGAGGCAAATATTTTACGACTCACCTCCGATAACTGGGGTCCCCAGGATAGTTGCCTATCTATGAGCACACCCAGATTTTTTACGGTTTCGCTGATTTTTATAACAGTTCCCTCAAATATAACCTGTGGCAGACAGAACCAGTCAATCCTTGATATCATTCTGGAACTGCCAATTACAATTACTTGGGTTTTGTCAGGATTAACCTTTAACCCAAATGACTCGCTCCAGCTCGAAATGCGCCTCAAATTCATGTTGGTGTCTTCAATAGCCGCGTGCAGCTGATTTAAGGGAGCTTGCGTATAAATTTGTAAATCGTCTGCATAGAGATGATATGAGCTAGTTAAGTGGTGGGAGATAGAATTTATAAAAATTGCAAAGAGTAAAGGGGATAAAACGCCACCCTGGGGAACACCAGCTGATGTATCACACCACGATGAATAAGTATCATCAATGCGAATACGCTGCCGGCGTCCACAAAGGTAACTCTGAAACCACTCAACGACTGGCGGAGACACGTTGTGCGATCGAAGAAGTGCAAGTAAGATGTCAAAGTCGACGTTAGTGAAGGCACTACTGAAGTCTAGAAGAGATAACACAGTCAGTTGTCCGTTACTCATGCCATACCGAATGTCGTCAGTGATTTTCACCAGAGCGGAGACAGTGCTATGGCCAGGACGAAAACCAGATTGAAAGGGGTTAAGAAGATGGTTTCTGGTTAGGAAGGAGGAGAGTTGCTGGTGAACAAGGCGCTCAAGTACTTTTGATAGAAAAGGAAGAATGGAAATAGGCCGAAACTCTGAGAAAGAGGATGGGGTTTTGTATTGTAATAGTAGTATTGTAGTAGTACAAAAGTATTGTAGTAGGTAGCTCAATATTCTATTTGGATTCGACCTAGCTAGTCGATAACTTTTGTCGATTGTATCGAGGTTCGATAAATTATATAAAAAGTCGATAAAACCCACTTTATCGATTTGAACTGTCAATTTTATCGATCAAAAAGACCCGTACTTGCGCCGCTGGTCTTTTAAATTTCAACTCACCCTAAAGAAGGATACTGGTGGCCGAGATACGAGTGAGGATGCTGTAGACTGAGCACCGCGCTCATCTCCTCGTGGTCTGATTGGTGGATGTACTCGTATATCGAGTTGCCTGTCAGCTCCACCTGCAACAAAATTTTGTGTTAGTTTTCTATGTTACTGATGGTGACGCTGTAAATTGCGTTAGACCGGCGCACAATGCAATAAAAAAAAGACTAAAAATAGTAGATTGTGCGCTCTGCGTAGCCAACGGACGCTTGCCGTCTTTTTGTATGTAGCGAAAGCTGTCGACCAGCGGTGTTATTTTAATTCATTCGGAATGATATCCGTGTCGGAAGCGACTCACTTGATCGTTTATAGTATCTCGGAAACGCATCCCGACAGAGAAATATTGTCGGGTTTATATCCGTGTTTAAGCAGCTGAGTTGTCGAATCTAAACGGGAAATTTCTCTGGCAGGATGCGTTTCCGAGATATAAACGATCATAAAAGTCGCTTCCGACACGGATATTATTCCGTGAAGAGAACAGTATACAAAAAGTTTACTGGAAAAGCCAGTTTTAAGTTTTAACCTACTTCAAACTGTCATATCGACATGAACCTTTGTATATAAACGTAGTTTGGATGACGATACGATAATTTGGTATCATGGAGCTGATCTGATGATGGAGCCAGAAGGAAAGTGGACATTTTCAGTAAACCCCTGGAGATTGATCTCATATGATTCGTTTTGACGAGTTCAGTAAATTGGGAAGTATTTTTATTACTGCATGATCGCGTGCGCGTGCGCTTGTGCGTGTGATTGTTTGTTACCACGTATCTCTGTAACAACAAGACCGATATTGATGAAATTTAAAATGTAGATAGTTTAGGTTCTGGAATAACAGATAGGCTACTAAGATAAATACGACGCAGGCGAAGCCGCGAGCGGAATCAGTGATGATTTAAAATATACCAAATACAGTACATACAAACCTGACTAAGTCCAAGGTGCACAGACGCCGTTTCACTAATGTACATGATCTTGCCGTCAGGTGCCACCACGAAGATGAAGCCATCCAGGGTTTGCAGCAAGTGGGATCCTAGTTCCCTGATAGAGAGTTCCCGCGGCTGTGGGGGCGGAGGCGCGGCGCCCCACGCGTCGCCCAGCCCTGCAAGGAAGATAACTTTTGTAAACGTTAAAGGCAACTGTGTATGAGAATAAGAAACTTTATGGTGATCATAAGTTTTTTTTGGAAAAATATATTTTTCCAGACAAGCTTTTATAAAACGCGTAAATAGTACTTTAATCCTGTGGCCACCTTCCGACTTCATCATCAATTGACCAGGTCGTCGGTGCAGCTTTTTTTTCTAGCTTTTTTTTTTAGCTCGTGTTGAGTTCGAGGCTTGGGACAAGCGAACAATTACTGACGACGCCAGGCACGGGCATAGTTATTGGGGACAAATAGCGCGAGTGCATCCAGCACAATCGGATTGTTTACCCTATTGCGAAGTATGTGACAGTAATGAATGGCTAGCAGTAATTTGCGCCTAAACTCCAGCGTATACGTACGTACATTAGTAAGTCCAGTAATTTCACTGGCTACTCTGCTCATCAATCCGGAACATAGTAATGCGTGCACATTACTGCTTGGCGGCAGGCTATGTTGCTGACTTTCGTTCTCCTGCAGATCGCCTCATTTCGGATTTATTTTTATTACTAGTGATATAAACTATAGTCTAATGATTTAACACCTAATTATACTAATAACAGATGATGAAAGTTTTTAGATTTATTACACATACATTTTTTAAGAAAAATAAAAATATACTATCATAATTATAGTAAGTACTTAGCTCTGTCATAAATACTTTTATCGACAACATAAAACAGGTTATAAATCAAATCAAACATTTATTTGCAAGAATACATAATATTACATATTTCAGATGTTCCAAAAATAAAGTCACAGTATTCAGCCTGCAAGCAGGCGTGCAAATATTAAAATAGTCATATTAATGTTATGTCACTTAAAGTTTAAATATTCAGCTATGCTATAGAAACAGTTTTGTAATAGCCACTTATACAGTTTTTTGTTAAATTGATTGCCATTTAATATTTTTATGTCCTCCGGTAATTTATTATATACTTTATGACACATATTGTACACATTTCTTTTGTAAACCTACCTCATCACTACCACCCTGCATATACAAAAAATTTGTCGAAGACTCAAGACGTATGCAATGCTCAAAACGCACGAATCCAAAACTAAAAAAAAAGACTCACCATCAGGAAAAACTTGTCGCATCTTCAAGTAACTCGTCGTTAATCTAATGACTGACGCTTTGTCCAGCTGTGAGGTGATCGCAGCTGGTAGTGGCAACAATTTCGCGAGTTCCAAAAACTCGGCGTTTTCTTTTTCCCGCCGGGACCGCGCCGCGTTTTTACTTTTTTCTTTCATGATGGCCGCCGCGTACGGCTGATGCCGCGCGTTTTCTTTGCGGCAGGCTGTAGAGAAAAAAGTGACATATACAATTTTTTTTTTTCTTTCGTGGCCAGACACGGTTTGTGTAATTTGGCAATTTCAAGTTTAATCATATAAAATTATAAATGAAAAATTAGAAAAGACCAGTGATGTAATTGTTTTTACCAAGCAAATTGTTTTTTTTTTCTACTGCTAAGAAGACATTTTGAACACTGTCTCACCTGAAAGAAAAATGACGACGTAGTTGACGATGGAATCGTGCTACATGTTTTTGACTCGAAGATTCACAGTTTGGGAGCAAGCTGGCTAGGTGATCCATTTCTTCGCCGTCCGCATTATTAAGCCTGCCCGATATTCGGTTTTAGTTTTTTTTACTATTACGAGTATACTTTTTTATTATTAGGCCTATGTTGTTTTTTTTGCTATGGAAACGCGATGGCTTTTAATGCTCTCTGCATATAATTCTTGACCTACGCTACCATGCATATAAATTATACATTCAAAAAATTTGCATTACCCCTGCTAACGACTACGTATAAATATTTATGACAGGCACTACACGACGCGACGCGCGCTTTTGCCACTAGAGAAATAAAAAAATAGACCAGAGAGAAAGATCGTCGTGTTTGGGCGGGAAAACAACATCCGTCGTGAATTATTCATGCTACCATAACCTTAATTCTAATAAATTGGCGGATTACCTTTTATAAATATTGGGGTGTAATAATACAATACATGTGTAGTAGGTACGTGTTGTTCTTAGATGCCTTCGACAGAAATATGAAACAAGAATTATACAACAATGTGCTGCATTCTGTTGTAGCTGGTGTTGGAACAAAATAAAATTAATTAAATATTTAAAAAAAAATATTAGGTGACAAAATGTTTGTTCATAATAAAAGTATTCCTTTTTTAATTTTTTAAAGCGTTTGTTTAATTAATCGGGAGCCTGTTTAATTAATTAGCAAGATTATTACATATATCCAGTAGATCGATACAGTCTGAGAAAAGAGACGAGGAATATGAATATTGCATTAGATTACATACAGATTTAATTTATTTCGTCATTTTATTTTTATTGTTTATTGTAAATATTATATTAAATTTACAAGTTATAATATAGTTATAATTATAATATTAAATTTATTTAAGAGCTTTTTTATTTAAATTATTCCTTTAAGTATAGCACACATTGCTTCGATTCACGCTTACATCCTCCTTTTCTTGTACTTTTTATGTGGATACTTATGTATTAACTTAAGAGAATACTTAGTAGGTATGTATTCTGTATTACCTACTTGACATTGGCGAAATTGTGGTTAACATTCCACAGAAGCCAGGAAATAAAGAAAGAAGAAGAAGTATTTTGTATTGAGTCCTCCTTTTGCAAATTTTTTTGTGCAATAAAGTATCAAATCAAATACTTATTGTGAAAAACTGAAAGTGGTGTTTACAGCTTTCATACAGTCATTATACATTGCAATTTTAATTCCTGAAACGTAAAAACTGAAAGATTTTAAACACTAGTTAGCTGTAACTACAATATCGTGTTCACAAATACATATCAAATATTGGCAATGAGTTTAACCGTTTGATTGGAATTCGCTCGTTCGGTTTTCAAATTTTACAGTCGTTTATTTTTGTTTTTACTGAGCGGCGCGCAAGCGGCCAATGCTTTAACGAAATTACTCTAATGCCCGTTTTCACCAACCTTAGGAGACGCTTAAATCGGACTAAATATTTAGGCGTTGCCTAGGGTAAATAAACGTTTCACCAACCTTTAGGAGTGATCTAACGGTTTATATTTAGGACTTTGCACATTATTAGGAATGACTTAGTTATAGGCATCGCCTAATTCATCGTTCGTGAAAACGAGCATCGCGATTAAGTCTCGTTCTTAAAAGTAAACAATGTTTTCGAATCGCGAAAGTTTAAAAGTTACTAACGGGCATCGGTCCATGAAATTACTAAATTTTCGAGGAACATTTCAATTAAAATCACGTGAAAAATAGTAATTCGGTTACAAATATGTTTAAAGCAAAGAAAAAATACATTTGGCACTACAAAACTATTCAATGTCATGAAGCCTCCTTCCATCCCTTGATTTGAAAATATAAAACATATAATAACAACCAAAATTACTTACAAAAATCCATATCAACCTCCGCACTATATTTGCTAAACAGCTTCTTGCATGGATATTTCATAATTCAAATTTTAAAAAATAACTTAAGCTTGACAAGTGCAGTCTGATCTTAGAGAAAAAAGAACAAGTCCTTTTGCACCTTACACGAACAGTTTCAAGAGCTTACTGGCTGGTTAGAAGGAAACACCTTCCTTCCTATGTCCGTTTTGAAAAAAAAGAACAACGACAGGTACCACAATAGACATTGACAATAGAGCGGGCCCGCATATCGATTTGACATCTCCATTGATTCGAATTATGAATCGATAAGGTTGAGCAACAGCTAGGTGTGATTAACGGTTTAAAAAAACTATATCTGATCTTATGCAAATATTGCCTTATTGATCGAGTTATAGGGTGAGCATACAAAGAAAAGTTTTTATAACAATTAAATTTGTATTAAAATTCCCTTTCATCTTAATGAAATTCATTAGTATACTCAATTTACAGATTAATCGCAGAAGAAGTGATTTTTTTACGTTTTTAAGTTTCATTCCGTCGCGTTACTTTTGGAGCACATACCGTGTTATCCAATAGTATATGAAAAAAATGTAATCTTTAGGTGGGCCTATTCCTTCTCTCCTGATCTCCCTCCTCTGGCGACGATGTCCTAAGCCGATGATCATTTCTGTAATAGATCTGCACTTTGTACACATGGATATTCGTATGTCAGTGTACACGAACACGACCGTACATCTCACGCGAAAGAACGCCTACTGCGATCTTGCGATCTTTCATCGTCTAAAGTTGTAAAGGTCGTTTTAGACCAAAAGCACGGTCCATAGAAAAACGTAAACTGTCCGTAACTTCATTTACGATTCGTAAATTATGCCGCCATAAAACAATAACCATAAAATATGACAGGTATGACAATTCCGATTTGCATTTAAGTCATCGTGAGAACCGAGTCGTTCGCACTTTTTATTATGAATGAATTTCTGGCGAACTGTCATACAATACCTACTGACTTAAGTAGGTATATGGAAGACAGTGCTAGTAATTAGTGTTTTGTTTTTAGTAGGTATATAAGCATAAACAACTTGTTACTAGATTAACTAAACCACCGTTAAAACCACTGAAACTCAATCTCAGACTAAGACAGAAAGTTTGGCGATACCTATTTTGTAACGTAATTTAATCTTATGTGTAAGGTCAATACCACAGAATACATAATACTTAGTTCAAGTCCAATACAGAGAAATCTCTACTAATATTATAAATGCGATAGTGTGTTTGTTGGTTTGTCCTTCTTTCACGCAGTAACGAAGCAGCGGATGGGAGGCACGGTTCCTGTGGGAACGCGGGTGAAAACCGCGGGCAGAAGCTAGTTATAAGATAAATATTTTTTTCGAAGGAAAAAGATGATCAAATCTTTTGTCTTTTTAAACATCGTACATTCCTTGTATGTAGATAATCAGAAACACGATCACGGTGCTAAAATAACTGTACTTTAAAAGAGCCAGAAGATTTAAATCATAAATAAAATTGTGTTAAAATCAGACTGGCTGAATCGAAAAAAAATATAAGCAAACCACAAACAACGACAACTTTTTTTACCGGCGAAACTTTATAACGACATTCGCGAGGACTCTCCAGATTCAAATTTCGAATTGTTAATTTTTTCCGCGTCTCCAATTCGAGCTGCCCTTTTCTCATTCAGCCAAGATGGCGGGTGATATGCAAAACGCGCATTGAGAGATCGCTTTTATTGATTTTTGTCCTATTGAATGTGATTTAAGTATGTGCCCGTGCATAATTAAGTATTGAACATGAAGCCTAACGCTTTTATGATTTGTAATACTTGTAGAGAGTATTTATACTGTAGTTAATAAAAGATTCTTTTGAATTATCAGCTGTGACACAGAATAGATAATAGTACAAGCTGTGATAAGAATGCTTTGGACATTGAATTGATAGTTTAGCCTATGACTGCAGTAATTACAGTAGGTAAAACGTGAGCTTAGCTATATAATATTCTATCTCTGTAGACGCTGTTTTCCTTTTAGGGTAGCGACGCGCTCTTTTGCGCCGATATTTGTCGATATTATAAAAAGTTATTCGAGTTGATTTTTCCATAAAAATTGTTTTAAGCCTTTGTCGAATTTTGAACTCCGTTAAACTTTTGTGTATACGGCCAGAGTTTGAATTGGTATGTTATCCCAAAATTGGGTCAATTTGCTCCAGGAGGTTAACAACATTTGTTATGCGAGTTTTGAAATTCCGAATTTTTTATCGAAGAAATGGAAAATTTAGTTTTTGTTGAAATTCTACAACAGAATTTCCAGGCAGGCCTAGATCAGGTGATTCACTTGATCTATGTTGAACTGTGTTAAATGATGATGTTGATTAAAATAAACTTAGAAACAATTCCAGAAAATGCCTCGCACTTCACGTTAATAATGAATTTTATTTTTTTGTATGAAAATTTGGATTTTTTTTGTATGGTATTTCGTTCGAGACGAGACGAGTTTTGACGTATTTCTCATAACTTGTGCACAACTGTGGTCCTAATCACCCCCTTCCGGGATATTAAGGTTAAATATTGAAGAAAGTTGTATGCAAATAAAACACCTACATAAAATACTCAAATATTAAATGCTTTAATTACATTATATATTAATTATATTTATTATAATTAATCGTCGGATTCTTGTATGATGATGAGTTAAATTTATTAAAACGTCTTCATAAATAAAGTCGATTATTATAGGAAATGCAATCGATAACGCATTGGGACATCACTAACTCGAGCTGTCAAAAGTAAAATAAACGGAGGATGGACGGAGTATAAACGGTTGCATTGCAACAATGTCATAACATACGGGTCGAATTATAACGTTAGGTACTACCGGTTAAAATAAAGCAGGCAACATCCCCTCTAAAACAATACGTTGACGCGTGAGACCACCGCGCGGGGCCCGGATCCTCGAGATAATCTCTCTCTAGGCGCACGTGTGCGGTGACGTATGGGTTTGGGGAGTAGTGTTGCGTAATCTGTGGAAGAATTTGTTGCGAGTTGTACTTGTGACACATTCTTGTGAGCGACCATAAATAAAATCTTTCTAGTTTTGTTTTTAAATATAAGAGTCCTCGTCACGACTGAAGTCCCGCTGGAAAAAGAGGAACTAGAATCGCCCTGTCTTCAAATTTAATCAAATGCCTTGATATTACTTCTTTAACACTTAACGCAAGTTAAATATATAAAAGCTCTTTTAAAAGATATTTTATTAAAATACTAGCTGCTGCCCGCGGTTTCACCCGCGCGGAGATATTGGATTTCAAGGTTTTTATTTTTTTGCGCGGAACCCTAATTCTTTTTCTAAAATAAAAGTAGCCTAAGTTGTAACAAGCTTGAACAAGCTAAGCTTGTAACATCAGCTATCTGCCAGTGAAAGTCCCGTCAAAATCGGTCCAGCCGTTTCGGAGATTACCCGGACCAAACAGACAGACAAAAATTTTAAAAATGGTTGTTTTGTTATAGGTTCCGTTTCATATTATGCATTTGGTAAAAGGTGTTATTTTGATATTACAAACAGACACTTCAATTTTATTTATCTGTATGGATGTTGCATGTTCAAATTTTAAGAAATCCCAATTATAGTGCCTATATACTGTGAGTAAGTAGACACTAGGGACATAAAAAGGCATGGATGTCACTTTAATCCTTTCCTCGTAATTGGATAACCAAGTCACCTGAAACAGCTTAGAGGACCCAAAAATTAGTAATTATTGTGTAAAAAGCATAAGGATGTTACAGCATTACCATTGCCTCGTCGTGAGAACGGGTGACAGCTATAAAAAAAACGCGCCGAAAGTTTTTGTTCCTTTTGTTTTTTTTTTCGAATAGGGAATGTTGTATTGGTAATAATGCTATTGTTTCTGGCCGCAAAGACGGACGCACGTGTCTATGGCCGGTTTTGCTTGTTTACTTTTTTTTTGTGGACGTAGTAAAGACACCTGTAGCGTCATTCATAAAGTTTTTTTTAGTTGTAATAGATTGGCAATTTGCGTCGTCCGTGGGAATGGTAGACCGTGTTAGGTGGCAGTTCTTTGTTTGATGACTCAAGGTGTATTGAATGATATGAAACAAATGAGTATTGTTTTCTGATTACGTTTTGTAGGTACTTAGATGTTTAAAACAATTATCTCTACGTAAGGTATAATATAATATCTACCTCTTACTATAAGTGGCTTTTATTATTATTTCTTATTACTTTAATAATGTATCTACAATTCTACATATATAAGTAGTAGGTAGTTACTGTATTACAGTTAGTTATGTTAATTTAAATTGAAATGTACGATTTGGGTACCTATCTCAGTTTTTTGTGCGATATATCAATATATATATCGCGCTATATCTAGTTATTTACTGTTCCTAAGTAAAAGTCATGAATTTTAAGTTTTTATAACATTTTAGTCAGAGCTCATCATAATTTCTTTACTAAGTGTGAGAGACGTGACCATTCAAAAGAGTAACTTGTAAGTCACACCTAAAGCAAAAAAAAAGCATTGATAAACGACTACAGTAATTCTGACATCGATTCCCACGCAAGTAAATACAAACCAGTGAATTATATTACTAAACAAAAACATAGTTTTTGCATCTCAACGCGTGAAATTAACAACAAATTTATTATTACTGGCCGAAAATTCACTATTTGGTAGCAAACAGGTTGTAATACCTGCGCATAAAGGTTGCATATTACGTTTATAAAGTTTTCTAAAGAAACTGTTGTTGTCAATGGCATTCTTTGTCTAATTGGTGACAGTGACACTTCCTAAAAGGCGGGCGCGCTTTGTTTTGCGCGGGAACGGCTGGTTACAACTTTTTTTCAAAATAAGTAGGTACTCTACCATTAAAATAATTTTACAGAATTTACCATTATTTTTAGAATCGCAATGAAAGGGAACAGAGTATAGCATAGCGATAAGTGATTATAGTTCCTAAATACAGTAAATCATTTACTTATTTAGAGTTTCGAAATGAGTCAAAAAATATTAAGTACGTACATAATATCAGAAAAATCAGAAAAGTCAGAAAAATCATTCATATCATGAAACTTCTACGTGAAGGTGCTGACAAAGAAGTTCTCATGATGGTTTACAAGGCACTTTGCGAATCAATTCTGACGTACTGTATTCTCGCTTGGGGCGGAGCAGCTAAAACCCACCTGATTGCACTGGAGAGAGCCCAAAGATCAGTTCTTAAAGTCATGTTCCGCAAACCTTTCAGGTACCCAACCAAATTACTTTATCAGGAAACCGAAGTCCTCACAGTACGACAACTATATATTCAAAAGTCCTTAACTACGCACCATAAACTCATTTCACACTCTTCGGCCAATTCCTGCAACTCTGCCACTCTCCGTCGTTTTAAAGTAAAAGTTCCCATCATTAAATCGTCCTTTGCAAGGCGTTTCAGTTCCTATTCCTTACCTTTTCTCTACCGACGTGCAGTAAAAATTATCGGTCTAATCAATTGCTCTTTACGAGATGCTAGGGAAAAGATAAGGAAATGGCTCGTGACCTTAGATTACAACGCAACTGAATCCCTTCTGATTGTCCCGAAATAATAATAATTTAATGGTATTCGTATGATATACTCCGATTTCATTTCATTTCATTTTAATAAATAAATTTTTGTCATTGTATCTTATCTGCGCCTCATACCTACACACTGTACCATGCACTTACACAACCTCACACACCCACACTCTCATATTTTATTACCCTTATAATAGTAATTCTAAGTGTAGCATCATTTATCAGTCACTGTTGTTCTCTATTTTATCAACCTGTTAATTCTAAACGGCCTCCCGCGATACAGGCCTGACCTAGTGCGGGGACCATCATAAAAATGTAACATTTTCTCTTTTTGTCAATAAAAATCTTTGTATTGTATTGTATTGTATTTATAAGTATTATACTTAGGTATTTTTATTACTTATTATAATCATTTATGATTTTTTTTATCATCATGTATTTGTTATTCATACTTTAACTTTCTTACGCCTATCTATACCATTATTAATTTCCGGGTTGTCAAAAGAAAACCCGGAAATAAAAATAAAGTGGAAAGTACATAAGTACTTATAATAAAAATTACTTTCCACTTTTATATGTAGGTATCTTTCTCCTTACTGCTGTTTAAGACGCTGAAAATAGTCATACTTATACGAGTAGGGTGAATAGGCTTGACTTAAAACAAACAGTTTATAGCAAATTCTATATAGATTGTGGCGGCGGTGGCAAAAAAAAGTTAATCGTACTAATAAATCTACAAATATAATATACATAAATATATAATATACATATAAATACTAATAAATCGTACTATTAGGCTTATAATAAGTATAGTGTTTCCAAAACACTCTTAAATATCACAAAATTTACTGCATAGAAAAAAAACCTAGAGTTATACCTCAAACTATGATTTCAATCTAAATAATACGTCTGATATCTCACAGTGTGTTGATAAAGAAAAATAACTAACAGTACAGTATTTTAAAACTTCATTGTTTTCTATTTTCGATTACTTACTGTGTTCCGGTTTGATGAGCAGAGTATCCAGTGAAATTACTGGGCTTATGAGACTTAATACCTAATGTCTCAGGGTAACGAGCGCACTGCAGTGCCGCGCAGGCCTTTGTGTTTCAAAGTTCTGGGTGGCACTGCAATTGTTATGGGCCGGCGTTATGTTTACCATCAGGCAAACGACCAGCTCGTCTCGTTACCAAATAACATTAAAAAAAAAGCGGCTTTTAGGCTACGCCTGCGTTCGAGTTAGGCGCGTCATGAAGCGGCCCCGGTCTCTGTATATAGCGAAACGTCCAATTTTTCGCTGCACGAATGCCCGTTTCCATTCGTATACAAGACGCACGACGTTCCGTCACCCATTTATGGTTGAGATACCTTCTATCCGCACCAACCGTTATGCTTTATCATTCATCATGCGGACAGCGAAAGAACGGAATTATTTGCTGGCATCTGTATTTTCTGAATACTATAATTTGGGAGTTCTAGGCTAAGATTCAGAGACGATTCTAAGCGTAGACTTTGGCTTCCATATGTCAAAACTGTATAGAATTTTGACGTATGGAAACGTGAGTCCACGCATAGATTCGTCTCTGAATCTCAGCCTTCTAGGCAAGAGTGCTACATCGTCGACCGCATCGTCCCTTACCATCAGGTGAGATTGCGGTCAAACGCAAACCTATACTGTATAAAAAAAAATACCAGCAAACAAATTATACAGTAGTATAGCCATGTGTTTATAGAAAAGACATCTATAAAATATGTTAAACAAAATGGCCCAGAATCTTGCAAAAAAAATCGCAAAAAAGACGGTCCTTACTCTTTGACATTTCTCTCCATTCATACGCATCGCTCAGAATGGCTGTATTTTTCGAGCAAAAAGTTATTTATTTATTAGATAGTTGCATCAATAATGTGAACACCAATAGACTTCAAATAATGATCTTAGCTTAAAAAACACACAATGCCAAGTGTCACCTCAATTATTAAACTAATTTATCACCGTATTTTATGGTTTTACTTATATATAACCCTTCTTTTTTGCGTCGGGAGTCTGAGGTTAAAAAGCCCTACCAGCAAGTAGACTGTCTCGGATGTACCTTCGCTACCTATCTACGAGTATTTCTCTCTCCCTATGAAATTTTTATTCACTAGTCTTACCATCAATTGAACAACATCCTCATCTTATTAAACAAACGTTTAACATAAATTCCTAGCAGATGTTTCCACCGGATTACGGAGCCCCTACACACTAATGCCTAAAGCCACTACACGCTAATCCCGAGTTAATGTATTGCCAGAACAAAAAAATGGTTGATTTACGCGCGCTTCCTGAGTTAGTGTTGTTTTCTCACCTTTGGCTGGGATTATTGGTAGGGGTTGTGTAAGGAAATAGTTGCGGGGAGTGTTGCCAGTTGTAATTATCTTATGGGAATTGTTACTTAGGCTGATGCCCGTTTTCACCAACGATGAATTAGGTGACGCCTAACTAAGTTACTCCTAATGTAAGCAAAGTCCTAAGTATAAATTATTAGAACATTCCTAAAAGGTTGGTGAAACGTTTTTGCCCTATGCCACGCCTAAATGTTAGGCATCCGATTTAGGCAACTCCTTTGTTGGTGAAAACGGGTATAGTGAGTTTTATAATGAATGTCAGTCTGATACTCATTTAAATCAGTATAGGCGTGATGCAGCCATCGCTTGGATCGCATTTCTTAGCACTGGCCTGGCTAGCTATAACTACCCTCAAGTTAAAAATATGTCGTCAAACCAGCCAAGCAGTAATGCTTGCACATTACTGCTTGGTGGCAGACTAAAACAAAGCGGTTGTACTAACCTAGATGGACACCCGCAGAAGAGCTAGTCCTACCACCTAGTTAATAATAATACTAATAAGTAATAAGTGTACTAATATTATAAGCGCGAATGTTTGTGAGGATGGACAAACGGAAGATTGTTTCACGGAAAACCTACGGAACGGATTTAGATGAAATTTTACTGTAATATAGCTTATACATCAAAATAACACACAGACTAAAGATATAATATATACAGGATGATTTTGAATTGGTATGTTATTCCTACAGAAATCCAAATAAAAAGGTACTTTTATTTGGATTTCTATGGTTATCGCGGAAGGGGGTGATTAGCACCATGGTTGTCGACAAGTTGTGAGAAACCTCACTTGGAAAAACGTCATTCAAAATTTCCAAAAAAAAAAGAAATAAAGCTTCAAACGGAAGTGCGTGACATTTTCTGTGGATTTTTTTCAAAGTCTCTTCTAATCAACATCATCATTTGAAACAGTTCAACATAATTCGTGAATCAGCTGATCTAGGGCTACCCAGAAGTTTTGTAGTAGATTTATGAAGTAAACTTTAAATGCCTTTTCTTCAATGAAAAATACCGAATTTCAAAAACTCGTAAAACAAATGTTGTTGACCTCCAGGAGTACATTGACCGCCTTTCGGGATAACATACCAATTTAAACTCAGGTTGTATATAACCTGAGTTTAAATTGGTACCGCCCGGCCCGCGGCTTCGCCCGCGTGCTATATGTACCGGTGACGCAGTAAAGGTCGTAAGACCAACAGCACGGTCTATAAAAAAAAAAGCCACGGGTGGAAGCTAGTAGTTAATATATTAACTTTACTATAATTAGGTGTCGTTATCCAGCCCACTTGCCCTATGCACATTAGTGCAGTAGAAACTATGTCATCACTCAACAATGCGGCGATAACCACATAGTAGCGCGAACGTGTCGGCAGACGTAAATACTAGACCCTGTATATTCGTATGGGGCACGTTCGATACATTTTGTAGAACTGCCGCTACTTTGTAAAGAATTAGGGGCCCGTGCGGATCGTTTACACAGCAAGTTTAATTAAAAGAATTAAAAACCACGACTGCGCTAGCCAGTGTCACTCGGGATGATGCACAGATCATGTAATTATCGGATGGCATCTAGGCCGGCCGGGTTCGGCAGCAGAAGCAGCGGAAAACCTCAAACGGAGGAAGTATGCATCCCTTGGTGAGGGATACATATTTCTTTCTTTTGGGGTCGAGACAATGGGCCCCTGGGGACCAGACGCGAGGCTGTTTTTTAAGGAGTTTTCCCGACGCTTAGTAGAAGTGACAGGTGATCAACGAGCAGGCGCTTGCCTCGGTCAACGTAAGTATTATTAGTCGTCTAGCTATTCAGCGAGGTAATGTCGCCAGCTGCAGATTACCTATAAGATTTTGTTTAATTTAATTTTAATATTGGTTCTATACCACCTGGTAAAATGTTGTTGTTCTGTAAATTAGCTAGTAAAAAATAATATCCGTGGCTAATGGTGTAAAATTTTTAAAACAGTAACTGCGTTACTTCAAGGAAATCTTAAATTTCCAGTTCAAAAAAACATACGGAACCCTTTGTTGATATCAAGCGTCGCGCTTGACCGAAATTTAAACATAGTTAAACGGATAATTTACTAACTTGAGCGAGTAATTTTCTTTGATTTATTTATTGGTTTATTATCGTTTGGTACCATTGTTGTAAAGTTCTGGACAAAAGCCAACATTGTTCGTTCGTTAATTTCGATCGCGTACACCCTGTGGTAAGTAGGAGATTAGGAAATCTGTTCAGTTTAGACTTTTAGGCAGCCCTCACACCTAATTCATGATTGATGGATAAGTATTAACAGGGACCACGAGAAAACCATGGTAAAACCACGATCCCCGCTTGACGCATATCGTATCGTCTATTGCGGTTGTGGTTGGGGCTTGACGGAAATCTAGTACGAGCACCACCTGCATATATGCTTCTACGACCTCTATTAAAAAAAATGTTTTACAACCATTGCGTGATGAAATATATTTTATAGTGTTAACCGACACTAGCGGATGTTCACATAAATATATACATCACAAAAATTTCGCTTCCAACAGGATACGAACCTGCGTCTTCTGGCTTGCCGGGCCAGACGCCTTAACCACTAGGCCATGGGAGCAATCACTATTGACTGCGAAATTCTTGATATGATGTATTTCTTTTCGGCTTACAAGCCGTAGCTCCATCTAGCAGACCCGCTTTATAGCGATGCCTACTCCATTGTGATACGTTACAGTACCAATCAAATAGCGAGAGATTTTGCATTATTTAAACTTTATGAAATATATTTTATAGTGTTAACCGACACTAGCGGATGTTCACATAAATATATACATCACAAAAATTTCGCTTCCAACAGGATACGAACCTGCGTCTTCTGGCTTGCCGGGCCAGACGCCTTAACCACTAGGCCATGGGAGCAATCACTATTGACTGCGAAATTCTTGATATGATGTATTTCTTTTCGGCTTACAAGCCGTAGCTCCATCTAGCAGACCCGCTTTATAGCGATGCCTACTCCATTGTGATACGTTACAGTACCAATCAAATAGCGAGAGATTTTGCATTATTTAAACTTTATGAAATATATTTTATAGTGTTAACCGACACTAGCGGATGTTCACATAAATATATACATCACAAAAATCCATCCTGTTGGAAGCGAAATTTTTGTTATGTATATATTTATGTAACCATTGCGTGCTCAGTGCAGACGCCGCGGTAAATAACCGGTGTGCACAAGTGATGTATGTAGCGTGAAGCGGAGCGGTCGTCGCTTTGAGCCCAGGGAGGGCTTCGAGACTGCACTATCTGGCCGTATTGCCGTTCTTGTCTATTTTGATGGTTTGCATCAAACCGCGCTTGCGCGTGTATTATCTCGTAATCCGCGCTTGATGCAAAAGCATGGTTATTTTGACAGCAAAACGCATATTTATGCAAGTATGTATGTACTCTCCGTCGTCGATGCCTTCGGAACACCTGGGGTGATCCATACGATCCCATAGCGGGTGTTGTATGGTTCGCGATAGATTCGCCTGATCTGTCTGATCCCGAATGCTTGTTCGTGATGTTCAGCGGCGCAAGTACGGATCGTTTCGATCGATAAAATTGACATTTCAAATCGATAAAATGTGTTTTATCGGTTTTTTATATAATTTATCGAGCCACGATACAACCGACAAAAGTTATCGAATAGCTAGTTCGAATCCATAGAGAATATAAAGCTACCACAGTACTTTACGATCAGACTTCGGTAGTCGCAACATTCGATAAATTTATCAGTGTTTTCCATTCGACAAATTTATCGCTTGGACTTCTGTACTTGCGCCGCAGTTGCGGTGTCGGATCCCAAATTATAAGCCAGACATATCAACCTCTTTCTGGCTACATATGTTTAGTTAGTTATTAGACACTGAACTTCTCTCCGTCGAGTTTCTTGCCGTTCTTCCGCGAGAAGAATATTATATAAAAGTGTAGCTTCAATATACGTATTTTAGTAAATAAATATAGTTATTTAATTACTGTTTAAATTTACTTATTTAATCTGGTAAGACGACGCAGGTGCGAATCCTGTTGGAAGCGAAATTTTTGTGATGTATACGAGTATATCTGTGAGTACAATAGAGGCTGGAAGATAATTACCACTTCGGTTTGCACAGGAAAAAAATTAAAATATTAAGCTACCTTACCTAATTCTACTTCCTACTACCGTACTTTGAAATGATTGATTAGAAATCGAAATGACTCATGATGTACGCTTCACGTAATTTAACATGCATTAACCTGTTTGTTTTGACTGGTCTAAGTACATATTATATGTCAAAAGATTTGAATAAATGAATATGAATATGAATACTTATATACTGGTATATTATCCTACTAATATTATAAATGCGAAAGTATGTTGGACGTTTGTTGGTTTGTCCTTCTTTCACGCAGCAACGGAGCAACGGATCGACGTGATTTTTGGCATAGATATAGTTTATGGACCGGAGAGTAACATAAGCTACTTTTTACCCCGGAAAAATGCACGATTCCTGTCGGAATGCGGGTGTAAACCGTGGGCAGAAGCTAGTATTAAAATATAAGCATCAAAATACATAAACCGCTAAAAATTCCCTATGTTTGATAGTGTAGTAAATCCGATAGTAATAAAATACTTTAGCTATAAAAAAGTAGTTTTTCACTCGACGTCGCGACGTCTAAAACCCAAATGACAAAAGTTTTTCTGCTGCATACCCTCACGCATCACTCTTCGACGCGGCATGCAACAAACTCCTCTCGTTTACACTATAATCCCGTCTAATGGCGAATCCGTGACTACTAGAATGCACACCGGTGCAATAAAAACAAATATAGATCTAAACGCAACAAATAAAAAGAAAAAAATGTCAAAACGCCCGCCATGTTAGACGCCCTCACGTTCTTCCCGCCAAATCTTTACAGATCGTTTTACTACGTGACGTTTGGGGGTTTTCGGAAGAGTTTCTTTTTTTCTAAATTTAAACAAATGATGAATTAGATTTTTGAACGTGAAATGTTATTTTTTTTTTCTAAAATTAAGGCAATGGTATTTGTCGGGTTTTGTTTTGTGAATGGAATCGGTTTAGGTGAATGGGTTTCAAATAGTCTCTACGGAGTTACCGTGATAAAAACCTTATTAGACCGGATGACTCTTATTTTTTAAGACTAAACCTTGTCTAATATGAAACAATATCCTACTAAACATTTATTTATATGAATTAGGCGTTATTTATTTCTAATGACTCAAAGTATTATAGCTCTATTATATAGAGCGATCCGAATTATCAACGATCCCAAACTCACGGACCTCCGAGAGCCGCTTAATTTTCGCAGAGACATTGGTTCTCTCTGTATATTTACCAGATATGTTATGTTACTCTCCGTTCCATAAACTATTATTATCTATGCAAAACATAACGTCGATCCGTTGCTCTATTGCTGCGTGAAAGAAGAAAAAACCAACAAAACAACAAACGTACACACACACTTTCGCATTTATTATTTATTTATAGTACGGATTAGTTTTGTATTATAAGTAAGTGTAATACATTATATCGTTTTCAATTACAAACTCAAACTTAAAACACATCTATATACATACTTACGTACATAATTATAATTTATTGTTTTTTTTTTTTAAATTTTTTTCCTACATTTTTTTCAACAAAAGACATCAACGGGGTCTCTTTTTACACAACTGCACAAAAAAGGAGTGAATATAATTTATGTATGTTTGTTATTTATGTGTGTTAATAATTTAGGTTTCATGTAATTAAGTAAGTATGTATGTATGTGAGTTTCTTTATTCCACCATAACTTGTAAATGCTTGAACAGATTTGGATGTATGGGATATCCTTAGAATCCTCATATCATCCCGAGTAGGGCAGTCGTGTTTTTTTATGTAACTTTCGTTACAATGACTTGTTTCCAATTAGCTTTATGGATTGAAAAATTTCCAAGGATAGATTTATATTAATTTTAGTCGTCTCGTTTGCCTGATGGTAAGCATAACGCCTGTAGTTTAACTACATTTTATGACTTGTTTAGTTACATGTAAGTTTGTTATAAAACAGTAAAAATAATTTCATTTCAATTGCAGTGCCAACCAGAACTTTAAAACACAAAGGCCTGCGCACCACTGCAGTTCGCTCGCTACCTGTGACATTAAATATTGAGTCTCATGTTGGTCAAATCATAGTAGAACCTAACCTCCGTACTACTTACCTATAACGCAAACTCCTGCAGCCTACCTCGACTGAATCGATTATTTGGTTATTTTCATCAATTTTCGAGTCTACGAAGGCTACCTCTGCCTCCAATTTTGTAAGTTTTGATTGCTCTAAGATTAAATAAGCGGCACACTAGAAAGTTGATGACTTTCATTACTAAAAAACGACTCATTTTCTTAGCTTCAAGCGGATTGTCATTAAAAAGTCTACGATACAGGTTTAAAAACTGGATCATCCAGTTCACAGGCCACTGATAAAAAGAAAAATAACATCAATTTCTTAGAAAGGAGGTTCCACCGTTCCAAGCGCGGCCATTTTTCTTTTATTTTTTTCTTATTTGTCTACGGCCAAGATGGCTACCGTCTCGCGCGCTGTTTGACAAGTCAATAAGATGTGAGAATTCTTGTTTTTATTTTCTTATGGGAATACTTCGGTTCCGTATGCGATAGTGATGTTGATATAGTTTGAGGGCAGTGTTAAATAAGTACAAATAGGGACAGTTTTGGTCAATATTTACAAGGAGAAAAATTGAGAAAAAACAAAGAAAGTTGAGTGGGCGATGATCTTACGTCATGTCAAATTCTTACAGTTTTTTTTTCTTCAGCCTTTACTCTCCCAGAAAATCCTTCCCTTAGATCCTTATAAATATCGCTGTCTAGTCATCCTTCTTATGCAGACCGTAGACGCTTATGCAAAGGTGCGTTTGCTTGTCAGAACAACAACGTTTTTGCATCAAGCGCGGATTTCGAGTATTTCGTAATCGATGCTTGATGCAAAAGCGTTGTTATTTTGACAAGCAAACGCACGTTTGCATAAGCGTCTACGGTCTGCAATAGTAAGCGTATAAATCGCATAATTTTATTAAATGTTATCTATTTTATTATTTATTTATTTATTTTATTCTATTTGGGGGGCTTACAGCTAACATTGCGATTTACATAGGTAAACAAAACACGGATAGCCATTTACAAGCCTCCACAGTTAACAACAATCTATACAAAATACTATATTTTTATAAAATTATGTTTAAGTGATGATCAAATTTGTTTTAAGTAATTACTACCTATAAGTTTGTAAAAGGTACCTGTACACTCTCTTATTGAAGGCTCGTGGATTATATTTTCGGGAAACACAGACGCCGGTAGGGAATTCCACTCCTTAGTCCTTAGCATGTTACAGTCTGTTCAGAAAGATACCCGTCGTGGGATTTGAGGGCGCTGCTTACATTTTTTGTTCAGCAGGCATTACAATAGCGCGTCTGTTCATGGGTATGGTAGCGGGAGAGCAACATATAGCCTACTTTTTTCCCGGAAGAGTGCAGAGTTCCTGAGATAATCTCTACGTGAGTGCCCATGAATACAGGCAGCAGCTAGTAAGAAATAAATTTACCTCATCAACTTGTCTACAACAAGTTACAACAGAGTGAATTATAGTACAAATACATCTAAAGTTTGAAGTCTGGTACCTAAAGGTAAAAGGCGCTACCCTCCTAAAGCAAAGTGTAATTACCATTCCTGATGGCAGTGCTAATAGGAAGAAATTGTTTATACACAACACAAGACAACTAAATGTTGAAACATCCAAGGGAAACAAATGAGCTTAATTTGAATCTTATTCCATTCCGATAAAGCTAACTTTTACAAAGCTTTCCTGGTGTCTCATTTAGTTTGAAAAAAGTTTTAAGAATTTAAGCTTTATGAAACGACTGTAAGGTTCAAAGTTGTTTAAGTTCTAATGTTGTAATTATTGACCACCTGCATACGCAAGGACCACTTTTCCCTTAATTATATGCAAATAGAACTCTTAATGTGTTTGTTTAGCTTTTTTTTTTAAGGAGAAATGACCGCTATTTACTCTTTGAAAGGTTTTGCGAGCCGCCTCTAAAGTAAATAACTAGGTAAGTTTTTCTTAATGTTGTTTGCGTTTATGTAGTTTGCTTTTATGTAAGAAAAACCATATTTGCAAAATAACAAAAAAAGCAAATTGAAATATAAACAAATTTGAGGCAAGTACATATGAGTAATTATAAAATTTTCTTGATCATTATTGGCATTAGTAAAATATTTTTCTTTGTCTAATTATAATTGCCGCTTACCTCCATTTCTTTCGCTTTTCATTTTATAAATCCTATACAGTCTTGGAACCACAAAAAATCACGAAATATCACTGGCAGAACACACTACACCCTTGACAAAAAAGCACTCACAAAATAAAAAAGAACTGTAATTGTCTTAGATGCCACTTCGGAATTAAAAACACGGGCGGGCGAGCGCGCACTCTTGATTAATCTTGATGCAACTGTCAAGATTTATTGAAAACAATTGCAAGATTTTCCAAACTGGCTGCAAATACTCGTCTTCCGTGTTTAAAATCAATGTCAAAGTTTCGCGCTGTCAGCGGTTCGCGCCTTGCGCCTTTGTGGCTTGTCACATGTAGGTATAATGCCTAAAGGTTGCACATGCACACATTGTTACTGCCCCCGTTATAGATAAACGGTTTGCATAATATAATGTTTCTTTTAATTTTCTTGTGACATTCGACCTTGATAAAAATGTTGCGAGGTAAAATGTGAACTGATGTAACTTTTCAGGGCGTTCTATATAGTAAATACCATGCTACTGTAATTTATATTTTACCATAGCAATAATGGCTTATATATAAAAACTGGTAAAAGAGAGCACTGTAGTGCAGATCAGGCCTTCTTTGTTTCTAAAAAATCCTAGTGGCACTGCAATTGTTATGGGTGTCATGCTCACAAACAGACAAACGACCCGCTTCCGTCTCGTTACCCATTAGTACCTACAATATTGTATACGTAGATAATTTTGCAAAGTATATTCCTAATCCGTCCACCTCAGTTTTACAATCAACTATGGTAGCATAACAAATATAACTTTAAAATTGTTAACTGTTAGCATTGACTTGAAAATGCCTTAACAGGTTACATGTATACTATCTAATAATATAGCTCATACTATATTTACTTAAGATATGTATAATAATACTATAAATACATGAATGCAATAAATAAATAAATAAAAGTTAATACAGGGTTTATTTTTCCGGTTTTAAACTGGTCCGAACCTGGGTAGGTAGGTCCAGGAAAAAAACTGTCCTTAACTTTTGGACATAATCATTAGATACTAATATTTGCATTTGGAAAAAGAATATTGCCAAAAGAAAACGGGCAGCTTCAAAAGACTTATCATACCAACTGAGGTTTGAGTGGTAGAAATGTCAGAAATCGCATAAGAACTTCATCTCGACTTGATTTTTTTTGTAAACTTAATAATATATCAATAGCCCTTTCAAAATTCAAAGTCTTAAAACGGAATAACAGTCATAATAGGAGTTAAAGCGAGAGGAGATTTTATCCCCAATAAAAAAACCCAAGTGTCATAATTAACGTTAAATAACGTGTTATCGTCATCGATCGGCGCATAGACAAAGAGCCGCTTATTCAGCCTCACGTACTGGCTGTTTCGGTCACTATTGTCCCTCTATATTGTTTATGGTATAACGACTGGAGCTTATGTAAACGATCATTTTATTGTAATTGTCGGATACATTTAAAGAATTTATTTCAAACTATTATTGCTTATCTTATTTTATGTTTTGTAGATTAGATTAGATTTAATGTTTTGGTAAACGGCCGACAGACTGTGTTTTATTTTACTATTGATTAGAAGACATACACCTACTAGTTGGGTCCACATTTAGTATTGATTTGACGACACATATCTACCAGTTAAGGTCCAGATGGAAATTCCTACACTAACCGAGCATTTTTCCGAGCCATAGAGACGTAGCCTATCAGTCCAGTCACTATCTCTATACGCAAAAAATCCCTCGATCCGTTGCTGTAGTGATGGTAAATTCCCGAAATAGTCTCCTAGCGAGAACTTTGCCATTAAGTCCTAGGAATATTCTTTAGGAAGAGAATTGACGAGAATATAAAAATTATAATGAATCTAACGTATCGGTATATTTTGTAAGTTATAGTTTAAGTGTATATCTAAACCTATAAGTATACGAAGTTTATGCCGAAATAATCTACCCCAAGGCTTAAATTTTCAATAAATTCTCTTGATCGCGAATATTCCCGAGAAAGTTCTCTTAAATTATCTTGAATTTAATTTTGTATCAACGTTGATTGAATATAATAGTTATAAATTATATTATTAAGGTTATATGTGATCTAAGTAGATACCATGACACATTATTTAATATATTATACAGAATAAAATAATGATTTTTTGTGATTTACACACAGAAATTCACAATCAAATACAGAAATTCTAACGTAGATTTAGAATTTCTGTATTAACACACACTTAATGATTATGGAATTATCAGCTTTAATAAGATTTACACAAATAAAACATTTTTATACATATTATACATATAATAATAACCTTTTTTCTTGGACAAAATTACAACAGAATAATTAAGTTGGCTTTATACCTTGTAATCATATCTTTTCTTATAAATATAATCATTTTTCCATCTTTAGAGAATATTCTTCATCGAAAAGAATGTTGCAGAATATTACAGAATATTTTCGGTCGGAGAACATTCTCCGTGGGAGAATATTCTCTCGACCCATCACTACTCTGCTGCCGTGTGAAAGAAGTATAAACCAAAAATACACACTTTCGTATCCATACTATAATTATAGAGCTTAGGGAAACGAATAAACCTAGAAATAGGTATCTGCCATACCGAAATGAGCAAAAATCGTCGGCGGAAACGTTCAAAATTCATGTAACTTACATGAACGCTAGTTCCGTTCCATTATTCCCAGCTCACCGTCCCCGCCAATAAACGTTCGAGATTCAAACGGTGACAAATAATAAATCAGGATCGAACAAAGGAGGTCGGTACGCACCGCTGACGATTGTCTATAGTACGTGACGTGGAAAGCGCGGGACGAATTATGCGTTGCCTCCGCATGAATGTAGGTCTAACTCTGTAGCTATTTATTTTCGACTAGACGGGCAGCAGACGCGGATTCTGGCTGGAATCAAGAGTGGGCAAAAGAAAACTTATATCTATACAAATAAATAAAATTGAAGTGTCTGTTTGTAATATCAAAATAATAGCTTTTTACTAAATGCGTATGAAAGTATATACGGTACATATGACAACCCAACCATTTTTAAAATTTTTGTCTGTCGTCTTTCGGTCTGTTTGTTCCGGGTAATCTCCGAAACGGCTGGGCCGATTTTAACGGAACTTTCTCTGGCAGATAGCTTATATTATAAGGAGTAACGTAGGCTACTTTTATTTTAGAAAAAGAATTAGGGTTCCGCACAAAAAAATAAAAACCATGAAATCCAATATCTCCGCGCGGGTGGAACCGCGGGCAGCAGCTAGTATGTTTCATAAAGTAAATCGGGCGCAATGTTTTTTTACTAGAATCACCTTGAATACGAGATAGGCGGAGCGATGGGCGTCTGCTATCTCCTCCCACCTTGATCTAGATCGATAGAGACAGATGCCGACGGCTGTTTCATCTTGCCAGTGCCGATTTGGAAGTCGAAACTTGAAGATGCGTCGAAAAAGTTTTCATTTCTGTATAACAATTTACAAATCAGCAATCGAGCACTTGTTATGTGACTGCTTTGCCACCTGTGTCAGATACGTAATCAGCCTGAGGAACACAGTAACGGTCGCACATTACTGCTTGGCGGCAGACTTCACTAGCAAAGCGGTGGTAACAACGCAGACGGACACTCGCAGAAGAGTTAGTCCTACCACCTAGTACCACCGACCCTAAATTAAATGGGATGAGGGCAAGAAGATGGCGGGTGAATTTGACTTCATTTGGCTCTTAAAAACCTTACCTATTCTGATGTCATGATGTTGACAGGCTAAGGCACCAATTCTACTTAGCAAATGGTTTAAAATGACAATGGTTTCGACGCAAAATGATCAATTAGGCACTTTCGGTATCTTCTAGCACAATCGTTTCTCCATGGTGGCATAATGGCTGTCATCGTATATGCTCTTCACCAATGTGATCACTTTGAATTGAAGCCCAGGCCTACACTGTCGGTCATCAAGTCGTATTACACGACAAGTCGTCGACTTGTAAAGTACCCAAAAAAGTCTATGTTTAAAACCAGTTAAGTTATCAAATGTTTGCCTATAAATTACGCGAGTACATAGTAAGTTGTAAAAAATACTTGAGTCATCCACAGCGCATATATAGGTAGGTAGCTTTAGTCATACTTTTCGATTATTGAGTAGCCTACTAACCCAATGACTTTGACATACATTTAGTGCTGATATAGCTGTTTTGGTGAGTTGGTACACGTACCTACTGGTAATTTTATACTACACTTTAGACAGCGCAACAGAGTCTTGACTATCTATTGTAGTACCTACCGTGATATTGCTTTTTTAATACTATTGGAAACGACACGAACAGGCCGTTTGCCGTAAGCATAACGTCAGCCCATAAAAATTGTAGTGCCACTCATAACTTTGAATCACAAAGACGTGCGTGGCACTGCATTGCGCTCGTTACTTGAAACCCGTAATCGTTACCATGATCTCGGACACTACAGTGTCTATTACGACCAGTAATTTCACTGACTACTTTGCTCATTCTTTTTACTTTATTAACTGGCTAACACATAAATAAACACTACTAACCTCTAACCTAGCTACAAAAATAGTTGGATCTACAAGCCAAAATAGGCCTATAGATAATCCAAATGTTCTAGCCCTACCAGTTGGAAACGTACCCAGCATGCTGGCGGCATTGCCTCGTTGAACCGCAATGCTGATCCGTTGAGCTAGATAAGTGCCAGCATTTTGGTTAGTACGTTTTTTTGTTCATTTAAACCGGAACACAGTAATGCTTACACATAACGGCTTGGCGGCAGACTATATCGATCAAAGCGGTGGTACCTTTACGTTACCAAACGGTGAGAGAGCGCCGACGGCGCCCATCCCTAAAAAGTGGTCCTGGTGTGTTCGAAAATTGGACTATCATTCCACTCCATCCACGACACGCGAAGCGATGGAATTGGAGTGATCGCGTGAATGGTGAACTTTAGATATAAATAAAAAAAATTGCTTTAAAAAAGTGACGAACCGACTTCAGTGACAAACTACTGAACCGATTTTGATGAAATTTCTATGGGGCCAATCTGAAAGTATATCCTTTCAAATAAAAAAAAATAATTTTCCAAATCGGTTTATAAATGACCGAGATATGAGGTAACAAACATAAAAAAAAAATACCCGATGAATTGATAACCTCCTCCTTTTTTGGAAGTCGGTTAAAAATAAAATATTTTTTCTTTAAATTATTTGAAATTCTGCTTAGGTATACATAATTATTATTACATTACTAGCTTTCACTTTATGCTTTCAGATATGATTTGTAGTGTTTTTTTTCCAAGGTTATCTTTAAGGTTGTCGATAATAAATAGGTTATGCGTTTGACCACTCCCGCCTGATCTTAAGATTCTTAAGCGACGATGTGGGTAAGTTGGTTTATGTCTATATAATTATATTAGGACTGACTCCCAATAATTGCAGCCTACGGAACACACCGAAATATACATGGCTTTAACTACCATTACCCAAAATCGGTTTAAGAAGACATTTCATGTCATCTATCTAGCTTATAATTTGTAAAGCTATAGACAATTTTAAAAAAAGAACATTCAAAACGTCAAATTCGATTGAAGTCCTACCCCACCCACAACCACCGGGGGTGTCGACCCTCGCACCCGATTGGTCGAACGGAGGGTGGCGGCTGCGCGCGTCGTCCAATCACAGGTCTTCCCGCGTACGTGCTTTATCTCCAGCCAGCACCCTACGGCTCTAAAGTTGTGTTTACGCTGCGTTTCAATTGTTTGTCGTTTTAATTGATGTTCGTTTTTTAAAAGGTGAGGGTGCGTTCGATACTCTTTTTCTTTTTTTTTTCGAGTGGGTTTAGTATCGGGTGTCGGGCTAGAGAGTCTGCTAAAGCTTTGATAAAAAAATGTGGAGGTATTAAAAAAATTAATGGCCGTTTTTGTGGTAACGGTGCTAAAGTCCAGAATTTTCCACGTTAATTTTTTTTTCTCTTTTTTATTATGTTTGGTATAAAGATATCCTGTTTCATAAATTATTTTGTTATAATTGGCCGTATCTATGTTCCTGGAGTCTCAATAGACCCTCCCCATGTCTTCCCGTAGGTTTCGTTAAGAGCAGGCTAAGGGAATATGCAGGGAATGGGCATCGGCTTTTCTGTAGTTGATCACGACACCATAATTATTTTTACAGCACAACAACTCAAACTTACGATAAAGAACCGGGCAAGTGCGAGTCAGTACTCGCGCACAGAGGGTTTCGTACAAACTTGTAGATATGCCTGGGCTCAAAGCGACGTAACGACTGCTCCGCTACATACCTACATCACTTGCGCACCACCGTGTGTTTACGCGGCTTCTGCACTGAACACGCAGTGGTTGTGAAACTATTTTTTTAGTAGAGGTCGTAAAAGCGGCTGTATCGTGGTTTTTGCATGGTTTGCACGTGGTCCGTGATTGATGCTTAACCATCAATCATGCATTAGCATTTAGTGTGCCCCTTACGCCATACTCTAATATAAAAATACTTCCGCACGCCGCTTAGCCCGCGTGGTAGGTACCTATATGTTATATTTCAGCCATACTCAAAGTGAGCACCGCGAGCCCTAGGGCTCCGCAAATCCTCTGTGGGGGCTCCACGAAAAACTGGTCATAATGAAAATGATACCTATCCTCACAAAATTTCATGTTTACAATATTGGTAGGATATTATTTAAAAATCCCGGTGACAACACACCTACAATAATAACAGCAACCTAAACCCGCAGCAACATAAATTCTGAACGAGACCTAACTGACACTTAATAAACCTGAAACCGTTGACCTTTTAATAGCGGTCACACTTTTTAAACAAAGAACAAAAGCTGTATTTCAAATTCTGAATCGTTCGAACGAGGTCGATGGAACAAAGCTTTGTTTTTTCCATAACGTTCGATTTTCGAACGGTCGATATTAGAGATGAGGAGGATGTAGGTTTTGTCGGACTTTTCAGGTAAGACTGTAATTCCAAACATAAATAAAATAAAAACTTATAATTTAAAAAACTAAATCTTGTTTCTAAAAAAAATCTCTATAATAACTATCATTGAACACACAAAAATAAACAAAAAAAATATACTTCAGTAGCAGGATATTCACGGCGTATGTAAGTACCTATTTTATTTGATTTGCGATATTTCAGTTAGCGTTATTGCTTAGGAGGGAGCATTTTCGTCAGGCTGTAACTACAATAGTAGGTATAGGTTTTTTAAAGTAAATAATTTGAAATAAAACACTATTTTTTTAATTTTGTCTTATATTTCCAATTTTAATTAATTTTAGTCAGTATCACTGGAAAAATTTGGTTGATGTAATTTAATAAAGTCGATAAAATTCAGGTGGCCCTTATTTTGTTTTAAGTAGTATAGAAATTGCAGTTTATCTAAATATTAAATAGTAGCAAATAATCAGTATGTACATAGATTTAATAAATTTCTAATATCTTATTGATAAAGAGAGACAACGAGTAATTTGCCTCATGGTAAGAATAACGTCGGCCCATAACAATTGCAGTGCCACTCAGAACTTTGAAACACAAAGGCCTGCGGGGTACTGCAGTACGCTCTTTACCCTGAGACATCTTATTAGCCCAGTCATTTCATTTTCATTAAATACTTTGCTCATCAAACCGGAACATAGAATTGCTTGCACATTACTGATTGGCAGCAGACTATACGAGCAAAGATGCGGTACCCACCAAGACGGACACTCTCAAAACAGATAATCTTACTAACAGTGGCCAGAAAAGACGTATACGTGCATATTAGCCGGACGCTCCATCCCTAGTCGACACTCGAGACTGTTTTGACGTTGCAACTCGGAGTTATGTTTTTAATTTTTATTTTTTATTGCACTGGCCGTATGCTGGGCCGTGACCGATGTCAATAATAAAACTTTCAGCTGTTTTGTTTATGGCTTTAAGAATTCAATTGTAGAAGTAAGGAGTTGTGGATTTTCGCATGGTCACACATGTTACATTATGAAAGTTTTGAAAACTGGTCAATGTTGCCAGACCTCCTGATTTTCCACTTTACTTAGACGTAGTATCTACAAAATATTATGTAGATACTACGTAGGTAGTAAGTACATCGATGCTCCTACCTGAAATTATTTTCATGGAAATGGTGGAAATTGACGGGTCGATACACTTGACGCCTAAGATATACATCGTTGGGTAGGAGAAAGATGTTAGAAATAATTAGCGCACTGCACTAAATACAGGCTGAGTTTGAATAGGTATGTAATCCCTGAAGGGTGCGATTAGTACCATGGTTGTCCACAATTTGTAAGCCCTCCCTTGGAAATACGTCATACCAAATTTCCATAAAAAAGTTATTCAACATCAAACATGCAGCGCGGCATTTTAGGGGTTTTTTAAGTCTCTTCTAATCAACATCATCATTTAACAATGTGCAACATAGTTCAAGTGATTCAGCTGATCTAGGTCTGGCCGGAAATTCTTTAGTAGAACTTTGACGTAAACTTTAAATGACATTTCTTCAATGAAAAATTCCGAATTTCAAAAAGTCGCACCACAAATGTTGTTGACCTCCAGGAGTAGATTGACCCCCTTTCAGGGTAGCATACCAATCAAACTCAGGCTGTATATGAGTGCTGTACCGGAAAATTGTAAAATACGGAAAAAAACAGTGATTCCATGGGATTTTTGTATGAACTCAAGACCATAGCAAACAAATTTATTAAAATTTGGACAGGACGTCTGTACGTCGGATCGGATTAGTCTAAGATAAAACCGAGTAATTATTGCTTTGTTCTAATCGTAGTGCCACAGTATAGATATAAGTATCTACTGTGGTAGTTAGTTAGACTAATAGGTGGTAGGACTAACTCTTCTGTTAGTGTCTGTCTGGGTGGGTACCACAAGCGGTAGTACTTTGGCGGCAGCCAAGCAGTAATGTGCAAGTATGTGCATTATTGTGGTTTGATGAGCAAAGTATAGCCAGTGAAATTACTGGGCTTATGAGACTTAATACCTAATGCCTCAGGCAACGAGCGCAATGTAGTGCCGCGTAAGCTTTTGTGTTTCAAAGTTCTGAGTGCGGCACTGCAATTGTTGTCGGCCGGCGTTATGCTTACCATCAGACAAACGACCGGCTCGTCTCGTTATCCAATAGTACGTAAGCCACGAAAAAACGGAGGACGTTCAACTCATTTTTTTTTTCATAAATACACAGAGGCTAGCTTTTTTCAAAGTATAGTCCGATTTTGATGAATATTTTATAATAATAATTGGATAGTCCAAGATGGTCCCATTTAAATTAAAAAAACAGCGTGTCAGATAAATTTTCTGTGAAAAAGTTTTTATTGGTGTTTCCACTCTGCATTCTCATTTAATAAAGGTCATGTTAAACAATCAAATCGATTTAATATTCTGTGGTTAGGTTTGCTCTGTGGTTTGAGTCCGAATCAAAGAGAATATAGGTAGTCCGAATAAGGAGATTGATTAAGAAAAAAATTGGGGAGAATGTCCGGAAAATTGTAAAATTCGGCAAAAAAACTGGGTGATTCCATCTATCAGGAAATCACCCAGTTATAAAACTGGGATTCCATAGGATTCTTGTGTGAACTCAAGACCATGATAGCAAACAAATTTATTGAAATTTGGACAGGACGGTTACATAATACACACATGGTACTTTGCTCAGCACTGGGACAGTATAGGCTAAGGAAAAAAATATGTATTACTAATAAGTAATACATATTTTTGAAGTTACTTATGAATAAATAACTATTATTAAAATAAGTATTTACCTTACTGGAATCCAATAAGAATAGTGATACTTTCACATAGACAAAATACATAATTATACATTCTTTTAGAATGCTTTTACACTTAGCAATTGTACTTTTCACTTCACTTCTTCACTAGATTTTCAACACAATCACAATGCAACTTTAGAATAACGCTACTTATTTATCATTTCTAATATGAAACTGGTGGATAAAACACTAAAAGCTGTTAATAATTACCGATAAATGACACTAAACTTTCTTTTTTTGTTAATTACAAAAATAAAGTAAATACTAAATTTACTTTGACCAAGGAGTTCACATCACAATGACATAGACGCTAGAAAAAAAAAACATAAGACGCGCCCAAAAATCGAAATTCTAAAATCAAATTAACTTTTTAAAATCCGGAGCGTTATCGCGTGGCGATCGCTGTAGTTTGACTGACAGCCGCGAGAGAGCTTTCGCCCCCTCACCCGGCGTTCCTGGAGGACAGAGGGATGGGAGGGAAAGGGAGGGGCTAATCCTGAACGATACAAGGGATAGACACGTAGCTTGCATTTTGACACGCATTATAATGCTAGTAACGGTAGCTACATGGCTCGTTTTCTGTTTAATCGTCGCTTAACATCTAGTGCAATGAGCGGTCAAAACGCACACCTTTTTAAGAAAACAAAACATTCGACGTAGTAAACTATAAAAAATTATTAATGATTGTAAGTACAATTTGCCAGCAGCTTTCTTGTGTCTTGCCGGGATGTCTTCAAGGCTGGAGTGAATAGATCTAGACTTTTAGGTCTACTTGATCAATCTTCAGCTACATCTTCGCTTACCATCACGCGAGTTATCGACCATAACTCATAAGTAGATCTATTATCTCGAATCTATTAGGAAAAAAAATGTCCACCCACCATTATCATATTACATAGGTTACCAATTAGTAGATAAATAAGATTATATAAAGTGAATAATTTATAGTTTCAATTCCGCGATAAAGAATGTCTAATGGCCTAAGTTCGATCTATACTGAATTTACTTACTGATGGCTTTGCTATATACTCTTACTGGTTAGTCCCAGTTACTGATGGCTTTGCCAACCCTTACTGGTTATTCCCAGTTTGATGGCTTTGCCAACCCTTACTGGTAATTAGTAGATACCTAAGATTTTGTATAACTACGTAATGTCTATTCTGTGGAATAAGTGAATGCTATGTATGAGCATTTTTTCTTAGTTTTCTTTCATTTGGATTGGGAGCAAGCTTTTCTATATCTACCACCTACCTAACTGATAATCTGGTAGGTATCTTTTTTTTTCTTCTGTTCTGGTTTGTGTATTTTGCCAATTTCAAGGAACATATATGATTTCTTATTGCAAAGGAATTATTTAAGTTAAATAATTTATGGGAATATTACATTTGTTTGACACTATTGAATACTTTTACCTATATATATGATACTGGTGTTATGAATTTATGAACGTTCATAAATATATAAAGTCCTCCTATATACACCTTAGGTTTATTCACTACGTCAGCTGATAATTATAAAGTATCATTATAATTAGCTTCATTTAGCTAAGTCCTGAGCGCTAAAGCCTACGTCTTGTCTGGACATTCACAGTCTAGATATTCATTATGGTCCAATAAATTAACTAATACAAAGGTGAAAGTTCATCACTCAAACCCTGAATAGAATAACGATTTACCTCACAACTGGCCGAATGCAAACAAAACCTCGAACGCGGGAAACGAGTTTAAAAAAACAATAAAAAAAAAGCTCATTTGCATCTGACGTTTGCCTCTTCCCGCCTACCGCGCGCCGCGTCTTGTGATTGGCGCGACCGTAACCAATGGCTTCGAAGGTCATCCTTTTTAAAATGTGACAATTATATTTTGTTGCCAGGTTGCCACTCTATCGACTGTTGGTTACGCTATTACTTTTTAATCTTTGAAGGGGTAAATGAATAAATTTCACTTTTTATAGCCTGGGATCATATTATATAGGTAGTCTGTTTTTAATCAGTATTCAGAAGTCACATAAGAATTTGTGAAACAGGTTGGCGAAGAAAGGTATTGAAATTTGAACGTTGCGAAACTTGTGACTGAAAAATTAACGAACGACGAGACGTAGCAAAAAAATCACATACCTAAAAGGAATGGAAAAGTTGATACTTATAAGTGCCATTTATTTTGAATTTTTAAGTTTTAGCTGTCGCTATAACCGTTTGCGATGCCTGAAAAGGGCAACTAAGTCATAAGATCTCGTATAAGTATAATAAGACCTCTGTACATACACTTAGAGCAAAATAAATGAAAATGAAAATTGTATTATAAAAACTATTGGACCTAATACAGAGCCTTGAGGCACACCAGTTGTAATGTTCACTAGATCGGAATTGTACACATTGATGCAGCCATTGTCAAAATGTTTTATTTAGTTCTAAATATGTAGATTTGTATATTGCGTAGATAAGACGCTAGCAACTGCAACGCTTTGCTTCTAACCTTATGAGGTCATTATGATGACCAATAGCAAGTCATGGTGTACTGCGTCAAATGTAGAGCTTAGAAATATTCCAGTTACTCTTTTTTGATCATTCAATTTTGTTATAAGTAACTTCATTTCGTCATCATCAGCCGGAAGACGTCCACTGCTGAACATAGGCCTCCGTCAATAGAACGCCACTGGGATCGGCTACTCGCCTCTTGCATCCAACTTCATTTACCAAGGTGCATATAGCATTACATTTCATGTTTGTGTGTGTTTCAAACAAAAAGTTAATAAAATAAAAATAAATAGATAAAATGTATGGATATAATATTACACAAATTTTCTGGCCCCAAATTAGGACTGTATTATGGGCACTAGACAACGTTATAAATAATTTATTTCCTCAGTTTATATTTGAAAAATAAAATAAAATAGAACGCAATCATAAGTTTATCTATGATCAAAGCTGATAAATAGTTGTATGTTGGTACACAAGGTATAACTTTTTTTCTTCTTTCTTGGCCAGACACGGGTTGTGTATTTTGACAATTTCAAGTTTAAAGTGTATGAGTAGGTATGTGTTAAAGTTAAAAAATACGACTAATTTGCTAATTAGTGATTTCATAGATGAGAATTTTTTTCACCGGTGATTCCGAAATCACTCATGAAATTCAAAAATCGAGCCCCTGAAATTAATTAGGTAGTCATAAGTAGGTAGTTACTTGCCTAATTTACCTAACTAATTTCCGATCTGTAAATCATGTTATTGCGTAAAACATCGTCAGCTATTTGTGGTAAATATCCTAAACCTCTATAGATTAGAACTCCACTGAGTTGACTGGTGTGTTCCGGTCAACTCCACTGAGTTGACTGGCGTGTTCCCGTCAACTCCACTGAGTTGACTGGCGTGTTCCGGTCAACTCCACTGAGTTGACTGGCGTGTTCCGGTCAACTCCACTGAGTTGACTGGCGTGTTCCGGTCAACTCCACTGAGTTGACTGGCGTGTTCCGGTCAACTCAGTGAAGTTTTGGTGCTTGGCAGTAGATTTTCAACTTGACGGTGGTAGCTAGACACGCAAGCGCTAGAAAATGCACTAACACCACCACCACACTACAGGCGTATCAAAACCAAACTTGGCGGACGACATAATTACAGTTACAACTCCTAGAAACCATTAATTACTACACTTGTTAACCTCGCGCGCCATTTTGTCGCAAATTGAACTAATTATCACCCCGTCGGGCCTCGCCCCCTCGCATCCAATAATAATTGTCACCCTCCTCGCCTCCCGTTGTTGCCACTTTGCCCCCCGCCGTCTTTGAGGGCCTGTTCCACAGTTTAGATCATAGTTATTGCGTCTTCTGCATTTGTCGGCTCCGTAGCTAAAGTAACCCTGCAAAGCGAGGCCTTGGTTCGATTCTTGGCCGGGGTAGATTTTGTATGGGGAGCATAATTTGTGCTCGTGTCTTGAATGTCTGTGTTGTGATATCTATGTGTATCCAATGTCCATGCGACCTGGTGGCCTACCATCATCTCTTAGAAAAGTATTACTTTAACCTTACATTGATAATTGTAGTTCGAAAATTCGTCCTACAATTTTCAACGTAAGGTTAAAGTAATACTGCTCTAAGAGACGGTGGTAGGCCTCCAGTAAGGTCGTCTGATGTACAGTTGGAACTATCACGACAAAAGAATTAAAATTCGACTCGCGGGCTCCGACTTCGCTCTCCTCAAAAGTGAGCTGGGTCTTCAGCCTGATGCACTCCACAGCACATCATCAGACTTGGCGGCACATTTAGAGCGATCAAAAAATCTAAAACTATATAGGGTAGGATTTAAAACACAAAATTGTATAGACTATATAGCGTTCTTACCACCAAAAAATTAAACACACTTTAAACCCGTGTTAACTCCTAAACATGCCTTAGTCACGTGTTTAAATAGGAGCTACCACAAAAACTGATTTAAGTAGTGTCTAAACTCAATTCGGTTGTGACATTTCTAATCATTTTAGACGTTTATATTTAGACACTGGTGCCAATTCTCTTGTTCACCTGACTAAACTAAACTAAACTATAAAATTTCTTAATTTAGTTTAGAGAGTTCTAAAAGCTATTCTGATGAACGGTCTGATTAAATTTAGTCACCGTATTGACAGCACCAAATTTACACTAAATTGAATTGTTAGAGTTGCCAGCGTGTCGAATATTAATTAATACCTATACATTATAATTGATGGATTTGACGGACCGATCATTTTTACACGATTTAACGAAAAAGGAGTGTAATTTTTTAAGCGTTCGTGTATATAATATGTGACTGTAATTAACCTAATTCAGGATTGGCAGATTCAATAATAAATCTTAGCATTACTTTTATTAAAACCTACCACAAATTAATTAACATAGTATACTCGTCGGTACTCGTTTGTTGGTTTTTACGATATACTAATTTATTACGAGTGTTATAGCAGATAAAACGGAAGGGTTGTGTCCATAGATAACATAAATTTTTTAACTTCAACTTTTGAAAAATTATTTCTCCAAAAGTATCTGTTTTCGCAATTTGAAACTTGGCCTAAAGACTTCTTATAAAAAGACCTACCTGTGAAAAAAAAATTTGAACACAACTCGATTGGTATTCATCCAAACTCAAAGCCGCAAACCTTCCATTCGAATTCGTTCTTGATAGTTTATAAGAAGAGTAAGTTCATGTATTTTTAATATGTACCATTGCTTTTCAGTAAAATATTTTGTTGTACATATTATAATCTGTAACTACCTACCTAGTAAGGAATTTTTCGCTTGAAGAGTTGAAGTGAAGATGTAAGAGAAAGTTTATCTTTCCGATGAATCTACAAGAGCCACCAACAACCATCATATACTCCTCCATTATGTGTAGTAGAGTAGGTACTTATTATAAAATATATAAAATTACTTGTTCCAAGGCAACATAAACACGTATGACGATAAAACTACTCGAAAATTTCGTATGAATAGCGGTGAAATAACTAAATTAATTTTAGTCCACGTTCATTTTCATGCCAACTAACTTAGTCGAATTTTCTCTAATTTTAGACGAAAATTTGGTACAACAGAATAGATAAATGACCGCTTAGACTAAATTAAGTAACTAAATTAATTATAGTGCTGTCAAACTAAATTTTAGTTTAATCTGGTCTTTCCTGAATAGAAAACAACGTTTGACATAACTAAACTAAATTTTAGTCTAGTTTAGTTTAAGTTGTGCCAACAGAATTGGCACCACTGTCTAGCTAAACACACGTCTAAAAGTGTTTTTGTGGTTGCAAAGTATTTAGGTGTTCATTCTCGATGGTGTGTTTATGTACGAAAAATAAAAGTTACCTCTTTTGCATTAGAAAATAGTGTGAAGGCGCGTAGGTACTGTGTATCTACTGGAGAAGGCTAATAATTGTAACCGGGTGTTTTACGCTACTTATACTCGTAGTTTAGTGTTTAACGTAAAGGTATTAAGAAAAGTTTTAGAAGCCCTGGAATACCCGTGCATTTGTATGTTTATTCGATAATTATACAGCCTGAGTTATACAGCCTTGGTAATCAGTCCGATATATTAATAGTAAATTAGCGGTAATTTTTTTTATTCGTATTATTTGCTAACGAGACGAGCTGGTCGTTTGCCTGATGGTAATCAACGCCGGCCCACAACAATGCCACTCAGCCCTTTGAAAGGGGCACCTTAGACGCTCAAGCAAACGTACGTTTGCTTGTCAGAATAACAACGCTTTTGCGTCAAGCGCGGATTTCGTGATAGGTACTCGAAATGCTCGCTTGACGCAAAAGCGTTGTTATTCTGACAAGCAAACGTACGTTTGCTTGAGCGTCTACGGTGCGCCAAACAGAAGCTCTGCGTGGCACTGCAGTGCGCGTATCCTAAGACATTAGGTATTGCGTAAATCTCGACCCAGTTTCACTAGCTTGACGGAATTTAAAATCTTAGTACTTACATATACCTAATAATATTAAACTTATCCTTTGTGCAATGATGCCACGGCCTTGTGATTTTATGACTCCTCTACAAGCCATCGATTTCAAAGAAGTCAGGCACAATGCAACGCCGACCTTTGACTCGTACGTGCAATTAAAACCAAACAAAGCCAACTATGGTGTTGAGCGCGTGTCTGTCACATGAACGGAATTGGGACGTTTTTAGTTTTAAATGTTGTGCAAAAAGCAAGCATCTGGTCTTACTTTATGGTATATTTTTGATAGCCAAAAAATTGCTAGGGAATTATTAAAATTACATACCTACTTTTTTTATCTAACCAAAGCTTGAGTAGATCGGTTGTATGTCGTAACGATTGAACTTTGCAGTATCACCAAGGCTAATATATAAATATTAATTATTATTCAACTATGTTTTATCTTTTCGCTTCAATTTAAAATTGTCAAAGTGCAACAATGACAAAACATTGTATTTAACTAAACCGCCGTTTAACACTGCTTAATAATAAGAGCCGTACCGTTTTATCACAAAAAAAACAACTTTTGGACGCCTATTTAACTAGTGACTAATAGACCGTCTAAAATTATTAGAAATGTCATAACAGAATTGAGTTAGACGACGGTTAGAAACTTCTTAAATCCAGTTTTGTGGTTGTGAATTAAATATATATGTAATTGTAAACACGCGAGTCGCGACTAAGCCATGTTCAGGGTTAGATGCGATTTAACACGTGTTTATTTTGTGTGTTTAATTCCTTTTTGTGGTACCTACCACAAAAACATTAATTAAGTACACCTTTTAACATTATCATTAATTCACAAATTTCATCATACCTAGTTCAAGTGGATCAGCTGATCTAGGGCTGTCCGGAAGTTCTGTTGTAGAATTTTGACGTAAACTTTAAATGCCTTTTCTTCAATGAAAAATTCCGAATTTAAAAAACTCGTAAAACAAATGTTGTTGACCTCCAGGAGTACATTGACCCCCTTTCGGGATAACGTACTAATTTTAACTCAGGTTGTACATAAGCAATATACTAGCAAGTATACTATGTACTAATCTGTGGTACTCAGGCAGCAGTGGAAATCTCGAAAAAGATTCCTGTCACCAGACAGCATAAGTAAGTTGTCTTTTTTTATTGCCTTCACCGTCCGCCTGCAAAAAGTAATGCTTCTCTGATACTCTCTGTAATCACTATTCATCAAAACAAATAAATAAAATGTGTGTGTATGTGTGTGTGACTATTTGTAATGTCAAAATAACAGATTTTACTAAATGCCTATGGAATTTTTTTGTTTATTTTTTCTGCTAGTCTGTAATAGTTGTAATAGTCAGAATACAATAGTATAATATTTTGAGAAAATATTATAGAAATATATGGTTAGAAAGGCTTGTCTTGTAAAGGTCTACTGAATTAGACAATAATAATAATTCCAAACCAAATAATTTAAAAAAAACTAAAGCAACAAATGGAAGGCGTAATGACTACATCGACCTTTGCCTCTCCGGCAAATTAAAACAAAACAACGCCAATTACCGCCAACGCTCGTTATAGGCACGTGGCGCGAGATCGAGCGTGTGTGCCATAATGGAATTCTATTTTTGAAAATATGTTTTTTTTGTTCAATGGCAAAATAGGATAGATTGGCGCGTTTAAAAGATGCCATCGCATCTTAGTGCTGCCACATACTTATTGGGTCATCAAATGCAGCCACTGACGCAACCACGAGCGGTCATCAGCGTTTTTTTTATATATTTTATGGCTAGGACAACTGCGCAAACTGAACGTTTCAAGCTGGGGTGGTGGCCGCGTTTGTGGTTCGCCTCACGCGTATGCTCGACCACATACGCCAGCTTATCTTCGAATTTTATCTTTTGTAGAATTAATTCTACAGTCGTCATACCGCTTTTTTTAATCGCTTCGATGCGCATGTCACTTAGGCCCTCAGGATTAGTAGATAGGTAGCTAATTACCTACATTATTTATATCCAAAAAAGTTTACACCAATACGCTCCATCTTAAATTAAAACTATTAAGTTCTTAGTGATTAAAAAAAAACTTAAAACGGCCAAATGATCGCTTAAATGCTATTAAAACCGAAAGCAATAGTCTATCAACCCAACCATTGTAACAAAAGCGATACACAAAATAATTAATTTTCACCTACCCTCATTTGAATAAAATTCGTCCTCACACCTCCACAGGGTTCAATTTAATGGTCGCCACGCGTCCACAATGGCCGCAAATTGTACATTCGCACGGAGTTCCCAAGGACACCGCTGCGAGTGCGTTCATTTGTGACGCGCCGCGGGCGAGGGAATGATACGATAGGTCTTGGGAAAATACCTTATTTTGTCAATCCTCGCTGAATCATTGCGTCATTATCATCATTATCAGTGAGACATTAGCGGTCTTATCACTTAACCACGTGTTAAACAGCGTCGAACCTCTAAATATGCCTTAGTCGCATGTTCAAACTACCACAAATCTTGATTTAAGTACGTTACGTAAGTTTACGGGAGGTTTCAGCAGTGGTTACCGTGATACCACAAAAAAACTGCTTTTAGATGCCTGTTTAGCTAGACAGTGTCTAAAGATAAACATCTAGAATGGTTAGACACTACGGGTTTGACCACAAAAAAATTAAACACACGTTAAACCTGCCTTAATCACTGTTTACCGCCTAAACATGCCTAAGTCGCGCGAATAAATATGAGCTACCACAAATCCTGATTAGAGTAGTGTTTAACCGTTGTGTAACACAATTCTGTTGTGACATTTCTAATCCTTTCTGATGTTTATCTTTAGACGCTGTCTAGCTAAATAAGCGACTAAAAATGTTTTTTTTTGTGGTAATACCCTACATTTGTGGCTGCTCGTATTTAAACACTATTTAACATAGATTTAAAGCGTGTTTTTTTGTGGTAAGACTGCTCATTCATTCTATACATACATACATACAACTATTCATTACTAGGTACGTATTGGAGTATTACTAGTTAGTCGCCAGGAGGCTACCGAGTTCCCTGCCATAATGCATCTGTGTCAGTACCGCAGAAATTATATAATATTGTAATTTTATCAAAAGGAGATTTCGATTTTCGAAGCTACGGAACGATCTCAATAATTATTGTTGTTATTAAAGGTAAATCCGTCTGCTATTTATTACCCATAGTTCTAGAAAAAAAACACGATCCTAAAAAATATTATCAAAAAGTACTACCAAAGAGTATAAGTACTACCAATTTCTAATTGAAATTGCAGTCACTTGCGTGCGTCGTAATTTTCTGACTGCTAGTGACATCTAGATGTTTTTTTACAATACTAAATTACTACTCAACGATAGATGGCAGTAAAATACGTATCTGCTACTCAACGATAGATGGCAGTAAAATTCGTATCTGCTACTCGACAATAGATGGCAGTAAAATACTTATCTGCTACTCGACAATAGATGGCAGTAAAATACTTATATTACTCGACGATAGATGGCAGTAAACTAGTTATCAGAAGTACAAAAAGAGAGTAAAAAAAATTGCCAAAGTATTTTTATTCATAAATCGGAAAAGCGCGTGCCACATTGCACATCCTGCTATAAGTGCTATACATAATACACTATGTGTAGTAACATGACTACGTGCTAGCGTACCGGCTAACAAAATCATGTTCGCTTTTTACTCCAACCCGATTAAGACCAGCTTAGTCGGGTTGGATTGGGCGCTAGGTCTTAGGCTGTATGGAATTGTCTAGAATTTTTATTTTACAACGAATGCAATTAAGTAAACAAGTTGTTACAAAACGAAAACTAGCAAAACCTGTAGACAATTCCTTCCAGTTGAAGACAGTGACCGCTGTTTTTAATTGGTTTGGAATTCAAAACGGAGACAATCGTCGTTAGCAGATAAGGCAGCTGGTAATACGATACGCAATACGATGCGAAAGTTGTGCATTTGCTACTTGTACCATCAATGGTACTACTGACGTAAAGGCGCACATTTTATGAAAGAATAAGAGTTGAATTTTCTATAACTTGCGGTTTTTTTGCTGAAAGTTGAATCCAGCATTTTTTTATGCAGTAAAAATTCCCCAAACATACTAAAGAGGGTAAAGATTTGACAAATAGAAACGTAAAGAAATGATCTTCCTAAATTACGAGTTCTATGAGTAAGGAACACTAACAAAAATACAAAAATCATCTTAAAATATACAATTTAATTCTTAAACATAATCCTATAAACAAACTTTTAGAATGCAAGTTTCTTCATTAGTAAATACATGTGTTGGTCAACTTCAAATCCATGCAAGTTATTAGCATCACCTTGCAGGCGCATAAGTAGGCCTCCAAACGAGACATAGGCTGATAGACGTGATGCAGGCTCCAATGCTCCTTCATCTCCCTCTATTCTGTAATAAAAAAAAATCCTAAAAATCATGTAACTACATATTGTGGCAGTTTTCTTCACTATCCAATAATGTAAACAAACTTAAGTCACTTATTCTAACTTTCATGAGTGCTCCCTTGGGACCCATGCGAGTGAATAATTACGAATTTGAAACAATAACAATAAAACTCTAACCTATAAACCTTCCCCGACATGACATATTCAAAGCTGTCTGCACGGTTTCCCTCTGTTTCTAGAGGGTTCCATTCACCACCATCGGGGTAACCATTCTCCCTAAGAGTCGTGGCGAGCACCAATCTAAACTTATCGCCCAATTCCATCGGGTAAATCCATGAATTTATGTCTAGTATCAAGTCCATTTTGAAAGATTCTGATTCACAATGAAGGCGACTGCAGCGGTCGAATTTCTTGCCTTCAGGGTCCATGTCTTTAACATTAAATATGTCTTCGAATAAAACGCCGGCCATGGTGATGCTTCTGTCTATTTCATAAGAAAATTAAAGAAAATGTAGCAAAATACACGCCGCGTCTATGATTACAATTTGTTTTGACTTTTGACAACTTGTCAATGAGAATCGACGACTGACGTTGACCTGACATTTACAAATCTTTGACAATTGCACTCGCAACAGCATTTTTTTATTTATTTGAATAACCAACTGAAAAGAACTAACTAGTTCTAGCTGAATATAAAAGTGGAAAAAAACGAATGTGGAAAATTAAGTATACGGTGGAAAGCGCTTACCAACTATAAGTCATTTCACATCTTGTTTTATTAGTACCATTTAATAATAGACGTAATGTTATTGTTATATGTAAGTTTTTCTCACAGATTTGTAATCTGTGGTTTTTCTCTAAGATAAGGCTGGCAAGACGGGCCTGTACCCAAGCCAAGAAATTAATTTTAAAAAATGCCTGCCTTCAACTTGTTCTCTTAGTAGTCTGTGCTGCCTTCGCCTACTGCCACCTGACGGCAAACGTCAGAATTAAAAGAATCAATAGATTTCGCGCGTGCATAGCACAAGCGAGATCTTTTTGCTTTGGCCCAAAAAAATAACCTCAATTCTGTGGCTGCACGTGTCACTTGTGCGCATTTAAATAACACATTTACAAACAGTGCGTCTAATTAGGGCACTGGAATCTTTAACAAATCGTGCCAAGTGTGTGATCTTGAGAAATAAAGTTTAATTTACCAACAATGACGGAGGTTTTGCCACCCGGTAAGGAAGTTCTTTCCGAGAAGAAAAAGAAAAAAAATAAGAGTGAAGTCTCCCTCGGAGAGTATCAGAAGCTGGGAGACTTTAAGATCGAGCCCACAGAGAGTGTTACGAAGCTAGATACAGCATATTGGCCTCTATTATTAAATAATTTCGATCGCCTCAACGTGCGCACTAATCACTACACGCCGCTGCCATTCGGAAACTCTCCGTTGAAGCGTCCAATTACAGACTACATCAAGTCTGGATTCATTAACGTCGATAAACCAAGCAACCCTAGCTCTCACGAAGTTGTGTCATGGATAAAAAGGATTTTAAAAGTCGAAAAGACAGGTCACTCTGGGACTTTAGATCCCAAGGTTACCGGCTGCCTCATTGTATGTATAGACAAAGCTACGCGCCTTGTGAAGTCTCAGCAGAATGCTGGTAAGGAGTACGTTGCCGTATTTAGCTTGCATTCTGCTGTAGAGAGCATCAAAAAGGTCACACAAGGCTTGGAAAAGCTTAGAGGCGCTCTGTTCCAGCGTCCCCCTTTGATATCAGCTGTGAAACGTCAGTTGAGAGTCCGGTCTGTATATGACAGCAAACTGCTCGATTTTGACCAGGAACGTAACATTGGTGTGTTTTGGGTAAGCTGCGAAGCAGGCTCATACATCCGTACCATGTGTGTCCATTTAGGATTGATGCTAGGAGTTGGAGGTCAGATGATTGAGCTGAGACGTGTACGTTCCGGTATCCAAGGTGAAAAGGAAGGCATGGTGACAATGCATGACATCTTAGATGCACAATGGGCATATGAAAACCACAAAGATGAAACTTACATCAGACGAGTAATCAAACCGTTGGAGGGTCTCCTGGTAGCGCACAAAAGGATATTCATCAAAGACAGTGCAGTTAACGCTGTCTGCTATGGTGCCAAAGTCCTTCTTCCAGGTATCTTACGTTATGAAGACGGCATCGAAATTGGACAAGAAATCGTGATAGTAACCACCAAAGGTGAGGCTGTGGCTCTTGCTATTGCTTTGATGACCACATCGACAATGGCGTCATGCGACCATGGCGTGGCAGCTAAACTAAAACGGGTCATAATGGAGCGAGACACATACCCTAGGAAGTGGGGTTTGGGACCCAAAGCCTCACATAAGAAACAGCTCATTCAACAAGGGAAACTGGATAAGTTTGGAAAACCTAATGAGAATACACCAAAAGAATGGTTAACAAGCTACGTAGACTTCAAGAAGGAAGACAAGAAAGATGTAAGTTGATTGTAATTTTTCCATGTTTTATTTTGCCAATGTTTTATTTTGCTAGCATCATAGTAGTTTCATGTGATTATCATCTCTAATGTGTAATGCAAGTAATGGCATAATTTTTCAGGGTGTATTTTTGAGATTGGGCAGTTTGGGTAGGCAATTTATGACATTTCTGGTATACAAACCTCAATTGCTCCTGCCCTGTTTTAGTGTTTTGATTGTTGTGAGAAATCGGGTTGAATGCTTAAATCTATGAGTCTTCTCAGGTTCCTGTACAGTGGTTAAGCTACCCATACTGCCCCATTGAAAATACACCCTGTATAATTATTTTTCCAGACCTCATACAAATAAATACTTTCTTTCCATTTCCTAACACTTTCCTAAAGAAACAACATAATTATATAAGTTCTAATAAGAATAAAAAGCTTTAGTTAAGCGATATAAGAAGAATGTTTATTACTAAAAATAAACTATTCTTAGAAACATCGCTGGATGTAGTGTTACTTTGTTATAGTTACAAATTTCCTCATAACAACAATGCTAATAATTTCCAGGTTTCAAATGGTGATGCTGAAATTGCCGAAGTAGAAGAAGGAAGCAGAAAGAGGACAGCGAGCACAGCAAACGTAGATGATCCTAACAACAGCACCGAAATCAAGTCAGAAAAGAAAAAGAAGAAGAAGAAGAGGGATAGCGAAGCACCGTAAGTGTTTTAATAAAATTTCACGAAATGTAATTGTTATTAATCTCACAATAATCGGTAAGAACAATATTTATTATCTATACTTCTATATTATTCTTTTTTTTATTATTAGTTTAATTGTGCTCTGCAAGGCTTGCACCTTTTTTGGCTAATTAAATTATTTGATTCAGAACAATTCCTTACTTAGAATATCATCAGGTTAACAAAAGTATACTTACTCCAAAGGTCTAAATAAAGAGATGTTCATATCTAGGCACATATACATATAATTTATTATATGTAAATTTTTAACAATTCGAACTGGCAATGGTATTTATCGATAAGATCGGTACTACTGGTTACGCACTGCTGGTTCCACATGTGCAAAGCTGCGGACAGACCCTAGTGTAAATAATTTGGTTTCTTGATCATGATTAATTGGAACCTATCAACCATCCAATTTATTCTAAGTTGACACAAACCTATTATAATAATTACTTTTCATTCAATATTTTTGTTATTATTTTCAGTTTGGATGGCGCCGATGCATCAATGGCGGACACGACCACAGAACAAGCAGAAGGCGATGTCTCGTTAAAGAAGGAAAAGAAGAAGAAGAAAAAGAAGGACAAAGATCAAGAGAAGGTGGAGTGAAGAGTTGCGATGTACATTATTGTTTAAGTTCATTATAAGTTAAGAGTAATAATTGTTTTTTTTAAACATTTTTATACTAAATGTGTGACATTTCGAATTGAAATGATAAACTTTTCGTGTATTAATTGCTAAATTGCTTTATTTGAAGATTAATTTTAAAAAGGTTCTAAATTGAACCTTTGTGGATTAGAGATGAACCAATTTTGAGAACAAAAAAAAATGTAGGTATTGTCCGATTTTTAAAGTTTCTAATAATGTAAACAAATACAGCAGGTGCCAACTAATGGCAAATAGTGATCTGATAGTCAAACAAAGATATGATTCGTGATAGGATTTCTATCTATTTCATTGCTAGGTGATCCGCCATATTTGTTTATATTATTAGACAAGTACAAAAACATGGACCTTGGTACAATATCCTTCAGGGATCAAGTTTGAATTTGATTTTAATTGACACTCCAAAATTAAGGTTTTTTAACTGTGAATGCTCAGTTGCACTGTCTAAATAAGTCACCCTCTGAATGGTGTGTGACTAATTACAATTTTATAAGGATTTATCTCATGTCCTTTAATGTGCTATGTTCATTATGTAGTCTAAGCCTAATTGTTTTAACCAGTAATTTGGTATAACTCATTTTTAAGGAATACAAAATGTGAAATTTTATAAATTTTAGTAGCTATTAATCGCGCCAATCTTACTGTCCGGTCTGAGTATACCTGCCCCGCCCGTTTACCCCTGTCCCCCGCTGCACTTACAATAATTAGATATAATCCGTGTTTTTATACTTGTCTTATAAATGATATAAATAAATATGGCGGATCACAAACCAAAATGACAGATTTGCTTATATTATTAGAGAAATATAAAACACATTATACTACGCAGGTTTCGCCCCAATATTCACACCGGACAATAATTTTGGCGCACATAATACTTAGGTAATATTTTATGAAGCGTTATAAATAAAATAACTATACTAGTTAGGAGTCTTGAAAATCAAGACTACCATACACAAAGTGTTTGTAGTAAGATTGCAATCTTTCATTAGTTTTGCATACAAGGTTGAAGTCTAGATTCCCCACTACTGCAAACATTCCATATTAAACATTAAAAAAACCGGAATGGTTATATTTTTGGTATGCTATCTCAAATCATGCTAAAAGATAATTCAATGTTTGGGTACTTCGCATGCGGCTTACATCTGAAGCTGCATAAATAGGCACTTGACGCCACGCCCGACATAAAAATGCACTGAAGAAAAAAGGATTGTGGATCAACCGTATGCGGACAGAATCCGCACCGCACCCGAATCCGAATAAGAAAAAACACCCTTTCTAATTTTAGTCACAGTATATTCCTAGTAGTGGAGACATCCTTCTGATTTAATTATTCTGTGGCGAATTCTACTTTCGATTGCTTCTGGTGAGTGGTTTTTTTTTCGGCGCAAGAATCATCGGTGTGGCATAAATATAAAACAAAGACCTATAATATTACAAATGATAATACGGTTATTAGACTAAATATAGTTTTTGTAGGCGGGGTAAAAGATTACAAAGTTTTGGTATTGTTGCTTACCCGTTATACATATTAGGGGAAGAAAATAGCGCGCTGCAATCGCTCGCATATCTTCATTTTGAAGATATACAATCAGAAAAATCGCATTCGGTGAAGTTGCTGGCAATAACAACAAAGGAACAAAAATATCATTTTGATCCGATCGAGGTTTTGTACATAAAATTCCTTTTTAGGTTTGAAAGCTTAAATGGATCAAAATGGAATTTTTATCCAACTTTTATAATGTTATTGCCACCAATTTCACCGAATACTATCTTCAAAAATGTTGAGATGCGCGAGCGAGATAGCGGCCCATATACTATTATCAGTTCTGTGAAAAGTACTCTGTGGTTCTGTGGTATGAGCAAAGATCTAGATTCTAGACCGAAGTGAAGTCAGAAACAGACTGCTGCTATCTCTGTCACTTCACACAACAGCAAGCTCGTGTTCGCTTGCTTTTTATACCGGTCTGCTGAGTTTTTGTCCGCAGCTAAAATCAGTTTACGCGAACGACTGCGTTTATTTGTCAAGTAAAAACCATACAAATTACGAAAGAAATGCGCGATGATAGTTCATAAATGCAGCGTTAGGGGCGCTGTTCCTTTTTTTGATACAAAATCTTGGTAAACGAAACACTAGCAGGCCCACCGCACTTGGAGTGTGCTCCAAAGAGAAAACAAATACTTACTACGTGTGTGGTACAGACTTCCGGTAGACCTAGATCCACATTACTTTACTTTAGTTGTAAGTCGCATTTTTAAGTTTTAAATCTAAGATTATTTTTGTGCAAGTCCTACTTATTTGTTATATTGAATAAAAGTTATTTTAAGACCAGTGATATCTGATTTTATACCAGCATGGTGGTAGGGCATTTTCTAGTGCCCGGCTAGCTAGCTACCACTACAGTTGATAAGTGATTGCCACTTTTGAGAGCCAATCCCTACAGATGCGAATTACACCTATCGAATAAAAAAAACCTCGTGAATTCGAGGTTTGAACTACAAAACAGTAGTAATTTGTGTTGAACCCCAAACCTCTCCCCACCCCTCCTTGCGTACGGCCTTTTTTTTTGACCGACAAGAAAGCTAACTACTGCTCATAATAATATGTTCTGCAACCACAGACCAGTTGTTGAAGTGATACTTCTTAGTTATAAATTGTACCTGGCAGTATAGGTTTCAAAAGAATGAAATTCAAAATGTAAACTTGTTCTTCACGTCAATATTGTACTCACTTCTAAAAAGTCTCTCGTCGAATAAATAACCTGCTACAATGGTTATGGGCCCAGAAATTTTTTTTTTCACAAAAATTTTCCTAAAGGAATATTTTCCTGGGGATTGTATCCCAGAACGTAAGGCGAATATTATGCCATCGTTGTAAATAGGTGTCGTTGCGAAAAATAGTTGTGCGCCGTAGAAAACTTTGAGCTAAGGTAATTTGGAGTGGTTAAAAATGACTTCGACGAGAGTAATTGAACTTTTAACCAGAGATAATTACGAGAGCTGGCGAGTACAAGTTGAGGCTTTACTGATTAAAAATGATGCGTTCGGGTATATAGATGGTAGTGAGAAAAAACCAGAAGAGGAAAAAGCAGCGAAGTCATGGAAGGTTGCAGATTCCAAGGCGAGGGCTGACTTAATCCTGAGTATGACTCCTGGTGAGTTACGGCATGTAAAAGGGTGCAAAACGTCCAGAGAGGTATGGTTGAAGCTAGAATCTATATATGCATCAAAAGGGCCAGCTAAAAAGGCTACATTGTTGAAAAGGTTGACGATGATGAGATTCACCGAGCCTGGCGATTTTTATGAACACATTTCAACATTTTTTGATGTAAGGGATAAACTGAGTGCAATGGATGTAGAGATTAATGATGACCTATTTTCGATAATGTTACTCTACAGTCTTCCTACAGAGTTTGACAATTTTCGATGTGCAATAGAGTCACGAGATGAAATTCCGAATCCAGAAACCTTGAAAATCAAAATCGTTGAAGAGTACTGTTCAAGGCACAATACACTAGAAAAAGCAATGACACGTACCGGAGACGAAGGTGCCTTGTTGACGAGGAGTAAATGTCAAACTAAGAAGAAAACACAGTGGGTTGAAAATAGAGAGTCTGGATCAAGTCCGAAGTTTAGGTATAAGTGCTTTAAATGCCACAGGATTGGTCACAAAGCGTCAGAATGTAATAAGTTCAAGAAACAAGAGTCAGTGAAGTGTGTATCGGAAAGTTCTAAAACTACTGAGACTATTGATACTGCTTTTGTAACATTTAGTTGTTTTTCAGATGATTCTCATGATGCAAACTGCGGAAATGGAAACTGGATCATCGATAGTGGTTGTACTTCCCATTTATGTAGCGATAAAAGCTTATTTGAAGATACCTTACAACCATTTTGTGGAAAATTGGACTTAGCTACTAACCAAAGCGCTCTTGTACATGGTAAGGGTACGGTAAGATTGTCTGCATGTAATGATGATTCCAATAGGGTAATTCAACTACCAAACACGTTATATGTTCCTGATTTAAGAGCTAACTTGATTTCGGTTGCAAAGATAACTGATAAGGGTTATGACGTCACGTTTAGGAGTGATAAAGCTTTTGTGACAGATAGCAAAGGAGATATTAAGTTAGTTGCGTATCGAAAGGGTAATTTATATTACGTTAGGGAACAGTGTGCTCAAGCCTCTGTGATGTCAAATGAAAGGGTTGATATTCAGGTATGGCATGAGCGTTTGGGTCATCTAAATGCGAAAGACTTAGTCAAACTCATAAATCATTGCGGTTTAGATGCAAGAACTGATTTGACGCATGTCAATAGGTTGCGAGATTGTGAAATCTGCATTCGAGGTAAAATGAGTTCCAAACCTTTTTCTAGTTCGAGCGGACCATGTGACGAGAAACTGAAAATTGTCTATTCTGACGTTGTAGGGCCAATGAAAAATACAGCCTTAGGAGGTGCAAATTACTTCGTGACTTTTATAGACGACTCTACAAGGTGGTGCGAGGTTTATTTGTTAAGTAAAAAGAGTTCCGTTTTTACTGTTTTTAAAATATACAAGCAGCACGTGGAGAACCTGACTGGTAATAAAATAAAATACTTGCAAACTGATAATGATGGCGAGTATTGTAGCAAAGAGTTTGACGAGTTTTTAGCCAAAGAAGGGATCAGTAGAAGGTTGACCATACCTTATACGCCTCAGCAGAACGGCGTGGCTGAGAGGATGAATCGAACCCTTGTTGAAATGGCGAGATGTATATTACTTTCATCAGGACTTTCAGATGGTTTTTGGGCAGATGCAGTGGTGACTGCATGTCATATTAGAAACAGATGCCTATCCAGTGCGGTTGATGGTGGAATACCATATGAAAAATTTTTTGATCGACCCGTTAAAATACATTATTTGCAATCTTTTGGAGCGAAAGTGTATGTTTTAAACAAAGATTTAGATAAGGATAAGTTTACACCACGTAGTAAACAGGGAATCTTTGTAGGGTATCCAAGGGATCGAAAAGGGTACAGAGTATGGTTGCCAGATGATCGAAAATTAGTTGTCGCGCGAGATGTAAAGTTTCTAGAGGTGGAAAAACATGTAAATGGAAACTGTACAAATACAATTCAAACGATGGAGGGGTTACAAGAAGAGGAACCAACGAGGTTTGTTGAGTTGGATTTCGATCTTCCATCGTCTTCACCTGTCAACGAGCAGAGAGATGATATTACAATGTCAGATGTATCAGCTCAGCGCTTACCTTCAACAAGTGATGGTCGTAACTTAGAGGAATTAAGAAGAGCTCCTGGTAGACCAAAAATCCAAAGAGGTCAAGTGGGAAGACCGAAGAAAATATACAAAATGGTTAGCGTGCCGAACAGGGAACAAGATGAAGAGGAGAGAAACATAATAGAAGGGAATGACGAGAATGAGCATGACAATGAGGGTATTTCATCAGATGAAGGTGAGGATACGTCATCACCACCAGCCAGTGTAGCTGATGAATTTGCCGATTGTGAAGACTTTGTAGCTGCTGCCGCAGAAGTGTCGTTACGGGAAGCATTGTCCAGTAATGAGCGAAAGTTATGGGAGGATGCCATTATGTCAGAGATTCGAAGCCTAGTCAAGAATCAAACCTGGAAAATTGTTAAAAAACCTCTGAATCGTGAAGTAGTGGGATGTCGTTATGTTCTAACTACGAAACTAAATGTAGACAAATCCGAAAAGAAGAAAGCGAGACTGGTTGCAAAAGGCTATAGTCAGCGTTATGGTTTAGACTATCGCGAAACCTTTGCCCCAGTTACGAGACTCGAAACAGTTAGAATGTTAGTCGCTTTATCTGTAGAGTTGGGTATGGAAATTCATCAAATAGATATAAATACCGCTTTCTTGAATGGATATTTAGAGGAGGAAGTTTACATGAAAATACCGGAACGTTTAGAGGATAGTCTTACAAAACTATTGGAAACGGAAAAAGACAGTTTTGTCAAAGAGCAAGCAAAAGAAATGTTAGACGATTTAAGGACAGGCGGAAATGTTTGTAGTTTGCGAAAGTCATTATATGGCTTGAAACAAGCAGGACGCCAGTGGAATATTAGATTGGACGAAAAGTTGAAGAAAATGAGTCTAAAGCAGTCCTTAAATGAACCTTGTCTCTATTTCAAAGATATTGATGATCGTGGAACGAAACTCTTTGTTTGCGTGTATACAGATGACATTTTGATTGCAAGTCAGAAAAGAGATTGTATTGAAAACTTTAAGTCGGAATTGGCAAAAGAGTTCGAATTGAAAGACTATGGAGTTGCGAAGTTTATGTTGGGCATAGATTTTGTCAGAAGTGACAACGCTATCAAGTTGACACAAACACAATATATTGACAAAATTGTACAAAAGTTTGGTCAACAAAACTGTAAAGAAATACATTCTACGCCAATGGAAACGGGCTTGAAACTACAAAACACTGAGAAGGACAATGATCGCAGTTTGCCGTATAGGGAGTTGATAGGATGCTTGATCTATCTATCCGTAGGTACCAGACCAGATATTGCAAATGCAGTGGCCAAGATGGGGCAGTTCGTAGACAAGGCGGACCACAGATGCTGGAAAGCAGCGATTAGGATTCTTCGTTACCTCAAAAGGACCCGTGAGTACGGTCTTGTTTATAAAAAGACTGGTAAAAATATTATGGGTTATTCTGATAGTGACTGGGGAAATTGTGTTTTAGACAGAAAGAGTTTTTCCGGTCATACGTTCATTTTAGCCGGAGCTGCAGTTTCGTGGAAAGCGCAGAAACAAAAGTGTGTAGCGACTTCAACTTGTGAGGCAGAGTATGTTAGTCTAGCCTTAAGTATGAAGGAGACTATTTACTTAAATAGCTTGTTAACTGAAATTGGGTTAGCTCGTTTTAGCAAGGTAGAATTACATGCGGACAATCAGGGAGCAATTGCGTTATCGAAAGATCCTGTCTTCCATGCCCGCAGTAAGCACATCAGTATCAAGTATCATTTCTTGAGAAAGACATTGCGTACCAACAAAGATATTGTGCTACGGTATATTTCAACTGATTTGATGCTTGCTGATATTTTAACTAAGCCTTTACCAAAGCAGAAACATTACTTTTGTATGGATGGTTTAGGCGTTATTTAGTTTTGTTTTTTCTATAAGTACCTTGTTAGTTTAGTTTTGTAGAGCTTATTGTTGTTTGCATATTATTATTGTTATGCAAGGTACAATTTAAGGGAGTGTGTTGAAGTGATACTTCTTAGTTATAAATTGTACCTGGCAGTATAGGTTTCAAAAGAATGAAATTCAAAATGTAAACTTGTTCTTCACGTCAATATTGTACTCACTTCTAAAAAGTCTCTCGTCGAATAAATAACCTGCTACACCAGTAAACCTAGACGCCGCATAATCCAAGTTCCGCATGAGAACACAACTGTCAAAATATGTTTGCGGGGGTCAAGAGAAGACTGCGCGGCGGCGATTGATCAATTTAAAACTCTTAGATCAGACGCGTGAAGACGGCGTGTTGTGATGAGGTCGGCTGACTTAACTTCGACGAGCAGGGGTGCCTGGCTAATCGGAGTCTATCAGTACGTGTTATCACAAAAACAACATTTTTAGTCGCCTGTTTAGCTAGACAGTGTTTAGGTTAGGTTATAGCTTTACATTTACTACGTTGAGGTCGCATTTTTATTTCATCAGCATAATAAGCTCCCTTGCTTTCTATTTCCAAGATCTGCTCCTGCGGCCTGCCTGTCCTGCCACACCTAATATTAATTAACTAGCTTCTAACCGTGCATTTTTTCGGGATAAAAAGTAGCCTATATTAATCTCCGGTCCATAAACTATATCTATGCCAAAAATCACGTCGATCCGGTGCTCCGTCATTGCGTGAAAGAAGGACAAACCAACAAACACACTTTCGCATTTATAATATTAGTAGGACTAGGATGTGCTCCTGCCTCTATGACTATAAGTGCCTACATCGTTGCGCAAACCTACACAATTTTCTATACATGTCCAATAATGAAATTATATGTGTAAATCTACATAGTGCTCGTTATTTATCATTGCCTATTTAAGTAATTAAGGGGAACAATGATGGAAGTGAGTAAAAGAAAACACGTTGTGATATAAAAAAAATGTATTCACAATTTCACAAAGTTTGTAAATCCATGGTATTCACTGATACAAATCTTCTTCTTCTTTCTTTATTTCCTGGCTTCTGTGGAACGACTGATACAAATCGTTTGAATTTGAATTTAGGCGCCAAAAACTTGCCTTTTGGCAATGACAAATGCACACAACTTTACCTATGTCAAAGTGACGTTCAAGGCTAGTGTTGCTAAATTGTAAATAATTGTTTCCCCAAAACAAGGTTTGTTACTTCACATAATAAGTGACGTAAAAAAACCAAAACTACGTTACTACTTTTTACTACGCAATTGAGAACATTATTTCTAGCACATTTGGAACGAAAGTAAGCTTCCGAGTTCCGTGAAAAAAAAAATAACAAAATCTAAAAACTAGAATGTCTGTCAAGACAAGATGTACTGCGCTATGCTGACCCCATGTCCATGAGGAAACGCATTCCCGAATGGAGAAGAACTGGAAGGAGGAGGATTTCTAGCACTAAACTTGTAATAAGTAATTACTTTGTTGTTTTTTTTTATGGATGGTTGTTTATAATTTGTACCTGGCAACTATGCTCTGAATCCAAAAGAGGAGTTTTGGTGGGAATGCGAAAATGTGCTGATGTTGATTTTGTGTTATTTTCTAAAACCTATGTTTCTTCGAGTGTTAATGTGTAATAATGGTGGATTATTAACCATTAAGTGTTCGTAAACGTGCATGAGTGAAAGGCAAATAGTACAAAGGCGAAAAACGTGTATTTTCGTATTCTATCTAAAACTCCATAGAGATTCAGTAAAGTATCCACCGCTTTACTGAAGCGTCACTTCGACTAGAAAATTGTTTCTAATATTGCGACTTAAGGACTATGTATCCAGGTCAAGAAATAAATTATAAAAAAAAAATATGTCAAAAAGAAGAGTGAAGACAGGGAAGACAGGACTTACAAAAATTAGAGTTGTAAAAGTAACGAGAAATCGAGTACTCGTATGTATTCGTTACTGCAATCATCAGCACTCGTTACTTTTCTCGTTACTTTTGATACAATCGAGTACTAGCATGATACATCGCATCGAGTCCTGTTGGTTGGTATCATTGTATTCATTGGTATAATTTCGTTCGTATTAAGTACTGTCGTAAAAAAACCGTATTTATAAGTACTCTCGTCTTGTTATATATATTTATTATTTACATTGTATAATGTTAGAACTATTATCGTCTTGTTATGCATTTAGTATACTAGAATGACAATATTGGCACAAAGTAACACCAAACAAAATCCTTAATAAAATAATAATATCAGAAATTTGAAAAAAACAGTAGGTATTTTATGGAAAGCAATCCCTGGATCATAATATTATATAAAAATTTGTTTTAAGAAAAAGCGGGAACCGACTAACGAAAATGACGTGAAATATGAAATATTATCACCAATTTTTTCACCCTTAGAAATGGTATTCTTTCATAAAATTTATGGAACCCTACTCATGAAAAAAATAATAATTCAAAACGGTTGACAAATGGCAGTGATAAAGAGTAACAACACCACAAAAAAAATACAGGCGAATTGAGAACCCTTCTGCTCCATGTTTTGAAGTTGGATAAAAATATGAACAATACGAAGCCACGATACTTATTTCTCACTCGCATTCATTCGATCGCTGGACAAACCGTTTCAGTTCACGCATCATGCGTTGTTTTCGTACGGATAACGAATCAAACTGACATGATACGAAACATACCGTAGTAACGAATTGAATTTGTAAGTAACGATTCGTTACTTCGAATCTGGCGATGTACTCGTTACTCAGTAACGAATACATACGATTTCTTACAGCTCTAACAAAAATTCCTTATGTGATTTGTTTTTTGTTATTGTATTTACAAAATTGTGTTTTTGGAATAAGTTAGTTAAATGGAAGTTTTTATAAACATTTGAAAATATGTCTTGGAAGAATATGATGCCGGACGGTGAGCGATACACGTACGATTACTTTTTTCTAGATTACGTTTGTAGATTGTGTTGGGGCGCCGATGGCGTAACCGAAATAACATCTTTTAACCCTAAGTCGATCGAAAACGATGTTACAATTGCTGAAAAAATACAAGAATGTGTGGGAATCGATGTGACCACCCTTAACTACCCGAAAAAAGTATGTTCAAAGTGTTTGAACGAAATTGAATTATTCACAGAATTCAAAAGATTTTGCCAAGAAACTGACAGAAAACTTCAAGTTATAATCCAAAAAGGTTTTGCACAACAAAAAATTCAATCACCCAAAGTAGACAGAGACGAAACATTACATGAACCAATTATTTTGAAAGAAGAAAGTGATGTCGAATTTTCTAATTTTGATCATGACGATTCAATCGACGACCTATTTGATGATTTACCGTTGTCATGTAAAATTGGCGGGAGCATTGAAGATAGGCCTGAAAGAAAAGAAAGAAAAAAGCGATCATCAACATACTGCAATTACTGCCATTCAAATTTAGATTCTATTCAAAAACTTGCCGAACATAATTTAGAATGCCATGGCATTGAAAAAAATGGCCTGTACAAGTGTTTTGGATGTGAAAAAAGGTTTAAAAGCATGAAGAAAAGGCATAGACATGAAGCTAGTACATGTAAAGAACTAAAATGTGGCTACAAATGTAATATTTGCGATAGATTTCTACCTAAGCGTAGAGTTTATGAACACCATATGAGGGCACACAGAGAGAATAAAATAATAGCATTGCCAGATGATATATACAAATGTAATAAATGCATGACATCATTCGAAAGTACTGAATGTTTGAGGGAACATATGCTTACCCATTATCAGAGAGAAAAGAAAACTTATGTTTGTGATGTAAGTGAAATATTATTCAGTAACAACATTTAAAATATAAAATCAGTTTTACCAGAGCTACAATGCCACAGACAGAGACACCAATACACACATTAAACTTATAACGCGGTCCCTCTGTTTGCATCAGTGTTTAAAAATATGTTTTATTTATAATTTCCAGATCTGCGGAAGAGTGTTCACTCGTCGTGACTATCTCTACAAACACAAACTAATACACGAAGGTAGTAAGCTGCAGAAATGTCCTCACTGCGATTACAGAGCGATCCAGAGATCTTCCCTCACTGTCCATATCAGGTAAAATAGATGTACTTATAACAAGTAAAATTGCTATAAATGCGACAAACCGACTTCAGTGACAAACTACTGAACCAATTTCGATGAAATGTCAATGGGATTGTTATGTACCCAAGTAAGGGTACATAGAAAACAAACAGTCTGGACTGGTCAACTTAACTAGTGAGATTGTGCTCCCGGATTTCCAGGATTACGTGAGTTATATAATAGTGAGTTATATAATCTAAAAGTATAGCCTTTCAAACAAAAAATATTTTTCCAAAGCGGTTTAAAAATGATGGAGGTATGAGATAACAAACATTAAAAAAATACAACCATATTGAAAACCTCTTCCGTTTTTGAAACTTGAAAAAACTGCCTTAGTGGATTTTTCCAGGAAACAACCTACATCACTCTTCAACCTATCTTTATGTTAAAAATCGCTGAATGAGAGAATGACAAACAGGCACATACACTTTCGCATTTATTAGGGATTTTAGATGCAATGTTATACACAAAGCCTCCTCTCTATGTATACTGAATGATTGCAGGAAGCACACAGGGGAACGTCCTTATGCTTGCGATCTGTGTTCACATCGCTGCATCACTAGTTCCAACCTTCGCGAGCATCGAAAGCGGCACTTTGGCATTAAAGCTTTTCAGGTAAATGATAAACAATAGTACCTAGCCAGTAAGATGGCAGCTTTATTGCAGGTCCATAGACAAAAGCCCATTGGGCTTTTTTATCTATGGGTTGGTCTGAGTATGCACACTTTCCGCCAGTCTTAATTTTTATGCACCCCTGATGGACCTACAATTCCCTTCATTTTTATTTCCAGTGTCAGCTTTGCGATAAAAAATTTGGCTACAAAATAAGCCTAGAAGAACACATGTCTGCAGTGCACGAGCGATCAGAGGCACATACTTGTGCCCAATGCGGTTCCACCTATTCCCGCTTTAGAGGGTTGAGACGCCATCTTTTGGCCAAACACGGAAAGAAAGTTAAGAAAATGAAAGATGATCTGGTAGAAGTTCAAAATGTTCCAAAGGATGGATCGAAGGTAGCGGTGTTTGAATTAGGCGGGGAAAATGTTGCCGCTCTTCAAACTAAAGATGGCGCTGATTTTATGGTGTAGACTTTTGGTACTAGCGTAGCAGGAATAGCGATAATATTTACTATTATTTAAAGTAATCAAACATAATCTAATCAATTAAAGAATATAGCTATTTTTACGAAAAAAGCAACCAACAAGAGTGTATTGAAATTGTTGTGTTTGAATTGCAATGTTAGCCCGGAAGGGGCGGTTGGGGCAATGGTTGTCTACAGTTGTAAGAACCTCCCTTTGGAATACGTCATTCCAAATTTCCATACAAAACAATAAATTCACATCAAACGTGCGCGGTATTTTCTGGAAAGTCTCTTTTAATCAACATTCAATACATTAGTTCAAGTGAGTCAACTGATCTAGTGCTGCTGGAAAATTCTGTAGTTGAATTTTGACGGAAACTTGAAATGCAATGAAAAACTGCGAATTTCAAAATGTCGAAAACAAATGTTGTTTTTTAGGAGTAGATGGCCCCCCTTTCAGGATAATATACCAATCCAAACTCGGGCAGTATATTATAGATGGCGCTGAATTAAAGAAATCCCTATAGGTAGTGTTATTTTCGATCTCATTATTAGTTAAGATTCTGCTCTGTCACAAGTAGATATTATTATGTACATACTGAAATACATATGTACATACTACATATTGAAAAAGTATTGTAAAGGAACGTTTTATGGAATTGTAATTTTATTTAACTCTAATTTAGATTGTAATTTGAAAGTACATAAATGTATTTTCTTTACAGTTTATGTGAATTATATTTAAAACTTATTATGTTATTTAATAAAATAAAAAACAAGCTTAAAAAAATTACACAAGTTATTGCTCCAATTTAAATAATTTTCTCAAAATACACTCTTTTTGAAGTGCCACATCTTTTCAATAGTATATTGTACAATGCCGGTAACAACAAGCGAACGAGAGCGAAGGTAAAATTGGGATGTTGACTGATTTTAGGAAAGTGTTTAAAACGATGCGAATTGGCCTAATATAACCCAAAATATTTAAAATTACTTTTTGAATACAGCTAATACTTTAATTTTCATGTATTTTATATGCCATTTCAAGTTTCGCTCCAAAACGCCAATACTGCTACTGCTGGTCACGTGGTCGATGGGCGTCACGATTCCTGGCACAGATAACTATATTCACAGAAATCACTCTAAAATACTAGGCAGAAAGAGCAATATACTCATTCCTCAGAGCAAAAATAGGTAGAGCGCGTGTTACCAAGTGGGAACAGTATGCACGGGTGAGAACATCGCACTGTTCCTACCGCAAGCGTTAATAGTCATACGCTCACTAGCGGTGTGAGCGCACGTTGCGAGATCCTGGCGAGCATTTGATTATTTAACTGCTAAAAATGGTAAAATGTGCAATAAAAACCTGTAAAACCGATACTCGGAAACACACTAAACAGAAATCTAGCATCACATTTCGCCGGTAAACCATTTTTTAATACTTTTAAGTAAATTAGAAGTCACGCTTCGCGGGGTGGAAGGAGACGCGGGACGCAAGGCTACATGCACCGCCCGCACCGCCCCGCAACCCCTCTTGGATTGCCAACTGGGACAGTGATGTGACGCGTTCGGCGCTTGAGTCGATACGGCGAGAAATAGTTTATAATACACCGGCGCGCTATGTGCGCTTGCGACAATTACTTTTCTTTAATACTTTAATTACTTTGTAAATGATTAGAGGCGGTGAGTGTGAAAGCGTTAAGTATAGCGTTTATAATATAAGTAAATAATTCAAAAATAAATAAGATATAAGTATCATATAATCCTGTTTTTATTTCTTTGTTTCTTTTAGTTTTTATCCTTTACATAAAGAGCGGGGAAATATAAAAATAAAAACGCAATTTGACTCAATTACAATAACGTAAATAACATAAATACGATATAAAAAACCATGTCATTTGAAAATAATTGTATTGTAAATTAAAACTACAATATATAAAATTATAACAATATCAATTCATAGGTCATTAGGATTATATGCGAGACCTATAAATTCGTACCTTAAAATAAATAAGCAGATAATAATGTTTACTTATCAAAAACTCACCCATACATACTTCACATTATACATTAATTATACAACATAATATAACAATAGGTCCCGTGCCGTTCAGCTGCTTTTATCGACAACTACGCTTGCAGCGCTCAATTGCCCATCCCTATCAGTCACTTACCTATCAATATAACTAGCTATAGTTCACTTGCCTACGCTGCGCATTAGGCGACCGGAGCGATGTTCGTACTCTACCTATTTTTGCTCTGAGACTCATTCCGATTGAAATAGTGACGTCACGCGCGTTTTATGTCACGTGACTTCGGAGTGATGTGATTACATTTTGATTATTATTAAAGTTATATTCCTTAAAAATATTTTGTTTTATAGGATTTCTTTCACAAAAACTACCGTGTCGCGGCAAAATTATATTTTTATTTTAATACAGTTAACATCCCAATTCTGCACGTTTTAATTATAATTTATCTTCGATTTACTGACTGCAGCCGTGGTCCTAGGTAAGAATAGTAACAACTAACACCTCATCTCTTCCCGTATTCAGCAACATTGTCCTTGGTCAACTAATCGTAATCTGCGGCTTTACCGGCTAACAATCTCTTGTTCGTTTTCGACTCTAACCCGATTAAGACCAGAATTGTCTAGAATGTGTACGTGAACTAATTAGTATGTGTAGTAGCTTTAGGATCAGGCTTCGGTACTCGCAACATTCAATAAGTTAGTAGCTCGTTGATAAAAAAAAATTGCATCAAATCTTTCTTATTTCCTGTTTGCATCAAATCATTGTGTGACCATCGGGGCGAGTACGGATCTTTTCGATAAAAAAAAATTCGATAAAATTGACAGTTAAAATCGATAAAGTGGGTTTTATCGATTATAACTGTCAATTTTATCGAAAAGATCCGTACTCACGCCGCATTTCTGGAAAGATTTGCCAACAATAAGAAACATAAATCTGCATATAACAAAAAATAGTATTTTTATAGGCATATTTTACCTACTTGACATTGGCGAAATTGTGGCTAACATTCACAGAAGCCAGGAAATAAAGAAAGAAGAAGTAGGCATATTTTATGTTTCAAATCTAACCTGACACTGGCAAAAAAACGTCAAGCAGCGCTTAAATCTAATTAGTCTGTGGTCATTCCTACATATTACTGATCTGTGGGCGTAATCTGAAGGAGAAATCCGAAATCGTGTTGTTTATTATTTTATTCCAAAAAAATATAAAACAAGAATTGAGAAATTGTGTATTTTTACGTCTTAAAAGTATTTAGTGGGAAAAAAGTAGATCGGTTTCGTTAGGCTTAGGCCTCAAGCCCTTCTGTCTGCATAATATGGTGTATCAAAAAGGTTTTTCAGCCTTACTCTAGACTAGAGAGTTATTTTACCAATTCAACTTATGCTTATATGGTTCTAAATACCGTAGTAATATGTTTATTATACTAGAAATTTAACGTTTAATGATGTCTTGGAAAAATACAGTCTTAGATAGTGAACGATTTAACTACAGCTACTTTAGTCTTGAATGTGTGTGTAGATTATGTTGGGGTACCGAAGGAGTTGTTGAATTAACAAGTTATAGCCCCAAATCCGTTGAAAAAGATGCTACTATTGCTGAAAAATTACTGGAATGTGTAGGCATAGATGTGAATGCACATACACAGCCAAACAAAATATGCATAAGTTGTTTGGAGGAACTAGAAATCTTTACTGAATTCAAAAAGTTTTGTAAAGACAGTGACAGAAAACTACATGATATTCTCCAACAAGACTCCTCACGAAACTCGTTACACTCCTTCAAAGTGGAGATAGAAGACAGTTTTATTGAGCCTACAATTTTAGAGGAAGAAATTAATTATGAACTTAAATTACTGAAACAAGAAGGAAAGTTAGATCAGCTGATTTTAAAAAGTGAGCTTGTTGATGAAGTTTTGGATTACGAACTAAATGATTCTGACCTACTTACTGATGACTTGCTCATACACAATGACACACCTTATGAAATAGGCGGGAAAGTTGAAGAAAGCAGTATAAAAAGAAATAAAGTATTGAATTTGAAAAAAAGGAAACAATTTCAGATACCAATATACTGTTTTATCTGTCATATTAAATTTGATTCTAATGTGGAATTCGCAGAGCACAATTTAGAATGTCACGGCAAAGACAAGAATGAATTTTACAAGTGCTACGGATGCGAAAAAAGATATAGAAGTGCATATGTAAGACTTAACCATGAAGTTGAAGCATGTGAAGCGTTAAATAAAGGTTATCAATGTAAAATTTGTCATAGATATTTATTGAAACGTAAGACGTTGCTGTTACACATGAGAGCTCACAGAGAGAATAAAACTGTTACTTTTGACAACTTCATAAAGTGCAAGCACTGTTCGGAGCTCTTTGAAACTTTGGAAGGACTTAGACAACATAATAGTACTCATAAAAAAAATGCAGGATTTATTTGTGAGGTGAGTGGTTTTTTTTTACGTCATATAGGATGGTAATGTACACAGTGTCAATATTCAAACACAATGTTGTACTGGGTACTTATATAGAAAGTTATGAAGTAATTATAAATCCATCTCAATTAAAAGTATGAATACTGTTACAAAAAGTAAGTACAATACAGGACAATAAGTACATTGTAACACTCAATGACACAACATAGCCCTCTTTGTGGAGAGTATTCAAAACTGCAGTTGGTAAAAATTTTGTACGATGAATATATTGTTGCTGTAGAATGATAACCTAGTATGCCAGCCATCCAAACTACAGGAAACGAAAAAAATGCTTAATTTCATCAGTGTTTAAGTGGGCTTAGCATTCCCCATCTTGGGCCACAACGCCTCTTAAGATCAGACAAGACCAAAAAACACTTGCACGATTTCCACAGGTGTGCGGACGAGTGTTCAAAAGTAGAGGCAATCTGAACATTCACAAAGTGGTCCACACTGGCCAGAGATTGTATAAGTGCCCACACTGTGATCACACATCTGCGCAGGCATCTTCACTTTCCGTTCATATCAGGTAAGCAGAACTCTGACAGGCAAGCAGAATACTCGCAGCTCTTCTTCTTCTTTCTTTATTTTCTGGCTTCTGTGGAATGTTAGCCACAATTTCGGCATACTCGCACTTCTTAGTGCGATATTACACTCCTCTAAGATTTTTGACACTGTAATGTCAACATTAAGCTGAATCAAATTTCTTTGACAGATGCCCTTTGCACTCGTCCAAGATTTTTTAGCATATTTTGCATAGTTTGTGATAATGGAGCAATTTCAACCTTAAGTGCTGCAAATGTCGTTGTCATTGTCTTTGTTCAAATATCGGTGTTCCTAGGTGATTGAGGAAGTCATCCACTTTAATCAATGCACATCGGACACTCATTCCACATTAGAGTTTAAATTTGTATGTTATTCCTAAAGGGGCTCAATGTACTCCTTGAGGTCAACAATATTTGTTTTACGAGTTTTTGAAATTCAGAATTCTTCTTTGTAGAAAAGGCATTTACAGTTTAAGTCAAAATTCTGCTACAGACCTTACGGGCAGTCCTAGATCACCTGAGACACTTGAACTATGTTGAACTTTGTTAAAAGATGATGTTGATTAGAAGAAACTTAGAAACCATTTAGAAAACTTCACGTTTGAAGTGAATTTAATTTTTTGTATGGAAATGTGTCGACGGCTCCGTAGCTAAGTTGGTAGTAACCGTGCCTGCAAAGCGAGGGGTCCCGGGTTCGATTCCCGGCCGGGGCAGATTTTGTGTAAGCGTAAAGTTTGTTCTCGGGTCTTGGATGTTTGTGATGTGTATCTGTGTATGTCCATGCCACCTGCGACACAGGGAATCCTAGTGCGGGGGTATGAGTGTAAGCGTTAAAAAAAAGTAATAATTTTCATTTGCAACAATCATGGTCCTCATCACTGTATAAGACGCGAGTGAAGCCGCGAGCGGAAGCCAATATTTTATTTATTATTCCAGAATTCACACCGGGGTACGCCCATACGCTTGTGACATGTGCCCCCAACGGTGCCACACCAGTTCCAATCTGAAGAAACATAAGAAGTGTCACTTAGGTATAAAGGACTATAAGGTATGATCAAACATTGTTAGTGATGACCTACTACCAAATAGGGATATTGCATGAAATACAAAATACATAATTTCTATCGATATACAGTTTTAAGAAGATCACATTAACACAGTAAAAATGAAATTCACAAAAAATATATAATTTCCACATTGACACTGCACCGAAAAGTTTCCCAAATTCAAATTTTATTTTTATCATCCATTTTTATTTAAATGATACCGTCAGAATCTTTACATTTCAATGAATAAAAAATGTATGACAACTATGTACTCAAACAGAGTTTATTTACGGACAAACGAACAAAATGCATGTTTTTAGCACAGCTTTACGGCCCGCGTTGAACAAATGACGTCAGATGTAATGTCAAATTTGTATGGGGCGTTTTAGCGCTCAGTAGATACGCCCGACTTTGACTCTCATTTTGTATGTTTCTAGCGTTCTATTTCCAGTTTTTTCGATATAGTAATTTGATTCTCCTAAGAAAACGGTTTATGAACCGGCGTTATGCTTACCATTAGGCAAACGACCAGCTCGTCTCGTTATCAAATAGCATAAAAAAAATGCAATTAAAATCTAATCTTTTCAATTCCAGTGCAAAGTTTGCGGTAAACAATTCGGAGACAATTACGGCTTGAAAGAGCACATGGCAGCGGTGCACGAGAGGTCCAAAATCCACGCTTGTTCCATCTGCGATTCTAAATACTACCGCTTCAGGACCTTGAGGGAACATCTGCTGGTTAAACACGGACAAAAGGTCAAAAAAGTCAAAGATGGCGTCGTGCCAGTCGCCACTGGCATAAGTTATAAGCGGAAGAAGAAAGAAGTGAGAACAAATGAATAGTTTTATAGTCAAACTTGCCCTGTGTGTTCTCACAAGTATTGCGCATTTTCCGGTATAAAAATTAACCTATATGTATCAAATTGTATTCCAAAAAAAATCACGTCGTTGCTGCGTGAAAGAAGGACGAACCAACAAACTTTAACTATAGCTTCTGCCCGCGGTTTCACCCGCGTTCCCACAGGAACCGTGCATTTTTCCGGAATAAAAAGTAGCCTACGTTACTCTCCGGTCCATAAACTATATCTATGGCGAAAATCACGTCGATCCGTTAAAGAAGAACAAATGTATAACCACGCTTTCGCGTTTATCGTAATGATAATACGGATATGGCTATTATTAGGGAGTCTGCTTGGGCGCCTTGCTAGCTACCACCGGACATGAAAAATGATGTCGCCAAGTACCTACTTATTAGTGTGTTTCAGCAGTTGTGCTGCAGCACAGCTGTTAATACAAAAGCAAAGTTATATAACTAACAAAGACGTTTTACCTAAAAATAAAACGTTTATTACATTTTTTATTATTTTTATACTTACCTTATTTGAAAACCTTATTAAACATGAGATAAGCGACATTCGTTTCCGATTCGCGAGTGCTTTCGTCCGTCCGTTCATTTATTTCGTACTTTTTTTTTCCGCCGTCTGACGTCACGTCCTACCGCCATCATGGTAGTCGAATTGGTTATGTTCAGTTCGATTTTCCTTCATTAGGCTCATGTTTTGCCTCCGGGGGCCTGTTTCATAAAAAATATTAGTCTAATATTATGAGTATTAGCCTCATATTTTATATGAAAAAAGAAAAAAAAAGCTCATAATATTAGACTAATATTTTTTATGAAACAGGCCCCAGGCAGGTATTAAAAGTGTAAGCTTTTCAAATAAGGTAAGTATTTAATAAACGTTTTATTTTTAGGTAAAACGTCTCTATTAAATAGCTTGACCGTTATTTGAAAACCTTTTAAACATGAGATGTGTTTGTTATCGCCTGGTGGCAGTAGGACGCTAATGTGTGCTGATAAATGGAATTATGGTAAGTATAGGTCACTGTTAAGTCACTGATACCTAAATTTGGTAACTACTTTTCAGCATCTATGGTTAATTAATCTGCAATGTCTGCTTAATAAGCTAAAATTAAATAGCTAAATCACCTAGTAATGTGATGAGATTGTAGTTCAACTACCTTTATTCGAATGTAAAATTTAAATAAAATTGCAAATTTTTACAACAATTCTAAGTTTGTTTTATTTCCCAAGACTTGATAATGTAGAAACGTAACGATCTGTATAATGCAATCTAATGTAAGAAAATAAAGTATTTTGAATCAATGCGTTATTAAAAAATAGTATGATTACAAAGGTAACATAGTAAGGAATATGCATACGAATCTAACAGTGAGTAGGTATTCATATTCATATATTTATTTCAAATTGGAACATTTACGTACACTTATGTATTGTCAACACAAATTCTACATAATACAATTATTGTAAAGTATATAGTTGTTTAAAAATAATAAGATTATTAAAAATACATATTACCAAAATGTCAAAAAAAAGTCAGATTTTTTTTTATAAAATACAAAATTATACATCTCATAATGCATTGTTAATATTAATATCCTGCCAGAAACATTAAAAATCATCTTGATTGTGAAGAATACACTCAATCTGTGATAGGGACAAAAAGGTCCTTTATAAAAGAAGACTTGTTTTGAATGTTTTTTTTTTTTTTTTTTTTTTGTCCTCTTTTCGAGAACTTGGCGTAGCACGTCTTGTGCATTTGCCAGCGTCATGTCTTCGATGTTCGTAACATCTTTTCATTTTCTATTTGCTTTTCTATGATGTTACGGTTAACTTTTATAAAACGGGGAAACCATAGGAGTCAATAAATTGGGGATATCAAGGATTTGGTGTCACTTCCTTACAATAATATTTCTTAAATGTTTTGGCAGAAAGCCGGTTTCCTCTAGCCAGGATTTCATCGAGTGGACAGTTTTCTAGCCAACTTTTAGATGCCACTGCCGAGCGGAAACTTCCTGGAGTAGCTTGGACTCCAACATCTCGTAGTAGCTTCTTGATCCAGCCCGCTATAATTGTGCGTGTAGCCGCCTTTGGTTTCGTACTATTAGTAGATAGGAATAAATTGTTACTTTTGGCGCAATCGCGTCGCACTTTTGATAGCTCGATAAGGTGTTTTCCCCAGTGTGTTATCTAATGCTTGGATTTCCTTATTTTGGTTCAGCCTCCATCCGGATTGTTGATGTTGTGGTGTGTCGGTCTTCGAACCGTATTTTGGCCAGAGAGTTATGTAAGTATTCATCTGAAATGGTACATGAAGCTGAATCTATGCACAGGAGTGTCAAGTCGTGTATCTACCCGTCTCCCTGATAGTAGGAACAATAAAGCAGCAGTTATCTGAGAGGTTTCGAAAAAGCTTTCTGTTTTAGGGTTTATAGTGAGAAAGTACATCTATATCCCATATAGGGGGTTTAGTTTTTAGCTTAGTTTTGCTCGCAGTTATAGAAATAGCTTTAATTATTTGTTTAACAAGAAAATTGGCACTCAAGTTGTTACTACGACTTGGATCACAGAAAGTAGAAACGACAGATTTGTAGACTAGTTTTGTGGCTAGAGATAGACCTTCTTTTAGATGTAAGTCACTCAAAAACTTTGTCAGGACCCGACGGTCTCTGAGGGTCAACGCTTGCCGACTTTGCCCATGAAACCCAGTGCTTCCAGGCTGGCTTGTACGTTTTATTGTAGAAGATCGCCAGCTACTTGTCAAAAGAGATTTTTGCTCTTGTGACCAGTCTGTCAAGAATTCATTCCACCCACACATCTCCATATCTCGAGAGTCATTTGAGACGCCTGAGGTGGAGGTAGTCCGGTTGTCATGTCTACTACGACCTGGCGTGGGTTTTTCACCGTGGTGATAGAGCTCGGTTTTTTAAATCTGGTCTCCAATATACTTGTTTCCAACGTGGGACTACGATCAGATACACCCCTTGAGCGCTGTTGAGGTGGTGTAGTACTCGAGGTATCAAAAACGGTGGTGGAAAACCCACGCTAGATCGAAATGCCAACGGTTCGCTAGTGCGTCGTACATACTAGCCTGATCGTCGTTCCTGTCGAGCGTGCAATACGTCGGTACTACTTGGGCTTGTTTGGACGCAAAGAGGTCGATCGTTGGAGTGCCCCTCTTCTTGAATACAATCTTTGTGATTGTTGGTAGAAGGTGCCATTCTGGGAGACGTCTGTGTCGAGATATATGGTCCGCTTCGCAGTTGTATGTCCTTGGGATGTGGTACATTGACATATGAATGTTGTGGGTCTGGAGGACCTGAAATATTTTTAATGTTAGGTTAATTAAGGCCTTGGATTTTGTCCCCCCCCTCGTTTCGTATGTAAGAAACCACTGTTTTGTTGTCGCACTGGATCAACAATGTTTTGGAGCTTAGGACATGATAATGGTCTCTCAAGACAAACAATATCGCCAACATTTCTTTCTGATTGCAGTGTAAGTTTTGATGGTGATCTAGCCAAGTCCCTGATAGGGTCTTGTTGTCTAATGTGGCTCCCCAACCCAGGTCGCTTGCGTCTGTAGTAAGGTAATGAGACGGAAGTGGTACCTATGTGTATCGGAGATGTGTCCTTGCAATGTTCTATCCACCACGTCAGTTCTCGAATAACATCTACATTCAGAAAGAAAGGAGGCTTGGCCGTTAGTGCAAAGTTCGCAAGCCTCTGCAGATGACGGTAGTTTAATCGACCTCTTGGGGTAGCAAAGCTTGCACAGTTGAGAACGCCGACAATTGTTTGCAGTTTTTTTAGGGTAGTTTTCACTTCACTGATAATTTTCGATGCAAGGAGTTGAATTTTGACAACTAACCTTTTGGGGAGGTGTTTCGCGTTTTTCCATGGATCCCATTCCGAGGAATTCGAGGCACTTTTGAGGTTTGAGCACAGACTTGTCTGTGTTTTTATGCCAACCCAAATTTTGTAGTGTCGTTACAGTGAACGTGACATGAAATTTGAAAGAGAAACCATTAAGTACACGTACCTTTGTTATAAGGTTTCAACTTTATAATTTATTAATCCTCGCTTGCTAGAATTACAGTGGCGCAAGTACGGAAGTCGGTTCGATAAATTTGTCGAATCCATAAAATTATAATAAATTGATAAATTTATCGAATGTTGCGAGTACCTACCGAACTCTGATCGTAAAGTATTGTAGTAGCTCTATATTCTATTTGGATTCGACCTAGCTATTCGATAACTTTTGTCGATAGTATCGAGGCTCGATAAATTATATAAAAAGTCGATAAAACCGACTTTATCGATTGGAACTGTCAATTGTATCGAATTTTATCTATCGAAAAGATCCGTACTTGCGCTGCTGTTGAGACAAGGCAACTTCACCAGCCGAGAAACGTGACGCTAATGAAGTAAGAATAAAATCGAACTGAACATAACCAATTCGACTAACATGATGGCGGTAGGATGTGACGTCAGACGGCGGGAACAAAAAAGTACGAAATAGATGAACGGACGAAAGCACTCGCTAAACGAATCGGAAACGGATGTCGCTTATCTCATGTTTAATAAGGTTTTCAAATAACGGTCAAGATCACAGATTGGATTTATAGTCTTTGGTCAAGATATTTAATAAGACAAATAAATAATCTTGTAATATATCTTAATATCTTTTATTTTATTATACTAACTGGCAGGCTGGTAAGCCGAAAGAAATCATCTCAAGACTGTGGAGTCACATCAATTGCTTTCATAGCTTAGTTGGTGAAGGCGTCTGGTCTAGATAACCAGAAGATTCAGTTTCGAATCCGCGCAATTTTTGTGATGTATGTATTTACGTTTACATCCGCTAGGGTCGGAAAACACTTTAAATATTAAATTAAACAAGCTTTTTTGTGTAAAGTTTCTTTGTTTCAATGGCATTTATCAACAGCCTTGTTACGCTCCCACTGCTGGGAAACATTAGATACTAAGTCTCATAAGCCTAGTAATTTCACTGGCCGTTACTCATCTACCCGGAATACAGTAATGCTTGCACATTACTGCTTGGCGGCAGACTTCACGAGCAAAGCCACCCACCCAGAGGGACACTCGCAAAAGAATCATAACACTCAGTAGTCTGTGATCATAACTCAGAGCTACATAGTAAAACAAATAATGCTATGTTAACATTTATGATACTTCCTCAAAGATGTTATCAGAGGGCGACACTTTCTTAGGGTGACAAAAATATCCGTCAAAAATAGGTATCCTCTTGTAATATTTTTCTTAGGGCTTGTACAAGGTCACTACCTCCATCTATTGACGAGTGGCATTACTAATCAAGAAAAAAGTTTTGTATCCAGCTTCAACTTATATAATATAATCCTGACACTGTTAGGGCTAGTTAGAAGACCTAATTTTATATCTCGTTAATCAAATCATCTTTTTTCCACAATGAAAATCATTCTCTGCCTACTGCCGCCCAATTTTGCGTGGTGGAGATTTAGTACAATAGGTAGATACCCGTCAATGGCAATAGTTAGGTACCTAACTAGTTTTTTAATTGTCCTGAAAACACCCCAAGAACGGCGAAGCTGGGATTTACGGATGACTTATCGCTTCAAGCTATAACTCACAAGCAACCTTTGGAGGAGCGGGAACTTTTATATTTATTTATAGGACGATTTTTAAAGGTCTCAGCCCATAAAGAGCTTGAATTGATACAGCCAAAGAGGCTCCATCTACATTTGATCAAAATGAGATAACGTTCTCTCGAAGAAAGGAAAAAGTCGATTTTGAAAATCAATCAAATTATAATAAAACAAGTGTATTTATTTACAAGATCTTTATTTCATCATCACTAGGCCGGTACATATACAATATTTAGAACAAAAAATAAATTTCTCTATAACATTAAAACGAGACGCTACCACATGCATTATTATTTTTACAAAATACATTACTTAAGTAATTTTACAAACATTTAATATTCTAAAAGTATTTTGTTCAAAGGATCTTGCATAAAACGGAACACTGAATGTATCCAGAAATGACGCAACACTTAACGTTGCCACCACAAAACAACACTTAGCACACTGTTTACCTAGACATTTGTCTAAAGATAAACGTCTAAAATGATTAGAAATGTCACAGCCGAATGGAGTTAGACAATGGTTAGACACTACTATTGTGGTTGCTCATATTTAAACACGCGGCTGAAGCATGTTTAGGTGTTAAACACTGTTTAACACAGGTTTAAAGTGTGTTATATATTTGTGGTAAGACCGCCAGTGTTTAAGTTAGGTAAATTTCGTTTATCATTCACTCATTTCGTTCGTTCATTTATTGTGTATTTAGTTCTGTCATTCCCTTTGGATAAGTCCATAGACCCAGAATACTTCATTTATGGATAAGTCTCCCCTATCGCATACCCAGTGAGACTGGATCCAGTAGTGGAATCCAGTGTAGTCTGTGCTGCGGGTGTGCACTTTTATCATTCCTTTTGTCGTTATAATCTGTGAATTCTGTGATTGAGATTGCTCGAGATTGACCAAAAGGCGTGTCGTCAACCACAAACTACTAAGGGATACTACGTTCGTTAACATTTTCAGGGTAAATTATATTTCTGCTTTTGTTAAATAAATAAGTAATATGTTTAGTAAGAAGTAGGTATCTACTTACAAGCGGGTACCGGTTTTTCTTTTCTTATATATACAAATAAATAAAATTGAACTGTCTGTTTGTAATATCAAAATAACAGATTTTTACTAAATGCATATGAAAGTATAGTAGTATACGGTGTCTATAACAAAAGAACCATTTTTAAAAGTATTGTCTGTCTGTCTGTGTGTTCTGGGTAATCTCCGAAACGACTGGACCTATTTTGACGGGACTTTCAGTAGCAGATAGCTGATGTTATAAGGAGTAACTTAGGCTACTTTTATTTTAGAAAAAGAATTAGGGTTCCGCGCAAATAAATAAAACCCACGAAATCCAATATCTCCGCGGGTGTAACCGCGGGCTAACCGCTAGTGATTCATAACTTCATATGGTTCTTAATTTCAAACTGTTCCATATTATAAATACATTTAGAAGTAGATCCTTACATAGGTAAGGAGGTAAAATATAGATTTTAGAAATTCACACATAGAAATTTATTTATCATCTTGTCTTTGTCGACATGAAAAGATGGTACGAGTAGGTACCTATCAGATATATCACTTACATTTCCTACACTCGAATCTACACTATCACAAAGATGTCTACTTACAAATAATTATATGTTACATGATATTGTCAAATAGAGGAACTTCAAACAAGTTTACTTATGAACTAATACAGTTAGCTAATCAACATGTAAACTCTGAAAGTAGATATAAACTAATAAGTAAAGATGAGGTTGTTAATTGATATAAAGACATATTAAACAATTCAATCTTTATGTGGTAACACCATAAAAAAATTTAAGACGCCTGTTTAGCTAGATAGTGTTTAAAGATTTATCTTGCCGTCTACGTCTAAAATGATTAGAAATGTCACAACAGAATGGAGTTAGACAACGGTTAGACACTACTTAAATCACGATTTGTGGTTGCGCACGCGACTAAGGCATATCGTGTTTTTGTGGTAAATAATAATAATAATAATAAACGCTTACACACTCATACCCCCGCACTAGGATTCCCTGTGTCGCAGGTGGCATGGACACACACAGATACACATCTCAAACATCCAAGACTCGAGAACAAACTTTATGCTTATACAAAATCTGCCCCGGCCGGGAATCGAACCCGGCACCCCTCGCTTTGCAGGCAGGGTTACTACCAACTTAGCTACGGAGCCGTTAATCCGTATAAGTTTTAATGAATCCATAGGTTCCCGACTAGAAGCAACGTTTTTCAGGAGCCAGTGGCATCTCCCATTACGTGATACTATGTTTCTTTATAATTGTATAGAATATATTACATATTATATTATGTCGTGAGTGTGACATATGTTTTTTATAGCTATAGTAGTAGTAATTGTTAGTGGTATGACTAACTCTTCTGCGAGTGTCCGTCTGGGTTGTTACCAGCTTTGCTCGTGAAGTCTGCCGCCAAACAGTAATGTGCAAGCATTACTGTGTTCCGGTTTGATGAGCAGAGTAGCCAGTGAAATTACTGGGCTTATGAGACTTTAATACATAATGTCTCAGGGTAATGAGCGTACTGCAGTGCCGCGCAGACCTTTGTGTTTCAGTTCTGGGTGGCACTACAAAATAAATGCTTGAGAGGGCCGTCTTATATACAGTTAACCTGCGTGCATTGTGTATCTTATAGTAGGTAAGTAGTTCTTCAGCGTGCTGTGGTATTGCAGCTTGAACTGTTCAAAAGTCAAAACAAAATTAACAGAGTAAATGAAAGAACGAATGAATGAAGTATTGATGTGACAGTTTGAGTAAATAAAATAACGAATGAATGAAGTATTGATGTGACAGTTTTTTTTAATTCTAACTCTTCTGCAAAAATTATCAGTTGTCTACTTTCAACAATGCCATCTGCTTCCAGCCGATAGTACAGATGGTTAAATAAATAAAAATAAATCTAGAATGTCACTTCATGCGGCCGGCGAAAAATGAGAAATGGGAAACTACATGTTAGTTTTAAAATATTAGATTAGATAAATAAGTATTTAATTTTATAGATGTAGTATTTATTTATGTATTATATAGCTAGTTAATAAAGGGATTTAATTTTACATGTTGAATTGCTAACTGCATACTAATACTAAACGCTTCAGTGACAAAAACTGATGAACCGTTAAAATAACATACTTAAACGTAATATAAATAAAAAACATCACCATATTGTTCAGCCATTTCTGTCACGGTAAATTGTTCAACAATTTCTATCACTGATGTTTTCGAATTATAATATTATTATAGTCAAATCTATTTTGGCCATTCATGGAAGTTTGACGAACTATTTCAAGTTATATAAGTACCTAGTTTAAGGGGCAGAATCCGGCGCGCCGCTATCTCGCTCGCGCATCTTAGCATTTTTGAAGATAAATAATCACTTAATATAATTATGAAAAATCGCACTCGGTGAAATTGCTGGCATTAACATTACAAAGGTACGGCAAAAGTATCATTTTGATCCGATCAAGTTTTCATATATGAAAATGGGCAAAACATAAAATCCCATTTTTAGGTTTGAAAACCTGAATGGAACAAAATGAAATTTTTGTGTAACCTTTGGAATGTCATTGTCAGCAATTTCACCGAATGCGATTTTTCATAATTATATTAAGTGATTGTTTATCTTCAAAAATGTTGAGATGCGCGAGGGAGATAGCGGCGCGCCGGATTCTGCCCCTTAATGTTCTTTGCCATTTTTACTAGCGCCACCTGTACTGTGCCGGAAATAGAAGTTTATTTAAAAAAAAACTCGGGAAGTAGGTACCCGCCACAAATATCTTAGTACCCGCCTTTTCTATAGCACATCAGAGTTAAGAGCGAGACGTTCGGCTAAGATCGGCTAACTTCGTTTTTCTTCGTTGCTCGTTACCATGACGTCTTTTTGTTTATTTACTCCTACTGCGAACTAAAAGAAAGTAGGTATAATATTCATCTTACACTGCGAAAGAAACTGACTGACAGGTACAGACAAAGATGGCGCTGTGCAAACTTGAATTTAAATCATTTCTGTCGTCCTCGTTGAGAGAAATAAAACACTGAGTAATCACAAAACGGTTAGAGAGAAGAAGACACTCAACACTTGACTTGAATTGGTCAAGTAATCCTACGTTACTCATATCAGACGGTTTCAAAGGGAGAGAGTATTCTGAAATCTGAAACCGTCTGATACTCCCTTGACGCAGCGCAGGTGTCGCTTTAAACGGTTTTCAAGTTACGCTTTATATTTTTTACAACATGATATGTTGACAATTCTCTGCAAACACAGAAAACGATACACGGTTTTACGGGCAAACATGTTCATACATAATTATAATGATCTATCAGCAAAGATCATGCACGCAGCGCAGAAATAGGTGTAAAAACGTCAATTTACGAAGGCAATTATACAAAATTAAGAAATTATTCAACAATGAAATAAGTAGGTACATACCTACGTAGATTTTTTTTTCTAGGTTAATTAAATTTTAAGTAACTGTATTTTGAATTAAAAGCGTAATAAGCAAATATATTAATACCCCTTCAAAAACAACTACTTAAGTATATGAAAATAATATGGGAACTATTTAAAAAAATATTTTTTATGACTTTCAATACCTATTGTATATTTATAAAATATGTTCTTATTGTAGAATTTTATTTTTTTATGTACACAGTACACACCGAAAACAATAATAATTATTATTATGACTGTGTTGTCTAATTTTATTTTAATAAAAATATACTGTCTGGATTTTTTATTCTTGAATAAGTTATAAATAAATGGCAGTGTCAGATGGAATTAATGATTTTGAAAAAAGTTTAAATACATTTTCCGAATTACACATAAACAACGTAGATATCAGTAGGATTAATAATTACAATTATGAAGCAACAGTTTGTCATTTAGACCATTACTCTATTGTTTTTTAAAGTATTCTAAATCAGCCTATGGCTCAAAAACTGGAATTAATCCGGACTGGTCGCAAATAAAACTATAAAAATTAAATTTTTCCCGCCTTTTTTTCCACAGACAACATGCCATCCGGCCAGTTTTTTTTTCAATCGCTTATGCGAGCTAATACGTTCCAATTATAGACGTCATAAAACAACCATTCAGCTAAAGAAGTCTAGTAAGGTAAGTTATCCCTAAGAAAAGCTTGCTTCATGTAACCGCGGCGTAAGCATTTGCCCCACCATGACCTTTTAGTGCACATCTTCACCGGTTTCAGGATGAAGCATTTTGTTTGGACGATGTTGAAGAACAGTTTCCCGACCATGTTTGAAACTGACGTGTCTGCTAACTTCAAGCAAGCGCGGAATCTGAAAGGCGAAAATGTTGTATGTTAGAAAAATAAAGTAGTGACATGGTCTCATAAAACTTAACAGTTTAGCTATTGAGTCCTAGTTATTGAACTGAAAATGCTTATTTTTTACTTCATGGACAGAGAAAAGAAGATCGTTTGTCTGATGGTAAGCATAGGCCTTCCCATAATAATTGAAGTGCCAACCAGAATATTGGAAATACAAAGGCTTTTGTGCAGTGCACTTGTTAGTCTGAAAAAATGTCTTTAGGTCTTTAAGACTGGCAAAAAACATATATCAGACGTGAAGACAGAAAGAATGGTGTCTATTCGAAAGAAACGGTTGCTTATATTTATGGTATTGACGACATCTAACATACGTACAAATAAATAAAATTGAAGTGCCTGTTTGTAATATCAAACTAACAGCTTTTTAAGATGCATGAACGTATAGTATATACGGTAAGGTAAAACAGGAAAATATTTTTTAAAAATTTATGTCTGTCTATCTGTTTGTGCCGTGTAATCTCCAAAACGGCTGGACCGATTTTGACGGAACACTCACTGGCAGATAGCTGATGTTACAATGAGTAACTTAGGCAACGTAGACGAAGTCGCGGGGCACAGCTAGTAGGTAATAAAGGTTCTTATTGTTTTAAAGTATATATTAGTTAGCTTTCACAAAGCATTACAAACATTCAATATAAGTAGACAGAGGCAAGTTGTAAGCTGGTTATTAAAATGCCGGAAGTCTTGGGCTATATTAATGGCGTCCATCCGTGGTAATAATTTTACCCCTATAAAACCAGGGTTGTAACATTGCAATAGCTACGACACTCTTACGTATGACTATGGAACTCAGAACGCAAAAATGAATCCGACAATAATGTGTTAAAATTGGTAACTGATTTAGTCGTCCATATTATATCTTACGCATTTACCTACCTGTCAATTTTGTTTTTAAAATTTTGAGACTGCGCCATTTGCACCCACATCGCCGTGTAAGATTAGGCGATAAAAGACAGGTGTCAAGTGTCAGGTGGTCAAATGCTCTAGTCTTTTAAATTTAAAAAAGAAAATTATTGTCATCCTCCATCTATAGAATGCATTCCGTATCATTTACTATTTTAGACCATTATATAGCGATTTAGACGAGTTGAAAAACATACTGTATACGAGTCTACGAAATATATTTTCGCTGATATACGAGTTGATATACCTACAGGAAGGAAGTGACTAGCAAAATGGTTGTCGACAAGTTATGAGGATTGAAAATAAGTCATTCATAATATCCATACAAAAAAAAATTCACTTCGAAATTGAAGTGCGTGGCATTTCCTGGATTTTTTTTCAAGTCTCTTCTAATCTACATCATCATATAAGAAATTTCAACATAGTTCAAGTGAATGAGTTGATCTAGGGCTGCCTGGAAGTTCTGTAGTAGAATTTAGGCGTAAACTTTAAACGTCTTTTCTACAAACAAAATTCGAATTTCAAAAATTCGTAAAAAACAAATGCTGTTGACCTTCAAGAATTGATTTTATCCCCTTTCGTGATAACATACCAATTCAAACTCAGGCTGTAGGTACCTATAGACGAGTTGCTCCTTAATCTTATACTTACTACTTAAGATCGCCACCATTCGATACTTTTTCTTTTTACTCACCACTTGTGAGTTCTTAACAAACATACCTTTTTGAATAAAGAGCTTCTTACTTCAAAGGTCCGTCTCTAAAATTAAAACGCGGGATCTATCTATATAATTCACTTGTAAACGTCAGTTGCGAGAGCAGTTTTCGCGCCAATTTATAGCGTCTCGTAAAATTGGCGGGAAACGGTGACGCGAGGCAAAGGCAGTTAAAGCAGACAGCCGGACATATTAGAATGTGAATAATATTAGAATATTTTAATGGTCTCATAGGAAAATGCTGACGTGTGCAATGGCTGGCGGCGGCCATTTATTGAAGTCAAATTGCTTTTTTTATTTTACGCATGTACGCAATTTATGGAGCTGACGACAGACAATTATTTGTAGTAGTGTACCATAAATACTTAGGTAACTATCTAATATTTTATTACGATAGAGTTGGGATTTCTATCTAGCTATGTCATTGGTTGATTCGCCATTGTTGTATTACTAAATAAGTTATAAAACGCGAACCTTAGATGTAATATTGACTTACCTACTTCGTGTTTGAAACAGCGTGCGTAGACATATTGTTCAGTGTTTTTAATAAGATGTGTATAATGTAGTTATAATTAGATTTTAGGTGCCCCTATACAGTGTCACGTACCTATGTTATATTTACGACCTCTTTTAGATAACCGTAGAGGTTCTTCAATAAATAAAACATTTCTCCTCAAGTACACAGGCGTATCCTAAACGTATTTGATGGACTATAATATAAAGGAATCTTTTCAAAATAGCCTCTGCCTATTATCGTGGGTGAAAAATATGCCTCAAACATAAATCTAAATTAACCTAATAACAAATGAACGCACAAACATAATATGAAACGGGCATTATTGTTGTCCCGTGGAACGGACCTTTCCACGCCGATAACCAAGAAAATAGTTATCTGTAACCTCTATCTATTAGGGATGGAGAAGCAATCCGGCCGGTTAGCCGGACTAAACTATTCCTGAAGTCACTACATATGTATTCTTATAAAAGGTTTTTGAAATTGTCTAATAATTATTTTAGGTAAACAAAGACGGATGCCAATGACACAAATCACCAACAAATGACACGATTCGTGATATGTACCTGATTCATTGGTTGGCGATCCGCCATTTTTGTTTACACAAATGGTCAAGAGGTCTTGACCGTTTTTGGACATAGATTCGATTATCGTCAAAAACAAAATTTGATATTTTGCTTGCTGACAATATTAAAAGAAACGGCAAATGATGATGCGAATTTACCTGCAGCTACAACTTTAATAATGTTATATAGCGCTGCATCTGTTATGTACTTGGCCTGTGTATTTATGTCTTTGGGAGGTGAGTTAAGGTGTCTTTTTAAGCCTAGACCAGATCTTATGTTAACCTAGTTAATGTTGCTATTAAATAATAAATAAATAAATAAATAAACGCTTACACTCATACCCCCGCACTAGGATTCCCTGTGTCGCAGGTGGCATGGACACACACAGATACACATCACAAACATCCAAGACCCGAGAACAAACTTTATGTTTACACAAAATCTGCCCCGGCCGGGAATCGAACCCGGGACCCCTCGCTTTGCAGGCAGGGTTACTACCAACTTAGCTACCGAGCCGTCAACATTCAGCCGTATTTCAGTGCAACATATAAAATAACTTCGAAAAATGTCGTGTCTCGGTAGTAAAACCCGATACCCTATCTGGCTATCGGCATGACGTTCCGACCAAATCAATATCCACACATCTCTAACCCAAGCGACAAAGAACACCACCCTCCTGCGACGTCATAATTTATGTTTTGTCAGACGCCGTATTTAGCGTCGTAGAAAACATTATTCACACATTATAAATCCGGCGAAACGTACCGATAAAGCGAACGCACCCATAAGAACAAGATGGCGGCGTCTGCTGACAGTTCTTTGACAGCGATTTAGGCGCGAAACTTGCTCGCGAAATGGAGCGAAAGTTTTCCTTTTCTTGAGTACAGACACTTGACTAGATTTAGGTTTTTTACGAAAAGAGACTTGTGATTTTATAGAAGATCGTAAGTTTGTATCGCTTTTCATGGTAAATAACAACATATTTTATAAAAAGCAGTAAGGATGAGTAAGGAGACACAGACATTTAGGTACCTACCTATACAAAATGTCCGTAATTATTTTTGTCCTGGTATATGGTCAAGTCTTGTCTTTACCATAAAAAAAATCAACACATCCTAAACACGTGTTAAGCAGAGTCTAACTTTTAAACATGCCTTATAGTCGCGTTTTTAAATATAAGCAACCACAAAACTTGATTTAACTAGTGTCTAACTCAATACTGTTGTGACATTTCTAATAATTTTACTTGTGAAATTTGTGTTATGGTTTCTATCCTTTAGGTACTGCCTAGATGCACAAAGTGATGCATAAAATCGATCATTGTGTCACTTATCAGTTAAGATAGTAACTGTAGGTAGTCAAAGGCAACTGCTAAAATACTTCTATAAGCTTCAAACAACACTGGAAACTGGAAGTTATCTAAAAGCTGCACAGTGCCAGCGGAAGTCGTGGACACCTGTTTAGTCTATGGTTTCCGCGCCATTAGCCGCCCATTGAACCGCGCGCGCGATTTTCGAATTTCGAACGTCTTCGCACAAAATGGCGGGGATGGCGCGCCGTCAACTTGTGTTAACGGCCAGCTGATAAGCTATGAAGTTTTTTTAAAATATTTATAAATAAATTATAATAAATATTATAAATGCGAAACTGTGTTGGTTTGTCCTTCTTAAACGCAACGGATCATATTATACAGGGTGAGTTGGAAATGATATCCGCAAGGGGGTGATTAGGACAATGGTTTTCAACAAGTTATGAGAATCACCCTTGGAAAATACGTCAGTAAAATTTCCATACAAAAAAATAAATTTACTTCGAACGTGAAGCACGCGGCCAGCAGGCTTTTTCTGGAAGATTCAAAGTCTCTTCTAATCAACATCGTCATTTAACAAAGTTCAACATAGTTCAAGTGAATGAGCTGATCTAGGGCTGCCAGGAAGTTCTGTAGTTTTGAATTTAATTGTAGAATTTTGACGTAAACTTTAAATGCCTTTACTTCAATGAAAATATTCCAAATTTCAAAAACTCACATACATAAATAATTATATTGTTGATCTCCAGGAGTAGATTGATCCTCTTTCTGGAAACATACCAATTTAAACTCAAGCTGTATAGGATCAACAACATTTTTTGCACAGAAATAGTTTATGGGTCGGTTTCCTATAAAAAATAAATACTTAAATAAAATGTCTTTATTTCAGGCATGAAACCCATACAATTTAAAATCCTACCACATATCAATTTACAATTAGGAATAGGCCATATTATTATAAAATAAAATAAAGTCAAGTAAATGAAATAAAAATAAAATAAAAATAATAAATAAAATAAAATTATTATTACTATAATTACTCATGTTATTTTCTCTTGTTTACAAAAATGCTTTTATAAAGTTTCTAACGTTTTACGTACTAACAGATCTCTGGCCATCGAGATACTAAACCTCAAGAGGTGCACTGACATTTGGTTTGCACGAAATAAATTCCACCATTTTTGCCTAGACATAATGCGCTCTGATTGGCTAAGCCACCGCCTCGCGCCGAATCTCCGTGCGCTGATACGCTGAGCCCTGATATTAATTATAGCAAAATCAATACATTATTGTGAGATCGGATAGTACAGTATTTCATCTCTCGGGGTTAGTATCTGAATGTATCTGGCACAGACCGTTAGTCCGCGGGAGGCTATACGAGATCAGAGTAGGTACCTAGGTCGTGATCTGAGTCTAGAGTACTAGAATGTCTAACCAGATAGCCAAACGGGACTTCAAATCTTAATAGCCTTTTTTATACTATGACATAACGAGACGAGCGAGTCATTTGCCTGATGGTATACATAACGCAAGTCGATAACAATTGCAGCGCCAATCAGAACTTTGAAACATAAAGGCCGGCGCGGCACTACAGTGCGCTCGTTACCTTGAGACAAATTAGGTACTTAGGTTTTTTATGCTATTTGGTAACGAGACGAGCTAGTCGTTTGCCTGATAGTAAGCATAACGCCGCGCCGGCCCATAACAATTGCAGTGCCATAAACATATTATATATATATTCCGAAAAATGTACGGTTCCTGTGGGAACGCGGGTGATACCGCAGGCAGAAGCTAGTCATTAATAAAAAATAAATAGCTGTTTTATAATCCAAAATTGTAGCATACCTAGATGTAAACGGGTCGCGCAGCAAATATAAGAAATAAGTTTGCTTGGTATTTATTACCTATTTAAGTATTTTAGCTGCAATTTTAATCCAATATATATAAATTATATATTATTCCAAACTACTTACATAATATATCGTTTTAAGGCTGCAATTCACCAAATGTGAAATAAACTGAAATCAAGTTTACGCGATCAGCGTTTAAATTACCATACCTACTTAGTTTGTGTTCACTGCGCAAATTCTATTAAATTTTGACAGCAGATGTCAAACTGCTTAAAATATCCAAAGTTTACGATATTATATGAACGTCGTTTCATGACAGTAGGGTGTATTTTTATTTATTTATTTATTTGAAACACCAACAGTGCACATATTAAATAATTTCTAGGTTTACATTTAATTATTTAGTTATTTTAATTCACTCGGAATTATATCCGTGTCGGAAACGACTGACTTGATCGTTTGTATTTCGGAACCGCATCCCGTCAGAGAAATTTTCCGTTTAGATCCGACAACTCAGCTGCATAAACACGAATATAATCCCGACAATATTTCTCTGTCGGGATGCGATTCCGAGATACAAACGTTCAGAAACAGTAGCTTCCTACACGGCATCATTCCGAACGAATTAAAATCACCCTGCTAGTTCAATAGTTGAACTTCTTAGTAACCCGAGTTAGCTATGAATACCCGCTAAACTTTTTCGACTAAAACTAAATCTGTAGATAGTGTATTTTTTATTTGTTCTTCGACTAATCCCGTCTAAGAAGTTAACAAGGTAAGCCAAAGTACACGCCAATGCGGGCGGGTTACAAAAATACAGCGGTTTTAGCTGACCGTCCGATTGCTACTAACGAGACGGGGAAATAACCTGGCAAGTGCGGGTTGGAGATAAGCGGCGAAGATTCTGCACATATATTAATAAAAAAGTGGTTTAGTTAAACTTTGCTTTGTCTTTGTTCTTTGACAAATTTAAACAGGGCCCCGATCGCGCTAATTTGAAATGACAGCGTACACTTATGGTTTGGTTGTGGTTTGATACCAACTGTTGTTTAGTTTCGGTTCAGGCGTGTGGAATTCGATATTGCCGTTCATTTGACAGCGTTAACTGTCAGTTGTTGTCGAGAAACGTCTCAACTTTTGGTAAAACTATTAGCGCGATACGAAACGGTCAAAAAGCTGTGATGCGGTCGTGGTTTAGTAGCGGTTTGGTTGATAATTTTTAACGCGATTGCCCTCCTGAATCGAAAGAGACAAAACGTAGTTTAACTATTCAACCGTTTTGTTTAATGAGACGAGCAGGTCGTGTCTCTGATGGTAAGCATAACGCAAGCCCGTAATATTATTGCAAATATCATTGTAGTGCCACTTAGCATTTACCAAATAAATACGTTTGAGTTGTTATGTACTTTTTTGAGAGTATAATATCTCTAAGCCGAATTAAGTTAGGCTCAAATGTCAATATCAGCATTATTTTGTAAAGTGTCACTGTCAATTTATTTTGATATTAACCTAATCGAGTTGGGTGAAATGCATTGGGTAGTATTAATAATGCGCGTTTTAAAAAGAATTTAAAATTTTGCAAGAATTCTCGTTAATAAAACTTTTCTAATTACATAATTAATAAATGTTTGATTTATGTGGCGTGTGGTTGTCCGCTATCAGAAACAAATAAACCCTAATTTAGTAAAAAAAAAATGTAATCGCGTATGTTTGAATTATTTTTTGTGATAGTACTGATATTGAAATATATAGCCATTTCCTCAACTCTTTGAATTGCTCCAAATTAAAAAACTGAAACGCTTCTACATGTAGCACGAAATATTCTGCGAGTGTCCGTCTGAATTGGGACGTGATTTGCTGCACTGAGATAGCTTACGGTCTTACGGACCGAAGAGTAAAATTTCCACGCGGGTAAATACGTGGACAGCTACTGTTGTATAAAATGTTCCGTCAGCAATTTGCGGAACCAAAAAAAAACAAAAAAGGTTAGGTTAGCACTCTGTATTGCGCGCTAATTCTTTTCGGGGTTCAAGGAAAGCTCCTTTAATCCTTCTTTTGTTCTTTGCCCGCATTGATTCGGTATTTGGCGGCAGTCCCACTGTAACTAAGCCACTTATGGCAGCGGGTCTTAGGGAGGGGACCATTTGACTGGTTTTATCGATATCGCGGTTGTTTCTTTTTATGCTCTTTGGTAATGAGACGAGCTGGTCGTTTGTCTGATGGTATGCATAACGTCGGCCCATAACAATTGCAGTGGCACTGAGAACATTGAAACACAAAGGCCTGCGCGGCACTGCAGTGCGCTCGTTACCCTGAAACATTAGGTATTAGTCTCATATAATTTCCACTAGCCCAATAACTTCACTGGCTACTGGCTAGTCTGCTCATCAAACCGAAACACAGTAATGCTTGCACATTACTGCTTGGCGGCAGATTTCACGAGCAAAGCGGTGGTAACAATCAAGACGGACACTCGCAGAAGAGTTAGTCATACCACTAACTAATTTTAACTGGCTTTTAAGTGCAAGTACTGGCCGAGATGAAAATTTCGACCTATATGTTCCTTCTTTTTTAGTAGGTACAATTTACCTAATTTGTAATTTTTTATTTTGGCCGGGAGCTCATAATATTTTCAAAATTTTGTCAGAGCGTTTGATTGATGCGACGCGTAACCAAAATGCTGGTAACTATTTGGCTCAACGGATCAGCATTGCGGTTCAACGTGGCAATGCCGCCAGCATGCTGGGTACGCTTCCTACTGGTAGTGGGCTAGAACATTTGGATTATCTATAGGCCTACTAGGGCTTGTAGATTATCCAACTGTTTTTGTAGCTAGCTAGGTTAGATGTAGTGTTTATTTATGTATTAGCTAGTTAATAACGGCATTTAGCCAGTAAAAAAAAAAAAAAAAAATTTGTACAGACGCTGCAAGAACATGTATACTGTTTCAGATTTACAAATGTAACTAAATGATTTTGCAAAAATAAGTGCACTGAACTACATGTCACAATTAATTGCGTATTCCGTCGTAACTCAGAACATTTACTTTCGCAAAATCATTTGGTTACATACATTTGAAAATCTGAAAGTGTGTATTGTTTGTTTGTTTATTTTAAGTGTATGTTTTTAAATAATAGTTAGAAGTAAATTAAATAACGATGTCGATATCTCGACAGTGGCGCTGGGCGCATCACTAGCTCGGCAGCTTGACCAGAACTTTGCCAAATGAAGCGGGAGAGAGCGCGACTAGCCCGCCGCGGAATCAGTGAAGAGTAGGCTTGATGTTCAGAGAATTGTTTATTTATATTTAATTAAAAATTTTTTTGATCTTCTGGATAACGATACTAGCCGTTAATATTGTTTCCTTGATGGTTTGTTATGCTCAACAGGCTTTCGTTTGACTGAATAGTTAAACTACGGTACGGTATCGTTATGCAGGTCAGATAATTCTCACCTGCGTAAGCATAACATCAGCCCATAACAATAATTGTAGTACCACCCGATTAACTATTTAAGGTCCGACTTTCCAACGACGCCCACGTTCCAATTCTAATCGTTTAATTCTTAAACGGTCGTGTAATTGTTTTTGTTATACGGTCATTTAAATACTATACGATTTTTTACTCTCGACTCGACTTCTATGTGAACTCGGGTACCTATTAAGCTAAGGCCAGATCCACACGTTGACCACAACGTTGGTCCCAATGCTAATCGCCCAACGTGAGGATCTAGAAAATAGCATTAACCCTAACGTGGGCGCGAGCGTTCGCAGTGCTTTGGGACTGACGTAGTGTCCAACGTGTGAAGCCGGTCTAAGATTCAGAGAGCATGGACTTTTGCTTCCATATATCATTACTGTATAGAATTGTAACATATGGAAGCATGAGTCCACGTTTAGATTCGTGTCTGAATCTTAGCCTAAGAGCTACTTAGTTAATAGGTGGCTAAGCGTTACTTAGAGATTTTTATAAGACTGCGTGTATTTACTACTTACTTAATAAAATGTAGTCTCTGTCTTTGCACTACTCTGCGAAACCTGTGGCCGAAGTAAAGTGCATACAAAGACGTTAGGGGCTCGTTAAGCGCGAGTGAGTGAGGCTTAGTGGACGGTCAGCTACATTTGTTTCTCTGTGGTTCGGGGCGGCCATTTCAGCTGGTCAGAAAAAAAAGAAAAACATTGTTCCTTTTTTAAATCTTTTGCACACAACATTTTGCCACTTTTTTGTAATTTGTTTCTTGACCTGCATTAATTGTTACTCTGTGGTTTAGTACCGCGATCACAGCTGCTATTTTTTCTTTTTTAATCATTTCGATCAGTATTTGACAAGCTTTTATTTTAAAATTATTAGTTTCTAACCTACGTTAGAAATTAGAATGTGTAGGTAAAATTTTGTAACTGAATTTTGAACCAGATCCGGTGACACAAATAGGCTGAATTTTGTATTTGCAAACTATAGGTGACAATGCATTATGACGGAGAAAAAGCTTGTAATACCTTAAATTTTTAAATGCAGTCTTACAATAGGCCGTAATGCTTGCATATTAGTGGTAGAACTCTATAATGGCGGACCTTGGTGGCAGACCTCTATAATGTATTCGATGGTACTAAGAATCCCAGTCACTCTTGTTGTTCCAATACAAAGTGTTAGGTCTAATAATAGTAATCAGTTACGGATACGCTTGCGCTAAACAATTATAAGTACCTATTTTTAGTTACTTTATTACCTACCTATAAATACTACCTAAAAATAGGGCTTACTTTGTTGTTTTGCGCTTCGTACACCATTTATTTCTAAAATGCAAGAATGTTTTGTTGACTGAATATGTGTGGACTAAGGCAGCAAAGTGCAGATTGACGCGAATTACGTTTCTATACGTATTTATTCTACGATTATTTCTTATATATATCGGTTATGTATGTACTTATCTATCCACTAACTTCTGCCCGCGGTTTTCACCGGCGTTCACACAGGAACCGTGCATTTTTCCGGGATAAAAAGCAGCCTATATGTTACTCTCCGGTCGATAAACTATATCTATGCCAAAAATCACGTTGATCTGTTGCTCCGTTACTGCGTGAAAGAAGGACAAATCAACAAACCAACAAACACACTTTTGCATTTATAATATTAGTAGGAAGTAGGATGTAAACCATAATAAATTATAGGGTTTTTGAAAAATGAAACCGTAAGAAGAGCTTATTGTCATCAAACGACTGAACCGATTTTCTGGAGTCATAGATAGCTAAGAACATTCTCGATCAAGTTACGCATCAAACAAACAAAAAACCGTTTGCACGTTTTTTTAACTATTCTCTTCAATCTGCAGAGCTCGCATATTTTTTTGCTATGTAGGTAGTACCTAATTTATTTTATTTATTTATTTATTTATTTATTTCTTGCATACATACATTTAATACAATGGAGTAGGTACCTACTTTTGTATAAATCTATGCACCCTGTTAGGGCGTAGCAAACTTATATTACCTAATTAATAATACTATGTTAAATTATGATAACTAACACTACACAAAAAAAAAAATTAATATTATTATAATATTATTCTATACCTATCTATACTACCTACTTAATACTTAGTATGAGATCACAAGTTATGGTAAATGTAAAATAATAATAAAAAGAACTAAAGTAAACATAATTTTGTTAATAATTATGCATTTTATGAGACTGAAATATTTTTATCATTTAAGTAATCATTAATTGTATAGTAACATTTTTGTATTAGTAAGATTTTTAGTTTCCGGTAGAAAATGTGGTCTTTTTGTTCATTTTGTAATATGTTTGGGAGCTTGTTGTAGATTTTTATTGACATATAGTGTGGGCCTTTTTTGATGATTTCTAATTTGGGGTCAGGTAAAACTATTTTTTGTCTGCGCGGTTTTTTGTTTAATTCGTACAGTTCAGGATGTTTTCTAACTAGCATAGCTGCCTCCAGTAGATACACGCATGGCAATGTCAATATCTTGTGGTGAATGAAGTGTGGCCTACAGCTGTTCCGTTGGCGAATGTTTGTTATTATGCGAATGCACTTTTTCTGCATAATAAACAATTGCTCAGCGTCAGTGCTGTTTCCCCAGATCACCACACCATAACGTAACCACGCATATGCGGATGCATAGTAAGCAGCTAGTGTTGTTTTTAAATCAGAACTTGATTTAATTACAGCAAGTGCATAAATAAATTGTGATAACTTTGTTTTGATTTTTGCGATATGGCTTTTCCAGTTAAGGTGTGTGTCTATTTTTATACCTAGTAGTGAGAATTCTTTAACTTCTTCAATTTGAAGATGATTAGTTAGGGGTTTCAGATTTAAAAGGTTTTTTTGGTAAGGTAGGAACTGGATTAATTTTGTCTTTTTGATGTTAAGCTCGAGATTATGTGATTCTAGCCATGTGTTTATATCTGAGAAGGTATCTTTAATGTGGTCTAAGGTACTTGTGTCGGTTGTGCATCTGAATAATAGTGATACATCATCCGCAAATAAAATGCAGGGTGAGTTTGTTACATTTGGTAAATCGTTAATATATATAATAAATAAGATACATCCTAGTACGCTGCCCTGTGGGATTGACCAGTTTGTGACTTTTATGTCGGATTTAATAGTTTGCATTGTATGTGTTTCTTGGTTATAGAAATCTATTTCGACAAGTTGCTTTCTATTATACAGGTAGGATCGTAGCCAGTTTAGTGGTTTGCCTCTGATTCCTATTGCATATAATTTTGATAGTAGGATGTCGTGTGAAACTCTATCATAAGCTTTTTTCATGTCTAGAAGTAGTCCTACAGAGTAATATTTATTTTTAATATTTTTCAAGATTTCAAGATAATACTTATAAATGGCTAAAGTGGTAGAGGAGTTTTTTCGAAAGCCATATTGATTTTCATTGAGTAATTTATATTTTTCAAGTAAGCCGTAAATTCTATTTGATATCATGCGTTCAAATATCTTTGAAATCACCGGTAATAATGCAATAGGCCTATAGCTATTAACGTCGGCAGAATTCCCATCTTTTTTTAGAATAGGTCTTATTTTGGCTGTTTTTAGCCTTTCCGGAAAGCACTCCTCTTCAATTGATAGATTAATTAGGTTCGTGAGTGGTGTTTCTAATTCATTAATGCATTTTTTAACTAGGGCAGGAGGCACATCATCAATTCCGCAACTCCACTTGTTTGCAAACTTTTTTACAATTACATTTACTTCCTGTTCTGTAACTTGCGTTAAGAACATGGAGTTAGGTGAGGGCATTTGTTCACTACTGTTTCGGCTATGGGTAGTGCTAGTAGAATGTTGCTTACCAATTGATGCAAAATGTTCATTAAAAGCACTGGCTACCAAATTTGGTGCATTTATGGTTTTATTATTATATTTTAGGTTAATATTTTTTATGTTTTTTGAGGATTTTTTATTTGTTGTTTCTTTAATTATACTCCACATAGTTTTAACCTTGTTTTTTGACTGTTCAAGCTTTTTTGCATTATGATTTCTTTTTGATGCTTTTACACATTTTTTTAGATGTTTTTTGTATTTTTTATAATGAAGTTTTAGGGTTTTATTATTCGATTCGTTACAGAGAATTTTTAATATCCTTTTGTTTTTGCATGAGATTTTTAAACCTTTCGTCAACCATTTATTTTTATGCTTAGATTTTATTTTAATAATTTTATACGGCATGTATAGTTTATTAGTTTGCTACTTACCATATTTCGTTCGCGTGTTCAGGATAGACGGCTATGATGCCACAGATAATGATACTTACTGCAACATTGTTGCATCGGGACTCAAGGGCTAAAAATAACATTAATTAAAAAGAAGCTTTTCCTATACTGTAGGTATAATATATATTGTAGTTTTCAGGACCTTTAAGGTCTGCGTATTTCAGCATGATTGAACGTCTTGAAATGGTCTCAAAATCGCCAGATTTGTCTCCGACAAAAAGACAAACAGGAGTCAAATAAAAGGTTGTAAAAAAGGTTTGTAATGATGTTGAATTTCGCAGAGTAAAACCTCTGAGTTTATAAAAGAAATCATAAAACAATATGGCCGCAATAAAACGGCGCGAAATGACTTTCCCGCCAAACGGCAGCTGTCAAGTGCATACGTTCGGAAACCACTTCAATCGGTGCTTATCGGGTGCATCCCGTAATATATGCCCGTGTAAATTGCCAGCCGATGCCAAAAACAAGGGAATCCGGCGCTGACTCTATTTATTTCTCTGGCACCTTTGAACTTTGTGGCATAATATCATGCTGGATCTTTAGTTTTTATTGACAGTTAACTCTTAATTTTTTTTCGCACATAAAAACAGTTGGAGTTTTGCCGGAAATGCAGAAATGTGATTTTCGATTTTTTTAGAGAGATCTTGTCGTTGATATCCTGAAAGAAACGTAGAATTAACTACCAAGTCCCATTTACGCCCTATGGGTTTTCATTCAAAATTTTAAATCCTTTAATCTCCGAAACGAATGACCTAGGTATTATGATATTAATGGAACTTTATTTTTACACATAAGCAAGATACATAGACCTAAATAAGTATAGTAGGGAACATTTCTGGCCTAATTTAAAAAAAAGGAAACTTAACATTGCTCTAATTTAATTTTAATGCTTATTCTCGTAAAAAATCTTTACTTACAATTTAGGCGTACGTATCTGATTGCACATATAAAACCGTAAGGCGTAAATGCTCTTAGAAATCTGTTAAGTATTAGAAACTTTTTCCAATTTGCTATTTTTTTAAGAGTCAACCCAAATAAGTAAACATGATTTTACGGCCTACGTACATTTCAGAGGCGTCCTAGAAAAAAAAATATAATATATATAATCATACATATTTAAGCCATCCGCAATTATCGCCTCTATTTAATTGGCAGTTTTCTTTCGAGAACTTCATCCGAATAAAGATTTTAAATCTATTCTATCGTAAATGCAAGCATTGAAACGAAGAACATCTATATCTACGATCCGATCTAAAGATCCGATCTGGGATCAACTTTTATAAGACCCACACATCTATTGTAAAAAGGTCCTTTTCGATATTAACATCTAGTTAAAATAGTTTCGAAGGACGATGTGTTTTTTTTATTGATAAAATGGGGTGGTTTACGCTCCTCTTATTCTTGGTTTGAATGGCCGAATGGACAATTTGAAATTAATCGTGTTTAAAAAAATGAAACGCGTCTAAAAGTAGGTAAAAATCGCGTAGTATGTATAAGACTAGCTGCTGCCCGCGGTTTCACCCGCGCGGAGATATTCGATTTCAAGGTTTTTATTTTTTTGCGTGGAACCCTAATTCTTTTTCTAAAATAAAAGCCAAGTTATTCCTTGTAACATCAGCTATCTGCCAGTGAAAGTCCCGTCAAAATTGGTCCAGCCGTTTCGGAGATTACCCGGAACAAACAGACAGACAGACAAAATATTTAAAATGGTTGTTTTGTAATAAGTACCGTATATATGTAATATGTATAATTGTATGCCGTATAATACACTTTCATAGGCATTTAGGAAAAAGCTGTTATTTTGATATTAACTACCTACATTTCTATATATTTGTACATTTCATATTATACATTTCAATTTATTTGTAAATAAATACATATAAAATAAATAAATAAATTTGTAAATAAATAAATGCAAATAAACAAGATGTACAGATTCGGTTTGATAAACCTACAATAATTGTAAAAGTAAATCACCTTATTAACATATAAGTTCGATGTAATAATAATTATTGGTATTTATCGGTAAATCAAATCCAAAATCAAAATTAACCAATCATAACTCCACAAAGTTGTATACCGCTGTTTTTATTACACCTTTAACTTACGGCTACAAACAAACAGACTTGGATATCGCATCAGAGAGGAGGTGAATTTATGGACGCCAATTAGGCGGAGTGATACTATCGGAGGGTTTTTGTGGTTTTGTTAGAACAGGGATGGCGTGGAGTCGCTTTAGCACAAACATTATTTGTACATTTGTTTTTTTTATACATTTGGATAATGAGACGAGCTTGTCTTTTGCCTGATGGTTACTTGAATATGTTTTCCACTACCTGCGACCCGCGTCTTTGCCTGCGTGTAATTTGATGTGTTATTCTTAAACCTAAACTATCTACATTCCAAATTTCGTCAGAATCGGGTTTACGGAGTACTTACGGAGATATATGGTAACAAACATTCACACACACAAACTTTCGTATTTACATATAATATTAAGTAGGATAGTACGTATGTAAGTATGATATGATAGGATAGACAGGAATAGCTTCCACCCGCGACTCCGCTCGATGTTTGTAGTCTATGTGCTATTCTGATGTGTTATACGCTATATTACAGTAAAGTTTCATTAAAATCCGTTCAGTAGTTTTTGCGTGAAAGAGTAACAAAAATCCATCCACGCTTATCCCTCAAAAAATTTCGCGTTTAAAATATTAAGCACAAACAACTTTCTACGGAGTTTCTTAATTATATATTACAAATTATATGATATCACACTTTTTTTATGAAAATAAATTATTCGTTAATTTCAATAAAACTTAAAACAAAACAAAACTAAATTAATGTAATAATAAATACATAAGTAGGATGCGATTATTATAGAATCTGTCGTCTCTACTATTTCTCTGTGCGTGCATCAGAACGCCTATCTAATTCGACGACACGGAGGTGAGGTGCACTTTTATTCTGTTTATTTCATTTATAACCCATTAATTCTGTACCTTTGGTGGGGTTGCCATGCGTTACATTTTCCCAGAAATCTACGGTAGTTTTATAGTTTGAGAGGTTTTTTTTATTTTATTTGTTAACGAGACGAGCTGGTCGTTTGCCTGATGGTAAACATAACGCCAACCCATAACAATTGCAGTGCCACCCAGAAATTTGAAACACAAAGGCCTGGGCGGCATTGCAATACGCTCGTTGCCCTGAGACACTAGATATCAAGTCTCATAAGCCCAGTAATTTCACAGACTGTACTAGTTGTTTTAATTTTATTGTTTCTGCTTTGCGGTGTTTCAATAAAGAAAGAATTTATCTAGGTACTTATTTAACTCCATACAACTGTATACAGCTAGACAGTCTCCAATCATCAGGGAGAATGATAACTGTTAAAAAAAAAGATGGTAACCCTACTGTCTTCCATCGTGACTTCGTGGCGGCATCTCAAGGAAATGACTCTATTAATACACCGTGGTAATTGTTTGAGGACAGTTTTTTAAAGTTATTTTTGGTGGGATCAAAATCTTGATGTCTTTTTATAATAATAACCTTTTTCGAGTTAATTAATGCAATTAAATATTAAATTATTGTTTATTACTGCCTAACCCTTGAGCATTTCTAGTGTGTTTCTAATATAATATATTTATCTGTGGAGCAATTCTTGTTTTTTTTCCATAGGCTACAAAACCTTTAAAATAGTATTAAGTATAAGTTTGTCTATGACTCCACTAATGCCAGTCAAGTGTCCGGGCATAGACTATTTCCTTCGGTAAAGGCATTCGGCCTGTTCTAATTTCAGAATGTGTTAGGCTATCCGCATACACACAATATTATTGGCGAGAATAATATTGATAATATCGACTAATACACTGCTGCACCCAATCACAGTATTATTGTCACTATGAAAATTATTGTCAATAATATTGTATGCGAACAAAGACTACCCTAGGCTTTGTTCGAATACTTCTCATGACTGTTGTAACTACAACAGGGAAGCACGACAGCCCTCAGTTGTAAATACAACATAGCGGTCACCCATCCAGTACTGACCTCAGCGATCGATGCTAGATCGATGCGAGCAGTCACTGAATACTTGGCGGTGGACGGTGTGGCCAATATAATATGATATATAGATTTTATAAGGTTGAGTCTAGCAATGTGCATTATAATAATACTAGCTTCTGCCCATGGTTTCATCCGCGTGGCGATTCCCAAATGAACAGTACATTTTCCAAGATAAGCCTATCTTACTCTCCGATCCATAAACCATATCTATGCCAAAAATCACGTCGATCCATTGCGTCGCCGCGTCGTTACGGAGTGAACAGTGATTATAGGGGGTGTAATAGATACTCAAAGTGCGTGAAAGAAAGACTAACCTACAAACACAGCACTTACTATAAAAATTTCATTTATTTAATATCAGCTATGAACACCTAAGAACACATTTAACCTTGCCAAGTACAAGGGAGAGCATGCACGTGTTGCACTAAATACGAGTAATGAAGACGAATAAAACCTATTTAATACGTAAATATTAAAATAACATTAAAAGCGAAACCATCCATTTTTTCTTGTACCACCACCATTCTTATTATGAAACATGCACAAAGATGCAAATAAATAAAATATTTATTCTAAGAATATATTTTAGAAGATATTATATTGGAAGATATTTTACGTATTTGTACTTATACCAGAATAATAAGGTATACAAATACAGTGTCTAGCTTATTAAACTAAAAAGTTTACTTTTTTACACTGATTGTGTAACTAAATAATATACTAACAATTTTAGAATTACCGTACAACCTATAAAATAAAAACTAAAAAGAACCTCAATTTCGTTCAGGAATCTAACAAAAACGGAAAAATTATTTACAATTAGTAAGCTTTTAATAAAATAAGGCATAGAAACTATTTGCATTCAGGCTACCACGACATTAAAGACAAAGAACATGAACATCCATTCAGCCAACAACATCAAACCAACCTTTCATCGCATCGGCAGTGCATGAGCGTATTCACTCGCCAGTTGTACAATCCAAACTTCTTCTCCATTCCACCAATCCAGAACGGGCAGCGAAGATCGTGGACCCTGCAGCAGCGATCAGTTCTTGTATACCCCCCGAGTTGGGAGTATCTGGTAGCTGAATATCCTTTGCCGCACCATTTCGTTCCGGGCACGCGGAGTATCTCCATTGCATCGCGTTTAGGTCTGTCAAGATTGTTTATCATCACGTACCTAACTTTTTTCTTTTTTTACCAGCCAGTACTTTCTCCAATCTCAGAAAAGCGCGCGAATCATTTGACGTTACGAGTATTTTGGCGGGATGCGTAACGAGTGCAATACCAAAAAGTTACACACGCGCGTAATAGTTAAAACAAAAGCATAAATGTTACCAGATTATAAGTCATTTTCCCAAAAATGTTTATAAAAATCGTTTTTTAATTTGTGCGTTTTAAAAAACTATTTGGAATAATTATGAAAGACGCTTCACACATTCCAATAAGTTCAATGGCAGTTGAAAGTAATGACCTCTTCCGTTTTTATTAATTTTCTAACCCACATACACGGTATTAAAATTGGACCACCAACGAAAGTTTTTTTTATGATTTAGAAAAATATTAATCGTAAACGCGGGTGGAGAGTGATTGTAAATCTGTTGGATGCAGGGATGGATCTGCTTGTTATCAAGATTAAGTTAAGGGCGTATATATACCTACTGATAGTACTGATAAGATCCTAAAATTCCTTAAGTAATAAACAAGCCAAACGTTCTTTATACATACAATTTAATGTACTTTAAAGAATATATTTTGATAGGACTTTATAGTAGATAGGTAGGCTATATTTTATATTTGTGTATTAGCTAGTTAATAAAGGCCAATTTCGGTATATATAGCATACAGAGGTTAATAATTGAAGGCCCTACTTAATTTACCGGTTGTGTCAAAGGCTTCGTGTCCTGTAGAGCGTAAGGGTTCAATTCCCGTAACGAGACATAATACATTTTTTTAACCTACTTCACCTGAACTTAAAGCGCCGATATGATCAAAGTTAGATACTAAGACTAGAATATAAAAAATTTTAGCATTGCAGGGTTGGCAACACTGTTATTATAAGTGCCTTTACGCAATGACAGCCTAGTAACGCAGACCAAGAAGGATCGCTTGCCAGTTTTTTTTTTAAATAAATGGCTTATCGCCTTATAATAAGACCCGGTGAGATAGTAGACAGAGGCTAAGCGATCGACTTCTTTAAAAAGGTTTGTGCTCCTTTTAGCATATTCTTGATTCGACTCTGCACCTATATCAACGGCGCGGCGCGGTGTTGTAAAGCACGTTGCTAACACGGGAATGATCTATAGTTTGGAGGTTTTACAGCTTGAGTGGAGTACACGGGATGGCGTTAGTGTGAACCACACTAATTACATATTTCTTATACTCGTACTATGTATTCAAATTCAAAATATTTATTTGCTATAAAACATATACGACTGTTAGTTAAATAATAACTTTTGCATCCTAGTTTTTTTTTATTAAAAGTGCGAAAGGTCTGTTTTTCAATCGCCAAAATGGCTTAAACGATTTGGCTGAAGTTTGTAAAAAAAACTGATCTCGTACTACCGTACTACAAATAAATGCGAAAGTGCAGTGTTTATAGGTTTATAATTATTGGTGTGTTGTTTTGTCCAGCGGATCAACGTGATTTTTTGCATAGATATAGTTTACGTCTACGGAGTAACATAGGCTACTTTTTATCCCGGAAAAATGGACCAGTAAGTATAAACGCTATGTGGGTTTTTAATTTTTTAACTTATGCTTTTGCTGCGAATCAATTAACCAACTCCTCTTTTTAACCTACTTCCAAAAAAGGAGAAGGTTAATCAATTCGGTGGTTTTTTTGTTTGTTACCTCAGAATTCAGATCTCCTTATAAACCGATTTGGATAATTCTTTTTGTATTTGAAAGGATATACTTTCAGATTGGTTCCATAGAAATTTTATCAAAATCGGTTCAGTAGTTTGCCACTGAAGTCGGTTCGTCGCTTTTTAACGCAATATTTGTATAATAATAAGTATTGGCGTTTTAACGTTATTTTTCTTTTTTTCATGGACCGGGTTTTAATGCTACATAAGTACCTATCTTTATTCCCAAAGATGTAATCTATTTGATCACTCGATGCATCCATCAAAAGTAATCAAATTTATTGCCATACTTATAACATAAATAACACCGTAAAATTTACAGCATTCCTAATCTCAAACGATGCGGCCATAATATCCTAATTCAAAATTAAATTAAGTTTTCAAATCTTTACCACATCAAAAAACCTCGATGTTCCTTAAAAATATGTAGATATAGATATTTTTGATAGTATCATGATTCTAACAAGGAGAAGACGAGAGTTTTGACGGGAACGCAAGATATATGACGTGCTGTTGTAGATTTTGTATTATTTACCCAAACCTGCGTTTTTTCGAGCGTTAATAATAATATATAATAATGGTGGATTATTAACCATAAAGACTTCGTGAACGCCCACGAGTGGAAGGCAAATTTAATAGTATCTACAAAGACGAAAAAACGTGTCTATTTCATTTTTCTCCAAAACTCCATAGACATTTTCAGTAAAGTATCTACGGCTCTTGACTGAAGCGTGACTTTTAAGTCGACTTTGACATCTTTAATACACTAAAACTTGAAATTGATTCCACATTTACTTTATTTTTTACTTTTATGTATTACCTACTTACTTATAGCAAAATCAATACATTGTTGTGAGATCGGATAGTACAGTATTTCATCTCTCGGGCTTAGTATCTCGATGGATACTAACCCCGGATGTTAGTAACCCTGGATGTAATGTTTAAAACATTTTTATTTATAGTGTTATTATTTTAGTGTGTGAGGTGATTCGTGAATAAAAATTATTTATTTACATAGACGGATTTTATAAGACCACCATATTTCTACCATTCCACAACCACCACCAAACCAACTCGAACACAAAACCAGACACCATCTTGAAAAACTGAAAAAGCTGAAAACTTATGTTACACTTGTCTTGTAGTCACTTTAATGTTCAAAATACATGAATTTAATAACAATAGTTCAAAAACACCGCTGTGAATGCCTGTGGCACTCGCATCAGGCTGAAGCAGCGTGGAGACGCCCCAAGCAACAAAAAAAAAAAACACGACTTCCGTTCAAAATCAAAATTCCCTGTTTAAATATCGGTGTTGCCAGATTGAAATATTAAAATCCCGTTAAAATTAGTGTTATTGTAGTTTGTTCCAATAATGTTATAGTGTTAGTCAAATTGTTTTATAAATTGATTGATTCTAATAATAATAGGTTATTTCACATTAATTAAATACATAATTCATCCAATACAAAAATTAGAATTAGAATTTCAAAAAAGATAAAATACAATTAAGTATACATAAAAATATGATGTCCAAAATTAAATTACAAAATTACTTGTATATTTTGATTATAAAAACGTTCGTACCTGACTTCTAATCGTTGAAATATACTAAAAATTCGTTCTATAGAAAATATGTGGTCTTATTAAGCCACACTCGCACATTTATTCAAAAGAATTTTCTCAATATCTAAAATGGCAATTATAGCAACACTTTGCAATACGGTGAAAACTTTCGAATTTTAAATATTTATATCACAATCAATGTTTTCAAAGTGTCACGGCAACCTGTCTATTAGCAATAAAAAAGGTTCATCCAAAATTACTCTAATCAACACCAAATTTTAACGGGCAAACAACAACCTGGCAGCACCGTAAAAATAAAAAAAAACAAAACCAACCTCCTATCGCATCGACAGTGCGAGATCGTATAAGGACGAAAGTTGAAAATGCCGAATCTTCGTTTAAACTGGCCTATATTCATCCGGCAGTTGTCGTGCGCCCTACAGCACCTGTCCTCCGTCCTGTCGAATCCCAGCTCGCTGTATTCTTCGGCCAACTGGCCAGCACCGCACCATTTAGTCCCGGGCAGAATAAAGTTCTCCCTGAACGAGCGACGCGACCTGTTTTTGAAATTAGAAATTTGATCTCTGACATCATTGCTCGTTGCTTTTAAGAAAAAAAAACTCTAGGAAAAAGAATGATTTTGGTATGCAATGTAGTGGCAAATGCAATGATGCATATTATAATAATGATCATGATGTGGGAAAAGGTTTTTATGGAAATCGCGTATTGTGAATGCTGATTTTAGTTATTGAATATTTTGATGGTGTTGGAATTCGTGCTTGTATGGGCAATAATGTGACGCCCAATGTATAAAATATGTGGTTTTGAAATATAATATGTGGTTTATGAAATTAAATGTTCAAAATATAATAATTATTATTTTAATATGACGTGTTAAAAATAAGTGTTACGGTCTTACCACAAAAAAATGAACACGCTTTAAATCTGTGTTAAACAGTGTTTAACTCCTAAATAAACTTTAACGCGTGTTTAAATGTGAGCAACCACAAATCCTGATTTAAGTAGTGTCTAACCGTTGTCTAACACACTTCTGTTGTGACATTTTTAATAATTTGACGTTTATCTTTAGACACTGTCTAGCTAAACAGGAATCTAAAAACATTCTTTTTGGTAACACGATTAAAGTCGTATATTGTATAATTGATAATTGTAAACGATGTTTTAATAACTGAAAATAAAGGATTATTATTATTATATTATATATTTTGCTGTTTTGCTATATTTTTTACAGTGTTACCAGTATTAGCAGTACCTACTGTACCAGATTTCTCCATTATTTGTTTTAGTGACAATCCGGTGGTATAATGATTAGATCGGTACATTGAACTTTTAAGGTCGTAAGGGTACGGCAATCCCTAAAACGGCATATTATATAATGGTGTATAGAAAAAAAATCTGTGCCCAAGAAATATTGTAGAACCAAGGTCCTCTAAATTCCAGATAAACAGATCAAATCCATGCTCAAAGTCAACGAACCTTCCAGAAACCCACCGTGCCCGTTCCAAATTGATATAGGCCGAGCAAGAAGAAGGGCAAGAAACTCGTCTCAGCGAACGGAATTATCCTTAATTTACCAGAAACATTGCGTAATATTATTTACCTTTAAAAACGGTTAACGTTTTAAAAGTAACGATATAATTATAAACATGTCAAATAATAAAGGATAAATGATAATAATTTATAATTATTCTTTCTATATCAAGCCGTGTCTATAATTATCATACCTATTGCATGTTTTTTAACTTTGCTAACTATTTTATACGTATTTTAGAATAGAAAGAAGTACGAGGAAGTTCCATTTTTGAAATCGTAGATGAGAAAGTACTGGCCGGTGACAAAGATAAAGTGATTTCGTGCGTTCGAATGAGTTTTATGACACAGTGTTGCCATGAATCGAAAAATTACCCAAATTTTGTAATGTTTCCAAAATTATAATTTTAAAAATAATACACTAACGTAACAACTAAAATGTTGTAAATTGTTTACATTTTGTTTTATATTTAATTATTGTAAATGTAAAACAAATACTTAGTAAAGCAATATAGATACTTAGGTATAAATAATTTATGTAAAATATGTAACATCGTTTATTTCTAACAACGTAATTGTCTACTTAGTTGTTAAGTTTTATAAAAAAAATATCCAGACAAAACCTTGTTTTTTATGATATGAACTTATCTTGTAAAAGTTGCTTAACTTGTTAAAATTAAGTGTCGAATAAACATATTTTGTTGGTACCTACGTAATTTCTCTATTTTTTTTTAATATTTCTATGTCATTGGTTCTACTAAAGGTTTTGTCTAAATAAAATAAAACTTACATAAAAAACAACATAAAAAAATTATAAACATACCTACCTAGCGAGTGAGACCCCACCAATTTTATTATTACTCTCCATCATATATTTCATTTCCTCATGTCTTTTTATACATTCCATCTTCAGGCTGTGATAGTCCAACCAGCTAGCTACATCTATCGGCAAACTCTCGCCACTTTTCAGTATTCGAAATGTCACATTTCCAAAATGGCGGTAAAATTTTTCTACATCCGACGTTTCTGAAAAGACGTTTGAATTTTCATCCAAACTGTTTCGTTTATCCATTATCCGATAACTTTCTTCGTCGAGGGCCTGTTTTAACTCTTTTCGAAATGTTTTGAGGAAGTTTCTGGCAGATTTTTCTTGTGTAATGTATTCGCAGTCTTGAATAACGCCATTTTGATCGTAGATGATTTGAACAAGATGGCGGCCGTCGGTCAGCTGACGTAGTCTGAGGCCTTGGCTGTAATAAAAGAAAGAGTTGTTTAATTACATGGATACAAAAATACCTACGTTAAACAAAATAATTAATTTAACCTTATTGATTTTTTCTGCTATTTTTGGTGTGCATTTGCAAACTAACAACGCTTCAAAACCCATACCCCTGCATTAAGATTTTTTGTCTCGCAGGTGACATGGACACATATATTTACTACACAAACTTCCATTTATAAGTAATTTCATACTATTAATAGCTTGATTGATAGTTGGACACTTTCCATGGGAGAAAGGCCATCGCTAGATTCGGATGTGCCATCGGGCACAAGTTGAATTTAAAAACCCCTTAACGGTCACAAAAAAATAAAAGCCTCCGATTGTATAGTACCAGGTAGTACTTTCATTTGAAATGCGATCTGTATCATATTCCGGAAGCAATCGCATAAGTAATAGTTATGACTTCCTACGAAAATTGAGTCGTTTCATATCCAAAACTATTCTTAATTAAAATACGCCTAACACATGTTGTTAATCGTTAAGATTTAATAGGAAAATAAAGATTAGTTTATAATTTATGTATTGATTCGGAAATTAATAATATTAATTTGGGATGTTATCATAGAAAGTTAGATGTTGTTGGTATTTATCACTTTTTACTATAAATAAGAAGAAAGAAGTTTACATGATCGCGCAGTTCTAATTCCGAAACGAAGTTAACACTGAAGTTTAAATATTTGCTGTTCAACTCTGCATTCTGTCATTCACGAACCATTCATAGATAGAGCTAGCTTTGACAGCAGATGTCAAAATGTTCATATTTTATAATAGGTATGGGCATAGGGCAACCTTTGGAAAGTCCGGGCTAAAGTTTAGGACGTTTATGAAGTCGCGGGCCGTGGATAACAGCTAGTTGTGAAAAAAATACAGTTTATTTTGTACATTTATAAAGTGTAATAGGTACATCAATCATCTGAACTTAATGAGAAGCTTGAGCTTGAACCTGAGAAACGAAATAATCTAAGTTGGGATCAATTCCATTAAAAATCAGGACAATATTTTTTTTCAAATTGGCTGGTTTTTTAAAATAGTTATAAGAATGCTACTCTCACTCTGTTGTTGGCTTGAACCGAGCTTTTTTCGCGTGCAATAGGGATGTTGACTGCATTTTTTTATGATGTCAATCAATTCTTTTTCTCAAGAGAATCAAATGTCTATATCGAAAAAACTAGAAATCAAACGCTATATAGAAACGTGAAAAATGAGAGTCAAAGTCAGGCGTATCTACTGAGCGTATCTACGGGTGTATCTACTGAGCGCTAAAACGCCCCATACAAATTTGACAAAACATCTGACGTCACTTGTTCAACGCGGGCCGTAATAAAGCTGTACTAAAAACATGCATTTTGTTGATATGGCCGTGAAACACTGCGTTTAAGTACATAGTTGTCATATATTTTTTTATTCATTGCACTGTAAAGAATCTGATGGTATCACTTAGACGACAAAATAAATCGTTGAGAACGGGAAATTTTTAGATGCAGTATCTTTGTGGAAATTATATAATTTTTGTAACAACACTTCATTTCATTTTATCATCTATTTGTATGTGTAAAATGACATATACTTACGAATTCGCTTTTACCATTGTCACGTCACTTATTATAGAGTGACAATGTGACAACAATAACATATCGGTTACAGCCCATAGCGCGACACTTGATTTAGTTAAATGTTGGATGGTGTATACTACAACGAGCTATGAAAATAAATTAGCAAATATATCATTAAAACAGAAAGCCGTGTGGTTCCGGCTAAAATAGTACCATCCCATCTCTTCTTGCTGAACTGCTTTAATTACACGACTGCACAAAAAAGGAGTGTAATTTTTTAGGGTTCATGTATATCTATGTATGTGAGTTTCTTTATTATATTATTGGACAAGTTTAGAAAATTGTTGTATAATTAGTTTAGCGCTGATTTTTATGACGGCTTGCGGTCTGATTTGCAGTCTTCTATTGATTTAATTTCTTAAAACTTTTTGATTCCGTTTAAAACTATGATTTTAGATAATTAAATATTACCATTAATCGTTAAAATATATCTTTACACGAATTTACAACTACTGTCAACAAGCCTATCGTTTCACTAACCGAATTATTTAAATATCTCCATAATGTATGACCACGTCCAGCCACCCTCTCGACGTCACCCTCAGATAGAATTGACAAATAGCTAAACATCCCCCGGGAGAGAACTAATGACGTTTTTATTCAATAATTTACTATTCTGGCAACATTATATCAGGCGGAATAGTTCATAGCACGTTTGCCAAAAGTGCAGTAAGGAAGATGAGCGCGCGATTTTGACATGACAAAATAATAAAAAAAAAAAGATTTTTTATATTTGATAACGAGTCGAGCTGGTCTTTTGCCTGATGGTAACCATAACACCAGCCCATAATAATTGCAGTGCCACTCAGAACTTTGAAACACAAAGGCCTGCGCGGAACTGCCTTAAAAAGTATAAAATAAATACTTTAGATGGTAGGTTGGATTGTCTAACGCTTCTACGAGTTACCGTCTGAGTGGAAACCACCGCTTTGCTCGTACTGTCTGCCACCAAGCAGTAGTGCAGTGTGCAAGTATTATTGTCTTCTGCAGTCAGCGGAATTACTGAGCAAACTTGAAATGAAGCCTCATGTGTTAAGATAAAGAGCACACTGCAGTGCCGCATAGACCTTTGTGTTTCAAAGTTTTGGATGGTACTGCAAATGTATCTAATAACGGTTAAAAACCATGGATGGCGATCCAAAGGGTCGCGTGCCAATAGTACGTAATTATAGAATAATTTAGTCACGCGAATAATAATCTAAAATGGCATTAAAAAAAAAGAAAATAATTCGCCATTTTAACCACCCTGTATAAAATCCAAAGGACATCTTTATTATCACTGGTATGTAACTGAATCTCTGAATAACCATTGCCATTTGTCCAATATAATTTCAAGGGTAGAAAATCTGCGCCCCCAAAAGTACAGTCGAACACAAATTGGATTAAATACAGATGAGAGTGATAAGTGACGCGCACTCGGTGTACATTAGCAGTACTATCGCGGTATCAAGTGTGTTACTGATATTCAATTGATCAAATATTTTTTTTAATAATAAAATATCTGAATTATGACGTAATGTACTCAACATTAATGTAACAAACCACTTGCGCCATTTAGACCGAGTCAAGTTTCTAACTAACGCCATCTATCGAAAAAATTAGTAACTAACGTAACTAAATTGAAGGCGTAATTAATGGTAGGTTAAGATAAGTAGGTGATCACTATTATACAAAGTACAGATTGTAGGTAATGTAATTTAACAGACTTCATAAAAGGAGCTTCTTTTTATTAGAAGCTTTTATATAAAAGCTTGAGAGTATTGAGAGTTATATAACTCTCAATGTTTGTATGTATGTTTGTTTAGGTCAAATCTTGCAAGCTAAATTTAACCTACTTGCCGGTGTTCGATTGAGTCAACATTTTACATACTTATGTAAATTAGATGACAATACAATACGATGATGCCACAGAATTAGTCTGATGATGGAGCCGGAAGGTGACCAGAGGAACTGTACCGAAATGAATTAAATCAAATCAAAAATCAGTCACCGAGCATAATATACCAATCAGTGTGTTCAGGCAGCACCATTTGAAATCAATATCTTGCACTTACGACCACATCGTCACATTAAATAAAAACACAGATTACAAAGCAAAACATTCAAGAAAAAATTAAACAATACATTTTTATTCCAATTTTTAATTTCATATCTTATAGCTTTTTTACACAACTGTACACGTAAATGCAGATATGAAATTAATGTTAAGAACACCGCAAGTATCGCGAATTGGTTAAACGAACCGTGATTAGTGTAGAATGCGCTTTAGTAGGGGTCTCACAGACCCCACAGGACATGGGGAAGTCACAAGGCCGCATTGAAACATTTGGGGTAGGTATTATAATTTAGTAGTGTAGAAAACTACTTTGTAATGTTTCGCGAATTGAATTCATTTAGTGAGAAAAAGAACTTCCCACACGGTTCCGTACCTAATATATATGATATACCATACTTGGTAGGCCTATAGTGGTAAACGTAGATTATAATGTTGAATTCCTTACAGTATAAGTAATTATTAAGGTGGTGTTAAGATCCAAATTGGGTCCATTCAATCATGCTTTACGCCAAATTTAAAGATGTTAAGGCAGCGAAAAAAAAAAATATGTTAATAAGTGCGTTTGTCCTTTCAAGCAACAACGGACTAACGAATCGACGTGTTTTTTTGCATAGAGACAGGTAATGCGTAGGTATAGTGCCACAGTTGTTTTTTTTTCTTTTTTTGTCAGACTTGGTTTGTGTCATAGACATCTGTGGTTTGTGTATTTTGACATAGATATTTATTACACTGTTTGGGTCTTACCACAAAATAATTAAACACACGTTAAACCTGTGTTAAACAATGTTTAACGCCTAAACATGCCTTAGACGCGCGAAATGTGAGCAACCACAAATCCTGATTTAAGTAGTGTCTAACCGTTGTCGAACACAATTCTGTTGTGACATTTCTAATCATTTTTGACGTTTATCTTTAAACGCTGTCTAGCTAAACAGGCATCTAAAAGTGGTTTTTTTTGTGGTAATATAGTTTATGTCTGTTCCGTACCTGTGGGAATCTGAACGCGAGTGAAACCTTGGTCCACAGATAAGTTATAATATGTATAATTAATTTATAATATTTATAGTACGTAGTTAAAACCTACTCTAACTAAAACAAACAACACTAGCGCCACCTACGGCTAATCTTTATTGCTTGCAGAGGCAGCGACCGCAGACGGATTGCGGGCGGCACTTCGGCAGGGGACACTCGACACTTCCTCTGCGCTTCTGCCCGCCTTACTTTCCGTACTTTCCAATGGCATTATATGGTATGTACTTCATTAAATAAATAACTACTCCTACAGTACAATCGGCTGCAATAATAGAAACTATATTAGATAACTTTTAGTTTTAGCTTAGCTCCGATATTTGTCGACATCGATATTGATTGAGCTCAAGTTGATACTCAATAATTTATCAATAAGACAAACAAATTAGGTTAAAAAATTATGTTAAGTTGTGTGATGATGTTCAATTTAAAAAAAAATCGCCTAAGTTTACCAATTTTTCTCGTGGTTACTGAATTTTTCTGAAAGAAAATCTGGATACCTATCATACTGTAGTCCAATTCATTTCGTAGTTTTGTCGTGTTACAAACAACCACGCTTTCGTTATAGTCGTTCGTAGAACTCTGTGTTGCCAATTTGAGAAATTTATTTTCTACACATTTGTGTTTTTAGCAAATGATAGTATGGGGTATAATTATTATGTCCACACTTTGTTCAATATAATCCAAGAAGGCGACCTTAAATGCAATTTTTTATCTGTAAGTTTTTCTCTCTTTTTGTTTCATGATTGTTTCAAGTGGGTTAGTAATTGGGTTGTTGACTGTATTCAAATAAAAATAGAATTTTGCCGCGAAACGGTAGTTTTTGTGACAGAAATCCTATTAAACACAATATTTTTGTTTATTTTTAAGGAATTTAATTTAAATTAAATAATCAAAATGTAATCACATCAATCCGAAGTCACGTGACCTAAAACGCCCGTGACGTCACTGTTTCAATCGGATGTGTATATTTTTTTTTTTGTTTTGTTTTTGGCTCCACGTGATTTGCGCATTTAACTAGTGTCAAGTTATATAAGTAATAATATATAATAAATCTCTAGTTTTAATGCATGAAAGTCGTCAAAGTCACGTTAAAGTTTAGTCTAGGCCTATATTACATATCTGTGGTCTAGGCGCGGTCGAGTCGAAGTGACGCTTCAGTAAATTGGTGGATAGTTTACTGAAGCTTCTATGGAGTTTTGGATAGAATACGAAAATACACGTTTTTCGTCTTTGTACTATTTGCCTTTCACTCATGCAACTTTATGAACACTTAATGGTTAATAATCCACTATTATTACACATTAACACTCTATAAAACAAAGGTTTTTAGTAAATAATACAAAATCAACAACAGCACATTTTCGCATTCCCGCCAAAACTCCAATGAGTATATAGCTCGTTTCGCTTAACTGCTTAGTATTTTAGAGTGATTTCTGTGATTATTTATCTGTGCTGTGAATTCCGCGCCTATTTTTCGAAATTTATTTCGACTCTTGAATATTCTCCCATGATGGAAAGTGGCTTCATAAAGGCAAATAATTCCAATTTGCCGAGAATTGATTGTTTTACGGTGGCCAATTTCTTCTCGACAAACGATAATTTCTGCTCTGCTGAATTTAGAAAAGTGAAGACCTCCGTGTAAGTACCTACTTATTATACCAAAAATCATTATTTCTATAACCAACAATGAATATATAACAGTAATCGTAGGTTCTAAGATCCAAAGTGTATTAATTAACCAAAGCATATATATAAATCAATAAGCTCAAAAAACTTAGAACTTATATTTTAATACATAACAATACATACAGAGAAAGCATCGAATCAACTTGTCACTAAACGTAGCACAGACTAGGTAGTAGTGGTTATATTCTCTTTGCTTGTCACTTTACAGTGTTATAGAAAATTACTCTGTGGTAATTGAACACGTGACGTCACTGCCGTTTTGGAGCAAAATTTAAAACGGCATTTTAAATACATGATAATTAAAATATTAGTTGTTTTAAAAAGTAAATTTAAATATTTTGGGTTATATTAGGCCCATACGCATCGTTTTAAACACTTTCCCAAAATCAGTCAACATCCCTATTTAGTATAAGTATGTACTTAATATAAATTTATTTAATTTTGTTGTCGATTAAGCAGGTACTAATAAATGACTTATTTCCAAAAAGGAAAAAACATTTTTATTCATTCATATAATTTTTTTTGTCTGGAAACGCACATTTTGTGTAGTCTTTATAAAAATAGTATTAGTACGAGTACCTCATCATAATTTTATAACAACATCAAAATACCTACTTACTTATGTTTGGGCGTCATTTATTACACGAGTCGAAATCAATCTCATCATTCATATGAAACTGCGATCTATTACAAAATACAAAATTACAACTGCAGTCGACAAAATAAAACAATAAAGCTAATATAAGCCCAATACTATAAAAGTATAAAATTAAAGCGTAAGTTCAACGGCAAAAGCTAAGTTTGTCGATAGGATATTATACTTCCATCATTAATTTGAAAGTCGTCGAATTCTTTTTCTTATGATAGATTTATTTACGGCCAGTATTCGATACTTAGTCGATAATATCGAATGGTGTCTGTGCCGACAAAAATATTTAGGCGCAGGTTTAAAGAAAACTGAGTATTGCCGCCAAAACAACCTTCATATTCTCTTTGCACAAAACAATGGGAAACGGCGGGAAAAATCGCGGTAGGTACCTATCCAAACTTTTTTAAGATGAACATAAGTGTTATTTTGATGAGATTAGCGAATTGTGTCATAATGGGAGCATTCAAATTCTGAGTTCGTTCGCGCCAGGTAGCAAAAAATGCGTTACAAAAAGTTAGTGCTTTGAACTCTTCGGGGCGCTAAAATGCTGATGAACTTTGAGCTTTCATAGCTACGGAGGTTCTACTATATTTTTATGAATGATTATTATGATTGTTTTAACGCGTTCTTCATTACTTTTTATCTCAATTTTTTCCACTTCCTAAGATTATAAAGAAACCTTATTTGTGGACGTAACTGGGCATTTTAGACCAATTTGTTTTTATTTTTACACGACTGCCCAAAAAAAAAGATTGTAATGTTTTCACGTTTCATGTTGTATGCACGTGAGTTTATTCTACCATAACTTTTAAATGCCTGAACAGATTTGGATGTCCGTGAATCGTCCGGATCGCCCAAGGAGTAATTTTTGATTAACTGATATGTGTTAGGCCTTTCTCTGAAACGGCCCGAAAACATGTTTCAGCCAAAACGCCTGTAAGTGTCAGAAAATGTTAAAAAATGTTTCTACGAGTTCCCCTTTAACCCGTGTCCGTAACATTATTATTGGCAAAAGTTGTTCTTAAAGTATAAAAAGTCATTAAGTAATAACAACAGTAAATTTACAGAATGTAAAACATGCGCTTTACAATTCTATGTAAATAATTTCGAATACCTAAGAAATTATATTTTTTTTTATATATTACTTATATCTAGGTAAAAGATTATGCGTCGACCGATGCCCTTCTACGCTTACTAGACCGAACCAACTTGATTTAACAGTGCATGGTGTAGTTAACTGCTTTTTATGGTAATGACATTGCAATAGTGGATATGCTTGATGGTCACTCTATATAACCTTATTTTGTTCCTTTTCTAATTATATAATTCTTCAACCAACAAACACATTTTTACGTTTACAAAATAGTGCGAATGCCATTTTAGCGCCCCTGCGATCGTAAGGTAAAGCTTTTTGCCGTGACTCACCGCGGCCGAACTAATAAAAAATTGGTCCGATTCCGATACAATGACTCCAACGCCGTTCGACTGTGGACATTGTTCTTGGACGCACAAGGACAGACTCACAGAATTTGAAGGCTTTAATTAGATGTTCAAAAGATTTGTTTTACGTAGCGGTACCTAGCCACTGATATCACTACCATCAAACAATTCAGAAACAAAATTGTACGTACTTCACCTTGGCGTACGCATGTACACAGGCACACTCACACACACACACACACACACACACACACACACACACACACACACACACACACACACACACACACACACACACACACACACACACACACACACACACACACACACACACACACACACACACACACACACATACTCGTAACACACACTCACAAGCTCACTCACAAACGTGTTGTGTTATTATGGTTGGAATTGCACCGTTCGAGGATTGAACCCTAGGCCCCTTGCTTCATTAGCAGGATTACTACCAGCTTAGCTACAGAGCCGCCCTACACGACATTTATGTTTCAAAGTTCTGAGTAACAATGCAATTGTTTTAAGCTGTCGTTATGCTTACCATCAAGCAAACGACCTTCTAGTCTCGTTACCTAAATGTATAAAAAAAGACAATCAAATGTTAACATATATGATGGATTAAGGCCTCTCATTAATAAACAATATCAAATGGTTAAATATTATGTTTTGTCTCTTTCAATTCAGCTTAAAATTGTAAAGAAAAAACACTGTTTAATTAAATTACCGTTTATCATAAAAGCGACAGAGTATAAAAAGAACCAAATAGAACACTTTTTCTACAATAGCAACCCTCCCCAACGGTACTAAAACCACAGTTGACTAAAACGCATTCCCGCGGGAAAGCGAATCCGTTTTGCAAGTTTGACGTTTGCTTCAACATGGCGATGGCGGCCTGTCCGCAAATGGACGCCTAATCTTGTTGTCCTGTTGAAGAGTTGTAGTTTTGAGCCCTAGGTTTAGAGGTTAGGTCTGTTAGTGTAAAGGCTTTACTTTGCCATAAAAAAATTACCTACTGGGTATAATCTAAATTTCGCAATTCTAACCAATTAGGCGTATAATGCTTTTATAACAGATCGATGTAACAAAAGTTACATAATAAAAAACATCTGCCCTAGTCTATGTCACTTGGGATGATGTGAGAATTCTAACGATACCTACATCCAATGATCTGTTCAGGGGCCTGTTTCATAAAAAATATTAGTCTAATATTATGAGTATTAGCCTCATATAATGTATGAAAAAAAAAGACTGGTAAGTATGTAAATATTAGACTAGTATTTTTTATGAAACAGGCCCCAGGCATTTAAACCTTATCGTGGAATAAAGGAACTCATACATACATAAATCCTAAAAACATTCGGTTCATAAACATGCACTGCCTCCCACAGCATTTTGAAAATAACTTACTTTTGATTTCAAGGTATTGAAATTATTGTTTTTTTTATAATTTATTTCTTGACCTGGATACATAATCCTTAAGTCGCAATATTAGAAACAATTTTCGAGTCGAAGTGACGCTTCAGTAAAGCGGTGGATACTTTACTGAAGCTTCTATGGAGTTTTGGATAGAATACGAAAATACACGTTTTTCGCCTTTGTACTATTTGCCTTTCACTCATGCACGTTTACGAACACTTAATGGTTAATAATCCACCATTATTACACATTAACACTCGAAGAAACATAGGTTTTAGTAAATAACACAAAATCAACAACAGCACATTTTCGAATTCCCGCCAAAACTCCTGAAATTATTGTTATTGAGTTGAGTTGCCAGATGCAGAACTGAGTAGACAAAAAGGCTGATTTCTATAAAAATGTACAGTTTATACAAAGATTTTAATTGATTTATTTACCGTTTTCTTTCACAAAATATCTACTAAATACTGTAAGTAGAAATACTTAAGTACGTTCGATTTCGTGTTATTCAGTTTAATTAATATGGTCTTAAAAATAATAATTCTACAAACCTAGCCTAAGAATTTATGTGAAACTGCATAAGATAAATATAAAATATTTTTTTTATAAATTTTCAAAAAATGTTACTTATTCCTTTTTTAATCAAGTATAATAATATATTCTTAAAATGTTTTATCTAAGAACTGTAGATTCAATTAATAAAGTAAATAAATAAAATGTAACATCTTTAAAACTCTTTACTCAACTACGAACATTTTTTAAATCAATTTTACGCATCGTAGCGAAACGTCATACAGCCAAACAAAAAGGTCTAGCTTCTCTCCTCTCAAATTAAACCTTTATCACAAAGGAATAAGACCTACGATACTTATTGTCTTTGATGGTGTGTAGTTCTAGGTTCCTATAAATTGATACTAATTGGTGTGCGCACGCGATTCTCTTTCGTGATGTGGAATCATTGGCACTCGAAATTTATACAGTGGCGTATTCCAGTTATAGGGCGAAAGGGCACAAAACAACTAAATGGCACGAGAACATGCCGCATGTATATATGACTTGTCCTAACTTGGGCGGACATTTTAAATAAATAAAAATAAAGGAATGAATAAATGTAGGTGATTTATTTACATAAATTAATAAATAACAAAGTCTTAGTAAAGTTATTGTATTGTCAGTAACTGATGCTCGTCAGCTCTAAAATCAACTAAGATTAAACTTCTATGTATAAGCAACTCTTAAACTGTGTCTGACTTAGGTATATATACCAACTTCCTGTGCACCAACCATTTTACGTTAAGTTACTCCTACACGTGACGTTTCGTAAGTAAGAGAATGAAATGAACGGAAGTGGGATTTATTTCTGTGTATTAATCTGTGATTTAGTTAGTTCTGACACTGAAATTCGAATTTGCGCCGTTCAGTTTTTAATAATTGACATATTTGACAGTTTTGTTTGAGTCTGTCAATTGTTAAGCGCCTGCTAAGCGTAAGGACTTAAAATCGGTGTCATAGTCAAAAAGTCATTGTCTTACGCATTCGCCTAAGTTTGGTACAAATCTTTTTTAATTCCTAAGTACGTCCTAGTTAGGAGCTCAAACTTTAGTGCGACGGGCTAATGCCCGTCGCACTAAAGTTTACAAAATTTAAGTTTTTCGATTCAAAACTGCTATTAATACAAAAATACAAAAAGAAGAAAACGCTTGACTGTCAATATAATCATGATTTTGCAACAAGCGCGGATTACGAGCTAGTACACGCGAAAGCGCGGCTTGAAGCAAAACCATCAAAAACGCAATACGGCTAGATATAGTGCTGTCTCGAAGCCTGCTCCACTTTACGCTATTTACATCACTTGCGAACCACTGCGTATATACCACGGCTTCTGCACTGAACATGCAGTGGTGGTGAAACTATGTTTTTAGTAGTAATCGTAGAAGCGGCTACCGTGCGTCTCTTTCACTACCTCTAAGCGTGGCACGGTTAGCGTTCGGACTAGATTTCTACCAATGTACTACGGTAGTCCTTAGACGGTACGCTTGACGGTGCGTCAAGCGGTGATCGTGGGTTTTCCATGGTGTTCGCGTGGTCCGGGATTGATGTTTATCCATCAATCATGCATTACGCGTAACAGGCCGCTAAGGATTACGGCATCGATTTCAGCAACGCAACAATTGCTGTCATTGGTTGGCCAATTTTATTTCCATTATTGGACAAGTATACAAAATTGCCGTACATGTATTTGTGTGATGTCGCTGGGGTTATTATTTTGTTTCAATAATTTTATCAGCCTTGTTTATTATCGTACGGCGTTATATTTTTTAACGGACTTCCAAAAAAGGAGGAGGTTATCAATTCGGTCGGTATTTTTTTTTAATGTTTGTTACCTCAGGTCTCCCTCGTTTATAAACCGATTTGGAAAATTCTTTTTTTATTTGAAAGGATATACTTTCCGATTGGTCCCATAGAAATTTCGCTTTTTTAAAGCAATTTTTTTATTTTTCCATTACATCATGCCCCTAGCCCCCATCCTTAGTCCACCCTGCGCACGTACTCGTAGCAACACGGTTATTCACATATTTACAGTTATCGGCGCCGTCATCAATTGTACATCTGTAGCGCACAGTTATAAAGGGTTTTATTCTATGGTTGTAGGTGGAACTTAAAAATCATTGTTCAGTATAATTTGTAACGGTTTTTTTTACAATCGGAATTATAGATTTAGCTATATACGATTGAAATAAGAATATGACTGGCCAACGAGTATTTAGCCAAGCTTCACTATGTTTTTCTGTATTCAGTGATAAACTACTGAAACGATTTTGATGAAATTGCTATGGGACTAATCTGAAAGTATATCATTTCAAATAAAAACGAATTTTCTAAATCGGTTTATTATTGACGTATCACATCTGAACCTTTTTTAGATGTCGGTTAAAAATACCTATCTATGATAACTTTATTTTAATTATAAACTAGGTATGTCCCGCGGCTTCGCCCACCTAGCCGAAGTTACTCCCTATAACATCAGCTATCTGCCAGTGAAAATCCCGTCAAAATCGGTCCAGCCGTTTCGGAGATTACCCGGACAAACAGACAGACAAGGAGATAAAAATTGTGTTTTTGTTTTAGGTACCGTATATACTTTCATGCATAGTGAAAAACTATTATTTTGATATTCCAAATAGACACTTCAATTTTCTTTATTTGTATAGATTGAGTGCTATTACGGTATTGTTTATAATAAGAAATATTTTTTAAACATTACCTACTTTTGTAAAAATCCAGTTGTGACGTCACTACATGTAGCTAGGCCGATCCTATTCATATTTTAATCGTTTTTTATACTACCATATGCCATTTTCTAGTGTCTACATGGCTAGCTACCACGCTAAAATAATTGGTCGCTAGTATCAGCTCTAGTCTAGATTGTTAAGCGTTCCACCAGCGTCGATCATCTTCAAGTATTAATTTGTGATAACGGTCAAAATAAAAAAAAAAGTTAATAAAAATGGGACGACATTTTTTTAAAATATTTTTTGTAGTTTTGGCATTCGTGTCATTTTTATCGACTTTGAAAATGGAGGAGGAGGATATGTTCGACTGTATCATGTAAATTGTATACTTATAGATACTTTTTATGTATTCACCGATTTCTCCGACAATTGTGGAATGGACCGATTTTGAAAATTGGGCTCATATCAAATTTATGAAGGTACTCCTACAGGTAAATAAATGAGAGTTGAATTTTCATAAAGGTATAGCGGTATTTTCATGTAAGTCAGTCCCAGACTCAAAAGCAATTTTTGAAACAAATAATTATCTTAAAATTAAAAACAACTTACTCTATAATCACTAATATCAATAATAGTCTAAAATCAATAATAATCACGCATACCCGCCGTCGCGCTTGAAAAATTGAAATTTGAAACAATTCCGCGCTGTCAATCGCTTCAAATTAGGAACGCGCTTGAAATGACGTTTCCTGTGACTTTGCTTCTTTAATTAGCCCTATACGGCCAGTGTCAAACCGATAAGTTTTAAAAGTTGTTGTTGTCTATGGTAACGGTACCTATAACCGATTGGTTGTGGATTGTGGACTTGTGGAAGCGCTTATTGAGTGATGAATAAATAGTCGATGCTTAAAGAGCGTGGGAACCTCGGGGTTTTTAGACTTAGGTTTACGCGGGAAAGTGGTGTAGGTAAATTTTTCACCGATTTACACTATGAAGCACAGAGTACTTTTCTGTCTATGAAATTAATGTAGGATTAGGGAATTAAGATACCATAATATTTACATTATTTCAATTCGACATGCTGTTTTTGTAATGTAAATAGCAATGTATAGACCGATTTGAAAAAAAAAATGTTTATTAGAATAGGAGCCATGGTGCCAGATATTGCATATAGCATTAGCATAGCATAGAATTATAGATATTAGTTATTAATCTTGCTACTCTATTGGTAATTGTTGTACGCTAATCCAAGTATTTCAAACATGAACGCATCTTAACAACACGCATCAATATCTTCTAGTCAAAAATAATACAAAAACAATTTATAATTAAAATCAAGAGCCGTTCCATTAGGCGGTTCCATATACGTGTCAATAACTAGCCGTAGACTACAGAATAATATAGAGAGAGCACTGGGAACCCGCGTACTCGTTAGTGAAGTACTACCAATGTATGCGTGTCCGTTCAGGAATGCAAACCTTAGGCATACTTACGTTAATTTTACACTGCCAATGTTTTCTAATCATAACTTCCATAGAAATCTTTTTACCAGATTCTTTATCGAGAAAAATAGAGAATGCCTAAAAAAATATTGCTAATTAGCGTCTGCCCGCGGCTTCACACGCGTGATATAAGAATAAAATGCAGCCTTAGAACTCAGGGATAATGTAGCTTCCTATTACTGTAAAATTTTTACAATTTGACCAGCGGTTCCCATCCATCATAGAGCCATTTAACTTTCATGAGCGCACTCCTGGGGTCCATGTTGTGGGGTGTCGTTATGCTTACCACCACCGACTTGCTCGTCTCGTTACCCAATAGCATAAAAATAGGGGAATAAAGAATTAAGAATTGTTTCTCTACCAAGAGTAAAATCAAAACATACCTTCCTAAATACAATTTGGTTTTCTAAAGATATTTAATTAATATGTCAAAGATGAGCTGTGAGATTTCTTATCTAAACAAACTAGCTAAATAAATAAATATCTTAATCTTGATTTGTAGTAGATTATTTTTTCTTTTAAGTAATAGTTTAATTACTAACTCGAACTCACTTGAACTTTAATATAATAAAAAAATACATATGCGGACAGCTTTACTAGCACTTTCCAAGCGCGCCGTCCAATTTCTTCTGCTAATCAGTCAATATCGATATCTTTTAATATCGATAAACCGTCCGATCATTCGAACACAACTTTTAACTCCCACACCTAAGGTAGATCTACAGATAAAATAGTAAGTGAAAGCAATGATGATACACCCATACAGTCGGTCGTTTTGCAATACAAATGAATAGAGAAATAAAGAGTCATGCTTTAATTATGCTGAAAAATAGTGAAAGCTTTTTTAATCCATACTTATATTTATAATAATAAATGCGAACAGCAGAGATCACGAGATTAAGCCTGTCGCTGTTGCGTTGCTACTGCTGTTATGTCTCTGATACCTTTAGTTCATAGACTGCCCAACAGAGAGTGAACGAGACGAGAGCTCGACTGCTGACCGTCTGATTTGTAATAAAGGAATGACGTTTGACAGCAGTGACCACGATATTTACGCCTGTCGCTGGAACGTTTCTACTGCTGTCGCTACGTAATTAGCCTGCCGGTCGTCGCAGATACACTCGTTTTACCCCCCGATCCCCTTCCATTCTCATTAAGTGGCCGAACTAGCGAAGTCTACGGGATTACATTTCACCGATGGTTTTTATGTGTCTGTTTAAATTCTTTACAAGCTAAAATAAAGGCTGTATGTATGAAAGAGACCTCCATCGCGAGATTAAGCCGTGTGCATGCCCGCTCACACGAGACATCGCTTTGTGCTGTTTCAAGCCGAAACAGTGTGGATACGCCCCAATATTTTTTATCTATGCTTCCATTACCAGCGGCGCAAGTACGGATCTTTTCGGTCGATAAAATTCGTTAATATTCGATAAAATTGACAGTTCAAATCGATAAAGTGGGTTTTATCGGGCCTCGAAACAATCGACAAAAGTTATCGAAAAGCTAGGTCGAATCCAAAGAGAATATAGAGCTACTACAATACTTTACGATCAGACTTCGGTACTCGCAACATTCGATAAATTTGTCGAGTTTTTCGGTTCGACAAATTTATCGAACCGACTTCCGTACTAGCGCCGCAGATGGTATGGCGAACTCTTCTGTGACTGTCCTCCTGGGTGGGTACCACCACTTTGCTAGTATAGTCTGTCGCGAAGCAGTAATGTTGCATGAAGCATCACTATGTTCCGGTTTGATAAGCAAAGTATGTCACCGTCAAAGTAGTTTTGCGACAACCTTATTATCTAATAATTTTATCCTATTTCTTTATTCTAATATTATACGATACTATTATTCAAAATGGTCTTTTTATAATTTCATTTTGTAACTTTGTTGTTATCAATTACATATAATGCTATGCACTATGTACCTTACTTAAATTTTATTATTATGTATTTATTGGGACTGCAAATTCTTTTGAATTCTATTTAGATTATTATTGTTCTTCTATCAACCCTATGGTTCAATCTATACCATTCTGATGCTATAATATTATTCCGTATTCTAATTCTACAGATATTGGGAATATCCACACTAAATCATCTGTAACAATAGAAGTGGCAACAAGACGGTCAGCTAAAGGGCCTGAGGACGACTCGACTAGCACCTCGGCGTAGTGCATGTCAACAATGCAGACAAATCATGCAAGTTAGTGGTGGGACTAACTCTTCTGCGAGCGTCCATCTAGGATGGTACCACCGCTTTGCTCGTGAACTCAGCCACAGTTATGTGTAAGGATATCTGTGTTCCGGTTTGATGAGCAGCTACTCTGCTACAAGTGATATATTACTGGGAGTAGGAGAAATACCTTGTCTCAGGGTAACGAGCGCACTGCCGCGCAGGTCTCTTTGTATTTCATAGTTCTGAGTGGCACTGCAATTGTTATGGGCCGGCGTTATGCTTACCATCAGCAGTGTAATTTTAATTCACTCGAAATGATTCCATATAGGAAGCGACTGTTTCTATCGTTTATATCTTGGAATCACATCTTGACAGAGAAATATTAACGTATAAGTACATACTTACTCCATTTGATTTCTTCTAAATGAAAATGATGAACTTGGTTTTTTGCATCAAACATTTAATTTACTCCTTATAACATCAGCTATCTGCCAGTGAAAGTCCCGTCAAAATTGGTCCAGCCGTTTCGCAGATTAGCCGGAAGAAATAGACAGAAAGACAAAAAGCTGTTATTTTGACATTACAAACAGAAACTTCAATTTTATTTATTTATATAGAGAACAGAATAATGTCCGTGGTATAAACCTATTGACCGTGGTAGCGGAATAAAAAATCAATTACAAGCAATTGTCTGAATTGGCTGTGAATTTTTTACTGCAAACTAAATTTGGGGAGTCGACGTCTTAGAAAGTGATTTGTTTGTCTATAGTTTCTATTTTTATTATGTTGGTACACAGTTACAGGTTTTTTTGTATCGCTAATCTTACTATTGATGCATTCTGCCAATGTCGGTTTGATATTTTTTACAGTGTGGCCAGTGTACAGAATGCTACCTAAATCACGTAGATACCAAAGATCATTGGGGTATTTTGCAGGTATGACTAAAGAAAGGTGTCAAAATTTTTTGTTCCATAATTATGACATAAAATTTAAGCATTTTCCTTTACGACCTTTACAGCGTCACCGAACGGAACAAAGCGCTGTATGTCATTGTATTTGTTTCCGCTGAGCTCTGGATCAACTTGTTTAATTCTAAAAATTCTGTCACTTTTTAGAAAACTATGTTATGTCTGAGCGCTATGGCTATAGACTAGTTTTTATTCAACGTGTTGCAGGTAGAAGCTAAGTATACAAATTGCGGATGAGCTTGATGAGTTTATTAAAATGAAGTGTTAGTTTCACTTGACACAATAACTTCGAACTCTATATTTGGCATCGTAAAAAGAATCGTCATTGGCCGAATTGAAAAAAAATTAGCATATACGAATTGTTTATGGAACAATGACTTTTGTCTACGAAATTTAAGTAGAATCTGTTGGTTCATGTTCTTGATGAATAAATTAAAATGTTACGTAATTCTCCATTACTTGCCGATTTACTAAAAGGATACTTATTTTTATACATATATTTTTAATTAAATGACTTGTAATAAGTCTATCTACTAACTTTAAACGAGCAATAATTGTATAGGTAGTTGTATAATATATATACAATTTATTTCTGGTATCTCGGAAAACGGCTCTAAAGATTTGGATGATATTTTGTATTTAGATACGGTTTTGCTTTTTAAGTTCACCAATAATAAGTTGCATTTCTTGTAAAAACGCAAGTTTACAAAAAAGAGTTTGTCATCCAGATATTAGGTATTAAACTATAGGTAATCTATTCAATAATTAACCGCCACCATCAATTTATTATTACGTAGGTATAACGAGTTGTTACTTTGGGTTTGATTTGTCTGAAAGAGATCGCTATGAGCGATAGACCGCCCATTATGACAGTCACGCTCCAGCAAAATGATGCTATGGAGTTTTCGAGAATACGAAAATACAATTTCTTTGTAGAGTGCAAATAGTGCAAAATAAACAGATTTTGCTAAATAATACCAAATGGACAACACCAAATTTTTGAGTTCTCGCCAAAACTCCCATTACTAACTTTACTTACTAATTAAACGCTGTACAAAAATAAAACAAAATTAAAAAAAAACATTTTCCCGCTCTATATCAGATTTTTTCCTCACCTGCCAGTGTTCCTAATCTCCCGCCTATTGTCTATGCCCGTCGGGGCGCGCATTTGAAATGAGAACAAAACGTTTGACAGCCGAGCGCGTTTACAAGCTCGTATAATAAATTATCTGTGAAAATGACAGCTGTTGGCGGGAAAATGATGGGTTATTTTTGGCGCCGTTTTCGAATGTAGGAGAAAAACAAATATACTGCATGTGAGTAAGGAAATACTTTCATAGCTAAAGTAGCTCTGATATGTTTTTAATATTGATTATTTATTCAAAATTGTATTTAGAGCTCACAACCGATGGTTTTAATCACTTTTTACAGTTGTTTTATTTAACTACCCAACCAAGAAGAACCTATATTATTTTTTACAAGGTTTTACGGACAATAATTAATTTTAAAGATAATATTTAAACTTCTGTCCATCCAAAGGTTGTCTGTTAGAAATATCTGCGATAAGACGCGCCTGATGTGCTATTTTATTTTCTTGTACCTATTACTTACTATGTTTTTGTTTTGGTTTGTAATAAAGTGTTTAAATATTGTATTGTAAATTTCAGTAGGAATACCTCATAACGCTTTTACACTCGTACCGGTGGACCTGTACAGCTGTTATAGTGGGGCAAGAAAACGCCAAGAAGCACAAAAAAAATTTAGTTCTTCGTTTTCGTGTCAAACCCGATTATATAAAATCAGCGGTCGCTAATCTTCTGCTAGAAGGAGTTGTCTAGAGTTGTCGCTGGTTTTCGTTTTGGAACCAACGTTATTAAGGGAATAAGTTGTTATATACAATCTTAAATACAATCATGAGGCGAACCAATTAATTACGAATTTAAAATATAATAATCTAAATCTAATATAACATGCATAAAGTCGAAGAAAATAAAAGAGTTCTACTTATTGTAAATTTAAAAGTTAGAAAGTAATCTTCTTAAAACTAAAATTAATGACTTCAAGGAAAAAGTCCAGCTCAAAATCATTAAAAATAAACTACAAAGCGTCAATAAATCTGCAATAAATAACAAAACGCATTAAAATTATAATTATAAAGACCTACTTTTCTATAAATTAGCAAAGCATTCCCGCACTCGCATCAAAGAGGTTAAAAATAAATTCAGAAGCTGTTTCGAAGGTCATGACTTTTTTTCTACGCGCTAAAATTATGTGCGAGTATTACGAGATTTGATGACGTAAAATAGTACATAACCTGTCCCAGGCCTGAAATAATGACCGAGTTAATATTGGAAGTACTGAAGCCGAGTATTTCCGAAGCGATTTTAAAAGAACAAGGTGATTGCTGAATCGTGACTCTTTTGTATACGTAAAGTTGTTCAAAAATGAACTAGCAAGAACTCTAGCCAATTCCTTCCACCCAGAGACAAGCAACCGCTCACAAACTAATAAGAGATACCGCTGGTCAGGTAAAGACGGCAGATCGATGACACTGGCAAATAAATAAACAAGACATGCGATGCCAAATCCTCGAATCAAAGCAAACAATACTTTTTTTTTACTTTGGCGGGAAAGCGAGGTATTGATGTTGTCTATTATGCATTATCAAACTCTGTGACTATGATGATACTTTAAAAAAAGTAACAGGTGTAAAGAATCGGGTTGGTTATATTCTCTTTGCTTATTAATAAAACTTCAAACCAGGATACAGAACATGCGCTCGGCTAAGGTGACGCACGTTTCAAAGAAGTTGTTTGTTTTCACACAGATTGGTTTCGCGAATTATTACGTTAACAGGAATAGATGTAGGATACATACTGAAAAGTAATATAGGTTACTAATGCGAGAACTATTATGCAGATGTGTTACTACTTTGATGTGGGCGTATTTTCAGACGTCCAGCGCTCACCTGATTCAAAATAAATGCAACAAGTATAATTGGGTAGTTGCATGTAACACAATACATTTTGTTATTATCTCGTAATCCGCGGTTGATGGTTATTTTGACAGCAAAACGCATCTAAGGTCTGCATTACAGGAATCGAACTGAAGGAGCGCTCCATCGCCTACTCAACTGCCAATCCAACACACGGCACACGTTATAAAGTTTATTATTCCAATTAAAACATAACCCAGGTAATTATGAAGCCTTATTTAGATCAAAGTGTGATCTATTTTTATTTTTAGCTTCTTTTTAAATTACCCTGTGCTGTACAGAAACGGATTTCGTAAACATTCCCCGTTCTGGAAAGAAAATGCAATTATAACATTTTTTTATAGTTTTTGTTAACGAGACGAGCGGGTCATTTCCCTGATGGTAAGCATAACGCCAGCCCATAACAATGCAGTGCCACTCAGAACTTTAAAACACAAAGTCCTGCGCGGCACTGCAATGCGCTACCCTGAGACATTAGGTATTAAGTCCCAGTAATTTCACTGGCTACTCTGCTCATCAAACCAGAGCATAGTTTGTGTTTGTTCTGGGTAATCTTCGAAACGGCTGGACCGATTTTGACGGGACTTTCACTGGCAGATAGCTGGAGTAACTTAGGCTACGCGGGCGAAGCCGCGGGGCACAGCTAGTGTAAAGTAATAATATGATGTACACCTCACTAGCTCGGAAAGGTCTTGTTTATCAATCGAAATCTTCGCGCAAAAGTGCTTTTTATCAGCTAGCGTGGAAAAAGAACTTGGTCATATCTTTGACCACTATCGCGAAGATGTGGTCGCCAAATCGATGTAGCACGCTTGCCTAGAAGATACTTGTTCACTCGTCTCTTGAAGACTCCCAGATTGTACAGTGTTCAGCAAAAACAGATGCACTTGGCAGTGAGATCCATTCTTGACGTGATTTTTGACATAGATATAGTTTACTGACCGGAGACTAACATTAATAAATGATTATTAATGAATAATGAATAAATAAATAAATAAATAATAAATAAATAAATTAACACAGGCTATTTTTTATCCCGGAAAACGCACAGTTCCTTTAGAACGCGGGTGAAACCGCGTGCAAAAGTTATTATAATATAGTAGTAATATTATTAGTAAATCGTCTCTCGCACACGCACGCACGCACACACACACACACACACACACTCGCACACACCTGCTCTTAATATTCGTTTCTATATAAAGTAAATCCGTAATTGGGTGTTAGTTTTATAAGCTGTGTTTAATTAAGTTCTTTTTCTTTAAGATCTGTGGATTTTGTTAAATTAAATAAATAAATAAAAAGTACCTACTGCAATTGCCAATTTCTATAATTCATTAAACATTTATAATAAGACTACCGGCATTATAACAAGGGTCCTGTTTTACCAATTTTTAATCGACGTTGTAGCATTGGTCAATATAATAAGTTTCTAGACAAATAATATGGATAACCTACAATTAGAATATTGAAAGAATTACCTGATGGAAAACGACCTCTGTGTGAACTTAAAGCTGTTCCGTGGCAAAAACTTGTGGAGGGTAGACTACAGTTGCGGACGTCATCTCTATAAGAAGTAATGAGTCGCTTGCGCCAATCTCGTATCTAAAGGTTTATTTTACCAAGCGATATCAAGGCTGCCTCACTAAGACTGTCTTACATTCTAACTTAGGCTAGCTCTTGCGACGTGACGCGCGACGTTGCAAATTGAGTTTGGGTGCGGTGTTCAGCGCGTTGTTATAGCGAGCTTGCCTAATGCAGACCGTAGACGCTTATGCAAGTATGCGTTTTGCTGTCAAAATAACCCATGCTTTTGCATCAAGCGCGGATTGCGTGATAATTGTATTATACTTATTGTGTAATCATTGTATTGATACGTGATTGTTAGTGGTAGGACTAATTCTTCTGCGAGTGTCCGTCTGGGTTGTTACCACCGCTTTGCTCGTGAAGTCTGCGCCAAGCAGTACTGTGTTTCGGTTTGATGAGCAGAGTAGCCAGTGAAATTACTGGGCTTATGAGACTTAATATAGGTATTAGCAGTGTGCTCGTTACCCTGACACATTAGGATGTGTCAGGGTAACGAGAGCACTGCAGTGCCGCGCAGGCCTTTGTGTGTCAAAGTTCTGGGTGGCACTGCAATTGTTATGGACCGGCGTTATGCTTACCATCAGGCAAACGACCAGCTCGTCTCGTAACGAAATAGCATTAAAAAACAAATACACGCGCATGCGCGGCTTGATGCAATACCATCAAAAAACCACAAAATAGACAAGAACGGCAATTCGGCCAGATATAGAGCTGTCTCGAAGCCCTGCCTGGGCTCAAAGCGACGACTGTTCCGCTTTACGCTACATACATCACTTGTACACTACTTGTAATATTTTTTAGTTCTCGTGAAGGTCCGAGTAATGTACACGGAAGTTTATTTTTCGAGAACAATGGGTTTTGGAGGTCTATATGAATTACAAAAGCCGATTTTTTAACCGTTGTTTAAACTTTTATAAAGCGGCCCGCCGCGTCACACTCTTGGCACTGCTTCACACAGTGACATCTGGCTAAATCTATTTTAATCAATTTTACTTGCATAATAGAGTACTCGTATGTATTCTATGAGCGAGTGTGGCCGAGCGGGAACTTGTGCGACATTCATGATATCGTGTTGCAGCCACTCTGGGACTTTTCTGGTGCTGGCATAGCTAGGCACGACCATCAAGTAAAAAATGAGCAGTATTTACTATGCATACCTACCTATTTATATTTGCTACGGCACCACGTGGTGTGTCGCTCAATTCAACGCCGGATCTTAGGTATACGTGTATTCATCTATACAAATAAATAAAATTGAAGTGTCTGTTTGTAATATCAAAATAACAGCCTTTTACCAAATGCATATATGAAAGTACATACGGTACCAAAAACAAAACAACCATTTTTTAAATTTTGTCTGTCGTCTGTTTGTTCCGGGTAATTTCCGAAACGGCGGGGCCGATTTTGAAGAGACTTTCACTGGCAGATAGCTGATGTTATAAGCAGTAACTTAGGCTACTTTTATGTTAGAAAAAGAATTAGGGTTCCGCGCAAAAAAATAAAAACCATGAAATCCAATATCTCCGCGCGGGTGAAATCGCGGGCAGCAGCTAGTTCCGATATTTTAAACAAATCCCTAAAAGATACAAAGGTAGTTTTAACGGAATCCTCACATTAAGATACAGAACCCAGGTATTCTGTTTACTTGTTCAGAATCACCCGCCGATTGACACTATCCACAAGAATACCTATAAACTCCGGGAATAGAACCCGCTCTCGTTCTATTGAGTGACCGAGATGATGCTATGGTAACGAGACGAGCAGGCCTTTCACCTGATAGTAAGCAAATGCAACCTTTGAAAGTTATGGTAAAGTCAAAACAAAGTACGCGTCCGGTGTATGTTTTTAACCAACTACTAAAGGAAAAGAGTGTCCGCTGGGTATCACCTCTTTTCTCATGTAGTCTGCCGTCAAGCAGTAGTATGCAATCATTGGTGTGTTGCTATTAGTGAAATTACTGGGGTTGATGACACCTAATACCTATACAATATGGAGTGTGGAGGGAGTGTGGCCGAGCGGGAACTTGTGCGACTTTCAATCCGACGCGCCATAGTTCGAATCTCGACTCGGCCGCACCAATGACTTATATCAAGTTATGTGCGGCTTATTCACACTCGCTCTAAAACGGTGAAGGAAACCAACATGATCAAGAACCACAAAATTCGAGGACATGTGACATCCACCAAGCCGACTGGGCCCACGTGGTGGATTATGGCCCATACATCTCTCTCTGAGAGAAGGCCGGTATCCCAGCAGTGGGAGCGTAAGAGGCTGATGATGATAGTCTCAGGATAATATTAGCATGTATAGTATTAGTAACAATATCTGTTAAAATAGCTACCTATTATTATAGAAAACTAGTATCAAATAACTAGATATACTGCACGCATTCCACGTTCTCTTGGCACTTAAAGCCACAATAATTACGCAATCCACATCTATGAATATGTCCATTTCTTGTACTTTTTTATACTATTTGATAACAAGACCAGCGGCTCGTTTGCCTGATGGTTAGCGTAACGCCAGCCCACAACAGCTGCAGCTGGCAATGTTATGTTTACTTATGTTTTTTTTCTGGACCCCAATTAAAATAAATTTTAGTAACAGTTGCGAAAATGTTCGAGTGGAACAGATATTTAGGAACTCAAAAATACCTGTTCCTTGAAATCAGTAACATAGAAAAACCTAGTAGAAAATAGTTTAACTTACCCATCAGAACCAACATAAGTCTCCTTGGCAGTAATTCCATTAAAATGCACCCGATTCTCCACCTCTCCATCCATTAAGATGTCACTCATCACGAAATTCACGATCGCTTTGTTTAAATGTCGCCTTAGATACCTAATATCACTCAATTTGTTCTTTTCAGGCAGAAATCGATGGCGCTTGTGCCTTAAATGATTCCTTTTTGAAATGTCAATGTCACTGTCACTGTCAACTTCATAATCCGATTTTAACCAGTTTGTGTTCGAATCGTTTACACTCGCGAATAATCCTAAATTATTTTTTGACCGTTTTAATTCCAAATCCAAACTGCTCTCACTTTTGAACGGCTGATCTATATTAAATTTTGAGTATTTTAAGTCGATATCACTTACTAGTTTTTCACTCACTGGATTTGATTCTGACAGGTCTGATATGTCACTGTCACTATCTTTTTTATTACAGTTTGTGGTGCCGAGAAGGAAGAGGATGAGTAGAGGTGTCTTGAACATCTTTCCCCACGATATGAGACGAGCTATGTTAGACTTTTTCTTAGGCTTTGGCGGTTTTAACTCCATCTTTGATCTGAAATAAAAACAAACAATTATAATAGCTACTTAGACTTAAATTTTAAACATGATTGTTAGCATTTTTTATGCTATTTGTTAACGAGACAAGCTGGTCGTTTGCCTCATGGTAAGCATAACGCCACTAGAAAATCCCCTACCACCGCGCTTACATAATTATGTTTTCCTTTACCATTCTAGATTCGAACCTTTGACCTACGCATTAGCGAGAGAACTCACTGGCACTGAGTCAGCATACCGGAGACCGCTGCAAACACACAATTTACTTGCGTCATATTTCCATGCGTTAATATTTTTTATTGAATAGGCAATGCGTGCATATTTGTTATAAGACACCAAGCTTGTATCAAATTTAGGTATCATAATCCGTCCATCTGTACAAATAAATAAAATTGAAGTGTCTGCTTGTAATGTCAAAATAACAGCTTTTTACTAAAATGCGCATGAAAGAATTTTATAAAACACCTATAAAAAATCCATTTTTTTTAATTTTTGTCTCTGTTTTGTGTAGAAATGTTAAAAAACAGTTTACACTACTCATTCAGACTCATTTTAAAAACAGTGTTAAACGGTTGAATAGTTAAACTATGTTTTGCCTCTTTCGATTCAGTTAACATTGTCAAAGAACAACAAAAACAAAACATACTTTATTAATAACTGCCTCAAGTCTTACTTAAACTTAGGAAATATAGTATCTACAAATACATTGTAGTACTAGAAATATGTCACCTAATTGGAGCACGGTCATATGTCATACGATACTACGTCATTACGACATATTTATAGGTCTTATTTCCACTGTATAAGGCCTTATTTCCAACACATAAGTCCTTATTTGAACGCACACAATGAAATGTTGAAAAACGTATTCAAATCAGGTTCATTACAGTAATCCATCTACATACATAATCAAGTTATTGTGCATACTGTATTAAATGTAATCGACTTTAATTGTTATTAGAGGCGTCTTTTTAACACACACGATTTTACTTTACATGATTGTCATTTTATAAGCGCTAGATTTTGCCCATGGCTTAGCACGCGCTGAATTAAAAAAAAAAATTCAAAATTCAAAAATCTTTATTCAAACAGGCCCCAAAGGAGCACTTATGAAAGTTAAAATGACTCTAACAGCCGGCCTCTGCAACATTCATCTACCCGAATCACAGACTAAAACTAATGCTGTCTTTATCAGAACATAATAAATGACAAAGGCACCAACAGACCCAATCCGTGCTCAAAGTCAACGAACCTTCCAGAAACCCACCGTGCCCGTTCCAAATTGGTATAGGCCGAGCAAGAAGAACGGCAAGAAACTCGTCACGGCATTCTTTTTAAAAAAAGTAGTTTTTTACAATGATTCTAATGCTAACAACTAACAATTTAAAGTTTAGTAGTCGCCAGGAGGCTCCTGAGCTGTTTGCCTCCATTGAATCAAGATAAACTGTAGCCAGTGGCGTATTTTAGATTCAGCGCCGTGGGCCTGCAGGCTCCACCGCCCTGCCGCGTTACCGTCACCGCGCCCATCAGTACCTATATGATAGCCCCGCTACTTTGATGTCTAGGTATCAAACTTACACCCATGAGCCCCATGATCAACTTGCGAGATTTAGGCTCTTATTAATAAACAGTGTTTTAGTTAAACTATGTCTTTGTTGTTCTTTGACAATTTGATACTGAATCGAAAGAGACACAACAGTCAACCGTTAACACTTTAATTTCTTCTGCTTGCACCGCCGCTCGCAGCCTGCCGCCCCGGGCCATGGCCCTTTTGGCCCTAGGGTAAATACGCCCCTGACTGTAGCCTATAGCCGTAGCTGATGAACCAGGTGGTAGGACTAACTCTTCTGCGAGTGTCCGTCTAGGTGGGTACCACCAGTTTGCTCGTGTTGTCTGCCGCCAAGCAGTAAACGCTTACACACTCATACCCCGCACTAGGATTCCCCGTGTCGCAGTTGGCATGGACATACACAGATACACATCACAAACATCCAAGACCCGAAAACAAACTTTATGCTTACACAAAATCTGCCCCGGCCGGGAATCGAATGCGGGACCCTTCGCTTTGCAGGCAGGGTTGCTACCAACTTAGTTACGGAGCCGTTATGTGTTAATATTCTGCATCCGGTTTGATGAGCAAAGCAGTCAGTGAAATTACTGGGCTTATAAGACTTCACACCTATAATGTCTCAGGGTTGGGCCATTACATTCAGTAAAGTTAATGTAAATTCATTCATATATACCTAAGTATTACCAAGCATAATATAATTCTATCCGACCAACATATTAAGTACTTACCTAAACAATTAAAGGTCACATATTTACCTACAGGAAAATAGTCAACACTTTAGTTGTGACATAATTGTGTATTAAATTGCATTATGGCTCATGCTTTCAATTACCTTCTTTTATGTAGCTGGTTATTAAACACAGATGTACTCCTTGTACATTTACATTTAATCCATTTAAATATTCCTTTTTAATAACTAGTTACGAATCAGTGAAATAAAAACCTTCTTTCATAGCTCTAGTTATGAAAACTAGTTATCATAACTAAACGAAAGGACATAATAATTATGTAAAAGGCCGTGACGTACGTGTCATCATCAACAGCTTATTACATTCCCACTGCTGGGACACAGGCGTTCTCTCATTTGTTCGTTATTGTATTTGTAAGTTATTTGACATTACATAATTAAGTATGACTTTTTAATATTTGCACGGCTGCATCAGCAGGCGTGCAAATATTGAGTCCAAATAATTTGCAAGTTAAAAACTATGACTATTTTTTGTATTGTAACAGTTTGTTGTTCAGGGCACTAATTTTAAAAGTACCATCCAAAACTATGAAACACAAAGGCCTGCGCGGCACTGCATTCCTTACCCTGAGACATTAGGTATTAACTTTCGTAAACCCGTAACTTCACTGACTACTTTGCTCATCAAACAAAAACAAACTAGATAATGCTTGCACATTACTGCTTGGCGACAGACTACACGAGTAAGCGGTGGTACCCAGACGGACACGCGATGACCGTTCTGGCACCACTCGCCAGGAGGCTTTTGAGCAATTTGTCTTACATATTTTTCATTTCAAAAATGCTTTTTAATTAATGTTCATATTGTTATACCATACTGGTTATACTATGAATTATACTGTCCTAATAGAAACTTCACATATTTCTACACATACATACATACGTATGGACGTACATACAGCCGCTAGCCGCCATACTTTCAAGCTTTTCAGTGACATTGACATTCAGATAATAATCGAGGGCTATCAGATAAAATCGGAGGTAATTAAACGTGCCGCGTCCGGTTTCACCGCTTCCTGATAATATTTTATCAGTTATGTACCTAAATAGTTATTATTAAATTTATAAAACAAAAATGTGTATGTAACTTAGACTATTACTATCTTTAAAAAAAACAGTTGAACGTTGTTAAATGTGCATCTTTAAATATGTGAAACGTTTTAGCTAATAATAATTCTAGACCAAATTTTGAACTTTTTTTTATTATACCTTTTTCCATTGACACTTTTTGGAATTGAAATTCAATTTACTGAATTAACTATTATAAACACTGCTCTAATCTAAGAACTTCCTAAATTTGAATCAGTTACTACTTTATCTTATTTAAGTAGTCAACTACTTTACTTTATTTAAGTTTCAGCACAGAATAGATAATAGTACAAATGAGAACATCTTTATCTCCCTTCTCCTTTGTTCTACGTATCTTCTACCTCTACCACATCGTCCTCACTTTTTAATGGTACTCACACATACATAAAGTACCTAATTAATTCATGAGCAAAATAAATAATCAATGTCCATATACTTCCATACTTATCCATACTTATTACTTATATAATAAATTCGAATGTGTGTTTGTTGGTTTGTCCTTCTTTCACGCAGCAACGGATCGACGTGGTTTTTGGCATAGATATAGCTTATGGACCAGAGAGTAACATAGGCTACATTTTATTCCGGAAGCATGCACGGTTTCTGTGGGAACGCGGAACCTCGGGCAGCAACTAGTATAAATTATAAATTTATTATGTAATGGTGTTTATTGTAATGTTTAGTTTTTCTCAAGATTTGTGTGTCAATAAAAAATATACCTCATATATTTATTATCTCATAGATATTTTTTAAACGTTGATTGTAAAATAGGGGCGTGTTAATATGATTTTAATTACCTACATCTGCGTTCGATGTTCGCATAGTTTTTCGAGTTTCACAAATTACAATACGATTTATGAATTATATGGTTATTATTATGGTAGCCTATGTTACTCTCTGGTTCACAAACTACATAAATATAGAAGGCGCGGGCAGAAGCCTCAACCACAACCACAGTAGACGATACAATATGTATCAAGCGGGGATCGTGGGTTTTCCATGGTTTTCTTGCGATCCACGATTGATGCTTATCCACCAATCATGAATTAGGAATGAGGGCTGCCTTATGCGTCATGGTGAAATAATGGTAATTGTATTTTGTTCCTAAGTTATAATCAATTAAATAGCGATTACAAGTCTTATTTGACTTAGTTTACTATTGCGGATAAAATATGCTATTTTCTTGTCTGACCCGAGTCGCAGCGACAACCCGACGGTGAATTAACCCTAATATTATTTAAAAGTGTTAAAATGAAAAAAATAAACCATAAGGCACAAAAGAGATATGTATTAGGACTATCTCTAAATTGAAACCAACTGAAAGTTGTAATCCCTTATTTAGGAGCCTAAAAATTTTGTCAATTTTTACCTTATTGTGTGTATATACCTATATTATACATAATTATTTGTTCTAAATAATTTAGATCTGTTTAATGTGTATGGCTCCCAGAATCTACGCAATCACTTGCCATAAATCATAGTGGCTCATATTTTTAACCTAGCTGCTGCCCGCGGTTTTACCCGAGCGGAGATATTGCATTTCATGGGTTTTATTTTATGCGCGGAACCCTAATTATTTTTCTAAAATTAAAGTAGCCTAATTTACTCCTTATAAAATCAGCTATCTGCCAGTGAAAGTCCCGTCAAAATCGGTCTAGCCGTTTCGGAGATTACCCGGAACAAACAGATAGACAGACAGGGCACCTTAGACGCTCAAGCAAACGTACGTTTGCTTGTCAGAATAACAACGCTTTCGCGTCAAGCGCTGATTTCGTGATACTCGAAATGCGCGCTTGACGCAAAAGCGTTGTTATTCTGACAAGCAAACGTACGTTTGCTTGAGCGCCTAAGGTGCCCCAAAGAAAAAATTAAAAAAAAATGTGTTTTTGGTATGGGTACCGTATATACTTGCATATCCATTGAGTAAAAAGCTGTTATTTTAATATTACATACAGACACTTAAATTTTATTTATTTGTATAGATTTAAAAAACTTAAAATATTTTTACTAGGCTTATTACAGTATGTATCAATGATTATTTAAGTACAAGATAAATTTGAATATTTGCAATTTTTTTTATAATGACTCAACTTATTGTCTCACTATAGTATAAGTATGTATTAATATAGTATTTTTATTCTAATACAATTCAAATTTATTACTTATATTGATATTGATTACCGTATTTAATCCTGACTAACGTATCAATGTGAATTTTGAATTTTCTACTAAACATTTTTTGTTTTATATTGCATGCCGAAAGGTCGAAATGTCATTCTGTATTTTTTTTAACACCATTGGCAATTATTGTCCCTATATTCGCAATGAATAAATGAATTGGAATTTGAAATATGAAATGAAATAATTTTTAATAATTTACAATTATAAATTCGGATATTAAAATGAAGGAAAATAAATCAAATTTGACTTTATTTATTAGAAGACTTTTCTTAGTTACGAGGCAAGGAGTTTAATAAGATTAGAATGATAAAAAAACAAGTACCTACTTCAAAAAATAATTCAATTCTACTGACCTGTGGATGTTCCAAATTTAAACGAAATCCATTGTCATTTCATCACCACAAAAAAGCAACACTAGTCACTACACTCGCGAATTAAAAAGAAACAATTAAACAGTTTTATTTTATTTCGTCTATCGACTTTCTTTTTTTAATTTTAATTTTCTGTCAAATCTTACAGGACAATGAGGGTCAATGACAATTAATTAAAAAAGTTCGTTTTGGAAAGTTGCCGCGTAAAGTTTTGGAAGGAACGCGCCGCGTGCAATGGCGGCGAGGTATGGGCTGATACTAAAATATGTGGATTGTGGACCGGTGTGACTGCATCGTAGGTTAGCAGTATGGACGCGAGCGTAGATTCGACTAGTCCGACTAGTAGTCGTGCATTACATGACTGCACAAAAAAGGAGTGTAATGTTTTTAGGGTTTATTTATGTATGTGAGTTTCTTTATTCCACCATAACATTTAAATGCTTGAACATGTTTGGGTGTGGGGTATCTTTAGAATCCTTACATCATCCCGAGTGACATGGCTAAACGATTTGGTTGCTAGAACGTTTTAAATCTGGTACTTGGTGTTTGCTTTTTTATCTAAGATTTCATAAAAATACTACTTATAATAAATATCAAAGAAATTCTAATTGATGAAGCAGCAAAATCTATACAAATAATTAAAATTGAAGTGTCTGTTTGTAACAACAAAATATACGCTTTTTACCAAATGCGTATGAAAGTATATACGGCAGATAGCTGATGTTATAAGGAGTAACCTAGTTTTCTTTTATTTTAGAAAAAGAATTAGGGTTACGCGCAAAAAACTAAAAACCATGAAATCCAATATCTCCGCGCTGGTGAAACCGCGGGCAGCAGCTAATGTAACATAAATGCATAAAGTACAAGAGGCATTTTACAAACGGTTTTATTTAGCTAAATCGTAGTATAAATTTATTTGCTACAAATCTTGCAACTGATTTTCACATAACCACTTTCTATGTGGCAGTGGATTCAGTCTCAAACTTTCAATGACAATACGTTTATTTGGTTTTTGACATGGTTGGTTACATCATCTTGTGTAAAATGCAGTTTTACAAGCTTTTAAAAGCTTCATTACCAACTTTTACTTATTTTCTCTAAACACACCGCAATATTTGATGCATCTGATAGGTAATCCAACCACTGGATACTGTAACGTTTATTGTTGTCCATACTGTTATTACATATAATTGTAAAAGATCGTATGATTATGGCATTGAGAATAGAGATAACGTGAGGAAATGCAGGTGAAATCTCTTATGAGAACTAATACATTGATATTTACATTGAATGTTACAATAGATAACATGGTAATTAATAGTTGTTAGCAATTCGAAAGTGCTGTATTCCGTGACCTTTACTCAAATTTGAAATGCAAACCGATTTAAACTAAGAATTTTATAATTTTCTTATTCTACATAATTCGAATACCTATATAAAAAATATGGTCAGAAAAGTATAGGTATCTTTTGAGCGTTTTTCGTAAACATAAAACTGGAAATGAATATTCCCATCTGCCGCATTCATAAAATGACAAAGGGGCTGATGGGAATTATCACAGCTGAAAACCAGCGCGCTACTTCGGTGGCGCTTTATGCTGAGCTGTGTCCATTTTGTAGTCAACTGCCCAATCTTTTCATGTCTTATTTTAGCTTTAAAATGTATGTACCTATCTATATTTTGGGCAATGGCTACAAATAAATGTATTTTCTTTCTTTCAAATAAATGTATCATTCCTACCCGCCCCATTGACATGAGTAATAGGGCATATGGGAATTTAAATTCCCATCTGTCCCATTGATGGGGACGTCAATGGGGTAGATGGGAATATATCGTCAATTGTCAGCACAAAAATCGACACTAATTAAAAAGTAACAAAAAAGTTTTATTTTATAGTGCCACAATCATAACTTGGCGGTGGCGGTTTCAGGAACTGAACCGGTCGAAGGTCGAACATAATGTTACCATATCAAAAGCAGATAGTTTGCACATGACACGAAATATTATTATATTATGTACTGTGACATAACTGAAACTATATCGCCCGAGACATGGAAGGTACACTGAAATCACATCGACTTCAGAATGAGTCGTAAAAATGTCGATATTAAGTTTCTATCGAGACATATCTAAATCATTAAAACCTACTGTATTTTTATGTCAAAACAATTATTTGTATTTGATTTGAAAAGTAAGAAATGTCCATACTGTTTATACTGCGGTATCGCAACTTAGATCGTACGATTATGGCCTAAAGATAAAAGTACCGTGAATGCAGGTGAGGTGTTAAGAAAGCGAACACGTGATTTTTAATCAATTCCTGATCTATTATAAGACTTTAATTAGGTAGGTATATTGGTGGTATAGGGTATTCGACGTATCCTACCCACAGCGGACGTTTGGGAATTTAAATTCCCATCGGGCCCGCTTATTTGCTATTATGCATTGTGAGGCCGGTTGCAGTGCAGCGCAGTGTCTTTATTGTTTCAAAGCTCTATATGGCACTACATTTGTTATTGTCTAGCGTTATGCTTACCATCAGGCAAACTAAAGAATGGAATTCTTTGCCGGCATCTGTATTTCCTGAATACTACAATTTGGGAGTCTTCAAGACAAGATCGTGAACAGGCATATCTTCTAGACAAGCGTCGACCGCATCGTCACTTACCATCAGGTGAGATTGCGGTCAAAAGCAAGCCTATAAAATAGAAAAAAATATTGAGACGCTTGTCTTCGTTATCCAATAGTAAAAAATTCATATAAAAAATCTGCATGGCTGCCCTTGTCTTCAATTTCACCCACATTTCGAAGGTCGTCGCGCTACCTGGCCAAACGGCATCTTTCATTATAGTACTTTTACCTAGGTACCGCCACGCGGACAAGAGATCCCGTCTACCCTAACAGTAGTAATAAACTGGTTTCTGGATATTTGCTAGCCACTTTTTAAAGCTTGCAGTATTGTATTCTTCCCCGGTCTAGCCTGTACGTACATCAACGATGTTAGCTTATTCACTATAAAAATCCCAACCCGAGGATAAAAAAAATGCAGAGTACTAGTCATGTTCAGAAAAAAAAATCACACTGTCATTTTGGCAATAATTTATTATACCAACCTTGTCACAAAGATATTAATAAAGCCGCGTCCCTTTTAAGTTATTGGACAAATAAGATTTTACACACCACTAAGACTGCCCAAAGCCACATCGGACCACAGGCTCCTTCGTGTTCGAAACCCTGTTTCTACTAAACTACTGTTCCCGTGGTAAGACCGTCGCTTTCCAGGGAACTAATCTTAAGATGGAGTACTCGGTATTGTACAAATAGATGCTGACATCAGCTCAAGGTTAGATAGGCAATCTACTGAGATCGACAGATTGCTCGGAAGCCGCTCAAGCGCAGTGCACGACTAATGACATCAGCTGGAGAAAATGCAAAGACAGTTGCGAGTTGCTATAAAACATTTGTTAAAAGAAACTGCGACCTTAGAGCCCATATACTAATATAATTTTTGCAGTGCACTATACCTTCCTTCAATATCCATTCTATCCCTCTCTCCATCTGGTTGTCTGGAAGAAATAGTTTTAAGCGATAAGCCCGCCCTTTGTACTACTAGACTAAGTTAAAATAAGTTTCTTTATATTTTTTGTATTTTTCATTGTAGTGTGCAAATAAAGAGTTTATCTATCTTTATCTACTCGAGCACTCCAGTCCAATGTTCCAAAAACCGCTCGTGTGTGGGGAATCTCAGATGGTTAACGTGGAGGGATAGAAATATTAGAAACCAAACGATTCAATTTTAATGTTTGGAACATTGTTCCTCATCGTTAGTGGCCGATACGATCCATTTCGCGCTCAATTGGCAGTACTCGAGACGCAGATTGACCGAAAAATGGAGCGCTGGCACGCGGAATGGAGTGCCCGCCTGTGGGCTCGAAACTGAAACCTTGGTGTTTCATTAAAGATGCCTTTATTTATCTTTATTGATTTTTTTGTGATTTTCTATCACTTAGGTAATAACTTCTGACGTACTTTATACAAAGCTAATGTATGACAACAGAAACAAAGCTAAGACGCTCCATTTAGCACAACAGTTGAAAATCAATGGTATCAATGCGCCTGCGCCGCTATAATTATATTTAAACAAGAATGCAGCGGGACTCCGATACAGACAGACACTGGGTTTTTGCTGACCGCCTGTTACAGTGTAACGAAGCAGTGCACAGTGGGGGCACTACATGCAACGTTTGTTAGTGGTAGGACTAACTCTTCTGCGAGTGTCCGCCTGGATTGGTACCTCCGCTTTGCTCGTGAAGTCAGCCACCAAGCAGTAATGTGCAAGCATTGCTGTGTTCCGGTTTGACGAGCAGAGTAGCCAGTGATTTAACTGGGCTTATGAGACTTATTACCTTATGTCTCAGGGTAACGAGCGCACTGCAGTGCCGCGTAGACCTTGCACTGCACTGCAATTGTTATGCAAACATCCGACTCGTCACGTTATCAAATAAAAAAATCTTTTCGTGGACTTAGAATAATTACATTTTCCAAGAAGTCTTATACCACAAGTAAAGGAAAAATCCGAACATCATAAATTGGCAGTTACGTCAATTTTTTTTATTGTTTTTGGTAAATGTATCTGTGCAATTACCTAACGATTACCATTAACGATACCCATAATGGAAGAACAATTTACATACCTACAAGTTTGCACGAAACCCACGGCACACGAGTTCAACTCACACTTGACCGATTTTTAGAACCATCACGATTCACGAAATTTTCCTCGCCCTATAGCTCATTTGCAACCTTTAACCTATAAAACAATAGGTGACCTTACTAATGCTACAGAATAGATAATAGTCACATAACAGATAATAATACAAGTACCTACTATTACTGAACTATTATTAAGTACGTAAAACTTTCTCTGCCTCGAATCGTCGTCTATTTATCTCCTCACTTTGACTACTGTATAATATTTACTGTGGACGGGCGCATACCGCGGTCGACAGGCGAGCGAAAAATACTGGAAGTATTTTTAAATGTGTCACTGCATGACGAGATGGCATCAGATTTTCATGAACGAAGGACAAACCAACAAACAAACGTACAAACACGATTCATAGTCACACGTTATAATAAAAATGGATGTGATTCTCATTTATTATAAAACAATTTTAAAACATTACAACAAACACCGTGGATTTTCTTGTATTACCGCTAATATCTTTTTCTATCTTTCGCTATTATAATAAAAACGCAATTATAGCGTTTGTATAACTTAAAATTCTCTACTAACTAATAACTAGTCAGTGAAATTACTGGGCTTATGAAACTTAATACCTAATGATTCAGCGTAACTTGCGCATTGTAGTGCCACGCAGGCGTTTGTGTTTCAAAACTCAGGGTGGCATTGCAATGGTTATGGACTGGACTTATACTTACCATGACCTACCCGTCACATTATCCAATAACAAAAAAATAAAAAAAATACATTAATAGTTACCGCCAAAAAGTAAGTATAAAGCCAATTAACTTTTAAAATGTCTGCCACTTATCCCCTAACACAACAACAAAAGCATTACAATAATAATGAATAACAATATAGCAATTCAAGCAAAAAGATGTCCAATCTCTTTCAAAGAGCATCAATAGCATTCTGCTTGACTGCGCCGCCATCTTGCTTTTTGTTTTTTTTTCGCGGCGTCTTTAACTGGCCCTCTACAATAATCGTATTTAGGGTTTCGTTAGTATAATATTTCGTTAGTATAGATTTTGTTAGTTATGATACAATCAAATTTACAGTATATTTTTGAGATATTTTTGCGTGACTTACTTCTGCTACTCTACTTCTTGTTTGTGTTCTTTTACTTATAGGCGTTTCGTACAGTACTGCTACAGTATCTATACAAATAAATAAAATTGAAGTGTCTGTTTGTAATATCAAAATAACAGCTTTTTACTAAATGCATATGAAAGTATAATACTGTACCTCAAAACAATCATTTTTAAAATTTTTGTCTGTCTGTTTGTTCCGGATTATCTCCGAAACGGCTGGACCGATATTGACGGGACTTTCACTGGCAGAGAACCGATGTTACAAGGAGTAACTTTGATTGCGTGAGCGAAGCCATAGGGCACAGCTAGTTTGATATATAAATTTACTTAGAAGTTACTGCGTATGACAATTAAAAATACAATTTTAGGCAGAACCCTTCGCCACACTACTGATTCAGTGTTGGCATTTAGAAGAAGCGCCCTTGTTATTATTTCAGTATTGACACCCTTTCTCACGTGGACACATTTTGTACGGGTGGCGAAATGACTGAATGATCAACTGTACAGGGTGGTTCAATACCTACGTAGCTCGAACGAATTTATATTAAAGTTTTTGTGGAAAAATATATTTTGCAGACAAGCTTTTATAAAATACTAGCTGTGCTAGTATTGCTAGCTGTGTCCCTCCTTGTACTCCTTGTAACATAATTTTTTTAAGCTGTTTTTTTCGACCTTTCTAGCGTCACCGGACTGTGGGAGAGCGCAGAAGGCGCTCAGCCCGAAAAAGTGGTGTTTTTGGCGACTAGCGCAAGGGCACCGCGTGGGATCGAACCACGGCTCGAATCTCGGCTTGGGCCGTCGCGCGTCGCCGTGAGAAAGGGAGGATCGGGAGAGAATAGCCTCGGCGCACGAGTGCGACAGTTTAAAGTAGGCTGTAATCTAGCTAAAGCTACTTCTCGCGGGCCCGAGTGAGCGCTCGCGGAATTTCGTGTATGTGTGTGTGGTGACTCTAGTTGCCTCGTTCCACAGCCTACACCATCGAGAAGGACAAGAAACTCGACGGCGGAGTCCTTCTAGTCTACGTCAACAGATAGCTGATGTTACAAGGAGTAACTTAAGCTACGTGGGCGAAACAGCGGGGCACAGCTAGTCTAGTTTAAAAAAAAAAGGTTAACCTATTCTATCACCCCGTAGAATCTTGAAGGGCCGTCCAGGTAGTTCTGTTTACCGATCACTCGCCTAGGGTCGTCTTCAGCCCTCGACAAATATTAAATTTGAAATGTCAACAGTTAACTCTGAGGTTTGAAGTCTTTGTAGAGTCATTAGGTAGAGACATGATCTTGGGTTAAAGAATTTGAAGTGATTTAAGTACCTATCACTTATTTATTTAGTTATTAACCGACTTCCAAAAAAGGAGGTTCTCAATTCGTCTGAATTCTTTGTGGCGATGCACTCTATTGGTCCGCTAATTGGCAACCAATTTAAAAGACTTTTTTACATGAATAATAATCTGCCAGTGAGTCTCGTCAAAATCGGTCCAGCCACTTTGGAGATTACGCGGAACAATCAGACAGACAGACAGACAAAAAATTTAATACGCTATACGCATACGCGAATACGCTGTACTATTATTGTAATTTAATTATTTTTGTTATTGCATTTAATTATAATTAAAATATTATTATAATACTTATTCATTTTTATAAGCTGTAACACAAGCTGCAAACTTAGTTGTAGGTACTTCCGTTCTGGACAAACTATCATGAACTTTCGAATTATGTATAAGATCTTCAGTTTTACACGTTTTTAACAACAATAAACATTTCATTTCATATATGGTCTATGAGCTCTATATTCTACTGTACTCTTATGTAATATCAATTTTACAATACCAATATAACTTTGAGAAGCCAATAAACGTTCTTTAACATTTCACTTGACATTTAGTCATTGATATTGATAGTCAATTGATTGCCTGATGGAATAATATGCATGGCAACATGGCAGCCAAATTTGCGAGTTGCCAGCACTGATTGGCTCAATGATGTAATGTTTAGTGCCAATTTATGAAAAAAAAACCAACAGGTGTGATTTAAACGCAGACGTTCTGGCGTAAGAGCGGCATCCGTGTACCTAGGTATACTTGACCTATACTCTGAGGTAAAGTTTACGTTAGTAAGTATAAAAATTTCGCTGCCTAGGGATCTAAACCCCCGTCCACTGGGTAATCTTCACCAGACGCTTTAACCACCTAAGCTATAGATGAGCAATAGATGTTAGCTCTGAAATACAGGCAGGGCTTCGGGAGAGCCAAAGAGACAGCATAATCTGGCCCTATTGCTCTTCTTGTCTGTACCATGGATTTTTTAATGGAATTACTTCAAGTCGCGCGTGAGCGTGTAATGCCTCGTAATCCGCGCTTGTTGCTAAACCATGGTTATTTCGACAGCAAAACGCAAACATGTAGTAGCATGTAATGGTCGCTTAGACCGTTATGATGTCACGCGTTATTGGCAAGGTATCTCGGGCATTCATCAGAGGCAATCTCGGAATGGGAGTCATAGCGGACACTGATAGGTCTTTAAAAACTCATAAATATCATTTAACATAGCTAGAATCAAGAACTGACGGTTAACCGTACAAAGTATTCCAAGAGGCAGATACAAAGCTCTTTTTATTCGCATACTAATTATTGGAGTCCCCACAATGTTCCTTGTATTAGGGAACCAAGATAAGACCTATATTTAGCGAGCTTACGTACAGTACTGATTAGATTAAAAAACGCTGTCACTGTCAGTCTGCATATGAATGAAAGAGATGCAACTATTGCGTTATAGAGAATTCGAGCGTAAAACCTCTGTGGTGAAAACCTATGAAAACAAATTATATTACATTAAAAATAGTTTCAATATTGAAAATATAAAACGATGCAGTTTCAAAATAAAGTATGCTAAGGTATTTTTCCCAATTTTTATCAACACACGTTGTTGTTGGGTGTTTCCTCGTTTTGTTTTTTTTTTTTTTTTTTAGGAGGAGTTTATGAGGAATGATTTTTAATCTCGTTACTTATTAAGTCTAATAAGTCCAGTAATTTCACTGGCTACTCTGCTCATCAAACCGGAACACAGCAAAGCTTGAACATTACTGCTTGGCGGCAGACACGAGCAAAGCGGTGGTACGAACCCAGACGGTCACTCGCAGAAGAGTCCCTAGTAAAAACTGCTGTCAAAATTACATTGCACAGCTGTCAAAAATATTGATAATGTGTGCCCATATACTGTTGCCATATGGTGCAGATACGATATACCATCTGCTTGGTTTAATTCAACGGACAAAGCACTCTGTTTATAGAAAAGAAAGCGTAACATAAGAAAAGGTACAATTAGTGAAGGCATTTCTTTTTCCACTATCTCAGTGACGAAGCCGTGGAAAGTCACATACTAAACCTAGACTGGACTTCGCCAGACTAACTCAAAAATTAGTGGCCAGTTTCGGTCAAGAAATCTAGTTTCAGCCTTAGTTTCGGTTTCGGCCAAAAAATGGTCGAAACTTTTGGCCGCGCCGAAACTCGAGTGTTCGTGAATTGTCCTAAAATTTTGCCTATAAATTATATAGTTTTGGAATGTGCTTATCAAGTCCTTCAATTTCATACCCATATCACAGAATAGATAATAGTACACGTATTGAAATAATTGAAGAAGTTTTTGTTTCATATTTGAATATGGACCCATACTGCCGCCATGTTTATATTATTTTCTATTATTTTCGAAAAATCAGGTATATCTAGTGGCAACTCGGAATGATATAAGGATTCTAACGATACCCCTACAATCTACATACATCCTAATCTATTTGGAGGACTAACTCTTCTGCTAGTGTCCGTCTGGGTTGACCACCGCTTTGCTCGTGAAGTCTGGCGCCAAGCAGTAATGTGCAAGCATTACTGTGTTCTGGTTTGATGAGTAGAGTACCAATTAAATTACTGGGCTTTAATGAGACTTAATGCCTAATGTCTCAGGGTAACGAGCGCTGCAGTGCCGCGCAGGCCTTTGTGTTTCAAAGTTCTGAGTGGCACTGCAATTGTTATGGGCCGGCGTTATGCTTACCATAAGGCAAACGAGCAGCTCGTCTCGTTATAAAATAGCATAAAAAGGCATTTAAAAGTTATGGTGGAAGAAACTCACATACATACAAACATGCACAAATGAACCCTAAACACATTACACTCCTTTTTTGGGCAGTCGTGTAAAAAGTATAATCGTCAGTAGATTGTAACAACAATAGTTTAGCTATTCAGCGAGGTAATGTCGCCAGCTTTTTGGGCACCCTACCTGCAGAATGCTGTTTTTTATTTATAAGGTTTTGTTTAATTTTGGTTTTAATTGATAAATTCTTAGTTTTTTTTATTGAAATGTAAATAATCCTATGTATAGACGTATATTGTTGTATATTAAACTATATTAAATGAAGTACCACAACTAATGGAACGATTGTAACAAATTGAAGGAGAATTGCACCATGAGTACGGGCGACACAAATCCTGACCTACCATTCGTGTTTTACGTAATTGGTATCGAGCCGTTCTCGAAAGTGATCCGGGCCGCTGTAGTACAGTTTTACCCATTTTTGGCGAGCTGGGGCAATCTCCAGCGAGCTTGTTATTTTTTCTTTATGTTATTTGGTAACGAGAGGAGCTGGTCGTTTGCCTGATGGTAAGCATAACGCCGGCCCATAACAATTGCAGTGCCACTCAGAACTTTGAAACACAAAGGCCTGCGCGGCACTGCAGCGCTCGTTACCCTGAGACATTAGGTATTAAGTCTCATAAGCCCAGTAATTTCACTAGCTACTCTGCTCATCAAACCGGAACGCAGTAATGCTTGCACACTACTGCTTGGTGGCAGACTTCACGAGCAAAGCGGTGGTAACAACCCAGACGGACACTTGCAGAAGAGTTAGGATTGCTTGCTAAATTATAAAGGTGATTTATAAGTAACTAGCTTCTGCCCGCGGTTTTCACCCGCGTTCTCACAGAAACCGTGCATTTTCCGGGATAAAAAGTAGCCTATGTTACTCTCCGGTCCATAAACTATATCTATGGTACAATCACGTTGTTCCGTTACTCCGTTGCTGCGTGAAAGAAGGACCAACCAACAAATCAAAAAACCAAAAACAGACAAACACACTTTCGCATTTACAATATTAGTAGGATGTTAAAAGTAGGACTAGTAGGATTATTCTCTATGCAATTTTTTCCAGGATTATAAAAACCGGAGAGTAATTTCAGCAAACTTTTTATCCAGGAAAAATGCAAGGTTGCTGTGGGAAATAGGTGAAATCGCGGGCAGAAGCTAGTCTATAGTTCTATAATAAATTAAGGATTGCAGAATAACACTTTAGCCACGATCTAGGTTTCTTACAAAGATAGGTTTGGGAGGGGAGACCTAAAGTTCGTGATCTCCCAGTGGCCTTAAGATATCGTACATAATGTAGGTAGTCTCACATTGTATAACTGTTTTATTTACACTATCTATCTATTTATGATCCTACTATAATCCTACTTCCTACTACAGATCCTACTGACGTAAATTTTTTTTTTTTTTATTTATTAATCTCAGAATCAACAGCACTTAGGTAAACACTATAAACTAAAACATTTTTGCTTCTACTTATTGCCAATAACAGATTCTCACTTTACTATAATTTAAAACAAATAAGTATTTTTAAATTGAACAAAAAAATATCGCTTAGGTAGCTTAGTACATGATACGATAGTACATATGACATAAGGAACATACATGAGTCGTAACTCATAACCATTACTCATATGACAATAATGTATTAGACAAAAGATGAAAATGTAACATAAATGCTCATCTTATATCTATTTATCTATTTGTGTATAAGTGTGTGTAAGCGTGTGCTTGTGTGGGGAAAAATATTTAAAAAAATCACGTCGATTAGCAGCTCCGTTGCTCCGTTGCTGCGTGAAAGAAGGACAAACCAACATACCAATAAACACTGCATTTTTGCATATAGGTATATTAACAGTACAGATTTTAATTTTATAATTTCCACAACATCCTGACCAGTCTCGGGTAGGTCCGGGCTTCGGGCTAGGGCTCTACATATACTGGTTAATTTAATGAGGTTTTGAACGCGGTACTTGATAGAATTATTATTGTAAGCACAACAGAAGCTGCATTGAATGAGATTTACACTTGACAATTTTCCTACAGACGTGTCGGGGCGACGTCATATCGTACGACGCTCTTACGGCTTCGAGTAAAACTCTCGCGCCGGTTTGTAGGTACAGTCACGCACGAAATGCTTATGTCCCTTTGTCTGATAATTTCAATTAATTTGATAATTTGTGAAAAGTAAATTTTTGTAAAATGAGATAAACAAAAGTTACATAAAAAAAACACGACTGCCCTAGCCAGTGTCTCTCGGGATGATGTAAGGATTCTAACGATACCCCCCATATATATATCCAAATCTATTCACGCATTTAAAAGTTATGGTAGATAAAGAAACTCACATAGATACATACATGAACCCTAAACACATATGCACTCCTTTTTTGTGCAGTCGCGTAAAAGATAGTAAACTTTTGTACTCCACAGTACGCCATCAGACGGTTCAAAAAAACTATCTGGGTCGCCTTTCGTTTTGCTATCCACTTCCGAACTGCAAGGCTGTCGACTGACGAATGTGAAATACTGGAAATATTTTTAAAGTTCAGCTTTTTAAAAAATGTGTGCAGTATAAATAATACCAACAGACCATCTATTATGAAATTGGATCATCATAATTATGTTCAATTCTACTAAATAAATGGTTTTAAAATAACAATCGTTTGTCGAAAAATGATCATTTTGATGAAGAGCTCACGAAAATTAACAATGGTTTATTGATGACCGCCATTGTCATAGGCGACCATAGACAAACGATTCTGCTATGCTATAAAATACCGAAAGTGCCTAAATTGATCATTTTGCGACGAAACCATTGTCATTTCCTAACACTTAGTTATTCAAAATAAAGCAGTTTAATATACAACAATATACGTCTATACATAGGATTATTTACATTTCAATAAAAAAACTAAGAATTTATTAATTAAAACCAAAATTAAACAAAACCTTATAAATAAAAAACAGCATTAAGGTCGCCTTCTGCAGGTAGGGTGCCAAAAAAAAATGGTAATATAAATGTATATGAATATGAACATTTTTAACTGACTTCAAAAAAAAGGAAGGGGTTCTCAATTCAGTCGGTTTGCCACAGTATTTAGAAAAAAACCCCATTTGCTTAGTAGAATTGGGGCCGTGCTTTTATAAGCTATTGAGTAACGAGACTGATTGTTTGGCTGACCGAACTTTGAAGTACAAAAGCCTGCGCGGCACTGCATTGTGCTCGTTACCCTGAGAGTCCTGAGACTTTAGGGGTCTTGCCTCAAAGTCGTGCGACCACATATCCAGATTTAAGTAGTGTCTAATACATGTCTAACACATTTCTGTTGTGACATTTGTAATCATTTTTGACGTTTACCTTTAGACGCTGTCTAGCTAAACAGGCGACTAAATATTGTTATTTTTTGTGGTAACACTATAGGTATCGGCTTATCGAGTCTCATAGCCCAGTAATTTCACATTAAAGCTAAAACAACGTAACAAAAACAGCTCTCTGTCTGTAAAATAAATTCACGGTTCCATTGTGCGGTTGACGATGACTGCGATATTGTTTTTTTATTACAATCATATGTAATATTACGTGCTTATTTAAGCTATAAATGTGTAAATGAATTTGAATTTGAAATCTTTATGACTTAAATTTTATTTCGATGTTCTTTCTTATTTATTGCTTTATTAAATCTTGGTCTATTTAAAACCCGCTAATTTATTATTTATTTTTCGGAAAATTTAGATCCCAGGTCAAAGAGTAAAATATTAACTTATACCACTTCGAACTAAGCGCTATATCTCAAACGGTACTGCAAGCGATGTCTTCAGAATTGGCTTAGATTATAAGCGGTAGCGATTTGTGGAACTCAACAAACAGTATTTAGTCCAATAACGTCATTCCCAGTTGGACACTGGCATTTTACGATATTTTATGTAAACTGGCTTAAAAGAAGGTCCTAAAGTTCCGCGAAATATGTAAAAAAAATACCTTTTCGTGTTTTACCTCTTTATAGCTGTGATTTTTTTAATTCGCCTATATAAATAATTAAGCTAATTTTAACGTCTTAGTTTAGATTTGAAACTAAACCAAATTTAATATTGGTGCGTTTTACAAGTGACTAACTGCCTCACCGGCTAACAATCCCGTGTTCGTGTACATTGACCCTCTTTCAGGATAACATATCAATTTAAACTCAGGTTGTAAATTATGTAAAGTTAATAAGGTGATTCGCTTTTCAATTACACCAAACGGCAACCGCAACTGAAGGTGCCAAAAAGCAGCGTTTACGTCAGGGTTGTCACTTGTCACAATCAAACGTAGCGAATCAAAATATTCATAGAAAATGTATAATAATAATATATACAGTCTTTTTGAACAAAGACAACACAGGTTGATCCCATAGGCATCTAGTATTTTGATTTATAGCGATAAATAACAACCTAACTTCTCTTAACTTTCTTCTTTCCTTTACTCTCGCTAACTCTTCCTTTTTTTTCAGTATTTTTGCACAGACTTAGAACGAACTTTATGGTGTTCTTTACAACGATGTACAGTGCTACCAGTATGGACAGTACGAACGCGGATATGTCAAGCATGCACCTCTGGTACCATGTGTAGAGAAGAGCGTTTGAACGGAGGTGTTTGTTACCTGAAAAAAGGATTTCTGTTTGTACCTTGGTTTTATTTATGCTAGGTATTAGAAACAATTGTTAGGAATAACTCTTCTGCGAGTGTTCGTCTGGGTTGGTACCACCGCTTTGCTCGTGAAGTCTGCGCCAAGCAGTAATGTGGAAGCATTACTGTGTTCCGGTTTGATGAGCAGAGTAGCCAGTGAAATTACTGGGCTTATGAGACTTAATACCTAATGTCTTAGAATAACGAGCGCACTGCAGTGCCGCGCAGGCCTGTATTTCAACGTTCTGAGTGGCACTGCAATTATTATGAGCCGGCGTTATGCTTACCATCAGGCAAACGATCAGCTCGTCTCGTTTGCAAATATTATAAAAAAAAACGTAAATAGGTACCTACTAAGTAGTAGTAGGTAAAGTTTTATTTAGTTTTACTCAATTAAGTATTATGTAATGACATAGATCAAGCAAACTCCCCAAAAGCCAAAATAATAAATACAGGCAAGAAAATGAAGAAATTCCTTTCTTCGCAGATGCGATAGAGGATAGAGGTTCATAGATATGCAAACCAATATGAAGTGGTTGTTACCTTTGCTTTGTATAGCGACTTCGATATGATGCGAGATGAGTTTAGATGGCGCCACTGCTCGCTTCTTGAATAAAGCAGACAGGTACTTTACTTGCTTGTAGTATCTGTAACAAAACACGACACAATCAAATATGTATTTTGATACATTGAAGGTCGCTTGGTATCGCTTTAAGGCAGCCCTCACACCTAATTTATGATTGATGGATAAGCATCAACCGCGGACCACGAGAAACCCATGGAAAAACCACGTTCCCCGCTTGACGCATATCGTATGTCTATTGTGGTTGTGGTTGGGGCTTGACGGAAATCTAGTTCAAACACTGCACCCGCTTCTACATATGCTTCTACGACGTCTATTCAAAACAATGGTTTCACGACCACTGCGTGCTCAGTGCAGACGCAGCGGTAAATAAGTGGTGATGCGCAAGTTATGTAAGTAGCGTACCTACAGCGGAGCAGTCGTCCTCCTATATTATAGGTACTAAATTACTAATGTACTCTGTCGGAGCAGTCGTCGCTTTGAGCTCAGGCAGGGCTTCGAGACAGCACTATCTGGTCGTATTGCCGTTCTTGTCTATTTCGTGGTATTTTTGATGGTATTGCATCCAGCTTGAGCGTGTATTATCTCGTAATCCACGCTTGATGCAAAAGCATGATTATTTTGACAGCAAAACGCATACTTGCTTGCTTATCGTCTACGGTCTAACGAATTCTACAATGTGATTAAGTTTTCGGTGACGGAAATGGTCGTGAGTCCTGACACAACCAAGCAGGGTGTTATGGTATCAATAATAATCTCAAATTAATAAGTAATTATGTTTATATGTATCTCTGTCATTCATTTAATTTCCCTCTGACATTTCAATTAGTGTACTTATTCTTATATTATTGAGTCGTCATTAAGGTAATTTATCATGTTATTTTGTTTAATTAATTACTTAGTTTAACACGTTAAGTGCGAAACGAGGCCTAAATCACCCCTCATGCAACTTCCTTGTGGTGCGGCAAGGAAAAACGTGAACATCTCTGTCGTGCGAAGGGCATAGCTTTGGTTTGGTCCAGTATAGAAAAGAGATAAATGTATATTTGAGACGCGCTAATGGTCCCGGACTCGGTGGTATACCTACTTTGGTACCGGATGTCTTAGGCCTCGTACCGCACTGAGTTAATATAATTTTAATGCAGTGCGGAACGAGGCTAAAACGTCCCATATCCCCCCGGACCTCGTACCGCACCCAACGCGAGCTTCCCGCGACTAGTGTTGTGCATCACGTCGATTGGAGAGCACGTCCTTTTACATCGCCGAACATGTCTAAACGTTGTCGGAAGAAGTTAATTTTAAAAATCCCAGAAACAGAACCAAAACAGGTAAGTTTTTTAATTGATATTTTTGTAGGTAGTTAAAAACTCAAAAAAAAACGCAAAGCAGCCGTTGACAAAACAGGTAAGTAATTAATTAATAATTCAGTAGTTATTTGTCTAGGTTTTGAAAGTAAATAAAGATTAAAATACAAAAATAGATAAACGTCGTTGCGTCGATATTATTTTTCTCATCACTAATCTTAGCGAAAATTTACCCTATTTCAGTGCGTTACGAGGTGTATAAGATCCCATATTTTGTTTTGCCAATAATTAATAAACTAGCTATCAGATCCCGGGGCGACGGTACATTAGGGTTCATCAATTCACTGTCTATATCGGTAAGGACCAAAATTTTAATTTATCTTTGATTTGGCGCCAGAAAATGGATTTTAGTCTGTTAAAGGAGGTGGGGTCTAATAGACCGCGTGTCGCCCTAACGTCTGGCCACGGTGCGGGCCGATAATACCTCGTGCCGCAGGAACGGAAAGTTTGCAAAAATTGGTGCCGCAGCTAACGTGTTAATAATAAATTACTATCAAATATTGTGACAAATAAATCATTTCATTTCATTTAAAAATAGCCTTACTTGTCTGTCCCCAATATATCCTTCAGAGCCACTCTAAGCTGATCCGCCATGGTGTCAAGGTCGTACTCCATTTGGATCGCATATCCAGACTTGGCGGCTCTGTTTGCGTTGGACGGCTGGTCTCCATACAATGGGATAGATACTAGAGGCACTCCATGGTACAAAGCCTCCAGGTTACTCAGGATTCCACCGTGTGTGATGAAAACTTTGATGTTTGGGTGCGCTAGAAAAGTCAGATTGTTATGGTCAAAGGTTTACCTATCTATACAAATAAATAAAATTGAAGTGTCTGTTTGTAATATCTAAATAACAGCTTTTTACCAAATGCTTATGAAAGTATATACGGTACCTATAAAAAAACAACCATTTTTAAAATGTTTGTCTGTCTGTCTGTCTGTTTGTTCCAGGTAATCACCGAAAGGGCTGGGCCGATTTTGACGGGAGTTTCACTGGCAGATAGCTGATGTTATAAGAAGTAACTTAGGCTATTTTTATTTTAGAAAAAGAACTAGGTTTCCGCGCAAAAAATAAAAACCATGAAATCCAATATCTCCGCGCGGGTGAAACGGCGGGCAGGCTAAAGTTTAAATCTTCCAGCATACAGGACTCTATACATACACAGTTTAAGTTAAGCCTGACTAAAACAGCATTCACCTAATATGCCAGCTTGTGGCATCCACTTCCTAATGTGGACGTTCTTCGGTAGACCATCCAGTTGCTCCTCAAACTTCCACAGCACAGTGTATGGCAAAGCACCAAACACCTTCAGGAGATCTCTTCTGGTCTTCTCGGGGAATGTGGCTGACTTCAGAATTGAACCCATGCTGAAGTAGACCACTCCTTGGGGCGAGGAGTCGAGAATGTCTTGTAGATCCTGAAAAATATCATTAAATTGGTATATTTAACACCTTCTGGTGGTCATGGGGCAGAATTCGGCGCGCCGCTATCTCGCTCGCGCATCTCAACATTTTTGAAGATAAACAATCTCTTAATATAAATATGAAAAATCGCATTCGGTGAAATTCTAACATTCTTTCAATACCGCCACAGTCAAAGGTCTTCAGCCAGGTAAGTATATATTTTTTAAACTCATTATAAGCAATGCAGCATTTCGGCAGTGGACGGGTTATCATATCATACGTAAGACCAGGGTAAAAATGGTAATGAATCTTACCTTAGGTAACGGAGGAATGTTCTCATCAATATGGTAGCCACCAATTTCCACCACATTGGGAGGGAGGCTCTGCGCGGGCGCCAGTGTAGAGTGTGAGTTCACCAACAACAGTGATATGTTTAGAGCGTCCTTGAAGGGAGGTAGTTCAACCCCTCGAGCTGCCGCGATCGGGGCGAACATCTTTTCGTACTGTTCAGTGTTAACTGTTAAATCCAACCTGAAAAATGGTAGGTTTTGTTAGTGGTAGGACTAACTCTTCTGCGAGTGTCCGTCTATGGGTTGCTACCACCGCTTTGTGAGTGAAGTCTGCCGCCAAGCAGAAATTTGCAAGCATTACTGTCGTCCGGTATGATGAGCAAAGTAGCCAGTGAAATTACTAGGCTTATGAGACTTAATACCTAATGTTACAGATTAACGAGCGCACTGCAGTGCCGCGCAGACCTTTGTGTTTCAAAGTTCTGTGTGGCACGGCAATTGTTATGGGTCAGCGTTATGCTTACCATCAGGCAAACGACCGGCTCGTCTCGTTACCAATTAACATAAAAAAGGTAAGTCATCGTCACTCTCAAGAAACAACTGCTGGATATTGAGACACATCGCCACTAAGATTTATATTATCTGGGGTGGAATTTTTTAATGTCACCGAGTGACTACGTCATATCAGCGATATGACCGATAGTCACCTATTACAAAAAGTAGTTTTTTTTTTAATCTCGTCGGGTGACTTATCATACCTATGATACGAGTGGGGGTACCCATTCGTAAACGATATCATAGGTAATGAGTATTTACATTTTTAGTGTCAATTTTGACTTAAAAAATAATGAATAGAAAACAATCATAAGTTTATCTATGATCAAAGCTGAGAAATGGTTGCATGTACTTATACCAATACAGGGTATGACTTTCAAAAATACGACTTTTGCAAATTAGTGTTTTTAAAGTCATCGCTGAGAATTTTGTCACCGGTGATTTCTCGTCGAAATTACTCGTGATATTCAAAAATCGGGCCCCAGGTCTATCATTGCTAAAATGTTGGTCATAACAATAGGGTCAAAGTTATTGAAAATATAAGTACCACAAACATTTTACCGCAATGTGGCATGCAAATATTAATATAATAATCATCATTGAATTGAATATTATAAAATAACGATTAACATAATAAATTATTAAATTAAAATTAATTATAATTATTAAATTAAAATAAAGTTGGTAGTAAAACACCTTATACCTATTGTTAGTGAAAAATAAAATAAAAGTTGAAAAATGCCAAACAAACAATTTACTACACACACGGACACATACAGCACTTATATTTTACCTGGCTGCTCTACATGAGCACTCACCCAGTGCTTCCATATAGAGCAGTCAGGTCTATCAGCTAGTGCTTTCAAGATGCTGTTGGGGCTGCTCCTGACTATTTGCATCAGGGAAGCAATTATTTACGCAGAACGGCGTAAAAGCCATCCATTATTGCTTCACTGAAGATCCCCGATGCACTTCACTGTCTTCTAATAAATAATCGTAATACAATTCAACTTACCAGGACATGAGCTTCATTCCAGCGTACATCCCAGCTGTCACCAGCCGCTGCCAGAAGTTCATAGGAATGGGGAAGTCCGTGAACATTATTGGTATGGTCGGAACTGAGTTGGCTGCGTCTACGAGAGACAGGAGTGACGGTTGGAGTACGCTGCCACTTAAGACAATCCAAGGGACTTGAAGGACTGCTGCGTATCTGGAATAGCCAATTAATACATACAAAGAGAAAAAAGGTTACATATTTGAGCATTATGTAGACGACAAAGATGGAGGCAAACAGCTCAGGAGCCTCCTGGCGACTACTAAGTTTTAAATTGTTAATTGTCAGCATTAGAATCATTTTAGAAAGAATGCCGAGACGAGTTTCTTGCCCTTCTAAGAAGTTACTACGTTACTGCGTGAAAGAAGGACAAACCAACAAACACACTTTCGCATTTATAATATTAGTAGGAAGTAGGATTGTGAACGGCCAAAGTCAAGGTAAAATTTGTTTAAAAAGGGCTGTTTTTCTAAGGCTTTTACTGAATTGGATTGTCAAAATTTTTGATCCCATAAAATCCTAGATATAATGCACAAGATACCTTATATGTTAAAAGAAAAAAATTGATACAACACTTTAATTACGTACGAGCGTTTGTATAGAAAGTATGGCGGGTTGAGACCTCTTAACATCAGGAGAGATCGTGATCAAACGTAAGCCTTTATAAGATAAAAAATCCGAAAGTAAGTGAAAACTGAAAACAGAAAAGAAAGAAGTAGAAACTTTATGAAACTATTTATATTATACTGACCCTGCGTCCGCCTCAGAGAAGAACATCTCGGTGACGACAGCATCGAACTGCTTCTTTGCGAGAGTGCTCCTCATGTCAGGAGTCAGAGAGGTCATTGAGATGTTCCTAGAGTACGACTTGACTAGTGCCAGGCCTTTCACGCCTAGCTTGGCATTTTTTGTCATGTCTACGCCTGCAAAATTTAAATAAAACATAAAATTAATCATGCACCTAAAAAGCTTAAAAGTTGTGGTAACTAATTTTGGTTGGTAAATAGTTCGGTCATATGACCCGAACTATTTAACAACCAAAATTAGCAAAAAATTTAAAAAAAAAAGCTAAAAATTTATTAATTACCAAAAAAAACTAATTAGCTAAACAACATTTTTAATGGTGTAGTTTTCGTGATCACAGAACTTTGCCCACGAAAACAATGGAAAAAAAGAAAAAAACAATAAACTAAATTAATTTTTTTTATATTGTTATTGTTAGTTAAATTTTCGACTGAATTTAAATAATGCGTGCTAATCCTACAAATATTATAAATGCGAAAGTGTATTTGTCTGTTTGTTGGTTTGTCCTTCTTTCACGCAGCAACGGAGCAACGGATCGACGTGATTTTTGGTGTAGATATAATTTATGGACCGGAGAGTAACATAGTCTACGTTTTACCCGGAAAATGCAGGGTTCCTGAAACTTCGCGTAGATCTAACCGCAAACAGAAAGTAGTTAAAAATAAACGCGATGAAATTAGTTACAAATTTAAACAACGAATTTTAGACTTTTTGATAATAAATATACCTAATTGCAAGTAATTTACCTTCTATTATGGGTATGGTAACGCTAACGTCTATGATATTCAGTCCTTTCTTAGTCTCTTTCGGCGGGTATGGAGTGGCCCATGTCACCTGGAAGCAAAACCATCATCATCATCAGCCGGAAGACGTCCCTGCTGAACATAGACCTCCCCCATAGAACGTTACTTGGTTCGGGTCGTCGCTTGATCCAACGGCTCGCTGCGGTTTTGACCTGGCGACCTACCACCATCTCTTAGAGCAGTATTACTTTAACCTTACATTGAAAATTCATACTACAATTTTCAAAGTAAAAATCAGAAAGTCCGGTCAAAGTTAGTCTAGCCGTTTCTGAAATTAGCCGGAACAAACAAACAGACAGACAAATATTTAAAAAAAACTTTTCTTTAATTGTTATAGGTAGCTGCCGTTTCTAGTATACAAGTTCATATGCATTTAGTTAAAAGCTGGTATTTTCATCATAGCTTTATTTATTTGTATGTCATATAATATAGATGATGCAAATAAACTGAACTTATGAAGTTTTAAATGTTCCCCATCATTTACGGGCCGATTTTTCAATAGTCAGAGAGCGTCCTTTCAGATAATTCCCTGAATCATCTAAGTCTGTGGTGAAAACAGACGTTAGCTATCGGTCCATTAATTTTGACATGAAAGACCCGAAAAACACAATAAAAACACGAAAATTAATTGATTGGATAGCTATCAATTCATTAAAGTGCAATTGAAAAATCGGCCCTAATTCTCACATTGTTTATTCCCATGAATAATTATGGCCTATGATGCTTGCAACAGCGTTGGAATATTGGAGGCGAAATATCGCTCAATAATAATCAATAAATATCTCGTTACAATGTATCAATTACTTCGGGGCAAGTATGGATCTATTCGGGTCGATCAAATTCGATAAAATTGACAGTTCAAATCGTTAAAGTGGGTTTTATCGATTTGATCTGTCAATTTTATCGAATTTTATCGACCGAAAAGATCCGTACTTGCGCCGCTCCGCTTATCGGGTTATCTTGTAAGTAGATCCTTCAACCTTGCTTAGGTACATTCAAAGCCGTAGTAAATTTATATGAACATGGTGAAATCAATTACAGTAATTAAAAAAAGATACAAAGGTAACCTACTTATTACTACAAGGTAAAAACAATTCGATGTTACAATAAAAATCGATACCGTTCAAGAGGTCGCTACCTATTAGTCTTCGGCTGTGGAAGGAATTGTCTAGCTAGAGTCAGACAAAAATAAAACAAATTGAGATTGAAATAAATTGTAATTCATTTATTGATGTATGACATAAAATAACTAGCAGAAAATAGTGTAATCCGTATAATAAATAATAAAAAAGTATATTTGTACGTTTGTTGGTTTGTCCTTCTTTCGCGGAGCAACGGATCGACGTGTTTTTGGCATAGATAAAGTTTATAGACCGGAGAGTAACATAGGCTACTTATGATCCCTAAAAAATGCACGGTTCCTGTGGGAACGCGAGTGTAACCGCGGGCAGAAGCTAGTAGTATAAAAATAAGTAAGAAAAAGAAAGAGTATACTAGTTCGGGAGGTTTTATGGATTAATTATTACTATGTGTAATACTTATCAGCAAGTATACATATAATATAACAAATAATAAAATAATGAAAATACAACTTACAAAAAAATAGCTCGTCTGTTCAGAAAGAGACCCGTCGTGGGATTTGATTTGATTTGGGCGCTGCTGTGCTTAATTTTTGATAGTGGGAGAACTAACTCTTCTGCGAGTGTCCGTCTGGGTTGTTACCACCGCTTTGCTCGTGAAGTCTGCCGCCAAGCAGTAGTGTGCAAGCATTACTGTGTTCCGGTTTGATGAGCAGAGTATCCAGTGAAATTACTGGGCTTATGAGACTTAATACCTAATGTCTCAGGGTAACGAGCGCACTTCAGTGCCGCGCAGGCCCTTGTGTTTCAAAGTTCTGGGTGGCACTGCAAATGTTATGGGCCGGCGTTATGCTTACCATCAGGCAAACGACCAGCTCGTCTTTTTACCAAATAACATTAAAAAAAATTACCTTTTCTGTTTACCGGGCATTAGGTACCATAGCACATCTGTTCCATTTCAATCCTATTACAACTGTGACTATTTCTTTACTCTATGATTTATAATACAAACAGAAAAAAACCAGCTCCTAAATTTTATTGAAATACCTATGTATGGAAACGTTACTTCACAATTTGGCCACGACGGTACTCTTTCTGAACAGACTCTAGTACTCTTCACTTACCTCATGTCCAGCCTTCAGCAATGAGTCCACGATGCCTTTCCCTAGGGTGTTGTGGCTACGAGAGGGCACGGGGAACACACATAGTATGTGGTAACCTTGGACCCCTACCAGCAACGATATGGCGAGGATTAACAGCTTCATCGTGCCTGAAAAATAATTAATAAAATATTTCAATACCCTGCAATAAGCAAACATGGATAAATGGCAAAGATGCAAGGAGGCAGGAGGAAGTAGTTTTCTGGGGGGTTATGTTTATTTCTAGTATTTAAATCATGTACCTCACTTATTAAGTTAAATTTACTAATATTTTTCCGTACATACATTATATATTTTCCAAAATGTATGGCGAGGTTAGGCCTATATCTTTTAAAAGATTCGCGTGAACCCATGTCAAAGATGGCGCGCACTGCTCTCTTTGTAGTATGAAAATGGTATCTATGTCAGCAACAGTAGGACTCCCAAAGTAGGACTCCACAAGACATCAGTCTTTTGCAAAAGCACGGATTACGATACTTATTACACGCTCAAGCGCGGCTGGATGCAATACCATCATAAACCCACGAAATAGACAAGAACGGCAGTACGGCCAGATAGTGCTATCTAGAAGCCCTGCCTGGGCTCAAAGCGGCGACTGCTCCGCTTTACGCTACATACATCTCTTGCGCACCACCACTTATTTACCGTGTCTGCACTAGGCACGCAGTGGTTGTGTGACAATTTTTTTGAATAGAGGTCGTAGAAGCAGATGTAGAAGCGGGTGCCGTGCTAGATTTCCATCAAGCCCCAACCACAACCACAATAGACGATACGATATGCGTCAAGCGGGGATCGTGGTTTTTCCATGGTTTTCTTGTGGTCCGCGATTGATGTCTATCCATCAATCATGAATTAGGTGTGAGGGCTGCCTAATAAAACAGTATTATTCACCAGGTCAAGTTTGCTGGCCTTCCAGCAGTACAACGTACGTTAGAGTCCACATGTGGCACGTTTGGAATGGAAAATTTAATACATTTAGTTTCACTAGCGCTGAATACACCTAGTAGATTATTAGCAGCAAACCATTGTGAGATTTTGTCAAGGTTATCATTTAATTAACTAAAGCACCGTTTAACCCTATTCATAAGAGCCTAAGTAACTAATAAACAAAATGACGTAACATAAACGGCGAACCGCGACGGCCCAAGCTGAGGTTTATAATACGTTTATAAGTCTATGAGTTATGCATGACACATCAACAAAGTATATACCTACACACAATCACTACATACCTAGGCCGGGTACAGACTACGGACCAAATAAACGACGAGCCAAGGCCAACGAACGACAACGAACCAATATGGACCTCTCTAGCGGGGCAAAGCGTCAATTCTGTACCTAAGTTCTATTATTGTTTTTCTTAGATATACGCCATCAGCCGAGCACAGCCAGACGAACGAAGGCCATCGTTGCAGGGGTTCATTACTCGATGGCTTTAATGTCAGTTTTGCCACAGCCACGGCTATAATGGAAAAATACCTAATCATCAGTCTTTCACCGCATTCTAGACAGTAGGTCTAGAATGCGGTGAAAGACTGATGGTTGGCTGATGACTCAAGAATCTCTCGACGATTTGATGCTCCTTAGCCCTGACTGATTGATTGCCATCAATGAATAAGCTTATATAGTAATTTAAAAACTAGTATTACAAATGGCGGTCTTATCATTTAAAGCGATCTTTTTCAGAAAACCTTGCCTGGAGAGGAATAACATAATATATTGAATAATTGCGGATAATATATTGAATATGGACGGTGGCTTTCAAGTATTTTGCATGTAAAAACTACGCTTACATAACATTTAGTTAGTGGTAGGACTAACTCTTCTGCGAGTGTCCGTCTGGGTTGTTACCACCGCTTTGTGAGTGAAGTCTGCCGCCAAGCATTAGTGTGCAAGCATTACTGTGTTCCGGTTGATGAGCAGAGTATCCAGTGAAATTACTGGGCTTATGAGACTTATTACCTAATGTCTCAGGGTAACGAGCGCACTGCAGTGCCGCGCAGGCCTTTGTGTTTCAAAGTTCTGGGTGGCACTGCAATTGTTATGGACCGGCGTTATGCTTACCATCAGGCAGACGACCAGCTCGTCTCGTTACCAAATAACATAACATAATCTTCTGTTCTGTTATCGTATTCAATCTGTATAATTATATGAACCCAATGTTTGGCATGTTATTAATGAATGATGTAATCAATGTGTTATTGTACATACCGGTTTGGTTAAACATAAATAGTGCTACCACAAAAAAACAGTTGTTGGTCGCCTGTTTAGCTAGACAGCGTCTAAAGATAAACGTCCAAAATGATTAGGAATGTCACAACAGAATTGTGTTGGACAACGATTAGACACTACTTAAATCAGGATTTGTGGTTGCTCATATCGCGCGACTAAGGCATGTTTCGGCGTTAAACAGTGTTTAATGCAGGTTTAACGTGTGTTTAATTTTTTTGTGGTAAGACCCAAATAACCTAAATAAATTGTTATTGAATTTGCTTGTTGTTCATTCGTTAGCATTCGCTCGAGTAGTTCGCTTGATCTGTAACCCGGCAACACACAAACACATTACACAACACAACACAGATACGGCAAACTACATCAAAGTTGACACAAAAACTACTCCGACAAGAAACAAAACAAAAGATATACCTACGTAAATACTTCAAAGTTCAAACTGTTTAGAAACACGACTGTTTTTATTGACGATTCTTGCGTGGTATACGTGATTAGAATTTAAAAATAACTTTTAATACACGCGCCTCGCACGCCGTTTTGGCCTTGACTGAACCAAATGAACGGAGCGCTACTTTTATCATAGGTACTTTTTTTTATCTCTGATTAGTCTAGTGTAGACTCATATCTATAGCCATGAACAGAAACAGATTTGGAAAAATTGCCTATTTTTTACACTCGATAGTTAGTATTTTTTGCCTACTAGGTACCTACTTTTTATATTGTATGTTATTTTGTAACGAGACGATGACGTCTGCCTGATGGTAAGCATAACGCAGGCCCATGACAATTGCAGTGCCACTGCAATTGTCATGGGCCAGCCGAATCATAAAGGCCGGTGCGACACTGCAGTGCGCTCGTTAAACTGAGACATTAGGTATTAAGTCTCATAAGCCAAGTTACTGGCTGCTCTATACTCATCAAACCGGAACACAGTAATGCTTGCACATTTATGCTTGGCGGCAGACTTCACGAGCAAAGCGGTGGTACCAACCCAGACGAACACTTGCAGAAGAGTTGGTCCTACCACCTAGTAAAAACTAGGGTACTGAAAATAGAATAATCCGTACCTACCACGAGTATATATTTAAATTGCCTAAGTCTCTACTTTGTATTATTACAAATGAGAAAGCGTGTTTGTTAAGGTTTGTTGGTTTGTCCTTCTGTCATGCAGCAACGGAGCAACGTAGATATCTTTCTTTAAGAAATTCTGTTATGTACCATACAAATGTGTTAATTTTGTTAACTTTTAGGCAATAAAAATTATTCTTATTCTTATTCTCTTATTTGATATAGTCTACAGATCGGAGAGTAAAATAGGCTACTTTTGAACCCGGAAAAATACAGGGTTCCTGAGGTAATCAGCACGCGAGTGAAACCGCGGACAGGAGCTACTACTGAATGAATGATCATTTGGAGTAGTTTTTATTTACATAAAAACTGATGCAACTTACCTGAAATATTCGGCTGACGTAACATGTGTGAAATGTGTATTTTTTATCTTTTTTATCTATTATTTTGTATTTTTACGAATGGATTAGATTCTCAGGCCTTTTTTGAGGGCATCTAAGTATCGGTAAACAACTACTCATCGTACAATCCTACTTACAATCTGTCGACACAAGTGCTCAGATTGCACAATAACTTTTAATATAATTTCACTTCGTATAATTTCAGTGCCTATAAAATCAAACACCATATTTATTATTCACGTAATCTAATACTTATTTCCTATATTAATTGACTTACATAATATTCATTAAACATAATTACAGTTGATCGAATTTTCATCTGTCCTATTTTTATTTTATCTACTTTCATTTGATCCAATAATTATGACTGAAATTTCGTTTGGAAAATACATCTAATCTAATTACTAAGTATTTTATGTAATTATTATTTGATAACTTTATTGATTGATCTACATTTACTTAATTTATAGACGCCAACGCTGGCTCACAAAACATTCAAAATAATAGTTAAAAAAATGAAGAAAGAAAATAAGAAAGAAAGACGAAAAAAATTAATAGGTAAGTAATTGTTAATAATTATTTTCATATAAATGAAGATACAATTCGATAAAACAACTATTATATAGGGAACGACAATTCAATAAATAGCTGTTAAATAGGATTCGATCAAGCAAAAATCATATGTTAAACATTGTAATATGTTAAACAAATGTCATTTGAAACAAAAAATATGTGAACTAAAATTGCAATTACAAATTATGCTCAATTCATTCTAAATTCAATGATTTAGCAATTTGTACAATTATACGTAAGTACCAAGTACCATATATGTATAAAAGGATACCTAAACTGACTGATTTATCTAAATTTTTTAAAACTGATATTTTTCGTACCTTCCACAACTGTCCATCACCACAAGATGTACCGCAAAGAGACTGCTCTCGTAACAACCGTAATTTTTGAAGTTAAATTTGTACGTAAAGCGAATTTGTACAAATGTCTAATTGAACAAAACGACAATTTGAACTAAATGATAATTTGCACAAATTGCCAAATGAACGAATCACAAATTGGACAACTAACGAATGTGAACGAACGAATTGAGAACTTTACAAATTGAGAAAATGTACCAACTGTTCATAGGGTCGATCCTGGCGTTTCACATCTAAACCTAATTATATTTTAATGCGGGTGAAACTGCGGTTTGAAGCTAGTTTACGTAATCGTTGTATTCGTGTGTTGCTCAGTGTTCAGCCCCAGCGCCTTCAAACATCTTATAGCAATAGAATCGATAGCCCTATTTTGAAACTTGCTAGGATCAGGGCCGGATTATCCATAAGGCAAAGTAGGCAACTGCCTAGTGGCCCAGCACCGATTAGGGGAAAAAAATTAAAATTTTTCTTCGAGTAAAAATTAAATTTGAAGATTTGTATGTAATAAACCCCACCCCCAATGACAATATTATTAATATTGCTTTTTTTTATAATTATTATATCGTCATATTTTAGTACATTTCAGAAGGCATTTAAAAATTATATACTTTGTTCCTTTTTTGAATTTATAATCTCTGACTTTTTATTCTAATTATAGTGTACCTTATTTTCGGCGTCGTCATGATCGATGGATAAGCATCAGACAGGTCTAAATTTAGTTTCGGGCTGTCAAATATTTTTAACCTTCACAAATTAGACGCCGCTAAATTAATAAACGGTTGAATAGTTAAATTATGTTTTGTCTCTTTCGGTTCAGTTTACCGTTTAACATTGTTTATTTATAAGAGGCAACGCCTTTTTTACACTACTTGCAAGTAAGTAGCTTAATTTGACAGGTCTAAAATAGATTCCATCCCTTTCTCATGTTTCTTGTTGGAAAGAGAGAGTAAAATTGGGTTTAGGTTTGTGACAGCAGAATCGAGGCTAATTGCCGATGAACTTTTAACCTAAGAATAGAGATGCGACAAGAATTTAATGCTATAACGATTGTTGAATCGATGTTAATAAAAAAACAAGTGCAACACAAAGGATGACTTCAGTCTAGGTAAGTCAGCATTGGACGGTGAAGCGCAGATGTGAATTTGACAGACAGGAGTAATAAATAGAGCCCTTAGTGTAGATTTGCAAAATAAACCAACACTAAGGACTCGCTTAAGTAATCATTAAACGATTCCGAGTAAGTCTCATAAAAAGTCTCAAAAACTCAGTAATTTCACTGACTACATTTCTCATCAAACCGGAACACAATAATGCTTGCACATCACAAAGCAAAGCGGTGGTACCTATCCAGAGGGATACTCGCAGAACAGTTAGTATTGCAGAAACGAAGCTGTATTCATAAAAAATCGATATTAAATCATCGATATTCCACACCGCCAGCTAACCACAATCGTCCCATCCCTAGTGAGTCTCTGGTTTCCTGTTATTCTGTTGTTAGTCAAGGTTGTTCGTCAGATGTGATCACACATCTAACGCGTAACCGTTGATAATAACTTTTAAAATCGCGTTATCGAAGCTATATTGTTTGTGAAGTTTTCATTAATTTATATAAGCTTTGGTGAGTCAAAATTATTACTATTTATTATTTAAGTATTTTATCCGTTAGTGTTGTCTGGGAGAGAACGCTTTGAGCCGTAAGGCCGTTACTTTTTTATGTTTATTTAAATATTTCGTTTGTATTATTAGAAAACAGATTTAGTGTTTTCTGTAAAATAGCAATATTTTGCATAACATCAAATACTAGAGGTCTTATCGCAAAGAAAATTTGGATGGGGATATCAGAAAACAATTCTATTTTAGTTCCTTTGATGCTGTGTATGTTTTTTATAAAAGTCATGTTGTAGATGAAAAATAACGCAAACGAGTTTTTGTTAGGGTTGCGACGAATATTCGGCAACTATGTATGGAGCCACTACTTCGATTGGTAGGCGAGTATAGAGCGGCCAGCGATCACGAAATCCGCGCTTGACGCAAAAGCGTTGTTATTCTGACAAGCAAACGTACGTTTGCTTGAGCGTCTAAGGTGCCCCTAAAGGATAGGTTCGCAGCTCCACAGCCGCGATTCGCTGGCGCACTCGAAAGTGTAGAGCCGGCATTATATGTCGTCAGTGACTGATCTTTATTTTTTATAATTTTAAGCGTGTATTACCATAACCAGGTTTTATCCACAATCAAATGGTCACCTACCATACCTACCAGCAAATAATGATACCCGTTTGTTCGACATTTGTTTGCCTTACGATAAAATTATTATTAAGAATACAAACACGTTTGACGAACTATGTACTTAACGTGAATTGGATACTAAACACTCTACTTAGTCATTGTCTATCTGCATAGTTCCACAATGGGTCCAAATGGAATACTATTGCTGCGTATTTACCCTAGGGCCAAAAGGGCCATGGCCCGGGGCGGCAGGGTGCGAGGGGCGGTACAAGCAGAATAAATAAAAAAAGCCTATCTAACTAAGGCTCTAATTAATAAACAATGTTAAACGGTTGAATACTTAAACAGTGTTTTGTCTATTTCGATTCAGTTTAAAATTGTCAAAGAACAACAAAGACAAAACATAGTTTTGCTAAACTACCGTTTAACATAAGAGCCCAAATCTCGTATAGTAGTTGTGGGGACGCGGGGTTATCGTGTAGGTATACTGAAAGGCGCGGCAACGGCATAGCAGGGCGGCGGGGCCTGCACGCCCAGGGCGCTGAATCCTAAAATACGCCACTGCTATTGCTCAGGCAATTTTAATGAAGACTACAGCGCCTGCCCACGGCTTTGCACGCGTTGGATTAATAGCCTATAGCACCCAGGGATAATGTAGCTATACATTGCTAGTAATGTAGCTTCGTAGAATCGGACCAATGCAATGGTTTCAATAACATAAATGTTTCTGACAGTGGTTCATTCATTTTTGAGATTTGTACTTGAAAGTATAGTAGGTATGTGAGCCGATTATGACTTGTTTACTCGTTAAAAAGATGTAATAATGACGTGAAAGATAGAAAAACTTGACCCTTCGATAACTGATGATCGCTGACTTTGTCTAGCTGGAAACAATAAAACTGTATTTTCTATATATTTATACTAATAATATTATGAAGCGATCGTGTCTCAGTGGGGACGGTTAGCACTCGGACTAGGTTTCCACCAAGTTACGCAGTTATGCAGACCGTAGACGCTTATGCAAACGTGCGTTTGCTTGTCAGAATAACAACGCTTTTGCATCAAGCGTGGATTTCGAGTATCTCGTAATCGACGCTTGATGGAACTGCGCTTGATGCAAAAGCGTTGTTATTCTGACAGCAAACGCACGTTTGCATAAGCGTCTACGGTCTGCATTACACCTTATGTAGCCCTCACACCTAATTAATAATTGATGGATTAGCGTCCATCGCGGACCACGAGAAAACCATGGAAAAACCACGATCCCGCTTGACGCATATCGTATCGTCTATTGTGGCTGTGGTTGGGGCTTGATGGAAATCTAGTCCGAGCACGGCACACTGCGTGCTCAGTGCAGACGCCGCGGTAAATAAGCGGTGGTGCTCAAGTGATGCATGTAGCGTAAAGCGGAGCATTCGTCGCTTTGAGACAGCACTATCTGTATTGCCGTTCTTGTCTATTTCGTGGTTTTTTGATTGTTTTGCATCAAGCCGCGCTTGCGCGTGTATTATCTCGTAATCCGCGCTTGATGCAAAAGCATTGTTATTTTTTCAGCAAAACGCATACTTGCATAAGCGTCTACGGTCTGCATTAGACGGTACGATATGCGTCAAGCGGTGATCGAGGGTTTTCCATGTTTTTCGCGTCGTCCATGATTGATGTTCATCCATCAAATATGAATTACGTGTAAAGGGCCGCTTTTATTCTTATTCTATTTGATAACGAGACGATCCGGTCGTTTACTTGGTGGTAATCATAACCCCGGCCCATAACTGTTGCAGTGCCACTCAGAACTTAGAAACACAAAGGCCTGCGCGGTACAGCAGTGTGCTCGTTACCCTGAGACAATAAGCCCTTACGTCTACTGTCACGTTTTTAGGCCTCTAGTCCAAAACAAACATTGGTTATCTTATTGCTTTTAATTACTTAACACAAACCTATTATTAAGTGTCTTAATTGATAACAAAGACATCTTTGTTTAAAATAGAGTAGACAACTAATTAAAAAGGCAATTACTGCAAGTCATCGTTAGGTACGCACAAAACATATTTAGAGGGGAGGGGATCGAGCCAAACCTGACGACATCACATCAAGGGGGAGGGGGCGTCCAAAAATTGCTAAAATCACCTGGACGCCCCCTTATGGCCTTGCCCGTGACCGAAGCTTATCAAACTGGCCTTCACTTCATTTACTCTTGCGATACGGCAAACTATAATGTATTCTGTAGAGATGATCTCACCCAAAACATACATCAATATTGCGTCAGATCAGGTAAATTAACGAGCTAATTCTATGGTCACAATTGCCATGGCAACTATTTTGGTTTGCCGACTCATTTTGTTTGTTTGGAGGTTTTCAAGTAGACCCGAATTTCACTAGATGTTCTCTAGTCGACTCTTACTGCACCTGCGGGAAGAGATGGCGTGTGTGTGTATGGCAAACAAACAAGCAATCTGCTGAAACTTACAAGGCAGGACCTACGTCTAATGGTAGGTCTAATAACAGGTATTATTTTTTTATTTTATTTGGTAACGAGACGAGCTGTTCGTTTGCCTGATGGTAAGCATAACGCTGACCCTAACAATTGCAGTGCCACCCAGAACTTTGAAACACAAAGGCCTGCGCGGCACTGCAGATCGCTCGTTACCCTGAGAAATGTTCACCACCTACAATTTCACTGGAACAGCTGTGCAGCAACCCAAACCCGTGCTCCGTAAGGGGCACCTTAGACGCTCAAGCAAACGTACGTTTGCTTGTCAGAATAACAACACTTTTGCGTCAAGCGCTCATTTCGAGTATCACGAAATCCGCGCTTGAGGCGAAAGCGTTGTCCCACTTGAATAAGAGATGGCGTGTGTTTCTTAGCAAGGACCTCACAGCTCAAGTAAACTACCTACCATAATCTCAATGAATTGCCGACCGAAACATACCTATTGTTTTTTGTAAAATCGTTTCGTCTATGTTACATCAGCGTTACTCAGGTGAAGTGATCACGCACGACTCGCTCGAGGCTTGGAATAAACACATATAGAAGCACAGTCTTAGGCGAAATATTTTGGATTACATTTTTTTCACTGCGCTGGAGACGGGGAGCGATGAGCGATAGGTATCACGCTCCCGTCTACTTGCTCTTCGGACCACCCCCTCAACCCCCACCCACCATGGCGCTCACAAATACGCTTATAGTTGTCACGGCTTCATGGTCCATCGACTCGTCATCCAATAATATCAACCGGAAAAAGGTAGGTAGGTTATATCTAAGCATATTTAGTCTAAGGCTCGGGGCAGTGGTCTAGTCAATCTGTAATGATCTGTAGGTAATTATAGAGACGAGTCGACCGCCATATTTCCTATATTATGGTAGGTGATCAAACAGAGTTTTAGTTATCCACCTGTCGGCAGAACAGGAGTACGTCCGTTAAAACTTATAATTAATTTTTTAGTCAACTTAGTGAGTGATAAAAGATTTGTTAGAGTTTTAAAGTGAGATTTAATTTTGTGGGAGTGTGAGTTTTTTAACATAATTTTAATAACGCTAGTTACCTACCACTACATTTAATATTAGTAACTCGCGTATCATGTCATGATCTTCAAAGTGTACACCGTACTTACATTCAGTCTACCTATTTACACCAACGTTATATCTTGCGTCATGTCCATGATCTTCAAAGTATATATGTACGCTGTACATTCAGTGTATACCCAAAGGTCTTACCACAGGCTTCGGGCTTTTTGCGGTTGATAATGATAATAATACCAGGCCGGCCTTGTAGCCAATGATTTGAGATAAATGAGCTTCAACGCAATTAAACTATGTACTTTTTATAAATGACTCGACAGGAGGATAATTTATAAAAGCGAAGTCAAGCCATAGGAAATTTGATTATTTGTCTATACATATTACATATATAAAAGAAGTCCGAACTTACCTATAGATTCACGCACAGCTTAAACTAGCGAAGATAAAAATCTGGACAAAAAGTTTCTTAGTTGTAATGCGGAAGTACAATAAGAACGGAATTTGGGATTTTTGACCCCTAAAAGAGTGAAAACGATTTTTGTTTAACTTTAGAAATATCTGAAAGAAATTAGCAAAGTTAATTTAAAATTATAAAACTGATTTATATTACAACATACACTAAACTTTTTAGTTCGGTTATTTGTCCGGCTAGGAATTTGTACGAATTTGATTTGCACAAATTACGAATTGCACGAATCGTGAATTGAACGAACAGCGAATGGAAACGAATTGAAAACTTTACAAATTGAGCAAATGTACCAACTGTTCAATAGACTAAGCAAATAAAAAAAAGACTCGTGTTGTATCGTTATTTTGAAAATCAACCCATATATGGTGAAAATGATGTAAAAGACTAAAATGCGGGTGAAGACGCGTGCGACAGCTATAAGGTTGTATTGTAAGTTGTATTACAAGTCTACAAGTTGTATTGTAAGTTGTCATGTTAAAAAAATTGCTAAAAAACACTAATGTTGTTATTCAGCCTTGGTAGGTATGTTTGTTTTTTTGTTAGGAACATCTTGTAAGTTGACGACAATAATATGATGTAACTATAATGGCCGCTACACACCTTTAGTTTTAACTGTGCGATATAACTGTAGGTACATATAAATCATTAGATGATTATTTTATTTTATTTATTATATTTTGGGAAGACTAACCACTACACAAAATTAAAATAAATCTTAAGCTAAAAAGTACAACAGCCATTTAAAAGTCTCCATTGATAGAACAAGCAGTTCAAGTGTACCTACAGTTGAACTGAAATCTGATCAAAATACGTATGCTTTTAGTGCTTTAGTGCTATGCTTTTAGTAGAAAATACGGTATACTTACCTACCTACACACATAAAGTCAAACTTCAATTCAACTCAATCCTGGAGGTAATTAGCACTATGGTTGTCCACAAGTTGTGAGAGCCTCCATTGGAAATACGTCATCCCAAATTTCCAAACAAAAAAATCAATTCACTTCAAAAATGAAGTGCGCGCCATTATCAGGAATTGTTCCGAGTTTCTTCTAATCAACATCATCATTTCACAAATTTCAACATAGTTCAAGTGAATCAGCTGATCTAGGGCTGCCCGGAAATTCTGTAGTAGAATATTGATGTAAACTGTAAATGTCTTTTCTTCAATGAAAAATTCCGAATTTCAATAACTCGTAAAGCAAATGTTGTTGACCTCCAGGAGTACATTGACCCCTTACGGGATAACATACCAATTCAAACTCAGCCTGTATATAGATAGGTGTCGCGTAGTCTTGGAGAAGATCTGAGCTCAGCTAACTGCTTCTTCTTGTTTCAGAAGCAGCCATGAAGATCCTTCTTCTCCTAGCGCTGTGCTTATTGGCTGCGGCAGACAGCTACAAGATCCTCTGCATCTTCTCCGTACCATCAAAGAGTCACAACCACCTGGGCAAAGGCATCGTCAACGCTCTACTAAAGGGGGGACACGAGGTAAGCACCTTATTACCCGACTGCCGAACAGGAGTGTAATGTTTTCGGGGTTCATGTATGTATGCATCGAGTACACCTTGTAAGTATGTATGTGAGTTTCTTTATTCCCCTATAACTTTTAAATAAACTGATACAATAACAGAGTTACCCGAGGAGGTTATCCGGCATAGCACACCATCAGGAGGTTCCACTCTGCAGCCCTAACTAGCGATAGCTTGGACCCTGCTCCGCTGCCGGCGGCTCTTTATCTATTTTTTATAATATGTTGTATTTTTTATAGGAATATTATAAAAAACTTAGGTCTTAGAAACAAATGAAGTGAATAATAATTACATTCAGTCTAGAATTCGTCAAGCAGTTATAATAATAGGCACACAGCCGTAAAAAGTGGTTGTGTTCTGTTAAAGTAACTAGTGTAAGAATAATGGTAGAACATGGTGTGGTGCTGTGGTGCTACGCTATGACGTCAGCTACACCGCGAATCAGTGCTACGCCGTAGTCTCCCAGCGCTACGCAAGGGGAAGACGCGGGGAAGGACAGCAGTCCTCATTGAAATACGAGTGAAAATTATACACGTTAGTGTCTCATTTCTGAACCTAACACTAGTTATCACTGCACCACCGTCGCTTCAGTATAACACATGAGTAAATAATCAAAAAGACGGTTCTTTCAGGTGACATGGTTGACTCCGTACCCGCCGAAAGACCCGTTGCCAAAGGGTCTCAAAATCATCGATGGCAGTGCCACCGTCCCAATTACTGACGGTATGTAAATTATAATTTATTAATCTCAGAAATTACGCAGTCAGAAATTACGCAGTCAACGGGGTGAAAATCCCTAGTTACATATTGGATTTAGATACTTGGTGGTAAGACTAACTTCTCTGCGAGTAACCGTCTGGGTTGGTACCACGGCTTTGATCGTGAAGTCTGCTGCCAAGCAGTAATGTGCAAGCATTATTGTTCCGGTTTGATGAGCAGAGTAGCCAGTAAAATTACTGGGCTTATGAGATTTATTACCTAATGTCTCAGGGTAACGAGCGCACTGTAGTGCCGCGCATGCTTTTGACTTTCAAAGTTCTGAGTAACATTGTTTATGCCAGGCTAAATAATCTGTGGTTTATGCACACTAAGAGACTTACAGCCACACAAATAAACTTATTAATAGTCCACAGAGGAAAAAATGGGACAGCAAGGCCGTCTGCAAAGTGAATTCGATTAAATGTATCTGGCCTGATGCGTTCGCACTCGCTACGTGCGCCTTGCCACATCTCCTTGTTTCTATGATCTGTGTTACTAGTAATCCCCTTGAGTTTGGGCTCTTATGATTCGTCCAATAGATCGCACTTGGTGACGACTGTCTAATGATGGAGCCGGAAGCGTATTTTCTAGACTACATATAATTAATTATCTCATTTATTTCAGCCATCGACATGACTGACAGGAGCAACTCAAACGAAGGCATGTCATTCGTTCTTGAGTTCTCTCGGAACATCTCCATTGCTACAGTGAACATCCCTGCGTTTAGAGAAACGCTGATCAAGGAGCAGTTCGATGCTGTGGTCTCTGAGACGTTCTTCAACGATATAGATGCGGGGTAAGATGTTACTTGCTATTACTTCGACACTTTTCTTTATTTTACTCCATGATATCATTTACGAATGGGTACCCCCACTCGTAAACGATATCATAGGTCTGAGAATTTAGTGCCAATTTTGCGTTCATAACAATTTCCAACTTAAAAATAAAATTGAGTAGAAAACAATCATAAGTTTATCTATGATCAAAGCTGAGAAATAGTTGCATCTATACCAATACAGGGTATGACGAGCTATACACTGCCGACTTATACATCCCGTCGACGTCCCAAGCCGAGGATCATATTGTGCGTATCACCCCACGCAAACAAAAAGAAAACGAAGCAGCACTGCAATGCACTCGTTACGCTGAATCATCAGTTACATGCCAAGCAATTTCACTCTAGTTACTATATTTGATTACCAATTTTATTTTATTTGGTCTCTAGTTACGCAGCTATCCAGCAAGCGCCTTGGATCCTCCTCAGTGGAGTGGTGCTCCAACCTATGGTGGAAGCACTGGTGGACGACGTCAAATCAGTGGCAACTGTGCCGATGCTGCTCAATGACTTCCCAACCCCGATGAACTTCTTGCAGCGACTGGTGAACGTTGGGATGTACGTCACTATGAGCTTGAGCAGCTGGTAAGTACCTAATGTTATTGCACTTCTTTCTAAGCTAAGAGCTAAGGGCTTTGCATATCTTCATAAAAGCTAACTTCACCTGAAGCCTTAATTTCAGTTTTATGCGTACTTTTGTCAAGGTGGAACCGAGAAGCGACCAACGCCCTCTACGCTTCCATGTTCGAGCCCCTCGCCACAGCCCGAGGCATACCCCTGCCACCTTTATCAGACGCTCTGAACAACGTGTCCATCCTGTTCGTCAACTCGCACAGTTCCTTCTCGCCTGCACAGAGTCTCCCACCTAACGTGGTTGAGATTGGAGGATACCATATCGAGGAAACCAAACAGCCGCTGCCGAAGGTAAGAGAATCGTTCCAGGTCGATAACGGACAAAAAGTGAACATGGGAATTCGTGGATTCTCTGTCGCAGGTTACACGCACTTTAAAGTTTGCCTCGGCTGAGAATCGTACTCGTATTTGAATCTATAACCAACCACTCCTCAGTGGATGCCATCAACCCCGTTTAAAAGCCAGTATCTAGGTAGATGCGTATTCTAAGCTTCCACCAGTGGGAAAGTCCAGTAGGTGGACGGTTCGTGACCCGGCTTAGTAAGTTACATTACCATTTTTCATCAAACTCTTAATTGACATCAGGTCAGATAGTGCCATACCCAATGTTACAAGACTAAAATCAGCTGGAAAACGTGCCTGTCCCCATCGTCTTCACCCATGAAGGGGGATTTTGCCATAATACAGCACGCTTGGCAGGCGTCTTGCTGATCGCAGTAGATAATGCTGTTGACAGCGCAGAATGCTGTTGTACATTACCTGTATATTCTCTTAGCCGATTCTTACAGCATCCACGGGGAGAGATGGAGTGGTGCTGTTCTTAACCGGGAGCACACCGACCCAATCCTACTAAAAATAAAAAAAATTCAAAACTATTTCCCCCAAACATCAGGACCTTCAAGACATCCTGGACTCCTCAACCAATGGCGTGATCTACTTCAGCATGGGCTCCGTAATAAAGTCGTCCAACCTCCCGACCCAGACCAAGAAAGACCTGGTCAAGATGCTGGGCGAGCTCCCTTACACCGTGCTGTGGAAGTTCGAAGAGAAGCTGGAAGGTCTGCCGAAGAATGTACACATCAGGCCGTGGATGCCTCAACCTGCGATCTTGGGTAAGTCGTATAGGTTTTTTTCTTGGGAAAGTCGTTTGCTTCTTACGCTTTGCATCAAGATATCTTTAGATTATATTTCTACTAGCTTCTGCGCGCGATTTCACCCGCGTTCCCACAGGAACCGTGCATTTCTTCGTGATAAAAAGTAGCCTATGTTACTCTCTGTTCCATATGCCAAAAATCATGTCGATCCGTTGCTGCGTGAAAGAAGGACAAACCATCAATACAATAAACACACTTTCGCATTTATAATTTTAAGTAGGATTCTTTAGATTATTCTTTTATTTTCTTTTATCTTTAGATTATAATATTATTCTTTTTCTTTTTAATTAAAAGAATTTATTAACTGAGTACACTGGCTGGTAAGACCAAAATCAATCCTCTAAGAGGTTGATATTTGGAGCAGGCTGGTATCAGGGGGTGTTCACCTACTGATCTCTAAAATGTCTTTTCCAGCCCACAAAAACACCAAAGTCTTCATAACACATGGCGGTCTCCTCAGCACGCTAGAATCTCTCCAGTATGGTGTGCCCCTGGTAGCTGTCCCGGTATTTGGAGACCAGCCCGCCAATGCGGCCAGGGCTGTTCGGTCCGGGTACGCGCTCAAAGTGGACTACGACACTGACACTATGGCTGAGGGTCTGAAGGTGGCTTTGAAGGGAGTCCTTAGTACTGACAAGTAAGTACTAAACATTGAGGTGAATGTGAAGAAAAAACAAACTCAGTTTTTTAACGAACTTCAAAAAACAGACACACAGTACAAACATCTAAAACCAGAGAGCTCACACAAAAAGTTTTGGCCATTATCATACAGTCCTTTCTGCTAACAATAGGTATGCTGACTCCATTTTTTTATGATTTCAATCATAAAATATCTATTTGGAATAAACTGGAAATCAAACGCTTGTAACGTCAACAATAAGAGTCAAAGTCGAGCATATCTACTGAGCGCTAAAACGCCCCATACAAATTGGTATCAGTATCTTTGCGGAAATTATATATTGTTTGTGAATTTCATTTGTATTGTGTTAATGCGATGTTTTTAAACCTGTATAACGTCACTAATTTTGTATTTTGTGTTCATGCAACATCCCAAGTTTACCGATTGTAGGTACGATTATAATAAACATATTTGTCATTTTTCTATTTCAGATACTACAAACAAGCGCAGTATTTATCGTTGTTGTTCAACAAGCGACCAGTGGCGCCCTCGAAACTCATCTCGCACTACGTTGAAGTCGCTATCGAGAGCAGAGGTATTTTACTTGAAACTGGCTGTACCCCGCAGCTTCGCTCACGTAGCCTAAGTTACTCCTTATAACATCAGCTATCTGCCAGTGAAAGTCCCGTCAAAATTGGTCCAGCACTTTTTTTTATGTTATTTGGTAACTAGACGAGCTGGTCGTTTGCCTGATGGTAAGCATAACGCCGGCCCATAACAATTGCAGTGCCACCCAGAACTTTAAAACACATAGGCCTGCGCGGCACTGCAGTGCGCCCGTTACCCTGAGACATTAGGTATTAAGTCTCATAAGCCTAGTAATTTCACTGGATACTCTGCTCATCAAACCGGAACACAGTAATGCTTGCACACTACTGCTTGGCGGCAACTTCACGAGCCCTTTCGGAGATTACCCGGAACAAACAAGCAGTCAAAAATTTTAAAATTATGTTGTTTTATTATATATTATTATTTAATTATGTAGGTACCGTAAAAGGTAAAATGCAGTTATTTTGATATTTCAAACAGACACTTCAATTTTATTTATTTGTGTAGATAATGAAAGGAATTCTACGGGTGACGGCATGCAAGCAGACATGCCAAAGAAATAGACATACCTATATAATTACCTATACATACATAGGTATGTCTATGCCCGCCATCGAGGAACTAACCCCTAGAGATGATGTCACTAGATGCTGTGACGTTTGGTTTGCACGAAATAAATTCCACAGTATTTCATCTCTCGGGGTTAGTATCTCGATGATGCCTGCGCTCAAAAACAATACCTAGTACTTCTTTCCTTCAGCAGCCGAGTAAACATTTTTTTTATTGAATTGTAAACGATTTAAACCCCTTTTTTCAGGCGCCTACCACCTTCGTTCAAAATCCAAACTCTACGCTTGGTACGAGAGATGGATGCTCGACCAAGTGGCATTCTTTGCCGCTATACTCTACATCATTTACAAGACCATCAGGAAAATATTTACCTTCATCATCAGCAAAGTTACGGGTAGCAAGAAAAGTGCGAGTAAAAAGAAAAGGAACTAACTTATTGATCATTTTAGGGCAGTGTTTTTTAAACTGTGGTAGCGACCACCAGCATGATCATAAAGTATTGCTCGGGTGTTTGTGATCGAAAGCCAGGTACATATTAAAAGCAAGTGAATCTTTGAATACAATAATAACCAATTTTTTTACTAAATTACTACATCCGAGTCTCAATAAAAAAGCAACTAGACAAAATCCAGACGCTTCTATTTCCGCTCATGCTAAGCCATAAAGTAAAAAACGGCTAACACCATAGAGTAAAAAACCAATACGACCAATCACCATCTACAAAATCAGTCACGTGACATCTCGCAAGATAATGTCATTTCCATACATTGTGCCGCATTGTATGTGAGCGGAAAAAGAAGCATCTATAAATAATTATGGATTTTGTCTAGAGAGCCTGGGGGTCGCCGGAATTCTTTTACTTGTATAGGATTCCAGTAAACAAGGTTGAAAAACACTGATTTGGGGTAGTAGTTTTTGTATATGGTAGATAGATAGATAGAAAATTCTTTCAATTCTGTTTTAATTCATAACCCGCGTGGGGTTTATCTACAAACCCGGGCCGCGTCTAGTGCGTGCACTGAGCTTCAAACAATTAAATAAGAATCTGAATAAAATGAATCTGAATAAATGTATTGTATAGTGTTATACCTACGGTACGCTACCGTACCCCTACGTCCGGTACCGTATTAGTATAGTATTATGTACCTATATAGTGGAGATTTTCTTAGTTGTCCAATAATGTAAAGAAACTTGAAGGCTTACCCACCAATGACAGATAGAAATTTAATTTCGAATCATGTCATCGGTTAGCAATCGAATCTCTATTAGGCTAAGATTTTCAGAAACGAATCTAAGCGTGGACTCGTGGTTTCATATTTCAAAATTCTATTCAGTTTTGACATATACTAAAAAGTCTACGCTTAAAATCATCTCTGCATCTTAGCCTTATTGTCATTGGTTGGTATCCGTCGACTGCTAAGAAAATTTCCACTGAGATAATCGTATTTTTTATTTGATATTATCTAAACCGTCGCCAGATATTTGCGAAATTAGTAAATTTCAAATTCATTCATTGTCATATTTACCGCATTTGCTATTGAGCTATGAGCACAGTTAATACATGATAGAACCGAGTAATTAATCACGGCTCAATAATAATCATGGTAAATACCCCGTTACGATGTATAATTTATACGAATAACCGCAAAAGTTTAAAATATGAACTGAAAATAGCTTACCAAGCTATTTTCAGTTCATTCGTTCATTTCGTTTGGTCTTCGTCGAATATCTAGCACTAGCCACACTTCATACGTAAAGTTTTATAATATCTTTATTTTTGTAATAAGAATTTGAAAATAACTCGCGTGTTTAATATTATTGTTAATCAAGAAAAAACATTGTACATCTTTAAACACTTAATTTACTCATACATACATAACATAATAAACATTTTATGTATAAAAAATGTGTCTCATAACGAATACTCTAAACTAGAACAAAGTACATAAATAGTGATAAACAGGTAGGTACTTATTATATAATTATTATTACAGTATTTGCCCAACTTATAGGTACCGCGGGGGCCGGCGAGGCGGGGAACAGTTAGCCTTTATTCACAGTGATGATAAGGTTCAACATAGCTTTAATAATAATTTCTCATAAAGTTAAAGCTATGTTGAACCTTATCACCACTGAATAAAGACTAACTGGTTTTTTTTTCGCCGGGCCTACGTGGTTCCGGGCGACATTTGAAGGATTTATCAAATCAATTATTATTCATTTCAACTGCATGCCCATTGCGGGAGGATATTTTTACGTCCAAATATTGTACGTCGCATTGCAATAAAATGTTTCTGGGGACCGATTTTTGAATGTCACGAATGATTTCGAAATCACCGATGACAAAATTCTCAGCAATGACTTTGAAATCACTAATTTGCAAAAGTCGTATTTTTGAAAGTCATACCCTGTATACCAATCATGCAACTATTTCTCAGCTTTGATCACAGATAAACTTATGATTGTGTTCTATTTATTTTTATTTTTTAAGTTGGAAATTGTTTTCAAGTCAAAATTGACACTAAATACTCGTACCTATGATATCGTTTACGAATGGGTACCCCCACTCGTAAACAATATCATAGGTATGAGAAGTTTAGTCACCCGCTGAGATTAAAAAATAAGACTTGGTAAATCGGTGACTATCGGTCATATCGCTGATATTTAGTCACTCGGTGACATTCAAAAATTGCACCCCTGGTTCTTTGTTTTACATTTTTCCATCTTCATTGTAATCAACATTTTATGTAAATAAAAAATATTCTATTCATGACGCGCCTTAACTCTCGAGTAAAGTTGTACAAACTACGACTGCTTACAAGATACAGTGCTGCCTCAGATATTGCCACAGGTGGCGATCACAGCAAAGCCACTAGTGGTCGCCACTAGCTGCGGACAAGATTTTTCATACATTTTATATATTATGGAATCGGCGCAAACTGAGTGTTTGAATGGCCGCGACCAAGACACAAGCTGCGGCTTAATTGAACCACTATAGTGAGTGCGTTTAGTGGCCGCAACCGGTGGCCAAATGTACGGCAGCATATAGATAATTATAAAACGCGTAAGTTACGCCACCTCTGCATTCTAACAACTTACCTATACAAAGTTCAGAGGAGCATTTAGGTTTGGCGAATACTGTATAAGTAGAACATTAAAATACTGTGAGAATTGCGTTGTTAATAAGTACAAAACAATATATTATTAAAAATTAGTAATAACAATGGTGTTTTATTTATTATTATCGTCTTATACGCGTAATTTGATATGGTATTATTGACTGTTCTATTTTTTTAGAAAAAAGAGTAAAACTAATAAACCATCGCATTCAATGTGGCATTAAAATCCCTATTATGAGGCAGGTGCGGGGCCTTATAATTACTCGAACACCGATAGGGTTTTTAGCATACAGTTATAATTTTAATTCACTCAAAATTATAAAAAAAATAGTATTGGTTCGTGCGTGACACAGTCACGGTGGTCACGACTGTTATTAGTGAACACAAACTAGCAAACCAATGGACATGAGCCCGCATCCAGAATGTGAAAGAAAAAATACGCGTTGTTTTCTCATTGCATTATGGGTCAAGAATGAACGATAGTATAGATACGATAGTATAGTAGATTCGTTTATTATCTGCGACCATAAATTTACTCGTCGCCTCGTCGCTTACCATCAAATGAGAGTGATATCAAACCGAGTAGTATTTATTATACGTTCTGTGGTTGTCTATAATCCAATATACTGATTAGATCATGACAATAAACAAATAAACGAGTATACACTCACAACCTTTCACTAGGATTAACTGCGTCTAAGGTGGCATCCAAGACCGGAGAACAAATTCGATACTCACCGCAGAAAGTTTGCCTCTCCCTTTACAGGCAGGCTTAGGTACTTCTAACATGACCAGAGCAATCCAAGGACGATTTAAAAAAATCTTCAATGGCTACAAAGGAGTATGATATGTACCTACTGATTTTAAATAAAATCTAAATTAACCCGTGCATGAAACGGGTCGTTCCTCGTGGTCTCACTGCTTTGTCCCACTGGTGGGACCACGACAAAGCGATTTAATGTACCTAATAATTTATAACTTTTTGTTATAAAATCAAAGCATGGGGGCGAAGAATGATTTTTGCCACTGTTAACTTTATACAGGGTGAGTTTGAATTGGTATTTTATCCCGGAAGGGGGTGATTAGGGCCATGGTTGTGGTAAGTATCTTATACTCGACATTATCATTTAACAAAGGACAACATAGGTCAAGTGCATCAGCTGATCTAGGACTGTCTGGAAGTTCTGTAGTAGAATTTTGACGTAAACTTTAAATGCCTTTTCTTCAATGAAAAATTGCGAAACTCAAAAACTCGTAAAACAAATGTTGTTGACCTCCAGGAGTACATTGACCCCCTTCCGGGATAACATACCAATTTAAACTCAGGTTGTATACTCTCATGTTAGTGTATGTTTATCAACTCTAATAATATTTTGAAATAGTATTTTATTTTATATTTTCTATAACAAAACCACATATTTCTTAAAAATATTAAAGTTGTTTATGGTCTCCAACTCGTTCGCTAATCTATGGACTTGCACTTCTCCTTCTGGGGTGAGCAACGCCTGTAAAGATATAAGTGAAATTAATGAACATCGTAATTTAGTAGCTGTGCTCTGCGGCTTCGCTCACATAGCCAAAGTTACTCCTTGTAACATCAGCTATCTGCCAGTGAAAGTCCTGTCAAAATCGGTCCAGCCGTTTCGGAGATTACTCGGAACAAACAGACAGACACAAAAAATTTTAAAATGGTTGTTTCGTTATAGGTACCGTATAAATACTTTCACACGCATTTAGTAAAAAGCTGTTTTGATATTACAAACAGACACTTCAATTTTAGTTATTTGTATAGATAAGCTTACCAAATTGAAATCGTTTGCCGAGCACTGTAGGGCCGCCTTTTCGCACACATGTTTCGCATAGATGTCGCTGTGTGTCAACTCAAACACCACAATAGTAGTGTCCTGTAGTAACACGTACACAGTGCAGGGATTGACAGGCGACCAGTAGACCGATTTTATTTCCAGCTGAAATAAGATAAAATAACCATTTTCGCCTCACAAGCTCGGAAAGGTTTGTCAATAATGCATACCTAGTGTTGTTATTTTATTATTTATAAATTATTTCTTGACCTGGATACATAGTCCTTAAGTCGCAATATTAGAATTTTCGTGTCGAAGTGCCGCTTCAGTAAAGCGGTGGATACTTTACTGAAGCTTCTATGGAGTTTTGGATAGAATACGAAAATACACGCTTTTCGCCTTTGTACTATTTGCCTTTCACTCATGCACGTTTACGAACACTTAATGGTTAATAATCCACCATTATTACACATTAACACTCGAAGAAAGTTTTAGTAAATAACACAAAATCAACAACAGCACATTTTCGCATTCCCGCAAAAACTCCCCTAGTGTTGTTTTTCTTCTTTCTTGGCCAGACACGGTTTATGTATTTTGCCAATAATACATACCTAGTGTTACTATTAGCTAGTGTTCTTATATTGGATCGGTGATAGATTCTTCTTCTCAAACGTTAGTAAAAAGTTTTTACCTTGGTCATCCTCTCCATATCTCCGGATGTCTTTCGCGTCATCACACTGCTGATGAACCGACCCTTACTATCGGCGTGACACCTTTCAACTGACGGGACGTTTCTGGAAGAAGATTTTTTTTAAACTAGCAATTCGATTCGGCGATTGCCTACGAAATGAATGGGATATGTTGTTTTGCATTTTGTAATTTCTAGTAGATAAGTACTCTAAGTTTCTATAGTGCGATTTGATCCCTATAAGAAACAGGATTTATAGGCATCAAAAAAGTTTGTGTAAACTGCATAATTATTGCTATTGTACATCTTCTCCAATCTCTATAAAGAGTGGATTCTTTTTTTTATATATACAAATAAATAAAATTGAATTGTCTGTTTGTAATATCAAAATAACAGCTTTTTACTAAATGCATATGAAAGTATATACGGTACCTACAACAAAACAACTATTTATATCATTTTTGTCTGTCTGTCTGTTTGTTCCAGGTAATCTCCGAAACGGCTGGACCGATTTTGACGGGACTTTCACTGGCAGATAGCATATGTTACAAGGAGTAACATAGGCTACTTTTATTTTTAGATAAAGAATTAGGGTTCCACGCAAAAAAATAAAATCCATGAAATCCAATATATTCGCGCGGGTGAAACCGCGGGCAGCAGCTAGTGTATTAATAATTTAATTAGATATTGAATTGATTGTTTATTTGACTTATTAATTTTTGTTATTTTGACTTAGTTTAATTTAATGTATGATGAATGTGTATAATTATTTGCTAATCTAAATAAATTGTTATTATTATGTGGCGTCACACGTCACACCGGTCCGTGGTGGACCAGCCTAATCGTTTACGTTTGACGTACACGTCAAGCTATAGTTTCATGATTGAACGCCACCATAACTGCGAACGCGACCAAAGAGTGCGACAAGCAATATATCGCTCACTCTCTCACTCACTCACACTCTCGCTCTGTGCTCTCGCCGCTCGATGGTCGCTCGGTCGCTCGCGCACCGTTACCTAAATATTGTAATAATAATTATTATTATTATACATTTAAGAGCCTTGCTCTTGTCGGTGGAGTACTTTCCATCTTCTCCTATCCTCCGCCAGGCGCTTGACCTCCTCATACGACACAACATCTACCCTCTCCCTGATCTGATCTAGATAAGATCGTCTCGGTCTCCCTCGTCCTCGACTTGCCTCTATCTTCCCTTCTATGATGGTCTTTATGAACTCATCGTGTCGTATGAGATGGCCAAACATGTTTCCTCTTCTGTTCTCTATTGCCTTGAGTAGTTTTCGTTCCTCTCCTACTTGGCTTAATATTTCCTGGTTGGTTTTTTTTTCCGTCCAAGAGACTTTCTCCATCCGACGCCAGCACCACATCTCGAAGGCCTCCAATCTTTCTCTGTCTCTTTGTGTCATTGTCCATGCTTCACATCCATATAGGGCTATACTCCAAATATATATCTTAATTAAGCGCTTTTTGATGTTTCGTGAAATTTTGGAAGTGAAAAGATGTTTTTTATTGTTAAATGTTGCCTTGGCTATGGAAATTCGTGCTATTATATCTTGTGTGCTTCTGGAGTCATTGCTGATGAGGCTGCCTAAGTATCTGAATTTACTGACTTGTTCTATGGTTTTGTCGTTTAATTTAATCTCATCTGATGCTTGAGGGTATCTTGATACTGTCATTATTTTAGTTTTGTTAATATTAATTCTTAAACCGATATCGTTAAATGTAGTGTCCATGTTAATTAATAGTTTTTCTAATTCAGTTTTGCTCTCTGCTAAAGCTGCAATATCATCTGCGAAGCGAATAAAAGTTATTTGTTTACCATTAATGCTAATTCCACCTTGTTCTGATTCTATTATTTTGTTGATTGCACTCTCTACAAATACGTTGAATATAATGGGTGAAAGAGGGCCGCCCTGTCTAACTCCTTGCTTAATTTTTGCTCTTTCGGTCTCCTCTCCTACTTCTATAATTGTTTCTTGGTGTTTGTATAGTTTGTATATAATTCTTCTATCTCTGAAATCTAATCCTATGTCCTTTAGTCCGGTCATCATCTTCTTCCAGTTCACTTTATCGAACGCTTTCTCTAAATCGATAAACGCGATGTGTGTGTCAAGCCCCAAGTCAATTCTCCGGTTGTTTATGAGACGTAGTGCTAGTATGGCTTCACGCGTACCTTTTTCTCTTCTAAACCCATATTGGTCAGCGCCAATGTATCTTTCGGCTTTAGGTCTCATCCTGTTGTGTATAATTTTAATTAAAATTTTTGAAGCGTGCGTTATAAGACTTAGTGTTCTGTGTTCTTCGCATTTAAGGGTGTTTAGTTTTTTGGGTAGCATTACAGTTTTGGTAGTTTGAAAGTCACTTGGAATATTCCCTGTCATGTACATATTTTGTGCGAGTTCAAATATTTCGTCTAATATCGGGTCGCAAACAGCATATTTAATTAATTCAATTGGTATATTGTCGTGTCCTGCTGCTTTTCCATTTTTTATGCATTGTAATGCCTGATCAAACTCTTCTCTGATTATTGGTGGGCCTAAAAAATCAGTCTCAATTTCATCCTCTTCTTCTATATCTTCTTTGCCAAGTCCTTCACCTTCGTATAATGATTCTATATAACTCTTCCATCTCTGTACTATTTTCCCTTGATCTAGCATTATTAAAAAGCTAAGTAGCAAACACAAATGTAAAAGCACAGCTATATTGGACGAAACTGGCAAAATTTTGCTAGATCAAGGGAAAATAGTAATAATAATTATTATAAGTTTAATCTACAATATAAGCAAGTCAAACAAGTTAATGTCGTGTGTTCATATTTCAACTCCTGGAACTACGGTTCCTCCAAAATTACTATAAGAACGTACTGTCTGTTAAAAATAAAATGTTGCCAAAATATATCAGCCCAAATATCGTAACGGTTGTCAGGCAGGTTTTTTTATTCGTACACTGGCCTCGCTTTGTCACCGGTAGAAAAACGTCAAACAGCGTTTAAAAGCCATAATCTGAAGAAGAAGAACAAACGATAAATCTTTGCCCGTTGCCGCCGTTTTGAACTTACCTACAATCCAACGTCAGTAGAACCCTGTTGTCGAGCAGGGAGCAAAGATTGACGGTTCCAGTATCAGTGGCCGCTAAGAAGTATGGCAAACCTTTGGGCGAGACTTCTAAGTTTGTTACTGATGAAGTATCAGCTGTAAAACAAAATAATCTAATTATACCGATTCGCGTAGGTTTTTTTTATTTTATTTTTTCTTGATGTGAGTAATGTGTTACCATAGTAAAAAATATTTTATCCTAGGATTGCTTCAGTATCCAGTAATGTGCAAAACGAAAATCTATGCTAAGGTATTTTTATCTACTTATTTATTTATAAGTTATATATATTACATTATTATGCGCGATAATTTAAGTTCCATTAGACAATTAAAATATAGAATCTATGCTATATCAACCTATCAACCTATCAACTACAACCAAGTATGATGCTAAATAGTGATGCCAATACTTTAGATAATTAAAAATTAAAGTGGCCAAGCCAAGAAATAAAATTTTAAAAATAAACCTATTTAATATTATTTATGACCTGAAAAATCGGTCTTTGTGGATCTGCAAGATACAACGATTGTAGTTTATTTCTAACACTAAGCTATAATCGACTAATTAAAATTTACTCACTAGCAACAGTAAACCTTTCTATCCTCACTGCACCAAGACATCTTTTACAGCATAAAACTTCTCCACAATTCTTTGCCACCAAATAGTTTTCAACGCCACTAATCCTCATAATTTTCAAATCGTTACACAATACTCCAGTTTCCCAATTCTTAGGTAACATTATTTCTACTGGCAGCACACGCTTCCTCAGACTGGCAGCAGTGGACGGCCTGTCAATGTCAAAATCAATTTTCGAAGACCTCGCCGACTGAGGGCGGGAATTTACATTTTTTATGATGCATTTTTCTTTTTTTCTCAACGACAGCCGTCTCTTCGCCGCGTTTAGATTAAATGAAGTAAAACTATCATTGCTTAAGTTCTTTGATGAAATATCAATGTGATCAGTCAAATGTATGGTTTGGAATTTCTCGAGCTTCATTTTCGACAGGAAAGCTTTTCCAATATCTCTGGACGATTTCAGCTTTTCTTGGATTATTGACCATATAGTGAGAACGCCAACGCGTTGCAGAGACAATATCTGAAATCAATGTAAATCTCTTTATACATTTTTTTTATGTTATTTATAGCGAAACGAGTCGGTCGTTTGCCTGATGGTGAACAAAGTCCTGCGCGGCACTGCAGTACGCCCGCTACCCTGAGACATTAGGTATTAAGTCTCATAAGCCCAGTAATTTCACTGGGGACTCTGCTCATCATACCGGAACATAGTAATGCTCGCACATTACTGCTTGGCAGCAGACTTCACGGACAAAGTGGTAATGGGTTTGGCGTTTTTAACATCTTACAACCAGTTTTTAATACCATGTAATATAAAAAATAATTACTGTAGGTACGTACAAAAAAATGCTTTCACGGGTATTTTATAGTTCCTCAAACCTTAAAGCCACAATATTGGTAAATAGCTTAAAATAATTAGTTCAGAACCTTGCTTAATGTATAAAATACTGACCTGCCCCAAAACCCGTCTCCCTGCCTCCAAGCTCCCAGCATCTGTGTTAATCTCCAGACCAACAATGCGATCAACATCTTCCTTTGCCGTCATGTTGGCAGCACTGCTTGTGAACGCGCACGATTGAAGAGCGATGGCTATGCGAGACTGTAATTAGAAATGAAGAAGGTCTGAACATTCGAACAGTTCGGGTGGAGTATTGCAGCTACCTGTGGGATGGCTCGGCAAAATATCCGCTGGCCACCTAGAATTCTGTAGACAGGCGCGCTATAAAAATGATTAATGATGCGGTGGTTGGGAAGAGGCTACTTTGCCTTGAGCACAGACGCAGAGTGACATGTCTTTCCATCTTTTACCGGCTCCACTTTGGTGAATGTTCACTGACGCTCCTCGATCTCATTCCGCCATCTCCTTTCCGCCATAGAATATCGAGACGCGAAGAGAGTTTCCATCCCTTTGTCGTTGATTTTGACATATATATTTCGCAAAATTTTACCTGACTGAACTGTACCAGATATTGTGTAACTGTTGGATTAATTACCAACCTTAAATTTAATTGTACGAACTGGCAATATTGTTAAGTAAATTTTAGTGCCTGCGTATGGCAACTCTGTACATTTTCTCTCTTGCGTTTGGTGCGTGTGTGGCCAATACAGGATTCATCGAACGTCTCGAGTTTTTATTTATTTCTCCTCTCACCATCAATCGCCAGCCCCGCTTTAGAGGAGATAAATGCCGTGCCTTACCCAGTAACAACTTGAGCTCCAGTGAAAGTGACCTATGATAGGTACACCATTTGTTACGCATTTTTCTACTAAGTAGTTTATGAATAACCTATAATATACCTTTCAAAATGGACAGTCAGCAAGGACTTACCTGATCAAATCCTACATGACTATTCTTTAAGTTCCATTCTCTATCCCTCTCGAACTCTGTCCGTCGTTCCGCATCAACCTCCACTAATTCTGTTGGTTTTTTTTCACTGGCAGCATCATCCCGCCACGTTGGTTCTTCACTAAGATCCCATAGATGTATTGATCTGAAAATTTAATACGTAACGCGTAAGAAATACGAATGAAATCAGTACATTCGAATAGTATTGTACTAACTACTAATACATCAGGATTTGAGGCTAAAACTATTAACTACTTGAAAAACAACCCAAATGGTAACTAGTCATATTTGTGTCCTTATCGTTGAAAATCAAAATTCAAATAAATATTTGATTTATCAGTGAAATTGGGCTTGACGGCAGACTATACGAGCAAAGCAGTGGTACCTACCCATTCAAACGGACACTCGCAGAAGGTAAGTCCTACCTGCCACAGTTTCAGCAATGAAACTAAAAAATACTGAGAGTTCGAAAATTATAAATGTTACTAAAATAACAAAAACGGCTTACCCATCTGCCAAAGCAGCTACAAAAATACCCTGAATGTTTCCTCTAAATTTCCCTAATACGACATCGTCAATCACGGTAAGGACTTTTATTGGCTCTGTTATAGCAACACTCAAGTCCCATAAACAAATGAAAACTTTTTTCTGATTCACCTGTACTTTCTTATGAACAGTAAGTATTAAATTCGCCTTTGTTTCTGAGAAAATTACGTGCAAAATTGTTGAGTTTTTCAGAAAACTTAGCTTTTCTTCTATTATATTAATTGACAGAGACACGTATCCTTTACTGAAAGGTATTTTTTTACTTTTGGCTAAATTGGTAACATCTTTATCACCAGCGTTCGAACTCAGCACATGACTTATCTTGCTTTCGATTTTTTTTAGAAACTTTCCTAGTTTATTCAAATTGTAATCGTTACTTTTTAATTTTGATTTATAAGTTTCGAATGGCAACATCTCGTCACTGCCAGCGCCATCTTTCTGTTCAAAGTAAATTCTCAATGGGTTCGTTTTATAATTTTCATCTGAAATAATCTTGCTTTCTGCTTGATCATAGCTTTTACGATTCATCAAACATGAAAATTTTGTTAAGTAATCGTCATATTTGCTATATTTTCGCGCCGTATCATTTTTATTCAAATAAATATCGTTTTTGGAAAACTCAACCGGATGTTGAGTCCATTTTTGACTAACGGACACTTCCTCTGTTTGAATCTCTTCCGTGATACCATCATCGAAAGTTTGAACTCCGATCTGCGTATAATTTGATCTCCCAAATGTTGCCATGTATAAATCGTAAGAAATAGGTTTCATTTCGAAAAGGGAATAAGACATTTCGTGTAGAGTAATCATTCCAAGTAGGTCTATCGCTCTTTGCTTCAGACGTTCGTGGATCTTGCGTTTAAGTTTATTCTGTTTCGATTTTGTGAAGCCTAAAAAGAGTGGTCTGAAACAAATAATGAAATATTGTAGTACACGCTGCGGCCTGCGGTTTCCCTCACGTAGAGATTCCAGGATCCGTGAATTAATCCAGGATAAAATGTAGCGAGTGTCACTCTTCACCCCATAAACTATTTCTATGCAAATAAATCACATCGATTCATAGCTCCGTTGCTCTTTCCTTCGCATTTATAATATAAGTAAGAAAGTAGGGATTGTTGTAACTACCGTCACTTTATTTAGGTTCTTTCTATTTTGGGATGTATATTTACCGTGGCGCAAAACAAAAGGCGAGAGCTGGTTATCGAATATATAACGCAGCTTACGGTGACATATTGTGTCAAACAAAATCAAGAGTATCTACTAAAAACAATTTACGTTACCTGTCTGCCTGCTGCGTCCTCATGCTACTAGCAGCACTGCCACTGCTCATGTCTTGGAACCCTTCATCGGTGAGTGATACCGTTTTCCGATCCTCACCGTCTTCTATGATGAAGTCCATCACCACCGGCTTCGTCTTGGCAGATCGCTGGTCACGAAGGTCAAAGTTACCTGGAATTCGAAGCGATGACCGCTTATTAGTTGTGCCATTGGCCGATACTTAGGTAGATGGTTTGAATCCGAGCTTTGAGATTTCAATGAAGAAAACGTCGTAAAACAATCATAACATTACAAAAATTTCCGTCTTTCCCTTTCCCTTATCAAAGGACCAGACAAAAGGCAAGACGACATCAATATTCCTCCTTTTCGCACGAAGCGTTTGCTTCTACATTCATTTGGCGTACCGCTAAGGAGTGGATTGCCTGAATCTGTGTTCCTTGATCGCTATAACCTGGGTGTTTTCAAGTTACGAGTAAATATCTTCTAGGTAAGCATGCCCCATTTTCGACCGTATCGTCACTTACCATCAGCTATCTATTCTGTGCCATCAGGTGAGATATACGGTTTTCGGATTTTTTACTCTATTTGTGCTATATAGACATTGCTTCTTGCCAAATTTCATGATTCTAGATCAAAGGGAAGTATGAGTTTTGATTCCCAATCTTGACAGACAGACAGACGGACAACGAAATGACACTATAAGGGTACGTTTTTTCCTTTTGAGGTACAGAACCCTAAAAAACAACAGAAAAATGAATTTTAGCAAGTGGAATACCTGAATCCAATCTCTCCTCATCTTTTCCCTCTTTCAAACAGATTTCCTCAGCTGACGCTATCTCTTCATTCCGCTCACTTCGCTCGCTCTTTTCGCTCGTTTCGCTTTTATCACTTGCTTTGCTCGCCTCATCAGCTTCTGTCTGGTCACTGTGATATGAATCGAAATCTGACTCGTAACTCTCAAAATCATCTTCGTAGCTTATGTCTTCGTCGCTTGATTTATTTTTTTTAGGCTGAAATTAAATGTAGGGCCACATAAAGTTTCTATCACACTCGCTCTCCAATCGCACTTAAACAACATGAGTTGATAGCAGTCGCCCCTAGTACAAAGTAGTAAAAAAATTACTAGAAAAGTCTTTCTTACCTTTGGTTTGTCTCCATCCAAATCTACATAAAATGCCTTTGGATTAGCTACTAGTTTCTGTGTCAAATTCATCATACTCGCGTTATTATCAAATACATCCGGAATCAGAATCTTAACTTCATTTTCGTCCAAAGTCCTGGTTTTCGTCCGCTGCCTTTCAATTTTTTCAACTTTAACAGCCTCTTTTGCAAGCTCTTTCGGAACCTCTTTGGTTTTACCAACCTCAGAAGACTCTTTCCGAACTTCTTTGGTTTGGCCAACCTCAGAAGACACTTTCCGAACCTCCTTGATATTCCCGATATCTTTAGGTCTCTCACTTTTTCTTAAATTTCCAACTTGTTTGCTCGATCGTGAAACGGGTTCTGAATTGAAATCCAGTTTTCTTTTTGCGTCTGGTGAGTTGACAGTCACGTTCGACAAAGCAGGTTGCTTTCTGGGCGTATCATTTCTCCTGGTGGAATAAATAGACGCATTCTTATTTCTTTTTACAGGCGTATTATCAGTCCTGCTGCTAATTTGACTTATAGACGATGATGACGATTTAAGTAAACCTTTCATTGGAGATACACTGCTGGTTATGTTTGACTTACTCGGGACTTTCTTAGTTGCATTTGTGGGTTGTATGCTGCTCTTTTTCTTTTGCGCATATATGTCCGCTGTCGTGGATTTTTGGATGAAATTTCGAGATGTCGAGACTGTGTAAACACTCCTTTTGAGTTTTTCATCTTGCTTCTTCGTTGCATCATCTTTGGATTCTCTTCTGTTCTTTGAATCGGTTTTACTTGATGCGGTTTGCATTATTTAACACCACTGAACAATAAGTAAAAAACTATAATAATAAGTATTTACCTAATATAAGAAGGTATAGTTCATTCGGGTAATTCCGAAAAGCGGAAAATCACGATAGTTATAAATTTCTACCAAACGCGACAGTATTTATTGGTCTGGCCACATTTATCTAGCCGCCCGGGCCACGCTGCTTCTCAGGTAAATGTTGCTAGACCATGAAACATTGGCGCTTTTAGTAGATATGGGTCACTATCGGAATTTTTCCCATTTCGGAATTACGCGAACACCTTATATATTTTAATGTTTAACTCATCCAAACCCCTGTCCTAGAATTTACAAGATTTTTGACCACTTAAGATCACGTGATATATCAGTAACAGCCTAGGACCTAGGTACTAACGTTAATAAAGTGATTAATTGCTTAAAAACTAAGCTTAGGCACTATTTTAAAATCATCTAAGTATAGACAACGTAATAAATTAAAGTAGTCAGTGAAATTACTTACCAACGTCTCAGGGTAACGAACCGCTGCAGTGCTACGCAGGCACTAGTTATTACAAAATCAGCCTAATATGTTACACAGAAAGTTCTGACATTGCAATTGTTGTTGGTAGTAGAAGTATAAAGGCCTTATACTTACCATCAGGCAAACGACCTATTCATCTGTACCCAATAGTACAAAAAAATAACTCATTCAAATACGACTCGTAATATCATAGAAACAAACGCACTAAAAGTTATAAACCTGACTAGAAAGCTATTTACAGAGAAAAATACATAAGATTTACGAGACGAGTACAAACCGATGTGCTACGAGTAGCTACATTTCAAAGATAACACTTGGATAAAAACAAAAAAAAAATGATCGACACCAATAGAAAGTACAAGTAAAAAAACTAAAATAAAAAACCTTCATAATCCACAGCAGGCAAGAATCGATGTTATTCATAAGTATAATTTTATAGGTTTGTGTTTTAACACACATTTGACCTGATGAATAATAAGCAAGTAATTAATTCTTACCTTGACACAATTCTTAATTCCGATGAAAAACTACCTTACACTTGAAATTCTTAGTACCTAAACAATCTAGTTAAAACAATAAAGAATAGTTTATAATTAATAGGAACCACTTATGGTCTATATTAAAATAATTTAACGATATATTCACTTCGATACGTTATTAGCGCGACTGCACAAATTATATTGCGCGTTGTGATTGCGCGACTGTCACACGTTTTCTGTTGCCATGGTAATCCAATTTCAAACATGACAAAAAGTTTGAATGAGCCCGGCTTAGGGCCAGTTTTTTGATCCCTAGTAAAAGTTGAGTTGACAAACTATAATTAAGTGCCAAACCAATTGTTAAATCAAGTTTACAATTTTTGACCCTCATTTCAATAATACAGTTTAAAATTGACCACGGTTAAGTATGTTGCCATTGCAAAGAACGCTGGCTTCCTGGAATTAGCTGTAGGGAGTAATATTTTTAATGGCAACTATTGGTTGCCAGTACGGATCAAAAAATCGGCCCTTATTCCAAAAATCCCCCGCGATACTCCCATGCGAAGAGGATCTCTGGAACTTTAAACCAATAAAGTAGGTGACGACATCGACATTATCGTCGAACGTTTGATTGAAAAAAAATACGGAATTTTATGCACTATCCCGTCCGTGTATCACAATGAGGTTTTAATATCATTGGTGTATCACGATTGGTATCACGGGTTAATAATAATTATCACTGACAAAAAAATTAAATTAAACTGTAAACAAATATGGTATAGTCACAGATATTACATATCTGTGGGTATAGTATACAAAACTTGAACTTTGTATAGGTACTCGTAAACTTGATTATGTTACAGAATAGATAATAGTTACTTACTCGTATTCTGATTTCTGTCACAGAATACATTAACAGTGACACTGGCTAAATACGCAAATCACGTGAAGCCAAACTAAATAAAAAATCATTTTCCCGCCAATTCGCACCGTTCCTCTCTAAGCTCTACCCTCTTTTGTTTTTCTTAAGTTTTGGATTTTAACTTTTTATCAAAGAGAAGTTTTTATCTTTACACTTTTTTCACTGTTTTTGTTGAGTTTTACGAAGGTACATAATACTTAAAGCATTTTAAGATTTATTTTTGAGTTGTGTTTAAATTAAACCAAAAATGTATTTTCCTACATCTGTGCTACCAACGGAACCGCGTATATCTGAGATAGACAACAGAATCGAGGAGTTATCCAGAATTATCGATACAATAACTGGATACGAGCGTAGCTTTTTCAATACCAAATTGTTGAACGTGAAATTGAAAAAGCAAAGAATGTTAGCACTCTCCCAAGTCGCCCAAACTCAAACAATGCAAAGAGTACTAGCTGAAATAGATACCTTGGTAGCTGAAAACGACTTGAATTTAGAAATAGATTCGATAAAAAAAGCTTCAGAAAATTTAATGAGAAGGAAAAGGCGTAGAAATGACGGTAAGTTTTATCAATAGCTGCTTTAAACAACTTGGAATTTTGAGTGAGAGCCCTTTGAAATATGTCCTCTGTCTCTGAAAGACATACTAAAATGGATGATAGGATTCTTGACCTCCACTGGGCATATGATATAAAACAAACAGTGCAGTGCCCAGGACTGTAATATAAGCTTAAATCTCTGTGGGTGCTATAAGTAATTAATAACATAGGACTACAAGACAGCTTGTTTTTACACATCATTTTAAAAAAACACTACTTTACAGATTCTCAGGACTCGCAACAAGGTAATAGTTTCTCTATTCAAACAACTCAAGAGAATCCGCAGCAAGCTTCCTCTAACCAACAATTTGTGGGCAAGTTCAATATTCAAGACATTCCAAGGAGGCAAGAAAGTACATCTTTTGTCACTAATCAGGCTATTCAACCAGATCTATTGAGTTGCCGATTCACACCCATTGGAAAGGCACCTTCATTTACCAGAAACAGTAACACTAAATCTGCCTTTGTCCCAATCTCCACACCAACAATTGAAGTAGAAAATATTATAATGGATGAGGGACAGAATAATGCAACAGCGTTAACCAAACAAACATATCATAATGATACAGCTGATACTCTACTTCTTACATGCGAAGACAACAAATCTTCAGCTTCTATTCAATTTGCTCGAGAAATGGAAGCTGCAACAACTACAGCCACAGAAGAGAAATTGTCTCATCGTAAAAACAAAACCACCCATGTTAATCCTGTAAAACTTGCTGAAAAAATAGAAAACCTAGATTCCAACACTGTAGACACAAATGCTCGCAAATGTGTGAATGGTAAAGAGACTAGGGAAGAAATTAGCAGAGGCACAAAGAGTGGAACGCATGAGGACATTCTCAACCTGTTTAGATCATATAAAAGTATAATGGGAATATCGGAAACTTCAGCTTTGAAAAGACCAAGAACATCTCTGAGTTCTGACGAATTACTCGCAAAAAAAGTCTGTAACAGCTCTGATGATTCTTCCAAAAATTCCATGAGGTCAAAGAATTTCAACGGTGAACAAACTACTGTTAATATCAATATTACTAAAAGTATCAAAACTTCACGCTGCAACGATGTTACTGCTAAAAACTCTAAGAAATCCCTGAACTTCCAAGAACCGTGTACTGTCGACAAAAAATTAGCTGATGGCAAAAAAGAAAACTCTAAACGATCTCGGAAGAGGTCTCGCAAATCTAAAGATTATAAAACAACAGGCAATATAGATAAAGAACAGAATAGTCCTAAGGATTTAAGCCGCTTCAGTCTTAAACCAGTTGAGACTGAGAGGTTGACTGGTAATTTGAAAGATGCTAATGCTATTTCTTACATAGACAAGTTGGTCCAGCGGCCCTTCTCTGCAGAATCATCTAAAACTGAAGATGTCAGCAAATCAATGGAAGAAAATGGTGACAATCTCAATACTAACTATAAATGGGTATGGTTATTAATTACTAATGCCTGAGTGCTAGCCAAACTTCATTGTGTGTTTGTTTGGTGGTAGGGTATTGGCTATTCCTCACCTGGCTAGCTAAAGCCCTCAAGTTGAAAATCATCACATCGAACATTTATCAGTGTGTTTGAGCAGCCGCACTTTAAAGCTATTTCTAATCTAGGTTTCTGCTAAAGCATATTCACCATCTGCTTAAGATCAGGTGAGGTGTGGTCAAACGGTAACCTATTAATTATAAAAAAATTAACAACCATAACCATAACACCCTAGTCCATAGCACACTAGAGCTACACTAAAATAACATACTACATAAAAAATATGACTGCCATTACATAGCCAGTGCCATTTGGGATGATGTAAGGATTCTAATGATACCCCATACATACAAATCTGTTCAGGCATTTTCAAGTTATTGTGGAATAAAGAAACTCACATCCATATACGTGAACCCTAATCACATACGGAGTGTATATGTTTTTTGTGTAGTTGTGTAAATAAAAAACTAAGCCTAACTTAGGTATGACAAAATGCCTGTCATTATATAGTCAAAAACTTTCACAGGTGGGAACACTGTACTGCCCTGGTTTGACAATGTCGGGAGGAGCCGAGGCAGTGTGACCTCAGGCTATGTCCGTAGGGCTGGTGATGTGTAGGTTGTATGATGTACGATACAACCACAATGTAGGAGGCACCCAGAATGTAGAAAGCTGCATGTCGAATGCAGCCAGGATGTAGGATGCTGCCAAAACATAGTATTCACATCTATTAATACACAAAATAATAAGAAAACTGTTTTTTTCAGCGTACCACATAAGCTCTAATGAAGACATTGTCAACAGCTTGTTTAGAGACTTGATGGCATCGAAGCGTATTCAACTTGACCGTTGCAGCTCATCTGACAAGACTGCCACCTGCTTTCAATGTGGACAAGTTAACCAAGGACATATGTGTGTGTATACTATTAGAGAATTACTTGAACATTGTTAAAACGAGCATCTCTACCATTTCTGGGGTGGGGGAATGTAGATTTTGTGGTTAGGTAGATTAATAGCATATTTATAAGCCAAAAAGAATTTTCATCATCTGTCTGAAAACGTCATTTGCAGTACATTGGCCTCTCCAATAGAATGCAACTAGCATGCGGTTGTGAGCAGGTTGTCGGTCAGTCTAGTGGGGTCTACACTACATATCTTCTGGTGCATGGCCGCCACTCAAGAATTTTGAGTCATGGAGAGCGAGAATTAATGAAAAAAGAGATTTTGTGGGAGTTTTTGATTTTTGATCTGTTCACTGAAACTGGATGAGTAAATATTGAATTTGAACTCGCCAGGAAGTTTTGAAGTGTGCAGGGAAATAATCTTGTCAGTGAAATGTGAATTCTAAACCCTTTAAATTTTGATATGGTTTTGATTTTTAAAGTTTTCAGATCTCTGATCCCGCCTAAGATTGTGTTTGAACAATTAAATATTGTGGAACAATTGTTGCTAGTAATAATTATAATCTATTTTTATTATTTTGGTGTAAGTTCAATTTTAAGATAGTGTTTCACTACTAGCTACTTTACATCTTTGATATTTGATGGAATCAGGCGTTACTTTGCGGAAATCCATTTTAAATAAGATTATATAAAGTAAGTAACTTATAGTTTCAATTCCGCGATAAAGAATGTCTAATGGCCTAAGTTCGATATATACTGAATGATGGTTTTGCCAACCCTTACTGGTTATACCCAGTTACTGATGGCTTTGGCAACCCTTACTGGTTATTCCCAGTTACTGATGGCTTTGCCAACCCTTACTGGTTATTCCCAGTTACTGATGGCTTTGCCAACCCTTACTGGTTATTCCCAGTTACTGATGGCTTTGCCAACCCTTACTGGTTATTCCCAGTTACTGATGGCTTTGCCAACCCTTACTGGTTATTCCCAGTTACTGATGGCTTTGCCAACCCTTACTGGTTATTCCCAGTTACTGATGGATTTTTTACATCTTTGCTCTTTTTTTGTGAAGAGTTAGGGAAGATAACACCAAGACTTCCTAACTACAATTATAATAATTTAGAAACATATGGTTTCAAAAATAAATGTCTTTTATATATAAAAGAAATTTACTTTTTCTATCAAAATTGATACAAAAAATTAAAACCTTGTTCATGCATAATTTTATTTCTATACTATAAGCATTTGTTAGGTACCTACTTATGACATTATAGTGATTGTTATTTACGGTCTGAATACCTACTATGATTTTACTTTAGGCATGTGCTCGATTTTGAACTTTAAATATGCACATTTTAAGTGCCAAAATCAGTTAAAAAGCACATATCTAAAGTGAAATCATTCAGTTTGTTCAATTTTCAACTGTAGGTATAATAAACATTTATAGTTAACTAAATTCATTTAATAATTAAATTCCAATAGAGAAAATATGATAGACTTGATGTTTTTTTTATACAACAGCTATAAAATTAAATTTAACAATTATATTATTCAAAATTGCACAATAAATAATCAAGTAGGTAGTGAAACACACCCTTAAATTGACATTAGAAGAATTAGTAAGTACTTGAGAAGGAAATAATTACTTAAGTATTTATTATACTTACTCATGAAAGAAATGACAAACTCGAGTTTTTATATTATTAATTGTTGACTTATTATAATTCTAATTACCAGTTTAGAACTTAAATTGTTGATTATTTGCTAAGTTAAAATTTTAATTATAAACTATATTAGAAAGGCTGAGATTTTTATAGTGATTGAACTTAAAAGTATTGTAATAGGTACATACATAAGGTTTGACTATTTTAACTTGTCTATTAATGTAAGTGAATCTGCAACCAATCACATACATATCCTATTTAGTGTCATATGTTGGCATCCACCATATTTCATGTTATCATTATATATCAGACAAGTTAAAAAACATGGATTTTATCTTACTCAGAACTGTAGAATATGATAGTGCAATTTTATAATTGGGTACAATTAAGTATAAGTTACAACCAGCATACACCTACATTTGCTATTTTAAGATAATCAATAAGATAAATTGATTTTGCATGAGACTGAATGGGAAATGAGCGCCCATAAAATTAAAATGTGATTTTGGAAAGGACTTGTCAAATATTAGAACTGATGCAAAAATGTGTTTAAACTCATTTCAACTTTTAAACCATGGTATAAGCTTTAGATTTCTTAAATTTTATAATAAGTTAAATTTTGTGTCAATTATCTTTGATAGATACATATATAATTATACTCTTATGGGTCCAAGTTGTAGATCTCAAAGAGTTTGGTGTGTACTGGGTAGTTGGTAACTAACTACTACCTAACTTTTTAACTATAGGTATTTTTTTTGTTCTGTGTAAGTGTGCTGTTTACACATGTGAATTGTTAAATAATTTGTTTTTATCTGTAACTTATATTCATTTTCACGAAGAACTCGTCTTTATTGTAAGTATGACAACCTTATTTGTTTTAAATTGTTGATTTTTTTCTAAGAAACTTAGTGCGAGTTTTAAGAGAGTTATTATCTTATATATTAAAAGCACTTTTTGTTCATTTACGTAGGTACTTTAATGTACAATGTTTAAAGACTTGAGCATGATAATAAACCATGTCGGTTTTATAAATGTGTTGTTTTATTTCGACGTATAATAGGTAAGTACCCTTACAGTAGTTAGGTATCGCAAATATTTTGAGCCCTCCGAATGTAGCCCTGAACACGAAATTGCGCATGGTACAGTTTGGTATAAGTAGTTCTCCCAACGTTACCCAAATTATGCGATTTCGAAACAAAATTACAGCTCATTTAAAAGCTATAAATATTTAATTAACCAATTACAAAAATTATAAGTAATGAAAACGCAAAAAGGTAAGTAGTTACTTGATTAATTAGTGATAAGAATTTTATGCACAGTTCTCGACGACAGTTGTTCTTTGTTAAAATCCCAGGAGACATGAATTCGTTGTTGAGGACTTATATAATTTGGACAATAATTCTTTTACAGTGTAAGTATAAATTACACACTCATACCCCCGCACTAGGATTGCCTGTGTCGCAGGTAGCATGGACACACACAGATACACATCCAAGACCCGAGAACAAACTTTATACTTACACAAAATCTGCCCTGGCCGGGAATTGAACCCGGGACCCCTCGCCTTGCAGGCAGGGTTACTACCAACTTAGCTACGGAGCCGTCGAAGTACCTATGACATAAGACTACCTACCTGTTTAATAAGAGAAGCCACTGACTCGTGAAACACACTGTAGACTGGAGGTTATGGATTTATTATAACTAATCTGCAGCGCAAGTACGGAAGTCGTTTCGATAAATTTGTCGAATAGAAAAAACTGATTTTATCGAATGTTGCGAGTACCGAACTCTGATCGAAAGGATTGTAGTAAGCTCTACATTCTCTTTGGATTCGACCTAGCTATTCGATAACTTTTGTCGATTGTATCGAGGAACGATAAATTATTAAAAAATCGATTTGAACTGTCAATTTTATCGATTGAAAAGATCCGTACTTGCGCCACAGCAGCGCAATATTCAAAATATTCGATAAAATTGACAGTTCAAATCGATAAAGTGGGTTTTATCGATTTTAACTGTCAATTTTATCGACCGAAAAGATTCGTACTTGCGCCGCTGTACATATATCTTTTGGGTTTTCCTAAGTAATTAAAGATTTGTGTTACATAACGAGCGCAATGCAGTGCCGCGCAGGCCTTTGTTGGAGTTTTGAGTGAGACTGCATTGCTGTTTGCCAACCATCAGGCAAACGCCCCGCTCCTCTTGATATCCATAAAAAGAACTTGCAAAACAAATCTGACTTCACGGCGGCCAAGACCCTATGCTTGCTGTAAAAAATTTATAAAATATTACAGTATTCCTTACAACACATGCGGATGAGGAACAAACAGACGACCCGGGAATAAACTACGACGATTTTGCGGAACTTGGTTTCACTCCACCAATGACACCCGAGTCCGCAGAATGGCGAAGGTAGTTTGTACGAAAACAATAATAATTTTCAATTCTTCCTTTCCTCGATGACAATAGGGACTTTGTTTCTTTTATCTGTTGATATGGACTTTGATTATAGGCCGATGGAAAGTAGGTACCCTATAGACTTACTCCCTTGCGAGTGTCAAAATATGCTACATAAACGGAGGTATGTTTTGATTGCGTTGACTTAGAAGTTCGATTGTCTCACAGCTTCAAGGAATTGCAGATCTGAGCATTTGATATTCATTTAAACTTAACATCCTCCACGCGTTCGTGAGAAAAAGAGACAGGCAGACAAGGAAGTGATCTATAAAGGTTCCTTGTTTTCCTTTTGAGGTACGGAACCCTAAAAATACCTTATCTACTGTCAGTTTTTTTTAAGGTACATCATCCCGAAGAAGTCCTTGTACGAGTTCCAGCCCAAGCTGAAAAAATCTAGACGTATTGTCAACTTCGGAAAAATGCCGTCCCTTTTTACTAATTAAGAATTAAAGGTGTGACACTGTGTTCATTTTTTTAATTCAACTTTAATCACATCTACCTACAGGATGGTATTCCACTCATCAAATGTTTTTGTTCAATGTATTGATCAAATTTAATCCTGTATCCATCATTTCTCAACTTTACACGTAGTTTAATATCGGCCACTTTACGAGGTTTGATTAATAATGTTCTGTGGGTTTGATTACATGGCATTTGTTATTGATTAATATAGATTAGAAAAGAGGCTGCGCTCAAAAAAAAAAGATGGCGAGGGACCACTATGCGAGGCTTCATAGAAAAATTTTACTAGTGATGTTTTACCTACAAATAAAACATTTATTAAACATACTTACCTTATTCGAAACCTAATTAATACATGAGAGTAGCGTACTTCATTATCGTTCCGTACTAGCCGTGCTGTGATTGGCCCTGCTCGTATCCGTCGTCTCGCCGTCCAATCAGCGTCGACTTCCGCTCTCTCTTAGCGCCTCCCCCCACCATCACCACCGCGGCAGTGCGCTGCGCGCAACTTAGCTTCATTGGTTTTCTCATGTTATGGCCACCAGGCAGAAATTTAAAGTATTAGGTTTCGAATAAGGTAAGTATGTTTAATAAATGTTTTATTTGTAGGTAAAACATCACTATTAAACTACTGTACCGTTATTCGAAACCTAATTAATACATGAGAGATGTGTTTGTTATCGCCTGGTGGTGATGGTGACGCCAATGTGATTTTATTTTACTAGTGTATATAATATTGATAGAAACGAAACTTTTAAGTAATTTATCGTTTCTTATAGTACTAAATCAACGATAGGTATGTATAGCAAAGTTTAAAGAATGGCAAAGTATCATTTGATAAAGTTACAATTAGGTTTTAGCTAATAGGCTCAAAGCATGTCGCGATTGATTTGAGTTTACATTAGAGGGCAAGATTTCCCTGCGATAAAACTTTTTGAAAGTATTGGGTGATTCCCAATTTCCTCTTGCCAATATGTCGTTGAATTTGATGTTTTCTATTCAGTTTATTGATGCGACTTCTGATCGAAGGCTGCCAGGCATGGCTTCAGTGTATGCTTCTTTAAGGAGGCTTTTCACCCAGCCAGCGATCACGGCTCGTGTAGCTGGTTTTGGTTTGTCGTAAGTGGTAATAAATAGATAGTCTGAATTAATAGCTTTCGCCTTTCCATTGATTATTGTATCTAGAGACCCAGTAGACTGGATCTAAATTTCGACTATTTTCGTTTTGTAAAAGTTTCCAACCCGATTGTTGTTGTTTGGAGGTGTCGGTTTTTGATCTATATGTAGGCCAAAGAACTATGCTATTTTGGGATATTTGGCAATGCTCCGCGAGTCGACGACTCTAAGGAGAGTCAAGTCGTGTATTCTTCGTCCTGAGCATAGGAGGAGGATAGCAGCTGTGTGCCTTGAAATTGCATACAAGCTCATTTTCTTGGTGGAGTTCTGGCTGAGATGATGTAACAAAGTATCGATGTTCCAAACGGGCGATTGTGCTGTTTCGGTTTGGCTAGTGAAATGATTTGATATCTTATTGATAGTGATTTTAAAACTTGTTTTACAAGCGCATGCGAACTAAGCCGACTAATGTCATTTGGGTCAGAGAAAGTCGATACCACTGGTTTGTGAACTAGTATTGTACTTAAAGACAGTTTTTCTTTTTGATGTAAATCAACCAAAAATCTAGCCAGTTGTGATCCGTCAGGTTTCTGTGGACTAACAGAGTTCTTATCGCACCATGAGAGCCACCTTTTCCAGACTGGCTTGTATGTGTTTAAGGTGGACTGTCTCCAAGCAGAAGATAGAAATTATTTCTGTTGTTCATTCCAGTCGGTTAAGCTCTGATCTCAACCCCACATCTCCAGACTTCCCGTGTCATTTCTTTTACTCTCGGTGGAGGTTGGCCGGTGGTTACGTCTATTAGGACAAAGGATAGATCCTTGATCGTAAGGGGGGCGGGGGGCTCAGTGCTTTGTTTTTCAAGTCTGGTCTCCAATACACTTTTTCTCATCATGGAACGACTATTAGTTAAACTCCTGTAGACTTGTTCAAGTGGTGTGTCGTGACAAGCCCAGACTTTTATAACGCCAAATGTGGGTAGTTGGTAACAACACTCACATTTTATTGATGCTGACACCCGTATTCTCCAGTTTTCTCGTGACCCCGATCAATGCAACTTGATCGAAACGTCGAGGTAAATATAAACCTGTGTTTTTATCGCGAATCGCGATTAAGTCCCATTCTTAAAAATAAACAATGTATTCAAATCGCGAAAGTTTAAAAGTTACTATTGTTCAAGTGGTTCAACACTTTTGGTATTAGGTATGGTGGCGGGAACATCCAAGCTAGTTTGCAGTTCCGGGTCATTCCAAAGACATCGTAACATTGAGCTTGAGAATCCCATCTATCGATCGTGCAATATTTGACAACCACGTGGGCTTTGCGGGACGCGAAAAGGTCTATTTCCGGTTCGTTCCATTTCTCGAATATCGCATTCATTACCTTTGGAAGAAGTTGCCAATCTGGGCGAGGTTTTTTTGGCGAGACATGTGATCTGCATCAGCTGTGTTGCAATTGCTTGGTAGGTGATAAATTGTCATGTGAATATTGTATTGGTTAAAGATCGAGAATACCTTTTTGGCTATAAGATTCACCAATGCTTGTGACTTCGTACCGCCTTCGTTGCGAAGATATGACAGTACCGTCCTGATGTCGCATTGAATTAGTAGTGCACTCGATTGGAGGTAGTGACATTGATCTTGTAGGATTCTTATTATTGGAATCATTTCTTTCTGATTGCAATGAAGATTTGGTTCGGTCTGCAACCAAGCTCGTGAAAGTCTTGGTTGTTAAATTTGCCGCCCCATCCTATGTCGCTCGCATCTGTAGTTAGGTAATGTGATGGCTGAGGATGGTGTATGCAAGAACTGGTTGTGTAGTTTTCCACCCACCATTGACTGCAATGGTGGATACAGGAACTGTCCTGTAATGCCTTCGGGTTCAATATAGCAGCAAGTGCTCGGGACTTTATTAGTGTGTTCGCTTGTAAAGCGTTCGATAGTTTAGTCGTCCTCTTGGAACGACAAAAATCGCAAACTTGTCAGTTTTTGAAATTCTTTCAGATTTGTTGTTTTCGATTTTATCCTTGCCGACAGTTCGTTTTTGAGTCTGTTTAGTGACCTTTCCGGTAATGATTTTTCTTTGTTTATCTTCCAACCCAGGTGTTCGAAAAAGCTAGTGGCAGTTGCCACGTGGCTCTGTAGTGTATGTGGGTTCTGATGGGCTAGAAATATCGCCGAGATACACTAATATTCGCAAGCCTTGTTCTCGAAGCTTTTGAGCTATCCAATTGCTTACAGAGGCAAATGTTCTTGGACCGAGCTGAGCTCGAATGGTATGCATGTCATCGTAAATTATGTCGTCGTAAATGAACCGAAGGAAGCATTGATGATTCGACGACATTGGAATATGAAAGTAGGCCTGATGAAGGTATATTTTGGCCGTCCAGTCTTCTTTTTGAAGGAAGTCTGGCACACGGTGAATCATCACCTGAAACCTGAGATTGTCGGTGGCGACATATTTGTTCAGGTTTTTCAAGTTGAAAATTGGTCTCATCGTACCGTCGCTTTGTAGTCTGAGAAACATCGACGATACAAAGCTTGGAGATTGTTTTGCAACTTTTATGACACCTTGAGTGTGCAACTATGCATATTGTGAATAACCCGCGTCATTTCTAGAGAATGAGGTATTTGGGTAGTGTGGTTGTTCGGCACGTTTGAAAGGTATGCGGTTGCCTTATTATGTTGAGAATGTAAGGCGGGGCCTCGAGCGTTCTCCCAAAGAGTATAATATTTTTGTGGCTGACCGGCGTGGAATGGCTTCGAGTCAGAACTTCTGGTTATTTTCTCTCCTATCCCGGTGGGATAAAGGGGAATTACGTCATCTGTAGGGTTGATCGTTATGTCGTCTCTGTTGTCTGCCCCCTCTTCCCCGAAAGTTGTCGTTCGAGGCAAATTGTTTAGGCACGTTCTGTTTTGTGAAAGCTTACCTTGGTATTTTCTGGGTTGATTATATGTTGGCTTTGATGAGCTCGGAACGTTCTGAGGATCAGAATGGCATTCCTTGGGAGCAGTATGCTGCCAGAAAACATTTTTCGGCCCTCCAGCCTTTTAGAGAACTAAGCTAAGTATTCTTGAACAATGGGTCTTTTACTGCAGAAAGTATCGATTCAAGTCTGTTTTGAATACGTTTAGCCCTGTGTCCACATACCATCTGGAAAATATCGCCTGTAACCTTTGCAAACTTACCATTTGAAGAAGTTTCATTTAGTTTTGCACTAATTTCAGAGGCGTTCGCATTTGCCTGTTGTACGTTCTTTGAGAATCTGTTCAAATCTGCTTGAAGGGCTTCTTATTGTTGGAGTAAAGCATAATATGTCAATCCTGCAAACACGTTTTCCATGCGAGCTGAGAACTTAAAGTTATCATAACGTTTGAACTCGTTTGAGTATAAACTTGTGAACACGAGGGAATGAAGGTAGTAAATAAATAAACTCTTACACTCATACCCCCGCACTAGAATTCCCTGTATTGCAGGTGTTATGGACACACAGATACACATCACGAACATCCAAGACCCGAGAACAAACTTTATGCTTACACGAAATCTGCCCCGGCCGGGAATCGAACCCGGGACCCCTCGCTTTGCATGCAGGGTTACTACCGACTTAGCTACGGAGCCGTAGTGTTTTTGAGTTTAAGAATAGCACACACTATTCCAATCCGGCTGTCCAAAACGTTGTAGCTCTTTCAGTAAATGAGCCCACGTTGTGTTAGGGATAGCAGGTTTCTTTGTTTTTGTCTTTATAAAAAATGCCACTTGTGTTTGGTGCACAAAGGCTCAGGTAGTTATCATTGTAATTTGACTCATGGTGATGATTACCTTGATTGGTATCATTCAAACGGGATTTTATTTCAACTATTTCGGTAAATAATTTGTCTAACTTACGGTTTTTCTTCTTCTTGCGCTTGTTCCTCCTGCGTCTTCCGGAATTGTCCGATGACGAACTAGAGGTTGTTGAAGAGTCAGAACTGGATTCTGAGCTCGATTACTCACGTAACTTATACTTCCTCCTTGGCTGTTGTCGTCTTTGATCTTCCGTCACTTCCCTCGTTGGAGCTGGGCCGCTATTATCATCCATTTAAAAAACAAAACTAAAACAGTTCAAAAAATTGGTAATGAAAGCCGAACGGTAACACCGTTAAATTACTTACTTACCGATTGCTTCAAATATATTTATATAGTTATATATAAATATATAAGCAAGTAAAAGATATTTTTCAATATCAATAGCACGACTGGGTTCGTAAACTATTAGTTTTTAATATTTACGACCGCTCTGGACGAAAATCCAAACGCCAATGAAGCTAAGTTGCGCGCAGCGCACTGCCGCGGTGGTGATGGTGGGGGGAGGCGCTAAGAGAGAGCGGAAGTCGACGCTGATTGGACGGCGAGACGACGGATACGAGCAGGGCCAATCACAGCACGGCTAGTACGGAACGATAATGAAGTACGCTACTCTCATGTATTAATTAGGTTTCGAATAACGGTACAGTAGTTTAATACCACTTTATTCACACAGAGCGCTCATGAAAGTTAAATGACTCTGTATTTAGATGGAATTCGATATGTGAAAGGACCTTAATTTCATTTCGATTAGTGGACGCAGCTAGTACTTGATAAATAAAACGACAAAATGTAGAGTAAGCCATCAACCGATACTTTATTGTAACATAAAATACAACAAAAATAATATAGTTTAAAACATGTTGCGTACATTGTATAATACATGATAATTTCCACTCTGGATATGGGCTGAATCATAGAGATACTAACCTCAAGAGATGCAGTGACATTTTGTTTGCACGAAATAAATTGCACCATTTTTGCCTAGACATAATGCGCTCTGATTGGCTAAGCAACCACCGCCTCGCGCTGATTCCCCGTGCGCTGATATGATTATTGCAAAATCAATACATTGTTGTGAGATCGGATAGTACAGTATTTCATCTCTCGGGGTTAGTATCACGATGGGCTGAATTAACCATAATAATATGCGTTTTTAATACTATTTATTTACTATTATATACATTATACATCTTTATATAATATGTAACCCCGTATATTATACCTGAACCATTACTCGTGTTTAATTGTCGCATTGTTCAGAAATAGTCATCGTGGCTAAATTGTGAACTAGTGTTCGTGGCTTCTCATATTTAAACATGCGACTAAGGCATGTTTACGAGTTAAATACATGTTTAAAGTGTGTTTAATTTTTTGGGGAAGACGGATTATTGCTAATATTTTGAAACCTGTACAAAGCAATGACTAATCTTGTTGTCTATAATAATGCAACAAAATTTCGGTTTAAATACATGTAGTAGCATTCCTAAAAAACTATTTCCTCAAAAAGTGCAATAATCAATTTTTGAAAAGAACCCCATCAAATATGGACTGTAATACGGTCCAGGAAGCATTTTTAACTGGTCCAGTTTTTCTTCAGTACGATTAGTAACTATTACGGTACACTATCTTGTGTAGTAAAAAATAAAATATCCTAATTTAAAAAAAATGTTTCCCTTCTCCAGAGTGGATTTATAGTAAAATTATGTGTGAGAATACAATAATAATCGGCCCGCTTATGATATCAATTGGAACCTTGCCGCTTTCAGATTTCATCCAAACTGAAAGGCTGTTTTGGGGGTTTAACCTTTGAACGCCAGAGGGCAGGAGCCGTCAAAAACGACGGTCAGAAACGTCAAAAAATTTTTCACTAAAATAATATAATATTGATCTGTTTATTTCTTTTATACTAATGGATAACTAGACGAGGTCGTTATGCCGCCAGCTTATATAACAATTACAGTTCCATTTAAACATTTGAAACACAAAGGCTTGCGCGGCACTGCAGTGCCGTCGTTACCTTGAGACATTGAGTTTAATATGTTTTTATGTTATAAATTTACACTTTTAACTCTGATTTGACGGCTCCGTAGCTAAGTTGGTAGTAACCCTGCCTGCAAGGCGAAGGGTCCCGGGTTCGATTCCCGGCCGGGGCAGATTTTGTGTAAGCATAAAGTTTGTTCTCGGGTCTTGGATGTTTGTGATGTGTATCTGTGTATGTCCATGCCACCTGCGACACAGGGAATCCTAGTGCGGGGGTATGAGTGTGTAAGCGTTTATGTTTTTATGTTATGTTTATGTTTATTTACAAAGAAAAGCAGTAACTATACAAATAAATAAAATTAAAGTGTTTGTTTGTAACATCAAAACAACAGCTTTTTACTAAATACATATGAAAGTATAGGTTACCTATAACAAAACAACCACTTTTTAAAATGTTTGTGTCTGTTTGTTCCGGGTAATCTCCGAAACGGCTGGACCGATTTTGACGGGACTTGCACTGGTAGATAGCTGATGTCACGAGGAGGCTACTTGGTCGAAGCCGTGGGGCACAGCTAGTATAACATATAGTAATATAAATATAATAGTATACTATTATTCCGACGAATTTATCTCATGGCGTAGTCTACCACTCTTAGATTAACTTGGCGTTCAAAAGGCGTTGTATTGTAGTGTAGGGCATTCTTGAAAAATATATACAACTAATTAAAACTCAGCAAAAATAATTAATACATTCCATATTGATACGACAAAGTTCCAAGTGATTAAAGTATTTGAGCCATTTTTAGCACCGCGTTTAATTTAATACGGGTTAGGCAAGTACTTGATTTAGTTATTGCCTAAAGATTTAAACAGTGAACAGTACAGGCACTGCGAGAATATTATGTCCGGTTTAGTCTAGTACAATCGCCTGCAAAAATATATAAAACTCAAATTTTAAATGTACTGAGTAAAAGTGTACTGTGTAAGTGTACTGAGTAAACGTTGCAAGATACGAAATAGGTAGGCACGTAAATAATTTTGAAACTTCAGTACACTTATTTATGTCAAATCATTTAGTTAAGTGCATACATTTAGATTTATTACAATTACATAATATAAAAGCAAAATTTAAACGAGTCAGTTGTATAAAATGGTGGATTCAAAATATATCCGAACCGCTTTATTACACTATCCTAGATCTAAACATAGTAAAAAGAATATATGAAAATCTGAAAGTGTATGTACATTTTTGCAGACGACTGTATATTCAAATACAAAATTGCAGCTATCATAATCACTTGCATTCTCTTCAATCCACTGTTCAAACTCAAAGCGATTGCGAGAATGCATCAAACCTTTCCACCGCGTCCGCCGGCCAAAGCATGCGCGGCAACCAACCGGACCGCGCGCGTTTATCTCCGTGACAAATCGATACCGAAAACCTTGAAACCGGTCGAACGATAGTCGCGAGACTCGGCTGTACTACGAAATTAATCCGAACATATTTACAATTATATATCCCTCGTATCAAATTAAAAACCCGGTACAAAACCGCTCACCCAATTTTCAAAGATACAAAGATACCGGTGAAAATTCATTTGATATTAATTTCATAAAAAAAATACCGGTAAAATTCCGTTAGACTTTAAAAAAAAAATACCGTTTTTTTATTTCTGGAATTTACAAGTTTCTATGATAAAATTACGAATATCTCGATTGATTATCGTACATATTATTTCTATGTACAAAGTGACGAGACAAGCCGGTCGTTCGCCTAATAGTAAGCGGCTGAATTCCTGCGCCTCACCTTGAGACATCACAGCTCTTAAAAACGCCCAGTAATTAACATCGTGATGGTTCACCGGTATCCAGTAACTTTTACGATTGGGCCAACTCGAGGCGTCGACGGTCGGTCATCTAATAGTCGTCAATGTCGTATAGGTTATCGATTTCTTCGTCATCGAGCTGCATCGACTGGAAATCGACCTTGTAGCGGAGTAGTCCTGGAAAGGTATGAAAAAAAATAGTTTAGTTTTAATGTGCTATAACAAATATTACTTTAGTAAAAAAAAAAGATTTTTATAAAAAATATTATTTGTTTTACAAGAAAATGTATATCTTTTTTAAAGAAATATTATATTATTGCGAGCAAGTTGTTTGCTTGGTGGTAAACAAAATGACTGCTAACAACGATTGCAGTGGCACTCAAATCTTTAAAACAGAAAGGCTGCTTGCGCGGCACTGCATCGCACTGGTTCCCCTTAGATATTACGTCTCATATTCCCAGTAATTTCACTGACTACTTTGCCCATCAAAGCGGATCACAGCACACTATTGTCTGACGCCAGATAAATCGAGGAAAGCGGTGGGTTCCTCACTAAGAAGGATTTCGCAAGAGTCCTCCCAAACGGAATATTTAGGCATACCTATCTTCAGTTTCTATCCTTCTATTTTAACTTGAAGAAAAAGGTATACCGTGGACATTGCGGTAGTGTGAGTTAATACAATTAAAATTTAATTGTAATTGTAAATTTTATTTTTTTTAAATTAAATAATCACTTTATTTAATTTTAATAATTCTCTCGCCATTTGATTGATACTGAAAAGTATTTACTAATGGAGTAATTCAATAGCTGTAAAGCGATCTCAGCTAGATGGACCCACGGTTTTTAAGCCGACAGAAAGCCATCATCTCAAGAATTTCGGTGCTAACATCGCTGTCATAGCTTAGATGGTTAAAGCGTCTGGTCTAGATAACCAGAAGACGCGGGTTCGAATACCGTTGATAGCGAAATCTTTGAGACGTTTCATATATTTACGTTAAAGAAAACGCTAAAGTTAACACTACAAGCAACTGTTAACTATTATATCATAAAACACACACACAGTCACACAGTTATTAGTTATACAAAAAGAAAACTGCATCACTATAATTATATATGTATTATGATTACCTCGTTTTATCCTCAGGTCATGTTAGCATGAAAATAAAAGATTTCGTAGCTTATATTATAAAAGAGCGAATAAACATTCTCGCAACTTTACACAAGATAAAAAATATTTTTTTACACTACGAATATATAGATTTTTATCCCTTATAAATAGTTGTGAAAATATATATTAGGTGTGTAAAAATATTTGTTTATCTCCTATAAAGTTGCGAAAATGCAGCACATTCGTAATTGTATAATATAAGAGACGATTTGCAAACTATAGTGGAAGGGAACAATTGGATTATCTAACGGTCTGTAGATGATTCAACTAATTGTTACTCGTATATTATTTATGGAGTAGCTAGTCGATCATATTGTTTTGAACAAATAATTTAGTTGTAATGACGATTGGAAAATTCCGCGATCACTAAAATCTACTCAACACCATCAGAGTTATTTTAATTCACTCGGAATGATATCCGTGTCAGAAGCGATTGTATTGATCGTTTATATTTCGGAATCGCATCCCATCAAACAAATTTCCCGTTTACATTCGGCAACTCAGCTGCATAAACACGGATATAATCCCGACAATACTTCTCGGTCCGGATGCGATTCCGAGATTAAACGATCAGAAACAGTCGCTTCCTACACGGAATCATTCCGGGTGAATTAAAATCACTCTGTATAAGACACCTGGACTTACTTTGAAGCCTTATAAGGTTTTTCTTTGCCGGAAGAATACACGTTTTTGACTTCTAGTTTGTCGATTTTATTATAATCTTTTATTTTCAGTTGGGATGTAGAAATAACAAAACTGATGGTTGCAAACGTTTTATAATGAATGAAGGAATAATACTTAAATGAGGAAAAGCAATTTACAAAAACGCCTACTTATTTTACTGGTGGTCAGGTTTTTATAGAATCATCATTTTACATGTTCGTGCCGTCACGATATTTCGCCTATTCACTTTTTTAACGTATTCACTTCTGCATCTTCCAATGGTTTTTACCGCGTTCACTGCCTGTCACTCTATTTCGCGATTTCTGCTCAGTTCTACGCGTATTTGCAATTACAATTCTACGCGTATTTGCTTGACCCAATGCTATGCTGTAGCAGGTTAGAGGTTTTTTATCACCTGTCGTGAATTTTCGCGTGATTCACTGCTAATGTTTCTTGTCTTTTTTCCTATTTTGATTCTATTTATAGCATTTATACACGTCTTTCTCATCATGCACTAACACACTTACACATCCTCACACACCCACACTCACACCTTTTGTATCTTTATAATATTAAATTTTAATTTTGACGTATGGGAGCGTGAGTCCACGCTTAGATTCGTCTCTGAATCTCAGCCTTAGAATCGTCTCTGAATCTTAGCCTTAGTGTTGCCACTGTTGTTCTCTATTCTTTTATCAACCTGTTACTCTAAACGGCTTCCCGCGATACAGGCTGACCTAGTGCGGGGACCATTATAAAAATGTAACATTGTATTGATCTTTTTGTCAATATTTTTTTTTGTCAGTACCGGCGATATGACTTCGCTAAATCCTACATGATTTTTCACATTCACAAGCCCTGCTTAATTTTACACTTTTTTTCTGGTGTTTTAATATTACAAGTTCATTATCACCCTAAGAAGGTAAGATGTCGTTATACAGGATGGTACAAAGAATATAACTCGTCTAGTTTACTACTGAACTAGACCGACCGAATTACTTCAAACAATTTAAATTCTAATTGACAAAATGTACGAGGTTATAAACTTTCAATTTTACATATTTTTTTAAATAAACTATTTCCAATTCGTCCTGACCACCTCCTTATTTTAAGTACACACCGCAAGAACACACCACACCTTAAAATTATTTAACCTTTTGATAATAAACAAGATTTCAATTATAATTATTTTTAAGGCCGTTTTCATTACGTAAAATTCGGATTTTTAAATACGCGTTAACAGAAAGTTTTTTTTTAAAAGTACGCAATCAATCTCCTTCGTCAAGCCTTCGCAGTGCGTCACGGAAAACGAAAACGTTTGACGTATCAACAAAAAAAAGAAAAACAATAAAAATCCACACGGCAAAAGTTACGAATGTATTACAGACATAAAAATAATAGAGATCCACTTCGAAACCGCTGTTTCTTTTTTTAGAGACAACTCAAATCAGGGTAAAGACAGGCTCGTAAAGCGTCTATTTTTATCGTAACAAATACATTGAATTTTATTTATATTTCATGAAACTTTGTTTATTATCAGGCTAATTTAATAAGGCCGCTCGACAGCTACCTTAAAAATCGATGGTTAAAATAATTTAATGAATACTTTCGGGACTTGAGACTTCAGAAAAAAAAACTATACCTATACCACAGAATAGATATAGATATACAGAAACTGATACCACAAAAGCGAGAGTTTCTTGGTTTGTCCTTCTTTCACGCATCAACGGATAAACGGATCGACGTGATTTTTTTCATAGTGATAGTCTATAATACTGGCTGGAAAGTAACATAGCTACTTTATATCCCAGAAAAAAAAACAGTTCTTGTGGACATCTCGACGTGGGAAAAATATACGCGATGGAAAAACCGTTGCCAATTATTAGCCAAAAAGGGATCGAGAATGATTACGACTCGTCTGTCTGAAGCCCAGATTTCAGTCATTTTTTCAGCATTTTTTGAAATATTCAGATCTTAAACCCGGTCACATTAGCAAAAATACGAACCCGCAAGTGTAGGACGACATTCACAAAGGACCACAACAACGTTTTGACTGATACATTTGTGGTGACACAGTGCATACAAAAGTGCCCGTATCAGCACATTCAACGGAGCGACGCCAGTCGTCCCTTTACCTCTCTCGAGTATCCGCGTGCCCATTGCTCGGCCACGAAATTGTCATAAATGTAACTTGTAAAATTATTGGAACATAGAAATAAATTAGCTTCAGTGTGAACAAACTTTATTATTGCAATCCCTCACACACCCAGACACGCAAGATAGATGACCTAATAGCATCAGCGCTCACTATCAATAAATTGGCACGCATCCGCTCTATGCAGAAGGGAGTGGCGCCAAACATTCGCCATATTCAAACAAACACATTCGTTAAAACTTTCGTAAGGTTTGATTGACGATAAGCATCTGTTTTTCCGGAACATTAAAATCTGGGAGTCTTCACGAGACGAGTGGATAGGTATCTTCTGGGCAAGCATGCTACATCGTCGACCGCGTCGTCGCTTAACATCAGGTAAGACAGCGGTCAAACAAAAGCCCATATCCGATAAAAAAGGGAGAAATCGCGCCGCGTCTACCGCCTAGTGCACGCGCGGCGACCAGTCGAAGCGCGCGCGTGTTACTAATGAAGAGGTACCAAATATCTCGAAACCGGTCGAGCTAGTAATAATCGCGAAACTGCGGCGCGTGTACGGATCTTTTAAAACCCACTTTATCGATTTTAAATGTCAACTTTATTGAATAAAACCCACTTTATCGATTTTAACTGTCAATTTTATCGAATTTTATTTATCGAAAAGATCCGTACTCGCGCCGCTGGGCTGTACCTAAAGCGTAACTTTAATTGACATAAACATAAATAAAAAACATTCGTGTTACGTACGAATTTTTTCGCGAATGTGAGTGACCGGGTCAACGACCAACGATTTCTTTAGTACATCGAACGGCCATATTTACATGGGACAACGTCGCTTTTACAACACCGTAAGCATTTTTCGTTTTTTCTATTTGAGTTGTTTGTTGAAAATTATTTTCGTTACATTTATACATTATCTGCCAAACCTTATTATCGTTCCAAATAAACATCAAATTAATTACAACTAATATAAACTACACAAACTTAATTGAAACCATTGATATGTTAAAAATATTTAAAAATCAAAACAGGTGAACAACTGAACATGTTTAGGTGTAAATGTAACCACGGCAAAAAAAGGTCGGGTAGTACAAAATTTGTAAAAATCCCTACTAATATTATAAATGTGAAAGTGTGTTTGTTGGTTTATCCTTCTTTCACGCAGTAACGGAGCAACTGATCAACGTGATTTTTGGCATAGATATAGTTTATGGACCGGAGAGTAACATAGGCTACTTTTTATCCCGGAAAAATGCACGGTTCCTGTGGGAACGCGGGTGAAAACCGCGGGCCCAATCTAGTAATTAAATAACTCCACGAGATGTAAAACCTTTAGACAGCCTCCTGTGGTGTTTTTGATAAGTCGATGAACTTAACTTCAGTAGCATGTATTTATTGTTCGATAATCGTAACAACCCGACAGATATTTGTAAACTTATTCCGCGTTACCACGAAAACCACTTTTAGACGCCTGTTTAGCTAGACAGTGTCTAAATATAAAAGTAAAAAATGATTAGAAATGTCTCCGCAGAATTATGTTAGGCAACGGTTAGACACTACTTGAATCAGGATTTGTGGTTGCTCATATTTAAACACGCGACTAGGCATGTTTAGGAGTTAAACAGTGTTTAACACAGGTTTAGTGTTTAATTTTTTTGTGGCAATATCAATTAAATTAAGGGTATCTGAATTTTACAAATTAAGCCGGCCACACATGCTGCGGTCTACTTGAGATGTCTACCCATGCAGGTGCGCCTGCGCATTATATAAATGCAATATAGCGAGTACAGTCGCCTCCAATAACATGTATAAAATTTCAGATCTTCAAATATAATACGTAACTAAAGATTTGTGCAGAATCTTAACACAAAAACATTGTAGGTACCAAACACATTTTTGTTCACTTTTCAAAACCTGACCACATTGTTGAGTGCCGTGATTACAAATACACACTGTATTATATAAAAAAAAAAACAGAAATAATGTCGAATGACTTTTTTGGTTGTTTTTTTTTAATATGTTACTTCGTCTAGTCGTACAGTTTTTAACATAATAATTAAGTATACAATTTCATTTCGATATTTACCTATAAGCTTTTAATTAATACATTAAAAACATTAAACCTTTAAAAGTAAAAATATACTTCAACTTTGAATAATATTTCTTGCGTTTGATAATCCCTACTAATATTATAAATGCGAAAGTGTGTTTGTTGGTTTGTCCTTCTTTCACGCAGTAACGGAGCAACGGATCGACGTGATTTTTGGCATAGATATAGTTTATGGACCGGAGAGTAACATAGGCTACTTTTTATCCCGGAAAAAAGCACGGTTTTTGTGGGAACGCGGGTGAAAACCGCGGACAGAAGCTAGTTTTTCAATATAATAAAGAAGGTTATTCGTGCACATGCTTGATTTTTGCTGCACAATTAGGTATGTGTACATTTTGGGCAATTATTAATTTTATTATTTTCTACGCGCATTACTTTTCAATCTACTAGATATTATTATTTTAGTATTATAATATAATTAATCAAGATTTTATAATTAATAGCTATATTAATGGTTATTTTCTCACAAGCTTGCATCTTCGCTTTATATAAATACATATATATTTGTAGCTATTTTTATTTCACTATGTTATTGCTTAATAGTTATGATTCAAAGTTTCTTATAAGGCAAAGTTGAATAAAGTACATACTAAATTTATATTTACTATTAATTACTGAATAATATTGAAATATAATAATAGACGGCACGTTATAACGATAATAGATTCTATAAATGATCATTATATAAAAAAATACGCAAGGTTTTGTTGTTTATTTAACTAAAAAAGATTGATTGGGAACTATTTCATTTAATAATTTCGATTAATTCGCATAAATAAACATTTTTTCTATACTATTTGGAGGCATATTTCGTTATATCTACTTATTAAGTACCATTATAGCACTATTATACAACTAAATTACGATTGGCGCGTGTAGAAACCCTTGCGGTGACCATACGACGTGATTCGAAGTCAACTAGTCATATTACTAAAACCTTGGAAACTTAGAACAAATGCTCTAAAAACTTCTTACATCTCACGATAAAATAGTCTCATTTAGTGTGCTGGTATAGTTTAAAGTTGTTTTCTGTAACCATTGCATTGGCTGGATTGAGCCTCGTGAACCTTGCTTTGGTTGGATCTCAATGGGGCGCGCCAAGTATTAAGCGTTCCTACAGCTCTCTTTGTTTTGTGACTGTACAAGGACACCAGACAGAGAGGCTACCGGATTATTTGTTGTACATATTTAAAATCGATTTGTTTACTCTTTAGCCTACTAATGTCTTTAATCACGGACTCGTAAAATATCGATATATGTTGTGTCTACTCGTATAATAAAAGCTGGGTAGATCGCGTAATATTCTGTCAACCATCTCTCTCTTTCTCTAAGGACTCTATCACCCCCTACCCTACCTATGCATTTACAAAAAAAACTCGCCTATTATATAATATGAATAATATTATATACTCGTGCTTCGTTGCGTATATTGCTTATGTTGTGTATATTTATAAAATTTGATAGTTTTAATTGAGTGCGATACAAAAATCTATTTTATATATATTTTTCGAGGAACGGCCCTAACTCGCCTGGTTGCCATGGCGACCGACATAGCCTGCCAAGTGAGGTAGGGCTCTAAAGACGCGGGAATGTTGCTAATTAAACGACATTCAAATGTATTTACAAGGTTAAAAAGCGGACGTTTCTGTACGACTAGACGAAATAATTTTAAGCCCAGCGCATAGTGAAATAATTTGTCAGGAAATGTGTAAGTTGTGCAACACGCCCCGGAAGGCAGTCCGTCCGTGCATACATTTTGTACAAAATCGCGCATACTATATGAAATTTGCCGGACCCACTGTCCGCAATGTCGAGTAGGTACAGATTACAGACAAAAACGTGGTGCTCCGAAGTTCAATCAAATCCATCGAGATACTAACCCCGAGAGATGAAATACTGTACCATCCGATCTCACAACAATGCATTGGATTTTGCTGTAACTAATATCAGCGCACGGGGGATCGGCGCGAGGCGGTGGCTTAGCCAATCACAGCGCATTATGTCTAAGCAAAAATGACGGAATGCATTTCGTGCAAACCAAAAGTCACTGCATCTCTAGGGGTTAGTTCCTCGATGATTAAATTAATCAAATTCAAACTATATTTGTAATTGTGTGCGAGAATGTTCGGCGTGCGTTAAGGCCGGCCTGACTGGTGCCACGGCACGGAAAGACATCCCACGGAAAAACACGGAAAAAAGGGACTGTAAAAAAGACTGGTCTTGAATTCTGCCGCAACATATAAATAAACGCTTACACTCATATCTTCGCACTAGGATTCCCTGTGTCGCAGGTGGCATGGACACACACAGATACACATCACGAACATCCAAGACCCGAGAACAAACTTTATGCTTACACAAAATCTGCAGGGGCCGGGAATCGAACACGGGACCCCTCGCTTTGCAGGCTGGGTTACTACCAACTTAGCTACGGAGCCCTCTTTCCATGCCAAAGCTACTTTGCCATAGAATGCAGCGTGCCGAAAAATTCCGCAGTCCCCTTTTGACGATATCAACGCAATGTGACTGCTAAAGATGTTGAGATAAGATTCAAAATCCATTGCCATGCCGTGCCGCTAGTGAGAGCCGGCCTTTAGTAATTTTCTGACCGAAATTTATTTTACTATGCGCCCAGGCTATAACTACACGAGCGGTCGGAACGCTGCGATTATATTACAATATGTATTTGTCATACATTTTAATATTAAATTACGAATTGGTCCAATAAATTGCTATGCGAAGCTTTTTTTAGAGATTTATAAACTATATTTAGGAGCGTGATTCGAGGATTTCGCTCTTATCCGAAAATCTCGGCACCGCCTAAAGTCAAATCACTCAAATTGGTGTAACTCATTCGTTGTTTTTCCATGGGAATTTGAAATACATAGTTTTTTATTTGTTACGTTTTAGTAGCACTAATTAGTCGAGTAACAGTACAATTTCATTTTAGAGATGTGTAAGGTATTTTTTTTTATTTAAACTTTTGTATAAGTACTGTTCTATATTAAATAAAAAAGCGACAATTTACAACAAAAAAATGTTACAGATAAGAAAATCTTAAAGATAAACGTCTTAATTGAAGAAGTAAAAAGATTGAAAAAGTTAAAAGCAGCGCCAGGAAAACGCCAAAGATAAAAACGCAGCGTCCGACACGCCGCGTCAGCGAACCGGGTGTTTTATCCGTTCTATGATGACTGAGCTACTTATAAATGACTGAAGGAAGCGTGATATTTTTCGATTTTTTTTTAATTTTTAATTTTTTTTTAATAATCGTCGAGGTCTACGTCATCAAGGGGTTCGTCCAACTGTAGAGATTGAAAATCGACTTTGTATCGTAAGATGCCTTTTTTTATTAATAATTTTAATTAATTTAATGGTTTATTTTGGAGTCCATCGCAGTCCAAGCAGCAGGAAAAAGAAAAACACAATATACATAAGTTAGTGCTGTAGGATAAAAGTATTAGTACAATCCTATACTATGACCTTTCATTCGATTCAGAGTGTTGTTGCCATTTTCAAGAAGAAAAAAATAAGATGGAGATAGTAAAAAAAACACTGGATCAAAACGTCTATGTATCGTTGAATGCAAACTCTAAATCAGGGTACTCACTTAAAGTTAGAGGTGTAGCACGTAATGTATCTAATGGTGGTATTCCACTCTTCAAATGTATTTGTCCCAAATTATAAAATACCCAAGCACTTGAAAAAATTTGCACACACATTTATCCCAACTACTTGTACTGTTTTTCATTATTAATTTAATAAATTACGAAAAACTGATTTAATTTTTACTTTCCATCGGTTTAAAACAAGAGCTGTTTCTTGAAGCGGAATTCATCAAGAAAAGGTTACTATAGAGCATTTAATTCATTATTGCCTATGGTTAAATTAGAAGAAAACCATAGTTACTGGTGTCGATTCTGTTGTATTAGACCTGTCAAATATCTTCTTTGGTAAATTAGACGTCACTATATTTATTGCCGTTCAATTTACACTAGACACAAGCAAGTGGATTATTTGAGAGATCTATACTAATAAATAAAATTAAGTGTCTAGTGTAAATGTGATGTAGTGTAAAAGTGAAGAGATTTAATATAAAATTAGGTTTAGATATGAGAAGACAGAATCGACACCACTGTCAAACTTAAAACAATATTAGTGTTACCACAAAAAAAACCATTTTTATTCGCCTGTTTAGTTAGACAACGTCTAAAGATAAACATCAAAAATTATTAGAAATGTCACAAGAGAATTGTGTTAGACACTACTTAAATCGAGATTTGTGGTTGCTCATATTTAATCGCGCGTAAAGCATGTTTAGGCGTTAAACACAGGTTTAACGTGTGTTTAATTTTTTTTGTGGTAAGACCGTATATGTCTTGGATTCAGCCATAAGAAATTGATTGATACCGACCTCCAATTCCACCAAAGCCCCGGACAAACTGGCTTCCTTCCTGACTCTTGTCGGTGATTATCTCAAGGGTGGCTCCGAATGATTTGTAGTTGTTAGCAAGCCACTCTAGGAGGGGCTGGCATTCTACAAGCTCCAACTCTACCCCGCTCTGTAACAACAATATAATATTAAAGAATAAATAAAGAAACAATATGATAAAGAAGGATATTGGTGTGGATTCTTCAGTCCAAGTACGGAACTTTTATTGATAGTGTTACCACAAAAAATAACATTTTTTATCGCCTATTTAGCTAGACAGCGTCTAAAGATAAACGTAAAAAATGATTAGAAATGTCACAACATAATTGTGTTAGACACAACTTAAATCAGGATTTGTGGTTCCTCATATTTAAACACTAAGGCATGTTTAGGCATTAAACAGTGATTAGCACAGGTTTAACATGTGTTTAATTTTTTGTGGTAAGACCCTAACCATTTTAAACGGAATCGAAAGAAACAAAACAGTGTTCAACTATTCAACCGTTTAAGAATCCTCTAACAAATGCATCGCAAAACCATTTCAACCCTTATCTCTAGAAGCTATTATTGCACCTTTTTTATTTTTTTGGGCCAAGCATTCGAATTTCGATGCGAATTTTCGCCAGAGGGGCGTGCTGCTGTCATTGGTTGGCATCAGCCGAATTTGTTTACATCATTGGACAAGTATAGAAAACTGTTGTATACCACAATATCGTGCAACATAATAATTGTTTAATACTAAAGTTGTATCTCACCTCTTTGTCTGTGAAATGTGACTTGTCTTTTTCTTGCTCGGGGGTGAGGTGAAGAATGGTCTCTATGTTGGTGGCGTGGGATTTCAGCACATATCTGAAATAAATGAAATATACTTTTTAAAACATATAGTCATATCAGAAACTGATAGCGTCAGCCCTCGTTTTACGAAGAAACTTTTTTATGTCCGTCTGGGTTGTTACCACCGCAAGTCTGCCGCCAAGCAGTAATGTGCAAGCGTTACTGTGTTCCGGTTTGATGAGTAGAGTATCCAGTGAAATTACTGGGCTTATGAGACTTAATACCTAATGTCTCAGGGTAACGAGCGCAGTGCAGTGCCGCGCAAGGCTTTGTGTTTCAAAGTTCTGGGTGGCACTGCAAGCGTTATGGGCCGGCGTTATGCTTATCATCAGGCAAACGACCAGCTCGTCTCGTTACCAAATAACATTAAAAAAAAAAGAACGCAATGTTGCTGTTAATTTTGCATTTCTACTACGATTTTCTTAAAAACCAGTTTAAAAAAAGCCAGTCTCAAAAAAGTTTTTTATTATTTTGCTAGCCTCTTTATTTCAAACACATCTAGAAAAATATTTGAGGCTAGTTAGTTTTTGCTGGGAATAAAGTACCAAGCTCCATACAAATTTGGTACAACTCCTTTATAATTGACTTGTAAATTTTTGCACACCTGAAAAGGCAAAATAAGTGATTTTTTCTAATGTAACATCTAATTTTGTAACCTTATTTTATTTGCAAATAAACGTATTTGATTTTGGATTTTTTTTATTTTACGGTAATAAAAACTGTCACGTTTATCAAATAGGATTAAGATTAAAAGTAATATTGCGATGTTACATTTACCTCTGAATGTCTAAATTCTCCCAACAGATGAGTGTTTCGACTGATCCTAGCTCGAGGGCTCGCAGCGTATCGTCCACACCAAAACAGTATTTTCCAGTGTCCTGTAAAATTCATTCTAATATTATAAATCTGAAATTCTGGCGCCCCAAACCTAAATCTAAGTTTCACTCTTCTATACAAATAAATAAAATTGAAGTAATGTATTTACATTTACAATTGCTAATTAATATTTACTATAATTAATATCTATTACTCATGCAATCTATATACTATAAATAATGCGAAAGTGTGTATGTTTGTTGGTCAGTTGGTTTATCCTTCTTTCTCGCAGTAACGGAGCAACGGATCGACGTGATTTTTAGCATAGATATAGTTTATGGATCGGAGAGTAACGTAAGCTACTTTTTATCCGCGAAAAACGCACGGTTCCTGTGGGAACGCGGGGGAAACTTGGGCAGAAGCTAGTATTCAATAATTCAATAAACTCTTTGAGAGAATTAAAACCATTGTAACTACCACCAGACATTGGTGACATATACAATACTAATTCTTAAAGCGCATAACATTAATCATAGTACTGTATGTAAATATTAAAATGCTTTTGTCTCACCTGTGAGATCTCATCAAAGTATCTGCCAATGAGTTTCTTCTCCTGTATGAATTTGACATTCTGCAGCGATTCTGCAGCCAGCTCAATGGCCTGGTTGAAACCATTCTCACCACCGTACGATACATCCACCAGCTTGATGATCTTGGCTTGGAGACGCTGGGGAAAACAACACATAATATAATTACATGGTAGTAATGTTTAGGTGGTAGGACTAACTCCTCCGCGAGTGTCCGTCTGGGTTGGTACTCTCAGCTTTGCGCGTGCAGTAATGCTCGCACATTACTGCTTAGTGGATGATTAAGCAGTAATGTGCGAGCATTACTGTGTTCCGGTTTGATGAGCAGAGTAGCCAGTGATATTACTGGGCTTTTATGAGACTTAATACCTAATGTCTCCGGGTAGCGGGCGCACTGCAATGCCGCGCAGGACTTTCTTTCTGAGTTGCACTGCAATTTTTATGGGCCGGCGTTATGCTTACCATCAGACAAACGACCACCTCGCCTCGCTATCAAATAACATAAAAAAAACCTGGCATGCCAAAAATTGGTTACCCATTAAGGTACTATATTATAAATCCGAAAGTGTTTGTTGTGTTGGTTTATCCTTTTATGCAGCAAAGGAGAAACGGATTGTGATTTTTGCATAGATTTTTTATGGATCAGAGAGTTACAGCTACTTTTTATCCTGGAAAAATGCACTGTCTCTGTAACATACGCGGATAAAACCGCGGGCAGAATCTAGTACTATTATAAATCCGAAAGTGTTTGTTGATCGTTTGGTTTATCCTTCTTTGACGCAGTAACGGAGAAGCGGATCGATGTGATTTTTGGCATAGATATAGTTTACGGGCTGGAGAGTAACAATAGGCTACTTTTTATCCAGGAAAAATTAACGGCTCCTGTGGGAATTCCCACGCGGGTGAAACCAGGGAGGGGTAAGGGGGCCTCCAAATAAAACATTGTAAAATGATTCTCTACTCACCGGATCGAACATATCAGACTGCGACAGCTCAGTCTTAAAGTCAGCGGAACCAGCCAAGATGAGTCCGGCCACGTTGGGTCGGTCCGCACTGATAAACAGCTGGGTGGCTACCTCCGCCACTTTCCGTACGTAGTTGTGCCGCTTCTCCATTCGCAGACGGGCAAAACGAAGCGCGGATTGACCACCACGACCGTGCTTCTTGGGTAAGTCCACGGTGAACTTGTGTAGGACCTGGAATTGTCATGATTTCTATTATAAATATATGTTTAATTCTGATTATTTTATATAATATTGTATTTATTTACACAACTGCACAAAAAAGGAGTGTATATGTGTAGTGGTAGGTACAAAGAAAAAGAACAGTCTGGAGTTGTCATCTCCATTAACGCGACCACAAGCTGCAGACAATATTTTTCATACATTTTGTATGGCAGCCCTCACACCTAATTCATGATCGAGAAAACCATGGAAAAACCACGATCCCCGGTTGACGCATATCGTATTGTCTATTGTGGTTGGGGCTTGATGGAAATCTAGTCCGAGCACGGCACCCGATTCTATGCTTTTACAACCTCTGTTCAAAAAAATTGTTTCACAACCACTGCATGCTCAGTGCTGACGTCGCGGTAAATAAGCGGTGGTGCGCAAGTGATGTCTGTAGCGTAAAGCGGAGCAGTCGTCGCTTTGAACCCAGGCAGGGCTTCGACAGCACTATCTGGCCGTATTGCCGTTCTTGTCTATTTCCTGGTTTTTTAATGGTTTTGCATCAAGCCGTGCTTGCACGTGTAATATCTCATAATCTGTTCTTGATGCAAAGCATGATTATTTTGACAGCAAAACGCATACTTGCATAAGCGTCTACGGTCTGCAATACATCACCAAACGCGTACATAACGTGAGCCGTCGGGCCCTCGCAAGTTAGGAGCACATTAGACGCTAATGCATGTTTGCGGTGTGCTGTCAAAATAATCATGGTTTTGGAACAAAGCGCGGATTACGAGGTATTGAAAGAAAATTAAGCGTGAACTAATACTATACCATACATCAAAATCTTACATAATTTCATTACCAATAATTTCACTTTAAAAACGAAGCTCACCTCTCGAGTATTACCCTGCAGCGTACCGAACAGTGCTCCGTTACCATCCATAACGATGAACCCAAACTTGTTGTCATCTGCTAATAAAGCAGTCAGAGCTTCAGTGTGGAATTTGTTGTCGCACAGGTAGAGAGATGTGTTGATCGGTTTGAAGGGCTCAAAGTCAATGTTGACCTTCTTCTCTTTGCCTTCCTCTGTGACAATGGTGCCGCAGTAGATTACTAAACCATTTGGGGGCACTGAAAAAGATAAACAAATACAATCAGCTATGTTCCGGTTTATTGAGCAAGCCAGTGAAATTACTGGACTTATGAGACTTAACACCTATAACGAGCGCATTGCAGTGCCGCGCAGGCCTTTGTGTTTCAAAGTTCTGAGTGGCACTGCAATTGTTATGGGCCGGCATTATGCATACCATCAAGCAAACGACCGGCTCGCCTAGTTATCAAATAGAATAAAAAAAGAGGAACAAGTAGCTTCATTGTAATTAGTGTTGATTGCTGACTTACCTTTAGTGTACAGCTTCAATCGGTGCTGCACAGATGTGATGGCTCCGAGTACGGAGAGACGGTTCACTCGCGACTTGATGTTCGACGCGGTACCAAACTCGTCCGCCAACATTTTGGAGACCCTGGAGATCTGATCCTTTGGCGGGATAATCAGGGAGATCATTGAGGTTCCATTGCTGGAAAGAGAAGGGATTTTGAATTAAATTCTCGATTGATTAGACCGAATGCATTGCTGACCGTTAGACTAAGCCCCTTATTCATAAATGCTCAATAAGATAATCTATTATTACGTGGGACATGGCAAGCCAAGCGGCCAGTGGACACTGCCCTGCCTGCCTGCCCGAAAGGCGCGCCAGCCGAACGTACGTAAACTGCGGAGTGACACCCCCGCTTTTGATCCAGTCTGAGTAAGTACACTCTGAACCTACAATAGTCAGTACACAGGTTGAGTTTGGAGTATGTAGTACCTGCCCCACCTGCACGGTTTTTGTGGATAAATATTTTTTTATGTATAGCTTTTATATATACTTAATTGGTACTATAAACTTCTGGCCACCTTCCGGCTCCATCATCAGGACCCTGGACATCATCTATGATCAGAGTACCTGTAGACAAATCAAACAAGCCCAAGCTGGATGCTGTTGCATCATTTTGTTTGGGTTTCGCCTTGCAGCTCCATCATCAGACCAGCTATGTGACATCATATATTATATTATATTATTATTATTATTCATTATATTGCATTGTTATCCGATTTCCATATGTATGTAAATTTACGGCTCATCGGAACACTTGGAAGTGGCTCTAATTTCGCTTGCGAGATTTGACATAAATAAACATACAAACATTGCAAGTTAAATTAAAAGCTTTTAAAAATAATTCAAATTCATTTATTTCAGGTCTTTAGCACCCATTGTGTTTAACAAATTATGAAATTATTGTGATTTTTTAATTTTTATTTCACATTTATTTGCAATTTGTGTTTGATGTGTATTAATTATTGTTTTCATTATTTTTATTTGTTTGACCTAATTTTTTGACATTTGTATAGTTTCACTATGATGACATTAATTTGGTTTTAAAATGATGTTTACTATTTTATTGATTGATGTAATTAGAATGTACTAGTCATTTTTTAAATAATTAAAAAGAAAAAAATATTAGTTACAAAAAAATGTCAATAAAAAATAATGATACCCATAGCAATCACCAAAACTGACTATTCAGCCTTTTAGATAAAACACGCTAATAATGATTTAATAAGATCATTGTTTGAATACCTATGATGTAAGAGTCACGGTGCACTTATCTATAATTAGTACAATATCACCGATCATTTTGTACATCTCAAGGTGTTGCTTAGACAATATATCAATGGGTCATTAATTTCCTGGTATATTTTATTATCTTTGATGAGTAAGTCTATTAATACCAGCGGCGCAAGTACGGATCTTTTCGGTCGATAAAATTCGATAATATTCGATAAAATTGACAGTTCAAATCGATAAAGTGGGATTTATCGAGCCTCGAAACAATTTACGTTATCGAAAAGCTAGGTCGAATCCAAAGAGAATATAGAGCTACTACAATACTTTACGATCAGACTTCGGTACTCGCAACATTCGATAAATTTGTCGAGTTTTCGGTTCGACAAATTTATCGAACCGACTTCCGTACTCGCGCCGCTGGTCCAGTGTGTCAAATTTTGGAATGGAATCATGAAATAAGCCAGATTTTGGAATATATTTTTATGTAGCTCAAAGACAAAATCGTTTTTCCTATCTGCATTACCCAATTACTAAGGAGGTTTGTGAAAAGTCAGGATATTCAACATCCCATTGGTGAACTGTTATGTGTCACCACTCAGCAGTGGCGTATTTTAGAATTCAGCGCCCCGGGCCTGCAGGTCACGCCGCCCGGCCCTGCCGGTCGCCGCGCGCTTTACAATATACACGATAGCCCCGCGTCTTTATGTGTATCAAACTTACAGCCACGAGCCCTCACGACCACCTTACGATATTTAGGCTCTTATTAATAAACAGTGTTAAACGATGGTTTAGTTAAACTATGTTTTTACTTTGTTGTTCTTTGACAATTTTAAACTGAATCGAAAAAGACAAAACACAGTTGAACTAAGTATTCCACAGAGAGACTTAGATAGGCTTTTTTAAATTTCTTCTGCTTGTGCCGCCCCTCGCAGCCTGCCGCCCCGGGCCATGGCCCTTTTGGCCCTAGGGTAAATACGCCCCTACTCACCAGACCCTTAAAATCGGGAAACCTGACAACACATTATGTATAAGGGTTTGTCCATAAATTACGTGCAGTGTTTAGGGGGGTCAAGCCGCATCTCACCAAATCTCAAGTGAGGGGTCTCGGCAAATATCACCTAATTTTTTTTTCAGTGTTAAACTGCAAGGAAAATGTTTTAAATTAAGTAAAATAGGTTTCTAAAATCTCATATGAGATAGGGGGGAGGGGCCAAATCTCACGAAATCTCACCTTAGTGGTACTTAGGGGGGTTTCCAAAATTTGATAAAATCACCTCTCATAATTAATGGACACCCCCTAATCACTATTTCATCAGATCTGAGAAATTCTAGCATAGCCCAACATATAATGTGAATTCATTAACATTTCACAACAATTTTAATCTCTGTGCAGGTTGTCTCAACCTCCCAGACAAACATAGTGACTATATTATTATAACTGGATAGAATTTGCAATCATTCCTTTAGCTTCAATTTACTACCAATTTCTTTTTCTTCTTCAGATTATGGCTTTTAATGCTGCTCTACGTTTTTCTGTCAGTGTACAGTATTATGAGTATACTAGCTTCTGCCTGTGGTTTCACCTGAATTCCCACAGGAACTGTGCATTTGTTCAGGATAAAAGTAGCCTATGTTTCTCTCCGGTCCATAAACTATATTTACACCAAAAATAACATTGATCCGTTGCTGCGTGAAAGAAGGATAAACCAACAAACACACTTTTGCATTTATAATATTAGTACGATGGATATATGATGCCAGTTAACTTAAAACCAATGTTCATGGAAGGCTAGTTCTGAGTCTGTGAACACTTCTTCTTGAGATGGCTTTGAAATGCTTCTTGATATTTTTCTAACAGTAAAGAACACTATAATAACATTCAATCTTACTTATTTAAACAACTTAGAATAATAGACACATTTTCCTCAAAATACTAAATAAATGCTTTGTCATGAGATTAGATAGTTGTGGACTATGAATATAGTTATTGCTATATGTGGCAAACTACCAATTTGGTAAGTATTTTCCTACTCCTTTCTGCGCGCCAATAGTTTCTATGGTGGGAGAGTTTCTATGAATATTTATTCACAGGTAAAACTTCGTAGAATTTATTCGTCAGGATAGCATAGTCAACGCCATGGTGACGTCATGACAACAAATTTTCCGACAAAGAAAATAGCGCAGAGCGCAGGAAGTTGTCAATACGTTGAAAGGTTTCGACAGCGAAAACAACGGTACCCCAACTCTAACCTATAAGTTAGCCATTTAAAATTAATTGTAATATATATGCATGTGAATCTATTTTTCTGCACAGAAGGCTAAGAATTGTAGGTGCTTTTAAAATCGCATATCTGCCCATTGACGCAGCCCCGTTGGCATATCAATCGGTCCAGTCATACACCATTACATATACATAACCATACAAAACTATGAACTACGTTGACCATGTGCTAAACTTGTAAAAAAAAACATCAAAACACTCACCCTCTGGCCATCTCCAAGCTCTTGATCAACTTTTTGATCTTCCATATTTCGACATTGCGATCCGCAGACGACTCCTCAGACATTTTGGAAAGGTATTGAAAAACTTAGCACAACACTAAATGTTACTACAGTGTTTAATTTGCTAAAATAAATTCTTGTAAACACAACACAAAACTTTCAAATAAAGAATAACGAAAGAAAGGGGTCCCAGATGCAGTTCTGTCTGCCCAATACCAGATCGAACCGGACGTGCGAGACTACTCGCGACTTGTGCGCACACTTTCTTTATAGCTCACATTGACTTGTGCCCGCGCTCTTACTTTTCTCCTTGTGCGAGGATTCTTTAATTTTTTCTTTATTCGTCTACCCCTAAGCATGTGGGACACAGAAATCGTACATAACAGGGATAAAAAGATGACGTTGAACAAACTATCGAACGAACGCCTCGTCGTCCGTCGATGAAAAAGAAATAGGGATGATCGAAATTCATAGATGTTAGAGAAACATCGATGTCTATTGGGAAAACATCGATGTTAATTTCTCGACACATCGACACATCGATGTTACGAGAATAATATCGACACATCAATGTTACGACTTTACGAGAGTAATATTGATTAATTGATTATTGACTGAGTCCGTCTCCCCAAAGAAGTCTCGCAGCCGCGGTACTACAGTGATTGCCCGCGCCCACCGCGGCGCTAGAATATTGTTTTAGACTGCCCAAAAATTCAATTAAAAATCATTATAGGATAAATTAGGTTCCGTTACTTTAGTAAACAAAATTGTTAGGTACCTATACAAAAAATAAATGAAATATGGTAATGATATTTATAAATTAGTTATAGTTCTTGCCGCGAGACTTTTTTCGTGAGACGGACTGTACTCTAGGGTCTAGGGCTTAGAGTATGTCGATACGATATTATTATCGGCCTAGTCCAGGCCATCTGGTGTGATTTGGATGTAATTGATTAAAGTTGTTAGCATTAGTTCATCTTCATCCAATTTACACTAGATCATAGATGTCACCGATAAATGTAACCGAACTAGGCTAAACGAATACATATTCCATTGCTTACCTAAACAAAAGAAATAAAATGATTCTTTGGCGGGAATGCAAAAACGTGTTATTGTTGATTTTGTATTTTTTATACTATTTCAAAACGAGATGATCTGGTCCTTTGCCTAATGGTAAGCATAACGCCGGCCAATAACAATTGCAGTGCTACTCAGAACTTTGAAACATAAAGGCCTGCGCAGTACTGCATTGTGCTCGTTACCCTGAGACATTAGGTATTAAGTCTCACAAGCCCAGTCATTTATACCCAGCATTTATAATCAATGCATCAAACCGGAACACAATAATTCTTGCACATTACTGCTTGGAGGCAGACTTTACGAGCAAAGCGGTGGTACAGACACTCGCAGGAGAGTTAGTCCTACCTCCAATTATTTACCAAAACCTGGGTTTTTTCAAATCAAATCGTTTATTTGCTAGAATACATGTTAGCCTAATATTTTTGATCAATGTATTCAACCTGCAGGCAGGTGTGCAAATATTGTTATAAATTTTCATTCCAGTGCATGTCATAATCAGTTATTAAAATTAAGTTCTTAATTAGTTATTAAAATAAAATTATTGTCAAACATGATTTAAAGTTAAGGTACTTATTCCTTTACACTATAAAAACATTTTTGCATTAACCACTTATGTAGGTGTAACTTACATTTATTACCCTGCAACAATTTGATATTTTCTGGTAAATTATTATAAATAATTATACACATATTATAAATCTCTTTATAGCAAGTTGGTTAATAAAGCTGATTCTAAAATTTTGCTCTTTTTTGTCTTAAGATAACCTCACTACGTTTTAAAAAGTAATGTGGATGAGCTCTAGTAAAAGAGTGTTTCGAGTGTTAATTCTTAATAATGGTGGATTAGTAGCCATTAAGTTTTCGTGAACGTGCACTGTTGAAAAGCAAGATAGTATAAAGACAAAAAACGTGCATTTTCGTATTATTTCTAAAACTCTATAGATAGTCTAAATACATTTAATATATGTATAAAGTTATAGATTGTTTTATTTTGCCACCTAAAACATCGATGTTTTCGAAAATCGATGTTTTACTTTTAATATTTATCCAACATCGATACTGTTGAAGTGATGTTGACATCGATATCAACATGGATGTTTTTCTAATATCGATCATCCCTAAAAAATGGTAAATTTTTTTTGCTCTGTTGCCGCAAGGAAAAAACTAAAGCTTCTCAGAGAAAATTCGTCTGTGCTTAATTTTTTTTTAATTTTCTAAAATTGTTACATTACAATAGCTAGCTACATATATACTGATCTATGCATTACATTTTAGAAAATTCAATAAGTGCATTACGTTATTCATAGGTCAAAGAATAGAATTCTACTATACATGTATATGTAGTAATTTTTTTATACACAAATATTCTAGTTGCAACATTATATCCAACCACAGACTTACTATCCAACTGTCATGTCAAGTGTAATTTTTCCTAGAGATGAGGGAGCATAGATATGTTTAAATAATCTAAAGAAGAAGAGGATATAATATATAATTATAATAATTTAGTGGTACAAAACGATTTTTCAAGTAATAACAAAAATAAGTACTCAATTCAAAGAAGCAATGCTGATGCTGCCAGCTTGCTAGGTACTACTACTATCGCATCGTGGACTCAACATTTACACAAACATCTAGGATGAATTAATATCAATGGCTTTGTCTTGTTTGTTCACCCAAAAAAGGACGATAGATAGTACCACATTATGATAAAAGTGTGCCAAGTTTGTTAGAATTTCAAGTCACTTGAAGCACTATTTAGGCATTCTACGTTTCATTTAATATGTTGTTGTGGTGATATGGAAACTAAAGAGTTTCCATACGTCGTACTACTAAACTCCTTAGTTCTTATAGTTTCTTAAATAATTTGTAATGTCATTCTGTCAATAATATTCTTACTCCTATTTTGTTCATTAAAACCATTATTCTAAAGGTTTTATCTTATTTATCAATTTAATGAACAAAATGTATTGAATAAAATGGAGACATTTCTACGGCCCATTAAACTAGATATTGATCCATCTGATAGCTTCGCCTCAAAGGTTTGGGAGCATTGGAAAAGGACATTTGAAAGTTTTTTGTCATTCTGCGGTCAAGATAAGAAAGATGGTAAAATTTCTTTAAATCTACTCATAAATCATGTATCCGTTAGAATTTACTCGTTTATCAGCGAGTGCACTGATTACGAATCGGCTATGTGTATACTCAATAAAATATTTATCAAGCCGAGAAATATTATTTTTGCTAGACACATGCTGGCAACAAGAAAGCAACAGAGTGAAGAAAATATTGATGCGTATATTCAAGCTCTCAAATTAATGGCAAAAGATTGTGATTTTTTAACAGTGGACGCTGAAACGAATAAATGTGACAGCATTAGAGATGCGTTTATTTCTGGAATAAAGTCATGCAAAATTAGACAACGATTACTTGAAAATATGTCATTAACACTCGATCAAGCCTACAATCAGGCGATATCACTAGAAATGGCTGAAATAAGTTCACAAAGCTACAATACTTCACATTTGAGTGCTGTGCAAGGTTTAAAAGAAAACAACGAGCCGATAGCAGCAGCGTCTACTAAGCGAAAGTGTTTCTTCTGCGGTGGGCGTATACATCCTAGAAAGGATTGCCCTGCTGTTGATGCTAACTGCCAGATTTGTGAAAAGAAGGGGCACTATGCTAATGTATGTCGAACCAAGAAATTGAATACTGTTGCAATTCTTGATAAACAAGATACTAGTACTAACAACTCAGCATGTATTGTAGCAGCATCACCTGAATCACTAAAGAAGGCGACTGTACCAGCTTACATTCAAGGAATACGTGCTCAAGCATTAATTGATACGGGAAGTTCTATCAGCTTCATAAATGAAGATTTCTTTAAGTTGTGTCGTTTGAAGAAGAGACATTGTGATCAAACTATTTCAATGGCTTCAACTTCACTGACATCTCAAGTAGAAGGACAAACTTATGTTACAGCTAAAATTGGAGAACATAACTATGAGGGGTTGAATTTACTAATTGTAAAGAACCTATGTGCTGATCTTATCATTGGACATGACATATTAGAGAAGCATTCCTCGCTTGAAGTGTCTTTCGGTGGAACAAAGGATCCTATAAAAGTATGCAGTGTTGCTGCAGCATCTGTACCTGCTGTACCCTTGTTCTCAAATGTTTCTCTTGATTGCAAACCGATCGCTATAAAATCTCGAAGATATAGTGATGACGATAAAAAGTTTATTGAAAATGAAATAAGAAAACTTTTATCTGAAGGAATTATTGAAGAGAGTACGTCACCATGGAGAGCCCAAGTCCTTATTACAAAGAATACTAATCATAAGAAACGACTTGTAATTGACTATTCTCGAACAATAAACAGATATACACATTTAGATGCTTACCCACTTCCAAACATGGAGGAACTTGTATCACAGATATCAAAGTACCAAATATTTAGTGCAATAGATTTGCAAAGTGCATATCACCAAGTACAGATTATGCCGAAAGAACGCCAATTTACCGCTTTTGAAGCTTTGGGAAATCTTTATCAATTTCGGCGTATTCCATTTGGTGTCACTAATGGAGTTTCTAGCTTCCAAAGAACTATAGACTGGGTGATTCGGAAAGAGAAGCTTACTGGAACGTATGCGTATTTAGATGATATAACGGTATGTGGCAAAAATCAGACTGAGCATGATGAAAATCTTCAGAGATTTTTGACAGCAGCTCAAAAATATGGCCTAACGCTCAACAAAGAGAAAAGTAAGTTTTCCCAAACTTCCATTAACATTTTGGGTTACACTGTTGAAAATCACGTCATTAAGCCAGAAGGAGAACGGTTACGGCCACTACTGAATTTACCACCACCAAGCGATTTACAATCACTAAGAAGAGCAATAGGAATGTTCGCACACTATAGTAAATGGATACCAAATTTTTCAGAGAGAGTGCATGCTCTCGCTCATACAAAAATATTTCCACTGAACAATGAACTAATTCAACAATTTGAAAGACTGAAAGTTGACATAGCAAAATCTGCTATTCATTCTATTGACTACAATGCACCGTTCACCGTGGAAACGGATGCATCCCATCATTCAATCGCAGCAACTTTATCACAATCTGATCGACCAGTCGCATTTTTCTCAAGAATGTTGAACAATAGCGAGCTTAACCACTCAGCTATAGAAAAAGAAGCTTACGCTATAGTAGAGTCTTTACGGAAATGGCGTCATTTTCTTATTGGCAAACCGTTTCGTCTCATTACTGACCAACGATCTGTATCATTCATGTTCGATAATAAACTGACAAGCAAAATAAAGAATGAGAAAATACAGCGATGGCGATTGGACTTGGCGCCATTCAAGTATGACATTGTGTACCGTCCAGGTAAACAGAATAATGTTGCTGACGCGCTTTCGCGGGTCTGTGCCTCGATACCACAACGAACTGAAAAACTAATTTCATTACATGAAGCTTTGTGTCATCCAGGAATAATGCGGATGAACCACTGGGTAAAGTCAAAGAATTTACCGTATTCTACAGAAGAAGTTAGAAGTATGACTAATTCTTGTCGGATATGTTCCGAAATAAAACCGAAATTCTACAAATGTGATCTGCCTGATCCTGTCTTAATAAAAGCTACTTCGCCAATGGAAAGATTGAGCATTGACTTTAAAGGTCCTGTACCTTCCAATACAAGAAATAAATATATATTGACGGTGATCGATGAATATTCACGTTTTCCGTTTGCGTTCCCGTGCTCTGATATGAGTTCTACGACGGTAATAAAGCATTTAAATGAAATATTTATGCTCTTCGGTATGCCATCTTACCTACATTCTGATCGAGGATCTTCATTCGTATCTGCAGAAGTAAAGAATTTCTTGAATTCTCGAGGTATTGCATCAAGTAGAACCACTCCATACAATCCAAGAGGAAATGGTCAAGTAGAACGTTTCAACGGCACTCTCTGGAAATCAATACAATTGGCTCTACGATCACGCAAACTGCCGATAGAAAATTGGGAAACAGTTCTGCCCCAAGCTTTACATTCGATTCGTTCCTTGCTTTGCACAGCTACACATTGTACGCCACATGAACGAATGTTCACGCATACCAGACGATCTGCGAATGGAGTTTCTATACCCACTTGGTTGACAGAATCTGAAAATGTGCTTATGCGAAAATTTAACCGCACCAATAAATATCAACCGATTGTGGAGGAGGTCACATTACTTCACGTAAATCCTGATTATTCATATGTTCGTCTTGCTGATGGTCGTGAATCGACTGTCTCAAACCGACAATTAGCACCATTAGGGCAAGACAGTGAGATAATTCAGAATATGCCTGAAATACTTAACGAGTCTAGAGAATCAGACGAGACGACTGAAGAAGACTTTTACGATTCTCGGAGTTTGAATAGTGTAGAAGATGAACAGCTGACTAGAGAGACAGCTCCAGCTGCAGAAAATTCTTTGGTCGAAGCAGGCCGTCCAACTAATGAAGACCAAGGGACTGTTCTTCGAAGATCAACGAGAAATCGGAGACTTCCAAACTGCTATGGGGACTACGTTCTAAACTGAATTGATGTTCTCTTTAGCCAGGAAGAATGTGGTGATATGGAAACTAAAGAGTTTCCATACGTCGTACTACTAAACTCCTTAGTTCTTATAGTTTCTTAAATAATTTGTAATGTCATTCTGTCAATAATATTCTTACTCCTATTTTGTTCATTAAAACCATTATTCTAAAGGTTTTATCTTATTTATCAGTTGTTAAGTATTTAATAACACATTTCGAATATAAAAGTATGTAACTGACTTGACAGACTTCATATTGTGTTTAAATTTAATATAAAAAGTATGATTTTGACTATGGATAACATAAATATAAGAAACTTCGTTTTAACGTTAAAACATCTGATAAATCCATAACATTTGTAGAAATGTTTTTAAAAATCATTTCATATATTTTTGTTCGATATTTCTTACCAACATGTACCGTTATTTTTAAGTGACAGCCAAACGATGACTTTGTATTTAAGGCGACATTTTCTGTAAAAAGGGACATTCTTGTCTCGGCAGCGAAAGAATACGGACATAGTCCAGTTATTAAACTAAAATATAAGAAGAAGTGTGAAATTGCAGCTTTGTTTTATTCTGCCACCCTGATAGATTTTATAAGTTGGTCATTACACACATGACACAAGGTGCCATTGTTCGCGCGAGCGGAAAGCGAGTGCGGAGATCCGAGTGATAGCTAGATAAGTAGATACCTAAGCATATTATATTCATAAATTTGGAGAGTGTGCGATGGAATTTCACAATATGATTCTCGCATCTCCATTTTACCAACGGACGACTAGAGGCACGGCACTGCGTCACCCATATATGGTTGATAACCGTTTTTCATCCGGTAATAACTGTCAGATGAACAACTAACCGAGCTACCACAAGAAAAAACACTTCTAAATGCCTGTTTAGCTAGGCAGTGTCTAAAGATAAACATCAAAAATGGTTAGAAATGTCACAACAGAATTGGGTAGTAGCATCAATAAATTCAAAATACATAATTTCTATCGTTATACAGTTTTATGAAGATCACAATAAAAATGAAATAAAAAAAAAACATATCATTTCCACAAAGATAACTGCATCTAAAAGTTTCCCGACTTCAATGATTTTTTTATCGTTCAATAGTAATTTAAATGATACCATCAAATTCTTTACATTTCAATGAATAAAAAATGTATGACAAATGTACTTAAACGCAGTTTTTCACGACCAAATCAGCAAAATGCATGTTTTTAGTAAGTAAATCTTTACGGCCCGCGTTGAACAAGTAACGTCAGATGATCTGTTCAACTTGTATGGGGCGTTTTAACGTTCAGTAGATACGCCCGACTTTGACACTCATTGTTGGCGTTCCTAGTGTTCGATTCTAAATATTGTCAATATAGACATTTGATTCTCATGAGAAAACGAATTGATTGACATCATAAAAATAATTGAATCAACATCCCCATTGTGTAAGGCAACAGTTATACACTTGTGGTTGCTCATGTTTAAATATGCGACTAAGGCACGTATAGGAGTAAAACAGTGATTAACACCGGTTTAAAGTGTGTTTAACAATTTTTTCTGATAAGACCTCTCCCCGATGTGTTTTATGAAAGTCCTAGGGTATATGTCAAAATTCACTAAAGTGACATCTGAACGGACACTGGACGGTTTCTTAACATGGCCTAATATTTGAAGAAGAAGAAGAAGAAGAAGAAGAACACGGCCTAAGTGAATAATTATTTTAAACAAAATTAACAAAACTACTCCGGTCTCTATAAAGTGTCAGTGTCATCGCTTTGCTCCAATCAAGTTCAGTCCTTCACTTCACAATCACAATAGATAACTATACATACAATTAGGGATGAGCGATATTGATAAAATATCGATATTGAAATCGATATTGATATCGAGTGCTTACTATCGATACACCGATATTATCGACATCAAAATATCGATATTAGAAAATATCGATATTTTGAGGCTTTTTGATAAATATCGATGGTTTTTCTTACTTTTATTTGAATGCATACTAAATATTTATAGGAGACCATTAGCAACGCCAGAATAGGAAGTGTTAATCATACAAGAAAATAAGAAATATAATTTTTTTTTGTAATCTATCCATACTAATATTATAAATGTGAAAGTGTATTTGTTGGTTTGTTGAATTGTTGGTTTGTCCTTCTTTCACGAACTTCACGCAGTAACGAAGCAACGGATCGACGTGATTTTTGGCATAGATATAGTTTATGGACCGGAGAGTAACATAGGCTACTTAATGCACGGTACCTGTGGGAACGCGGGTGAAACCCACGGGCAGTTGTTAGTGTGGCATAAAATTGACATTAATAGCTGTCAATAAAGTTTTATAATGTTGACAAGTTGATTTAATTTGACAGATCAATGCTTTATTTCATTCAAAAATATGAGTTCAATCTTACCGCAGTCAGTTAAACTGCCGATAGAGTTTTCGCTGTCCAAAATATCTAAGTTCAAAGACACTTAATAGTGATGGTAAATTTATAATTATATACGTAATTTAAGTAATTAGTTTGATTTATGTTCTGAATAAATATTAATTCCCCAGAATCCCAGAATCCCAGATGCATGAAAAAAAAATATCGATACCACGATATCTTCTTAAAATATCGATATTCCGATATTTAAAAGATGCCAATATCGATATGAAAATATCGATATTTTGATCATGAATATCGATATTTCTCCAATATCGATATATATCGCCCATCCCTACATACAATCAAATCAAATATCAATTGACAAAAGAAAAGAAAGAAGACAGTTTGAGTTTGATTTTAGGTTAGAATTTCGCAATCACTCACGACATGTTATGTAGTAGATTTAAGCAAATTTTATTCACGAAAACTACTATTAACAATAATGTACAGTTCCGCTGTTTCATAAATGCACGTTTTGTCTCCAAAAGATGTGGGACAGAGGGTTTTTGGGCTTCTTTGTCTAAACACAGAAATGAACTTCATAAAATGAGTTCGGTACGTTTTATCATCAGAAATATAGCTGCAAATAGGCTCTGGAATGCGTGGAGTCGTAGTGTAAGCCTCGGACATGTTGTAAAAAGGTGCAAAAAGGATAGAAGTGTGCGGGAAGTGATACATTGCTTCAGACAAGCGTTTTTGCGGCCGAGACGAACTCTGTTACTCTCGGCAACTGCTGCATGTAAGGCAAAAGATGATGTTGAAGAAAAATCGAGTACACCACCACCGAGCTGCAGCCTAGGAATCACTGATGATGATTTGCAGGTATTACATTGCATTAATATTGGATAATAGTGAACAAAAGACTGTTTACTCCTTAACACCAACAAGGTCACAATGTCAGATAATAATAAATTGTACAGTGATAGTTCTAGCTTAACTGATACTATGTAAAAGTTTTGCGATTGTTGCTTTAAGTATGTCTAAATTTCTGATTTATATTTAAAACACTATTCAACCCCCGCTGATACCAAAAATCTATGTACCTGTGGCATTGTAGGTTCTAAGCGGATGGACCGATTTTGATTTAGTTTTTGTTTGAAAGGTGACTTATCGAAAATGTTCTTAGCTATGTTAAAAAATCTGGTTAACTGTTTCAAGATAATTAGATCTCTATTAGTTGGGGGTTTTTAAAACTTTTATCTGTGTCTTGTTATTTTATATTACAATGTGACAAGCATGTTGTTTGCCTGATGGTAAGCTTAACGCCAGCCCATAACAATTGCAGTGCCACTCAGAATTTTGAAAAACAAAGACCTGCGCGGTACTGCTTTGCACTTGTTATCCTGAGACATTAGGTATAGTCTCATAAGCCCAGTAATTTCACTGACTACTTTGTTCATCAATCCAGAACACAGTAGTGCTTGTACATTACTACTAGGCAGCAGAAGCGGTAGTCCCACCCAGACGGACACTTGCTGAACAATTAGTCCTACTGCCTGGCACATATTATTGTATGGAGGCTCTTCATTTTGCATCTCTAACCACTGGTAGTTTAGGCACTGCCCTGCTGCTGGTGGTATCTAAGCTTAGATTTTTTATTCTTCTTTGAGTTTTTTTTAATGTAATAAACACTAAAGAAAGAATATAAATAGTGTTATATAAAAGTGATAATTAGTGTAATATCTAACATTTTATCATTGAAGGGGCTTGTACGAGAACTGGAGGGAGTGAACACGCTGTCAAAAAGGACTCTGTACTGTGCAAAATGCAGTCAACGGATGATGATAGACAAGAAGTACCCAGGCATCAAATACTGCACGTTAGTATGTCTATCGTCTAGGTTTTATGTTTACAAGCTCGCAATTAGTGTACCTAATGTTGGATATTGGGTGTACTGTTGGATATTTGGGTGTACTGTTGGTGGGGTCTAACCGCTGGCTTTCACCCCCATTGTCGTTCAAAATGTTAACCAGTACTTAAGAGATACTCAGCACCGCTTTCTCAACGCATCTCAACATTTTTGAAGATAATCAATATTTTAGTATAGTAAATATGAAAAATCGCATTCAGTGAATGTGCTGGCAATAACATTACAGAGGTATGGTAAAAGTATCATTTTGATCCGATCAGGTTTTCATGCATGAAAATGGGCAAAACATAAAATCCCATTTTTAGGTTTAAAAACTTAAGTGGATTAAAATGAAATTTTTGTTAAACGTTTGTAACGTTATTGCCAGCAATATCACCATTTACGATTTGTCATAATTGTATTAAGTGATTGTCTATCTCCAAAAATGTTGAGATGCGTGAGCGAGAAAGCGGCGCGGAGTATCCTGCCCTTAACCTCGTATTCTCTGCTTCACAGGTGCAAAGAGCCCCAGCCCCCGCAGCCGTCACCAGATGGCTGGGTGCCATACATGGAGGCTGAAGACGTTATCATATGGCGCAAGGAGTACAAGCAGGGCCAAGGGCTGTTCGCATACAAAGGTAAAGGACTGCAGACACTCGTAATTCGCGGGGAGATTTTCACAGGAACCATGCAATTTTTCCGGGACAAAAAGCAGCTTATGTTACTCTCCAGTCTATAAATTATATCTAGGCAAAAAATCACGTTGATTCGTTGCTCCGTTGCTGCGTGACAGAAGGACAAAGCAAGAAGCAAACACACTTTCGCACTTCTTCCTAACCACTACTACTTCTTAACTAATTTTATAAATGCGAAAGTTTGAATTTTATTTCTCCGTAACTACTAAACCGATTTTGATGAAATTTGGAATGTAGATAGATAACACATAGGCTATAAGGATAAATACAAGGCGGGCGAAGCTGCGGGAAGAAGCAATTATTGTTTAATAGTACGGATCATAAAGAGGTAAAGTTTTGTTGGTTACCGCTAATCTCTGTAAACTTGGCCCAATGTTGGCTCCATTTTTTTATGATGTCATTAAATTCGTTTTGTACTGGGAAGGTTTTTTTTTATGTTATTTGGTAACGAGACGAGCTGGTCGTTTGCCTGATGGTAAGCATAACGCCGGCCCATAACATTTGCAGTGCCACCCAGAACTTTGCCACACAAAGGCCTGCGTGGCACTGCAGTGCGCTCGTTACCCTGAGACATTAGGTATTAAGTCTCATAAGCCCAGTAATTTCACTGGATACATGTAATGTGTATAGCGAGAAAACTGAAAATCGTACGCTAGAAACGTCAAAAATGAGTCAAAGTTGGGCGTATCTACTGCGCGCTAAAACGCCTCATACAAATTGGACAGAACATCTGACGTCACTTGTTCAACGCGGGCCGTAAAACTGTACTCAAAATGTAAAACCGTAAAACTGTAAAATTATACACAGTTGTCATACATATCCATTAAAGTGTAAATAATCTTATGGTATCATTTAAATTACTAACGGATGATGAAAATAAATGTTGAATTTGGGAAACTTTTAGATGCAGTATCATTGTGGAAATTACATATTTTTTGTGAATTTCGTTTTTATTGTGTTAATGTGATCTTCTTAAAACCGTATAACGACAGAAATTACGTATTTTGTGTTCATGCAACATCACAATTATCAAAATTCTTTCACTAATTGAAAGCTATGTTATCCCTGGATGGTTTAGGCTACATTTTATATTGAATCCTCGCGGGCGAAGCGGGCACAAGCTAGTTCAAATATAAATAATTCGTCCGAGAAATTACTGAGCATACTATGTGGATAATTTAGAAATTAAAGAAACTGTAAGTATAACGCCGACACAAAACAATTGCAATGCCAGTCAAACTTTAAAAAGAAAAAAAACAGTACTGTGAATCTAGATGATGCCCAGGGTTGATATGGAGCCGGAAGGTGTCCACGAGATTAAAATACCAACTATACGTATTTTAAAAAAGGTTTTTATTCAACAGTTAGTAGCTAGCCAGGCCAGTTCTAATAAATGCAGGTGTACCAACTTATCGGTTTTGTCATGACCTAACCTATGATCTAATCACTTGCGTAACTTGATAAGATCGCAACTATGTATGTACAGTGGGGGAATTTATAATGTTGACGTGTGTTTTTTATGTACGCGCAAAAACCCCCTTCACTAAAACGGAACATGCTCCAATAGCATCAACATTTTACGATGAAACCATTGTCAATTTTAAACCATTTGTTTAGTGAAATAGAGGCCCTATGTTCTTATTTTTCAACAAATTTTTTGGAGCTTGGTATATGTATAAGTACAGGTTCTACAAATTCATGTTTTTTTTTACAAAACGGTAAAGTTAGTTTTTGTTTGTTACTGATAATCTCGAGAATCACATACCTATCCATTCTAAAAATTGTTTCACTAATAGGTAGCTACATTATGTCTGAGTGCTATATAGGCTACTTTAATCCGGTATTCAGCCATGCGAAGTCGTGGGCAGAAGCTAGTAAGCAATAAAGAGCTGTGTAATGTTTTGTAATTCTGAATTGGCAGTTGGACTTGTGGTCACGTGGTGTAGTTGTTATAAATTCCCTGACTGTACTTATATGTTAGCCAGTGATTATACACAGTTGTAAACAAAGCTGGTAGACGGGGAGCCAGCTACCTTCCTGCGACCGGTATATATATTTTTTATTCTATTGGATAACAGGACGAACGGATAGTTTGCCTGATGGTAAGTATAACGCCGGCCGATAACAATTGCAGTGCCACTCAGAACTTTGAAACACAATCGCTCATTACCCTGAGACCTTAGGTATTACGGCTCTTATTAATAAACAGTGTTAAACGACCAAGACTGTCGCTTCCGACATCATCGTCGTTTCGTCATCATTATCATTCCTAATGAATTAAAATAACCCTGCTGATCAGGTTTGCTATCAGCTTCTGAGTGCATCATCCGATTTGGCAAAAAAAATATATTACGGGACCACTTCGGAATCTACCGTTTAAATTAATAAAATCAACTAAACCATTACCGAGAAACCGCATAACAAACGCACAAAAAAACACAGACGAATTGAGAACTTCCTCATATTTTTGAAGTCGGTTAAAAAATATGTCGGAAAGTGGCGCCACCGTGTAACGACGGTAACCATAAGAAGTAGTCAACTGCCGTGGTACAGACATTTTGACGTCTGCTGTCAGAATTGGGATTTGACGATTGACGATTACGTGAATGTCTTTCATATGGTGAATTGTAATCTTAGATTTTTTTATATGATCTTTTAAAAAAAACAATGAAAATCGTAACTGTAAACAGAATGGTCGTTAGCTCGTGTACTATAATGATTATACGCCACCAAGGTCAATGTTATTTTCCACCCGTCAATTCTACCAGTCTGTGATATTGCAGTCTTATCACGAAGATAGTTTTACGTACTTATTTTGATGAGTCAACGTTCTTTACAATGTAGATGGCTGCCAAACTTATACGCGGCTTGAAAGTTGGTCATAGACTATGATCAACTGCCGATGAAAGCGTTTTGTGTACCACGACGCGTGTTTACGTTTGTAAACTCAAGTGACCTACTTACAGAAATAGTGCTGCGTAATGACACCACTTGAGGAGCTGTTATTTTGACATTACAAACAGACACTTCAATTTTATTTATTTGTATAGATAGTCTCACGTTTGACCGCCATCTCAACTGATGACATGCGACGATGCTGTCGACGATGCAGCACATTTACCTAGAAAGTAGGTATACCTGTTCACTCTCTTTTTGAAGACTCCCAGTTTATATTTTTCGGGAAACACAGAGTAGGGAATTGCACTCCTTAGCAGTGCGCATTATAAAGGACGAAGCAAAACACTTCGTGCAAATGGGTGGGATATCAACCATAAAGAGGTTGATATCCCACCTATTCGTCCGTTGATGAAGAGGAACTGTATACCTCGAAACCGGTCGGGCAATCGTCGTGAAGCTCGGTTGTACACGTAAGTGAATCCTGTGAAATATATATCAATACTAGCTTCTGCCCGCGGTTTTCACCCGCGTTCCCACAGGAACCGTGCATTTTTCCGGGATAAAAAGTAGCCTATGTTACTCTCCGGTCCATACACTATATCTATGCCAAAAATCACGTCGATCCGTTGCTCCGTTACTGCTTGATAGAAGGACAAATCAACTACCACACCTTCACGTTTAGTAGGAGTAGGATTAGTAGGAAGTAGGATGAGTCATCGTTCCGAAAGTTTTAATCAAGAAGGACTTTAGGGGTACCTTAGACGTTCAATCAAACGTACGTTTGCTTGAGCGTCTAACGTGTTACGTATTTTCCAACGAGTATCTCTCCGTTCTAGTGTACGGCCGCTACAAAGACGTGCAAGCTCAGGATTACGCGGCGGTCAACGTCGACGGAGGATACCGTCGTTACTGGGACCACGCGGTCGCCGCGCTCTCGGTCGTGGAGCGGAGCGCCAACGGAGTGCTAGACCAGGCGGTGCTGCATTGGGAGGTCTTATGGCCGGTGAGTTATGGGCTGTTACAAATTGAAATTGTAGTCATGTTGGGATCTTTGAATTTCCTTGTAACTTTGAATAAAACGGCTTTGGTGATTCCTTATTTTTTTTTTTCAAAATACTTTTCGTCAATAACATTGATAATTGCGTGAAACGGAAAGACAAAATATTCTGAGTGTTAAATGTGACATAAAATTGACAACTGTCAATGAAGTTTTATAATGTTGACAAGTATATTTAATTTGACAGATCTATGTTTTTTCATTCAAAATATGAATTCAATCTTACCCCAGTCAGTTAAATTGCCGATAAAAAGAGTTTTCGCTGTCCAAAATATATAACTTCAAAGTGATGGTAACTTTGAATGTTTGAAACTTTGAAAGGCCAATAAAACATAATTTCCTCCAATATTTCGTCAAAAATTAGACAATTTAATGAATTTATTCCTTATTTAATCATATCAATCAATCACTCATTAATCAATAAGACATAGTTAGACTGATACATTTTTATTTTGATATCCTTAAAAATCTGAGAAAAGTATTCAAAGTTACCCAACTTGACTATACGTAAAAAAATGAATTTAAAAAACCAAGAACCGTTGGCGAAAATATCGGGACATATGTAATTTCTTTAGCCTGATTGTTAGCGGCAGCCCATAACAATTGCAGTGCCATTCAGAACTTTGAAACACAAAAGCCTGCGCAGCAGCAATTCATTGCGTTCGTTACCTTAGACATCGAGGTACTAACCCCGAGAGATCAAATACTGTACTATCCACAACAATGTTGTGATTTGTCATGAACAAATATCAGCGTATCAGAGCAAGGGGAATCGGCGCGAGGCAGTGATTTAGCCAATCAGAGCGCATTATATCAAGGCAAAAATAGTGAAATTTATTTCGTGCAAACCAAACCTGATGAAATACTATAGGTACTACCCGATTCCACAACAATGTCGTGATCTGTCATTAACGAATATCAGCACTCAGCGTATCAGAGCACGGGGAACTGGCGCGAGGCGGTTGCTTAGCCAATCAGAGCGCATTATGTCTACGCAAAAATGGTGGAATTTATTTCGTGCAAACCAAACGTCACTGCATCTCTAGGGGTTAGTTACTCGATGCCCTGAGACATAGGTATTAAATCTCATAAGCCCAGTAATATCACTGACTATTCTCATCAAATCGGAATACAGCAAAGCTTGCATATCTGCTTGGCGGCAGACTTCACCAGCAAATCGGTTGTACCAACCCAGACGGACACTCGCAGAAGAGTTAGTTAGAAGAAAGAAGTTGTTAGTGGTAGGACTAACAACTTCTTTCTTTCAATTCAATCGCACACTCTACGAAACATATCAAAATTCAAAAAATTCAAAATTCAAAAAGCTTTATTCATATAGGCCCAAAGAGAGCACTATGAAGGTTAAAATAATTGACTCTAACAGCGGGCCTCTGCAACGTTCGTGTGCCGCAATCACAGACTAAATATCAACATATCGATCTAAATAGAACATATCGACCTAAAATACTGACAAACTGGCTACTTTGCAACGCTCCTCGAAATTCTGAAGCCCGTCCGCAACCAATGTAACGTCCCATATAATCTTTTTGGCTCGTATTTCATTAGGCTCCAAGGCCTCTAGCTAATAATGCTTGACAGAACCATCCCACAAGTGGGAACAGTTCTCCATACACGACCAGCTGCCTTACCGACTAACAATCTCGTGTTCGTTTTTGATTCCAAACCGATTAAAACCAACGGCCTGTAGTCTTCGTGTGGAAGAAGTTGTCTAGAGTTTTCACTTCTTTTCATTTGTAACAACTTGTTTCGCTAATAACGTTCGTTCTAAAGTGATAACCAGCGAAAATTCTAGACTATTCCTTCCAGCTGAAGACCTAGCGACTGCTGGTCTCAATCGGGTTGGATTCGAAAACGAACACGAGATTGTTTGCCGGTAAGGCCCTTCACTTGCCCCGGACTTGTGCTTGGTAAAGGTTTAAATGCTGTACCGGTCGGTGTGAAGTACCATCTCACCTTCGCATTTAATTTCTTTTTCAGAGACTATTCGCGAACCGCGACTATGTCTACATCCGCCGTCACAAGGAATACTCGGTGAAGAGTTTGGAGTCTCCCCACATTTTTGATGAAGCGCCCCCACCACCCGCCCCCGCGCCGCCTACGCCCCCGGTGATAGAGGAGCGTCCGAGCGTTCACTCTAATGCTAAGAAGAAATCTTTGGAAATCTACAGGTAAATTAGACCTAGCTAGACGGTAATACGATTTATTCTGGAGTAACTCGTTATTTACTCTAGGATAATATTTTTTAGTCCGTTAATAATCCTTGGTAGGAATATATGAACCGCCTCTGGCTCTGTATCTTTTAAACTTTCTGTCTATGTTTTTGCAGTAAAGAAGAGAAAATAGACGACACAGCAAACAAAGTGTACGTGATAATTTCCCGTTCGTGCACCCATCCCGAGGTACCAGAAACGAGAAACGCGATACGCGTCTCTGAATACTGGAGCCACATGATCGTTCGTACGATAGATGGCGCTGATAAGGTCAGTGAGATCATCGAATGTGTGTTTCTTTAGATACAGCCATCGAGGTATGCACTAAAGTACTAGACGAGCTATGTGAAACAAGTCTTGTTCCATTTTTTATTTTAAAGCTAAAGTCCGCTGCAGCGCTAATTCCATAATTATGTCGTCTAACCAAACAAAACATGTAGCGCTTGATTGTGTAGTTTTCTCGCGATCAAAAGGTCGGAAGCGCCGCTAATTTCACGACGCTTACGCGTTTTGTTCAAAGGACTGGGATAGTTGCGGTCCACTGTGGCGCAAAATAAGCCTTTGTGGCGTCGACTCTATTGTCTCTGTGGATACAGCGGTCATTATGTCGTTATCAAACGATAGTCGGTTTGACCCAAGTCTAAGTTATCAATAAAAACAAATAAATCCATACCTATTTGTTCTTATATATTAAATGCGAAAGTGTGTTTGTACGTTTGTTGGTTTATCCTTCTTTCACGTAGCAACCGATCGGCGTGATTTTTGGCATAGATAAAGTTTGTGAAGCGGAGAGTAACATGGAAAAGTGCGCGGTTCCTGTGCGAACGCGGGTGAAACCGCGGGCATAAGCTAGTCGGTTTATAAATGACGGAGATCTGAGGTAACAAACATAAAAAAATACACACCGAGGAATAACAAGGAATACTGGATGGAGTATAAATAAATCGGGCATTAGATTTAGGACTGACTCGTACAGTTACAGGAACACACCGACAGAGTTTCAGGGTAGCTAGCCCGGTGGGCAATAGAAAAGCCATTCTGCCAATTTCTTTCTTGCAGATCGGAATGGAGTTTGTCCTCACATATTACGACGAGCCAGCCGTGGGGGGGATGCCTAGTGGGGTGACCGCGTGGGCCACCGGCCGCGCAGCCCCCGATTACTTGCAGCGGATGAGACTCGCTGCCAAAGGGTACCAGGCCTACAGAAAGGTGCATGTGGAGGTTAGTTCCGCGTTTCGGATAAGAGATAGCGCTAGTAGATTTGTAACAGATGGCGTTGTAATCAATAGTTTCGTTTTTCTATGAAGTTAATGGATGAACTAGCTGCCAAAAGGTACCAGGCCTACAGAAAAGTGAATTTGGAGGTTAGTTCCGCGTTTCGGATAAGAGATGGCGCTAGTAGATCTGTAACAGATGACGTTGTAATCAATAGTATAGTTTTTATACGAGGTTAATGGAAGTACTCGCTGCCAAAGAGCACCAGGACTACAAGAAAGTGTATGTGTGGGTTAGTAAATAATAAAACAATGCATTTAAAAAATTGTTATTTTTTTACAGGATTTACCAGACTTCACCCCTTTTCGCCCGGAGACGAAGAAAGTCTCCTACGATGATGGAGACGATACGAAGACCAGCACCAGCGTCAAGGAAGAAGATATGGAGGTCATTATTTTATATCTTTGCAACAATTTAATTAAACTGTAATTAGCTTGCTGTGCGTTTTAGCAGCGTTATAAGCATAGCAAGCAATGTTTATAATATAATATTAAAAAAAAATTGAAGTGTCTGTTTGTAAAATCAAAATGACAGCTTTTTACTAAATGCATATGAACGTATATACGGTACCTATAACAAAACAACTATTTTTAACATTTTTGTCTGTCTGTTTGATCCGGGTAATCTCCAAAACGGCTGGACCGATTTTTACGGGGCTTTCACTGGCAGATAGCTGATGTTACAAGGACTAACGTAGGCTGCTTTAATTTTAGAAAAATAATTAGGGTTGCGTGCAAAAAAATTAAGCCCGTGAAATCCAATAATTCCACGCGGGTGAAATCGCGGGCAGCAGCTAGTAGTAAGTAAATTCAAAACATATTTTCAATTATTTGTTTGCAGTCATCAAAGACCGGTCCTGATATGGACAATGGGCACACTCAGGAGCAAGCCACTCAGACGGGCGAAAGGAACGAAGTACCCGAGGTCAAGGCCGATGACCTGCACGAGGTCAAGTTCGAGGTCAAGGACAAAGGCGAGCCCATCATCAGCGATGTTCACGCGAAGGACGTGAAAGAGGTGAAAACATTTTATTTTTAAAGGTGCTATTGGGTTTAAGAAATGCGTCGGCTTAAAAGTCTCATAACTTCCCGCTTGGCCACACCCGTCGCTCTAAATCTAATGCTTAATTTAATTTAAGTGTTTTTTTGTTTTTTATGTAATTTGGTAAGGAGACGAGCTGGTCGTTTGCCTGATGGTAAGCATAACGCCGGCCCATGACAATTGCAGTGCTTGGTGCCACCTAGAACTTTGAAACAAAAAGACCTGCGCTGCACTGCAGTGCGCTCGTTACCCTGAGACATTACGTATTAAGTCTCATAAGCCCAGTAATTTCACTGGCTACTCTGCTCATCAAACCGGAACACAGTACGGCTTGCACATTACTGCTTGGTGGCAGACTTCACGAGCAAAGCGGTGGTACTAACCCAGAAGAGACTCTTAGAAGAGTTAGTCCTACCATTAACACAATAATATAATAATATTAATTGACCACTAGAGCAACTATAAGGTCAAATTTGGGACCTAAAATGGGAATGTCACTTGAAGGGTTTTTTTTCAGGCACCCCCCACCCCCATCCGTGTTGGGACTGACGGTGACAAAATCGACGGCGAGAAAACTCAAGAGGACCAGCAGAAAAACAATAGTGGATGGTGGCGTTACCTATATCCTCTTTACTACTTCGTATAAACTCAATCAAATTTAAGCCAGTAAAAATTACAATATTGGAATAAAAACTTACGATATTGGAAAACTTCCAATATCGTAACTTTTTCCAATTACGATATTGGGAAAACTTCCAATATCGTAAGTTTTCCAATTACGATATTGGAAAAACTTCCAATTACGATATTGGGAAAACTTACAATATCGTAAGTTTTTCCAATATCGTAAGTTTTTTTCCAATATTACTTATGATATTGGAGAAACTCACGCATGATATTGGAAAAACTTACAATATTGGAAAAGTTACCGTGTCGATTCGAACTCGCGTCTCTGGGTCGGAATTCTATTTTCCATGCAAATGGAAAATCGATATCAGGCTGGCAAGTCTGGCTAAGGTGTTATTGTCGAATATAATTCAGCAATAGTTAGTTATGATGCAAGGCTGAAAAGTTGTAAGTACTTGCATTGAAACCCGAGGAAGCGAAGGATTCTAAGATTGAGCCACAGGCAAAAATAGAAAAGTTCTGAAAGAGAAAATAAAAAAATTCTAAAATTGAATCCTGAGCGTATAAGGGTTTCAAAGGTACGAGATCCAAAATAATTTTGGTGCCAATCGAAACACATAATTTTTCATCTAACTATAGCGAGGAAAGATAAATATTACTTTTCGGAGCTTTTGAGGTGAAAAAGTTTATATATTACATAATTATTATATCGTTGAAATCTAACCTAACCTAACCATTCTTTTAATAAAAATCACTGAGAAATTACTACGCAGTGAACTTACTGGTTATATGAGATTTAATACCTAACGTCTCAGGGTAATGAGTGCACTGCAGTGCCGCGCAGATCTTCATGTTTCAAAAGTTGTGAGTGGCACTGCAATTTTTATGGTAGGCGTTACGCCTACCGTCAGGCAAACTAACTGTAATCGTAACATTATGAGAAATTATCTCTTAATAAGGATAGTAATTTTGCTTTTTTCAGTGAATAAGCTTGAAGAATGAAGTTTTTTCCCGTTTTGAAGAGATTGGCATATTAGTGAATTCTGTGAAACAAAAACGCTGGGTCAGGACAATAAGAAAGTCCATTTCTCAAGCCCTTTTAAGTTGATTATTTTTACACTAAACCGCGATATTTAAGGTTACGTTTTTAAAATTCGCATAAAATTTCTTTAAAAAATATTATCATTACAAAATGTTTTGTTGCGAACGGGATTCGAAGTCGGTGTCTTCTATTCGACGGGCCGGACGCTCTAAGCGACTAGGGTTAGCAACGAATCATGTTAGCGATGAATACTCGAAATGTATTTTACAAATCTAAAATAATCGATCATTTCGTATGACAACCGAAAATACCTCGAAAATTGTTTCAGAACCAGTGAATTTTTTTTTAGCGAAACCACGTTTCCTTTTCTTATTTCTAAAGGTTTAAAACCGTCATCAGACATCTGAGATTTTTAGGTTACTCCACTAAAGCACACGCGACGCTGAGTACACGTAGCAACTTTGAACTCCCATATACGGCAACCGGCAACACGCAACCAGCTGCAACTAGCTGCTTTTACTATTTTCATATAATTTTCAGAAATCGCGCAGACGTAACTACTCTAGTTGCGAGTTTCGGTGATGGCAGCAGTTTTCGGTTGCTGTAATCGGTGACAAAATCAATTCCAAATTTCCGCAACCGACAACCGCAATGCGTAAAGTGATTTCGCACCCTCACCGTCCTTCAAATCAAAGAGTCATTCTTATTATACGTATTGAACTGACTGATGGATTTCGAAACTTTATTTAAATCGCTGCAACCGTAAACCTGCCTTTGGTTGCTGCATTTGGCAACCGTTAATGACTTGGTTGATAGTTGCCTCTCAAATTGCAATGTGTTTTGAACTTTTACGTGCCTTATAACGCTCTTATCAAGTTCTTTTAGTGTTTTATATTTTGATTAGGTATTTTAGCTTGATATAATATCAGGAATACATGCAAAGAATGTTAGTGAGTCGCCTGGCAAGATTTGGTCTAAAATAGTACAAATTTTTCAAGAGCTTATCATTTATTTATATAGATAGTAAAAAACGAACTCTTCTAAAATATATGTAATCTATAATGATAATAATAATTAGTCTTAAAAGTATTTGGCGTAGAAAGCCGATTAGTACTGATTTTGTCTGTCAGAGGCGCTAGTGAGTTTTAATTTGCGATTCGGCAAAGTATTACCTTCGGCTGATGAGAAGCACCTTTTCATAAAAATTTACAATTCGAATCAGCGGGCTTACTCTTGATTACGATTCCAATCGCAAATTGAGATTAAGGGCGAACTAGTGCCGTTTGGGACGCAACACTTGCGCGCGATTAGAATCGATATCAGTGGATTTTTTTGGAACTAAATGAGATTTTCACTATTTCGAACGCGATTTCGATACGGACTTATATTGAAATTGGCATTGAAACTGAATTCAAGAGTAAGCCAGCAGCAGTTTAGAATTACAATTTGACTTATTTTATATATTTGTTTTATCCATAGATTTTGAGCTTTTTACCTTTAAAATCTTAGCAATTTTTTAAAATTAAGTTTGATCAAAATCCGTACCTCTTTTGAAGCACAATAACTAAGTACCCAAGAAGTAGCAATTTTTAATAAATTTTTAAGCAATTTATAAACTGCAACGTAAAATACATCTTCTCAAGTATTTCGGGGTAAGATAACAATAGCGATCTCTCCCATAGCGTTCTGTACCCTCGAAAGCTCTTGTACCAAATTTGTATGGAGCTTGGTACTTTATTCCCAGAAAAAATGAACTATGTACCCAAAAATGTTTTTCTAGACATGTGCCTGAAATAAAGAACCTAGAACAATAAAAAATATTTTGAGGCCTGCGTATTTTTTTAAAACTAGTTTTAAAAAAAGCGTAGTAGAAATGCGAAATTAATTAGCAGCAACGCTGCGTTCCTAAAAATATCCAAAAAGCAGCAACATTATAAAAGTATGGCGTCATTTTTGACAGTTTTGACAAATAATAAGCTGTTTTGTCATCTGTTCTGTCAATTTTTTTTATTGTCTATGCTCTTTTTCACATGCAGCTAAAAAAAGCTGAGAAAACCGTTCCGTTTCACGTTACGTACTAAAAAAAACTATGTATTTTCAAGAAATCGCAGGCCTATAAAATTGTGATTTCATTTCAGGATATCTAGATTTTGAGAGCTCATTACAAAAAACCAACCGATAGCCTGGGTCAATTTTAGTACCAAAACAGAACAACTCTTTTGTTGCATTTTTCAATAATATTTACTTACACCGTGCGTAATAAATTCGTCGTTTTTCCGAAACGTTTCTGAGATAAAAAGTAGCCTATGTTACTCTCCGCTCCATAAGCTATATCTATGCCGAAAATCACGTCGATCCGTTGCTCCGTTGCTGCGTGAAAGGACAAACCAACAAACATACAAACATGCATTCGCATTTATTACATGAAAAATATCGCTTTCAAAAGTGCCTCAATTTAATACAGTATCATACTCAAGATATGATGCACGTTTCTGTAAAAAAAAGAAGCCTGCGGTGCTAGTACGGAAGTAGGTTCGATAAATTTGTCGAACCGAAAAACTCGACAAATTTATCGAATGTTGCGAGTACCGAAGTCTGATCGTAAAGTATTGTAGTAGCTCTATATTCTCTTTGGATTCGACCTAGCTTTTCGATAACTTTTGTCGATTGTTTCGAGGCTCGATAAATCCCACCTTATCGATTTGAACGGTCAATTTTATCGAATTTTATCGACCCGAATAGATCCGTACTTGCGCCGCTCTATCGCTCCCCGGATCATCGACTAACGCTTCTATGTATAAAAATCACGGCGATCCGTTGTTCCGTTCCTGCGTGAAAAGATAGACAAACACACATTAGTATTATAATTGTAGACATATTGTACAAATCGAGAAAACTACGAATGAAGTAACATAGTGTAGAAATACTTCAATCCGCACAAATCTATACAAGCATATGTCAATTTTAGATAAAGTTTATTATTAAGTAATATCATTATATACTAGCTGCTGTCCGCGGTTTCACCCGCGCGGAGATATTGGATTTCATGGGCTTTATTTTTTATGTAGAACCCTAATTATTTTTCTAAAATTAACCTAAGTTACTCCTTGTAACATCAGCTATCTGCCAGTGAAAGTCCAGTCAAATTCGGTCCAGCCGTCTCGGAGATTACCCGGAACAAACAGACTGAGAGTCAAAAATTTTTAAAACGGTTGTTGTTTTATAGGTACCGTACATATTTTCACATGCATTTAGCAAAAAGCTGTTATTTTGTTATTACAAACAGACACATCAATTTTATTTATTTGTATAGATAGAATTAGCATTTTAATATTGTATAAAAAATATTTAGTTTTAGTATAGAAAATACCTGATAGTTCTACGCGTTTTTTTTCGAACGCAATTTTTACGATGATCTTTTTAAATATGAAATTAAAAAACCGAATAAATTATTTCAAAATGAGTGACAAATATAAAAGTATATTACGAGTATATGTATGTAGTAGCATAGACACAGTATACAGGCTGAGTTTGAATTGATTTGATTTGGATTTTTAAATATCCAGTAGGGCTAACATGCGCACCGTGACAAAATTTTCTCGATGCTTATGTCGTGCATTTGTCTCATGTTCACGAGAGAAAGAGCGAGACAAAACAGTAGACAGAATTTTGTCGCGGCGCGCATGTTAGCCCTGCTGGTCATTTATATAGGTGTATGCTGATGGAAACTACATATTTATTTATCAAAAGTGAATGCAATTTTAACCTGTGTTATCACTACATTAAATACTGGTATTCTATAAAGTAGGCTGCTAACTGCCGTAAGGTCAAAAGGGACTTAGGCTAAGATTTAGAGATGAATCTAAGCATGGACTCATGCTTCCATATGTCAAAATTCTATACAATTTTGACATATGGAAGCAAAAGTCCATGCTTAGACTTTTCTCTGAATCTTAGGGTTAATGTCCTTATGTTATAAACAAAAGAATTTTTTTTGAAGACGAAGGTTTTTTTTCCATGACTGTACATAAAAAGATACATACAGTCGAACATGGAACCTCCTCCTTTTTCGAAGTCGGTTAAAAATAAACAACATTTGTAATTTATATACCGGGCTTTGTTAAATTATGTACCTACATACAAAAAAATTAAAAGAAAAATTGCTCTCCTTTATAATTTGATAAACCGATTTCAAAAAGAAAGGTTTAATCGACACGCTCTTGTCTGAAACGTGATAATATGTTCTTTTGCTAGTATTGTTATTAATTAAAAAATAATTAATACTTATTAATTGTTAATAACTAGTTATTAGAAGTTTAACTTGCAAATGTAAGTTTGTATGTATTGAAACAATGTAATGCATTATATTGTAAATAGTATTTAATGAGTAGTTTGTTATGTACTTTTAATGTAAATTGTTAAAATATATAGATTTTTGAAATAAAATCGGTGTTTCGTTAAGCTCTCCTACATACTTATCTTATATCTTTAAACAAGCAATTCTTGTATATGTAGGTATATTTTTATATAGTTTCGATAACGAGACGAGCTGGTCGTTGGTAGCCTGATGGTAAGCGTAACGCCGGCCTATAACAATTGCAGTGCCAGTCAGAACTTTGAAACAGGACTGCGCGGCACTACTACTGCAGGGTGGTAACGAGCGTACGCTCTCGTTACCCTGTTAGGTATAAAGTCTCACAAGTTTGGCGCGTACTATACGTTGTAATAAGGTAGGTATTTAATTCGATAAAAATAACAAGCAATCAAAAAGATTTCATCTAGTTATTTTAAATTGCTCTCCAAATTGATCGCCTTGCACAGTTGCGAAGGCACAAAGAACGTCGTACAAAGAATTTTTAGATGGATTTTAAAATAAAATACAGTAAAATATGTTTGGTAAGTGTTTTACACGACTGCCCAAAAAAGGAGTGTAATTTTATTTTATTTATTTCCATAATCCAACAGCGTCAACATAAAACCTAGGTACATAAAATAATCTTATAATATGGACTAAATAGGATTACAATAATAGAGCATAAAATGCTTACATATGAGGAGTAGGCGAACAAAACGTCGCTTTTCCATTTTTTAACGTTTTTATTTTTTTGATTGATTCGTGTTGGCAACCCTTTTCATGCGTTAAAATCTCGACAAAAAGCTTTTTTTATGGTAGAAAATCGACTTTAAAACACAACTACTCCTTCAAAACACAACTACTCCTTCAAAATACTTTTTAAGTTTCTGTAAAAAAATTAAAAGTGGAAAAGTAACGTTTTGTTCGCCTACTCCTCATATAATATGTAGGTAAAGTGAAACCTGTGTTATAATCATTTGAAAAGTGTGTGTGTGTGTGTGCATGTGAATGTGTTAAATATGTATGTTTTCAGGGTTCATGTTTGTGTTTGAGTTTGTATAGATTAGTATGTATGGGGTATTATTTGAATTCATACATCATGCCGAGTGACACTGGCTAAGGCAGCCGTGTTTTTTTATGTAAAAGGAAATGTCTCGCTTTTGACATCATCTCAACAGGTGTAAAGCTAAGATGCAGTAAAGGTTGAGCAAGCGCTTATCCATAAGGGGCCTTATTAATAAACAGTGTTAAAAGGTTCAATAGTTAAACTATATTATGTCTGTCTCTTTTGATTCAGTTTAAATTTGTCAAAGAACAACAAAGAAAACATATGTAGTTTAACTGTTCACTGTTTTTTACTAAGAGCCAAACCGTATTACCACAAAAACCACTTTTAGATGCCTGTTTAGCTAGACATCCATACATACAGATAAATAAAATTGAAGTGTCTGTTTGTAATATCAAAATAACAGCTTTTTACTAAATGCATATGAAAGTATATACGCTAACTATAACAAAAACAACCATTTTTAAAAAATTTGTCTGTCTGTCTGTCTGTCTGTTTGTTCCGGGTAATCTCCGAAACGGCTGGTCCGATTTTGACGGGACTTTCACTGGCAGATAGCGGATGTTACAAGGAGTAACATAGGCTACTTTAATTTTAGAAAAATAATTAGGGTTCCGCGCAAAAAAATAAAAACCATGTAATCCAAAATCTCCACGCGGGTGAAACCGCGGGGCAGCAGCTAGTTGTGAATAAATTTATGGTTTTAGCTCATCTTCTATCTACAAATGACGATGGGAAACAGCGGGGACCCATCTTTCCAGCTGGTGAGTGTTTTTAAACATATTTCATCGTTAGCCGAAAAGCGTCTACTGCTGAACATACTACAGGCATCGAGGACCTAACCCCTAGAAGTGCAGTGACGTTTGGTTGCATGAAATAAATTCCACCATTTTTGCCTAGACATGCGCTCTGATTGGCTAAACAACCGCCTCGCGTCGATTTCCCGTGCGCTGATACGCTGAGCGCTGATATTAGTTATAGCAAACATTGATGTGAGATCGGATAGTACAGTATTTCATCTCTCGGGGTTAGTATCTCGATGACTATAGGCCTCCAACATAATATGAGGGGTTGCCGGTTTGCCAGAATACTTGTGGCAGAGGTGTCTTGGTGAAATTATGTTCATCGAGGAGAAAGCGCAGCCCATTCCGTGAACATGCCTCAGCCTGCTCTTATACGGCACCTACGGGAAGATTAATTAAGAGGAATTGCGTGGCGGTAGACAATTTTATGAACCCTCCTGACTTAGGAGGGTACCTCTACTACCCTTTTACTATGCTTCAAATAATACAATAACAATGCTAAAAAAATAAAATTAAAAATAACTAAATCTGCCTAAAAATTACGAACAGGAGCGGAATCTGTCCAAAAATATTTGCTATTTTGGTATTTGACATGCTAATTACAGGCTAGGGGCTATTTTATTATTTATTACTGGGCTAAACGACCACAAAATGGGCTAGAACTAGACCCGAAAGGGCTAAAGATCACTGAATATCGACGCCGATGGATATCACATGACGTGGCGTTTTTCGACACGACATTTCGTTTCGACCCATGTTGAAGCGTTTCGCAACTTTGAATTTAGCTCGCTTATTTTGCACTTTTTAATTAATATTTTCTGCAATTATAAAGGAATTCAGTGAGAAAATTATTGTCAGGGCGATATAAATTCGGAAAAAATAATTCAAACAAATTTAAACCACATGCATATTCCTTATTATAATATCCTGGCGAGGACTAAAAAATGCTCTATCTTCTAGTCCTCGCCAAACTCCTCAGGATCTATGTAGCAAACCAATAAAGGAAAGTAGGTAATCTACCCCTACTTACCTACATCCGTTCTTTTCCGTGCCATTGCACTTAAAAAAATGTGTATGTAAATTTTATTTTCAGCTTGCTCGACTTTCATTTCCTACGGTTGAAACGGTAAGATTTTAATTGAAGTATACATGGCATTTAGTATTAAACACTCCACACAGATACATTTTCCAAATTATTTACATTACCATTCAGAAACCATACAACATGCCCAGCTCCAAGGATATAGACCCGAAGCACAGCTACGCAGACGAAAAGTTCGAGAAACTTCAGGAATACTACAGCTATATGAACGGGAGGATGAAGGAACCTCACAATCCGGTAAGTGGAGGATCATCAGCGTGGTTTTGAACCCAATAGTCCCGGTTTTAGAAGAATAGGACTTCGATATTCCCTGTCCTGCGGGAACTTGTGCTACTTTCAATCCGACGCACCATACTTAGTTCGAATCTCGACTCGGCCCGCACAAATGACTTATATGAAATTATGTGTGGATTATTCACACTCGCTCTAAAACGGTGAAGGAAAACATCGTGAGGAAACCGGCATGTTCAAGAACCACAAAATTCGAGGACATGTGACATCCACCACGCCGCACTGGCCCACTGGGCCTGCGTGGTGGATTATGGCCCATACCTCTCTCCCTGAGAAAAGGCCGGTATCCCAGCAGTGGGAGCGTAAGAGGCTGATAATGATTCCCTGCCTGTAGGGCTGTCGCAAGAGGCGACTGAAAGTGGACCTTTGCTTCGACCTTGGCGGTCGTTGGAACCACCGGTCACCTATCCAAACGTAAGGTCTGACGTCGAACGTTGCTTCTGCTACTGATAGCTATCAGCGGCGCAAGAACGGATCTTTTTGATCGATAAAATTGACAGTTCAAATCGATAAAGTGGGTTTTATCGACTTTTATACAATTTATTGAACCTCGATACTTTCGACAAAAGTTATCGAATAGTTACCTATGTCGAATCCAAAGAGAATGTAGAGCTACTACCTACAATACTTTACGATCAGACTTCGGTATTCCCAACATTCGATAAATTTATCGAGTTTTTCGGTTCGACAAATTTATTGAACCGACTTTCGTACTTGCGCCGCAGTATCGAGTACCTATCGACTATAATAGTCGAGCCACACTGCGCTCCAGCTAAGCTTACTAATCTTTTCACAGACAGAACGCCGGGAAATTCTTGAAACTAGCGCGAAGAAACTGAATGCTTTCATAGATACTCATATCAAAGACTTGAAGCGGTTGCTCTTTGCAACCGACATGGCGCTCATGTCCATGGTGCTGTTGAAGCTTAACAAGAAGATGGACACATCGGAGGCCAAGATCAGGTCGACGCAGGCCAAGATACCCTTCGGACTGTATGTTAGTCCGGGTGAGTAGACATCAGGAACCCACCGAGACGGGCACTCGCAGAAGAGTCAGTCCTACCACCTAGTGAAAAGTTGGAAGTAAATTTTAACCTACTTCTAAGTATCGAAATTAATCTTTGTATTCTAGGTATTAGTTTGGAACAAAATACAATAATTTGGTATAATGGAGTTGATGATGAAGCCAGGAGGTGGCTAGTGGAATTCTCCAGTGGCTACAAGTAAATCTGTCAAGTTTGGGCTCATTAGTTTTGTTTACGAGTCCAATAGACTGCACTTGGCGCCGAGGGTCTGATGGTGAAGCCAGAAGGAGGATAACCTATTTTTTTAAACAACAATACATAAAGGCTCTTATAAATAAACTGTGTTAAACGCTGGTTTAATTAAACTATGTTTGGTCTTTGTTGTTCTTTGACAACTTTAAACAGAATCGAAAGAGACAAAACGTAGTTGAATAGTTATTGGTGTTGATTCTATCATCTTGTACCTAAACCTAATTATAGTCTCAGTCTCTCTTTCTAAATGGGAACATGAGAAAGAAACGGAAAACATTTAGATCTGTCAAATTAATCTACTTGCTTGTATCTTTTCACGTGGCGTCTAATTGATCATGAATGGAAGACGTCGACAGCTCTTCAACTTAATTTAGATCTGTCAAACATCTTCCATCTGCTTCTCATGTTATGTACTGGAAAGAGAGAGCGAAACTAAAATTATGTGTATATAGGTATGAAACTACAGAATCGACATCATTATATTCAACCGTTTTAATTTATTAATTTCAGAGTTCAAATGTCTCGATACGTCTTACTATATCGCCTCAGCACATAACCAGGAAGACGCTCAGATGATTCTGTCCAGCGAGAGGAAGCCACATTGCTACACTTTCAGAGGTACCTATATATTGTATTGCATTTTTTTAAGAAGGGTACGTATGACTCGCCCAACTCCGTGATGGGCCTAGCGCCGAGCGGTAAATATTGTTCCTGTTTTACTTGTAACTGGCAATTGTCGGGACTCGGGAGTGTCCGTAGCCTCACTGCGTCTCCCCGTTACCTCACCCCGCGTGTGACGAAGCGGTTGCGAAATGTCGACAATATTTTACATTTTTTTGATAACTTTTCGAAGTTCCTTTTTCATTTTGAATGGACATAATCTATTTCAATTATTATGTATTATTTTCAAAGTTGACTATATTACCGAGGGGTAAGGTGCAAAAGTTTTTTGATTGAACGAGTTTATTATATGAAAATAATCAGTTCAAAACGAGTCGTTTTAGTGGTGGAAATATTGAAAATTCACTTCGCTCTAATTTGATTTTAGTGGTGTTTGAACCAAAACGAACACATTTTGCCCCTAGATACTGCTTATCCGCAAAAAGCAAAATTTCATTTAAATCTGACCTGTAATTTTCAAATGAACAGGGAAGTTCGTTTGTATGGGACATTCGGCTTACGTACCTCTGTTAAATCTATTTGGTAACGAGACGCGCAGGTCGTTTGCCTGATGGTAAGCATAAAGCCGGCCCATAACAACTGCAGTGCCACTCAGAACTTTGAAACATAAACGCCTGTGCGGCACTGCAATGCGCTCGTTACCCTGAGACATTAGGTATGAAGTCTCATAAGCCCAGTAATTTCACTGGTTTCTTGTTTATCATTCGAAATCTGCGTGCAAGTGTTTTTTTCAACTCTAGCGTGCAAAATCTGCGTGCAGAAGTGCATTTCCACGCAAGCGTCGAAAAATCACTTGCAAGCAGATTTCGAATGATAAACAAGACCTTTAAACCGAGCTTAATTTTTTTTTAACTTACTATCAATCACCACACAACGTATATCTCTCGTGTTGTTTAATAACGCGTCAGGTGCCTTCGCCTTCTCCGGCTTCTACCACCGCCACTCGGAGACCACGTACGTGGGCCCGCACGCGGAGCAGTTCCAGGCGAAGGACCCGAGCCAGGGGCTGTACTGCCACTCGGACGACAACTGGAGCGACGCGCAGTGCATTTACAAGTAACACTTAAACGGGATATTTACCGTGGTTCACTAGAGCAATAACGAGACCGGCTCGTTTGCTTGATGGTAAGTATAACGCTGGCCTATAACAATTGCAGTGCCACTCAGAATTTTGAAACACAATGGCCTGCGTGGCACCGCATTGCGCTCGTTGCCCTGAGACGTTAGGTTTCATAAGCCCAGTAATTTCACTGGCAACTTAAAGCTAATCAAAACAGGACATAGTAAAGCTTGCACATTACTGCTTGGCAGACTTGACCCACCCAGACGGACCCCTCGAAGAGTTAGTCCTACCATATGTACGAGTCTCAATAATTCGCACATAACTTGTTATAAGTTATTGTTGCGGCCGAGTCGAGATTCGAACTATGATGCGTCGGATTGAAAGTCGCACAAGTTCTCGCTCGGCCAAAACACAAAATCAATAAAACTGCTTCGTCGCGTTTCTTTCTCCCCAGGATCAATCCTCGGGAAGAGTTTCCTGAGTCCGTGGAGTACGAGCCCAAGATATCGTACTGGTGCGGCCCGTACCGGTACTTCATCCCGGCGACGACGGACGTGCGCTGCATCTTCTCCATCTTCTCGATGAACTTTATCTTCCGATTTGGTTACGATGGAGTCACTTATAAGAGCTCCGATTTGACGTTTGTAAGTATTGTTTTTGCAGTATGCCTTGAAATAAATACCTTTTTCGGTTGACAAAAACCCTTATGGATGCCTCCAGCTGGTGGCAACATGGTGGGATTTTTTTAACCCATATTGGTAACGAGACGAGCTGCGCGTTTGCCTGCCGATTTTATTTATTTTATATTTATTCATTTTATTTATTTATTTAAATCAGTTGCTTGCTGCACTCACAGCGACGCCAAAACGCACAGCAAGCTAATTATAATCTAAGTATAACTACTTAACATTAACTTAAAAAACTAATACAAAAATTTAAAAATATGCACAATTTCATATAAAAGACGTCACCTCTTGTTCCTGAGCGGACAGGGCGTTGAGCAGATTAATAGCTCGGGACGTGGGAGCGTACTGAGCAGTAGTCGTTTTGATGAAATCTTGGCGCTGAAGTCGGTTCGTCGCTTTTTTAAAGCAATATTTCACTTGTTTTGTTCCAGATGTACCAGAATGGTCAAGTATTTTACACTGACGAGCCGTGGGCTGGCATGTCTTGTTGGAGCTGGGCGTGCAAGTGGCGTCACAACCAGAATATGCGTTCCAATGAATTCTTTGTTAACTGATAATTAAAATTTAATTAATAATAATACACATTATGTATAACTAGTGACTTTTTATATTTACGGGGTTTGTGGTGAAAGCTGTCACCCGTGTGGAGTTTTCCATAAGAAAATAAAGCCTCAATTCTACTAAACAAACGGTTAAAAAATGACAATGGTTTCGTTGAGAAATGATCACTTTAGGCTCTCTCGGTATATTATAGCACAATTGTTTGTCTATGGTCTCTATGACAATGGTGGTCATTAATAAACCATTGTTAATTTTCGTATGCTCTTCATCAAAGTGATCATTTTGCGACCAAACCATTGTAATTTTTAAGGTGGATTCCCAACTAGTCACACAAAACGAGTCTCGTTGCCAACGACACTACGTTGAGCATGTTTTTCCTTTTTTTTCATTGAGGAAAAAAAATGCTCAACGTAGTCACACTGTTTTTGGTTGCAATAATTTTTTGAGAAGAATTAATTCCCTTCGAGGCACACTTGCGTAACGGCGTGACTCGTTGGGATGAAAATTCTCAACCAGTAACATTATGACTGGTTCGGAAATCATTTTTCTACCATTATTTAATTTTATACTAATACGTTATATTTTAGACTAGCTGCAGTGCTCAGAGAGAGAGGTTTGGGCCATAATCCACCACGCGGGCCCAGTGCAGCTTGGTGCATGTCACATGTCCTCGAATTTGAGGTTCTTGAATTTCCTAGATGTTATCCTTCGCAGTTTTAGAGCGAGTGTGGTAATGGTCGACCCGAGATTCAAACCATAGTGCGGCGGATTGAAAGACGCACAAGTTCCCGCCAGACCACACTCGCTACACAGTAAATAAAAAAATAAATAATTTTTTTTATAATTTTAATGATGTATACTTTCTATTCTATTTGATTATTATCGATAGTGGACCGGAAGACTTCGCACACGTTCTTACTTGACAGGTTAAATTACTTTATTTTTAGAGACGCTACAAAATTAATTAGGTGCATAATCAATAAATAACTTTATTATGGATTTCCGCCACTCAACTCAGATTGATCACGAGATATAAATATTATAACGGGCAATGTATCAGGCGATCATGAATTTGAATGAAGTTGACAGTTAGTACAAGTCTTTTTTCAGTATTGAGTAATTAAGTCACAGACTTAATCTGTGAATTAAGTATATTTTTCATCGCTTGACGTCATCCAAAAAGAGATCCTAGGAAATCAACCATTTTTTTCCGCCCGAGCAAATCCGGCCGTGACGCCAGTAAACTGCAAGTAATCACTTAAAACCAGTAAAAACCGGACCCGGCACCGATATACCCGAACGAAAATCGTAATTCAAAAAACGAAAAAAGGCAAAAACGCTTTACGCTTCGCAGTCACAGACGTACCTTCGCAGCCTACAGCGTTTACAAACGCTTCGTTAATAAAGAATGAACCGAGCTAAAAATAGCTCTCAAAAATGTAGTTGCTTTCTATATTTGGCTCTCTTACGTCAGACAACGGTAATACCAACATTAAGCTTTAAAACATGCTGTAAAAACTTATTGAAAACCGGTCCGCTGTCTTACCTCCTTTGGACGCGCCTTGTTTGAAATTCAATTGTTATTCCGTCGAAATAAGGTTGTATTTGTGTCAAAGGAGGTTTAAGAGGTGCAATGACGTCTTTTTAGGAAAAAATCTCATTTGCTTTTAAAAATCATTTAATTGAAGTTGGGCTAGGTTTGTGGGGAAGTATTGTAGTGTTTTTATGGCGGAACTGTCCTTTGTTTAAGCAAATTGAGGAGTTAAGGAATGGGTGTTATCATTACTAAGTAATTGCTTTATGTTTCCTTTCCCTATTCTCACTGTAAGAAATCAATCATTGCAAGGTGGTAGGGCATTTTTGTATGGTGGTTAGGCATTTGCTAGCCTGCGGCACAAGTACGGCTCTTTTTGATCGATAAAATTGACAGTTCAAATCAATAAAGTAGTTTTTATCGACTTTTTATATAATTTATCGTACCTTGATACAATCGACAAAAGTTATTGAATAGCATATGAGAGTAGGTATATATGGTACTAATAACAAAAACACAATTTTTTAAATTTTATCTGTCTGTATGTTTGTTCCGGCTAATCTCCTGGCTGGACCGATTTTGATGGGACTTTCACTGCCAGATTGTATAGCTAATGTTATGAAGAGTAACTTAGGTTACTTTTATTTTAGAAAAAGAATTAGGCTTCCACAAAAAAAAATTTAAAACCCAGGAAATCCAATAATTCCGCGTGGGTGAAACCGCGGGCAGCAGCTACTTCTTTATAAGAAAAGAACCAATAAACTAGCTTTGCAGCTTAGCCTCAAGAATCAAGGCTCAAGACACATTACTAAAAAGTATAAATCAGCATCTAGACACTTTTAATTTATTACTGGCACAATTCACTAACCGCTTCATGGGCCTGAAAAAACAAATGAGATATCAAACTGTCACCTGTCATATCAAGTGTCAAATGTAAGCTTAAGTGCTTGCTAGATCTTACTTTACAGTTTACAGCACTAATGTAATTTGTATTGTTATAACTACTCCAAGTTCCAATGGAAGCTAAAGCGTACATATTAAGATAATAATGACCTCTATGCACAGGATATAAGGTTCATAATAGTCTGTTTCGTTCACATACACCTAATTACAGGTACACATCAGTAATTACTAATCACGCCTTACGTAAGGGTGGTATTCCATTCATCAAATATCTTTGTGTACAATTGTACATTTCATCGGGGTTAGTGTCTCAATGGTACATTTGATCAAATGATACTTAGCATAATAATAAATAGACAATGATAATTAATAACACCACGTATACGGTCGAAAGTTCTTTCATTTTCTCAAACTATGCAAAATACTGTGAAAAATTTATTAACAAATTTTGGTCAAAGATAATGGGCATGTGTCAAAGAAACTTGATCAAATATAGGTCATAGAAATTGCACAAAGATATTAGATGAGTGGAATAGCAACCTTACTTACTTGGGACTAGAAGTGTGCTAGAAGCATAGGTCTGTGCGTCTGTTTGCGGAACATAGCGAGAGAGAGAGAAAAAGAATGAGTGTGGTCCAAAAAGGTTTTAATTTTATCATTGGTGTGGCCAAGCGGGTAGTTGTGTGACTTCAACCTGACGCACCAGAGATTCAATCTCGGCTCGGTGCAGATTTACCACTCTCGCTCTAAAGCGGTGAAGGACAAAATCGTGATGAAACCCGCATCCCCCATGTTCAAGAACCACGTAGAAGGACCACCTAGCCGCACTGGGCCCGCGCTCCGCGTGGTACCTATGTGAGTTAATTATGTTAATTTATGTTATTATCTATTCTTCCTGAAAGAAGGCCTGTAACATGTATACCAGCAGTGGGAGTGTAGTGTGTGATGATGATGATAAACTGTCTGACTGATGAGTCAAAACGTCATCAAAGTTAAACGTAAATCTATATAATTTAAAAAAAACTTACAGAAACCTCAGAGAGCGAGTTTTCACACTTGACATATTTATTTTTATCCCGGAATAAGCTTGGAATCCCTCAATACCTATTTACGAAAAATTAACTGCCTTTGATTAGAAGTATAGCCTCAAGTAAGTACCTACCTACCTATCAAATATATTTAGCAACGCTCGAAAATTGTCTAAAGAGCCAGTTTTTACCATTACGTTATAATAAGTAAACAAACAAAAAAACATCATGGCCCTGAATTGCGACGCGATTCAAAAAAGCCTATGTACACTTTCAAATCGAAACTGTGTTGCGTCACTAAGTAGTTTTTTTTTCCGCCGACTGTCGACCTTTTTGAGCTAGTGTTGTTGACAACGTGTACTTAGTATCTACTATAATATAGTAATGTATTATGTACTTATGGAGTACAACATTGAAAATCGATTAAAATAGATCGATTGCGTCGAATGACGAATAAGTTTATTATTTAGTTCTTTATTTTTTCATCCATGCTGTTATTATTCAGTAATTAAAGTTTGCAATGCCATCCTAAAATCTCCTAATAGGGAGCATACTATATTGTTTACTCTTAAGTGCTTCATTGTATTATTAGTTTATATTACAAAAGATTACGGGCCATCTATGATATGGGTCCACGCGAATCCCTTAGAGAGGAAATAGGCATTCTAAGTTCTAACCTACCCTACCATCGCTATACATTTTAGAAAATATTATGTATGTAATGAAAAATACTAGTAAATTTCACTTAAAAATGATGTACATGAATACTAGAAATAAAAAAATTGTAGTACCCGGGTTCAAATTAAGTAAAACTAATAAATCGTTCCCGGCTAATGGTGTCAGATTCTACAATAAATTTCATAAATCATTAAATGAATTACCACAAGGAAAGTTTAAACGTATAGATAGAGAATGTTGGTGACTACTGTATGCTTAGGCTTAAATTGTAAACATGATTGTTAGCATTAGAAAAATTGTAAATACTATTTTTAAAATGAATGCCGAGACGAGTTTCTTGCTGTTCTTCTTGCTCGGCCTATACCAGTTTGGAACGGGCACTTAGAGTCATTCATATACCTAGTCCTATATGAAGCATTTTGAATTGAAGTACATACCTACCTCATCTCCATTTTTTTATTGTTGTAGTCAAAACTCACTAATTTTAGTTAATTTATTTACATAATGAATAATTCTGAATTAAATCACTGAGTTGTTTTTAAAGTACTTTAGTGTAACAAAGTAATTAATCCGTACTAATACCTAATTTTTCGTGATTTGTGATTTATTTTTATACATTCACGTGTGATGTGCCTATAAGGTTTAATCTTCTACAAATAATATTTATTTTAGATACCAGGTTTTAAAAACTTATTTTATGTATGTAAGTCAGCAAGGTATAACTATAAAATTTATAAAATAACAAATCATTGTTATATTTAAATAACCTCGTGTAACTATCAGTCGTAGACTCGCATTACTCTTTACACGACCGAATCTTACCTGCATCGAGATCCCTTACACTTATTTATTAGACTTAAACTGTTAGACTATCATCCAATATTATCCATTATTATTGCACCTATCGTCATCGTAAGGAAGTCTGCCATTGCAGAACTCACGCATAAAGGCTTACGGCCAAATCAATAAAATGCCTGTTTTTAGTACAGCTTTACTATCCGCGTAGAACAAGTGACGTCGGATGTTCTGTCCAATTTGTATGGGGGCGTTTTAGCGCTCAGTAGTACGCCCGACTTTGACTTTCATTTTTGACGTTTCTAGCGTTCGATTTTCAGTTTTGGCGATAAGTATCAACTTTTGATTCTCATGAGAAAACGAATTGATTGACATCATATTTGATAGAATCAGGCGCTACTTTGCGGAAGTCCATTTTAAATAAGATTATATAATGTGGATAATTTATAGTTTTAATACCGCGACAAAGAATGCCTAAAGGCCTAAGATTGACATCATAAAAAAAATGAGTCAACATCCCTATTAGGGGTGGATTGCCATAATACGTCCAACTTTTACTCTCAATTTTGACGTTTCTAGCGTTCGATTTCCAGTTTTTTGATTCTCATGAGAAAATGAGGTGATTGACATCATAAAAAAAAAAGAGTCAACATCCAGACAGTTACAAGATAGGTATTCGATTACAACGCGTACTCTAAAGTAATCGAAAACAACGCGTACTAAAATAATCGTTCCTCGTACTTTTTAGTTAACTATTCCTAATGGTCCATCCCTATTTGGAGTTAGTTTCTATTACCTATTAAATTTGTGGGCCTCTGCAGCGGAATTTTTTGACTGATCGCAATGTTACAGAGTATTTTCTCACGCATTAGTTAAATTAAGAAAGCTAAATAAAACAATATTTTATAATTAAAATGATGTACACTGAGAAAAATGTAGTTATAACGATCGATTTAGTTTGTAGGTATATGAGGGAAAATAACCGGCCAAACGTAAAATTGCTAACAAAATCGCCTTCTAAAGTAGAAGGCGTTATACGTTTCAGTAAGCTAGAAGACACATCTCATTATTCCCGCCAATCTTTACTTCAAAATCCAATAAAATACTTTTAAAAGTTATAATTTTTAATTACAAACTTGACACTGGCTAAATACGCAAATTGTAGCCTTTAAAAGAAATGGTTTTTAATCTGTTTACTGCGAAAAAATGTATATTTAAAAAAGGTTCATAACTTCATACCTAGAACAAGTTATTGATTTATTTTTTCGACTTACACGCAGACGCGAAAGTATAAATATTTTTATATCCCACCCTTCTCCCTTCGTCTCAAAAATAGATCTTCTACGACGGCGCCGTAAAAAATTATGCTCCAAATATCTTATCTACATAAAATTGACATGACCGGCGAAAAAAACTTGCGAAATGAAAGTGGCTGTATCGCTTAGGTAGTAGTCGACAATAGCTCGTATAGATGACAGGGAGGCCTAAACTTTTTTTAGAGGCAAAGTTAAAAATCAATTTTTATCTTTGCCTCTAAAAAAAGTGCCCAAAAAGTTTGCAATCCTAGATTATATACTATGCCAGTGTCAAGACTCAAGACGTATATTTGTCATTTATTATATTTAATTATTCATAATTAATTAGTACCTACTTTTAACTAGGTAGATAAATTAGCCAGTGAAATTATTAGGCTTGGGAGACTTAATTTATACGAGCGTACTGCAGTGCTGCGCAGGCCTTTGTGTTTCAAAGTTCTGAGTGACACTGCAGTTGTTATGGGCTGGCCAGCCTTATACTTAGGTATATTTATGTCAAACGACCAGCTCGTCTAGTTATCAAATAGTATATAAAAAAAACAAGCAACAACCACTGTATAGGTAGGTACTATTTCCGTTATTTCCGTACTGCGCTGCGGGGTCTAAGATTGGTGTCAAAGTCAAAACTCAAAATTGTAAGTATAGGTACCATATGGATAGACAGATACATAAACTATTGGATAAATATAAGATAAATAAAATATTGGAACACTACAATACACTGCACAAAGAAAATTTAAAAACATAAATAAAAAAACTAAGTGTCAGAATGGGTGGTCTAATCGCTCATAGCGTTCTCTTCCAGACAACACAGAAGTTAGAGTAAATAACTAAAAGTATGGTAGCTTTCAGTTATGGACTATTTATTATGTTACATATATGTACCTACTCGTACGTCATATAGTCGGTACCATCATACCATGCTGGCCCAATAAGGGTTTGCTGACGTTACCTACCTTGCGGCACGGAATAGATATAATTAGCCTATGATGAGCTCTCCAATTTAATTAATTATTGATAGAAAGCTATATTTGCTCAAATTAATCTAAATGGAATTCTTGAATGCAGTTTAAGTGAAATTATATTTCATTAAAAAAATTTAATGTAGATTTTTTAAGATAAGCACCAAGCAGTAATTTCAAATCAACCCAAGGCACATCCGCAAGGCGAGGCAAAGCTAGCTGTAAAACGAAGGAGCCTGCCCGAGATTCAAGGAATAAAAAAGAAAATATAAAAATGCCGTAAAAAAGTAAAAAGGCAATGGCGCGGTAATAGAAGCGGGAGGGGCGAAGGAGGGGTGAGGCAGCCGTTTCGAAAATCGATCACTTGGCGCGTGTGTGGAGCTGCGGCCCGTTTTGGATTTCGAATACCTAGTGATGTGAAAAATAGCAGTTTCTATTACCGGGTTTATCGGATATCTGTTTTGAGAATGTTTTATTGAGGCGGTCGTGTCTAGCCCATTTTGTCAGTACTGTCTGGGCTTTGGCTAACGACCAGCGTTGAATGTACCTGTTAGGTACACTCAACATCATTGATAAGCCACGGCCTTTTCAGCACTGCTGAGTGCTAATTGTAACTTATTTGGAGGAACTCGAGGTGATTTAATTTTTAAGTAGGTCGTCTGATTCAAATTTTTGTATGGTCTTGTGTGCCTACTTATAATATGTTTCATTGTATTATTTTCTATTCTACATGATTTTTTGATTGATGATTTTTTATAAATATTGAATAAAATACTGCTATTTTGTCTTGTAAATTTATGCCTTTGCAGGTGTTGTATTGATACTATGAATGTCTTTCGGCTGATAATGACGATAAAGATACAAAAAAAAATATTTTTCATCGTTCTAAGTGCCATTATTAACTAGCTAATACAATAAACACTACATCTAACTTAGGCCGTTAGACATTCTTTATCGCGGAATTAAAACTATAAATTTAACATTATAATTATAATCTTATTTAAAATGGACTGCTGCAAAGTAAGTAACGCCTGATTCTATCAAATATCTAACCTAGCTACAAAAACAGTTGGATAATCTACAAGCCAAAGTTCAAACGTGCTAGCCCACTATTAGTCGGAAGCGTTCCCAGCTGTCCCAGCATGCTGGCGGCATTGCCTCGATGCCTCGTTGAACCGCAATACTGATCCATTGAGCCAAATAACTTAAGTACCAGCAATTGGCTACGAGTCCTATTTGTCCCATGTTTGTTTTATAAATTTAAGCTTATTAATCCTCTTAAAAATATGTAGATACCTGTATATACACTAAACCTTGATTTTAGAAGTATCTAACCGTTATCTAACTCCATTCTGTTCCAAATGAGGATAAGAGTTAATTTTTGACGAAAGAAAAAAAAGTATTATTAGGTAGGTTACTTTTATTTTTTATTCTTGCTAACTTTTGACTGCTATCCAAAGCGGTCCATCATTGCATGTGATTGCATGCGACTGGTGTCGATTCTGTCGTTTCATGCCTAAATCTAATTTTATTTTCGCTCTTTCTCTTTTCAATAAATAATATGCGAAAGACGTGAAAAATGTTTGCCAGATCTACATTTAGTTTTAGAGATATCAAATATCTTCCATCCTTTATAAATTAGACGCCACTAAATTAATTGCCGTTAAATATATACTAGACACAAGCAAGGGGATTAATTTGACATGTCTAAAATATACTCCATTTCTTTCTCATGTTCTCATTTAGAAAGAGAGATTGAAACTAAAATTAGGTTTAGGTATGAAATGACAGAATCGACACCATTGTCACGCTAATTTCTAAACCTATAAGAGAAGTAGCTCTCACAGTGTACCTAGTTGTTTGTAAGACAAATCAATCAACCTTCAGGAACTCGCATCTAATATTTTCATAATGAGAAGCTAAAATAATCTATAAAATCTCATCACTCAACTGGCACATAACCGATTTTGAACGCTCTATTTGCCACCAAATCCCTATTCCCAATTTCAAAAATTACCCTAATATATGCCAAGCTAATATGCACGTTAACGCAAAGCCATAAGATTGTTTACCGTTCCACTCACACTTTCAAAAATTACGAAAACTATTACTTCATGCTAAACTGAGCCATATGTTTAGGGCAGTGAGGTTGTAAACGGTTTACAGAGGTTGCAATGTTGTGTTCACTCACACAGTGGTGATACCAAAATATTAATGGCGGCCATCAGGGCAGAAATTTACGAAAATAGATTTTCAGTTTATTTTTTGTATCACTAAGTACGAACTTTTTGGTCAATATATTGTACACATTTTGGTCATATTTACCAGGATGGTGGTAAGGATAACTTGCGAGTGTCCCTCTGGGTGGGTACTGGGTACCTACCTAGACCTACCAACCACCGCTTTGCTCGTGTAAACTGCCGCCAAGCAGTAATACGCAAAGTTTACTGTGTTCCGGTTTGATGAGCAAAATAGGCAGTGAGATGTTTCAGGGAAACGAGCGCAATCAGCAGTGCAGTGCCGATGCCGCGCAAGTCACGTCAGTTTTGGAAAATATTGTTTTTATTAGGACCTACATAAGTAGGTAGGTATGTAGGTAGGTACCTATTGTCAGTAATAATGATTAATTAGTAATAATAAGAACCTACCTACCTAAAATTGCCTAGTAACTAGTAGGTAGGTAACTAGGTACCTACCACTGAAAACTGCAGCAATTATTTACATAATAGGTAAGCCACAGACTATACCTATAGTCACAAAACTATAACTCTCGGTATTTTGTGGTACCTATAGTCATAGTTTGGATTGTAAAACTGTGGTATATCCCTACTTATAATAATTATCGTAGGCACAGAGAGATCTGTAATCGTAGGTATATAATGCTAGATAGTAAGATAAAAATAAAATACTATGTAGGTATATAATATACCTACATAGTATTTTATTTTTATATGTGTAAAACTACAATGTTGGAAGTCCTAAATAAATATATTTCTTTACCAATCATGTACTTTCAAAATTAATTCATCAACTTCCCTCGCGATACGCGGTAAGCCTCCGGTGAGCAGCGGGGAGTAGAAGCGCAACGACTCGCGTTTTTCTGAGGTTTCAAGGTGGTTTCACGTTTACGTTTCAAGTTATAAACCGCAAACACGAAGGGTGAAATCGTGAAACGTCAGAAAAATGATATCTTTAGAACTTTTCCCGCCACCTTTCTCTTTCACTCACTCACCAGCTTACTCCCCGCGCCCGCGCTGTCATGCATGTCTCGTATGAAACTGACGGACTAGGTAGGTACTTACTTAAATCTATTGTTAGCGTCTACCTACTAAAAATATTTGTAAAAATTTAAAGATAAAACATAAAAAGGTTAACACAGTCATCGCGCAAATAGATTAAAAAATAGTGCCCAGTAGGTAGGTACCAATAAACGTTCCAAGACTTCCAAGGCCAATTCTTGGCAAAGGGCGTCCAAATTAGACAACTAACCTACTAAGCAAGGTAGAATAGTTTTAAATCAAATCGTATCTACATCGAGACCTACTAATACTAAACTCGGTACACACTTAAAGTAGGTACCTAACTACTAAACCTAGAAAGATAGGTCTTAATATTGCATAGATACGTATGTAGATACCTACCTACCTTTTGTTTATGTAATGACTTATGACCTAAGACGTACAAAAGGCTTCGACCAACTACTTATAACATTCTGAAATTTTTAGACTATCGATTCGAAACCCAGTGGACTGGGAACTGCCTCGATACAAATTTTATGTGTTACAAAAACTCATACAAACACAATTTTCATATCATACGTTTAACTACACATACGGGAAGTTACCCACACCACTGCGATTTTACATAGAAAAACAGGCGGTTGTTATCTATACATATTATAGAAAAAAAAACTTCAAAATAGTACGTTTTCGTTCAGTGATCACATTATATCACACGATTTTGATATAATGAGATATGAATTATGGAATATCGTAAGGTCTATTATTGTTTGTGGAAAATAAACTACCATCTCCTTCTCGTAACCGAACGCTTTCGAGTTTTCCCGTTCTCGATCCAAGTTCCAACTCAAAATACGCCAAAAATGACGTCGAGCCAACGTTGTTTCGAAAACAGTGTCTCGCGTTTCATTCCACGGTAACCGCGCGCCCGGTCTCTATTTTTTATTTGGAATTTTCCGATCGACTGATTACTACCAGTCGTAAGTTTTACAAACAAATTCGTATCCGTTTCATATTTTTCGCAATTAGCGCCAAATAGGAAAGTCGCAAGTGCTGCTGTCATTACAGTCCAAAATCGCGCGGCTTATCATGCCTAACCGATAAAATTAGGTCGCCCACTCCCTATCCGAAAAACGTACGAGACTCTGCGACTATTTGAATCGGCCGGATTATATTCAGAAAATTCTGACAGATCGGGACCGTCACAAGAAAATAATGTCGTTTTTATTACATTTTTTGATAAATTATTATTCTAGTTTCGATTCAGCGGCGTTACGACGGCCTTATCGATTTTCCTATTTAGCGCGCTATCGCATTTTGAATTTCGAAAGGCTTGGAGCGCGTGTATGCGCTTTCGAAAAATATTTTTATATTTTGCTATCGGGGTTCGGACGTCGCGCTGTGCCGTACTTAAATTGGTAATAATTTTTGATTGCACAGTTTATTAAAGTGTGAATATGGGTTAGTGACGAGGAATAGTGTAGAGCGAGACTTGTGATAAATTTCTGACAAATTGTGTTGTGTTTTGTTTGTGTTTTGTGCATTCCTGACGTGAAAGTAATTTATGTTGGTGTGTGTACACGGATGCCTGATGCATGCATTTCTTATGCACTTCTACAGATCTGTCAAATTGTAAGTAAATTCGTAATAACTTTAAGCCTGCTCTATTTTCGAATAGTACCAATATTCTCTAGTTTATTCAAACCTGTACCTAGTTTTCATGGCTGATTATAATTCTTACTTGTACCAGTTTTCTACAATAAGTAATGGTCATAGGGCCGCGGTATTTGACATGAACTAATTAGTAATTAGCCAAGCCACAATCCGGCGTAATAAAAAATACCTACAGTAGTCAGTAACATAACCTAGTTTTCTGAGGACAACAAGAAGTTGACATTAACATTCTTATAAAAAAAGAATTCAAGAAGGATACAGTTTGACCTTTTTACTGGCAATAGGATGTCCAATTTATTTTTAAATTGAAACTTATAGTAATTATTTTTTCAGCCAATGGTTTATATATTTTTTAATCATCAATAGATCAACTGGCCAACTACAAACTACTACATCCTGTTTTTAAATGTCATCTACTGACCCTTGTTATATAGCTGACTAAATTACAGATAAAAAATAGTAGAATATTTTTCCCCAGTGAAAAATATGAATATCTTATTCTGACCAATATTTAGAGATATTTTTTGCTGTGAAATCTTTAATCTATACATATTCATATAGATTGAGATTATATTAAACACAGCCAGAAAAAAACATGCTATTTTTAATCTTGCTAAAATATCTGCCATATTTTAAAAATTAATGACACTATACCAATACAAGATGTAGTGGAGATTGCTTTGTGATCAACCATTTTCAAATTTTTTTTAATATATTTTATTTTGGTTTATTCTAGTAAGATTTTCTTTTTAAATATGATTTAATTAAAAATAAATATTGATGTTTAAACAGATTTTTTAAACTAAGGTTACTCATTACAGTGTCTTCTTTAAGGATAGGTTGATAACCTCTTTGGATGGTGATCAACCCAGTGGTGACCTATTTATAACATCAAATTAGTGAGGTTGTAAACATTTTACAAGGAGACCTTACTAATGGGATGTAACAGTTATCTACTAATTACTTTGAGAACTGTACTGAATTAAATTAAAAACTATTTTATTTATGTTCCTTTTTTAAACTAACTCAATAGTACTCAGTAGGTCAATGAACCCTTAATCTATATTGTACTTTCACAATTTTTGTCATTAGATTTGTAACTTGTGGAGATAAAAAAATAGATGAAAAAATTTTGATACAGACTTAGATTTCAGTTTAAATACCGGCCAAGTGCGTGTCGGCCTACGCATGTTGTACAGTTCCATGGCATTTGCAAAACCTGCAAAAGTTTTCACTAAAAACCCATTATTTTCCTAGAAACTTTATAACAATTGGGCTTAAAAAATGGTATCACTGGTTTTTAATCTATAGAAAAGTTTTTATAATATAAGTGGTAAAACCATATTATTTTCCTAGATTCTGTCTCTAAATCTTACTTACTGTAGCTTGTGCATTTCAATAGAACTGGTGACTCTGTCAAAAACTATCACTCTGTTAATAACTTTCCATCTATGATTGTCTGGTAGAAATTGCTTTAGGCAATAAGACCACCCAAAGTTCTAAATTGTATATTGTATGTAGATCAGTAACCTAACCTAACCATTCCTAACCATTCCTGTATGGTACATTAGGTTAAAAATGTCCTGGTTACAGAATAAACGGTTTTTTGCCAATTGTGCACGGATAGAATTTATTAAGTAGCACTACCTATACGTGTGGACAGATTTTGATAAATTTTTTGGAGTGACTAGAACTTGCTTAAATAGCTACATTTAGATTGTAATCTAAATTAAAATACCTAAAACCACTTCATAATAACATAGCCCACAACGCTTTTCAAAGATAATCTACAAATTAATTTACCACCACTGACCATAAATTGTGAAAAAAAAAACTGCTACATTCGAATCCCAAATTAAACAACTAAACCAGTAACGCTCGTTTTAGCAATAAAAAATATTAGATTTATGTAGCTAAAGAAAGTGTTAGCAGTTAACTGATCTGCATTTACCTGCTCCGAACCTAGACACCATCATGAAACCGGTTTTAGGATTATTGAGTGGTTAATGCGCAAGTAATTTTGACCTCACAATAATTTATGAAACTAATTCGTATTAGACAGCACCATTCTGTCTACCATTATTAGATTGAGACTTGAGAGTATAAAATTAAATGTAAAACATGTTCGTATGATTCTCCAAATTGGATGTAGTTTCTGAAAAAAACGTTTCAGGCCATACATATTTACATTATGTTTAGAGAATAACTGTTATCTATAGTTCAAACTATTATTATTACTATACTAGCTTCTGCCCGCGGTTTTCATCTGCGATCCCACAGGAACCATGCATTTCCAGGTTAAAAAGTAGCCTAGATGTTACTCTCCGGTCAATAAACTATATCTATGCCAAAAATAATGCTGATCTGTTGCTTCGGTGTTGCGTGAAAGAAGGACAAACCAACAAACACACTTATGTATCTAAACAAATAAAGAAAATTGAAGTGTCTGTTTGTAATATCAAAATAACTGCTTTTTACTAAATGCATATGAAAGTATATATACGGTACCTATAACAAATCAATCATTTTTAAAATTTTTATCTATCTGTCTATTTGTTCAGGGTGGTTTTCGAAATGGCTGGACCGATTTTGATGGGACTTTCACTGGCAGATAGCTGATGTAACAAGGAGTAACTTAGGCTACTTTTATTTTAGAAAAAGAATTAGGGTTCTGTGTAAAAAAATAAAACCCATGAAATCCAATATCTCCACGGGTGAAATTGCGGGCAGCAGCTAGTTTATAATATTAGTAGGATATTATAGTTTGTAGTGAATAACATTTCTGTCTAATAATAGGATGTAGGTGCAAAATGATAACAGTACCAAATTTAGCTTATATTATTATTATGTATAAAAACTATTATTATTGATATATTAATATACTAGCTTTTCAGCGGCATTGCAAACACACACACACATTTTATCCTGATGTATGATGTACCCTATAATAGCACTCAGGGATAATGTAAAGTCCTGTGAGTGGAAGAACTTTCAGAATCATATAAATTATACTTCGCCGACCCCATGTAAAATGGGACAAGAGTATATCTATACATCTATATCTATACAAATAAATACAATTGAAGTGTCTGTAATATCAAAATAACAGCTTTATACTAAATGCATATATGAAACCTATAACAAACAAACATTTTTAAGATTTTTGTCTGTCTGTCTGTTTATTCCGGGTAATCTCCGAAACGGCTGGATTGATTTTGACGGGAATTTCACTGGCAGATAGCTGATGCTACAAGGAGTAATGTGGGCGAAGCCGCCGTGCACAACTAGTATATATATAATATTATATGTGGATTTTAACGAGTAAAGTTGCGTTCCTCCTCGCTGCCTACCCCAAAGTGGTAGCGAGATGTTAAGAGAATTTAATACTTTTGCATTTCACCGGTTAATTTTAAAGGTTAATCAAATCGTAGCCGCTCCGAACCCACCAGTAAACTGACCTTTCAGTCTCCGCACTGAATAATAGATTATAGAAGTGCATTCTACCAACTGTTTAGAGAGGGACAGATAGAAGCGTAGTGGGGCGTTCGAGGAAAATAGATGCATCGAGGTAATATATACTAACGTACTAGAGGAGCTATGTGATACAAAAGTCTAGTTCCATTTTTTATGTTTAATCTAAAGTCCGCTGCATACCATAATTATGTCGTCTAACCAAACAAATAAAACAGATAGCGCTAGATTGCGTCTAAGGTGTAGTTTTCTCGCGATCAAAATGTCGAAAGCGCCCGTAATTTCACGACGCTTACGCGTTTTGTTCAAGGAAGGGCTGGGATAGTTGCGGTCCACGGACCGCAGTGTGGCGCAAAGTATGCCTTTGTGGTGTCGACTCTATTATCTCTGTGGATAGATGTCATTTTTTTTTTTTTTTAGTTAAGTGTTTTTTTTTAATGGGCGTGCGTTTGACCAGTTCTAATCTAGGTCTTGCGAATGCGCCATCTTCGACGATGAATCGAGTTTAGAAATAGAAACCACTTTAGTGCGCTGGATTTTAACTATTTAACGGACTTTTAAATTAACAATCCAATTTAAATTCCAACAAAAACATTAAGCTACTGAGCGCCGTGCGGCATTTTACGTAAATCGGATAAAAAAGCGACATTGACTCTACACTATCGAGAAATGGTGGTTTAAATAAATAAATACCAGTATTTATTTATTTATTATAATAAGAACGGCCTGCAAGCCAATTACACTTATTATTAAACACATTCAATTAACAGTTATAGAAAACAAAAATCGAATTACAAAAGAAAATAAAAATTATAATGAAAAACAAAAAACGAACAATCGATTAAAGGAAAATAAAGATAGCATAAAAATGTTATCAGATCAAGCTTCACAAAATGCCAATAATAATTTTAATGTAATGTGTAACACCAATTGGGATGTTGCATGAAACACAAAATACATAATTTCTGTCGTTATACAGTTTTAAGAAGATCACATTAACACAATAGAAATTAAATTCACAAAAATATATAACTTCCACAAAGATACTGCATCTAAAAGTTTGTCAAATTCAATAATTTTTTTTATCATCCATTAATAATTTAAATGATACCATCAGATTTTTTACATATTGATGAATAAAAAAATGTATGACAACTATGTATGTACTTAAAAGCAGTTTTTCACGTCCAAATCAACAAAATGCATGTTTTTAGTACAGCTTTACGGCCCGCGTAGAACAAGTGACGTCAGATGTTCTGTCCAATTTGTATGGGGCGTTTTAGCGCTCAGTAGATCATACGCCCGACTTTGACTTTTATGGCGTTCGATTTCCAGTTTAATCGATTTAAACATTTGATTATCATGAGAAAACGAATTGATTGACATAAATTTGACATCTTCAAAAAATAGAGTCAACATCTCTATTATCACAAATAAATCGCAATCAGGGTTGGCGCCTAGGAATGCGTTGAGACTGCGAAAGGAACGGCAAATAGGGGTTTCAGCAGTGGCCAAAGTATGGCAACCGGGGACGAAGAGGAGCCTATATGTGTTCGACTGGTTCTAAGTCGCACGTAATTATCAGGGACAAACAGTCTACACAGAAGGTTGTGCAGACCGGGTGAGTCAGTGGTCCCTCTCAAAAGTTTCAGCAGGTCACACGCTGACCAAAGACCCTTCTAACCTCCAGCGAGTTAAAACCTAGCTGCTCCACCAAGAACTTGGTCGGATAAAGGTAGGGATAGTAGAGCTTTTTATATAAAAACCGCTAGGAAGCTTTTTGAACCTTCTCAAGCATCAAGGTGTAAGTAATATGATGCGGATTCCACACGCACGAACTAGACTCCAATTTACTCCTAACGAGAGCAGTAAATAAGAATCTAATGACGTGGTGGGGGTCGTGGAAATCACTAGCAAATCGAAACCAAGACGCCGAAAAGATTCTTTTGCTATATTGGAGATATGGTCGTAAAATGTTAGGGCACTATCGAACGTCACACCAAGGTCTTCGACACGTTGGCACCGTCTTTAGGGCTGGCGCCGCGGCTTCTGTAGCTGAGCGACTCAAGCGGCGCAAATATGCTAACCTCGGGAGCGGTTACATATTTGAGCCGTTTGGTGTTGTAACATTGGGTCCGTGGGGGCCGGGAGCTCATAATATTTTCAAAATATTTTTCAGTGCGTTTGATTGATGCGACGCGTAACCAAAATGCTGGTACTTATTTGGCTCAACGAATCAGCATTGCGGTTCAACGAGGCAATGCCGCCAGCATGCTGGGTACGCTTCCAACTGGTAGTGGGCTAGAACATTTGGATTATCTATAGGCCTACTAGGGCTTGTAGATTATCCAACTGTTTTTGTAGCTAGCTAGGATTTATGTATTAGCTGGTTAATAAAGGCATTTAGCCCGTTAAAAACAATCTTGTCTGTCCTTTAAAATTTCTATTTTTTTGTATGTGTAAAACTGTAATGTTGTGTGATGTCCTGAAATAAATGTATTTTCTTTCTTTCTTTTTTCTTTCTTTCTTTGATAGTAGTCACTCTAATTATAATGTTGACCAAGGATAATGGTGCTGCACTTTCCCTGGGTATACTCTTAGCCGGCTCTGACGGCATCCACGGGGAAAGATGGAGTGACAGGAACTGGTGTTGTTTTTTTTATGAAGGACCGTGTTGTTGGTCTTGCGACCTTTACAGCGTCACCGGACTGTGGGAGAGCGCAGAAGGCGCTCAGCCCGAAAAAAGTGGTATATTGGTGACTAGCGCAAGGGCACAGCGTGGGATCGAGCCACGTCGGTACGGACCTCGGCTTGAGCCATCGCCGTGAGAAAGGGAGGATCGGGAGAGAATAGCCCGGCGCACGAGTGCGACCGATTAAAGTGAGCCCTAATCTAGCTAAAGCTACTTCTCGCGGGCCCGAGGTGGGCGCTCGTGGAATTCGTAGTGACTCTAGTTGACTCGTTCCAAAGCCTACACCATCGAGAAGAAGGGCAAGAAACTCGACGGCGGCGGAGTGAAGTAACTGGTGTGTTACCACTTGTATTCTTATAGCCGGAACCGTACGGCCAAAAACAAAGAAAAGTACTTATTAAAACGTTCACCGCGGGTCTATGACATTCAATACAGCTGGCTTCGCTGTTTGATGTTCTGCTTTTTGTGTAAATAACGCCACGTCATACATTTTGAGTAAGAAAGTACCGATGACTTTGCGCTTTCGGACATCCGTGATTCGAATTTCTCGAACGCTGCGTATTTTGTTTTATACGTAGTATAGTAATGGTTTTTATATTGTACTGGCTGAGCTATGGTTTCTTTTTACAATTTCGATTCCTGGGGGTCTATTATAGTCTAGACAAGAAAAGTTACCAAGTCGATGTAACAAGTTAGGTACATAACACGACTGCCCTAGCCAGTGTCACTCGGGATGATGTAAGGATTCTAACGATACCCCATGCATCGAAATATGTTCAGGCATTTAAAAGTTATGATGGAATAAATATACTCACATACATACATACATGAACCCTAAAAACATTACACTCATTTTTTGTACTTCTGTCGTGTAAAAATAAGACATACTAGCTATCCGGCCTGGATTCGCACGGGTAATGTTTTAAGACTTTCATAATAGCCCTTAGACCCCTCTTAAACTTATAAACTACCTACCTGCCAAATTTCAATTTATCTAGGTCAAGTAGTTGTCGAGATTTTGTGTTTATTTAGTGAGTAGTTGTGGTTATTTTGTTAGTGGTAGGACTAACTCTTCAGCGAGTGTCCGTCTGGGTTGTAACCACCGCTTTGCTCGTGAAGTCTGCCGCCAAGCAGTAATGTGCAAGCATTACTGTGTTCCGGTTTGATGAGCAGAGTAGCCAGTGAAATAACTGGGCTTATGAGACTTTATACCTAATGTCTCAGGGTAACGAGCGCACTGCAGTGCCGCGCAGGCCTTTGTGTTTCAAAGTTCTGAGTGGCACTGCAATTGTTATGGGTCGGCGTTATGCTTGCCATCAGGCAAACGACCGGCTCGTCTCGTTACCAAATAGCATAAAAAAAAGTCAGTGAGTCACCTAGTTCGATTTTTTATATAGGGTGTGGCGTTACGAGCCTACTAGTCCAAGGAGCGAACTCATCTGTGGGCGCGGCTAAAATGCATGCTATTTCATCTAACATTCGTGGGACAAGGTAAGACTCTGCAGCGATGAGTAAGTAGTATGAGGCTAATGCTCGCACATACACAATTACACACTCTCGTAAAGTCGCGACGAAAACAGAAAAGTCGAAAACCGGCGCGCAAAAATGTACGAATTGGCTTCTGGTGCTTGGGGTTTTACGACAAAACTACTGAATGTATTTAGTCAGACCAAAGTTATTTGAAATGTCAATAAACTAAAGCTTGTTAGTATGTACCTTATTTTCGAGTTTTCGTAATCCTTTTGTAATTTATTTACGTCCAAACTTGCGTTAAAATACGTGCTAAAATACAGATGTTTGAAGGCTCATTACTTTTAAGCCACTTATTTTTTTTCTGTATAATTAGCAGGCTGACGTAGATAACGAAGAGATAAATCGATATTATTCTTAATTTTGGACTTAAAACGTCAAGTAGTGGAGTAATCACCCAAGTACGCTTGTATGGAGAAATGAACGACTAGTTCGTCCTTAAGAGTGGAAAATTCGTTACCAGCGAGTTGGGGACATGACTGTAAAGAAAATCAAAAAATATGTTAAAACTAGGTTCTGCCCGCGGTTTCACCCGCGCGGAGATATTGGATTTTATGGTTTTTAATTTTTTACCCTAATTCTTTTTCTAAAATAAAAGTAGCCTAAGTTAATCCTTGTAACATCAGCTATCTGCCAGTAAAAGTCCCGTCAAAATCGGCCCAGCCGTTTCGGAGATTACCCGGAACAAACAGACATACAGACAAAAATTTTGAAAATTGTGTTTTTTTATAGGTACAGTATATACTTTCATATGCATTTGGTAAAAAGCTGTTATTTTAATATTACAAACAGACACTTCAATTTTATTTACTAGTAAGAAGATATATCCTTTAATCGTCCTTTAAGGTTCCGAAAAGAGAATAAACGTAGACTCGTGCTTTCTAAATTCTGTGAAATATAATTATTACATATAGAATTAAAGTTGTTTAATTCATGCGAGGCATATTATAATCAGTGCAATATAAGAAACCACAAGCCTTAACTTTTTTTTTGGTAACCCGGGGAAATGCCTTTATGCACATCTCCGCACCCGGGGGAGTGCGGAGATAGTGTAGGACTTGCCGCCTGCCCGCTGCACAGCGTCCTACCCACTGAAACCACCGGGGTTTTTCCTGTTGGCTAACTATGGACGAGGTCACGGGCCCGTAAACACACTCCCCCGTCAGCCGTCGTCTGACCTAACCTAACCTTTGTCTAACTCAGTTCTGTTGTGACATTTCTAATCATTTTACACGTTCATCTTTTAGACAGGTCTAGATCTTGATTTAAGAAGTATCTAAACGTTGTACTATCTCACTTCTATTATGACATATTATGACACACTCCACACAAGCGCATTATTACTGTTGAATGTTGTGTTTTCCTGTCATTGGACTCTCACTAGGATTAAGTTTTATTGCATTGTATAAGTTAAGTTAAGGTGTTAAGTCTGTTGGAAAACATAAATAAACCATTTTACTTGTGAAAGTTGTAAATATACACTGGTGTTTATGACCTTTTAGACATTGTCTAGCTAAACAGGCGTCTAAACGTAGATGTTTGTGGTAAGAGACATAGAATTTGGTTTGGGTACGCCGGAAACATGGTGATACGCTAAAACTGATTGACAAAAGATTTGATGATCGTTTTTTTTTTTACAAAAATGCGGCTCATAAACCTTTGTCCGCGAAAGGTCAGGGCGCTCCTACTTTGATTTCAATCGACCCGCCGTCGCACTTCAGCGGTTTTCAGTTATATATCAAGGTTTCGAAGTATGGTCATAGTAGCAGTAAGGACTCTCGGTTCGAAAGAAATATGAGCACATTATTGAATTTTAGAAAGAACAGATACACGAGTCCTTAATAGGAGTTGCAAAAAAAGAAGTGCCGGCACATGTGTTTTTTTTTGTTTTTGGGTCCATGTGGTTTACGTAATTAGCTAGTGTCAAGTTATTATAAATCTCTAATTATGGTGCATGAAAGTCGTCAAAGTCACGTTAATGTTTAGTCTAGGTTCAGCTGAGTCAAAGTGACGCTGCAGTAAAGCGGTGGATACATTACTGACTACTACTCGTATAATGAAGGAAGGGAATAATGACAACGCTCGCCGTGTAGGAGCGCGGCGTGCTGAGTTCGAGGCGTGGAACAAGTGAACAACTGATACTGACGACGCGCGACGCCCGGTACGAGTATAGTTATTGAATTTAAATACTAATAACGTAAGTAACTGCATGAATGCAATAAAGGTTTGGACAAAAATTAATACAAATACCGCTCTGCCGCCTGACTCGCCTGCGGGAATCATTCCCGCTTTGAATGGGAGCGATTTGGGGGTCGGGTGGCAAGACGGACATATTATTTGAAGATCCAACGAATCTTCCGAAGCATTTCGAAGCTATTTGAAGTAGCATCGACTCTTGACGCTAGACATGGATGGGTGTGTAAGTGAAATTAACTGAATCTGAAATGTCCATACTGTTATAAGTTTTCAAGCTACGACCTCGTGAATTTCTATGCAATCGCCGACTTTTGGCTTTTGTCTGCAGCATGGCCGGACCTATTTCCGTGCTACTTTATTGAGACTTTAGAGTGACTTTACGAAAGCCAGTTAACTGTTAGTCGAAGATACTAATATGTGAAATAGCGGTAAGACCAAGACAAATTCTTGAAAGCGTAGAGCAATTTTAGTTCTCTATACAAACATCGGCCCGCACCAATGACTTATATCAAGTTATGTGCGGATTATTGACACTCGCTCTAAAACGGTGAAGGAAAACAAAATTCGAGGACAGTTTGTTAATGGGAGAACTAACTCTTCTGCGAGTGTCCGTCTGGGTTGTTACCACCGCTTTGCTCGTGAAGTCTGCCGCCAAGCAGTATCTGCCGCAAGCCAGTGAAATTACAGGGCTTATGAGACTTAATACCTAATGTTTCAGGGTGTATCTGAGTGGCACTGCAATTGTTATGGGCCGGCGTTATGCTTACCATCAGGCAAACGACCAGCTCGTCTCGTTACCAAATAACATAAAAAAAACATGTGACATCCACCAAGCCGCACTGGGCCCGAGTGGTGAATTATGGCCCATACCTCTCTCTATCTCTGAGAGAAAGCCGGTATCCCAGCAGTGGGAGGGCTAGAGGCTGAGAAAAAAAAACCAATTATTCCTAATTAATAATAACATCGTCTCGTTATGTCACAAACAAATAAACAAGATGAAAAGATGAATCATTTTATTACTAAAGCCCATGTGTTCACGCTATCACCATGTGCGACGTAACTCCCAGCGTGCCGAGCAGCGTAGCTCAACTCCCCGTTCCTTAGCGTGGCATTAGACGGTAATGCCTGGTTGATTTACGTTACATATTTTCTTTTACATTATTAGTCTCTTACGCTCCCACTGCTGGGATGCCGGCCTTCACTCAGAGAGAGAGGTAAGAGCCATAATCCACCACGCGGGCCTATTGCGGCTTGGTCGATGTCACATGTACTCGAATTTTGTGGTTCTTGAACATGCTGGTTTCCTCACGATGTTTTCGTTCACCGATTTAGAGCGAGTGTCAATAATTCGCACATAACTTGATATTAGTCATCGGTGCAGGCCGAGTGGAGATTCGAACTATGGTGCGTCGGATTGAAAGTCACACAAGTGCCCGCTCGGACACACTCGCTCCGCCTGGTTGATAGTTATGCACCAATCATGGACCACGCGTAAACCATGGAAAAACAAAGATCAACGCCGCTTCTACGACTAAGTACTAAAAAAATAGTTTCACAGCCACTGTGTGTTTAGTGTACAAGCCGCGGTGAATACGCGATGGTGCGCAAGTGATGTACGTAGCGGAGCAGTCGTCGTAGCCCCGACAGGGCTTCAAGGCAGTGAAAGAGACAGCACTACCTGGCCGTATTGCTGTTATTGTCTGTTTCTTGGTTTTACTTCAAGCCGCGCATGAACGTGTAATCCGCGCTTGTTGCAATACCATGGTTATTTTGACAGCAAAACGCAAACATGTAATGACGTCCTTTCGGCACAGAATACATAATAGTATAAGTCTTTCGGTAAAATTACGACACGTTCTCTGAGGTCTTTATTTGGATGGGTGACCGCTTTGTGAGGTATTTAATTCCCACACCCGCAATGTTTCCCAGTGAAAACATTATGCTTTTTTTTTTTGAGAAATTTATAAGCAGTCAACTTTTTCCAATAAAATGCCATGTTACAATATTACTGTGTTGTTCACGTGTGCGTTCAAGGCGCTTACACACACACGCACGATTCTGTGTAGGGTTGCCATGCTAGTGTTTTAATTTTATTTTCAGTGGGAGGTGGAATTGGCGATAGAGCATACCCTATGTGGCTTTAAGTCGAAAAGCACTCGACAGTTACCTATCGATATCGATGTTTTTACATCGCTTTGCAAATCGGATGACAATGCAACATATTGATGTCATAGAGCTGGTCTGATGATGGAGCCCGAAGGCGGCACAGGTACTCTGTTACGGACTGGCGTAACCCCATCGAGTTTGGGCTCGTTTGATTTGTCTTTACAAGTACTCTAATCTTAATCTTCAACTCTTAATAATAAAATAATCTTTAACTCTATATCAATTTGGAACAAGCACTTAGAATTATTTATTTAAACTTTCATAAGTGCCCCCTTGGGGCCCATGTTAATGCGCACTGCAGTACCGCACAGGCCTTTGTGTCACAAAGTTCTGAGTGACACTGCAATTGTTATGGGCCGGCGTTATGCTTACCATCAAGCAAACGACCAGCTCGTCTCGTTTACAAATAGCATAAAAAAAGGATTTAATTTTTATTTAATTTTATACATTAATCTATTTTATTTATTTCAATAATCCAATAGCATTAATTACGATATCTACAAAATGGACTGTAATAAGGCCATAAAAGGATCACATAACTAGAAGACCATAATGGGTTTACGGTTTTTACAAAAGGTTATTCAACCCTTTATAAGTGGTAACCCTAACGGTTTTTCCCATCACCATTGAATTGTAAATGCCCTATAGCGGGGCTAGGGCAAAAACTGCCAGCTATATAAGGCGGAGTGCATACTGGTGTAGTTTAGAGATAAATGTAGGAACTACATGATAGGTACCAACCTACAGGCTTCGCTTTGAAGAAAGAAGAAAATACATTTATTTGTAGCCATTGCCCAAAATATAGGCCAAAGTCTGTTAAAAAAGTACTGTGATAATGTAAAGTACTTTTTTAACAGACTTTAAAAAAGGAGGGGTTTCTCAATTTGGTTGTATTTTATTTTATGTTTCTTATCTCAGATCTCCGTCATTTATAAACTGACTAGCTTCTGCCCGCGGTTTTCACCCGCTTCCCACAGGAACCGTGCATTTTTTCAGGATAAAAAGTAGCTTATATGTTACTCTCCGGTCCATAAACTATATCTATGACAAAAACACATCGATCCGTTGCTCCGTTACTGCGTGAAGGAAGGACAAACTAACAAACACACTTTCGCATTTATAATATTAGTAGGATTTAGAAAATTCTTAAATTGCTTCTTCGTAAAGTGGAGCAGTCGTCACTTTGAGCCTAGGCAGGAAGTGAAAGCATCAAGCACTTGATGCAAAAGCATGGTTATTTTGACAGCAAAACGCATACTTGCATAAGCGTCTACGGTCGGCATTAGGGCCCATTGTAGACGCTTCCTAAGCTCGTATCGAATGCAGGCTAGCGGTTTCTAAAACCAGTACAAGGAACTGCAGTGTCTATGTGTGCGTGGTATTGCAATCTTGCGCACTTTTGTCACAGACCGGCTTATTACACTACGTGATATTCAGACTGTCTTTACTAAGACTATATCCGTGAAATTGTGTAGTGTAATAAAAGTTAGCCATTCGGTCTTAGTTAAAAAAAGTAGATTGTAAGACAGTCTTACTAGGTGGTAGGACTAACTCTTCTGCGAGTGTCCGTCTGGGTTGGTACCACCGCTTAGCTCATGAAGTCTACCGCCAAGCAGTACTGTGCAAGCAATACTGTGTTCCGGTTACATGAGCAGAGTAGCCATTGAAATGACTGGGCTTATGAGACTTAATACCTTGTGTTTCAGGGTAACGGGCGCACTGCAGTGCCGCGCAGGCCTTTGTGTTTCAAAGTTCTGAGTGGCACTGCAATTGTAATGGGCCAGGGATATGCTTACCATAAGGCAAACGACCGGCTCGTCTCGTTATAAAATACCATTAAAAAAAAGCGTGGTGTAATAAGCCCATTACTGGCGGCATATAGGAATAGACAATTATTTACTAGTTTCTTCTAAACCCATCCCGTTTTTTTACAAGATTTTATTTAAATTGCCTTGTAATGGGTCAATTCTTTTGCAAGTTAAACTTGACCCACTTCCCTGTGTTTTTCTAGTCATTTTTAGTTTATGTTTGGACACTGCCTAGCTAAATAGGCGTCTAAAAGTGGTTTTACATGGTAACACGGTAACGTCGGTAACTTATGAGAAGCTGACGTAAGTATACAAGGTTATGGTAAACATTTTCAATTTGACCGAAACAAACACTTGCACGAAACCGTGTTTTCGAACGGAATGCGCACTTGCAGGTAAATATGCGTAATTATTGGAAAATTTCAAAACTCGCCAGCTAGCATCAATTCAAAATACTTGTGTATTCATGCAAAACCGGCCGAGTTTCTACTTATTTCAACTGTAATTACATCTAATTGTAATTAGCATTGTCTATTATGCACTGGGACATTTCTGATTCGCCAGCGACTACTTAGTAACTAGAAGAATAGGGTTGAAACCCGCTAGTGAAGAGAATATACCAAGTCGTGGACACAGGAGTAGAGGGAGACCAAAGAAAACAAAGAAGTTGAGATAAAAAATTGATGTGGGCTGGCGTTCTGCGTTACGCTTACCATTAGGCAAACGACCCGCTCGTCTCCTTATCCTCCTTATCCAATAGTATAAAAAATAAAAGCGACGAACCGACTTCAGTGACAAACTACTGAACCGATTTTGATGAAATTTCTATGGGTCCAATCTCAAAGTATATCCTTTCAAATAAAAAATATTTTTCCAAATCGGTTTATAGACGACGGAGATCCGAGGTAACAAACATAGAAAAAAAAATACCCACCGAATTGATAACCTTCTCCTTTTTTGGAAGTCGGTTAAAAAATAGGAAACTGCCGCAACTTAAAAAACTTTCTTTTGTTTTTATTGACTAAAATATAAACGATTGGCGAAATTAGCAGAAACAAATCTTATTCTGAAAAACGACATTCGCAGACAGAAGACTGGTTCTTTTACAAACACGATCGACCGTGTTAAGACCCTACTACGCCCCAATGGCCTTGCTCGAATGGGTGGAGTCAATCCCACTTCACCCGCGCGGTCCACACTTCGTCTTTCAAGAACATCGCAAAACCTAACGTCATAGAATACGCGGATGAACGAACGCGCGTGCGAGTAGCGCGCACGGCATCTTCTTTGCCTATAATTCTTTGAATTCATTTAGTGGAAAGTTCTTCATTGAAAGTGAAGTTTGATCATCATTATCCATACTATCCATACTTCTATACTAAATATATCCTATATCCTACTCTATTATAAATGCGAAAGTTTGTTTGTTGGTTTGTTAATTTGTTGGTTTGTCCTTCTTTCACGCAGTAACGGAGCGACGGATCGACGTGATTTTTGGCATAGTAATAGTTTATGGACCGGAGAGTAACATAGGGTTCTTTTTATCCGGAAAATGCATGTTTCCTGTGGGAACGCGGGTGAAAACCGCGGGCAGAAGCTAGTTATATTATTAATGTGAAAGTGTGTTTGTTGATTTGTTGGTTTGTCCTTCTTTCACGCAGTAACGAATCAACGGATCGACGTGGTTTTTGGCATAGATATAGTTTATGGACCGGAGAATAACATAAGCTACTTTTTGTCTCGGAACAATGCACGGTTCCTATGGGAACGTGGGTGAAAACCGCGGGCAGAAGCTAGTTCGTAAATAAACGGGACGGACGCACATGAGATCATACAACGTTGAGATTTATCTCAAAACATCGCTGTGGACTATAATAAAAGTACAGACAGCCAATTTGCTCCGTAACGTTGAAATTTGTTACACCTTTTGACCCAAAAACGAACGTGTACGTAAATAAATGATTTTCGGGTTATTTTTTATTTTTTACTTTTGTAGTCATGTTTTTTATATTGATGTCATTTACGAGGTATCGAGTCATCTGCGAGTGTCCGTCTGGGTTTCCGTTTTGTTCATGAAGTCTGCCGGCAAACAGTAATGTGCAAGCATTATTGTGTTCCGGTTTGTTGAGCAAAGTAGCCAGCAAAATTACTAAGATATGAGACTTAGTTATGAGCACACTGCGGTGCCGCGCAGGCTTTTGTGTTTCAAAGTTCTGAATGGCACTGCAATTTTTATGGGCCGGCATTATGACTCCTATCAGGCAAACGTCCAGCTCGTCTCGTTAACCAATACAATAGAAAAAATAGACAAGTGTGGGTTGGACTCGCGCGCCGAGGATTCCGAAAAGACTTGTAAGCATGTAAATAGTTCGTTCAAGACTGGAATCGTTAGGTCCTTTTACAGCTACATTCAACAAAATAATTAACCCTAAAAAATTGTACACAATACACTCATTGATAATGTGCGTGTGTGTGAGTGCGTGCGTGCGTGCATGCGTGCTTGCTTGCGTGCGTGCTTGCTTGTTGCGTGCTTGCTTGTGTGCGTGCTTGCTTGTGTGCGTGCTTGCTTGCGTACGTGCGTGCGTTTGCGCGTGTGCACGTGTGCGCGTGTGCGAGCGTGTGCGTGAGCATGTGTGTGCATGCGTGCGTGCGTGCGCTTGCGCGAGCGTGTGCATGCGCGTGCGCGTGTGTGTGTTATACATAATTAGTTTTCGGATTTTTCGCTTTACTTGTGGTATAAGACAATACTTCTTGCCAAATTTAATGATTCTAGGTCTCCGTGAACCACCCTATAGGTCTTGAATGGATTTTAAATCGTTATCATTTTCGATATCAGCACCCCGAGAAACCTAGAAAATGGCACCCATATTATCGATTTCCTAAAAAAAATTCCGCCATCTTGGATTTAAAAATGGTTGTCATTTCTGTAATCAGCACCCCGAGAAATCTCGAAAACGACACCCATATACCAGTTTATTGAAAAAAAATGTCCGCCATCATGGATTTTAAAATCGTTGTCATTTTCGATACCAACACCCCGAGAAACATAGAAAATAGCACCCATATTATCGATTTCCTAAAAAATATCCGCCATCTTGGTATACAAAATGGTTGTCATTTCCGTAATCAGCACCCCTAGAAATCTCGAAAATGACACCTATACCATTTAATTAAAAAAAAAACGTGTCCGCCATCTTGGATTTTAAAATCGTTGTCATTTTCATTATCAGTACCCTGAGAAACCTCGAAAAAGACACCCATATCCTTTTACTAAAAAAAATTGTCCGCCATCTTGGATTTTAAAATAGTAGTCATTTTCAAAATCAGCACCCTGAGAAACCTCCAACACGACACCCATATCATTTTACAAAAGAATTGTCCACCATCTTGGATTATAAAAGAATTTTTCATTTTTGTACACAGTACCCCGAGAAATCTCGAAACTTACACCCATAGCATTTTATTGAAAAAAAAATATTGTCCGCTATGTAGGATTTTAAATCGTTGTCATTTTCGATATCAGCACCCCGAGAAACCTAGAAAATGGCACCCATATTATCGATTTCCTAAAAAAATGTCATCTTGAATTTAAAAATGGTTGTCATTTCTGTAATCAGCACCCCGAGAAATCTCGAAAATGATACCAATACCATTTTATTGAAAAATAAAAATGTCCGATATCTTGGATTTTAAAATTGTTATCATTTTCGATATCATTTTTACTGTAGATGGCCCTGATCGTTTGGTGGTCGTTTGCCTGATGATAAAGATAACGCCGGCCCATAACAATTGCAGTGCCAATAAATACTTTGAAACAAAAAGATGCAGTACCGCATTGTGCTCGTTAACCTGAGTAATTTTACTTTTCAATTTCATTTCCAGTCTTTCTTAAACAGTTCTAAACCTCCCGATATTCCTGTAGCTGCCGCTAATAATTTGTTTACCAATACATATATTTTCCACTCGTAAAAATGATGTAAGTACGTAAACAAGAAATTGTAATCAAAAATGTAACCCATTCAATATGTATACGAGGAGCGTGGACACGCGCAAATCACGGAATGAATCACATTTCACCGCTCTAGACGCTACTCTTTGAGCAAGCTTCAAACCCACACGAAAACAAATACTTGTATTGTATATCATTCACGCACACAAATATGTAACGTCGGCGGACAGCGTTTGCAGAGCAACGAGCGACACAACCTCCCCGTCTGAATGCCAGTGCATGACTGCCGCGCGCGCCCGCGCAGAGCACCTCTGAGACTTGTACATTTGGAATTCAGTTTTTTGATCATTTCTTTGCGAAATATTGCTCTATGCACAAATGAAACGGCCAGTTTATAGAAAATTTTCTTCCTTATTTTTTGGTGTAAAATTAATCCCAAACGTCTAAGTCATTTAGAAGTTTTAGGGAAAATAGTTTTAAAACAGCATGCTGTTAAATATTTTTTCAAGCCATAAGTAATGGTAACACAAAAAAATCAATCAGTGAAATTAATGCCCTTGAATTGATCATTCAGGTAGTATTTTTTTCAAGTCGTTAAACCAAGCCGTGTGGGAGTTTTAGGAGGAGAAAGTAGTCGTTTTGGCGATCCTAGCCCCTTAAGGTAAGGCTGCACTAAGCGGAGCGGCGCTGCAGTTGAACGGTGTGGCATATTTGATCAGAAATAATTATTAAGACGAAACGGCGGAATACTGACGTGTATCATCACTGCAGGGGATTACCCTCGCCCCTCACGCTATTTATCCCTTTTTTTTGCGGTCGACGACGATTTAGCATGATAAATATTTTGCTGCGGTGCAGCTCAGCCCAATGCGGCCTTACCTTTATCATGGTCGTGGCTGTCAAAAGAATTACTTGAAATGTATTGGAAATGTCAAATGTAAAAAGAAGCCGAAAGACAAAATTAAAAAAAAAATTGTATTGCTATAAAGACCCTACATTATGCTTTTTATGCACTTTCATATGCATTTAGTAAAATGCTGTTGTATCTTTAACAGACTTAATTTTTTTTTAGTTGTATGTATAATGTATATATTGGCTTAAAATAACGTCGTCTAGCGTTTTATATCAACGATTGCTCAAGATTCAAGACTCGTGCCGGTGCAATGCTGAGATATGTTTTTTGTTCTGATCTGAGAAAAATGAAAGTCTGCGCCGAGAGTCTCATAGGAATCGCGTACACGTTACGACATTGTTACATTCCGATAGAAAAATGTGTGAAAAAGTGCAGGCTGGCGTTTGAAACCGATGGTAGCTCAGTGGTGACATGTCGATTACTACGTGTAATGTAGTGTGGTTCGTAGTGCTTGCTTGGCGATACTAACAAGCAAGTGCATTATACAAAAAATAATAAAAAATAATAAGTGGGAAAATGTATTTAATCTTGTGCCACCTCTAACTCTTTTGCGAGTGTCCGTCTGGGTTGTTACCACCGCTTTGCTCGTGAAGTCTGCCGCCAAGCAGTAGTGTGCAAGCATTACTGTGTTCCTATGGGCTTATGGGCTGGCGTTATGCTTACCATCAGGCAAACGACCAGCTCGTCTCGTTACCAAATAAAATAAAAAAAAATATAAAAAAACACCACGTAATCCATATGAGATTCCTTACTCACGGACTGTTTTTGAAGCGTTTGCGAGGATTGTTGTGGAGTGGTGCGTTCGTGAAGTAACCCGTGCTTGTTGCAAAACGATGGTTATTTTGACAGCAAAACGCAAACATACAAGAGCTTCTAATGGGCGCTTTAGGCTTTTCAACGAATAACAACCCAACGGGTCCGCCGGAGCTTAATACTTTGCCAATTCGGGGTTTTCCCGGGTTCCTGGGAACCCGCCCGAACATTTCCACTAAAAAATTGTCGGGCAGAGTGCCCGGAGAGCTCTGGGAGAACAATTCTGTCAACCAGTCAGTGATGAACAATGTCTCTATCAGTGTCACTTGATGGGAAAAACAAACACACCAAGTTACAGTGTGACTCTATTGAACTGTTCACAGTTTGTGCTCCCACCGTAATTTCTCTAGTTTTTTTTTATGATATTTGGTAACGAGACGAGCTGGTCGTTTGTCTGATGGTAAGCATAACGCCGGCCCATAACAATTGCAGTGCCACTCAGAATTTTGAAACACAAAGGCCTGCGCCGTGCGCGGCACTGCAGTGCGCTCGTTACCCTGATACATTAGGTATTAAGTCCCTCTAAGCCCTGTAATTTCACTGGCTACTCCGCTCATCAAACCGGAACACAGTAATGCTCGCACACTACTGCTTGATGGCAGATTTCACGAGCAAAGCGGTAGTAACAACCCAGACGGACACTCGCAGAAGAGTTAGTCCTACCACAAACAAAAGTAGTACTTAGTACTATAAATATATTATGAGTAGAAATGCCAACAGAAACTATTTGAACCTTTATCTAGAGCATTATCGCAGTCATTACTGAGAAACGAGCCCACTGTGGAATATTTTTAAAACTCGCTTATTTTTCGACTTCGAAAATGTCCGATAAGACCCTATCGGGCGGTTGCGTAACATTTTCGAAATGATAAAATCGCGGTCAGAGGGTCGTGTGTGGACGCCCTTATCTCTTCTCTCTTTGAATTTGATACATTAATTGTGTTTTTGAACTTTTATAATGTATTATTAAATCGGAATATGAAATTCTAAATTCTTCATAAATTCATATTCATTGGAGAGCGCTCGTGAAAGTAAAATGACTAGGTGCCAGTTCCAAGTATACAACCGATTGAGAAGGGCGATGATGTGCTATTTTCATATTTACTTCATCATCAGCCTATTGCGCTCCCACTGCTGGGATACCGGTCTTCTCTTAGATTCGGCTTGGTGGATGTCACATGTTCACGAATTTAGAACATAAAACACTAAGGTAAAGTAGGTAATGTCACCGAAATTTTAAATATCCTTGAATCACTGCACTGGTGGGACTAGCTCTTCTGCGAATGTTTTTTTTTACTAGACTCGAAAATATATCACTTGAGCATTATCTTCATCTTAAGCGACGACGCGGTCTAAGATGGTGAATACTAACCCTAGATTAGAACTACGTACGGATCTTTTCGGTAGATAAAATTCGATAAAATTGACAGTTAAAATCGATATAACCCACTATCGATTTTAACTGTCAATTTTATCGAATAAAACCCACTTTATCGATTTTAACTGTCAATTTTATCGAATATTATCGAATTTTATCGACCCGAATAGATCCTTACTTGCACCGCTGGCTCTCAAGTGCTGCTGCCGGTACACACCGGGGCTTGGCTACAGATTTTCAAGTTGTCGATGGTAGCTAGCTACTTAGGCGAGCACTGCAAAATGCCCTACCAACACGCTATAGTGTATTCCTGACTGAAGAAGCCGGTCAGTCAAATACTTTTAAGTTTTTTTTTTTTATGTTATTTGGTAACGAGACGAGCTGGTCGTTTGCCTGATGGTAAACATAACGCCGGCCCATAACAATTGCAGAGCCACCCAGAACTTTGAAACACAAAGGCCTGCGCGGCACTGCTGTGCGCTCGTTACCCTGAGACATTAGGTATTAAGGCTCATAAGCCCGGTAATTTCACTGGATACTCTGCTCATCAAACCGGAACACAGTAACGCTTGCACACTACTGCTTGGCGGCAGACTTCACGAGCAAAGCAGTGGTAACAACCCAGACGGACACTCGCAGAAGAGTTAGTCCTCCCACTAACAAGTTCAATATTTGAATGTCATAAGGAAAAGTAATCGTTTTCTCCTAGTGCGAACCCATTTGAAATACAAATATTATGATAAGGCGATTCTTACCCATTCCACAGTTCGAATGAATGCGATATCAACGAATTGGTATAAATACCGTAACTAATGCGCAATTCCAAAACACAACTAACTATAAGTTGTATAGAAAAATCCGGACCATTTCGATAACAACATTTTTTTCCTCTTCGAGAAATTAAACTATGTTTACAATCTTTCCTTCCTTCTCGTATAGGCTTCTGACCGCGGTTTTTACCCGCGTTCCAAACTATATCTATGCCAAAAATCACGTCGATCCGTTGCTCCGTTACTGCGTGAAAGAAGGACAAACCAGCAAATCAACAAACCAACAAACACACTTTCGCATTTATAATATTAGTAGGGATTCATGATATAAAAAATATATTTGTTACGTACTTATTAATGATTGTCTTTTTATTTAATTTAACACTCCTTAACTATCTGTATGTATATGTAAATAAATGTGTAAAAAATACACTACATTTATAATATTAGTAGGGATTCATGACATAAATAATATATTTGTTACATACTTATTAATGATTGTCTTTTTATTTAATTTAACACTCCTTAACTGTCTGTATGTATATGTAAATAAATGTGTAAAAAATACACTACATTTATAATATTAGTAGGGATTCATGACATAAATAATATATTTGTTACATACTTATTAATGATTGTCTTTTTATTTAATTTAACAGTCCTTAACTGTCTGTATGTATATGTAAATAAATGTGTATAAAATACACTACATTTATAATATTAGTAGGGATTCATGACATAAATAATATATTTGTTACATACTTATTAATGATTGTCTTTTTATTTAATTTAACAGTCCTTAACTGTCTGTATGTATATGTAAATAAATGTGTATAAAATACACTACATTTCAGTATGAAACAGAAATTTTAATTTGTGTATGTAAGTTTTATATTATATTTAAGGCCGGCCGGCATTTATATTATATTTAACTTTTAAAATTGTTTTTATCAGACAGTGAATTTGTAAATTCTTATGAGAAATAAATTCTTTAACCGTAACCGTAAGTTTCGGTTTCGGTTTCGGCCGAAACTGAGAGCCTGACCGAAAGTTCGGATTCGGCTGAAAAACCGGTTTCAGTCGGACCCTACTACATAGTCAGGAGGCATGCTCGTAAACGGCTCAACACATCGGATAGTATGGAACCGGTCGTAAAGGCCCCGTGTGGTCTAGCCGCTTACACAAATTTAAATGCTATTTTGAATAATCCAAAATAAACCTTGAAAGCTACTTTATTATGCAGCAAATTACAATTTCGTAAATTAATTTTGAGTTCAAAACGTATCGGAAATACCAATTTGGGGTTATTTTTAGCTAGCTATTTCTGTTTCTGGGTTATGAGTATTTCAACCCCGATTAGCATTTTTGATAAAATACTCGTAATTACTGCTTTTAACAGAATTTTAGTGATTCAAATTCGGTGGCTAAGCTTTAAGATATAAACTGGTTAATCTACCGTTCTGTGGCTGGGCTCGGACCCTATGTACTATCTTAATTCGGATAGATTTCTCTTTTATACAAGACGTAAATAAAGGAAGCGCTAAAGTGCACGAGTAGTCGTTTTCCTGATGATGTTAAGCATGACAATGGCAACACCCAGAACTTTGGAACACAAAGACTTGCCCTGTGCTCATCTACCAGAATGCAGTAGATGGCGGTAGACGGCACGAGCAAAATGGTGGTATCCACTCAGACGGACACTCGCAGAAAAGTTTACATATTTTTTTTATTATCTAAGTCAGGGTTTCTCAGACAGCGATTTAGGCTCCACGAACCCCTCTTAAAGTTTCCAGATGACAGCGAACTCCTTAACTAATGAAATGCCCCCCCCCAATAAAATAATAAAATTGATTGTTGAAGAAAATAAGGATTTTATTTCAATAGGTACCTTTTTAATATTAATGTGATGGGTGGGCTTGTTTCTTTAATTCGCAAGTTGAGTCTATTTTAGGGGTAATTTTGGACAATTTTAATCTTATTCTGACTCGGTATCAAGTCGATTTCTGTATTTCGTTTTTATCATCAAGCCACCAATACGTAAATCTTTCGCGAACCCCCTACCTTCGAATGGCGAACCCCCTACCTTCGAATGGCGAACCCCCTCCCTTTGAATGGCGAACCCCCTACCTTCGAAGGGCGAACCCCTAGGGGTTCGCGTACCGCACTTTGAGTAACCCGGATCTAAGTGATTGTTAAGTGATATACCAAATTTTATTTATATAACTTAGAATTATTTTATGGAATTATAGCATGCTACGCTACGTTAGAAAATACGACGAATATACAGCTACGCAGGTGTTTTAGTTTTATTAGGTACATCTGAATGTCTTAATACCGGTATTTTTATACAGAAAAGCGGTTTAAAAAGTGGCAACTCTATAATTTGCATTTGCTTTTAAAACGCAAAATAAAATATATATTTTACGATGTTAAAAAAAATACGCGGAATAAACAAAAATGGCAAATAGTATAATAAAATAATGGCGCCGAAAGATTGCAGTCCCAATTACGTATTTTATAAAAGCTTGTCTTGAAAAATATATTTTTCCACAAAAAAAATCATTTCCCGGAAAATTCACGGTTCCTGTGCGTATTTCCACGCGGGTGAAACCACAAGCAGCAATTCATAGTCAAAATAATCGACCAGTAATAGACTAACTACCATTTGTGATACAGATCTCGTGGGTGGTTATCTCTGTTTTTTATACAGTATAGTAACTTGTTTTAAGGTCAAGGCTTGCTGGATGTTTAAGTATTTATTATTTTAATAAATCTAGTTGATTTTGTGTTAAGCACCAAAATTGTTTTTAATAAATAAAATCTTTAGTTTTTTTTTTCTTGTCGGTCGCGATTTCATTTGAGGATGCCTAGCTAGCTGCCCTGGGAAGCCGTCAGGTTTTGTTGGATTTTTACTTACTAAAGAGGAATTTAGATTGTTTATACTTTATTTTTACTCTCACCGCGTGAAATGAATCACGGGTCTTGCGCGTATATTGTCTCGTCATGTCTCGTAATCCACGCTTGTTGCAAAAGCATGGTTATTTTGACAGCAAACGCATACTTGCATAAGCGTCTATGGTCTACCTTACGAGGGTAACGAGGCCTTTATGTTTCAAAGTTCTGAATGGCACTGCAATTTTCATGGCCTTATTCATACCATCAGGCAAACGACCTTAGACAATAATATAAAAAATAACATTATCTGCAAACTGCAGTAATATAATAGACGGTGCAAAAGTGCCGGCGCAAGTAGCGTTCCATATTAGGGCCCGCCCTAATTTCGAGTATTCATTATGCATTATACAAATTGAGTAATCTGTTGCAAGCGTCAAAAACCATTAATTCAAACAATGTATAAGATTGTCTTAGGTCACGGTACGTTGCCTATCTAATATTGTGAACTAGTTTGAACCGGTTCGGCGTAATATGTATACGTAACATAATATGTATACAGTATGTATATTTACGTACATATCGTATTGACATATAGTTGTTTGTCATGTAACTCAAATTGGTAGTGGAGTGTTTTGATTTTGAAGATAATGGTTCTTACCACAAAAAAATATAACATACGTTATACCTGGGTTAAACACTGTTTAACGCCTAAACATGCCTTATTCGCGCGATTAAATGTGAGCAACCACAAATCCTGATTTAAATAGTGTCTAACACAATTCTGTTGTGACATTTCTAATAATTTTTGACGTTTACCTTTAGACGCTGTCTAGCTAAACAGGCGAATAAATTTTTTTTCTTTTTTTTTGTCCTTCTTTCACGCAGTAACGGAGCAACGGACCGACGTGATTTTGGAATAGATATAATTTATGGATCGGAGAGTAACATTTAAGGCTACTTTTTATTCCGGAAAAATGCACGGTTACTGTGGGAATACGGATAAAAACCGTGGGCAGAAGCTAGTTTATTATATTTGTTTAACCGGATTCACTTGCGTGATAAAGATATTTGCAATTATGTTTTTAATCTTAGATTTGTGATGAAAAAACTAACTAAAACCTCTTTGTTACAGGTAAAAAGATCCTCCCTCCGGGCAACATTCCAAACCGAGAATATTCTATACAATACTCGTAATTAAAGTACCTTAAACCAGAAATTAGTGCTTAGTTAGAAAATATAAAGATATACAAAATAAAGAATTCGACCAAAAGTTTTCTACCAAACTTTGAATATGTGAAACTTTTTTCCTACCCTGCCTTCTTTATACCAAAGCCTTGTAGTGATTAGGACTTATGAGCAAACGGACATAATTGTGAATAAATGAACATAATAGCGAATATATGGACATAATAGCGAATATGGACATAATTGTGAATAGATGGACATAAATGTGAATATTTGGAACGATGCTGCCACAACAGTACTGTCTGCGATGGAAGCATCATCACACCAATGTTCAGAATATGTTCGCGCAGTTGCTAGAAAAAGGTTGGTACATTTTTATACTTTTTGTACTATATAAGCAAGCCGGCTTACTTGAGTGGCTTCGCTGCGATTGTCCAGAGCTTCGCCTATTTTGTAGTGTCAATCTATTCATGTAAAATTGTAAGCAAGTCGGCTTACTTTAGTGGCTTCGCTGTGGACTCCCAACGCTTCGTCTATTTTGTACTGTCAGTCTATAGTAATAGCTAGCAATATATTTTAGCCACAGAGCAGTAAAATAACAGTAGTTCAAGTTACAAGATGATAAAAATAATATTTTATGAGGCACTTATTTTATTGATGACCATATATAGTTTTTGCGTCTAAAAATAGTTTTAGAGAGAGTAGGTATGCAGCATAAATATGTGATGGAAGATTCCAAGGAAAAAATATACAAGGAGTTTTGACGTGAAAAATTGACCATTATGACACTGGTATGCTAATAATAAAGAACTTGTTTGTTCTCTAATCCGTACCCCGTACGTACTATTGTAAATGCGAAAGTGTGTTTGTTTGTCTTTTTAACGCATCAATGGAGAAACGGATCCAAGTGGTTTTTTTTAGATTTGTTTAAAGGTCGGAGAATATCCCGGAAAATTACAGGGGTCCTTTAGGAGTCTCGATGGTCTTCGGCCACGTAGTCCGACTGCTTTTCGAATTAGCAGGAAAGTTTCCGCCGTCCGATTTGTGGTACATTCAGGGTTATTTTAATTCACTCGGAATGATATCCGCGTCGGAAGCGGCAGTCTTGATCGTTTATGTCTCGGAATCACATCCCGTCATATAAATTTCCCGTTTAGATTCGACAACTCAGCTGCATAAACACGCATATAATCCTGAGAATATTTTTCTTTCGGGATGCATTTCCGATATATAAACGATCAAGACAGTCGGTTCCGACACGGATATCATTCCGAGTGAATTAAAATCATCCTGCTGGTGGTTTCTTTTTGTTTTGACGGCCAGTGCTGTCGGCCTTGACACCTTTATAACGTAACCGGACTGTGGGAGAGCGTAGGCGTTCAGCCCTAAAAAGTGGTGTTTGGCGACTAGCTCAAGGTCGCCGCGTGGGATCGAACCACGTCGGTACGGACCTCGGCTTGGGCCGTCGCCGTGAGAAAGGGAGGATCGGGAGAGAAAGCCCCGGCGCACGAGTGCGACCGTTTGAAGTGCGCCCTAATCTAGCTAAAGCTACTCCTCCTGAGGTGGGCGCTCGCGGAATTCGTGTTTATATGTGTCTGTGTGTGATGTGTATTTGACACATCTCAAGGATTCGTTTCCGGGACCAAACCACATTCACGCCTCCGATTGCCAAATGCCCATAACGGATTATATATCAAGGTCGGAAGCAAAATAACCGCGCATTTCGGCAGAAGGACAACTTTCGCTCTTAGCCCAACTGGACGCTATTTTTAGAACTCGCTCTAAGTTTATTTTAGAAACTAAGTTAGTGAATGTTTGTAATACCGATCGATCGAATTGGAGATACCTACATAATTAATAGATTTGCTCAACTTTTGCGACAGAGGCTAACATTTGTTTTTCTTTTATTTGGCGAAGATATTTAGTTACTTAATTTCTAAAAAACTTAGAGCGAGTTCTATAAATAGCGTCCAGTTGGGCTAAGAGCGATAGTTGTCCTTCTGCCGAAATGCGCGATTATTTTAGTACGCTACATCAGACAAACAATCAGCTCGTCTCGTAATCGAGACGAGCTGGTCGTTTGCTTGATTGTAAGCGTAGCCTATGCCCAATATAATGCAGTGCCCAGATCTAATAAGCACAAATAGGTGCAGTACGCTACAGTCTCCCAGAGAAGTCTGCCTGTGTAGATGTGACTGAGCGTGTATGGGACAGACCCTTGCAGGTCTAACCCAATAAAGTTCACCAGAGGTACATAAATAAATAAATAATAAATAAATAAACGCTTACACTCATACCCCCGCACTAGGATTCCCTGTGTCGCAGGTGGCATGGACACACACAGATACACATCACAAACATCCAAGACCCGAGAACAAATTTTATGTTTACACAAAATCTGCCCCGGCCGGGAATCGAACCCGGGACCCCTCGCTTTGCAGGCAGGGTTACTACCAACTTAGCTACGGAGCCGACATGAGCGTTCCAAATCCATCGCGCGTCGTGGATTGAGTGGAACTATAGTCCAATCTTGAGCACATTGACGGTCACTCCATTCCGTGCGCGGCATTGCTCCATTTTTCGGTCATTTTGCGTCTCGTGAAGTGAAGTGAAGGAAAAAACCCCGAACAACGTAAGTTTGTAGTTACATCTTAAAAAAATACTCGACGGTAAAGCTGGAAAAATCTTCGAGGCTCGATTCCGATGAACGAATTATAATACATACCTACAAGTTTGTACGGAACTCTTGGTGCGCGAGTCCGACTCGCACTTGACCGGTTTTTTTGCTTTTATCTGTAATCTTTAACTTTAGTAGTTGCTGCCCGCGGCTTACATCGTCGACCCGGTGTCCTTTAACATCAGGTGAGATAGCAAACCCAAGCTCATCTTCTACACATACTTACAATTACATGTATACATAATAGGTCGGGGAAAAAGTTCGTTCGCATTTTTTAAGAAAATTCAAAACATTTTTTAATATAGTTTATTTACATTTAACTAAAGTATGTAGGTACCATTTTGTTCGATAACTTTTTGCCATCTTGTAGGTAGGGACATGATCCCATTGCTATATAAATTTTGGGACTTCTGATCAAAATACCGCGACAAGTGGTTTTGGCAGTCCTCTCGTGATGTTAACCTGACACTGCCTAAAGAATTCTGAAGAGACCGAAACAGGTGGAAATCTGAAGGTGCAAGGTCAGGACTATACGGCGGATGCATTAACACCTCCCAGCCAAACTCTCTTAATTTTTTCTGAGTGGCTAAAGATGTGTGAGGTCTAGCGTTATCATGATGTTAGCGTTATCATGAACCACACCCCTTCTGTTGATTAATTCCGGCCGCTTTCTCTCAACTTCTTGCTTTAATCTCATCAGTTGTTCGCAGTAGAGTTCAGAATCGATGGTCCTGCCTGGTGGTAACAGCTCATAATGAATAATGCCCTTCCAATCCCACCACACACACAGCATCACCTTGTTGCGAGTTAACCCGGGTTTCGCCACAGTCTGTGAAGCCTGACCGGTCTTTGACCACGACCTTTTTCGCACGTTCTTGTCGTACGTGATTCACTTTTCATCACCAGTTATCAGCTTCTTCAAAAATGGTTCGGTTTCATTATGTCGTAGTATAGAATCACAAATGAGTACACGGTTCATTAGCAATTCATTAGGTTTCTTTCAGTGAGCTCGTGAGGTACCCAAATATCGAGCTTTTTTGTGTACCCAGTTTTTTCAAATGCGCCAAAACTGTTTTGTGGTCAATTCCCAGTTCTTCAGCTACGTCGTAACTACTGATCTGCCGATCTTGTTCCACTTTTTCAAAAATGGCTTCCATTTTATCCGTAACAGGGCGACCAGAGCGACGTGCATCTTTGAAATCAAAATTTCCGGATTGAAAACGCTTAAACCAAATTTGTGCTACTCTCAGAGACACTGCACTAGGTCCATAAACATCGCAATTTTTTTTCGCGGCTTGCGTTGCATTTTTACCTTTTTTGTAGTAAAATTTTAAAATGTATCGAATTTCTTCATTAGATTCACTCATTTTGACAGTACGAAAAACAAATGAAAATCACACATTTTCCTAATTTGAATTTGGAATTATGTTCTTTAAAATTTAAACTTTCATATGATACCAAAACCAGCCAGATACAAATACTATAGCCAAAGAGATTTTATTACAAGTTCATACATACTATAATGCGAAAAGACTTTTTCCCCAACCTAATATACATACATACATACAAATAATAAAAAGTGTCTGTTTGTAATATCAAAATAACAGCTTTTTACTAGATGCTTATGAAAGTAAATACGGTACCGATAACAAAACAGCCATTTTTATTGTTCCGGGTAATCGCCAACAAGGCTATCCCGATTTTGACTGATTGATTTTGATTTGGAAATTCACTGGCAGATAGCTGATGTTACAAGGACTAACTTAGGATACGTGGGTGAAGCGAAGCGCGAGGCAAAGCTAGTTAGCTATAAAAAAGAACTTCCAGTTACCTTGTGATGTGGTGTTTGGTCAAGTACCGTCAACCTGCACGCTTGCACGTCGAAAAAGCACGTGTCGCCGCCGCCGTGCAAAAAACAAACCGGAAAGAACCGGTTACTTTTTTTATACGTAACGTGATAGTACCGAATAAATTAACTCTAGTTTTGGCAACATTCTATTTTTAACCGGCCGTTTATAGTAATAGCAGACCTATATACGTTAATTTGATGGTGGGCGAGCTTTTTTTAGGGTCCCTTGTGATAGCGCTTCTATAGCTGCTCGTGTGTGGTGTTGGATCGTAGGATTAGTGCTGCAGTGTATTGGGCCACTAAATGCGGCCATAAAGGCGTTAATGCGACCACATGCGGATAAGATTTTTTTGAACTTTCAATGTATTGTATGTACGTTTGTTTAGGTGAAATCTTACAATCTAAATTTTATCGACTTCCCGGTGTTCAATTGAGCCGAAATTTTATATACATATGTAAATCGGATGACAATGCAATATAATAATGTCACAGAGCTGGTCTGATGATGGAGCCGGAAGGTGACACAGGTACTCTGTAACGGACAGTCGTAACCCCATCGAGTTTGGGCTCGTTTGATTTGCCTTTACAAGTATACTCTGATCCTAGATGATGTCTAGAGTCCTGATGATGGAGCCGGAAGGTGGCCACAAGATTACTACACTAATTACGTATTTTATAAAAGCCTTTTTTATTTATACTGTTTGGTAACGAGAAGAGCCGGTCGTTTGCCTGATGGTAAGCATAACGCCGACCCATAATAACTGCATTGCCACTCAGAACTTTAATACACAAAGGCCTGCGCGGCATTGCAAAGCGCTCGTTACCCTGAGACATTAGGTATTAAGTCTCATACGCCTAGTAATTTCACTGGCTACTCTGCTCATCAAACCTGAACACAGTCATGCTTGCACATTACTGCTTGGCGGCAGACTTTACGAGCAAAGCGGTGGTACCAACCCAGATGGACACCCGCAGAAGAGTTAGTCCTACCACCTAGTAAAGATATAAAAATATATTTTTCCACAAAGATTTTGATAAATTGATACCACGTGCAAAGTCGGGCGCAACAGCTACTCGCTTTACATTTTTCTAGTTCGCCACGGTTCGCCGCCTAACCGTGAAAGGAATCTCCGAGAGCCAGGTGTCGTAACTGGTTTCAGATCGTATTGATTAGATAAAATTCTTACATTTCCTAATAGTTATTAGAAGCGTAGCCTCGTCTCGACAGACTTTCGGTCTGTGGCTGACCAATTATCGTTCTGGTTCGATGTTTTTTTTCCAGTCGCGTTTAGAATTCAGACTATTCGAGAGTTTAAAAATACAATTGGTTGCGTTGGACCTCAGACTAATATATTTGCTTATCATCATTATCATTATCAGCTTACGCTCCCACTACTGGGTTACCGGCCTTCTCTCTAACTCCAAATACTCCAAATACTCACTAAATCCAAATTCATGATATTGGGGTCCAAGAAGCAGGTGGCTGATATTTTACATCACAACCCTCAAGTTTCCATCCTGAATGAGCCAATAGAGTATGTTACAGAAGCGCGAAATCTTGGGGTGATAATGGATAGCCAACTTCATTTTGAGCACCATGTACAAGAGGCTGTGAGGAACTGTCTGTATCGGTTAAAAGTACTCTATAGAATTAGGCCTTACCTCAGTGTTGATCTCAGGATGACACTCTGTGAATCCCTAATTCTTTCCAAATTAAATTATGCAGATACTGTTTTTGGCCCTTGTCTGTTGTCAAGAACCGAGCGGTTGATCCAAAGGGTGCAGAATGCGTGTGCCCGTTTTTGTTTTAAAATACCTGCCCGTGCACATGTGACTCCGTTCCTCAATCAGGCAAACTTAATGAAGATGAGAGCACGTAGGCAGCTTCACTTTGCATCCTTGCTTTTTGGTGTCATCAAAAACCAACAACCAGAGTATCTGTACAAAAAGTTGGTTTGGGCTCAGGAGGCACGTCGGTATGAGGCAAGGTCATCAGTATTTGTGCTCATGACGCCTCGCCACAGGTCTGCATCCTTTCGGGGAAGTTTCAGATTTGCGGCTAGTCGTTGTTGGAACGTAATACCTCCACCAATACGCAGCCTGAAAGATGTGCAGGGTTTTATTAAACGTTACAAGGGGCACCTGATGAGTGTCCAGAAAGTGTGATAGAAATGTATTTTATCGGCCTTCTGGATACTTAGTGGGTAACTCTACAGTAATTTTAATTGTATCTAACTTAACTGGGTACTTACTCTCATGGTATGCTCGGCTGAATCTGGTAGGTAGATACAGAGATGTGCAGGTTTTATTGCGTCACTGTCCATCCTCTTCCTTTACAGATAAAATAAAATGTTTTAAAGTGCTAAACATGTGGCTATAGCGCATATTATTGCAAGAATTATGAAGTTGATTACGTGGCAATAGTTATGTTATATGAATGACCGTGTGCGCAACACAGATCAGTAATAATATGTAGCTAGCAATATGCATTGACATTGACAATTATGTATTGACACTTGACAGAGTAAAAATACAATGTTTTGTTTGGTTTTGTTCACCTCTACTTTTCTTTAATCAATGTTATATTTTTATGTATCACTGTCCGGAGGTTCGTGATGTCATAGGTGTGGGTTCCGACTGAAAATCAGTTATTAAGGTCCTTGGACCTTAATTGCATGCTGAGTCGGAACCCTTATCATGGCATCACGCAACATTGGGTTTTTTATTTATATACTTGTCTGTCCTTATTTTTTTATTTTTTATGCATGTGTAAAACTGTAATGTTGTGTGATGTCCTGAAATAAATGTATTTTCTTTCTTTCTTTCTTTCTTCTCTGAGAGAGAGTTGTGGGCCTCAATCCACCACGCGGGCCCAGTGCTTGGTGGATGTCACATGTCCTGAAATGTGATTTTGTGGTTCTTGAACATGCGTGTTACCTCACGATGTTTTCCTTCACCGTTTTAAAGCGAGTGTTAATAATCCGCACATATTTTGATATAAGTCATTGGTGCGGCCGAGTCGAGATTCGAACTATGGTGCGTCGGATTGAAAGTCGCACAAGTTCCCGCCGTGAAGAGCTGTGGCTCGACATTTGACGCCATTTTTGTTTATTTTTCGGCGCGCAATACGTACATTTAGTTCATATCCTCTATTTTTCTCTAATCATTGCCTTAGACCAAATCCTCAGGTAAATCGAAAATTATAATTAAAAAAAAAACCAAAAAACTGTCAATTTCAAAGTATCCATAAAATTCACTAAAACCATTTAACAAAATATTTCACATTTATCATACCTAACAACAAAAACAAGTTCTTCTATTAAACAGTTATAAAAAAAAACATTATTTATTTCTTATTTATACAATGCAGTCTTAATAATTATGGGAACGCTGATTTCAAAAATTCCATTTTAGGGTTCCGTAAGTGTCAAAACGGAACGTTTTTACCTAACCGACTACGGTAACACAAAAGTCACGAAGCCGAGGTAGACAGCGACCACGAATACTGCAAAAGGTTCGAAATGAATTGCGTGACTTCAAAAATAAAGCTTAACCGTGTTACCACAAAAAACACTTTAAGAACCCTGTTTAGCTAGAGAGTGTCTAAAGATAACGTCTAGAATGATTAGAAAGGACACAACAGATTGGGTAAGACAACGGTTAGACCTATTTAAATTAAGATTTGTGGTTGCTTATATTTAAACGCGCGACTAAGGCATGTTTAGCAGTTAAACGCTGTTTAACACAGGTTTAAAGTGAGTTTAATGGTCATGTGGTAAGACCGTTTGCGTCTTAAAATATATTTAACACACGTAAACCTGTGTTAAACACTGTTTAACGCTTAAACATGCCTTAGTCGCGTGATTAAATGTGAGCAAAAACAAATCCTGATTTAAGTAGTTTCTAACCAATTGTCTAACAGAATTCTGTTGTGGCATTTCTAATAATTTTTGACGTTTATCTTTGGACGCTGTCTAGCTAAACAGGCGACTAAAAATGTTTTTTTTTTGTAGTAACACTATTTGTGTTTTAATTTGTTTGTCATCTCAGAGACGGAACCCTGAAAGCGCGAAGCTAGAAACGCACTTAACCAATTCATTGGTTAGCTAGCTAGTATTCGAATTCCGAAGTCACAACCTATGATTTATCTGAGACCACCTGCGCTCCGCGGATTTGTCCACCGTTTCCTGGACTACGCGCTTTCTAACATATAAAGTTACCTACTCGTTCTTTTTAGGTAAACGTTCTTTAGTTCTCGTTCGCTTGGTCTGTTTTATTAACTGTTTTTTAGAAGTTAGTAGTGTTTACGTCATCATCATCATCATCATCAGCTAGAAAAGGTCCTGTTAACGCCTACGTTTCATCGTAGAGCAACGCATCCCCCGGTTTTTTTAGTCTAGTTATTTGTCAAGTATTTTTTAATCTTCCTACCCTCACTTCATCATTCGAGTCTTAAAGTGCAATATTGTGTCTCGACCTCTAAAAATTACCTGAACGCTGTAAAACCGCAATAAACGCCTGAAAACAATATTGGGAGTTTTCATTTATGCCATTGAGCATAAACAGGTCCACTGCTGAACATCGGCCTACTCCATGAAAAGGATTCTGCCACAAAGCGGGCATGCTACGGTCTAGCTTGTATGGGACTGCAGACCTATGCAGAGGCTGGCTAACAACTCAATCGTGCTCATTTTCGACCCCAACCTGATTAAGACTAGCGGTCGCTAGGTCTTCGGCTGGAGGGGGGCATCGGTGTGGTCCATTGGAGAGCCCGGGGCCCTCTTGGTGTAGCACCGAGGCAGACCGAAACGGGGGGGGGGGGGGGGGGTTATAGTGGGTAAAAATCCCACATAACCCAGCTGCCGGATATCTACAGCAGATTTCCCCCCAGGGAAAAAAATAAAGGTCTTCGGATGGAAGGAATTATGGCGTAAAATGGCGTAAGAGGCTGATAATGTAATGTATGATTAGAAATTATGTCACAACAGAATTGAGTTAGTCAATGGTTAGACACTACTTAAATCAGGATTTGTGGATGCTCAATTGCTCATATTTAAACAACTAAGGCTTGTTTTCGGGGGTTTGACACTGTTTAACACAGGTTTAAAGTGTGTTTAATTTTTTTGTGGTAAGACCGCATTATAAACTAGCGTAATTAAAATTAAATATAAATGAAATAGAAAATAACAGAAAAAAAGTATTAGATCCGATACAATCACCAGTTTCGGACGGAAGTGGTTTCGCCATCACGAGGTAAAAATAGAAAGATTCACTTTTGATTTTTAAATTAGATTTTCGAAATTAATATTAGACATAACTGAATATAGGATCTTTTAATAACTTCCTTAGTAGATCTGTTATCGATCTGGGTGAAGACATAATGTGTAACATCCGCTTTTGAAAACAACTCTTGTAGCGTAACTTGTTTTTTTTTTTTTTTTGTAGTGTAAACACTAAACACTTTTTTCTGACCAATTTTTCTAGATATTATCTAATGTCATAGATATTATCTAATATATAAGATATTATCTAATATCTAGCATCGGTAAAATATATAATATATGTATAAGAGTATGTTTTCATCTATATCTAATCTACACATCTACAGATAAATAAAATTGAAGTGTCTGTTTGTAATATCAAAATAACAGCTTTTTACCAAATGCATACGAAAGTATATACGGTACCTATAAAAAAACAATTTTAAAATTTTTGTCTGTCTGTCTGTTTGTCCCGGGTAATCTCCGAAACGGCTGGGCCGATTTTGACGGGACAGCAAGCAGCCTTTCATTGCAGGAAAATTATGAAAATTAAGAAAGTACTTTGCATTGCTGCTTACAAAAAAAGTTTCTAATATAAATTAACATAAACATAAACGCTTAAACGCTTACACACTCATACCCCCGCACTAGGATTCCCTGTGTCGCAGGTGGCATGGACATACACACATACACATCACAAACATCCAAGACCCGAGAACAAACTTTATGCTTACACAAAATCTGCCCCGGCCGGGAATCGAACCCGGGACTCCTCGCCTTGCAGGCAGGGTTGCTACCAACTTAGCTACGGAGCCGTCGTAGAAATAATTATGAAACCGCCACAAGTCGGCGCAAGCGGGCCTTAGAAGATAATCCTCGTGTTCTAGTGTAGCCACAGATCTATAGTGTAGCAATAAACGTGAGAGACAATTTTGGATTCGTAACAGATTTTCTAAATTTACATCTGTGATAACGATCTGAAGATGGAATCTTTTTATAGCTTCTTTAATGATAATTTTATCCAACTGGTGGAGAAAGAGGATTATTCAATCGATAGCTTGGCAGTAGTCGCAGGCCGCCGTAGTGGTCAATTGATAGTAATGATTTCAATTGTAATGCAGGCCGTAGACGCTTATGGAATTATGCGTTTTGCTGTCAAAATAACCATGCGCGCGGATCACGGCATAATACACGTGCAAGCGCAGTTTGATGCATAACCATCAATAAGCCACGAAATAGACAAGAACGGCACGGCCAGATAGTGATGTCTCGAAACTCAAATCACGTTTCCAGTGATAATTTTCAGTGTTCACAGTTGATGACCATGATAGTGTTGACAGACATGACGGTTTAAATATATTCTTCTGTGTTGAGATAATAAATCAAAGTTTTTTACAATCTATACAAATTAAAAAAATTGAAGTGTCTGTTTGTAACATCAAAATAACAGCTGTTTACTAAATTCACATGAAAGTATTATACGGTAACTATAACAAAACCACTATTTTTTAAAAATGTATCTGTCTGTCCGTGTGTTTGTTCCGGGTAAACTGCGAAACGACTGGACCGATTTTGACGGGACTTTCACTGGCAGATAGCTGATGTTACAAGGAGTAACTTAGGCTACTTTTATTTTAGAAAAATAATTAGAGTTCCGCGCCAAAACATAAAATCCATGAATTCCAATATCTCCGCGTGGGTGAAACCGCGGGCAGCAGCTAGTATTCCTATAAAAATACAAAATGTTGTAAAAAGCCAAACCTAGAGTGCCGCCGGCAGCGGGGCAGAGTCCGAGCTACCGGCGGTGATTAGGGCTGCAGCGTGAGGAACCTCCTGACAACGCGCCGTGTCAAAGAGCACTGCCTTCTGCAAAGCCACTGCTTCCTTCTACCGAGAGCCTCTTGAGATGTTGATCGAAACTTTAATTATTATTAAAAACCTATTACATAATTATATTCATGTATGTATGCATGTATGCATGTACATATGTGAGTTTTTTTATTCCACCATAACTTTTTTTTTTTTCTTACACACTCATACCCCCGCACTAGGATTCCCTGTGTCGCAGGCGGCATGGACACACACAGATACACATCACTAACATCCAAGACCCGAGAACAAACTTTATGCTTACACAAAGTCTGCCCCGGCCGGGAATCGAACCCGGGACCCCTCGCTTTGCAGGCAGTGTTACTACCAACTTAGCTACGGAGCCGTCAAAACTTCTAAATACCTGAACAGATTCCGATACAGTATGGGGTATCGTGAGAATCCTTACATCATCCCGAGCGACACAGGCTAGGACAGTCGTGTTTTTTATGTAAGTTTTGTTAAATCGACTTAATTTTCCAATTCCATACAAAAAGTCGTAATAAAATCCACAGCTTGTTTTGAGTAACCTTTCATAAAAATACGCAACACGTTTTAAAACTTGCAAATATGTTTGTTTCTGAATTTAATCAAAAACGTATCTATAATTATGACAGTTAATATGATATACGCTTTTGACAAGGATTTTATGGTTTTATTACGTATGTATATAAGATATTACTTTGTTTTATCGCTATCTAAAAGTGTTAATTTTAAAAGCTTAGATTTGATGACTCCATTTTTTTTGTGATGTCAATCAATTCGGTATTTTTTTCTGTCTATTTAAATAACCACGCAAACTATTTCGTCTATGTGTTTTGTAATATTGTAAAAGACATAATTTTAAGGCAAGACATTGCCTTCTGCAACACGGTTTGTACTAAAGCAGCAGGCAGGGCTTCAACTATTTTTTGTACACTTTTATACACAATAAATAAATTTTGTATTTGTATTTTGTTTTCTCATGAGAATCAAATGTGTGAATCAAATATCGAAAAAACAGAAAACCGAACGCTAGAAACGCCAAAAATGAGAGCGTAGTCGGGCGTATCTACTGAGCGCTAAAACAACACAAAATTAGGTAGAACATGTGATTTCACATGTTCAGCTAGGGCCATAAATCCATACTAAAAAGCAAAAACATGCATTTTGTTGATTTTGGCCTCGAAATACATTGTTATCAATAATTTTTTTTATTCATTGACATCAATGTAAAAATTCTTATTAAATAATTTGTTTCTTAGAATTGAAGCCATAGGCTAGCAACTCGGTGACAAAACCGTAAAAATCTACTTTTGAAAAGAATTTCACTGATACATTTTTTTAAAACCACTTTTTTATGTTGATTTTTGATTATTTTAATTTCTACTCAGACAAGGCACGAGTCTATTATTTCGTATTATATTTTATTACTTTTTTTTATAGCACAATAACGATTGCATTCTCGTGTTTAGCATTAAATATTAATATGAAAGATATTTAAATTGCTTTTTAATATTTTTTTAGGATTCAAAAAAATATTTTTATGCGATTCCGAACGTTATCGTGGTGGTCGCCATAAAAAAAAATCAAAAATTTAAAAGAGGTAATAAAATATTTAGAAAAGAAATGAAATATAATTCTTTCACTCAAAACAAAGTGATAAATAAAGAATCTATGTTACACTTAAAATAGTCCATCTATTTTTTAGGTTTTGGTTCTTTATTTATTAACTTTTTTTTAAATATTATTATAATAAATCAATCTAGATGTCTTTAAAGTTCAAATTCAAAATGCTTTATTCATATGGGCCCCAAGCGAGTACTCATGAGGGTTGAAACAAATGACTCTTTCTCTTTGTTAGTTTTGTTAAAAGTTTGGAAGTGAAGAGGGATGTCAATCAATTTGTTTTCTCGTGAGAATCAAATATCTATATCGAAAAAACTGGAAATCGAACGCTAGAAACGTCAAAAATGATAGTCAAAGTCGGGTGTATCTACTGAGCATTAAAACGTCCTATTACAAATTGGACAGAACATCTGACGTCACTTGTTCGACGCGGGCCGTAACGCTGTACTAAAAACATGCATTTTGTTGATTTTGCCTTGAAAAACTGCGTTTAAGTACATAGTTGTCATACATTTGATTATTGGATAACGAGACGAGCTTCCTTTGCCGGATGGTAAGTATATATAGGCGTTATACTTCTGAAGAACTTCTAAAACTTCAAAGTTCGGAGTGGCACCCCACTCAGAACTTTGAAACTCAAAGACTTTCGCGACACTACATTTCCCTCCTTACCCTGAGACGAAGCCCAGTATCACTGCCTACTTTGATCATCAAAGCGGAACACAGTAATGCTTGTACATTACAGCTTGGCGGCAGATACCACGAGCAAAGTGGTAGATGTTAGTACTTCCACCTGGTAAAGCTGATGATCATCAAATGGTTGAACAGATTTTCTTGAATAGGTTAAGAGGAGACTCTCGATCAAGTCACCTTTCAAACAAAGAAATAAACAAAATCGTTTCTACCGTTTGAGAGATTATTTTTCACTGATCGTGTGGGCTGGCTGAGTGGATAAATGGAACAGCAGATTCCACTTATCCACCATGGGATGGAAAAGTGAAATCTGTTGTTCCACTTTTCTTTTCTAGGTGGGATAGCTGGGTGGGTAAGTGGAACAGCAGATTCCACTTATCCACTGGGATTAGTGGAATCTGCTATAACGTCCTGCACACTTGGAATGGAAAATTGAAAAAAATCCACTTTTCCTCCGTGGGATGGCTGGGTGGGATAAGTGGACTAGCCGGTCTCGTTGCCTAGTAATAAAAAACAAATATATCTCGCAGATACAATAACGGTTTAGATCCGTTTGTATAATTAGTGAGATCTCGCTTGTGGAATCAGGCTAGACTTTCAGGCTCGTAGTAACATGTGTATGTTTGTCGTTTCTACGCGCACTCACACACACATAAATAAAATCTACGCGAAAATTGCTATGCTTATTGGCGTGCCGCTGTCTGGTAAAAAAAATAAGAATACATTACGAAACCAGAAACTCGAATCTGATTACAATTTAGAAACTTGGTAGGTGTTTTTCGAAACAACTTTTTTTTTATTCCGATACTATTTTTAGTATTCTCTCCGGCACGAGTCTTCAATTTTGCGGGGTTTTTTTTATTTATTATTAGCATTTTACAGCATAATAACGATTGCATTTTTCGAGTTGACCATTAATTATTTATTCGAAATTTATGTTGATTAGTTGTAAATGTGTTTTTTATTCTGATCTATTTCTGTTCTGGTGCTGCTACCAGGTGGAATGAACCCTGTGGTTGGATTTTGGTTTTTTGTTACCATTTGCCACGTGTCTTATCGATTACTTGCTATGATGTAATAATGTGACAAGTTAATAAAAAATCCGACTTCAGTGTTAAACTACTGAACCGATTTTGATGAAATTTCTATGGGACCAATCTGAAAGTATATCCTTTCAAATAAAAAAAGAACTTTCCAAATCCCTACTAATATTATTTTATCTATTATAAATGCGAAAGTGTGTTTGTTGGTTTGTCCTTCTTTCACGCAGTAACGGAGCAAAGGATCGACGTGATTTTTGGCATAGATATTAGATATAGTTTATGAACCGGAGAGTAACATTAGGCTACTTTTTATCCCGGAAAAATGCACGTTCCCTACGGGAACGCGGGTGAGAACCGCGAGCAGAAGCTAGTACTTTTATAAATAAAAGCTTTCAGTGTTAACATTCACAAATTGAGCACACGATTTATTTAAACGTTTTTGGAAAAAACACAAAAATGCTCTCAAAATATTTATTAAAACTTGATTATTCATAGTTTTTTTTAGTGTAGATCAGATATAAAGAAATGGCTGTTTAAAATACAGATGCACATAAGATATAAAACCACTTTAAAGCATTTAGAACTAGAATTTGTTATTATTTTGAAAGCGGAGACTTCGAAGATCAGTTCAATATGTTGTCTTTAAGTTTTATGACTTGAGAGACTTACACTAGACTTAAAGGGAATTCGACGGCTCCGTAGCTAAGTTGGTAGTAACCCTGCCTGCAAATCCTGGGTTCGATTCCCGGCCGGGGCAGATTTTGTGTAAGCGTAAAGTTTGATCTCGGGTCTTGGATGTTTGTGACATGTATCTGTGTGGGTCCATGCCACCTGCGACACAGGGAATCCTAGTGCGGGGGTATGAGTATAAGCGTTTAAAATAATAATAATGCCGTCAGCTTTGGGCTGGCATTGCTTACCATCAGGCAAAACCTATAGTATAAACGTCGCAAAATGATCACTTTACTAGGCACTTTCGGTATTTAATAGCACAATTTTTATTCTATGATCCTCTATGACATTGGTGGTCATCAAAAAACCATTGTTAATTTTCGTATGCTCTTCATTTAAAAATGACAATGGTTTCGTGTCGAAGCCAGTGTTATTTTTAAACAATTTTTGGTTTATTATAGAATTGGATTATCTATTTTGTGCCATTATTTATTCTGTGGTCCAAGTGACCCGCATGACGCATTATGCAAACCGTAGACGCTTATGCAAGTATGCGTTTTGCTGTCAAAATAACCATGCTTTTGCATCAAGCGCGGATTAGGAGATAATATACGAGCAAGCGCGGCTTGATGCAAAACCGTCAAAAAACCACGAAATAGACAAGCTTGAACGGCAATACGGCCAGATAGTGCTGTCTCGAAGCCCTGCCTGGGCTCAAAGCGACGACTGCTCCACTTGACGCTACATACATCACTTGCGCACCACCGCTTATTTACCGCGGCGTCTGCACTGAGCACGCAGTAGTTGTGAAACAATTTTTTTCTGTAGAGTTCGTAGAAGTGGGTGCCGTTCTCGGACTAGATTTCCATCAAGCCCCAACCACAATAGACAATACGATATGCGTCAAGCGGGGATCGTGATTTTTCCGAGTCTTTCTCGTGGTCCGCGATTGATGCTTATCCATCAAATTAAGTGTGAGGGCTGCCTTACGGTTTCTCATCAGTATTTCCAAATGCTGAAAAGATTGAGTTAGTTAAGTTATTGATCAAACGCTCCGCCCTTGCCTTGCCTTGGATACCTAGCTAACTACCGATGTAGAAACTTAAATGAGGTCAGAAATCGGCCTAGACCTTTATTACGACATTGCCGAAAATAGATGCTAGAAACAAAAAATGCAATATTACTCCAAATAGATGCCTAAAAATAACCCGCCTACAAGTCCTTGCTCTCTGGTCACTTTCTAAAAATACTGTATAAGGTTTTGTCGCGTTAAAACGAGTCTACACAATTTAGTCTTCATTTGCATTTAATTTGCGAATGTCAGTCGAATTAACGAGTTGATTGATTTGACAAAATATGTTTAATTAATTTATTTAAATGTGCCAAACGTGTCATCTATAAAAATAATTGCGAGGCTGATAGGGTTGCCAGGTGGTCGGGATTCGACTGGACTCTCCTGACTTTTTAATTAGTATCTATCCACTCCTGAAAATATATAAAATCTTACAAAAAACAGCTTTCTAATAGCAACAAGAGGGTAGGCAACGCGCTGACAATGTCTCTGGTATTGCAGACGTTCTCAAGCAGTTAGTTACCACTTAGTCAGGTTTTTTTATGTTATTTGGTAACGAGACGAGCTGGTAGTTTGCCTGATGATAAGCATAACGCCGGCCATAACAATTGCAGTGCCACCCATAACTTTGAAACACAAAGGCCTGCGCGGCACTGCAGTGCCCTCGTTACCCTGAGACATTAGGTATTAAGTCTCATAAGCCCAGTAATTTCACTGGATACTCTGCTCATCAAACCGCAACACAGTAATGCTTGCACACTACTGCTTGGCGGCATACTTCACGAGCAAAGCGGTGGTAACAACCCAGACGGACACTCGCAGAAGAGTTAGGCAGGTGGACCGATTGCTTGTCCCCCATCTTAGTATATATATAAATTACGCATCACGTTGTTTGTCCGCGATGGACTCCTAAACTACTAAACCGATTTTTATCATATTTGCACACCCACCGTGTGCAGTTTGATCTAACTTAAAAGATAGGAAAGCTTACATCTCAATTTATAGCCGCAATATTAGTTTATTGCAAATTCTATTAGGGTTACGCGCAAAAAAATAAAAACCATGAAATCCAAAATCTCCACGCGGGTGAAACCGCGGGGCAGCAGTTAGTTTGTATATAAAAAATAACCAAGATCCGTAAAAAAATTAATTTGTTGAACAGGAGAAATAATTATGTTGCTTAACACTAGCTGTGCCCCGTGGCTTCGCCCACGTAGCCTAAGTTACTCCTTGTTTCATCAGCTATCTGCCAATGAAAGTCCCGCCAAAATCGGTCCTGCCGTTTCGGAGATTACCCGGAACAGGCAGACAGTCAGACAAAAATTTTAAAAACGGTTGTTTTGTTATTGGTACCTTATACATACTTTCATATGCATTTAGTAAAAAGCTGTTATTTTGATATTGCAAACAGACACTTCAATTTTATTTATTTCTATAGATTTTATTAGTATTTATCGCCTTTGAGTTAGGACTCTGCATTCCTATATATAAAATATGACTTATTTATTTAAATTGCGTTAGTTTAATTGTAATATTCATATTAAAATTTATTAAAATATGTATCGCATTTTGTATCAGAATCTTATATATCCATGTAAATTTTGCAATAATAGTAATTTTTTTCTTTTAAAATAACCTGCACTCTTATATATTCCATCAGTAAGGTTAAAACATGTTTATTTATCGAATAAAATAAATATTTGAATGTAAATAACTTGTTTAATAATTATTTTAACAGCTATCGCACCTGCGCTTGCTTTATCACTCCAATAGTATAATTATAAATAATAATTATTTTGTATCAATGCAAAAATATTACATAATTTATTTCTTTATTTTATTTAAATAATAGAAATAAACATAAAATTGTAGTATCCCGGTTTAGATAAGGTAAAACCAAAAAAACCTCCGTTGTTGTAAGGCAGCCCTCACACCTAATTCATGATTGATGGATGCATCAGTCGCGGGCCACGAGAAAACCATGGAATAACCACGATCCCCGCTTGACGCATATCGTATCGTCAGGGTAACGAGCGCACTCGAGACATTAGGTATTAAGTCTCATAAGCTCAGTAATTTCACTGGATACTCTGCTCATCAAACCGGAACACAGTAATGCTTGCACATTACTGCTTGGCGGCAGACTTCACGAGCAAAGTGGTGGTAGCAACCCAGACGGACACTCGCAGAAGAGTTAGTGATACCACTAACCATATTCTAAATTTTAAAATTTTTAAAAAGTTAATTTAAAAAAAAACCGTTTACACGCCGTTAGCTCTATGGCACCTAAAATTATGTAAAATTATGCGATGTTATACAAAACTTTTATAAAAAAGTAATTATTATAAATGGTCGCAAATGGAATGTAAATAAAGGTAATTAAAACGGGAGTCTTTTTTTTTAATTGATTGCTCAGACTTTTATTGGCTTATTACAATGATTGTTTAAAAGACATATACATTGATAGCATAAGTATATTTTTAGAGACAAATCAGTAGTGTAGTCACCACCAGCCAAATCGAGTAGGGTAATTTATAAATTACTGTAGCAAATATGCTATAGCAAGGTCTATTTAGTTTATGGCGGCGGTAAATAATATGCTAATCGTATATTACTGGTAGACCAATTGTTTCCAAAACACGTTATCACAAAATTTACGGAATAGAAAAAAAAAAGCTAAAGTTGCCACTACAACGTTTTTTTTAATTTATTGACTTTTGCCATACAATGTCAGTCCCATCGTAGCCTGTACAACATTAATATTAACTACGTTTATAATGTAAGGCTCTTATTAATATAAGGACTTAAGGGGCTGTAATAAGACATCTTCCTTTTGTAAAGAAATAACGTTGAAAATGGCGATGCGTTTGCTTTTAGTTGAACTTTGTTTCGTAGTTTTGATTTTATTAAGAAAAAGATACGCCATAATGTTTAAACATTTTTACATGTCTTTAGATGATTAAATTCTGATTATCGATTTCTGGAATTGTTTAGAATTGTTGAATTCTCTTCTAATCAACTTTATTATTTAACAAAGTTCAAAATAGTTCAAGCGTATCAGCTGAGTTAGGGCTGCCCGGAAGTTCTGTAGTAGAATTTTGACATAAACATAAATGCGTTTTCTTTAATGAAAAATTCTGAATTTCAAAAACTTGTAAAACAAATGTTGTTCACCTCCAGAAATAGATTGTCCCCTTTCGAGATGACATACCAATTTAAACTCAGCTTGTATAAAAAGCGCGACTATACCAAAGAAAAAGAAACGTTATGTAGATAAAGACAGCATTAAGTATATATTATATACTTAATAAAAATTTCGCTTCCAACAGGATTCGAACCTGCGTCTTCTGATTATCTAGACCAGACGCCTTAAATTTTTGTGATGTATAATTGTATATATTTGCGTGAACATCCGCTAGTGTCGGTAAACACTATGAAATATATTTTATAAAGTTTAAATAAAACAAAATCTCTCGCCATTTAATTGGTACTGTAACGTATCACAATGGAGTAGACAATCGCTACAAAGCCAGGTCTGCTAGATGAAGCTACGGCTTGTAAGCCGGAAACAAAAAGATCATCTCAAGAATTTCGCAGTCAACGTCGATTGCTCCCATAGCCTAGTTGGTTAAGGCGTCTGGTCTAGATAAGCAGAAGACTCAGGTGCGAATCCTGTTCGAAGCGAAATTTTTGTGATGTATATATTTGCGTGAACATCCGCTAGTGTCGGTTAACACTATAAAATTTATTTCATAATGACAGCATTAGTTTTAGTCTGTGGTTCGGGTGGACTAACGTTACATAGACCCGCTGTTAGAGTAATCTATTTTAACCTTCTTGAGTGCTCCTTTGGGGCCTATTTGAATAAAGCATTTTGAATTTGAATTTGAGACGTACATATATACAACGCTCGAAAAACATTACCCAATGAGGGTAAACTGGATATTTTCCCAACCAGTTTCCACTAACTTTTTCACCACGAATCGGTTGTTGTAAATTGTTATCGCCCCCACGATCTTTGTCGCAATAATTTAAATAATATAAACATATATTAAATCACAGCACACATGCAAAGGTGAGATCCTTATCATGGTTATCACATTCGCATTTCGAGAAAAAAAATATATATATGTAACGCAAGAATGTCTGGCTTTCTATTCTATTAATAGTTATTTTGTATATTTTAATTTGGTCGTCGTTGTAAAAAATATCGGACGCTTGGAAATATGTGCGGGGTTCAGTATGTAATGTCCTTTTTTTAAATACGGGGCGGATCGCTAACATAAGCTGTGATAGAAATTGTATCTAAAGTATGAAGCCCACGATAACAAGCCCAAAGTCGATGGGGTTAAGTGTTTTCGTTACAGAGTTGCTATGGCCGCCTTCCGGCTCCATCATCAGACCAGCTCTGTGTCATTATTATATTGCATTGTCATCCGATTTACATATGTATGTAAAATTTCGGTTCAATCGATCACCGGAAAGTGAAATATAAAAAAACAAAAGCAAGTTATAAAAAACAAAAATAAGCTAGTAATAAAAAATACCCGTTTGCGCCAGCCCGGGTTTATTTTATTCACAGGCAGTTTGTTTTTTTGTTTTTTTATTAGTGGTAGGACTAACTCTTCTGTGAGTGTCCGCTGTCCGTCTGGGTTGTTACCACCGGTTTGCTCGGGAAGTCTGCCGCAAGCAGCAGGGAAGCAGGAGTGTACAAGCATTACTGTGTTCTGGTTTGATGAGCAGAGCAGCCAGTGAAATTACTGGGCTTATGGGCCTTAGGGCCAATTTTTCAATAGTCAGATAGCGTCCTGTTAGATAATTCCCTGAATCATCTAAGTCTGTGGTGAAGACAGACGTAGATACATTTTATGGCATTCTATAGAAAGAAATCTTAGTTAGCTAACGGTCCATTAATTTTGAAATGAAAGACCCGAAAAACACATTAAAAACACGAAAATTAATTGATTGCATAGCAATCAGTTCGATAAATTGCAATTGAAAAATCGGCCCTTAATACCTAATGTCTCAGGGTAGCGAGTGCACTGCAGTGCCGCGCAGGCCTTTGTGTTACAAAGTTCTGAGTGGGACTGCAATTGTTATGGGCCGGCGTTGTGCTTACCATCAGGCAAATGACCGGCTCGTCTCGTTACCAAATAACATTAAAAAAATTACCGTTTTGTCTTGCGTCATTAGGTGCTTTTTTTAAATTGATGATCTTAATCCGGATTAGTTAATCTAGCTCTTGGCGCAAGTGGGCATGTCCTAACCAAGGTACCCTAAAATATCTAACGCGACAGCGGCTTGCGTCACAAAATCTAAATATATTTAGTCTAAAAAATAACTAGAATGCTCAAATCAGCTGAACGCATAGCTAAATCAATTGTTGATCGAGTCAAACTGGTTCCGTGGCCTCCTTGCATCGGTCCAGTCACTTGACTGGCCGCTATCTTGTAACCTGTCATGTGATTGGATGGTTTTGTAATTGTTTCTTTTTTTAGCATTTGATCGGTATCAGCATTGTGATGATATTTTAGTTGAAGGTGTTAAACTCGGCATTCAGACTGGTTGTCTGGTTCTATCGGAATAGACTGGTAGGCGGCAGCTAGCCAGGTTTAAACTAGAAAATACCAAGGCAACATCATGCTTGGTTATATAGGTTTTTAAACTGTCATGGTCATCAATACTGCGAACAAAATCAGAATTAACGGGATATTTAGCATGTATATTATTTGTATTGAGTTCCCGATATTTCGGCGCTGTTGCAAGCGCCATGATCACGGGAAAACTGAAGAACTGCGGGTGGATGTTAATAATTAGGGGCAGTTCTTCAGTTCTCCCGTGATGATGGCGCTTGCAACAGCGCCGAAATATCGGGAACTCAATACAAATAATATACATGGTAAATATCCCGTTAATTCTGATCATGCTGGGTTGTCTATACATATAAATAAAATTGAAATGTCTGTTTGTAATATCAAAATAACAGCTTTTTAATAAGTGCATATGAAACATACATACGGTACCTACAACAAAAACACAATTTTTAACATTTTTATGTCTGTCTGTCTGTTTGTTCTCCGGCTAACCCCGAAACGGCTGGCCCGATTTTGACGGGACTTTCACTGGCAGATAGCTGAGGTTATATAAGGAGTAACTTAGGCAACGTGGGCGAAGCCGCGAGGCCAATTCAGTTTGGTTTAGTAGGTACTGGGTCCAGTCCGGTAAGAACCAGTAATTGTTGAGATTTTTACTTTATATCTACATATTGGTGTCTAAACTGAAAGTCCAGAAGGCGCCCGGCTAATGTTAGCTATAAAAATATGGTTTACTAAATCATCATTTATTTTTATCTGTCAGTCAGTTTTTGCTGTCAAATTCTCAGTCAAGGGGGTTAGTGATATATCGGGACATTAGGCGTCCCGATTTAAAGACGTGTCTATAGAGTAGACCCTTGAAAATTAGGACGGCCCGGGCAAATCAGGAAACCTGGCAAAGCTACGCTCAACCCTATACATGCTTATTCATGTTTGCGTTTTGCTGTCAAAATAACCATGCTCTTGCAACAAGCGCGGATTACGAGATAATACACACGCAAATGCTTGATATAAAACCATCAAAAATACACGAAATAGACAAGGCAATACGGCCAGATAATGCCCTCTTTCACTCCCATGGGCTCAAAATGTTGCGCACCACCGCTTATTTACCTACTCCGCCGTCGAGTTTCTTGCCCTTCTTCTCGATGGTTTAGGCTTTGGAACGAGGCCACTAGAGTCATACATACCACACACACATACACGAAATTCCGCGAGCGCCCACCTCGGGCCCGCGAGAAGTAGCCTTAGCTACTTTAGCTAGATTAGAGCCTGTATTTTAAACGGTCGCACTCGCGCGCCGGGACTATTCTCGCCCGATCCTCCCTTTCTCACGGCGACGGCCCAAGCCGAGGTCCGTACCGACGTGGTTTGATCCCACGCGGTGCCCTTGCGCTAGTCGCCAGAAACACACTTTTTTCGGGCTGAGCGCCTTCTGCGCTCTCCCACAGTCCGGTGACGCTGTAAAGGTCGCAAGAACAACAGCACGGTCCATAATAAAAAAACGTACTTACCGCCGCTTCTGCACTGAGCACGCAGTGATTGTGAGACTATTTCTTTGAGTAGAGATCGTAGAAGCGGTTGCTGTGCATCTTTTTCACTACCTCTAACCGTGGTGCGGTTAGCGCTCGGACTAGATTACTACCAAGCTCCATAGACGGTACGATATGCGTCAAGTGGTGATCATGGTTTTTCCGTGGTTCTCGCGTGGTCCGTGATTGATTATCCATAAATCATGCATTAGGTGTACAGGCTGCCTTAAAAATATTGGTGTTTGGCGAATAGCTCAAGAGCACTGACTGCATGGGGTGTACCATGAAAACGAATCTTGGCTTGGGCCGTCGCCGGAATACGGGGAATATCGGGGGGAAGAGAGGCGAATGCATCCCTTGAAAGTGTGCTCTAATCTATCTAAAGCTAAGTCAGACGGACCTGTAGGAAGTGGTAGTAACTTGTTGCTCCGTCCCAAAGCACACTGCACCACCGAGAAGAAGGGTAATATGCTCGAGATTAACGGGATTAGAGTTTCGTTTGCCTGATGGAAAGCATAACGCCAGCCCATTACAATTGAATTGCCACCCAGAACTTTGAAACACAAAGGCCTGCGAAGCGCTGCAGTGCGCTCGTTACACTGGCTCAAAGCAAACACACCACAAAGTAAATCCCGAAATCACAGGCAAAGCGCCCAAGTTTTAATTTATGTGCGAGCGAGACGGGTTCACATGTTCTACTCTGTCTTGAAATTTTTCTCTATGTATTTTAGTCATAGTAATTGCGATTTCCTATTGGTCAGAAAAAAAATGTTTAATTGCCGTGCTAAGTCTTGTTTTGAAAGTGGTTTACTATTTTGACCTCATCTGTGCATTTTAATTTTCGACTGCACATATTGCACCTTATATCTGAGCGGTGAGATGTCAAAATTGTAGTGCCTATCATATCTTAATTTGCGAAGCCCCGCCGCCCGAATTAATATTCTAAATGGTACATTTCATTGGATGACGTTTTTTTGCAGTTAAAATATGCAAGCCAATAGAACGTTGAAGATTTCGTAGAAGCATATAAATTAGTACTTGATGGAACTAGTTTACGTTCTCTAAGATTTAATTTAGACGAAATTTGCTCAATAATAGTCTAAATGTCTAAAAGTCCAAGGCCAGGTCTGGTTGGACTTTTCAGGCCAACCGAAAACCAGCAACGCTCGTCTCTGCGACAATACTAGTTCTGCTAGACTAGCTTCTGCCCGCGGTTTTCACCCGCGTTCCCACAGGAACCGTGCATTTTTCCGGGATAAAAAGTAGCCTATGTTACTCTGCAGTCCGTAAACTATATCTATGACAAAAATCACATCGATCCGTTGCTCCGTTACTGCGTGAAAGAAGGACAAATCAACAGACATACATTCGCAATTCTAATATTAAATAAATATTTAGTAGGAAGTAGGATTACTCGCGCCGAGCTTTTTTCGTACTATTATGGTGAATGAGACGAGCTTTTCGTTTGCCTGATGGTAAGCATAACGCCCGTCCATAACAATTGCAGTGTCAAACGCAAGGTCCTGCGCGGAGCGCTGCTGCATGCTCTTTTTCCTAAGACATAACATTAGTAATTTCCGCCGTTTCCTCGTGGTCATACTTGTTGAACATACCAGTATGACCACGAGGATTCACTGTCGCTGACTATTTTGCTGATAAAACCAGAATGCGTGCACGTTTCTGCTTGGCTGTAGAATGCACGAGGAAAGCGGTGATACCGGTGCGGACTCCCACAGAAGAGTTAGTCCCTAACTCCCTACCACCTCATAAACTTATTTATTTTATTTATTTTTATTGCATACTTACACTTAAGAGTAAACATATGCACCCTGTTAGGAGGATGTTACAAACTTAAATTAGGTACTTAGTAATAACAGTATAAAATAAAGAACTAAAAACTAATTGAGGCTTAGCAAGTAGGTAATTCTAAGGCTGAGATTCAGAGATGAATCTAAGCGTGGACTCACGCTTCCATACGTCAAAATTCTATACAGTTTTGACATATGAAAGCCAAAGTCTACGCTTAGAATCGTCTCTGAATCTTAGCCTTAGACTAAGGCTGAGATTCAGAGACGAATCTAAGCGTGGACTCACGCTTCCATACGTCAAAATTCTATACAGTTTTGACATATGGAAGCCAAAGTCTACGCTTAGAATCGTCTCTGAATCTTAGCCTTAGAGCTTGAGATCATAAGAAAAAAAAGTATATATATTTTTCCTCTTTAGATGTCAAAATTCAAAACTATCAGGAAAAATTCTAAATTAATTGTTATTTGACAAATGTTAAACGGTTTTAATTTCGGGATGTGTTTTGCGTACGAATTGTAACCTATTTCTTTAGGTGCCACGATTTCAGTACACTAGAGTAGACACCTGTAAAGTGTTTAATAGGCTGCCAATGGAAATACTCGGCATTTTTGAGGTTTGCTCCAGTCCGCTCTCGAGTTTATTGCTCTCTTTTATATGTTGGAACGAGGCAGCTAAAGTAAGAGGACCCACAGCGGCCCATTTCCCACGGAAGCATTCGTGCGCCTGGGTTATTCTGTCCCGTCTTCAGTATTCCGACGATGACAGTCCAAGCCGAAGTTCTTACTGCGTGGTTCACTCCACACACCATTTTTTAGCGCTGAGCGCCATGTACTCTCCCGCCTGCCGTTCAGTGAAGTTTGTTTATCTTTTTCTTTTTGGCTTTCATATGAGATAGTACTCCTGTCTGCGAAAAGTTACTGCTTACCGGTTATGATCCCCGGCCAGAGCAGACTCAAAAATTTTGTTCACTGGTCTTGGTTGCTTGATGTCCGTGTGCTATTTATATATGAGAAAGTCTGTTTGTTGGTTTGTTCTTTTTTCACTCCGCAATGGAGCTACGGATCGACGTGTTCTTTTGCATAGAACAATTTTTTTTTAATACTATTTGATGAGATGAGCCGGTCCTTTGCCTGATTGTAAACATAAATATAATAACAATTGCAGTGCCACTCAGAACATTGAAACTCAAAGGCCAGCGCGGCACCGCAGTGCGCAGTACCCTGAGACATTAGGTATTAACGCCCGTTTTCGCCAACCCTAGGAGACGCTTAAATCGGATACCAAAATATTTAGGAGGTACCTAGGGCAAATAAATCGTTTCACCAACCTTTAGGACCTTGAATCTAGTGTCCGTCTGGTTTGGTACCACCGCTTTGCTCGTGAAGTCAGCCGCCAAGCAGTAATGTGCGAGCATTACTGTGTTCCAGTTTGATCAGCAGAGTAGCCAGTGAAATTACTGGGCTTATGAGACTTATTACCTAATGTCTCAGGGTAGCGGGCGCACTGCAGTGCCAGGACTTTGTGTTTCAAAGTTCTGATTGGCACTGCAATTGTTATGGGCCGGCGTTATGCTCACCATCAGGCAAACGACCAGCTCGTCTCGCTATCAAATAACATAAAAAAAAAAAAAACGTCCACTGCTACCGCTGAACATAGACCTCCCACAGAACGCCACTTGGACCAGCTACTCGCCTTTTGCATCCAATAATTTGTATCTATGTGATTAATTGAACTGCTAGTGTTATTTTTAGTTTCACTAGCCCCGGGCTAAAGACCATAACACTTTTTGATACATGGCGAAACGTATCTATTTTAAGAATGTAGGCAAACTGTCTTTTTACTGCTGGTAATATGTACATAGTCAAATTGATTGCCTTGTTAATGGCTCTGGCGTAATCGTTTTCAAAAAAGTTATCTGTAAATAATTATGATTGAATTTGTGCACGCCTGAGGGTGAACGAGATTTCGAATTTGAATTATGATGCGATGTGTTTTTGTTTTAGTTTAGGCGTCAAATATATCACTTTTAAACGTTTAGAATTTAGTAGGTTGGCTTTCTGTGCTTCTCACGCTGGTAGTTCTGGGTTTTAAGATGCCTGTCCTAAAAGGGGACCTTTGTGTCGTTGGAGGTGGGGCTCTGTAACCTCCCATCCAAGCAAGCCCTGGAAGGACGGCAGCTCGGTGTGGCTTGGGCTGTCGTAGGATTGAGTTTTGCAGGGAATGGTGATGTCCTTGGACCAAATGTATAGGACCCAAGTAGAGCACCGGAAGGTTTTACTGGGTAAAAATCCCACATAACCTGGCAACTCCTGGCAGCCGGGTACCTTAAGAAGATTTCCCCCTCAACACAAAAAACGCTTTCGTGATCTCTTTTTTTAAGTAGGTACCATGATGTTGTTCCGTTGACGTTTGCGTTGTTGGGAGAGTGTAGAAGGCGTCCAAAGACCTGCGAGGCCATGTCACTCATTAATTAAATACTAATTATTATCCTCACGCACGGGAGCGCTCAGTCGTTAACACATAGCGTACCCAATACCCATACAAGTGAAATTGCTGGGCACATCAGATGAACTAATAGGAGTCCTTTACAACATCATAATTTATTCACATTCTCAAATATATCTGTGCCAAGTTAGTGGTAATGTGTGCTATTTCGTCGCTATTACCAATTTCGCGACTTTGAAAATACCATTCGATGGGGCTGATTATGGCAATATAATTATTTGATATATTATGTAACTCACATTCGCATTTTTATCCCTTACGCAATTGAAATGTTACGATATGAAAATTTAATGCCTCAGAAGTAAGGAATAACTGGTGCTGGCCGGTGTGTTTCGAAATTCTGGGTGACACTGCCATTGTTACGGCACACACAGGCGTGAGGCTTACCATCAGGCAAATGATTGGCACGTCTTGTTCGCTCCTTCTCCTTCCTGCTCATCTCCCATTTGACGTCGGGTCAGCGCAGTAAGTATAAACAGGCATACAACTTTCACACTGTTTTTAAAGACGGCCGCGCCTTACACCGTACAACTGAGCTTAATAATTCTGAAAATATAGGTCATAACATAATCCACCACGCGGGCCAATGCGGCTTGGTGGTTGTCACATATATCCTCAAATTTTTTTGTGATTCTTGAAAATGTGGCTATGTTTTCCTTCACCGTTTTTAGAGCGCGATTCCGGTAAAATCCGGTAAGATCTTTGTTGTCATAGATCTGGGGCCGAGCGGGATTTTATCTCCGGTGCGTCAGATTGAAGGCGCTCAAGTCTCCCTTCTTCCATTGGTCACTTGTTCTCACAGGCACATCTTGTTACCAAGGCTAAGATTCAGAGATAAGTCTGAGCACGGTGTCCTGCTTCCATCAAATTAATGTTTCATTTTGACATAAGAAACGTCTCTTTATATTAGCCCAAAAAAGCGGTTTCATCCAAGTACTGACCGCTTCGAACATCGGCGTTTTCTAAACCAAGTCTCCACGGCACAGTTAGTTATAAATTTATATGATAACATCGCGTGTTATCTCGCAAGATAAAAATACCTTGTCTAAATATAGCCGACAGTTGAATCATCTCTAACGCTAAAAAAGTTTTTGACTTCGGACTCGCTTCGTTCCGGGTATTAAATGTGTGAAACAAGTTTTTTTATGTATGTCTGTTTGATGTCGAAGTAATTTCAAGTTTTGTGAAGGATTTAAGTTTATTTAAATTACCAAGTGGTTGGACTAACTCTTCTGGGAGTCTCCGTCTGGGTTGGTACCACCGCTTTGCTTGTGTAGTCGGTCGTCAAGTCGCAATGTGCAAGTATTACTGTGTTCTGGTATGAGCAAAGTCAGTGAAATTACTGGGCTTATGAAACGCAATGCAGTGCTGCGAAGGCCAGAGTTCTGAGTGGCCCTACAATTAGGATATTGCATGGAACACAAAATACATAATTTCTGTCGTTATACGGTTTTAAGAAGATCAAAAATGAAATTCACAAAAAAAAATATAATTTCGACAAAGATACTGCATCTAATAGTTTCCCTAATTCAACAATTTGTTTATCATCTATTAGTGTTTTTAAATGATATACCCATCAGATTCTTTACATTTTAATGATAAACCGTAGTTTTTCACGGCCAAATCAACATGATGCATGTTTAAGTACAGTTTTACGGCCCGCGTAGAACAAGTGACGTCAAATGTTCTGTGCAACTTGTATAGGGCATTTCAGCGCTCAGTAGATACGCCCGACTTTGAATCTAATTTTTGACGTGTCGATGTCCAGTAGTGTAATAAAAAAAAACTCTAACTCTAACCTAGCTCCCGACACTATCCGACAATCGACGAATCACGGACCGACAGGCATCCAGTTCTTTGCAATATACGCCTAAAGCCTTTGATCATGTAGCCATCGTTCTAAGTTCAAATTCTAACAACAGTGTTTCCTCTCTTTCAGAGAAGTTCTGCGATGTCACCCTCTACTGCTCGCCGAACTTCGCGACGCAGGTTCCGGACAACGAAACCGTCACGCCGGAGAATATACGCGGGGTGTCCCTCAGGGCGCACAGGTGGGACCGCTACTGTTCAATCTTCATACGAAGTTGTGTTTATGTTACTGTTTTTGCTTGTTGCTTTTTTGACGAGATGATGGGTTGTGTGGCCGAGTGGGAATTTGTGCGACTTTCAATTCTTTGCATCATAGTTCGAATCTCGACTCGGCCCGCACCAATGACTAATATCAAGTTATGTGCGGATCATTCACACTCGCTCTAAAACGGTGTAGGAAAACATCGTGAGGAAACCGGCATGCTCAAGAACCACAAGAAACACTCGAGGACATGTGACATCCACCGAGCCGCACTGGGCCCGCGTGGTGGATTATGGCCCAAACCTCTCTCTCTGAGAGAAGGCCGGTATCCCAGCAGTGGGAGCGTAATAAGCTGATAATGATGAGTAGTGATGTCGACCGATGATCTGTAGGTCGTTGGTTCGAATAAGATTTCTGTGGATGACATCATCACGATGCAAAGCATGGTGGTATGGCGTATTCTGTTGCCCATCTGGCTAGTTAGTACCTTCAAGTTGAAAATCGATCACCAAGCGCGTGTGTTTCGATTGTTGTGATTACAATTAGCATATTCACCATCTTCAATCGGTTAAGATCAGTAAGATCTGCAGGGTGATTTTAATTCACTCGGAATGATTCCGTGTAGCAAATGACTGTTTCTAATCGGTTTTTTTTATGTTATTTAGTTACGAGACGAGCTGCTCGTTTGCCTGATGGTAAGCATAACGCCGGCCCATAACACAATTGTTATGGGCCGGCGTTATGCTTACTCTTGTTTTGGGTAGCACTGCAATCAGTGCCACCCAAAACTTTGAAACACAAAGGCTTGCGCGGCACTGCTGTGTGCTCTTTACCCTGAGACATTAGGTATTAAGGCTCATAAGCCCAGTAATTTCACTGGTTGCTTTGCTCATCAAACAGGAACACAGTAATGCTTGCACACTACTGCTTGGCGGCAGACTTCACGAGCAAAGCGGAGGTAACAACCCAGACGGACACTCGCAGAAGAGTTAGTCCTACCACTAACAAAAGGATTTAGGTCAAATCTTGCAAGCTAAATTTGACCCACTTCCCGGTGTTCGATTGAGCCGAAATTTTACGTACATATGTAAATCGGATGACAATGGAGTATAATGATGTCACAGAGCTGGTCTGATGATGGAGCCGGAACGCGGCCACGGGAATTCTGTAACGAAACGACCTAACCCCATCGAGTTTGGTCTCGTTTGATTTGTCTTTACAAGTACTCTGGGATCAGAGTCTCTGATCCTAGATTATGACCAGGGTCCGGAGGAGGAAGGTAGCAAGTTTGCAGTAGATTTGCAGACGATGCAATATGCGACAAGCGGTGATCGTGGTTGTCCATGGTTTACTCGTGGTCCGCTATTGATGCTTATCTATCAATCATGAATTAGGTGTGAGGGCTGCCTAAAAGGCTGATAATGATATCCAACATTAAATTCGGAGCTGATCTGTTTACCTACCTACCCTTATCGTTTTAGACTTTGTTTTGTTTGTTATCATATTATTTATATAAATACATTGTTATTATTTTAACTTCATTACTCAATTAGTTATATTTGTATTCGTCATTTTACTGCGCAGATTGTGTAATTTTAGAAAACAACTTGTTTTTAAAATTAATCAAGCTTTTATTACGTTATTACGTGACGAGGTATTCGCGAAATAGTACAAGTCTGACTTGTTACATTAATCTTGTTAGGCCGGCCGTACACGCTAATGCATGCTTGCATTTTGCTGTCAAAATAACCATGGTTTTGCAATAAGCGCGCGTTACGAGGTATCACAATACGCGCAAGCGCGGCTAGATGTGGCGCCAGCAGGATACCAGACAAACAGACGAGAACAGCAATATAGCCGGATAGTGCTGTCTCTTTTATTTTTTGTTGTCTTTCTATTTTTTTGAGTACATATCGTAGAAGCGGCTGCTATACGTCTCACTATACTTTTTGCTACAATCTCGCGTGACCTAAAGCGTCGACGTGGTCTAAGATGGTGAATGCTAAACCTAGACTAGAACTGCACTTGAGAGTCAGTTCTAATCTAGACTCCATCGGTGTGTTCTGGCAGCTGCCAGAACACACCGATCGTTGTTTTGGCGACAAATCTTGCATAGATCGTTCTCGGCTCTTAGATGTTTGTGTTATGTATCTTTGTTTTCCCACCATGACCTGCGACACACCTGCGACACAGGATATCCTAGTGAAGCTGGATGAGTGTGATTCCCGTTTTTTGTTATCCTATCTGTCATTTCCAGGGTGGTGCTGGCAGCGTGCTCGGAACTGCTCGGAACGCTGCTTGGGGCTCACGAGGCTCAAGGAGAACCAGTCCTCGTGATCGACGGAGCTGAACCCAACCACCTGAAAGCGTTGCTGGATTATATGTACACGGGGGAGATGAATGTTCACCACGTAAGGACTAATTATTACTAGTTGCCCACAGACTATTAGACCTTTAGATACTTACCACAAAAAAAATTAAACACATGTTAAACTCTGGCTCTTACACTAATCCTATCATTTGATATTTTCAGTCTCAATTGGCGAGTCTCTTGAAAACGGCCGAGGAGTTGCGGATAAAGGGTTTGACGGACATTCGGTGGAACAACAAGGACGAGCCGCCTGATTGTACTACAGGTACGTTGTTTCTAAAACAAATTCAACATACCTATTCGCATGGGCCCCCTGGAGAGCGCTTATGAAAGTTAAATGCATCTAGGCGCCCGTAAGGGTAAGAAACTCATCGGTATTATTTTATTTAAAAACTAGTTTCTGCCTGCGGCTTAGCTTGCGTTCCCACAGGAACCGTGCATTTATCCGGGATTTAAAGTAGCCTATGTTATTCTCCAGTCCATAGACTATATCTATGCCAAAAATCACGTCGATTCGTTGCTGCGTTAAAGAAGCAAAAATCAACAAACCAACAAACACACTTTCGCATAAGGATTAGTAGGATAGGATTTTCTTGCAAACTTAAAGGTATTCCGTTTATATATGATGTTGTTAAACCAGAATAACGACAGTAATTATCTATTTTCTGTTTTTACGCAACATTCCTATTGTGTAAAATAAAACGCAAACGCAAATTTTCAGGTGCAATAGCAACAATGACCGTTCCCAAGCCAGCCGACCCGCCGAAGCCCGAAGCGAAGCAGCCGAAGCCAGCCAAGCCGACCGCCCAAGCGAAGCCTTCGCCCCCAGCGAAGCAATCGCCCGCAGCGAAGCAATCGCCCCCAGCGAAGCAATCGCCCCCAGCGAAGCAATCGCCCACGGACCCGCTCTCAGTCAACGACGTGATGGTATCCGAACCGAGAACTTTAATGAAAAGAGAACCCGAAGAGGGAGAGAGTACGAGAATAAATATAAATGGTAAGTAAGTGTTTGTTACACAGATCAGTAAACCTATAGACTCCTCTTTTCGATATAGACATTCGATCCTCATGAGAAAACGAATTGAATGAGATTATAAAAAAAATGGAGTCAACATCCCAATTCCCACATAATAACTTGTTTTGTCTTGTAACCAACCAACCAACCTTACTACAAGCTGATGTATTTTTGCTGTTTTTAAAACTTGTTTCTTTCTTTCTTTCAGGAGGTCCTCCGCCTCTAATAAAGTTGCCGATAAAGGAAAAGATCCTCACGCCGAAACGGGAAAACTCAGATTCGTAAGTTTCTTTTTTATTTACAAGCTTTTATTTAACTCTCCTTGTAATGGGTCAATTCTTTTGCAAGTTAAATTTGACCTACTTCGCGAACCTTTTTACGAGATTTTGGACCATTTCTATGTATACTTAATATTTTATAGATGTTTTTTTTTATAAACACTTGTTTTACTAACTGTATTTTTTTGCTAGTGATATCTATGAAAACGGAGATTTGACGAAAAATAGAGGACTATTTCGGACGTTTTGCTTTAGCCACGCCTTAACTTATTTTTCAAGCTATATTTGAACTCTATAGCGACTGTCATTACCTACGCAGTATGCCGTCCAATATCACTGATTGTACATAGTTCATCCTACTAATATTATAAATGCCAAAGTGTGTTTGTTGGTTTGTCCTTCTTTCACGCAATAACGGAGCAACGGATCGACGTGATTTTTGGCATAGATATAGTTTATGGACCGGAGAGTAACATAGGCTACTTTTTATCCCGGAAAACTGCAGAGTTCCTGTGGGAACGCGAGTGAAAACCGCGGGCAGAAGCTAGTAATATTATAAATGCGAAAGTGTGTTAATGGTTTATTGAATTGTTAGTTTGTTCTTCCTTATAACGCAGCAACGGAGCAACGAATCGACGTGATTTTTGGCATAGATAAACTTTATGGACCGGAGAGTAACAGGCTACTTTTATGCCAGAAAATTGTACGGTTCCTGTGGGAACGCGGGTGAAAACCACTGGCAGAAGCTAGTCTTGACATAATGCTTATTTTCAGTGAACACAGTCCGAGTCCAAAACGGCAGAGGGTGGCCAGCGGTACAGAAAACACAGACGATGAATCTCTAGGAATCAAAATGTACGTATACCTACTCATAAAACTTTCCTAGCTAAACTAATCAATACGGGTTTTAGCCTGAAATAAATGTATTTTATTTTATTTTATTTTATTTAATACGTTCTAATCCTAATCCTATCTTACTTATATTATAAAGGCGAAACTTTATGTGCGTGAGTGCGTGCGTGCGTGTGTGCGCACTGCGCATGTTTGTGTGTGTGTTTGTGATTATGGGAATGTTTGTTACCACGTATCTCCATAACCTACTACACCAATTTTGATGAAAACAGTTTTTCCGTTTTTTGGTACTAAAATTTAACCAGGCTATCAGTTGGTTTTTTGGAACCAGCTCTCAAAATGTGATACAATTCTAAAATGGAATTACAATTTTATAGGCCTGTGATTTCCTGAAAATACATAAAGTTTCTTTTTAGTACGTAACGTGAAACGGAACGCAATTTCTCGAAACGGAACGGTATTTTCAGCTTCTTTTTGGCTGTATGTGATAAAGAGCCATAGACAATAAAAAAATTGACAGAACAGATGACAGCACAGCTTATTGTTATTATATTTTTAGGAACGCAGTTTTATAGTGTTGCATAACAATTGCAGTGCCACTCAGAACTTTAATACACAAAGGCCTGCGTGGCACTGCAGAGCGCTCGTTACACACTTGTCAAGTGGCCAATTATCATACCTTTGATATTACATTGTACACTTTTCAACCAATTATCCTATAAGGCATATTTTTTTTATTACAGGGAAAGGGAGAATGATTGGCAGCACGGGAATTTAGTGAGTGTTATTTACCTATTTAACTAAATTAATTATTTAAGTTTTGACAAATATTTTACTAAAAAAAACAGGCTTGTTTGCTACATACAAACTAATGAATGTTACCTGGTTTGATTGAGTATATTTTATTAAAGTATTTTTTAAAACGAGACGAGGAAGTCGTTTTTCGGTGGTAAGCATAACGCCTTTCCGTAACAGTTGCAGTGCCACTCAGAATTTTTAAGCACAATCACCTGCGCGGCACCGCATTGTGCATGGCGCTCTTTTAACCCTAAGACAGTGAAATTACTGGGCTTATGAGACTTAATACCTAATGTCTCAGGGTAGCGGGCGCACTGCAGTGCCGCGCAGGACTTTTTGCAAAGTTCTGAGTGGCACTGCAATTTTTATGGGCCGGCGTTATGCTTACCAGCTGTTGACTACACGAGCAAAGCGTTGGTACACCCAAACGGGCATTAGCAGAAGAGTTAGTCCTACCACATCGAAAAATGTAATAGGTATTAATTAATGATGACGATGATAGTGAAATAATTAATCCCAAGCAGGACTGATGGTGATGATGAAATAATTTATCTCAAGCAGGACTGAAGATGATGATGATTATGGTGGCTATGATGATGATGATGATGAAATAATTAATCTCAAGCAGGACTGATGGTGATGATGAAATAATTTATCTCAAGCAGGACTGAAGATGATGATGGTGGTGGTGGTTATGATGATGATGATGATGAAATAATTAATCTCAAGCAGGACATAACGGCGGAGCGAGTCGTGGGCTGGGGGATAGAAGGCACGGGCTCGTCACGAGAGATCTCTGACGACGAGTGGGCGGACGCGCCGGCGGACATCGGATCCTTCCTGCACACGCGGCTGCAGGTCGACGGGGACAACAGCGCCGGTAAGCGGGGAAAGCGATTTTGAACGACCCCTTTTCGAGCGAAAAAAGCTATTTTACATAAATACAAGGGGTATTTCAAAATCACTGTTTTCGCTCGAAAAGGGGTCTTTCAAGCAAAAAAAAAGCTATTTCGAATGACCCTTTTTTGATCGGAAATAGCGATTTTTAAAGACCCCCCCCTTAAATCAAGCTAAAAAAGCTAATTTTTAAATGCTTATTTCTCAATTATTTCCAATGTTGCAATATTTATTTTTTGTATAAATATAGACTGCCTTACTTATGTTCTACGCAATGTTCTCAACAGACGAGGAATCGAATGACAGCGCGGGGCCCCAATCCGTGCCCATTCCGTCGCCCGCGCCCGCCGGGGCCACTTCAGTTTCTATCCCCATCGTGCCAGCCGACCCGCCGCCCGCCAAGCACGACTTACTATCGCAACTAACATCAAAACGTAAGTTACTTACTTAATAGTAAGTACCTATCTAAAGTATTGTAAAAAAATATTTGACCTTTACAAGCTTTTAAACTTGCAATGTTTGTATGTAGTATTTTGCACAATGGCTGTTTTTATGCAAATATTTATTGTGTATCCAATAATCCTGTATTTATTAATAACTAGCTTCTGTGCGTGGTTTCATCCGCATGGCGAATCCGACAGGAACATGCATTTTTCCTGGATAAAAAATAGCCTGTAGTATGCTACTCTCCGGTTCATGAATAATATCCAAGCAAACAATCACGTCGATCCGTTGCTACGTGAAAGAAGGACAAAACATTAAACTTAGAAACACACTTTGCATTTATTATAGCATGAATTTTTCTTTTGTTGCAGCAACAATAGGTCCAAAATCCGGTCCGACAGACCCCCGGTTCACGGACGTGGTCAAACTCAGCGAGTACCTGCAGCACGGCCGGAGACCGCAGTTCTGGGAAGAAAACTATGTGAAAAGGGTGAGATTTAGGTCACAGTGGCCTCACAGACCCCAATTGGTGTCACATAGACACCAAATAGAAACTTACAGAGCTTTCGTTCACGGCTGGAGATCGCAGTTCTGGGAGGAAAAGTATGTGAAAAGGATGATGAGATTTATGTAACAGTGGTCTCATAGACCCAAATGGGTGTCACATATTCAACCTGCCTGTATTTCAACCATGGATTTAATATAATAAAACTTATGTACTTTCAAGGGATAAACCTAATTGGATGCAGTTTTTAAACGGTTTTTGTTTTTGTCGACAGGTGATGGAGGCGGTGCGACTCAAAGAGCTGGAAATGAAACAAGCTGCTGAAATACTAGGTGTCAGTTACGGGACGTTGTACGGACGGTACCGGGACGTGTATGGGTGCATCAACAGGCCGTACAGGTGAGGAGAGGGGGACGGGGGAGTAGGGGAGGAGGAAGAGAAACAGGGATGAATGGAGTATGTTCTTGTATAAGTTTAAGTGTGTAACTGTGTGCGGCATATTATCTCCTGAGCGGATGGACTGATTTTGATTTAGTTTTTAAAGGTGATTTGATTGAGAGTGTTGTTAGTGTTGTTAATAATACATGTTCAGCTGTTGGAAGGCAATCGACTCTTTTAGTGGGGGGTTTATAGGAAAATAATTTAATCTTGTTAAATTTCGCTGCGAGGAGTGCTTCTCAGAGAGAGAAAGTGGGAAGTATGGGAGAATGGGAATAAAAAAAAGAGAAGGCGAAGGGAGGCAAAGTAAGATAGGAAAATTGAGAAGATGAGAGAGTGAAGAGGGACGATAAAGAATAGGGAAAAGAGTAGGGAAATTGACAGGTAGGTGGTGAGACTTGGAGAGTTGGAAATTAAGCAAGCGCACGAAATACTAGGTAGGAAAATCTATGTTACGAAGATGTTTACGGGCGCAACAACCGGCCGTACTCGTGAAGGGAGGGGGTGGAGGCAGGGGAGTGGTAGAGAAAGAGCAAAGAAAGTAGTGTGGTGTCATCTTGTTATGTACCTGTTCCTCACTTGTGAGTGAGGAACAGGTACGTGACCACAGTGAGAGGAAATAGGGAAGAGAGAGAGAAATTCAATTCAAAGAGTTGGAAATGAAGCAAGTGGACGATGTGGCGAGGCGAGGAAGATAGAGAGGGAAGATTGGAGTGTGATGTTAGCATAATAGATGTCTCTAATGTAAGAGTGAGAAACAGGGGTGAGAGGGAAGAAACAGGAAGAGGTATTATTACTAGAAACAACATATTTGTAATGTATATTATTTGATTTGAGTTTCCGGTATTTCGGCGCTGTTGCAAATGCAATTATTTCGGAAGAATTCCGGGTCATGACCGAAAAGAGTTTTTCCTTGATGTTGGTGTTTGCAACAGCGCCAAAATATCAGAAACTCAATTCAAATAATATATTCTGAAAAGCGGGATATTCCTTTGTTACCCATTTCTACGAAACGAGGCAGAATTTATTGGTATGACAACATTTACCTGGGAAGCAGATCAGATGAAGGCTAGGTCATTCATTGGAATCATTGTAAAAACTATTTTTAAAAAGAATGCCGAGACGAGTTTCTTGCCCTTCTTCTTGCTCGGCCTATAGCAATTTGGAACGGGCACGGTGGGTTTCTGGAAGGTTCGTTGACCTTGAGCACGGATTGGGTCTGTTGATGTCTTTGTCATTTATTATGTTCTGATAAAGACAGCATTAGTTTTAGTCTGATTCGGGTAGACGAGCGTTACAGAGACCCGCTGTTAGAATCATTTATTTTAACTTTCATAAGTGCTCTCTTGGGGCCTATATGAATAAAGCATTCCGAATTTGAATTTGACTGTTACCAGACCAATAAATATAAGACCGCCGTTTGTTTTACCGTAATTTGTTTTTTTTCTGTCATTGTATGTTTCTTATATTGGTATGCAATAAAGAGTTTTTGTATTGTATTGTATTGCCAGGATTGGTAGAAATGGGTAACTATCGGAATATTGCGCTTTTCGGAATTACCCGAATGCACAGATAAATATCGCGTTTCGAATGTAATTATGCATAGAATGTTTTTTATTCGTACTGTTATACAAACTATATCCAGCACTGACCCCACACTTTGGTCCCCATCAGAGCGGTCCGGGACTTTTGGCAGGTGAAGGGACCTTCAGAAGTGTTGGAGCGTTTGCAACGCGGCGAGATATCATTAGATGCGGCGGCTAGCGCGCTCGGTGTGAGTGTGGCCAACCTAGCGGCGCACGTCGCCGATTTTGGAACATGTAAGTTAAATCATTATCCCACTTAAAAAAAGTCGATGAAAGAAAAAAAAAGTTCACAAACTTAAAAAAAAGTTACATAAAAAACCGACTTGGAAAAATCAGCTATGAAAAAATGTACTAAAAAGTAAAAAAGCAATTTTGTTTACTTGGATGACATAATTATTTTCAGTTATTTTGATTTATAAACCAAACTACTGAACTGATTTTAATAAAATTTCTATGGGAACAATCTGAAAGTATATCCTTTCCAATGAAGAAATAATTTTCAAAATCCTACGATATATATATTATTATTATAAATGCGAAAGTGTGTTTGTTGATTTGTCCTTCTTTCACGCAGTAACGGAGCAACGGATCGACGTGATTTTTGGCACAGATATAGTTTATGAACCGGGGAGTAACATAGGCTACTTTTTATCCCGGAAAAATATACAATTTCTGTGGGAACGCGGATGAAAACCGCAGGCAGAAGCTAGTCTGTCTATAAATGACGGAGTAATGAGGTAACAAACATAATAAAGAAAATACCAACCGAATTGAGAACCTCCTCCTTTTTTTGAAGTCGTTTAAAAAGAGGAGGAGATTTTCAGTACTCAGTCATTTTTTGCATCATGGAGGTCTTAGATTAGTATGGTGGGTTTACATATGGTCCTAGTTAGGGTGTAACAACATAGATGACAGGCGGGCCGGTCCTTTTTACAAGCATAGCAGCAGAAACTTTCTTTGCGAGTTGTTAATATTGTGATTCGTTAAAAAAATGCTGTCAAGCTATAGTAGCATTTTTTATTTAAAAAGTCCTTTAATTTTCTACAAAAATTGAATGCTCAATTCGGCTATTTATATTGTTTTTCAAATTTGATTATACATTATTGCTCCCCCAATGGGATGATAATTTCGTTTAACAATTTCAATTAGTTCTAAAATTCGTCACCAGATGACAGGTATCCATCTACAAAAGCGCCACCGAGCGGGACAAATGGGGAGAAGAATTCTCCCCATTGGGGAAACAGCGCCACCAAGCGGGATAAACGGAGTGAATTCTCCCATTGGGGAGATTATTTCAGTAGTTATAAAAATCTTCACCAGATCAAAGGTCTCCATTTATACCAGAGCGCCACCAAGCGGGATAAACGGCGAGAATTCTCCCCAATTTCAATACTTATAAAAATCGTCACCAGTTGACAGATCTCTATCTGCAGTAACGCTACAAAGCGGGATTAATGGCGAGAATTCTCCCCATTTTCAACCAATTTAATTAATCTTTTCCCTCCGTGGAAGGTATATTCTCAAGGTGGTACTTCAATACATTTTATGAAAGAATACCGTGGTATTTTCGTCGAAGTGGATATCCGCTTTTTTAAAAGCAATTTTTATTATCACGGTACACTTACACACTCATATTTTTTTGTGGTGATGTTACTCAATTTCTCCCTCAATTCTTAACCGATTTAAATGGTTATTTTTGTCATAATTAGGGTATTTCTCAAGGGTTCCGTTTATAAATTTTATAAAAGATTATCACCCCTTACTCCGAAACATCGCGTTTCGTTGAAATAGTTCCCTGCTTTTTTCAAAGCATTCCTTTTCGAAATATCGTGTCTTCCTTTAACGATTGTCCCTATTGTTTCCAGCGAACGAGTTCGATCCGATTCCTATAGAGGTGGACGTATCCCTCAGGAACCGCTCCTATAGCACAGGCTCTGGGGGAAAGCCCGCCATGCAACTAAGGAAATCTACACCCGTTGATACTAAGGTGAGATTTGTTTTAGGGTTCATGTGTGTTTCTTTAGGGTGTATGTGACTTTATTCCACCATAACTTTTAAATGCCTGAACAGATTTGGATGTACCGGGTATTGTTAGAATCCTTACACCATCCCGAGTGACGCTGGCTAGGGCAGTCGTGTTTTTGTATGTAACTTTTGTTACATCGACTTGTTATTTGGTAATGAAATTGTACTCTGTTCCAAAATCTTCCTGTAAACGCTGCCATCTGGTAGTGAGCTAGAACATTTGGATCACTATCTACATTGGCTTGTAGATTATGCAACTGTTTTTGTAGCTAGGTTAGATGTAGTGTTTATTTTGTAGCTAGTTAATAAAGGCTTTTAAGCCCGTTGAAAAAAAAAACCATTTAATTGAAACTTTATATTTTTCTATTATTATATTTTTTATAATTGCTTCGCCTCTGTCAACGGTTAAATGTTAACGGTCAGCCATCTAATTCAAAAGCTACTTGTTGACGTTGACAGCTGACGGTTGTGATTTATGATAGGCGAAATATATATACGCGAACAGTACTTTGAAACACAAAGGCTGGTGCGGCACTGCAGTGAGTGCAGTGAACTCGTTACCCTGAGCTATTAGGTATTGAGTCTCATAAGAAGAGGTTGCATTTTAGGCAAATGCCAATATTGTCATTTTTTCGGGTGGTTGCATATTTTACCTGAAATCTACTAATCGAGCCTATTTAGGCTTTTTAGTGATTACAAGCTTTTATTTAAAATCTTTTTTTATATAGAAACAATTCTGTAATAGCCACTTCTATAGTTTTGCGTTAAATTGATTGCCATTTAATATTTACCTACATGTGTAAATCGGATGACAATGCAATATAATGGTGTCACGGAGCTGGTCTGATGATGGAGCCGGAAGGTGGCCATAGGAACAGTAGAGCCATGATAGGTAAAGTGATAATTTCGCGACGAAACCATTGTCCTTTTTAACCGACTTTAAAAAAAGGAGAAGGTTTTTATGTTTGTTACCTCAGATCTCCGTCATGTATAGACCGATTTGAAATATTTTTTTTATTTGAAAGGATATACTTTCAGATTGGACCCATAGAAATTTCACCAAAATTGGTTCTGTAGACACTGAAGTCTTATCGCTTTTTTAAAGCATTTTTTATGCAATCGTCTTGTCTCTGCTCGTAAGCCCAGTAAATTCACTGACCATAGGATGGTATGAACAATAATTATTAAGTTTAAAATTTCCTTTTGTCCGCAGCCGTCTAAGAAAGTAGTAGTGGGTAGTACCAACGATGAAGAATCAATCCCGGTGTCCATCATATCAACTCAGGACTCAAAGAGTGCCTCGTGCTCTCCCACCGGTGGGGGGCCCGCCACCCGCTCCTCAGGTAGTAGACCACTACATTTTGCGGTTGACCAAGGTCGCAATTCATCAAATGCGAAACGAACGATGCGCGACGTCCATAATTGACATTTTGCATGTGTGACTGCATTTTTTTTTACTTGTTAAACTTATAATCCCTTGACGTTGTGCGTGTTTGACTTTATGCGTATAATCCAGTCAAACCTAGTTTGTAACTGGACTGAGGTTCGGTTCAAAATGGTCGGTGAACTCTAATCTTAAGCGACAGAGTACTTAAGAGGCAGAATACGACGTGTCGCTATCGTGTTTGTTCATCTCAACATTTTTGAAGATAAACAATCACTTAATATAATTATGAAAAATCTCATTCGGTGAAGTAGCTGGCAATATAACAAAGCTACGGTAAAACTATCGTTTTGATCCGATCAAATAAATATAAAGTTCCATTTTTAAGCACATTTTTGGCACAATCCCTCTTTTAAGGAGTCCGATGTTCAGCAGTGCAGTCTTACTGATAACGTTGGTAACGACACGGTATATGCAACGTTCTTTTTTATTTCCCAGCTGGTGGCAAGTGGCCGACCATCCGGGTGGCGAACATAGAGTCCCTCCGCTCGCCGGAGGCTACCACCGCCACCCCCTCGCAACTGATGCGCACGCGCCCAGACCTCACTATAGTCGCCGCGAAGAAACATGACGAGGAAGACACGTGATGGCATGTAGAGATAAGTTAGTTAAGTCAACTATGAATGTGTGATGTTTACGTTGATGTGCGAGCGAGATACACCTACCTAAAACAATAGCCTTTTCGTTGATAGTAGCAAGTATAAAAACACGACTGCCCTAGTCAGTGTCACTCGGGGCGATGTAAAGATTCTAACGATACCCCATACATACAAATCTGCCCAATCATTTAAAAGCTATGGTGGAATAAAGAAACTCACGCGAACCCTGAAAAACTACCAAATACCAAATTATTGTGTTGTCATCCGAACTACATATACATACAAAGTTTCATTTCGATACGACAATTAGGAGTAGGTTAAAATTGGATTCCAATATATGATTATACAGTTAAAAGTCAAGCTAATAAAAACGTGTTACAAAAGGTGTCCAATGGGTTGTCTCATCGCTGCACGACGTCAAAATTCACAGGCGCGTTTAACTTGGCGAGTAATATTCGTGTTTCGTTCACTCAACGATTCTTATTCGGTCCTTTAAAGGTATAGTTAACGCCAAACTTAATGTTCGGTACGAATACCTACGCTTGCACTGCCCCTCGCGGGACTTACTAGTAGATACCGCGCGGGAGCGCTGATATTCACACCAGACAACAAGTTTTGCTATAAAGTCCGTGTTTTTATACTTGTCTAATAATATAAACAAATATGGCGGATCACCAACCAATGACATCGATAGAAATCCGAATCATGTAAACGGGGAGGTAATTTCATTAGTTCTAAAAATCGTCACCAAGTGACATGTCTCCATTTATAACAGAGCGCCACCAAGCGGGATAAATGGCGAGAATTCTCCCCATTGGTTGGCTCCCATAGCCATCACTGTTGCATTGATGTCATTGGTTGGCGTCGGCCGAGTTTGTTAATATTATTGGATAAGTATAAAAGACTGACTTTACCTACGTATGGTGAAAATACAAACAAAATATCCTTAAAAAGGGGACCCTAGATAGACTTTTGTCATTATTTTATACAAATGCCACGCAAATTCATTTAAATGGCCCTAAATTTGTGAGCGTTTTTTCGACGCGCGTTTAAAAACTCAAACGAAACAGACAACTGTTGTTGTTTCTTACTTGTTTAATCGCGCGTTTAAAAAACGCTCGTATAACATACTCCTAAAATAGAAGAAGACATTATAAAGCACATTTCCATAGATGTAGAAAAAAGTATTATTCTTGTAAAAAAAATAGTAAAAAAAACCTATAACTTTTGTACAGTCATAAGTTAGTATATAACTTTAAAATATAACAAAATAATATATACAATTAGGAAAAAATATATTATTTACATATTTGTATATGAAATTATGTCGAATCTATGTGAAAACCGTCGTTTTAGAGTAAATAAAATTATAATTACTACAAAGTGTCAAATGTTCTACTATCCTAAATCTATACAACTATAAATTGTACTAACTGTGACCCGCGGTTCCACCCGTATGGAGATTCACACAGGAACCGAGTATTTTCCGGGATAAAAAGTAGCCTATGTTACTCTCCGGTCCATAAACTATATCTATCGTCTTCGCCGGAGTGGTATACATCTTTATAAATTATAGTCTATGAGTGTCATTCTGATAATATATAAGCTATATTAATGTAGTTTCATCAAAATCCGTTCAGTCGTTTTTGCGTGAAAGACTAACAAACCTCAATCCATCCTCACAACCTTTCGAGTTTATAATATTAGTAGGGTAGTATAAGGTACATGTAAATATGTACAAGTACATACTAATACAAATGCGATAGTGTGTTATTGGTGTGATGTTTTGTCCTTCTTTCACGCAGCAACGGAGCAACGGATTATCTTGATTTTGCGTAGATATAGTTTATGGACCGGAGAGTAACATAGGCTATTTTTTATCCTGAAAAAAGCACTGTTCCTTTAGCAATCTCTGCTCAGGTCATATCGCTAGTTATTAGATGCATTCGGATAATTCCGAAAAGCGGAATACACCAATAACCCATTTGTACCAAGCGGCAATATTTATTGGTGTGGCAACATTTATCTGGGAAGCAGAAGATGGCGGCTAGGTAAATGTTGCCAGACCAAAAAATATTCGCTTTTGGTAGAAATGGGTAATTATTCGAATATCCCGCTTTTCGGCATTACCCGAATCCACTATTTACATAATTATAATTATATTATTGTATGTTTAGGATCGTAGAACATTACCTTTTAGTAAATGCTATTAATTGTAGATACATTAGTTAATTGGTATTTAATAAGCAATTTTGTTCCTTACAAATCATTCTTTAGGTATATTTTAGTATTTAATCTAGTGTTCAGTCTAAACGAAACCGAATAATGTTTCATATTTTATTTTTAAATGCTTAGCGTTTTATTACCCCACCAGGAGTTTGAATAAATGTCGCTTTTTAGATTCCAAAATTAGAAATGTATGGAATTGACATATTTTTATAGGTTAACTTTTGAGCATTATCTCGCCTAAATGCGTGTGAGTTCCGCAGTTAACATTTATTTAAGCGACGACCACGTTTGTCTAGTAAACGCCATACTCAAAGTATGCGCGATAATAGTTCATAAACGTGGCGCTAGGGGCGCTGTGCATGAGTAGTCGCCGGGAGGCTCCTGATCTGTTTGCCTTCATATCTTGTGTTTTGTGAGACGATTCGGTATATCAATTTCATACATTTTTAAATTTTTTTAACCATCAATAATGATTGTACAAAATGACTGTCCATCTAACGCCCACCGATGTGATCTGAAAACACGCTAAAATTGGGATTGTCTGTCGAGTACACTAGCCGGAAAACACAGAAAGTGGGTAGCTAGCGACTACCTACCACCCTCAAGTTGAAAATCTGTCGCCTATCTGTGTGTTCCGCTTGAACGCCAGTCCTATTCTCTTAGCGTGTTCACATTCGACCGCATCATCAATTAACACCATAAATGAGTGGTGAAAAGTTGACCCGGGGCCTTACCGGCTAAAAAATCGTCTTAGTTTTCGACTCCAACCCGATTAAAAAAAACGGTCGATATGTCTTCGGCTGGAAGGAATTGTCTAGAATTCTCGCTGGTTTTCATTTTAGAACGTACGTTTCTACGGAGGCAAGTTGTTATAAACCGAAAACTAGCAATAACTAGACATTTCCGTCCTCCTGAAGTCTAGTGACCGCTGGTTTTAATCGGTTCGGAATCGATAATGAACACGATTGTCGTTAGCCGATAACTGCCAGTTGTGTATTTAAAAAAAATCTAATATTTTTTTATACAAATCGGGATACTATGTTTTTGTGAAGTGGGTTTTAGGTATCTGTTACACAGCCGATGAAATCCAGAAAACAGATATCTGTTTTATGAAGGAGCGTACATAGTAATCTGTGGGAGCGTAGATAAAGCGATAGCAACAAAAAACGAGCAAGCTAGTCACAGAGCATATAATCACTATCGCATGCTATGTATCGCATGCATGCAATGTATTATTTTTTTTATTTATTTGTTGATCTGGATACAAAGATTTTTATTCGCAATATTAGAAAAAAAGTTGCTTGCTCGTTTCTAGTGTTGCCAGCCCTAGGTACTAGCTTTTCCTTAATCGTCGACGGTGGAACAGGTGCCTACAGAATATTTTTTGTTATGTCGTGTTCTATAGAGTAATAATGTATGTATTGAATCGGGAATTATTAATTTACTGAAAATATTTAATTTGTTAAACGTTTATAGCTTATTTTGAATATTTTAAATTCGTTGGTGAAATTTTGTAGCAATTTTTTTTTGTCATGGCAGAATAGAAGCTTTTTTACCTCCACTCGTTTTACAGATGAGTAAAACTTTATAAAAATATTAAGGAGAACCGGTGGTCTTATCTCTAACAGCAATATATTTCCGGATATTACCGGATAACTTTCTACCCTTTACATGAATTTTTGATTGCTTACAAAATTTTAGGCAACGAAAATTAACTTAATTATTTTGACATCAAATGTGTAATTTACATTATGTAACTAACTTTAAGATTAATATAGTTTTATTCGTGGTGTTAGAGAAATCAAACGTGTTCAGAAGCAGAAATGAACAACCTTTGAGTGAACGCAGTACACTAAATACGAAAAACAAAATCAAAATGCACACAGAATTGGGAAAACAAGGCTAAAAGTACAGACAGAACAAGGCAAAGTGTATCAGTGACAAAAGTTGTTTAGTTCAAGTTACTGAACACGTTTTGTTTTATACACCGATATGTAATATAGGTATCGATTCTGGCGTTTCAAATCTAAGCCTAATTTTAGTTTCTCTCTCTTTCTAAATAAGAACATGAGAAAGGGATGAAATGTATTTCAGACTCGTGAAATTAATCCACTTGTATCTTGGACATTTATTTAAATGCCACAAATTTAGTCGCATCTAAAAACAGCACAGCATGGATAAGTGTAGTCTCAAAAGCGCTGTCGGGCATCTTCCAACCCTTTCTCATGTTTATTAATGGAAAGAGAGAGCGACACTAAAATTAGGTTTAGGTTTGTGGCGCCAGAATCGACACCATTTTCTAACCATAGACGTGGAGCATGAACTGTTTCTTTTTTATGCATTTGTCAAGTGACTGCGGTCAGAAAAATGTGAGGGAGATAAAACGACCATTGTCTTTATCAAGAATTCTGATTGGTTAATGTCATAAGCTCGTCGCAGGAGCCAGCATTCACAGAGTTAGCGGGAAAGAAAAAATGCAAAAATTTCTAAAACTCCATGAAAGCATTCAGTAAAGTATTACTGAAGCGTGACTTTGGCTCGACCTTGATTGATTAGAATAAACTTCCAGATTCATGCTCCATGTCCATGCCTCTACCCACCACAAGCAGAATTTGTATTATATATATTACCTTTTCCTATGTTTAAAAACACTGTCCAACATTTATTGGATGTCTCGTACCAAATTCAAATTGTAAATAAACCTTCTTTTTTTAAGTTTTATTATTGACTCATAGTTTTTAATTATATTTATTAAGCGTATTTTAGTTTGTATTATGGTTTTTTGAAATTGTTACTATTTTTAAGGCGTAATCATGGAAAACTCACTAATGTTAAGTTTATATTTTTAGTACATTATGTCATATGTTTTTAGTATCAAAGACGAAGCAGGTATGTTATAAAATTTGAAGTAAAATATATAATAAAAAAATACGAAACATTGTTTTATTTCTACTATACAATATCTTTTTTAATTACATTGACATTTTAAAAATAATCTACTAATTACATAGATATATGTGTATTCCTTATGTGTATTAGTTAAAATTCGTTTGTAAATTTCACATAGTACTGAATTTCAAAATCTTGACTCTTGAGTAATTTGATAATTGATTCTAAAATCCAATACCAAAAATACTTTCACTAATAATTATAGGTTATAGGTACAATGGTGTCAATTCTATCATTTCATACCTAAACTAATTTTAGTTTCGCTCTCTCTCTTTCCAATACATAACATGAGAAAGAGATGGAATATATTTTAGACCTGTCAAATTAATCCACTTGCTTATGTCTAGTGTAAATTTAATGGCAATGAATTCAGTGGCATCTAATTTATCAAGTTCGAAAGATATTTGACAGCTCTAAAACAAAATTTAGATCTGTCAGACATCTTCTGTCTCTTTCTCATGTTATGTATTGGAAAGAGAGAGAGCGAAACTAAAATTAGTTTAGGTATGTAATGATAGAATTGACACCAATACCTACCGTGCGTACGAAGCCTTGGGCAGAAGCTAATGTGCGCTACAAAAAAATGGTGCTATAAAGTCTGTTTAAAAAAGCAAACAAAGCCTGACAAACTGTAACTCTTTCTTTAGTTCAAGAATTAAAATGCCGACAGAACGGAACCAGCTCCTAATTTTTGTTGAAATATGTATAGGAACGTTAGTTCACAATTTGGTCACGATGGCTCTCATTCTCAACAGACTCCAAACTATATAATACGTTGATTGAGGAAGTGACAGGTGATCTATCAACGAGCTACCATAATAGCCAGCTCATTGATCGCTTCCTTGATCTGATCCTTTCTGTCGGCATTTTAAGTCGGTTACAGTTGGAATAGGATTAAAACAGAAAATACTCGCTATTGTATTGCAAAAATAGGTAATTAAGCACAACGGCGCGGTGCCCTCAAATCTCCCACGACGCGCGACGGGTCTCTTTCTGAACAGACTAGCTAATAACAGGGCCGTTTATGAACTGCTGGAGGTCATGGACAGTAGAATAATAGGACCCTTATGATTAATATGATATGACAAGGCTCAGAGGACTAGTTTAAAAATAACATGCAAAAAGAGTAAGTACCTAGATAGGCAAAATTGTAGATTTATCTTTACTAATTCTATAGCGGTATTATTATATTATACACTTGACCGTTAGTAGAAGCTTATATATATTGAGATAGGCGACTCCATTTCCCGTAATAGCAGTCCTCTCTTTCTACCCGTATACGTCTGTCTCTTTCGCACACCTCCCCCACTCACCGGGCGGGCGAGGTTGGCGATGCCTCCGAGCTTGTTCGTCATTGGCGTGACATTTCCCGCGCAGTTCACTTGTGCTAAGAAAAAATATATTTTACTAACTAAATTCAGTGATTACCAAGGAAAATTCCACGTAAGTGCACAAGTCTTTATAGCTATATTGTAACGATATTATCGTTCGTTTTTATAATTGGATTTCGGTACTTTCCGATTCCAGAAAATTTTAATATTTTTCTACCCTCAGATAATTTAAGTAGTTGAATTTCTTTTAGAATACGTGATTTATGATCGTAATACTATTTCGTTTTAGTATTAAACCAGTGAGCGTTTAAACAATTGTTAAGCATAGGGTCCAATGACCAAAATGAATCGGTTACCACCGCTGTTACCTCGGGTGCCAAACCACAGGGCAGTAAACATCGAGTAGTACTAGAAGTAGCTCCTCGGAACAGAGTTCCAGGAGAAATAAAAGGTCACAGCGCCATCAGCGCCGGTCACGAAAGAAACAAAAGGCGCGACCGTCATCTTATTGTAAAAATTGACGAAAGTATGACGAAAGATGTAGAAATATTACAAAAACCCGTTCAAAGTTACGAATGTCCTCGGGCGTATTATGATTACATCTTTTATTTCTGGTGTTAGCCGCGATGTAGGTAATGAAATTATAACGAATATTGCCCCTCGTAGGCGTCCATCGCAGTGCTTGGAGAACCAGGACGCTGTACTAGATTTATCCTTTGATTTAAAAGAATCCGCGATTCCAAAAACACCTTTGAAATTTTTTAAACATATTAGACGCACGTGGGCAGATATTAAGTACGTAGAAACCCAAAAACTATATAAGTTTTCATCAGGATTTACGGAAATGGAAACAAACGAGGAGGTAAGGGCGTATAATAATATACGCCAACTAGCTTATTCCGACAAATCCTACGTGGCCATTGCATTCTGCATCTTAAAGCAGATAGAGGTTTTAATCAGACTGTTTACGCAATTTAATTGCATGGTCTAAAACCCACAGACTTAATTACAAATCTGTGCTAAACCCCCAGAAGCTGTTCTTGCTAATTTAAAAGAAAAAGTTGACGAAATATTTCTGAAAGGTGATATACAGAAAGTCTCCCAAAACCTTTTTACAAATGTCCTGTGGCCATAGAGAAGAAACTATTAAAACGAGAAGAGACGGTATCCTTAATTCTATTATAGCTAGCTACATATTATACTGATCTGTGGTCTATTAGAAACCCTTAGTGAAAGCCACGGGTATAAATCTGTCTAAGACAAAAACTAGACACGAGAAACGTCACAGCAAAAAGACATATGACATTTTGCACCCCCCGCTCACTTCACTCCCCACCTCTTGACGTCATCTTTAGAGCCGCCGCCATATTTGTTAGGATTTGAAGTCATTGTCGTCGCCATAACACATTAAAATCTCTTTGCAGACCATTCATACCTATTGTCATTGTGCTGTCATTATTAAATAAATTATATCTTAAATTTCAATATTTAAACATATTGTTGTCGTTGTGTTGAGTGAATTGGTAGCTGCATCGATTAATTTTCGTCTATTTTCTTTTCCACATCTATAGCAATCAACTTGTTTGATTAATTTTTCGAAATGTATCACAAATGATGTGTACCGGCCTTCGTAAGCCCTCGAGACGCCTGTATTTTACACAAGTTACCCAAAAGCGAGGAAAGGTTCCAAAAGTGATTGGTTGCCATCAACTGCGATTCTTTGCGAGTGCGAAAGAGCTCACTGATCTACATATGTGTCCCATACATTTTGAGGCACGATTCGTGACATGAAATCATATCTACTGAGCAGTGCTTATCCTACTTTATTTATACAATCGGCAATTCGCAGTGGGATTTCATTATCTCTTGAAACTAATGGTAAGCTAGTACCCACATTTCAGTTACGTTCCTAATAAATCATTCATATTATATACATTCAATTTTCGATTTATTAATCTTCGTTTTCCAGAAACCATGCACTGTACTGATGACCATCAATACGCTGAGAAAAGGACTGTAATTCCAGCAATGCAAAGCAAAGCTCTGAACAAATATAAGAAAAAATTTAAAAAGAAAAATAAATGATTGAATTCAAAAACGTTGTTTTACTGAATTTTAATTAAGTAGGTTAGGTAATATTAAATAATGAAGTGAAGGCTGCTCGATATTAGAATATTGCATTAGCTTAGGTAAACGTAAAATAAAAAAATTAAAAAAATGTCATACATCTTTTTGCTTCAGCCAATCAGAGACGAGAGCTCGTGTCTAGCGACGGATGTAGGCGACATGTCTATCTGATACCCTATATAATTTGTGGTGAAAGCGGCTGTAAATAAAATTCCTCCGTCGAATATACATATTTTTAAACTGGAGTCTCTCACATCAGTTTTAGTTTTAGGAAGTGGTGTTAGGAAGGCTTTCTGGCCAGTAAATAGGTATAGCAGTGGGAATGCTTCGCGAGCAAGACCATCTAATACTGCTACACGTCTCCCCTCGCAGGGGCAAGTACGTAATAAGGGGCCATCTTATGGTCACTCAAGTTACGGCGGTTATGCGCCTAGCAACATACGTTGCCATCACACCCAGCCCTCGCAGGGCAACTATCAAGCCTATCATAATAATTTGAAGGCACAAAATAATGCTGGCCCAGAGCAGTACAGCTATAACAATAGGAGTTTTAACTTTCGATCTCAGGGTCGAGATCCTCACAAAGAGAACAGAAACGCCACCACTCGTCGCCGTCTGGCTACAGAGGCAATAATAAAATACAATGACAATGACTGGCAGCCTTTCCAGGCAGGTCAGTTAGCACATTGCACCTGTCAGTGGAAGGGGATGGTAGCTCCATATTTTATATTGTGGATAAGAGCTGGGTATCGCATACCTAATCTGCAAAGACTACCCTTAGTAAAACCGGGCCTAAAAAGCGATCGTCATCGCACGTAAAGTCCGAAGAGATGTCTCTACTCATTCATCAAATGAAACAGCAAGGCGTGTTAAAAGTAGCACCTCTCACGCCGAGCTTTGTATCCTCCCTGTTTGTAGTGCAAAAAGCGATGGATCATATCGACCCGTACTCAACCTACGGTCACTCAACAACTATGTGCTAACAGAAGGGTTTCGATTAATGTTTTAAGTCCCGACTTTCTCCAAACTCAGGATTGGATGATCAAAGTCGACCTGGCAGGCGTACTTCAATTTACCGATATCCCAGTCACAAAGGCGATTTTTACGTCTTTTCTACAAGGACGAATTACTCGAAATGACTTGCCTTCCGTTTGGGGTAAGCACAGGCCCGAAAGTTTTCGCGTGCCTTACGAATGGATTGCGCAAATCCTTCAATCAAATCAAATAATTTATTTGCCAAAATACGTGAAAATAGGATCCATAAATTAATTGTTGGTACAATGTCAATTTGGTCTGCAAGCAGACGTGCAAATGTTTATAAATTTGAGAAAAGGGCCTGAGTTCTGCTGGCACATCAAGATCCAGACAGAGATATTAGTCCAGCAGGTGGATCTGCTGTTAGATACCCTATGGAAATCCTCGGCTCTCAAGTAAATTACGGAAAGTCTGTTCTTGTCCCACAAAAACGTATCACTTACGGAACCCCTGGATAAATCGCAAGCAACTACCAGCAGAAAAGTCATCCGCTGCAGTCAAAAAAGTGGCTCAAGCTCTGAAAACAGGCAAAGCTTCACTAAAAGAACTCGAAAGCCTAGTAGGACTACTGAATTTTGCCGGCTTCACTGTCCCCAGAGGCCGGTTAAACTATCGGACTACTTTGAAATTCCTTAACTCTACCTGAGTATGCAACTCCGACCACATACGTTCTACCTTGGTTAGTGTTAGAGGAAATTTATTGGTGGCTTCAAAATTGTCATCTTTCGTCCCCGATTTATATTCCACCAACATTTCCTAACCATGGATACCTCGGGTATAGCTTGGGGAGAGCAACTCAATAATCACAGTGGCTTTGAACACAGAGGAACGGTACTTCAGCAACATACAGATGTATTGGCCATTCTGAGAGTACTAGAGTTACAAGCGGCTGGCATGTCGGGGATCAGTTCTCATTCAGATTGACAATCGGTCTGCAGTAGCCTACCTGCGCAAGGAGGGTGGGACCAAATCCCAATCACTCATGAATGTAACATCAGATCCTACAGATACTATACACTCATAAGATTCAAATCAAGATTTATCACATTCCCGGGAGGTTCAACAATCACTTGGATTGTTTTTATCCAGACATCGAAGGAACTCGGAGTGGTATTTAACTCCAAGACGTACGGAAATGATTAATGCTAAGATGGGAACGCCCATGATCGATCTATTTACATCAGAGACCGCACGGGTAGTAGCGAACTATGCAACCTTAGATTTGAACGATCACGAAGCAATGTTTCACGATGCATTCAGCGTGTCTTGGAATTTTCCTCTGACATGGATATTCCCGCCACCGTTCCTCAATCCCAGAATGTTGACGCAATCAGGCAACAGGAGTGTATCTGATCGTAGGCCCGCAGACTTGAAATCACTCGGTGCCCTTCACTTTAAGGAATCTGAAATGATTCCTGGCCGTCACGACGACAGGGCTACCACCTCCCAGGGTTCAGAACATGGTTCTAGAGATCTGGAAATGTGGGGTTGCAAGACAAATTTAAAGCATGTCGTTCTAGTCAGGTCAGTTTATGTAAATCTTCATGGCGGCCTTCCACATGAAAAACCTACAAGGTAGGTACCATGGAATCGTTGGAGGTCATGGGCAAAACAGCATAAAATAAATCCAATGTGGGTACTTTTGACACGAAGGATCAGATTTGGCACAATTTTTAGCCGATCTATATATGAAAATGCATCTGTCTTATAACACAACCCTTCTTCACAAATCTGTAATTTCTACACTCTGTAACATGTCTGGTAAATTAAGTGAAGTGAAGTGTGTAAAACATATTTTATAAGCAATATCGTTTAAAAAATCCGAAAGCTCCAAAACCCCCTGTCTGGGACATTAACATTCCGACTCATGTTATTAGTAATTACTCTGTAGACAGTGCAAATATTTTTCAAATCTTTAGACATACAGTAGCCCAATTGAGTCTTTGTTCAGGGTGCAGAATTAACGATTTGACTCTTTTGTCCGTTAACAGTGATTAATGCATTATCAAAGATGACTCTATTATTTTATAGCCTCAGTTTGGGTCAAAGACAAATCTGTCTATTCTCTACAATCGTAGAAAATACAAACAATCAGGGTGGAAGCTTCTAGCTAACTCTGAAAACCAATATTTTAATCCTATGGAAATACGTAAGTTTTATTTATCCAATGTTAAATAAAACTATAACTACTCTAGAGTGAGACGGAGGAGCTCCGGTACATCAAATTTATTTATAACATTACCTGCGTCCAGTACAATCATTGCTGGTTGGTTCAAGTCACTTCTGAAGGCAGCAGGCATTTCGGCAGCGCCGAGAAGTGTACGCTCCGCAGTGGCTTTGAAGCCACCTAGTTTAGCAGGACTCGGATTGGATTGACAACTTTCCGCTAGAATATATTTAGAAAAAGTCAACTGTAAATCAGTAAAAACTTTTCAAAAATGTTATCTCCGTGAAGTTATGATATCTTCAGCTAATAATAAGGCTGGTACTTAATGATATTTCTATAGTTTTTGTTCCGGTCCGTTGACATCGACACTATTAAGTATAATTATTGCAAAAGTTATTAAATTCGGGTTACAATTATTATTTTGATAGTAAGAACTTTATTGTATTATATTGCATATTTACTAAAGGACAGAAACTGATCATCTAAACTTTGTCAGGAACTTTGTCAGCAATCCCATCCGTAAATTTTTTGGATAATATATAATTTATTGTTAAATTTACTTATAGTAAAAATTAGTCTCTTTCTTCACACATGCTATTTATTTGGCAGCTAACGTATTATGTACCTACATACTACAGGCAGATATCTAATAGGTACCATACCTACACAATCACATTGGCGTTTTTCTTTAACTCACCAGGCGATAACAAACAGGTCTCAATATATATAAGCTTCTACTAACGGTCAAGTGTATAATAGAAACGTTTTACCTGAAATAAAACGATTATTATATACTTACCTTAGTAGAAGCTTACTTTTTATTTCTGCCTGGTGGTATTTCGACGCAATGACGAACAAGCTCGGAGGCATCGCCAACCTCGCCCGCCCGGTGAGTGGGGGAGGTGTGCGAAAGAGACAGACGTATACGGGTAGAAAGAGAGGACTGCTATTACGGGAAATGGAGTCGCCTATCTCAATATATATAAGCTTCTACTAAGGTAAGTATATAATAATCGTTTTATTTCAGGTAAAACGTTTCTAATAATATCGGTTGGTCATCTGACAGTAACTAGGGGACCCCAAGAAATAGTGTTCGTGACCCGGAGGCCCAGGGCACTTGCCCAGAGTGGCCCAAAGTTCACGGAGTGACGGAATATTATTCCGTCAACTTTACATAACTTTTATCCGACAGCTAATAACTGGCAAAAAGGCATGGCAACACTGAGTTTTACAGCCCGGCCATTGATTGACTAACTTACTTTTCGCAATTCGCATGAAAATTTGTAAAATTAATGGTGTTTTACATTGTAAATACACATTTTTGTCTATTTTACGAGTGCGGTAGTGCATAATCTTTAACCGTGGAGCCCAACGTGAACGGTACGATTGTTTGTTTTGATGAAAATTCGGAAAATATTGTCGCGTCCGGCATGTTTTGATTCCATAATTTCCGTGTTTTCCTTCACAGCTGTGCCTGAAAAACGTGAAAATTTTACAGGAATATGTTTTACGATGTGTTAAGACATGTTAACTACAAACAAGCTTAATATTTAGAGTTCATCGATGCCTTCGCTAAAATATAGATATGGAACCGGCCGAGAAAATTAAATAATAATGCATCCCAAATCGATTTTTGCAGTTGATTCGTTTGCGTAAAACGTCAGTTTCGTTTTGCTAGCGATTAACAAATTAAATCTTTTCAGTAGCGTCCATTCGCAACACTTTGAACGCGATAAGTTTTGTTTATATTTATTATCATTTCTCACACAGAATTTTCAGTTATCCTATATTACGAACAGTATGTAAGTTTATTAAATTGATTTTTTATCAGCACTAAGTGTTGATAAAAATAATTAAAATTATGTAAACAAAAATAAAAATAATTATAAACAAAACCAAACATTGAATTACTGCCCTAACTATATGACTGTACTTACAAAAAGAAACAGACCACCATAATGTAATTTATTCTAGTAACTTTTTCTAGGTCAAATTTAGATCTTACCTAAAAAAACATTGATGCAATAAAATTATCCAAAGATACAATGACAAATATAATTTCATTAAACTCTGGTGTGTTTTCCACAGAGCCCACTCACTCTATCTAATTTATACTATAGTAAATGCGAAAGTGTGTTTGTTGTTTGTTGTTGAGTTGGTTTGCCCTTTCACAGCAATGGAACCGCCGGATAGTGTATTGACCAGAGAGTAACATAGGCTATTTTGAATGCTGGAAAGATGCATGGTTCTGGTTCTTTGAATGCGGGTGTAACCGCAGGCAAAAGCTAGTATTTTTATAATTTCGTATTCCAGTGGAGATGTGCGGGGGTGAGGGCTGGCGGGGTGGGGTGGCCCGCTCGCCGTCTCACGAGTCAGTCACCACAGACCTATCGCTGTTCAGCGTGTCTTCAGCCGCCAGCGATGCCAGGGTGCTTCGTTTACTGGCCTGCAAGGTACAAAGCCTGGGATAAAGATGTAGAAGAATTCTTAACAGGTTTCTATTGGACAACTTTGTCACATACTGTGTGATGTGATGATAAGTAAGGTAAGAAGACGATGATGATCTTAAGTGATGAAGTGACCAAAGGTGATACACTAAAAATAAAATAGCACTGGCACTGTAACTAACCATTTTGTGTTTGGTGAAGAGTATAGCCAGCGCATGAGGCTTTCCTTTTCACTAATAATTTCAATTTGTTGCCATAATAAAAAAATTTAATACTACTGTCTAGATTTGTGCAAGCAACCTAAAGTGAGTCTTGGCCTCTAATGCGACATTGCTGTCGAGTCTTTTACAAGTTCTTGCAATAGAACCGGTTTTAGTTATCAAAGTTGTCTTCCAGCAGTTCCTGAGAGGACTAATATTTAAAAACTTGAATGTTTCTTTTATTTCAGGCAGGCCAAGGTCCAGATCCTAATCTGAGAGTCGCCAGTCCAAATCCTGATGGAAAATGTATAAAGTGAGTAAATTCAGATCTTTTATTTATCATTTTGCTGTGACACTTCCTGTGTGATAAAATCTAGATTGAGGAGATCCGCAGCAGAACAAAGCTCACCAGCTCTCTGAATTCCTAAGTTGAAATGGCACTCAGCAGGCCACATTGCTCGCAGAAACGTCAACCAATGGGGCAGGTTCTCGAGTGGTGACCATGAACAAAGATTCAGTATAAGCTATTAGTGCGCTGACAACATAGGCACAACCGTGTGGAGCCATTGGATGCGAGAGGCGAGTAGCCGAATCAAGTGGCATTCTACATTCAGCAGTGAATGTCTTCCGGGTGTTGATGCATCTGTTGAGTAATAAGATTTCAGTGTTAGTAGGTGTTTACCCACACTTACGGTAGGTTCACTAGGTGGTAGAACTCTTCTGCGAGTATCTATCTGGGTGGGTACCACCACTTTGCTCATGTAGTCTGCCGCAGAGCAATAATGTGCAAGCATTACTGTTATCCGGTTTGACAAGTCAGATGTCTCAGGGTAACGAGCGCAATGCATTGCAGGTGGGCCTTTGTGTTCCTAACATCTAAATGGCTGTACGGTTGTTATGGGCCAGCATCATACAAACCTGCTGGACTCATTATCAAATAGTATAAAAAAGTAGCTTGCAATCTGGGAAATCACTGAAACAGGTTCAATCTAAATCGAACTCCAAAAACTTACATCACCAACAGCCGTTATGTGAAGGAGTTGGGATGGCTTGGGTAGATACTGGCAGGGGGAAATGCACAAAACACCCCAAGCGGGATACCTGTGCAGGCCTTACCTCCCCCACATAGAATAAGAATAATAAGCATAAAAAAGTCTCAACAATTGAACCATATCTTCAGAAGACCGTCATCAACGCTGCCGCTCCAGTCCACCGACAACTGCCGCTCGCTGCTGGCCGGCTGCGCAGCCCTATGCGCGCAGCTAGGGCTCCGCCGCTCGTTCAGTGCCGGGGACGTAGCCCTGGCGGCCTCACAGCCGCATCCTGCCACATTGAGGGGGTGAGACTTGTTGTTGAATTAATAAAATGTATGAATCTTACCGATTGTAGTACAACACTATTGTTGAACACATCACTAGTTTCCTCTTACTCTATATTTGATATATTCTTTGTCTGTGGTAATATCTCAGTAATAAAACTGCTATATCGTATATTTGTTGATTTATTTCATTCGATTTGCAAAAATTAATCTGTCAACTCGATTACAGAATATCGATTTTAATATTAAAGACAACCGCCATCTTAGTTTAGTCTCTGTCTGTCATTATCTGTGGTAGGAGTCGGTCGCATCACTTCCTAGTAACAAATTAAGGAGAATATACGTTTTCACATCTTACTATTTAAATCCTTAAACCACGTTCTTTTATTGCCCACAAAGCTCAATTTCCTATAGGTTATGGGCCCAGAGAACGTTTTTTGTTACTGCTTTCGGATTTAACTGTTTTTGAAAATCGAACGTTACAAGTGAGTCTTACAATGGAAAATTCCAAGGTGAAGCGGAACATCAAACCTTTCGATGGTGAAAAGTATAGTGTCTGGAAGTTTAGAATACGGGCGTTATTAAGTGAATTAGATGTTTTAAAAGTGGTAGATGAAGATCCGTTATTACGCAGCGAAGAGTGGGAGAAAAACAATCGAATCGCGAAAAGTGTTCTTGTCGAGTACCTTGCAGATTCCTATCTCGGCTTCGCAACAGAAAGTAATACTGCGAAAGATATTTTTCAAAGTTTGGATGCGTTATACCAACGAAAAAGTATTGCAACACAGTTAGCATTGCGTAAAAGGTTGTTGGCGTTAAAGCTTCAGGGTGACGTACCGCTAATAAAACATTTTTCCGTATTTGATGACCTCATTACAGAATTATTAGCAGCTGGAGCAAAATTGGAAGAAACCGATAAGGTAGCTCATTTATTACTCACCCTACCCTCAACTTATGACGGAGTTATAACCGCGATCGAAACGTTATCGGAAGATAGTTTAACGTTAGCTTTCGTTAAAACGCGATTGATGGATCATGAAGTGAAGTTGAAAAATGATTCTACTGATACTAGCGCTAAAATACTACAAATAGAAAGTAAAAATATTACATCGAAGAAGCGGAAGTTTGAAAATTCACAACAGACAAATTATAATTATCAGAACAATAAACAATCGAAGAAAAATCAACAATTTATAAAATGTCATCATTGTGGGCGCAAGGGACATAAGAAAAATGATTGTTACTATTTCAAGAGAATGAATCAACATAAATCAAACTATGGACATAAAGAAAGAACAAGGACAGTTCAGGCAGTTGAGATGAGCCAACCATCTACATCGAATGATTTTTCTGGTTTTGCTTTTATGACCGGAGAGTATCAAGAAGAGGATCATAGAAATAAAATTACATTTCTATTGGACTCTGGAGCATCGGACCATATCATAAATAGAGAAGACCTATTTACTAATTATACTGATTTACATACGCCGTTAAAAATTTCAGTTGCTAAAAATGGTGAATTTGTTTCAGCTACTAAAAAGGGAACACTACAGGTTACCAGTGACGTGGGCGTTCAAGGTGCTTTGGAGGGCGTGCTGTTCTGCCGCGAGGTTCCTTACAATTTATTATCTGTCTCGAAGATGCAGCGGGCTGGATATACCGTCATTTTTAATCAACATGGTGCTCAGATTTGTAAGAATGGTAAAACCATTATGCGAGGTAGGTCAACAAACAATTTAATTGCTGTAGATTTTGTTGTTTCGTTAAACGTGAGTCATCCTGTGTCCCAAGCATGCAATAGTGATAAAAATAGTTACAATTTGTGGCATCAACGTTTAGGACATATAAGTAAAAATAAATTTTTACAAATCAAACAAAACCATATGGTTGATGATATAAATCATATTGATGCTGTGGTACCAAGTGATGATTTATGTGAAGCTTGCATAAATGGGAAACAGAGTCGACTACCGTTTAACCAGGTTAAAGATAAAAATCATATTAATCGACCGTTATTTGCCGTGAGTTCAGACGTCTGTGGTCCTATCACTCCGACAACTATTGACAATAAGAACTACTTTGTTATTTTTGTTGATCAATATACTCATTACTGTGTTACGTATCTAATAACATATAAATCAGACGTATTCGCTGCTTTCAAAGATTTTGTTGCAAAAAGTGAGTCCAAGTTCAATTTAAAGTTAGCCAATCTATATTGTGATAACGGTGGAGAGTACTTATCTACCGACATGAAAAGCTACTGTACTGAAAAAGGAATCACTTATCATTTGACAGTTCCGAGAACTCCACAATTGAATGGTGTTTCTGAACGAATGGTGAGGACCATTACTGAAAAAGCTCGTTCCATGATAAACGGTGCTAAATTAGAAAAAGTTTTCTGGGGTCAAGCAGTGTTGACTGCTGTTTACTTAATAAATTTAACACCAACTAGGGCCCTAAAACTTTCACACACACCATTCGAAATGTGGCATAATAAGAAACCTCAAATAAAGTATTTAAAGGTTTTTGGCTCGACTGTTTATGTCCATGACAAAACAAGTAAAGCTAAGTTTGATGATAAATCATGGAAAGGTATACTCGTGGGCTATGAACCAAACGGTTATAAAGTTTGGAACCCTGAATGCGAAAGGTTTGTGATAGTCAGAGATGTTATAGTGGATGAGACTAATTATGTTCAATCCAGGCCTGCGTTAAAGCCTGAAGACAATAGTGGAAATTGTCATGACAAAACTGATAATGTCGGTGGGTCTAAATCAGTGTCAGTAAAGTCTCAGAACTCTGACGGTACTAAATCAGATGGTTCTAAATCTGATGGGCATGAGTGTCCGAATAAAATTCGCAAAATTAACCATGATAATATAATTGAATCGGAGCAAGCAAGTGATACGCGTTCTGATAGTAATAAGGACAAAAACACAGATACAAAATTACAAGTTAGAAGGAGTGATAGACTCAAAGATCGTCCTCCTGTATCATATAATGAAATTGATGATGATGAAGATTATTTAATGTGTGCTCAATCTGTTTTATGTAAAATACCGAATTCGTTTGATGAAATTAAAACTAGAGATGATAAAACTCAGTGGGAAAACGCAATAAGGGATGAATTAAATTCTTTATCTAAAAATAAAACATGGACTTTAGTACCACGACCTGCGAATAAAAACATTGTTGATTGTAAATGGATTTTTACAGTTAAAAACGATGAATTTGGAAACCCTTTAAGATTTAAGGCACGTTTAGTTGCTAGGGGATTTAGCCAGGAATATTTAACAGACTATAAAGAAACGTTTGCACCTGTTGCACGAATAGCTAGTTTCAGATTTATAATTAGTTTTGCAAATCAATTTAATTTATTGGTTCATCACATGGATGTGAAAACCGCCTTTCTGAATGGCGAATTAAAAGAGGAAATATATATGAAAGTTCCTGAAGGTGTATTAAATAAAAATAATTATGTCTGTAAACTACATAAAGCATTATACGGGTTGAAACAGGCAGCTAGGTGTTGGTTTGAAGTTTTTGAAAAATCATTAAAAGAGGAAGGATTTCAAAATTCATCTGTTGATAGGTGTATTTACTTACTAGACAATGGTGATGTGCGTAAAAATATATACGTGGTACTGTATGTCGATGATTTAGTGGTAGTCTGCGCTGAAATTGAGACAATGAATAATTTCAAAAGGTATCTAATGAGCAAATTTGAGATGACTGATTTAAGTAACATTAGATTATTTCTTGGTATTAAAATTACAAGAGAAAATAATCAAATTACTTTGGACCAAAGTGCATACATTAAAACAGTTTTGGCTAAATTTAATATGCATGACTGTAAACCTGTTAGTACCCCACTAGAAAGTAAGCTTAACTATGATGCTTTGAACTCTGAGGAGAAATATAACGCTCCATGCCGAAACGTTATAGGATGCTTGATGTATATCATGTTGTGCACTCGTCCTGATTTAAGTATAAGTGTGAATATACTGAGTAGGTACACAAACAAAAATAATAAAGAGCTTTGGCTATGCCTTAAGAGGGTGCTTAGGTACCTGAAAGGCACTATTGAATTAAAGTTATGTTACAAGAGGTGTAACTATAACGATATTTTGTGTGGGTACGTAGACTCAGATTGGGGTGGAAATGATACACAAGATAGGAAGAGTACAACTGGGTATTTATTTAAGTTGTTTGACCAATGCACTATTACCTGGAGTACAAGAAAACAGATGTCAGTTGCAGCTTCTTCCACTGAAGCTGAATATATGGCATTATTTGAAGCTGTTAGGGAAGCATTGTGGTTAAAATCATTAGCAATGAGTATAAATATGTACATTGATAAACCTATAATAATTTATGAAGACAATAATGGTTGTATCAGCATTGCGAATAATCCAGCGAGTCACAAGCGATCAAAACATATTGATATAAAATATCATTTCTCTAGGGAACAGATTGAGAAAAATATAATAAAATTAAATTATATTCCTACAGGTGATCAGCTGGCAGATGCTTTGACGAAACCGTTACCTGCAATAAGTTTTCAAGCAATGAGAAGTAAAATGGGTTTAGAACGAGATAAATAGTGTACATAAAATTTCATTTGATGAGTAATTAAGTAATGATTATAAAATTTCATTAATTTAAAGTAAATTTAATTTAAATGGTTTTGTAAATGAAATGGTCTGATTAGGTTTTCCTGGGTTTCCCTAATCCACGCAACAAATGTTGGACCATAATAATATTTGTATTTTCCCAGCAAATACTAGGAAGCGTATGTGTTCTGGTTAGTCAATTCTAAATTGATGTTATGTTTATATAATTGGAGATTAATTTTTGAGGGGGCGTGTTGATTTATTTCATTCGATTTGCAAAAATTAATCTGTCAACTCGATTACAGAATATCGATTTTAATATTAAAGACAACCGCCATCTTAGTTTAGTCTCTGTCTGTCATTATCTGTGGTAGGAGTCGGTCGCATCACTTCCTAGTAACAAATTAAGGAGAATATACGTTTTCACATCTTACTATTTAAATCCTTAAACCACGTTCTTTTATTGCCCACAAAGCTCAATTTCCTATAATATTAACTTAATTATTTTTCATTCCAAAATCACAAAAAAAACACCTGTAAATATACCACTTAATATACTTAATATACTCCCCCGACCTGTCACCTATATTACCTTATCGTAAATGGGGTCATAATATGTAAACTAACCTACTATACACGAGCCCCCATACACGAGCGTTCCAAATCCATCGCTCCGTGTGTCGTGGATTGAATGGAACGATGGTCCAATTTCGAGCACAAAGACTCGTTAGTGGGAGGACTAACTCTTCTGCGAGTGTCCGTCTGGGTTGTTACCACCGCTTTGCTCGTGAAGTCTGCCGCCAAGCAGTAGTGTGCAAGCATTACTGTGTTCCGGTATGATGAGCAGAGTATCCAGTGAAATTACTGGGATTATGAGACTTAATACCTAATGTCTCAGGATAACGAGCGCACTGCAGTACCGCGCAGGCCTTTGTGTTACAAAGTTCTGGGTGGCACTGCAATTGTTATGGGCCGGCGTTATGCTTACCATCAGGCAAACGACCAGCTCGTCTCGTGACCAAATAACATAAAAAAAACTAAAGACCCTCACTCCATTTCGGGCGCCCCAAACGCTCCATTTTCGGTCATTCCGGGTCTCGAGTACTACCAAGTGAGCGCGAAATGGATCGCCATATCGACCACTAACGATGAGTTGGAACGTATGGATTTTTAACATTTCTATCACTCCAGGTAATCCATCTGAGATTTCCGCAACCACGGGCGGTTTTTGGAATGTTGGATTGGTGTGCTCATGTATGGGGGCACTAAGACCTGCATGTAATGTGTATATGATGCAATAAATAATTGGGTATTGAGTAATAGAGATAATAAAAAATTACAATTTCATTGATAGGTGAACTGCTGCCTTATCAGCTAACAATCTCGTATTCGTTTTCAATACCAGACCGATTAAAACCAGCGGTCACTAGTCTTCGTGTGGAAGGAGTTGTCAATAGTTTTGTTGAGGTTTATGGTTTAGTTGGTAATTAAAAGTGTTAATTACAACAAAAGTCTTTTATTTCGATTATTAGCAGAGTTACACACACAGTGAACGTGACAGCGAAAACGGAAGTGGCCATAAGCTTCCGGGTCACAGACAAAACTAGACTAATCTATAAACAATATAAAGCCAGCAAACTAAGGGTGCATTTATACTTAACACTCCCACTAAATGCTCACTTAGCTTACTACACATTTTTACATTCCTAACTTATTCCTTAAATATTGAAACTGCGACTTAGGCAGGGCCTTTGTAAACATATCTGCCAGTTGTTCTTTAGTTTCACAATGTTTCACAGTAAACATTCCATCTACAAACTTCTCTTTTACATAATGATATTGGATATCTACATGTTTAGTCCTTTTATGAAATGTATTTTGGCACCGAATGAGCTCAATAGCACTCTTATTGTCTATCATTAATTGTATGGTTGGTACACTCTGACCAGTTACTATCAAAACTTGTTTGATCCAACTGAGCTCCTTCGTTGCTGCACAGGCTGCCAAATACTCTGCCTCGGTTGTAGATAAAGTTACACATTTTTGAGCTTTACTATTCCAAGTGACAGCACCCCCATTCATTAAGAACACATATCCCGTTATTGATCTCCTTGTCTCTACACAATTGGGTTGTTGACTGTATTCAAATAAAAATATAATTTTGCCGCGAAACGGTAGTTTTTGTGACAGAAATCCTATTAAACACAATATTTTTGTTTATTTTTAAGGAATTTAATTTAAATTAAATAATCAAAATGTAATCACATCAATCCGAAGTCACGTGACCTAAAACGCCCGTGACGTCACTGTTTCAATCGGAAGGAGTATATATTTTTTTTTTGTTTTGTTTTTGGCTCCACGTGATTTGCGCATTTAACTAGTGTCAAGTTATATAAGTAATAATATATAATAAATCTCTAGTTTTGGTGCATGAAAGTCGTCAAAGTCACGTTAAAGTTTAGTCTAGGCGCGGTCGAGTCGAAGTGACGCTTCAGTAAATTGGTGGATAGTTTACTGAAGCTTCTATGGAGTTTTGGATAGAATACGAAAATACACGTTTTTCGTCTTTGTACTATTTGCCTTTCACTCATGCAAGTTTACGAACACTTAATGGTTAATAATCCACTATTATTACACATTAACACTCTATAAAACAAAGGTTTTAGTAAATAACACAAAATCAACAACAGCACATTTTCGCATTCCCGCCAAAACTCCAATGAGTATATAGCTCGTTGCGCTTAACTGCTTAGTATTTTAGAGTGATTTCTGTGATTATTTATCTGTGCTGTGAATTCCGCGCCTATTTTTCTAAATTTATTTCGACTCTTGAATATTCTCCCATGATGGAAAGTGGCTTCATAAAGGCAAATAATTCCAATTTGCCGAGAATTGATTGTTTTACGGTGGCCAATTTCTTCTCGACAAACGATAATTTCTGCTCTGCTGAATTTAGAAATGTGAAGACCTCCGTGTAAGTAGGTACCTACTTATTATACCAAAAATCATTATTTCTATAACCAACAATGAATATACAACAGTAATCGTAGATTCTAAGATCCAAAGTGTATTAATTAACCAAAGCATATATATAAATCAATAAGCTCAAAAAACTTAGAACTCACATTTTAATACATACACAGAAAGCATCGAATGAACTTGTCACTAAACGTAGCACAGACTAGGTAGTAATGGTTATATTCTCTTTGCTTGTCACTTTACAGTGTTATAGAAAATTACTCTGTGGTAATTGAACACGTGACGTCACTGCCGTTTTGGAGCAAAATTTAAAACGGCATTTTAAATACATGATAATTAAAATATTAGTTGTTTTAAAAAGTAAATTTAAATATTTTGGGTTATATTAGGCCCATACGCATCGTTTTAAACACTTTCCCAAAATCAGTCAACATCCCTATTAGCAAAATCAGCATCACAGTACATAGTGTAATTGCTATCACCAGGTTTGTACAAAATACCTAACTCTGTAGTCCCAACCAAGTATTTAAATAATTTCTTAACTGCTCCCCAATGAACATTGTTATAATTATGTAGATATTTACTCAAAGTACATACAGCAAAGTAAATATCAGGTCTACTACCAATAGCTGCAAACATCAGGGAACCTACAGCTTCTCTATAGGGAACATCTCTCATGTTATCAGTACCTAGACAATTATTCAACCTTACATTTGGATCACAAGGTACAGAACTTGAGTTGGATTGCTGCATATTAAACTACTGTACCGTTATTCGAAACCTAATTAATACATGAGAGTAGCGTACTTCATTATCGTTCCGTACTAGCCGTGCTGTGATTGGTCCTGCTCGTATCCGTCGTCCCGCCGTCCAATCAGCGTCGACTTCCGCTCTCTCTTAGCGCCTCCCCCCACCATCACCACCGCGGCAGTGCGCTGCGCGCAACTTAGCTTCATTGGCGTTTGGATTTTCGTCCAGAGCGGTCGTAAATATTAAAAACTAATAGTTTACGAACCCAGTCGTGCTATTGATATTGAAAAATATCTTTTACTTGCTTATATATTTATATATAACTATATAAATATATTTGAAGCAATCGGTAAGTAAGTAATTTAACGGTGTTACCGTTCGGCTTTCATTACCAATTTTTTGAACTGTTTTAGTTTTGTTTTTTAAATGGATGATAATAGCGGCCCAGCTCCAACGAGGGAAGTGACGGAAGATCAAAGACGACAACAGCCAAGGAGGAAGTATAAGTTACGTGAGTAATCGAGCTCAGAATCCAGTTCTGACTCTTCAACAACCTCTAGTTCGTCATCGGACAATTCCGGAAGACGCAGGAGGAACAAGCGCAAGAAGAAGAAAAACCGTAAGTTAGACAAATTATTTACCGAAATAGTTGAAATAAAATCCCGTTTGAATGATACCAATCAAGGTAATCATCACCATGAGTCAAATTACAATGATAACTACCTGAGCCTTTGTGCACCAAACACAAGTGGCATTTTTTATAAAGACAAAAACAAAGAAACCTGCTATCCCTAACACAACGTGGGCTCATTTACTGAAAGAGCTACAACGTTTTGGACAGCCGGATTGGAATAGTGTGTGCTATTCTTAAACTCAAAAACACTACGGCTCCGTAGCTAAGTCGGTAGTAACCCTGCATGCAAAGCGAGGGGTCCCGGGTTCGATTCCCGGCCGGGGCAGATTTCGTGTAAGCATAAAGTTTGTTCTCGGGTCTTGGATGTTCGTGATGTGTATCTGTGTGTGTCCATAACACCTGCAATACAGGGAATTCTAGTGCGGGGGTATGAGTGTAAGAGTTTATTTATTTACTACCTTCATTCCCTCGGGTTCACAAGTTTATACTCAAACGAGTTCAAACGTTATGATAACTTTAAGTTCTCAGCTCGCATGGAAAACGTGTTTGCAGGATTGACATATTATGCTTTACTCCAACAATAAGCCCTTCAAGCAGATTTGAACAGATTCTCAAAGAACGTACAACAGGCAAATGCGAACGCCTTTGAAATTAGTGCAAAACTAAATGAAACTTCTTCAAATGGTAAGTTTGCAAAGGTTACAGGCGATATTTTCCAGATGGTATGTGGACACAGGGCTAAACGTATTCAAAACAGACTTGAATCGATACTTTCTGCAGTAAAAGACCCATTGTTCAAGAATACTTAGCTTAGTTCTCTAAAAGGCTGGAGGGCCGAAAAATGTTTTCTGGCAGCATACTGCTCCCAAGGAATGCCATTCTGATCCTCAGAACGTTCCGAGCTCATCAAAGCCAACATATAATCAACCCAGAAAATACCAAGGTAAGCTTTCACGAAACAGAACGTGCCTAAACAATTTGCCTCGAACGACAACTTTCGGGGAAGAGGGGGCAGACAACAGAGACGACATAACGATCAACCCTACAGATGACGTAATTCCCCTTTATCCCACCGGGATAGGAGAGAAAATAACCAGAAGTTCTGACTCGAAGCCATTCCACGCCGGTCAGCCACAAAAATATTATACTCTTTGGGAGAATGCTCGAGGCCCCGCCTTACATTCTCAACATAATAAGGCAACCGCATACCTTTCAAACGTGCCGAACAACCACACTACCCAAATACCTCATTCTCTAGAAATGACGCGGGTTATTCACAATATGCATAGTTGCACACTCAAGGTGTCATAAAAGTTGCAAAACAATCTCCAAGCTTTGTATCGTCGATGTTTCTCAGACTACAAAGCGACGGTACGATGAGACCAATTTTCAACTTGAAAAACCTGAACAAATATGTCGCCACCGACAATCTCAGGTTTCAGGTGATGATTCACCGTGTGCCAGACTTCCTTCAAAAAGAAGACTGGACGGCCAAAATATACCTTCATCAGGCCTACTTTCATATTCCAATGTCGTCGAATCATCAATGCTTCCTTCGGTTCATTTACGACGACATAATTTACGATGACATGCATACCATTCGAGCTCAGCTCGGTCCAAGAACATTTGCCTCTGTAAGCAATTGGATAGCTCAAAAGCTTCGAGAACAAGGCTTGCGAATATTAGTGTATCTCGGCGATATTTCTAGCCCATCAGAACCCACATACACTACAGAGCCACGTGGCAACTGCCACTAGCTTTTTCGAACACCTGGGTTGGAAGATAAACAAAGAAAAATCATTACCGGAAAGGTCACTAAACAGACTCAAAAACGAACTGTCGGCAAGGATAAAATCGAAAACAACAAATCTGAAAGAATTTCAAAAACTGACAAGTTTGCGATTTTTGTCGTTCCAAGAGGACGACTAAACTATCGGACGCTTTACAAGCGAACACACTAATAAAGTCCCGAGCACTTGCTGCTATATTGAACCCGAAGGCATTACAGGACAGTTCCTGTATCCACCATTGCAGTCAATGGTGGGTGGAAAACTACACAACCAGTTCTTGCATACACCATCCTCAGCCATCACATTACCTAACTACAGATGCGAGCGACATAGGATGGGGCGGCAAATTTAACAACCAAGACTTTCACGAGCTTGGTTGCAGACCGAACCAAATCTTCATTGCAATCAGAAAGAAATGATTGCAATAATAAGAATCCTACAAGATCAATGTCACTACCTCCAATCGAGTGCACTACTAATTCAATGCGACATCAGGACGGTACTGTCATATCTTCGCAACGAAGGCGGTACGAAGGCGCAAGCATTGGTGAATCTTATAGCCAAAAAGGTATTCTCGATCTTTAACCAATACAATATTCACATGACAATTTATCACCTACCAAGCAATTGCAACACAGCTGATGCAGATCACATGTCTCGCCAAAAAAACCCCGCCCAGATTGGCAACTTCTTCCAAAGGTAATGAATGCGATATTCGAGAAATGGAACGAACCGGAAATAGACCTTTTCGCGTCCCGCAAAGCCCACGTGGTTGTCAAATATTGCACGATCGATAGATGGGATTCTCAAGCTCAATGTTACGATGTCTTTGGAATGACCCGGAACTGCAAACTAGCTTGGATGTTCCCGCCACCATACCTAATACCAAAAGTGTTGAACCACTTGAACAATAGTAACTTTTAAACTTTCGCGATTCGAATACATTGTTTATTTTTAAGAACGGGACTTAATCGCGATTCGCGATAAAAACACAGGTTTATATTTACCTCGACGTTTCGATCAAGTTGCATTGATCGGGGTCACGAGAAAACTGAAGAATACGGGTGTCAGCATCAATAAAATGTGAGTGTTGTTACCAACTACCCACATTTGGCGTTATAAAAGTCTGGGCTTGTCACGACACACCACTTGAACAAGTCTACAGGAGTTTAACTAATAGTCGTTCCATGATGAGAAAAAGTGTATTGGAGACCAGACTTGAAAAACAAAACACTGAGCCCCCCGCCCCCCTTACGATCAAGGATCTATCCTTTGTCCTAATAGACGTAACCACCGGCCAGCCTCCACCGAGAGTAAAAGAAATGACACGAAGTCTGGAGATGTGGGGTTGAGATCAGAGCTTAACCGACTGGAATGAACAACAGAAATAATTTCTATCTTCTGCTTGGAGACAGTCCACCTTAAACACATACAAGCCAGTCTGGAAAAGGTGGCTCTCATGGTGCGATAAGAACTCTGTTAGTCCACGGAAACCTGACGGATCACAACTGGCTAGATTTTTGGTTGATTTACATCAAAAAGAAAAACTGTCTTTAAGTACAATACTAGTTCACAAACCAGTGGTATCGACTTTCTCTGACCCAAATGACATTAGTCAGCTTAGTTCGCATGCGCTTGTAAAACAAGTTTTAAAATCACTATCAATAAGATATCAAATCATTTCACTAGCCAAACCGAAACAGCACAATCGCCCGTTTGGAACATCGATACTTTGTTACATCATCTCAGCCAGAACTCCACCGAGAAAATGAGCTTGTATGCAACTTCAGGGCACACAGCTGCTATCCTCCTCCTATGCTCAGGACGAAGAATACACGACTTGACTCTCCTTAGAGTCGTCGACTCGCGGAGCATTGCCAAATATCCCAAAATAGCATAGTTCTTTGGCCTACATATAGATCAAAAACCGACACCTCCAAACAACAACAATCGGGTTGGAAACTTTTACAAAACGAAAATAGTCGAAATTTAGATCCAGGCTACTGGGTCTCTAGATACAATAATCAATGGAAAGGCGAAAGCTATTAATTCAGACTATCTATTTATTACCACTTACGACAAACCAAAACCAGCTACACGAGCCGTGATCGCTGGCTGGGTGAAAAGCCTCCTTAAAGAAGCATACACTGAAGCCATGCCTGGCAGCCTTCGATCAGCAGTCGCATCAATAAACTGAATAGAAAACATCAAATTCAACGACATATTGGCAAGAGGAAATTGGGAATCACCCAATACATTCAAAAAGTTTTATCGAAGGGAAATCTTGCCCTCTAATGTAAACTCAAATCAATCGCGACATGCTTTGAGCCTATTAGCTAAAACCTAATTGTAACTTTATCAAATGATACTTTGCCATTCTTTAAACTTTGCTATACATACCTATCGTTGATTTAGTACTATAAGAAACGATAAATTACTTAAAAGTTTCGTTTCTATCAATATTATATACACTAGTAAAATAAAATCACATTGGCGTCACCATCACCACCAGGCGATAACAAACACATCTCTCATGTATTAATTAGGTTTCGAATAACGGTACAGTAGTTTAATAGTGATGTTTTACCTACAAATAAAACATTTATTAAACATACTTACCTTATTCGAAACCTAATACTTTAAATTTCTGCCTGGTGGCCATAACATGAGAAAACCAATGAAGCTAAGTTGCGCGCAGCGCACTGCCGCGGTGGTGATGGTGGGGGGAGGCGCTAAGAGAGAGCGGAAGTCGACGCTGATTGGACGGCGGGACGACGGATACGAGCAGGACCAATCACAGCACGGCTAGTACGGAACGATAATGAAGTACGCTACTCTCATGTATTAATTAGGTTTCGAATAAGGTAAGTATGTTTAATAAATGTTTTATTTGTAGGTAAAACATCACTATTAAACTTATGAATAATCTTAGAAATATATCTACTTTGGTGTACAAAAATAGATTTATCATCATTAATCTCAATCTCTAAACCAACAAACTGTTTAGGACTCATCAAAGTAATCTCAAAGTTTTGCTTTACGAGCCCCGATGCAAAATAGTTCGTCTAGTGTGAAATTTTCTCTGTGAGATTTTTCTAACTTCATTATTTTTGTATATCGATATAAAATATTAAGCTGTTCTACTATCACGTGACGCGTTACTTATGCTATTTTTTATTTATGAACCAATAAACTATTTTTGCTTTTTAAATTTATACATATCCTGTTTTAAATTCGAAGACGTTATAAGCAAAATAGTTCGTCTAATTGTTAATCGATGCAAAAGAGTTCGTCTATCGGTGAGTTAAATAAGATTATTCCGCTTTGCTCAATTATGTTGCATAATTTAAATTTGTAAAAGTAATTCTCTATCATTTGTCCAATGAGACAGTATAAATTCTGAAAATTTTAGGTTTTTTCATTAATTTTCAAATAACAATGGGTCGTGGCAAACCCGTGTGTGAAGAGCTTCGAAAGCGAATAGTTTGTGGGGTCGATGCTGGCAAATCGTGTTACCAAATATCTAAAGACTTGATACTTCCCAGGTCTACAGTCCAATCTATCATTCAGCACTATAAAAATAATAGAACGACTTCTTGTTTGACGAAAACTGGTCGACCACGCATCACGACTGCAGTAGAAAACAGAATCCTGAAGAAAATTATCAAAAATAATCGTCGTGCTCGAGCCGGAGAACTCACGGTGCAATGTTAGGACATGATTCACAAAGACGTCTCAGTTGATACTTGCACAAGAGTCCTAAAAAGAATGGGTTACGGATTTTACACCGCTAAGGAGAAACCACTGTTGACTGCTGTACAAAAGAAAAAGAGGTTGAAGTTTGCTCGTTATCATTTAAATTGGACTTCCGATCAGTGGCGTAGTATCATTTGGAGTGACGAGTCCGTGACAGTCGGCGATGAAACGAAAAATGTGATTCGGAACAAAAATGAGGCATTTCATACTGATTGTCTCAAACGCAAAGTGAAGTTTCCGGCGTCTCTTATGATATAGGGCTGCATGTCTGCACAAGGTGTTGGTGGTATGCAGTTTGTGGATGTTTCTATCAATGCTGCAAGGTATCAAAACCTTTTGGAAGAGAATTTACTGACCTGTATTCCGTCACTTAAGCATCAAGATTCCTTCATTTTTCAACAGGATGGTGCTTCCTGTCATACTGCAAGGACAACAAAGACGTGGCTACTGGCGAAAAGCATCCCTACAATCGAATGGCCATCTAACAGCCCGGACTTGTCGCTGATCGAAACCCTATGGTGGAAAATGAAAAAAGTTCTCCGTAAAAATCCATCAAGATCGAAGAGCGAATTAAAGGCTAAACTCTTGGCTGTCTGTGAGTCAATTACGCCTGAGGAGTGTGCAGCGTTGGTTGCAACCATTCCTTTTCGTATTAAAGCTGTCATTGAGAGCAAAGGCGACACAACTAAGTGGTAGACGAACTATTTTGCGTGAGTGACAAGGGTAGACGAATACTTTTGCGTTATGTTATTTAGAATATTTTTTAAATTTTTTATGTTATGTAAAGTCATGAAAGAATTTCAGTTATGTTAAAATAAACTTTAAAATGTTCCTCAAATTGTGGTTTACTTTTTATTAAACGTTCTTAATTATTTTACCAATATTTACTTTCTATATTTTACGCTTTGTACTACTTTCCATACTAGACGAACTATTTTGCATCGGGGCTCGTAATACTTTTACAAACTTGTCAATTAATAGGTTATTTTTACATAATAACAAGCCGTCGTCTACATATAAAAGTAAGTATAGTGGAGAATCATTATTATTTAGTACATAAAGGCATCTGTCTGATTCTGAGTTTACAAACCCATATTCAATTAAAAATAAATCAAATTTACTATTCCAGCACCTAGGGGATTGCTTAAGGCCATATAATGACTTCTTTAACTTACATACCAATCCATTAGTGTCTAAACCTGCTGGCGGATTCATGTACACTTCTTCCTCTAGTGTACCATATAGGAATGCAGACTTCACATCAAACTGGGTCATCTTTAGGTTCTCTCTAGCTGCTAAGGACAACATTATTCTCACTGTATCAAATCTCACAGTGGGTGAGAAAGTTTCTCGATAGTCCACACCTTTCTCCTGTGTAAATCCTTTGGCACATAGTCTAGCCTTGTAGCGGATAGTGTTGTCAGCATTCTGTTTGACTTTAAATACCCATTTGCTTCCTACAAATTTCTTGTCCGATGGTCGTTCGACCAGCTCCCACGTGTTACTAACCCTATGGGACTCTAGTTCTTCATTTATGGCTTTCTGCCACATATCCTTCTCCATACATTCTACAGCTTCTTCGTATGTATCTGGTTCAAAAATCTCAGTCAAATTAGCTTCTTCTCTTGTAGTCTCTCTAGATCTGAGATTATATCTCTGTCCTTTTACAATGTTTTCTCCAGATGAACCTCTTATTGTTTCGGGTTGTTCAGATTGGTGAGATGTATCAGCTTTTTCTAGGGACACCTGTTCAATTGTTTTCTGATAGAAGTTTTCAAATGCTTCGTAGTCATATGATGACTCATCATCTCCGTCAAGGGATAATATATACTCGGAAGCTTTCTCTGATGTCTGTTCAGCTTCAGAAACAGATGATTTACATTCCTCATTGAAAATTACATCTCTTGATACCATCACTTTCCTTGTTACTGGATCATACAATCTGTAATTGTCTGAATATCCATCGTACCCTATCATGAGCAGCTTCTTGCTCTTAGAATCCAGCTTGTTCCTCTTCTCCTTTGGTACATGCACATAAGCAGTGCAACCAAATGTTTTTATATGAGTTAATGAAGGCTTTGAGTTTGTCCATTGCTCATATGGTGTCTTGTCATTGTTTGACCTTCTGTTCATGAGATACACTGCAGTCTGTACAGCCTCAGCCCATAAATAAAGTGGCAGTTGTTTAGCATACAGCATAGAACGAACACCCTCCATTATAGTTCTATTGGCTCTCTCACATCTCCCATTTTGTTGTGGAGTGTACGGGGCAGTGTACTCCAACTCAATGCCTTTCTCTATTGCATATCTTCTAAACTCTTCATTGTTATACTCTTTGCCATTGTCACTATGCAGTACTTTCACTTTCTTGCTGAACTTATTCTCTAGTAGTAGAATATATCTTTTGAATGCATCAAGTGCCTCACTCTTTTGTTTTAGAAAGTACACAGTGACAAAACCTGTTGCTGCATCAATAAATGTGATGAAGTATCTTGCACCACCAACGGAAGTGCAGGGCATAGGACCACACAAGTCACTGTAGACCTTTTCCTTCACCGTGTCTGCAGAACTTCTTTTAAATGGCACTCTATGTTGCTTTCCAAGCACACAAGCTTCGCAGAAGAAGTCACTGAGGTCACTGACATGTGGTAGATGTCCATTTTTAACCATTTCACGCAATGTCTGAATATTCACATGACCAAGTCTTTCATGCCACTGTTTCAGGCTTACAATGTTAACATGCTGACATTCATTGTATATACACACTGTTTTAAACATTAGATGATATAGATTGTTCGATTGTTTTTTAGCTGTAGCCATCACATGGTTTTTATTATCTATGATTGTAGCGTAATCACTGTTCTTTAAGATACTGAAACCTTTAGACGTAACCACTCCTTCTGAGAATAAATTTCTTTTCAGTTCCGGTACATAAAGCACTTGGTTGATCGTGGAGTTATACCACTGTCCTTCAATCAGTTTCTTTACTTTCACAGTACCCACCCCTTGGACGGTAAGTTCACTTTTGTCTCCGAGACGTACAAGACTTGACCGAGGTTGAAAGTCATGTAAGAATTCTCGCTGGTAAGTCATATGGGCAGACGCACCACTGTCCATAATCCAAGTTGCATCATCGAGTTCGACTTGAGCCATAAATGCACAGTCTTTGTCTTTCACATTTTTCGAAGTGCCGGCGCCTGATTCGTTGACTTTTTGTCGGCAGTCACGAGCGAAATGGCCTTTCTTCGAGCACTTAAAACATCTGAACACTTTCTTTCCATTCTTAGGCTTCGGTTTTTCAGTCGTCAATGCGGACTCCTCAGTAGGTTGTTGACTTTCTTCGTCTAACAAACGAGCGGTTAGGTTTGATACTGTTTGTTTACTAATATCGAGCGACAACCAGGCCTGTCGAACCACTCTGTACTTTTCTGGTAACGATCCAATTATCCTAGTTACTACTGCAAGCTCGGATATTGTTTCACCTGCATCTCGCAGTTGCTGAGCTATATTTACTATTGTTGAAATATGCTCTGACATGTTGCTCCCATGAAATTTGGCTGTGTGAAATTTTTCAAACAATAACATTTTACTATTTTCGCTTCTTTGCTCATAGATCGAGTCGAGCGTATCGATCATTTCTTTGGCAGTTGTGCACGTTTCCACCAAAGTAATTTGTGTCAACTCCATTCCCGAGCTAATGATGAACATTGCTTTTGCGTCATCTTGACTCCACTTGTCGCCATCTTTTTTCGTGTCTTCTGCGGTCGACCGACTAAGCGTTATATGGTCACCTAGTCCTCTCGCCGCAAGAGCACAGCGTATTTGGAATTTCCATTGTCGATATCCCTCTCCACCAAATCGTTTGGCGAGATTCAAAGCGCCCAAACTCTCCATCTTGGGTGCACTTTAAATTGCGTCGTAACCGCACTAACTGGATGCACGTGTTTCGACCAACGACCGACTAAGAACTTTTCCAATAACGACTTTACACTCACTGCTATCACAATCGCATAATCCTGGGCCCAGAACCTGTTGAGGTTTATGGTTTAGTTGGTAATTAAAAGTGTTAATTACAACAAAAGTCTTTTATTTCGATTATTAGCAGAGTTACACACACAGTGAACGTGACAGCGAAAACGGAAGTGGCCATAAGCTTCCGGGTCACAGACAAAACTAGACTAATCTATAAACAATATAAAGCCAGCAAACTAAGGGTGCATTTATACTTAACAAGTTTTAGCTTCTTTTCGTTTTGTAAGAACTTATTTCTTTAACCAGCGAAAATTCTAGACTATTCCTTCCACACGAAGACTAGTGACCGCTGGTCTTAATCGGTCTGGTATTGAAAACGTACACGAAATTGTTAGCTGATAAGGCAGCTGTTAAGGAATCTAAGCTTGTTCGCACATGGGCAAGATCTAGATAGTGTCTAAAATGATTACAAATATCACAACAGAATTGAGTTAGACGACATTCCTTAAATCAAGGTTTGTGATTAAGTCATGTTTAGGAGTTAGACAACACTCCTTAAATCAAGGTTTGTGATTAAGGCATGTTTAGGAGTTAGACAACACTCCTTAAATCAAGGTTTGTGATTAGGGCATGTTTTAGGAGTTAGACGCTATTTAACACATGTTTAAGATGGATTGAACTCTCGCTTAGGGTTGCCAACATGCCTTAGTCGGGTGTTTAAAATTAAATATGAACAACCACAAACCTTCATTTAAGGAGTTACTAACCGTTGTCCAAACTCTTACTCCATTCTGCGGATGACACTTCTGATCATAGAATTAATAGCCTACTAAGTCTATGTTTCTAATTATTTTAGACGTTTATTTTTAAACGAGCGTTTAAAAGTATTTTTTTGTGATAACCAGGAAGATATTTTGTATTTTGTTACAGGGCGACTTCGGAAGTGGGGTTATGTGCAGCGTTAGAAGCGTTGACATTGAGCGCCACTTCTCGCTCTTGCAGTACTTGGGTGGCAGGTATGAAGATAAACATATAAATTACTAGCTTCTGCCTGCGGTTTCACTCGCATGGCCATTCCCATAGGAACTGTGCAAAGTAATACAAAAAGTAGCCTATATTATCTATACATCTCCAATACAAATAAATACCGTGTTACTACAAAAAACCGCTTTTGGACACCTGTTTAGCTAGACAGTCTAAAGATAAACGTTAAAATGATTAGAAATGTCACAACAGAATGGAGTTAGACAACGGTTAGGTACTACTTAAATCAAGATTTGTGGTTGCTCATATTTAAACACGTTACTAAGGCATGTTTAGAAGTTAAACATTGTTTAACACAGGTTTAAAGTGTGTCTGACCAATTTTTTCGTGGTAAAACCCTGGAAGTGTGTTTGTAATGTCAAAATAACAGCTTTTTAATAAATGCATAATATGTAAGTACGAGTATATGCAGTACTTATAACAAAAACACAATTTTTAATATTTTTGTATCTGCATCTGACTGTTTTTTCCGCATAATCTTCGAAACGGCTGGACCAAATTTGACGGCATTTCCACTGGCAGATAGATGTTATAAGGAGTAACTTAGGCTACTTTTGTTTTAGCGTGGGCGAAGCCGCGAGGCACAGCTAGTCCGTACTATAATATATGCGAAAGTGTGTTTGTTTGTTGGTTTGTCCTTCTTTCACGCAGCAACGGAGCAACGTGATTTTTTGCATAAATACAGTTTACGGACCGGGGAGTAACATAGGTTACTTTTTACCCCGGAAAAATGCACGGTTCATGTGGGAACGTGGGTGAACCCCGGGCAAAAGCTAGTCTATAAATTAAAAGCAGTTCCTAAACACAGTCGTCATCCCTGTTCCAGTGGGGGGATCCCAGCTGCCATCGCCGCAGCGGTCCCAACCGTCGCAGCCGCTTCAGAGGCCGCTACCCAGCGATAACAAAAAGGTACAATTGGGATGTTGACTGATTTTGGGAAAGTGTTTAAAACGATGCGAATGGGCCTAATATAACCCAAAATATTTAAAATTACTTTTTAAATACAGCTAATACTTTAATTTTCATGTATTTTAAATAACATTTCAAGTTTCGCTCCAACACGCCAATACTGGTCACGTGGTCGATGTGACGTCACGATTCATGGCACAGATAAATATATTCACAGAAATCACTCTAAAATACTAGGAAGAAAGAGCAATATACTCATTCCGATTAAGAAAGTGACGTCACGCGCGTTTTTTGTCACGTGACTTCGGAGCGATGTGATCACATTTTGATTATTAAATTAAAATTATATTCCTTAAAAATAATAAAAAATATTGTTTTATAGGATTTCTGTCACAAAAACTACCGTTTCGCGGCAAAATTATATTTTTATTTTAATACAGTCAACATCCCGTTTATAAAGCTTTCCTTTCAAATACATAGGCTAATAATGCCTGATTTACACGGGACAATGCAGCTGCACATTCTCTGGAGGCTTACTTCGAAAGTCGAACGTTCTGCTGACGGCAGTTTACCTACCACGAAAGTGAAATATCAAGTGCGAACATCGAATCAAACCCAAAACAAAACACACCATAATGTTTTCGTGTTAAGAAAACGGCGATTAATTGTTATTATTAACATAATAATTGTTATCCATACAGATAAATAAAATTGAAGTGTCTGTTTGTAATATCAAAATAACAGCTTTTTAATAAATGCATATGAAAGTATATACGGTACGTATAACAAAACAACCATTTTTAAAATTTTTGTCTGTCTGTTTGTTCCGGGTAATCTCCGAAACGGCTAGACCGATTTTGACGGGACTTTCACTGGCAGATAGCTGATGTTACAAGGAGTAACATAGGCTACTTTAATTTTAGAAAAATTATTAGGGTTCCGCGCAAAAAAATAAAAACCATGTGATCCAAAATCTCCACGCGGGTGAAACCGCGGGGCAGCAGCTAGTTGTTAAGGGAAAACATCTCGTGCCGCTAAGCAACTTATCCCACGAGATGGCGCTGTTTCTCCAAAAACATGTTTTTATTTATTTTACTCTAAGTAGCGGGAAATAAACTCATTTTAGGTGATTTTGCGGGATTTTCAATTTGTTCTTAGCACATATCAAACATAGTTGAACCCATTGATAACTACACTTTTGAGAAAATGTTAAATAAAACCGTACTCCTGTATAATAATATGTAAATGAACGACACACACACATGCAAATGGGAAAACGGTATACTATAATAAAATTGGCCGAAGTACAAAGCTACGAATTAGCGCAGTTGTCACTTGCGATTTGAAGAACCAGAGTTCGAATCTGGAATACTATAGTCTCATTTTGTGCTGAAGAATATTTTTTTAGACATTTTGGTTATCTATTGCACTTAGTAATAATAACAATTACCTAGTTTTTGTGCTAGATTGGAAAGTAAAATGAAAGACTAGGTAACGTTTAAAAAGATTTAATGCGTGTGTCCACTTTGGAGATGAAGCATGTCGCCTATTTTTGCTACTATAAAAGTTGTTTATTGTTATTTAGTTTATTACATAGATTTTAGAATAAGTGAGACAACCACCGCCAGGATAAACTCTTCATCACTCTCAATTTCTACTACTCTTGTGGGTTGGGCTGATGAGATAAAGCACTCCAAATAAAATCGCTTCATTTTGACTCTTAGCTGGCTCTGTACCTGGTAATAATAAAGTGTGATTTTTTTTTGATCTTCCCTCTTTGAATACAAGTGGATTTTATTTTCCTTGGCAGCGCTTTCGATATCTTCGATCAACCATCAACGAAGGAAAGCACTTTCATTCTAAAATCGCTTCTTCATTTGTAATCACGCCATCTGGGCTTGCTCCTAGAAACCTATATCCCTCGTTGATATAGAATCCAGAAGGACGAACTGCTTTTGAAAATTTTCAGCAAAACTAGTTCATTTTAGATTCATTTTGCTGACCGGACACCATATCCGTTGACAATTACTTCTTGGACGTTTTCAGGCATGGTTTGCTGTGTTACTGGTCTATTTCGTGTTATAGTCAACCTCAACACGGATCCGTCTTGATTTTCTAGCATTTTTTATTGTCAAAGGTAACACATCAGAACTTGAACTGGGTTTGACAAAAAAATCTAAGCTGAGCTTAGCTAAAATGTTTTTCGCCAGGCGTCTTCCCGTCTGTAAAAATGAAATAAGTACCTGCTTAGTATCTCAGAATTCAAAAAATTTGTTCCATGTTTGTTTACATAGATTCAATACTTACGAAACTTCGTCGCCATGGAAACGCTTGAGCTGACCACGAACCTATTTTCGGTTTACTTTTAGGACAGAATAAGTTTTATAACACGGTTTTGATCTATTAGGTCTATTAATTTTGCTGTTATAACAGCTGGATGATGAATACAAACATTATGCTGCAAAATACAAACACTAACCTAACCTAAAAACTGCGAACTGAGAACACAACAAAATTTGTATTTTGTGTTGCCAGTACGTTACATTCAATTTGGCCAGTCTACTGCGGCCAAAAGTAGTGTCTTGATTGATTAGGTTCGCGTACTGAGTATTGTTACAGTAAAATAAAAAATACTATTGTTATTTAAGTCACTTGAGCTCATAGATGTGTTTCCCGATAAAGCTTGCTAGGAAATTTTCTTTGATAATAATTAATTACTTACTATCCCCATCATCACCCTGAACGTGTTCTTTGTTGATAAACTTGAAACCCCCTATTTTTTTAAGCAAACGCGTCTATGATACAAATTAATGGTAATCTCTATGAAAAGATCCTAAATAAAACATGCATATAGCAGGAGAGTTACGCGATAATGTCATAAGTTACTCAAAATGTTACACTCTCAAGGTCTGGCAGCACTGAGTTGTATAACTCTCGCTTATTTGAATTGTTGTTTTTTGTGGTTTTGATTTTATGTCACACGGAGCGGCAACGTCGCACGTTGCGATATAGGGCGGCTTTGCTCTCGCAAAGTAATGTATTCTCGCTTGCACGCACAATCTGACAACGCACGTTGCACGCACATCATGAAAATGTAACTCACACTACGAGCGCGTGCTATATAATATTGTACCACTACAATCGTAAAATATTTCGAAATATTAGGCTAAAAAAATGTACTTCCAGGCTATTAAATCATAATATTACTGATTTTGCGGCTATATAAGCTTAAATTAGGGCTATGTTAAGTCATTATGAGTTCAAAATAACAGCAGGACACGTAAGAAGGTCATGCAAAGTTTGTATGGTAAACATTTAACCTTAATATAATAATGTTTAATTCCAGGTCCGTCAGAACTATATCAAACGTCGTCTGCTCACCACGTACCGTGCCTTAGAGAGGATGTCACAGTCGGAGTTCAACTTGGATAGGCTGGAGGTAAGGCATTGCATTGCATTGCAGTTCACAGGTGGTAGGACTTCTGCGAGTGTCCGTCTGGGTGGCTACCACCGTGTAGTCTGCCGATTAAATGTCAGAGCATTACTGTGTTCCTGTGTCATGAGAACAGTAATCAGTGAAGTTACTGGGCTTATGAGACTTAATATCTAATGTCTCACGGTAACGAGAGCATTGCAGTGCCGCGCAGGCATTTCAAAGTTCTGAGTGGCACTGCAAATTGTTATTGGCCGGCGTTATGCTTACCACCAGGAAAACGACCAGCTCATCTCGTTATTCATTAGTTTAAAAATTACTTTGGTATCGTTAAATGTTAACTCCAATATAACTCGACTCAGTGCTACTGAGTCTTGGTTTTGAATTTTTTATCAACGTTCGAGTCTACTCGGGTTAGGTAACCCGAGTAGATTCGAAAGTTGATAAAAAAAACCATAATCAATAAAAAATCATAAAATCAACCGATAGCTATCAGCAATTTTGATTGCTCTAAGGCCAAGATTCAGAGAAAATAACATAAAACGATCTAAGAACAGTCTTAGCAAAGCATCGGCTAAGCAGCTCAGTCAAATTCGTTATCAGAAACATAGTTCGTGTACGGTCTAAGCTAAGATTACACTCTTTTATCTATGGCTGTTAAGTTTTTAATTTATTCACCGGTACTTTTATCGGTTTTTTAAATAAGAATGGCAATACACAAAATGTTACTGGAGTGAGTGAAACACAAATTTATATTATACTTAAATGTATTTTAATACTAAAGTAATGAAAAATTTTAGTTTTGAAGTTTGACATTTCAACGTTTGGTTACTATGGTTACTACTGTTTTCACTGGTGGCGCCATTTTTGTTTTAAGAGCTGCTAAAGTAGCCGATTTGATAACTTTACGCTTAGCAATGACAAATGACAACGTTTGTACAGAATTTTGACATATAGAAGCACAAGTCCACGCTAACCTCCATACCCTACTCGTATTACTCAAACTGCAGCCTAGCTCGACTCAGTCGTACGTTTTTGCTTGTTCTTATCGACTATTGAGTCTACGCAAGCCACCTTTATGCCGCCAATTATGTAAATTTTAATTGCTCTAAGATGAAAAATAAGCAGAGGCACACTAGAAACATGATAAAAAACATCATAACTCGATTAGCACTGAGTCGAGGTAGTCTGGAGTTTGCGTTATAGGATACGGAGGTTTTAGACCCCTGAATCAAATTGTTTGATTCTTCTTTCTGAATCAGATTAAAAATAAGCAGCTCAAGGAAGCTAGAAAGTTGATCGAAAAAACAAAACAAAAACCATAGACTCGAGTAGCAATATGGTCTGTGACCATTAAGCTGTCATCGCTTCGAACTTAATAAAGTTACCGTTGCCAGGCGGCTGCGGTGGCCGGGGGCGGAGCGCCCGGGCCCGGCCCTACCACCCTGACCGTCCCGGCAGCCAAGCAGACGAACCAGAGATTTGTGCACCCAGGTAACTTTACGGGGTTAGGTGACTAAAGTTTAAAATGATAATCGATAAGGTATAATTATGTCCATTAATTACTAAAATACGAACAGTGTACATTTACAATAACTGATATTTATTAACTAAGGGCCGATCTTTCAATTGTCAGATAATATTCAGTTAGATAATTCCCTGAATCATCACATACCAAGTCTGTGGTGAAGACAAATATAAATAAATTGTTGCCATTCTAAAGAAATAAACCGTAGTTAGTTTATGGTTCATTAATTTCGAAATGAAAGGCCCTAAAAACACTAAGCAGATAATGGATTAGTTAAATTTATCGATTCATTAGCAATCATCAGTTCGTTAATGTGAAATTGAATGATCGGCTCTAATGCAATTAAAATCATGCTATGCGAAAGGGAGAAAGGGCGTGAAATTTTTGCTGGACTTAGACGCCCTCTAGGGATTATACGGTACTTAATTAAAAAATAGGTTATAATAGGTCGGGGAAAAAGTTCCTTCGCATTTTTTAAGAAAATTCAAAACATTTTTTAATATAGTTTATTTACATTTAACTAAAGTATGTAGGTACCATTTTGTTCGATAACTTTTTGCCATCTTGTAGGTAGGGACATGATCCCATTGCTATATAAATTTTGGGACTTCTGATCAAAATACCGCGACAAGTGGTTTTGGCAGTCCTCTCGTGATGTTAACCTGACACTGCCTAAAGAATTCTGAAGAGACCGAAACAGGTGGAAATCTGAAGGTGCAAGGTCAGGACTATACGGCGGATGCATTAACACCTCCCAGCCAAACTCTCTTAATTTTTTCTGAGTGGCTAAAGATGTGTGAGGTCTAGCGTTATCATGATGAAAAACCACACCCCTTCTGTTGATTAATTCCGGCCGCTTTCTCTCAACTTCTTGCTTTAATCGCATCAGTTGTTCGCAGTAGAGTTCAGAATCGATGGTCCTGCCTGGTGGTAACAGCTCATAATGAATAATGCCCTTCCAATCCCACCACACACACAGCATCACCTTGTTGCGAGTTAACCCGGGTTTCGCCACAGTCTGTGAAGCCTGACCGGTCTTTGATCACGACCTTTTTCGCACGTTCTTGTCGTACGTGATTCACTTTTCATCACCAGTTATCAGCTTCTTCAAAAATGGTTCGGTTTCATTATGTCGTAGTAAAGAATCACAAATGAGTACACGGTTCATTAGCAATTCATTAGGTTTCTTTCAGTGAGCTCGTGAGGTACCCAAATATCGAGCTTTTTTGTGTACCCAGTTTTTTTCAAATGCGCCAAAACTGTTTTGTGGTCAATTCCCAGTTCTTCAGCTACGTCGTAACTACTGATATGCCGATCTTGTTCCACTTTTTCAAAAATGGCATCCATTTTATCCGTAATAGGGCGACCAGAGCGACGTGCATCTTTGAAATCAAAATTTCCGGATTGAAAACGCTTAAACCAAATTTGTGCTACTCTCAGAGACACTGCACTAGGTCCATAAACATCGCAAATTTTTTTCGCGGCTTGCATTGCATTTTTACCTTTTTTGTAGTAAAATTTTAAAATGTATCGAATTTCTTCATTAGATTCACTCATTTTGACAGTACGAAAAACAAATGAAAATCACACATTTTCCTAATTTGAATTTGGAATTATGTTCTTTAAAATTTAAACTTTCATATGATACCAAAACCAGCCAGATACAAATAGTATAGCCAAAGAGATTTTATTACAAGTTCATACATACTATAATGCGAAAAGACTTTTTCCCCAACCTAATATGTTTTACTCATCCCCCTACCCTCTTATTTCAGAAGCGGCCCACTTGGCTCTAACAGCGGCGGATCTGGAACGCGAACGGGGGCGCCCTCTATCGAAATACGAACGCAACATGATGATCTTCAACTGGCTCCACACATTGGACGAGGCTGCACCCTTCTAGATTCTTCTAGACGGTTAGAGGACGGACTTGTGATTATTTTACATTACAGATGGTGGAGTCTGGAAAGTTCATTCACTTTAAGCACAGATTGGGTCTATTGACGTCTTTGTCATTTATTAAGCTCTAGATAAGGACAGCATTAGTTTTAATCTGTAATTAAAGTAAACAAACGTTACAGAAACCCGCTGTAAATCCTTTTTATTTACAGAGGTTTGATGTTTTGACACTCGACGCCATTTTGAAAAGATAGCAAAACAATATGGCGGATCGGTACGGCAACCTCCGTACAAAACTTTTCGTCGATTATTCCATAATTACTTTTTTTTATTCAATCTTTTTGGTTGCTTTTCTTCACAGCCATAGATGTGACCTAGCTAGAGTGAACAATCGAATTGTCACTTATTTTTTTTAGCGATATTGTCGTTAGCACATCACTAAGGCAACCGGGCGCATCACTAGTTAAACATTCCTATATGTCGACATATCGCTGTTCGATACTCAGGATTATTGGAAAAATGTTATAGCCTTTGGGGATTTCTTCTGTATACAGGTTGTTTGAATTGGTATGTTATTCCGGAAGGGGGTGATTAGGACCATGATTGGTATATAATATTACCAAATAATTACTAGTAAAATTCATGAAATTACTAAAACAAGGGATGCAAATATGTTCAGGCATTTATAAGTTATGGTGGAATAATTAAATTCACATAGGTACATACATGAACCCTGAAAACTTCACTCCTTTTTGGGCAGTTGTGTAAAAAAAGGTTTTGGAAAAGTCGTTGAACAAAAGTCGGTTGTTATATACGGAAGTTTCCTTTATTAGGTTGTTAGAATTTTTCCAATAACCCTTTTTATACATATATTTTGTACATAGTATATTTTACGCGACACTGGTGTCGATTCTGTCATTTCGTATCTAAACCTAATTTTAGTTTCGCTCTCTCTTGCCAATACAAAACACAAGAAAGAGGTGGAAGATATTTGACAGATCTAAATTTAGTTTTAGAGCTGACACATATCTTCCATCCTTGATTAATTAGACGCCACTAAATTAATTGCCGTTAAGCAAATGATTTGAATGTGCCAGGTCTAAATATATCTAAATCTATTCCATCTCTTTTAAAAAGAGAATTTGATACTAAAATTAGGTTAGGTTTGAGAATCGACACAAAAGGTATATTCGATGTTTGTGTGTACAGTATAAATGTATGTTAGGTTTCACAAGTTTTCAATAAGTTTTATCTGACAGATAAAATATCAGCTTGTTTTACTGATGTTTGGCCTGATTTAGGCTGGAAAATGTTATTTTATTTATTTCCTTTGATTATGTTATTGATTTTTTTAACAATAAAATTTCCTATTCCCCGTTTTTTATTCGCAATGGCAACTCGTGCGACGTTCAGAAAATGAGATGAATTGTCAATCAGTGGCGCAATATTTGTCAATCAAATCAATAATAATTGTTTTAGATGCCATATTATTATTCGTTGTTTTAAACTTTCACGGTTATTCACTACTTTATACATTGTAACAGGATATTTACCATGATTATTATAAGCTGGTGAGCTCCCGATATTTCGACGCTTTTGCAAGTATCAAGAGTATTCCCGTGAACATGATGCTTGCAACAGCGTCGAAATATCGGGAGCTCACCAGCTTATAATAATCATGGTAAATATCCCGTTACAATGTATAAACCATATTATTACTATACTGTTAAAGTACTTTGAATTGAATTTGTTTTGAAATCCCACTTTGACTATGCGCTTGACTTTTTGGTGAAGCAAAAACTCAAGCTATCACTCAAGTAATGATAACTCAAGTTATCTAGTGCCCGCGTGTCTAGCAACCACCCTTACGTTGAAAATCAATCGCCGAACGCCTACCGACAGGTACCAGTAGCTCGGTACTTGTAAGAGATTAGCTGTCAAATAAAACTTATCAGAAACATTTGAAACTAGGAAAAGTAGTATTAAGAAATTGTGAAACAGACCCCATACTAATAATTGTTAATGTTGTATAGTTAGTTGTCAAAGGGATTGTTCATATGAAAAATTAGCTCTTTAGATTTAAGGAAAATGTTTGACTTAATACAATGGGTGTCACAAATCTAAATATAATTTATTTTTGGTCTTTCTTTCCAATAAATACCTAATATAAGAAATAGATGGAAGAAGGTTGACGGGTCTAAACTTAGTTTTAGAGCTGCAATATATCTTCCATCCTTGTCAAATTAGACGCCGCTAAATTTATACTAGACACAAGCAAGTGGATTGTTTTGGCAGTTCTCAAATATATTCCATCCATTTCTTAAGTTCTTATTTAGAAAGAGAGAGTGAACCTTAAATTAGGTTTAGATTTGTGACGCCGCGTGATGTTTGACTTTAGGTTAAAATAACAATAGAATTACGAAACAAAAAAATGTTGGCTTTTGAAATTATGTAAAATAAAGTCTAGACAATATGACAATTACCACAGACAATATGAAAAAAATGAACAGTCCCTTTTTAAGAAGCACATGATACTCATCACGAAAAAATTATGAATAAATGTAAAAAAAATATATATTTTAGTTATAAACGCTTAAAATTAGCACTGTTAATGATCTCACTCGTAAAGAATCTCATTTAATCACAAGAAGACTGTAAATAGCCATTCCATGTAGACAAAAAGGCATTTTATCTGTATTACTATAGATAAAATGAAATCTACTTTTGTTTTTTTTTTGTATTACCACAGATAAAATAAAATCTATTTTTTAGTCACAGAGTTAAAAATACTAATGTAAAGCCTAAAACTCGATGCCTAAGGCTATAATAATTTAATACATAGATGTCTTATTATATTTTTTTTTATATTATAATTATTACTTGACCATATTGGTGTCGATTTGTCACCACCGACAACTTAACCGGTACTAATTCACACATTATAACGGGATATTTACCGTGATTATTATTGAACGATGAGCACCCGATATTTCGACGCTGTTGCAAGCATCATTAGCAGTATTCCCGTGAACATGATGCTTGCAACAGCATCGAAATATCGGGTGCTCATCGTTCAATAATAATCACGGTAAATATCCCGTTATAATGTGTGAATTAGTTAATAACCGTGAAAGTCTAAAACAGTGTTAACCGGTACTGTATGATGTAAAGTAGTATTTATCACCAAATGCTAAAATTAATGTATAGTACTGGCCAAACTTAAACGTGCACGATGTTTATTTGTACAAGTCTGTTTGTAATATCAAAATAACAGCTTTTTACTAAATGCATATGAAAGTATATACGGTACCTATAATAAAACCATTTTCAAAATTTTTGTCTCTGTTCCGGGTAACCTCCGCAACGGCTGGACCGATTTTGATAGGACTTTCACTGGCAGATAGCTGATGTTACAAGGAGTAACTTAGGCTACGTGGGCGAAGCCGCGGGGTATAGCTAGTTGTAAAAAATTGTATTAAAAGAGATATTAGGTTAAGGCTATATTACTTATAGTTTGTTAATTGTCCCCGGGTAACTGTCCCGCGTAAACATGAAGTTTCGTATTTTTTACAGTCAAAATTTGCGTTCTTGCTTACAATGGAGTCGATTCTGTAATCTCATACCTAAATCTCAAAATTCAAAATTCAAAATTCAAAAGTCTTTATTCAAATAGGCCCCAAAGGAGCACTTATGAAAGTTAAAATGATTCTAACAGCCGGCCTCTGCAACATTCATCTACCCGAATCACAGACTAAAACTAATGCTGTCTTTATCAGAACATAATAAATGACAAAGACACCAACAGACCCAATCCGTGCTCAAAGTCAACGAATCTTCCAGAAACCCACCGTGCCCGTTCCAAATTGGTATAGGCCGAGCAAGAAGAAGGGCAAGAAACTCGTCACGGCATTCTTTTTTAAAAAAAGTAGTTTTTTACAATGATTCTAATGCTAACAACTAACAATTTAAAGTTTAGTAGTCGCCAGGAGGCTCCTGAGCTGTTTGCCTCCATGCATCCTTGTCATCTACATAATCCTTAATTTTATAATACGCTTTTTAAATTAATACACTCTTGACTATACGTTTAAACTTTCCTTGTGGTAATTCAGTTAATACTTTAGGAATTTTGTTGTAGAATCTGACACCATTTGCCAGGAACGATTTGTTAGTTTTACTTAATCTGAACCCGGGTACAACAATTTTATGTTTACTTCTAGTATTTAACTCATGTACATCACTTTTTAAGTTAAATTTAGTAATATTCTTCCGTACATACATTATATTTTCCAAAATGTATAGCGAAGGCAGGGTTAGAATACCTATTTCTTTAAAAAAGTCTCTTAGAGATTCGCGTGGACCCATGTCATAGATGGCGCGTACTGCTCTCTTTTGTAATATGAAAATGGTATCTATATCGGCAGCAGATCCCCAAAGTAGGACGCCATAAGACATCAAACTATGAAAATATGCAAAATATACCAACCTTGCCGTCGCCACATCAGTCAGCTGCCTAATTTTACGTACTGCAAATGCAGCGGAACTCAAACGACCCGATAGGGCATTGATGTGAGGACCCCACTGCATTTTGGAGTCAATAGTTAATCCTAAGAATACAGTGTTATTCACCAGGTCAAGTTTGCTGCCTTCCAATTCCACTTTAGATTCCACGTGTGGTACGTTGGGAAGTGAAAATTTAATACATTTAGTTTTACTAGCGTTAAGTAGTAGATTATTAGCAGCAAACCATTCTGAGATTTTGTCAAGGTTATCATTTAATTCCTTTAGTTCACTGTCTTTCCTATCAGTTTTAAAAATGAGTGAAGTATCATCAGCAAACAAAACTATGTCCAATGCTATATGGTCTGTCATAAAGGGTAAGTCATTTATATATACTAGAAAGAGAAAGGGGCCCAGTATTGATCCCTGCGGCACGCCTATCTTCACTGAAGAACCACAAGATGTTACTCTATCGATGCCAACCTTCTGCTGTCTACCCGTCAAGTAAGAATTTACAAGATCAAGAGCTGTCCCACGCACGCCGTAATGATGCATTTTTTTAATAAGCGTTCTGTGGTCCACACAATCAAATGCTTTGGAGAGGTCACAGAATACTCCAATAGCATCCTGTGAACTCTCCCAAGCTTCAAAGATGTGGGACATCAGTTTAGCTCCGGCATCGACTGTTGATCTGCCTTTCGTGAAACCAAACTGGTGACCGTGCAATATTCTATACTCGTTGAAATGTGAAAGTAACTGTTCTAATATAATTTTTTCAAAGATTTTGCTAAGAGCTGGAAGTACAGAAACTGGTCTATAGTTAGAGGGGGTGTCCTTACAACCAGATTTAAAAATAGGGGTGACTTTACTGTGTTTCATTAGATCAGGAAAGACACCCTGATCTATAGAAAGATTAAAAATAATAACTAGATAGGGCGCAATTGTATCAATTAAGGATCCTATTACTTTTACCGATATACCCCACAAGTCTTCGGTGTTTTTCATATTGATAGATTTAAACGCTTTTTTGATACTAGTGGTTGTTATGTAATGAAAACTAAAATCCGGAATTAATTTAGAAAAGCTGTTTTGCAAAAGCATTTCTGCTTTTGCTGGAGAAGAGTCTAGTGATTTAGTAGCCTCCAATGGTATGTTTGTAAAAAACTTATTAAACTCATTGGCTATATCGAGTTGATCAGTAACTACTTTATCGTTAATTTTTAGTTTAAATTCACAATCTCTGTTTTTATTTTTACCAGTTTCTGTGTTAATAATTTTCCAAACAGTTTTGATTTTATTATTAGATTTTGTTACTTTATCCCTAATGTAGTTGGATTTAGCTTGCATACATACGCGTTTAAAAATCTTTGAATATTGACTGACATATTCGTGAAATTTTTTGTTATTAGTGAGGGATTTTTTATAGTATAATTCGTACATAACATCTCTACTTTTTCTAATACCCTTAGTGGCCCAGTCACTAAATTGAAATCTGTTCTTTACTGTTACTGTTTTCTTGGGGCACACTTTGCCAAATTCATTACAAATAATTGAAGACAACATTGCATAGATATCATTTGGGTCTTCAAGTGGAAAATGCGCGAGGGCTAGTCTTGAATCTATGTTTTCATTTAGTATTTCTAATTTATTATTTGTAAGGGCTCGTATTTCAATCTTAGCGTCTATAGATTTAGTTTTATTTTCTAAGCCTATTTTCTGTCCCATGTGGTCGGATCTAACACCAGTTAATAGACTTTTTTGTTTAACACTAAAATTAACAATGATGTTGTCAATGCAGGTAGCAGAGGAATGACATACCCTAGTAGGTTCTGTAAACAGAAATTTCAAATCAAATGACTCAAATAGGGACACAAATTTTTGTTTATCTGATGACTGTCCTAATAAATCTATGTTGAAATCACCACAAACACATATACTTTTTTTACATTTAAATATTTTTCTTAAAATCTCTTCCATAATCAGTAAAAAGTGGGAAAAACAAGATGCAGGAGGTCTATACACACATAAAATTATATATCCAGCTAGTTCAACGCAGGCAACCTCACAGACTCGTTCCACAGAGCAAGCCACTACGTCACTTCGTTCTTTAAATTTCAAATTATTTCTCAATAGTATTATTGAGCCCCCGCCTTCGGCAGACACCCTGTTGAACGTACTGGCGACTACATAGTTGTTTACATGGAATTGCATTGTATTTGGCTTCAGCCATGTTTCAGAGAAGCATAAAATGTCTAGATTGTACTTATCGGTCAATAACTCGATATCTAGAATTTTGCCTGAGAAGCGATTAATATTTTGGTGATATAAAATTAATTCATTACTTTGCATTTGATGCTTCTCTGTCGTCGGTAAATCACTACAAATAACGGGATCTACCTTTTTGCTGGAAATGCTTTTATTGACTTGTACTACATGTGGGGTATTGAGCTTTTCCATTGTCGGACTAGTCAGTTTAAATTATTGTAACCTGACGCTTGATCTAAATAGCTCTCATTAGTAACACTACTAACAATGAGATTGTCATTTGTCTGCGTTATACTACATATAACGGAGTTCTCAATATTAAATGCTAACAACTTAGCAATAATTATTTTATTAAATTTTGACAGGTACAATGTATCCTGAGTCAAAGTAAATTCACTAATAAATAAATTAGTGTCAAAATACAATATGTCGCTATGACGATATGTCAAATTATACAATGTCATATTTAAATTAAAAATGTCATTATTTTGTTTGTCCGTCAATTTAGATGAGTATGGGTTCTAATAATCTAATTTTAGTTTCTCTTTCTAAGTAAGAACATGAGAAAGATGGAATACATCTTAGACCTGTCAAGTTAATCCACCTGCTTGTGTCTTGAGTAAAAGTAACGGCAATGAATTTAGTGGTGTCTAATTTATCAAGGATGGAAGATATTTGACAGATCTAAAACTAAATTTAGATCTGTTAAGCATTTTCCATCTCTTTCTCATGTTATATATTGGAAAGAGAGCGAAACTAAAATTAGGTTTAGGTATGAAATGACAGAATCGACACCAATGTCGAACTTTATTGGTGGTGAGATATGTTCATTGTATTTTCTTTCTTTCATACGTATCAAACTAAAATAATTAAGAAACTATACGCCTTGGGTACTTATTAGTACCCAAGGCATATTACCGGGGGTTATTACCCGATTGACCAGATTCACTCGAGGTGCGTTTAAGTTTGGCGAATACTGACTAAAATTAATGTACTTAAGTATATTAATATAAATTATTGTGAAATGGGAAATTGAGTATTCAATAAATTGAGTTGAAGAATGTTTTGTTTTATTCACTGTTTTCCTAATAAGTTCTTGGTTACTGATCTAAATAGATACGATCGATTAAGTACGGATCTATTCGGGTCGATAATATTCGACAACATTCGATAAAAATGACAGTTCAAATCGATAAAGTGGGATTTATCGAGCCTCGAAACAATCGACAAAAGTTATCGAAAAGCTAGGTCGAATCCAAAGAGAATATAGAGCTACTACAATACTTTACGATCAGACTTCGGTACTCGCAACATTCGATAAATTTGTCGAGTTTTTCGGTTCGACAAATTTATCGAACCGACTTCCGTACTCGCGCCGCTGATGTACGTCCGAGCTCCACCCTTTTATGGTGGATATACCACCAATCTGCGTAAGTGCACATTTGGGTAATGAACACGACCACTTTTACTTAAACTAAGCCACTTGTATCGTACTCAGTATCTGGGTGCGAGCCACTAATAATTAGAACCCAAACGGGAAGAAGCTGGCCGTAGACGGAGGATACTCCGTCTACGAAGCCGGCGATTGTGATCGAGTGTGCGCAGGAGGCGAGCGTCGAACTGTTTGCAGCGATGCCATATAAAAAAATCTTGTCCGCAGCTTGAGGTGACCACCGGTCGTTATACTGCGGCCAAATGAGCGGCAACACTAATATTTTTTTGTGTCCACTTTAATCACAACCACAAAGTGAAACGTCATACAGGCGTCTGTTTCCGAAATACAACGGTTGTGTTCAACCACAGATACCATACAAAGTAGAAAAAAATGGGGGCGCTAACTAATAGGGACACTGAATAATATTTTGTATTGAAATTCATCAAATAAATTAAAAAAAAAACTTGTATTGAAAACTTTTAGTTCCATTTTATTGAATTTCTGGCCAAACTGTACTAGTGTGTTCAAGCCCAAGAGTGAATAGGAAAAGCATTTGCTTTTGCAAAGAATTTGCCGAAACCAGAATATATCCTAAGAATAATGGCAAGTGCACATTTGACCGTATTCACATCGAACCTTTTCCAGGTGAAATCGTGATTAAACGCTGCTATAGTCCGTAATAAAGAAAACTTACTTTAGGCACGGCACATCCGTACTATAATAATTAATGCGGAAGTAAGTTTGTCCTTTTTTTACGGAGCAACGGATCGACGTGATTTTTGGCATAGATATAGTTTATGGACCGAAGAGTAACATACTTTTTATCCCAGAAAATGTACGGTTGCAGCACCTAGCATGTTTATTACCAGGCGTGGCAAGAAAATACATGAAATACTTCCAAACAGTTTATTTTTGAAAATCATACATTTTCGTTATCCTTGGCTAACTTAAGCGTTAATTTTTACAATAAAAACATTTATATGTTTTTATAATTTAAACTATACAGACTAATAGAACATAATATAGAGAACCAAGTTGAATCAAACTCAATATTTTTTTATCATCTTCATTTACATTATAAAAATAGTAAACCAATTTTAGTGAATAGATTATATTTTTTTTTAAAGCTGACCTAACCATTTTATTTACTAATATCTTGTTCTGTAATTTTAATGACTAAACATAGTTTTTTATAATGTAAACGAAAATCTATTTACAAAACTCCAAGGATATTTTACATTTGTACAATTCAGGACTTAGAAATGACAAAATTACATTTTTAGCCGATTTTTACATAAACAAAATATAAAAATAAATTCGTGGTATGTACAAATGGGAATGAATCTTTACTCAGTCAATAACTGAGTTTACATTATTCTTAGATGATAACACAATATTTAAAAAAATGTAGCCATGAAGTTATATTTTAATTTAAATGGCAAATTTTAATTTATATTTATTCATTGAGACGTACCACAATTGATTTAAAGATCATTTACATCAGAAGTCGTTGAATTTAAACTAAAAATATGTGTAAATTAACAGTGCTATTATTGATAAATTTAGAGCACAAAAATGTTACTTGAACATGCTTTTAACTTTGTGGTTAAGCTGACAAAATTATTATTAAAACTACAGTAATTAATTATTTTGCAGTTTTTTTTTTGACAGTGTTTCTAATAAAATACATATACAAAATAGTTCTTTCCACATAATCAAATGACCAAACGCTAAGAGTAATATTTTACAATTCAGTTGAGATTATGAACAAATACTGTGGTCATAATTAATTTAATTAGCGCCTTAGCATCGGGAATTGACGCTAAATTACATTACAGAACATTTGAGTGTTTTTTATTTTTGAATTATGGAATAGTTTGAGCTCGGATTAAAAATATTTTTAGATTATTTATTGAAATGAGTTTTACAACTTTATTATGCTTCGCAATAAAGCATTTGAGAAGATTATCAGTACAGTTGCACATACTATACAAGACAAAATAGATATTGAGCTCAATCATTTTTTAAGATTATTTTTCAGTACATTTCTTAAGTCGAATATTTCAGACTTTAGATTCATTCAAAAGTGCAGATGTTGTGACAAACCCAGTAAAGTCGTTGTGAATTATACATTTTAAACTCTGATCATTATAACCTCGCGATGCGTGTGTGCGTAACGTATAACTAATTAAAAAAATATCACATTGCAACTTGTGTATAACTTGTATATGGGCTATGGAGTCTCCCTAGACAGAATGCACTGTTTTAATTTTTTAACAATTTTTATTAGACGGTATAAATAGCTACATAATATGCCAATTGAAAAAGAAACGGCAAATGAAGTTATTCTGCCAATAAAAATTGCCAGTGGCAAAAATTAAAACAGCACATTCTAGCCAGTAAGGCTTTGACTATTGTAGATTATGGAGGATAAAGGGGAGGGGGAGTTTGTGTATATGTGTATAATAAATATATCTTTATTTACACTATTGCTAGGTATGTGTGTATGGCACGCAACGCGAGAAAAAACAGTAGATCAGATTCAGTCTTATAAACAGATCCCTTGTCTCTTGGCAGTGTAAGAAAATAATAAGAAACTAAATATAACCAATAATAATTATGTTAATAACAAAAATAACTACCTTTAAGAGCGTAGTAAACAAATGTATTTCATAAGAGGTCAATAAATTTAAACTGATTATTTCACTCTTATAGGCGTCCGTTTTTGTCTATTTAGATGATCTTTTTATACCAACAGCCGTGCTTGTTCCGATTTTCGGGAAGACTTTGTTAAACTATTTTTATATGCAATCCTCTTACAGTGAACTTTAAATCTTTATAATATGTCAAATATTTATGTTTTAAAAACGCGGTGAATCCGAATAAAGACTTCAAATCCAAGTTAACAAAGTAAAAGCTAATCGATTTTGATGTCAACTCTCATTAATATGAAGTCCAGTCAGTTCTGATCTGTTTCATTTATACAATAACATAATAATTTAAAGAATGCAAATGGACTTGGTAACAAGACTTGTCAGCTGTTGCTATTATCAAAAGGGCAGATGGCTTGACCCTTTCCATTCCCTGTATTTCCTAGGATCAGATAAAAGGATTTTCAAGTTCAATATTATCAAACTCGAGAGGGTAAAATCCAGTTTGCTTGTAACACTTTCTTTACACCTGGTATTTCTTGTAAGCGACGGAAAGTATTGAGAATGCATGTTCCCACGGATTCATCAATTGTTGTTACTGGTGAATCACTGAGAAGATTCTTTCCTATGAATAATTTCACTAACAATCTCGATAAAAATAAGTATCAAAGCTGGGTGACTCAAAGATTTACTATTGAGATTTCTTGTTACATAAATGATGAAACGAATCAAGATCTCATCAGAATTTTTATTAAATATCTATTTGCTGGATTTGAAGGAAGTTCGTTGGTTGCTGAAGGAAATACGAAAGTCTAATAAGAGAATGTTAGTGAAATAATATTTGTTGAATTTTATGTATTTCAACAGGTTTTTAATGTAAGAATACATTAATTACAAAAATATTTCAACCGACCGGGATGCTCTGTCAACAAATGTTACAAGTACCGGGAGCTCAAACATAAGGGAAGTATAGTTTTCTGCAGGCAAAGTAGCCATATAGTATTCCGAGACACAAGGACCACTCTTCGTATATTCCACAACAACTCTAGGAGTTTCTTGGTGCGCTAAGCGCGAGGTCTGGACCCGCGCGGGCTAAAGCAGCGCGCGGGGACGGCATAACGGACTTAAATACTACTTAAATATATATCTTGCCACAAATTGATTATGATTATATGTTGGCTCTTCGCTTAATGAAGGTTTGTCAAATATAAATATCAAATAAGCATTGTTGCCAGAGAATAAATTTTATTTTGATAGAGGTGCATCTCTACTTCTAGTGATGTTTATTTATAATTGACAAAGATCCGGTAAGTGAAGTGCCATAGGATATATAGTTGATGTGTGGATATTGTCACAGATATTACTCGGAGAATCCAAAAAGAGAAATAAATTAATAACAAAAATATATGCAAACAGAATTGAAAATGGTCACATGAATTAGTTATACCTTGTTTTGAAGAAGGCAGAGGTGTAGAATTTTATGTATCTCATATCATGATGAAACTTACATAAAAATGTTACAGTTGTATCAAACTTGAGTGTGGACAACAGTCATTAAATTAAAAAAATACTGCAAAAATTGCAAATGAAGAGTAGAGAAATATAAATATGCTTGTAATATGTTATCTGAGACAATATAGTAAAAAATAAACATGTTTCTTAGCTTATAAGTAAAAAGGGTTTGTGGCAAGATGTGAAAGTATGATCTTATGGCTGTGATAAATTTTGTTTACAAAAAAAACAAGTTGTATAATACTGTGAAAGTAATAGCTGAAGTAAATGTTATGCTGGAATAATGTTTTTAAACAACTGAGATGTTTTGAGATACTATCTAGCATGGAGCCAACGAATTATAGCTATTACTTTATTTTTGCTGGATATAGGCGCATGGCCCATACTCTCTCTCTCTGAGGGAATGCCGGTATACCAGCAGTGGGAGCTGATGATGACTCATGTTTACCTAGCTAAACTGTCTGTCAAATGATTGGTTATGTGGCATATGAGGTGAAGAGATACAATTTATGGTGAGTTGACTATTTGATAATTACAATAGCATTGGCGCAAGAATTTTAAATAACAAGTTCAGATCTTGAGATATTGCACTGCACTCATCGCTGATACAGGTATCAGGCTTATTATACTTAATTCCTAATTCATCACAGCCATATATAAGGATTATATGAAAACCGGGAAACAGAATGTGTAACACTTACAAACTATGTATAAAAACTTTTTTCGAGTCTTAGTTTCATGTAAACATATCAGATTCAACTTCGGACAGCTTAAGATACAAGAGCTTTCCATGTGACTATAGGAGAAGAAACATACTAGTGCATTTTATTGATTTGGGATAAGGTTTTTGACTATTTATGATCAGAGTGGATTGTGTATTTCTCCCAACTAGTCCAGTTCCTTTAGCACTGCAAGTAGTTGGAATATGCTGTGCAAGAATGCCATTTGCCAATTTAAGACGATGAAAAACAATTTTTCTAGATCATTGGTAAAAAAATATGTTGAAATAAGTCTCCGAAACTATTCTGAATGACAGAAATGATATATTTAGTTTTCTACCCTTTCTTCTCAGAATGTCCCTTTTCTAATAGATGTTATATTGTGCAACCTGACAACATGTAAGAGTAGTCAGCAGCCTAGTTATTGTGCGAATACTAATAACAGATTTCTTCCAATAATTTGGCATTGCTCTGTAGATAATTATAATCCTAGCTCATAACAATTGCAATGCCAATCAGTACTTTGATACACAAAGGCCTGTGCAGCACTGCAGTGTACTTGTTACTAGGTACAATAGGTATGTAATATAATAAATTTTAAGAATCTCTATGTAAAGAATATAAAATATACAATTTTTAAACTGTGTTGCCCTTATTTGAGTCTTAAAGTAGACTTGTTGAGAGAGAAATAGTGTTGCATGACTTTATATTGAAGATTTTGATAAACTCTAAAATAGATCAGAAAAATACTGATATTAAGCCCTGCTGCACTCAGGTCTAAATAGTAAATATTGAAATAAATATTTTGCTTGAATTTTCACCTCACTTCTTGAGGTGAACATAATAAATAGTTTATGAAATGGGCTATCATTATTAACAAATCTAATGTGTTCACATGAAACAAAGCTATATGACATGTTAATTATTTCTCCTTACTTCCATCGCGGCCCTGTAGACCTCAGAACATGTGATACTGTGCGTTCCCAGTAAGAAAAGTAGTAAATGCTAAGCTACGAAATCTAATGGTCTGTTAAATCCACCCTTTCTGTTCATGTACTGTCTGTATTTGCGTTTAAGAACTACGTGGACCTCTCCTTCCACATTATCATCGACTTTCTTACCTTTGGTTGTGTCAAAACCGCAGAATCCCATGATCTTCAGCATCTCCTGCTCATCAGGAGATTTTCCCTCCAAATCTGCAGGGGTTACTATGGGACGCTCCCCGAAGGTTTTTCTCGGTTTGACGAAGGAGGTAGACGGTGCAGGGGAGGTAGAACGCGAGCGGCGGCGGCGTGGTGATGGAGACCGGCGTCTGTCAGGGGAACGTCTTCGGCGTTCAAGGGAGCGGGAACGGGAGCGGGTACGGGGTCTCCGCCTGTCGCGGTCCCTATCTCGCTCCCTGTCTCTTCGTTCGTGTCTCCTTTCGTCGCGCCGTCGCGGGCTTGGCGACCTCCCCATTCCTCACCTGTAAACACACAACAATAAAAATTACAATAAGTATTTATTTATACCGAAAACCATGAATTAATGGTTTGGTTTACCACTAAGGAAGGCGTAAAAATCGAACTTACCTTTATTTTAAGTCAACAGTGTTTAAAATTTGTAAAACAAAAAAGTAATAACAAGCAACGCACAACCTAGACCAACGCCATTTTGAAAGTGAGGTTTTTTTTTATTTTTTCGCTTTCAATGTGTCATTATTCTCGTAACGGTGTTTGCGTTTCATTTTTTATTTTGAAAACCTGACTGTTATTCATTTATTATTACTATTTTGTATATAATAAGCTTCTTAAATAAAGATTGACAAAAAAAATGTTTAAAGGTTGATATAATAATTAAAGAATAAAGTATAGTCTGTAAATTGTTTTTTTTTCTGAAATAATATTGTAAAAATCGAAACAAAACGCATAAAACATTCCATTCTGCGTACGAGTTTGGAGCTTGTAATGTTTTGGGTTTTGTTTATAATAATTGTTTAAGAATATTTATTTATTTCGAATGAATCCAGTTTTTTACTTTTATAAAGTTATTTTTAAAAGAATAAAAACTTCAAATTTTTTGTACCAATATAAATTTGCTGCGTATATCGAACCATAATTTGAACTGGGTTACGCAGCTTTAAAACTCTCCTTATTTTTAGGGAACTTTAATAGCTAACGTACATCAGCTGATATTATAAATTTGAAGAGTGCTAACTGCCAACAATTACTAATAACATAATGCCGCCAGTATGCTGGGTAGGTTTCCAACAGGTAGAGAACATTATCTATAGGCCTACTTGGGCTTGTAGATTATCCAACTGTTTTTGTAGCTAGCTAGGTTAGATGTAGTGTTTATTTATGTATTAGTTAGTTAATAAAGGCATTTAGCCAGTTAAAAAAATAATAATAATGCATTTAGGCATTTATGAAGTTAATGAGTTAATGAGTTTTGAATGTAGAGTAATAATATAGTCCTAATTTTTTTTATGCCATTTGATAACGAGGTGAGCTGGTCGTTTGCATGATGTTAAGCATAACGCCGCTCGCCACCCCATAAAAATTGCAGTGCCACTCAGAACTTTCAAATACAAAACCTGCGTGGCACTGCAGTGCACTCGTTACCCTGGGACATTATAGTATTAAGTCTCAGCCCAGTAATTTCACTGGCTACTCTGCTCATCAAACCGGAAGACAGTAATGCTTGCACATTATTGCTTGGTGGCAGACTTCATGAGCAAAGCGTTGGTACCAACTCAGACAGTCACTCGCAGAGGAATTAATCCTGCCACCTAGTAAAATTATATATTATTATTAGGTTTCGAAGAAATATGATGACACATATTTGGGAAATCTAAATTATGTTGTTTTGGGTCTTTAGTGATATTTTAATAGCAGCACTGGTGATGCCAGCGCCATCTGTGTCTGGTGAAAAAATGACACTTTTGATTGCAGCGCCTCTGCGGTGAAAAAACGAAACCCACGCCGACATCGATCTAGCCCGGTGGCGTGTTGGAGATTTTCTTTTTTACGAACGAAATACAGTAAAAACCGCGTTTACGCGTAATGTATGTGGTGCTAGTGCTTTGAATATCGTCGAGAAACGCTCTGTGCATGTTATTGTATATCATGTTACTTCGTTTTAGTGCTTAGTGTACGTTACAATAGCTACACCATACAAGTGCAGTGATTGTGAGAAGTGATTAAAAAATCGACTTAGCGGCGTCTCGGAACCAACAGCCGGTATGTATTGCGTGTATTCAGCTTTCTTTTGACTGTATTTGTTAACATATCCTAGAAGAACGGGTTAATTATCGCATAAAATGTAATTTTTTAGCGGGATTTTATTAGGGTGTGTCATGTTAGGCTGGTTGGGATAATGGGGTCGCTTTTTTCTTCACGTACGACTTCCCGACGGATCGAAATGAGATTACGACCAATGTTCTTGGTTGTTCACCGTATTTTCTTACCCCATATTTCTCAATGCTGTTAGAAAAATTAAAAAGAAACCCCGCCACTAATTTCGAATTTTAAAAATTCCCCAATTTCCTATAATTTCTAAATTTGAGTCGGAAATAAAGCTATTCTCGTCATTAGCAGTGTTTTGAGCACATTTCTGGGTGTGCCTCTAATCAATTACATATCAACTGTACCTACCGCTATGACATCACCGATGGGTCGGGCGCGGATGCGTATAATGCTGCCAAATGAGACGCAGTCCAGTTCTATTCAATCGTAGATGATTTAGATTATTTTCAATATGGTCGGGTTATAGCTTGGAGTAATAGCATCAGATAGTCAGATTTGATGGTTTTTATACAGATTTCGATGGAGTAATTGAATGAGATTGAAATGCAATGATTTTTGCTAACTGCTGTATGACGCCCACGGGTACCGCCCGAGTTTCTGTAATAACTTCTTTTGTGCGTTATAAAATCTCTATTATCAAACTATTGCCAAGAGTTTTTCAGACCATACATTTCAAAACAAGATGGTATTTTTGTTAAAATTGTACTATCTCCTTGTTTGCTACCGGACTCTGGAGTGTAGCAGGCCCAGTCAAATTATAAAAACACATCTTTAAACATATAACTGAAGACTGTTTTCTAAGAAACATTAATTTATTACATTATTCCAGCTTCAACCATAGAGTACCACAGAAAAAAAAAATATGTGCACAATAAAAATAAACTTATTGGTCACTATCGGGTTGACTTTTTTGTTTTGTTATTTTATTCCTTAGATTCCAAGTTAGTATTCTGGAGTTAAGAATCTATGCAGCATGTTTTATTCCTTGTCGGGAAAAGCTTTCAACTATAGTGTACCCTAGAAAAAATACATGTGCAAAAGAAAAACCTAAACTCATTGGTCACTATTAGGTGACCAACTGGCTTTACTGACTTGACTTGACGTGACTTGTTCTGTATGTATGTATGTCGCTGGGTGTCCATGCTACCTGCGCAGCAGCCTTTATCTTTATCGGGGCAGAGTGTGGTAGTCTTTCAGCGCAAATCGGTTGACATTCTCAGACTAATGAAATTTGTGTTTTGGTTAAATATTGGTTAATAATTAATGAAACGATTACTAAATTTCTCAACAGTAATTGTTTTATTTTTCGGCCGCTATAGGTTGCATTTTGCCACCTCTTGGCCTAGCACCTGGCTCTACCGCAGGGCTAGTGCTGCACCACCGAAACAGGTAGTCATGGTTATGAGTGTCATTCTAATAATAAGTCTTTTAATATCTAATAAAAGCCTAAACTCTGATAAATGTGAAACAGATATCACTGTCCTGCTAATTAACCTACTTGTAACTATGCTAAAGTAATATGTAATACAAGTGCTTATCAGTATTGTTCTTGTTTAGTTGGTAAACAACTGTGTATAAGACTGGTATTTAACGCATCAAAGATCACATTGTCCAAGTTCTGTGTCTCTTTTTATTTGTTCAAAGTTCTTTGACAGAAGCCCATGCCGCTTGCCCAAGATTTCTTGGTATATTCTGCATAGTTTGAAAAAATGGGGGAACATCGAACTTATGTGTCCCTATTGTCATTGTCATTCTAATCTTGGATCAAAGTTTGATCAAATATTGGTGTTTGTATAATGTGACACTAATGTCCAAGAGAGATATAGGCTACAACAATAATTACTCAGAAAGTTTTGTATCATTATATATCTTTCTAATTAGGAATATGAGAAAAGGATGGAATATATTTTTAAAACAACTAAATTCATGGTTGCAAATGAGCGGATTCATTTGAAAGGCCTAAAATGTAGTCCATTCATGAATCTATTCATGTTGTGGGCACTGAACTTTGGCTTGGGGTGTCTTGTGCACTTCCTCCTGCTGGCATCTTACATATGTAGTATAGGCTTGATTCACTGGCAAAGCTGCTCCAGTGGTAAGGCCAGGCCACCTATGTCAGGTCACAGACATCATCGCTTTTAAAAAATCTTCTGCAATAATTATTTTATGATAACAATGATTTCTTGACATCATCCACACCTCCAGTCATCAACAGATATGAGTTTGACTAAGCACTGTGAATAAAAAGTTGCGCTTACGACATCATAGCAAAAAAGCATACACCACAATGAAGCATGTTTGAGGTTTCGAGCATTAGTCATTGTGTCAAAAGCCATATTGAAATGAGCACAATACATATCTTTTTGTAGTACTTTTTTGTTATCGTTGCTGTGAATGTGTAAATTGTAATGGAATTAGTGAGCACCTGAAATTGTTGGGGTTGAAATTGCTTTATGAAATGACTGGACTGAACCCGTGGGGTCAGTTGCCGTAATGCGTATTTTGAATAATGTTTCACTAAACCCGTTGGGTAAGTTGACATAATGCATATTTTGAATTTGTCTAACTGAACCCGTTGACAAATTAGAGTCATTTAAATCTCAAGAGCGCTAACCTGGGACCCATGTAAATAAAGAGATAGAGAGCCAGTACAATTACTGTGCTTAATGAGACTTATACCTAATGTCTCAGGGTGACGAGCGCACTTCCAGTGCCACGCAGGCCTTTTTGTTTCAAAGTTCTGAGTGGTACTACAATAGTTATGGGCCGGTGTTATGCTTACCATCAGGCAAACAACCCGCTCGTCTCATGGAATACTATAAAAGAAATATTAAAATTGAAGTTAGCTACATAACTTAAATGGCTCTCACTGCATATAAAGCATAATAAAATCACAGTGCAGCATGTCTTAGTGTTGTCTGCCTGGCGAGCGGCCAAGATTGTAAACCATTTGAATGCCTTAACAATCAGTCTGCGATCTGGGTATGTGGTCTGGAGTAGGCAGTTTTTAATCTTCTTTTTTATACTGTACCTGTAAACCAGCCCGTAACAATTGCAGTGCCACTCAGAACTGAAACACAAAGACTGCTCTGCACAGTTCTACATACTGCGATATGCTCGCTAGCCAGTAGGTGCTGTATCAACTGTATGCGGTGCTACTATGTTCATGGCAATTTTAGCATAATTGTGAAAAATATATAATTATATATTAGTAGTTTAAAAAAACTAAAAAACACGCTTTCCAATCTATTGGACTTGTCAAAACGAATCATATGAGCTCAAACTCGAAGGCTTTACTTGTAGCCATTGACGAATTCAGCTATCCACCTTCAGGCTCCATCATCAGATCAGCGGCGCGAGTACGGAAGTCGGTTCGATAAATTTATCGAACCGAAAAACTCGACAAATTTATCGAATGTTGCGAGTACCGAAGTCTGATCGTAAAGTATTTTAGTAGCTCTATATTCTTTTTGGATTCGACCTAGCTTTTCGATAACTTTTGTCGATTGTTTCGAGGCTCGATAAATCCCACTTTATCGATTTGAACTGTCAATTTTATCGAATTTTATCGACCCGAATAGATCCGTACTTGCGCCGCAGCTCCACGATACCAAATTATTGTATTGTCATCCAAATTATACATACACATTACACATACAAAGTTTGTTACAGATGAAGCTAATAAGAAAGTGTTTAAATCATTTTTTGATTTAACATATTTAAACGATATGCAACGCCCACCAGCTCATTCCGTTATCGTCACCGGCCAACACCGGAACATATCATGATCGCACGGACGATATACATCTGTTTTATTAAGAAACCTCATGTTTCAATCTGACCGTGGCGCAAGTACGGAACTTTTCGATCCCTCTCGATCGATAAATTGGCAGTTCGATAAAATTAGAAATAGGTAGGTTGTTTTTGATTTTTGCCGAAAACGAAACAAAACCTTTTTCCCGAGAACGAAAACCAATATTCAAAACTAGTTTTGCGACGACGACAAGTTTTACGTGTAATCTGTTATCGATTGTATTTCCTAAGAGTAGACTTCTTAGTCTTGAGCATCGACGAATAATTGCAATTATCTCAGTGTTTTACATGATACACTTTGGGGAGTGCGTGACAGAGCTACACAACTTTATTCTAGCATCTCCATTTTACCAACGGACGTCTAGAGGCACGGCACTGCGTCACCCGTATATGGTTGATATCCCTCCTGTCCGTACCAAGCGTTTTGCTTCAACCTTCATTATACGGACGGCTAAGGAGTGGAATTCTTTGCCGGTCTCTGTATTTCCCAATAGCTATAATTTGGGAGTCTTCAAGACGAGAGTGAATAGGTTTCTTCTAGGCAAGCGTGCTAAATCGTCGACCGCATCGTCGGTTAACATCAGGTGAGATCGTGGTCCAACGTAAGCCTATTTCAGTAAAAAACGGAGTATTATTTCACTCTTTAGTTAGTTAATAAATAAATAAATAAACCTTTATTGACACACCGAAATACAAACATTTTTAAGACATAAACAACAACCTCAATCGAATAACATAATACAGTCCATGAAAAATGCTAGGCTCTTTATAATAGAGTTTTGACATCATCGAAGCACTAATACACTAGTCTTATATAGCTCGTTTTTACCCAATATAAAAGCGGATCCATTCGACAAAAGAAAAATAACAACTCATCCCGCGGGTTCAGTTTGTGACGGGATCAGTTGCCGTAAGAGGCAGATTTTTATTCGAGCCCTATAATACTTGTACTATTATCTATTCTGTGGCCCTATTGCGAATAGAAGAGATATCAAACATGATAGGGCACACCAATGTAGGATATTGAAGCGATTCTAAAAAAGATCGCCGCATTGACGTTTAAAAAAAATATTTTTTTACATCGCCCTAAAAGTACCTCACATTCCCTCATCAAATATATTTACAACCAAAAAAATAAAACAATCGACGACCGGCCGTCGACCATTCCGAGCGTTTAAGCGCCCATTACACGCTCATGCATGTTTTGCGTTTTGCTATCAAAATAACCATGATTTTGCAACAAGCGCGGATTACGAAGCATGACACTGTCAAGCGTGGCTTTATGTAAATATACGTCATAAATCCATGAAACTGACAAGTAGATAGGGACTCTTTCACTCCTTCGAAGCCCTGGACTCAAAGTGACGACTGCTCCGCTTTAGGCCGATCATACACGCTTATGCAAGTTTGTATTTTGCTGTCAAAATAACCATGATTTTGCAACACGCGCGGACGACATAATACACGCGCAAGCGCGGCTTGATGTAAACCATCAAAAACAGACAAATACAGCCAGATAGTGCTGTCTCTTTCACTACCTGTCTGGGTTCAAAGTGACGATGGCCCCGTTTTCCGCTACATACATCATCTTCTATACAAATAAATAAAATGGAAGTGTCTGTTTGTAATATCAAAGTAACAGCTTTTTACTAAACGCATATTATGAAAGTATATACGGTACCTGAAACAAAACAACCATTTTTAAAATTTTTGTCTGTTTGTTCCGGGTAATCTCCGAAACGGCTGGACCGATTTTGACGGGATTTTCACTGGCAGACAGCTGATGTTACAAGGAGTAACTTAGGCTACATGAGTAAAGCCGCGGGGCTCAGCTAGTTTTAAATAGAAGTCATTGAAACGGCTGCCGTGCGTCTCTTTCACTCCTTCGAATATCACAGTTAGCGCTCGGAAACCCAACCACTACATTAGACGGTACGATAAGCGTCAAGCGGTGATCGAGGTTTTTCAATGGTTATCGCGTGGTCCGTGTTTGATACATATCCATCAATCCCAATACCGTGTAATGGCAGGTTTACGTGTACCACGCGTTGCTGGCAAAACGCCAATTGAACTGACGTCATTGCTCGAACGCACTTCGCTCCTAGTCTATTTGAGACCACTGAATAGAACATACCTAAGAAACGAAAGGGAAATGTGATTTGAATAATTTTATATTAACAACGAAATAACTAGAAAGGTACCATCAGTTTGGTTACAATCCAGACCTCAAGTCTACGAAACTAAAGTTTAATTAAAATGACAACATGGTGAAAATGGTCGTAAAATGATCACTTTAGGTGCCTTCGTTATTTTATAACACAATCGTTTTTCTAAGGTCGCCTATGACAATGACGGCCATCATTAAACCATTGTTAATTTTTGTATGCTCTTTTTTATACTACTTGCTAACGAGACGAGCTGGTCGTTTGCCTGATGTAAGCATACGCCGGTCCATAACAATTGCAGTGCCACTCAGAACTTTGGAACACAAAGGCCTGCGCGGCACAGCAGTGCGCTCATTATACACTGAAACATTAGGTGTTCAGTCAACCTACCACGTTTTCGCATTAGGTACATTACGGACTAGCTTCTGCTTTCAGTTTTCACCCGCGTTCCCATAAGAACCGTGCATTTTTCCGGGATAAAAAGTAGCCTATCTATGTTACTCACTGGTCCATAAACTATATATATCTATGCCAGAAATGACGTCGATCATTTGCTCCGTTGCTGCGTGAAAGAAGGACAAACCTACCACATTTTTGCATTATATGACGGACTAGCTTCTGCTCGCGGTTTTCACCTGCGTTCACATAGGAACCGTGCATTTTTCGGGGACAAAAATAAGCATATGTTACTCTCCGGTCCATATACTATATCTCGCCAAAAATCACGTCGATCAGTTGCTCCGTTGCTGCGTGAAAGAAGGACAATCCAACAAACGTACAAACACACTTTCGCATAGAAAGTAGGATTACTGACTTCTATTCTCTAAACTCCGTGTTTGCTTGATCATAGAAGTCTTCAACTACACAGCGAGTAAATATAGGTATCGTTTAGGTCAGAAATAGACGTGACAATAGGGAATAGCTATGAGTAAACCGTGTACGAGAGTTTGATGACCTTCTTGTGCGCGATTAAAGGTATGTTGGCTTATTGGTATGTAGGGCATCCGCCTGGTTCTTGAGCGTTTGGTGAAGGTTGAAAAAAATTGCAATGAAAATCTGTTGATGGACAATTTTCTAGTGGTGGTCTGGCTAGGTACCGCCTTTAAGTTTAGTATAAGGCTGTTATTTTGATATTGCAAACAGGCACTTCAGTTTTATTTATTTACTAGCTGCTGCCCCGCGGTTTCACCCGCGTGAACATTTGGATTACATGGTTTTCTTTTTTTTGCGCGGAACACTAATTATTTTTCTAAAATTAAAGTAGCCTATGTTACTCCTTGTAAGATTAGCTATCTGCCAGTGAAAGTCCCGTCAAAATCGGTCCAGCCGTTTCGGAGATTACCCGGAACAAACAGTCAGACAGACAACAATTTAAAAAATGGTTGTTTTGTTGTAGGTACCGTATATACTTTCATATGCATTTAGTAAAAAGCTGTTATTTTGATATTAAAAACAGACACTTCAATTTTATTTATCTGTATGGATATGTATCGATGAAATAATATACCTCTATTTTTAAACGTTGGGTGGTTATTTTGTATTATATTCTCAAGTCTTCGCCTGGCTAGTAACCTCGCTAAGGTTGAAAATGTGTCCCCTATCGGTTTCTTCCTTTATCAGCACTATCCATACAGATAAATAAAATTGAAGTGTCTGTTTGTAATATCAAAATAACAGCTTTTTACTAAATGCATATGAAAGTATATACGGTACCTATAACAAAACAACCATTTTTAAAATTTTTGTCTGTCTGTCTGTCTGTCTGTTTGTTCCGGGTAATCTCCGAAACGGCTGGTCCGATTTTGAAGGGACTTTCACTGGCAGATAGCTGATGTTACAAGGAGTTACATAGGCTACTTTAATTTTAGAAAAAGAATTAGGGTTCCGCGCAAAAAAATAAAAACCATGTAGTCCAAAATCTCCACGCGGCAGCAGCTAGTTGGTTATAAAAAAAAGGACACTTCGCACCTAAGTTTCGCATTACCAATTTCCGACACAGCTGATGGCCAAGTGCCAATAGGCGAATATTAACCGGTGCTTATTACTAACGGTTCCTAAACGGTATTGTTTAGTAAATAATACCGGTATTAGATTATGGAACGCTTATTTTGGGGCCTATTTTGAACGATACGAAACGTGTTTGAAATCTCACGATTGGTGCCGAGTCATTTAGGTTACTCTGCGTTTTTATTTTACTACTAGGTGCTGCCCGCGGTTTCACTCGCGTGGACCACACCCTCAGGAGCCTTGCATATATTATATTACTTTTTGATTATATACTGTTTGATATCGAGACGAGCCGGTCGTTTGCCTGATGGTAAGCATAACGCCGGCCCATAACAATTTCAGTGCCCAGTCAGAACTTTGAAACACAGACCTGCGTGGCACTACAGTGCGCTCGTTACCCTGATACATTAGGGATTAAGTCTCATAAGCCCATTAATTTCACTACTTTGCTCACCAAACCGGAACACAGTAATGTTTGCACATTACGGCTTGCGGCAGACTTCACGACCAAACCGTAGTTATCAACCCAGACGGACGCTCGCAGGAGAGTTAGTCCTACCACCTAGTAGTCACTGTGATCGTCTACTATCCTCTCGCATCCAACAGCATCTCGCAGTTTTACGAGGTCGTCGTGTAGTATATTGATCGACTTTGTCCGGTGGTCGACTCGATACCTTTAACGAGTCGATGCGAGTGAGTCAGTCTTATACCGACACACGACCGCTCCGCTCAGCGGGAGCGGTTGCGTGCGCGTGTTGTGGCGTTGGTGGGCTGAAAGTCGGGATTTTACATGTGGCGACGAGGATGGGATTATCCACCTAGGGAAGGCCGGTTTACGCTACGTCTTCCGGTTCGTGGTCGCCACTCGAGAACCTTTTTTCTCCCTCGGTTATCGGGTCTGTGAGCATTGTGGCCTGCCAATTGTCATTTCACCTCGCTCGTTGTAAAAGCTATGTCGGTGACTTCATTTCTTCTGCGGACCTCCCCATTCCGGATTTTATCACGCAAGTGAACCCAGAGCATAGCACTGTCCACAGTGCATAGGTCGTTGCGTAACTTTGAACTTACTTACAGGTTGATGGTTAAACTTAAAACTATCCAGAGATAATAAAAATAGAACGTTTGAGTTACAAAGCTGTATCAAACCACAGCCCATGCGAAACCAGCATTTCGTTGCGTAAACTTTTAAAGATTGAACTTTTGCCGTTTCGCAGGCTATCAACCGGTCGGGCTTGTTTCCGGGTCGGCGTCCACTCGGAGAGATATCTTAGTCATACTGTGCTATGCTATATTTAAATCTCGATACAAAACACAAACTCATTTAGGGCCGATTTTTCAATTGCACTTTAACGAACTAAATTGCTATCCAATCAATTAGTTTTCGTGTTTTTAGTGTGTTTTTCGGGCCTTTTCAAAATTAATGGACCGTTAGCTAACTAAGGTTTCTTTCTATAGAATGCCATAAAGTTTATTTACGTCTGTCTTCACCACATACTTAGATGATTCAGGGAATTATCTAACAGGATGCTATCTGACTATTGAAAAATCGGCCCTTAGTGTAGTAGATTTTGACCGCGGTTTCAAACAACTGGAACTGGAGTCGGAACTGTGAATTTTTCCGGGGTAAAAAGAAGCCTGTGTTACTCTCTGGTCCATAAACTACATCTATGCAAAACATCTCAAACTCGAACTCAACATCGCATTTATTATAAGTAGAAAATTTTTTGTCGGAGCTCCTGGTTGATGCGGCGCATAATATCTAAAATATTATACCTTTTTTTAGACTGAGTTGTTTGCCTTTTTCTTACGTGTATAGAATTTATCATGACTTATTTGTATGGAATTTCGACTTGTGCCAGTGTCTTATATTTTCACTAGAACATCACATAATCAGTCTTGAGTTATGTCATTGTTTTGCGTCAAATCTTATCAGGGCTTTAGTACTTATCTTGACTGATACCATTTAGTCGTACTATTACTAATAGGTTTCGTGACTAGTGTCACAAAAGACATTGGAAATTACATTACTGGACATATGAAAGAAAGAAAGAGATAAAATATATTTATTTTTGACAACACTTACTTAAGGGACAGAATACGACGCGCCTCTATCTCGCTCGCGCGTTTCAATATTTTTGAAGATAAACAATCAATAACCTACTGCGACAAAAATATCGCGATATATTAAATTTCATCCCCATTTTTCCACCCTTAGTGGTGGAATTCTTTCATAAAATTTATGAATGAACCACCCCTGAGATAAGAATACACTATCACCCGACTCGTGAAAAAAGGTTCGGTTGAAAATTGGTTGAGATACCGAGTATCGTCGCCACAAAAATAACAGACGAATTAAGAACCTCCTTCTGTTTTGTGAGTTTGTTCGTACAACTGACTCACAACCATTATGCTGATTATGTTCTATTGTCCTGTCCGAATTCGTGTTTAGATTATTAAGGGTAATTAAAAGGTTTTGTCGGTCCTATTTTTAAAACGGACCTTTTTAACCGACTTCCAAAAAAGGAGGTGGTTCTCAACTCGTCAAATACAACGGGTGCTTACGTTTGTTATTTCGTGCCTGCCAGCCGCCGCCGCCACCGCGCTAGGCCCGCACTCTGGACTAGCGCTGAGGACACTCGAAACCTATATAGTTCGAAAATATCCACAAATGACGTGAGTTTAGCCGGTTATTTAACAACTAGCTTCTGCCCGCGTTCTCTCAGTTACCGTTCATTTTTCCGGGATAAAAACTAGCCTATGTTATTCTCCGGTACATAAACTATTTGTACGCCAAAAATCACGTCGATTCGTTGCACCGTTACTGCGTGAAAGAAGGATAAACCAACAAACACACTTTCGAATTTCCAGTACGGATGAAATACCCATTTAGCAAATAATGATAGCATTCAATTCCATATACCTCGCGAATCTTCCACTGCTGCAAGGACCTGAGAGAACCGGTCCTGTGCAACCGACCGAGCTTAAAGCCGGGCTTATGTAACGGTAAAGATAGAATTAAGATACCATTCATTAAGTGCCTTTTGATCTAGGGATCATCTTAAGAGGTCCCCCCAACCCGCTATAGTACTATCTATGCAAACGCTCGTAAGTAATTTTTTTTTCCACAATCTTGTAACTCCTTTTAAAAAACACGTATTACCTGGAACAAATTTTAGGAAAGTACCACGCACTAATTGCCTTCGGAAATTTTCTTTGGAAATTTATTTCAAAACTTTCAGAATGCCAACCGAAGGCTCTGGCGTTGTCTCTCTTTTTCCGTAGTGCCTGTTTTTCTTCGATGAACCAAAAACCTTTAGGTTTAGGCCATTTTTGCGTTCTACTTAGGCGGGTCGGGACCTTAAAACTGTTGCCTCAAAACAACAACCGTGACAGACTGCTTAGTGTTTTTTTAACGTAATCAAACGTAATCCTTCCGTTCAAGGGAACGCAGGTTACCCCAGTTTAGACCACGTGTTACGTTCACCTACATCGCTTCTGCCCCGATCCAAATATAGCTCAAATGTGTAACTAACATTACCGAGCAACGCGGCTAAGCAATTGCCGCCTGGTGGGGTCACCAGGCGGCTGATTTTACCCGGACATATCTGGGTGTTAACCCGAAGGAAAGGTTTTTCGAGATGTATGTAAGGTCCATTTTTTCATACTTGTCCAATAATGTAAACACACTCGCAGGGCCGGATTATCCATAAGGCAAAGTTGGCAACTGTGTACGGGCCCAGCACAGAGTAAGGGCCAGCACCCGGGAAAAATATATTGAAAATGTTTCTTCGAGTGAAAATTTAAATTTGTAGATTTGTATGTAACAAATCCTCCTTATTAATATTGCGTGCTTTTTTTATATTATATCGTCATATTTCAGAACGCATTTCAAATTATTATAGCATAATATTATTAAGGTTAGAAAAGGGGGCCCGAGAAGTGCATGCCTAGGGGCCCCATGGTCAATCCGGCCCTGCACACTCGGATGCCAACCAATGAAATCAATCGTGACCCGATCACCAACCAGTGACATGATTCGAATAACAGAGATAAAATAAAGTTGTCAGTTGTAACCAATTAAATAATTTGTCTTAATTTTTTCTAACAAGCTTTTTATATCCTGTTTACCAGAAACGAAAGTCAGTCAAATTTCAACACAATTGGGTATCAAGATGAGGTAGAAAAATCTAATTATTACCCTCTAACAACTCCGTGGCAGATAATATGCTTATAGCTATGAGCCCCTTCGGGGGAGGTTGCGACATTCATCCCCGACCAACAGGAAACGAAGTTATAGCTTGTTACGGCTTTTTGATCGCATAGAGCTTGTGTCCGTCGCATTCATACGCCTGGCTACCCTACTCCCGTGTGAGAGCGCGATATATGGTTGGGCTAGCGCTAGGTGCCATGGGTGTGAACGAAATTTAATTAATAAAATTAGCATTGTTAATATACTATGGGCAAAGAGTGACATCAACGGCCTACTACTGTAGTGATGCTTGTTATAGGCAGCCCACACACCGCATCAACCGCGGACCACGAGAAAACCACGGAAAAACCACGATCCCCGCTTGACGCATTTTTTTTGTATGTTATTTGGTAACGAGAAGAGCTGGTCGTTTGCCTGAAGGTAAGCATAATGCCGGCCCATAACAATTGCGGTGCCACCCAGAACTTTGAAACACAAAGCCCTGCGCGGCACTGCAGTGTGCTCGTTACCCTGAGACATTAGGTATTAAGTCTCATAAGCCCAGTAATTTCACTGGCTTCTTTGCTCATCAAACCGGAAAACAATAATGCTTGCGCATTACTGCTTGGCGGCAGACTTCACGAGCAAAGACGGACACTCGCAGAAGAGCCCTTACCACTAACATCGTATCGTCTATTGTGGTTGTGGTTGGGGCTTGATGGAAGTCTAGTTGGACATTATTGAACGCCGTCGAACATTATCATCTTTGATAATGTTCTAAAGAGTCTATCGAATTGAGAACCCCATTTTTTAAACACTAGACCCATTGCATTGTGCTCGCATTGTAGGCGTCGCCTTCCAAAGCCATAAATACCTACCGACCCCCATAACTCGTTCAACGGACCAGTCACGGCGGACCCGTCCGACCGGTCTGCCGAAAATCCTGGCTAGAGCGAGACGTGTGTGCTAGAGAGGGAGGCGGAAGACCGGTCCTTCAATATCCTGAAGGTCGATTGGGGCAGGCTGCGGAGTACATCAAACATTGACTGGATTTATGGTTGAATTCGGGAAAATACTCCGCCGTCGAGTTTCTTGCCCTTGTTCTCGATGGTGTAGGTTTTGGAACGGGGCAACTAGAGTCACTACGAATTCCGCGAGCGCCCACCTCGGGCCCTCGAGAATTTAGCTTTAGCTAGATTAGGGTCTACTTCAAACGGTCGCAATCGTGCGCCGGGGCCGTTCTCTCCGACCTCCTTATCCCGGCGACGGCCCAAGCCGATGTTCGTACCGCGTGTTTTTCACCTCACGCGGTACCCTTGAGCTGGTCATCAAATCACCACTTTGTTAGGGCTGAGCGCCTTTTGCGCTCTCCCGCCGTTCGGTGACGCTGTAAAGGACGTTAGACCAAAAGAACGGTCCTTTAAAAAAAAAATTTACCTCGGGGAAAATAGGACCTGCCCTTATTTTGTGTAGAAGCCACAAGCTTGTTAGAATTTCAACAACAAAAGGGCTCCATTTGGACCCCTTTCATGCGGAACTCAGAGACCATTTATTTTACACCCAAAAGCTGTTAACTCCGCATCATTTTAGTATGTCCATTAAAGTTCTTCGTGTGGACCGATTACTCAACGTCTGCGATTGGGTGTTTTTTGCGCTGGTCTTCGGCAGGGGTCTTTGACACCGTTGGATATAAACGGCGCGTGTTATTAAATTTCAATGTCATTGTTGGGTAAATGCTTAGATCGATTGTGTTTACCGGATAATTAGTAGGCTATACAAATAAATAAAATTGCAGTGTCTGTTTGTAATATCAAAATAACAGCTTTTTACTAAATGCATATGAAAGTATATACGGTACCTAAACAATTTTAAAAAATTTTGTCTGTCTGTTTGTTCCGGATAATCTCCGAAACGGCTGGACCGATTTTGACAGAACTGCCAGATAGCTGATATTACAAGGAGTAACTTAGGCTACTTTTATTTTAAATAAAGAATTAGGGTTCCGCGCAAAAAAATAAAAACCATAAAATCCAATATCTCCGCGCGGGTCAAACCGTGGGCAGCAGCTAGTTATTTTTTTTTGTTTGTTTGTTTAGTTGGCTTGTCCTTCTTTCACGCAGGCACTGATCGACGTGATTTTTGGCATCGATATATTGTATGGACCGGCGAGGAGCATCTAGGCTACTTTTTAACACGGTAAAATGCACGGTTCCTGTCGGAGAGCGGGTGAAACCGCCGGCAGAATTGGGATGTGGCGTGATACACAACATACATAATTTCTGTCGTTATCTAAAAGTTTCACAAATTCAACTTTTTTTTTATCATCCGTTAGTAATTTAAATGATACCACCAGATTCTTTACATTTTAATGAATAAAAAATAATTTATAACAACTGTTTACTTAAACGCAGTTTTTCACGACCAAATCAACAAAACGCATGTTTTTAGTACGACCCGCGTATGGAGCGTTGTAGCGCTCAGTAGATACGCCTGACTTTAACTCTCATTTTGAGGTTTCTAGCGTTCGATTTCCAGTTTTTTCGATGTAGACATTTGAATCTCATGAGAAAACGAATTGATTGACATCATAAAAAAATTGAGTCAACATCCCTATTTAGTTGTAGATCAGCGCTGTACTCCGTAGACTCGATTTCAACAGAGTTTATTACATTTCACTGGAATCTATACAATGACATGACTAACTACAAACCAAACAACTCCATATTTTATCGAGCCTTCGAGTCAGCTATTCCTCAAGTGGGCTGATAGCCAGCTCGAGATAAGATAAAGAAAGCTAGATAAACTCGTATATATACACGGATTGGGTATCGGTACCGAACTCCGTAGACTCATTTTGCAATCTTATCGCTTCGTTTATCGGTCGGTCTTTTTTTTTGTAAAACTATTATTGGTGCAAGGGCAAGAGCTGTTTCTTGGAAGTTGCACCCTTAATTTTCTCGTAAATGCACTATTTACGCCGAAATTGCAATGGGGTCCTTACATCAATGCACTCTCGTGAGTTCTGCTGCATTTACAGAGAGGGCAAAACTAGACGACTGATGTGAGAGGGCAAAGTTGATATACCTTGCATTTTTTCATAGTTTGATGTCTTACGATGTCTTATTTTGGAAGATTGTCGCGTTCTAAGAGCTGTAGACCACAACTTCGCTTCATGTCGGTTGAGCGGAGCGAGTACGGATCTTTTCTATAAAAAAATACGATAAAATTGACAGTTAAAATCGATAAAGTGGGTTTTATCGATTATAACTGTCAATTTTATCGAATTTTTTTTATCGAAAAGATCCGTACTCGCTCCTGAGGTCGTGGATAAAGACATCCACATATTCTTTCTGTTGAAGTATATATATAAAAGTGATATAGACCTAAAGTATTTAGTCCTTCTTATAGTACTTATTTTATGCGTGCTAAAGAATGAATCAAGTAGTGACTTTAAAAACTTTGGAGTAATCCTTATTTTGAACGGATAAACACGTTTCCTTTCCCGTCTAGAGTAAATTGTCTCGACCTTCCGCCTGGTTGCTGCTATGACATCAGCGTGTGAGCAATTTTTAACTAGGGGCTAAGGTCAGTTATTTCAGAATTGGGCTTTTTGAAATACTGCCTAAACTGTAGGATACTCATTTAACCTTTCGTATGACGGGATTCTAGACACAATAGAGAATCTACTAATGTTATTTTATTGATTTGTTGGTTTGTCCTTCTTTCGCACAGCAACGGATCGACGTGATTTTTGGCATAGATATAGTTTATGGACTGGAAAGTAACATAGGCTACTTTGTATCCCGGAAAAATGCACGGTTCCTGTGGGAACGCGGGTGAAAACCGCGGGCAGAAGCTAGTAATATATAATTGTTCGTGGCGTGGAGTTACGCTCCTGGACTCCCGACTTATGAAAGGTTAAATGAGGTTGACGGCTCCGTAGCTAAGTTGGTAGTAACCCTGCCTGCAAGGCGAGGGGTCCCGGGTTCGATTCCCGGCCGGGGCAGATTTTGTGTAAGCATAAAGTTTGTTCTCGGGTCTTGGATGTTTGTGATGTGTATCTGTGTATGTCCATGCCACCTGCGACACAGGGAATCCTAGTGCGGGGGTATGAGTGTGTAAGCATTTGTTTGTTTGTTTGTTTGTTAAGTTATTTGGAGGGTATTTTGATATATGTTCGCTTGGCTAGGTGCTCTGTATTCACGATCACTGCATTCTAGACGCGCCGTCTCGTCGCTCCATTCTTCGGTGCATTTGTCGCAAAATGGATCGTTGTATCGGCCGCAGACGATGAGAAGGAATGTTGTGGTACGTTGGTTTTGGAACGTTTGGAAATCCAATATTTCTAACGTTCTGTGTATTATATCTCACACTCCCCACACGCGGACGGTTTTTGGAATATTGTGGAGTGAAGCGTTCGTGAATGGTGAACTTTAAAGTTGGATATTGCCAAGCACCTATCAATATATGTACTTCGGAAGCCTAATTTGAGAGTCCTTTCGCTTTCCCCTTACCAGCTTCAATCGCACGTCAGTTCAGGTGAGAAAGTATTCAAATTTCTCCCCTTCATCGTCTCCCTCGGAACATTGGACAATTATGACTTCGGCTTAGTTAGGTTTTATCTCATAATCATACGGAATATGTCCACTGCTGAACATAGGCCTCTCCCCCATAGAACGCAACTTGGATTGACTACTCGCCTCTTGGCACGGCTCCCCACGGTTTCGACCGGTTCGTTGGTAAAGGTAAGATTTTTTTATACTATTTGATAACGGGACGAGCCGGTCGTATACTGATGGTAAGCATTACGCCGGCCCATAACAATTGCAGTGCCACTCAGACACAAAAGCCTGCGCGGGACTGCAGTGCGCTCGTTACCCTGAGACATTATGGGTATTAAGTCTCATAAGCCCAGTAATTTCACTGGCTACTTTGCTCATCAAACCGGAACATGGTAATGCTTGCACATTACTTCTCGTGATGGCAGACTTCACCCAGAGGGACACTCACAGAAGAGTTAGTCCTACCACCTAGTAATAAGTTTTATCTGGCCAACTATAAAATAAGCAATCGTTTCATCTGAAAGAAAAATACCTAAAAAATAAAACTTACGGATAAATCTACACAAGTTTAGGATACAATGCGAATCCCAAACACATGCGATCCGATGACATAATAGAGAAGGTCGACTCGAGACAATTCGCAGAGGAAGCGGTAACGTTCAACTGGCTTCAATGAGGTTGACGTAATAGTTTGATCTGAGCGCTGATAATGGAGCAAGGTTAAGTGTGAATAGGTTCACTAATAGGGCTCTAAAACGCGCCTGGGCCACTGAAGGTCAGTTTTGATCGATGTATTTTTATTATAATGTACACTTGGGTTTTTGTGTGTGGCTGCGCTCGCGTGGCATTGTAATCTAACAGAAACCAGTCTATCTTGAACATTCGCGGCCTTAGAGGCGCGTACGAAAGCGGGTGCAACTTATAGTAGCCGTAGTAAACGGATGATGATGAAAACGTGTTTTTTTTTTATACAATCGATATTTTTCATTTATTATCATATATTTTTATACACATATATCATCATAACTATAAAAAAAACACAGAATTTGCTGTATCGCAGTTTGCATGAGCACACTTTTTGCTCAACACAAAATTAACCTCGGTTTATATCGGTGTTAATTCTTAAATAGATACTTAAATAAATAAAATTCGGCTTGTCACAAGTTAAAATCAGGTTAAAAATATGAACCAGTCCATCCTGACCTTTCATTTCCTTAGACGCGCGTACGAAAGCGGGCGCAACTTATAATGGATATTGCAAGCAAACAGATTTACATAACAGACGACAGCTCTAAATGTGCACCACGACTAAATTTTGCGGATTGTTTTGTCTCGCTCTTTCTCCTTCGAATACGAAACAAATGCACGATATAAGCAGCAACAAAATTTTGGCGCGGCGCGCATGTTAGCTTGGCAGGAAATACCGCACAACAGCACGTAAGCGATTGTCCCAAAGCCTTACCAGCCAATAGCTCCGTACTATTTAATACTCCTACCAGGTATTTAGGCACCCTAAATAGTCCTACGTGCCTCAAGGACAATGGGGTTCGGTGACCGAAAGCGGGCCGCGTCGATGTGGCGATTAAAAGTGGCGCTATTGTCTCGCTCGCCATTATTATTCACCTCCGAAATGCGATACATATCGAACGTATTGTGGCCTGTGGGATTGCTAATACGCGAAAACTTTTCGCCTTAAAGGTTTTACGAGATATTTTTATCGCCTTAACAAACCAACAGCACTGTTCAAACTCCGCCGTCGAGTTTCTTGCCCTTCTTCTCGATGGTGTAGGTTTGGAACGGGGCAACTAGAGTCACTACGAATTCCGCGAGCGCCCACCTCGGACCGCGAGAATTTAGCTTTAGCTAGATGGGCCCTAGCCCATTTCAAACGGTCGCACTCGTGCGCCGGGGCTTATCTCTCCGACCCCCTCATCCTGGCGACGGCCCAAGCCGAGGTCCGTACCGCGTGCTTCACCTCACGCGGTGCCCTTGAGCTAGTCGCCAAATCACCACTTTGTTAGGGCTAAAAAAAAACTTAAATCATCCCTTCCCTACTATTCTAAAATAGCTTCCGCCTGTGGCTTCGCCCGCATTTATCTTTATAAGTTGTAGTCTATATGTTATTCTGATGTACTCGAATAAGCTATATTAGTCATAAAGTATCATCAAAATCCGTTCATTACTTTTTGCGTCAAAATACATCCATTCTCACAAACATTCGCGTTTACAATATTGGTAGGAAGGTAGGATTATTAGGATGCATGTTGGTTGGTGTGTCTATTAGTCCTTCTTTCACGCAGCAACGGAGCAACGGATCGACGTGATTTTTGGCATAGACATTGTTTATGGACCGGAGAATAACGTGGCTACTTTTTATCCCGGAAACATCACGTTTCCTGTCTCCACGCGGATGAAACCGCGGACAGAAGCTAGTTTATTTATTCATTGAATCACTACTGCCCGCAGTTTCACCAGCGCGGAGATATTGGATTTCATGGTTTTTATTTTTTTGCGCGGAACCCTAATTCTTTTTCTAAAATAAAAGTAGCCTAAGTTACTACTTGTAACATCAGCTAACTGCCAGTGAAAGTCCCTTCAAAATCGCCACAGCTGTTTCAGAGATTACCCGGAACAAACAGACAGACAAACAAATATTTAAAAAACGGTTGTTTTGATATAGGTACCGTCTAAACTTTCATATGCGTTTGGTAAAAAGCTGTTATTTTGATATTACAAACAGACACTTCAATTTTATTTATTATTATTGATTCCTCACGTCCGCCCGAAGTCGTCAGAAGCTAATCAAGTAAAAAAAAAACTATAACATATTTCTTCTCAGAACATCATTCATCTCAACTCTTCAAATTGATTCAAACTCAATCTGTCGCCACCACTCAATACGTCGTCCCGATCTCAATTGGTACACAGAATTGAGCTTAATACTACGCCACGTCAATGGAATCAATTCGGATTGTTATCACCCCGAGTGACATTGAGGTCAAACTGACTAAAATGCGCCGTACGAACAGTAGCTTTGGTGCGGTGAAATTGCCGGCTACAAACGTGGATGGGATTTTCTCTTTCCTTTTATAATCATTATTCTTTTATTCTATTGGATAGATGAGTAGATCGTTTGCGTGATGTTAAGCACAACGCTGGCAAATAACAATTTAGCAGTGTCACTCGGCAGTTGGAAAAACAAACACCTGCGCGACTCTGCGTATTGCGCTCGTTACCCTGAGACAAGTTAGAGCGTAGACCGTACACGCTAATGCAGTATGGATTTTGCTGTCAAAGCAACCATGCTTTTTCATCTAGTACAGATTACGAGATAATACACGCGCAAGCGCGGCTTGATGCAGTATCATCAAAAAACCACGAAACAGACAAGAACGGCCAAATAGTGCTGTCTCGAAGCCCTCCCTGGGCTCAAAGCGACGACTGCTCCGCTTTACGCTACTGTATACATCAATGTAGTACCACCGCTTATACACCTCGGCGTCTGCACAGAGCACGCAGTGGTTGTGAAACAATTTTTTAGAAGAGGTCGTAGAAACGGGTTCCGTGCTCGGACTGGATTTCCATCAAGCCCCAACCACGACCACAATAGACGATACGATATGCGTCAAGCGGGGATCGTGGTTTTTTTATGGTTTCCTCGTGGTCCGCGATTGATGCTTACCCATCAATCATGAATTAGGTGTGAGGGCTGCCTAAGGTACTGTTTCAAGCTTGAATTGGACCCTTATTGCATGCTCGTGTAGTCTGCCGCAGAGTTTAGTGTAGTCTATTTCGTGGTTTTGCATCAAACACCGCTCGATAATACACGCGTATCTATTATCTCGTAATCCGCGCTTGATGCAAAAGCATGGTTACTTTGACAGCAAAACCTATACTTGCATAAGCGTCTACGGTGTGCATTACCGTTCCATGTTCGACACAGCTCAGCATGAAAGCGCGCGTCTCCCATCCGTGGCCGGTAATTCGCCATGCCAATTTCCACATCACTGCACGGCTACTACACTGAATACGCAAATGACTCATTGACGTTTAACAATCATGATCGCTGTTCCGCTCCAGTTAGTGTGATGATCGGTTCCATGACCCTGGGTGTAGAATCGCGGCGAGATTGGTGATGTGATTTTGGTGTGGTCTTGATTATTTTCTGCGGTCCGCGGTTTTGCACGCGTGGAGATTGTTCAGAAGTACCGTGCATTTTTTCGTGCAATGTCATTACATTATATTTTATTAATTAATTGAGTGGGAGGACTAACTCTTCTGCGAGTGTCCGTCTGGGTTGTTACCACCGCTTTGCTCGTGAAGTCTGCCGCCAAGCAGTAGTGTGCAAGCATTACTGTGTTCCGGTTTGATGAGCAGAGTATCCAGTGAAATTACTGGGCTTATGAGACTTAATACCTAATGTCTCAGGGTAACGAGCGATCTGCAGTGCCGCGCAGCCCTTTGTGTTTCAGAGTTCTGGGTGGCACTGCAATTGTTATGGGTCGGCGTTATGCTTACCATCAGGCAAACGACCAGCTCGTCTAGTTACCAAATAACATAAAAAAAAATATAGCGTTAAAATAATGGTGGTAATTTGTTTTTACTACCTAATTTGTTCTTATTTTTTGTCAGTGGCATGAGTTTTTTTTTACTAAATGAATGGTGCAAAAGCATGTCACTATGTCAATCTCCGGCTAATTAAAATATTTCTATGCAAAAATTCACATTGATCCATTGCTCCGTTGCCGCGTGAAAGAAATACAAACCGATAACCTACACAGTTCGCATTTGTATAATAGTTTAGATATTTTATGATGTAATCATGTGCGCTCTAGTTGTCAAAAGGACATGGATGTGTACTGTGTCATGACTTGCAGTAGTTGCAGTACGATATTGTGCTAATATTTATTCTCGATTATTCAATATCTCCCTGATTTGATATTTATTGTTTACTTTTAAGAACGGGACTTAATCGCGATACAAACTCAGATTTATATTTACCTCGACGTTTCGATCAAGTTGCATTGATCGTGGTCACGAGAAGACTGGAGAATGCGGGTGTCTGCGTCAGTAAAATGTGAGTGTTGTCACCAACTACCCACAATTGGCGTTATAAAAGTCTAGGCTTGTCACACACTGAGTTTTTATCGCGATTAAGTCCCGTTCTTAAAAGTAAACAATGTTTTCGAATCGCGAAAGTTTAAAAGTTACTATTGATATTTATTTGCAATAATAAAATATTACTCGCCTCACTTCCCACCAGTAGAAAATCTATCGTCTACTAGTACCTATTCGTATTTTCACGGCGCAAACTGAGGCCACTTAATCGTAAGTGGCCTGACAGAGCCAAAATTTGAGGCGATGGCCTAAAGTTAATTGTCTAAAGATGATGCGATACTGGTTAAATACTGATAAAAGAAGTAAACCACTACCACAGACCATTAAATCTATAGAATCCGATTAGCCAGATATCCCTGCTCGTCAAGGTATCGCTCAGCATTATCACTGCTTAACGCCGCCCATCCGAACCAATCACAACACGCCGTCCTCAATCGTCCGAAGTATGAGTTTTAAACTGACCAATCACAATACGCCGTCTTCCCTCGTCCCCCGATCATGCGGCGTCTAGGTTTACTGGCCTCTGACCACTACACTCGGATAAAGCAACCATTAGCAATGATCTAATGCCCATACAGACGGACACTCCCCGGCCTTGCGTCTATTTTAGTGCCGCCCATTGATGTTGCCACGCGTTCGTTCGTGGTTTGCCGTTTGCGAAGCTAATTGTGTTGATCGATTGGTCTGTAGGTGATGTTGGGATGTAGTTAGGTAGGAGAGTGGAAATAAGCATCATCAATTGTGGTCTGTTGACCAATTTAGCATTGTGTATGAAGGGCTTGGTTTTTTTTTGTAGTATTGGATTTGTGCGCTCGTTACCCCGAGACCTGTTACCACAAAAAAAAAAACGTTTTTAGTCGCCTGTTTAGCTACACAACGTCTAAAGATAAACGTCAAAAATGATTAGAAATGTCACAACAGAATTGTGTTGGTTAAATTTTTTTTTATTATTTGGTAAATAGGCGAGCTGGTCGTTTGCCTGATGTAAGCATAACGCCGGCCCATAACAATTGCAGTGCCACTCAGAACTTTGAAAAACAAAGGCCTGCGCGGTCCGGCATTGCGCTCGTTACGCTGAGACATTAAGTCTCATAAGCCCAGTAATTTCACTGGCTACTTTGCTCATCAAACCGGAACCCAGTAATGCTTGCACAGTACTGCTTGGCGACAGACTTCACGAACAAAGCGGTGGTAACAACCCAGACGGACACTCGCAGTAGAGTTAGTCCTACCACTAACAAAAACATGAATAAGTGTTGAAGTAATATAATAACTTAGTGAGCTCATCTTTTCTTCCAGGGTCGTGCATGAATCCAAGGAGACGTCAATAGTGAAAGCACCCACCACGACTTACTGAGTGAGTAGTTAACCTATTACAGCAATGACGTGCGGGGTCGCTTCTCACCAGAAACCCCCACCCGCCTGTTGGTACTTGCAAAAACATATTTTCTGTAGGAATAGGAATGTTGACTCCATGATGTCAATCAATTCGTTTTCTCATGAGAATCAAATGTCTATATCGAAAAAATTAGTAATCGAACGCTAGAAACTTATATCATATAGTTAGCGAAATCTGTATCCAGTTAATATTTAAAGGCGTCCCTTTATTTCTAGACGAAAAGCAATAAAAACTAGTTAAAACTGACATCGATCGCGGCTACGCGGCGTCGCGTCGCATAGAACAACGTAGCTTAATTGGTATAGACGCGACATTCCTTTGTGCGATGCGGCGCCTGGTTTATTACCTACGTAAATCTGTCATGATAATATTATCAAAGTTGTCAGCGTTATGGTTTTTGGGTACGAGGAATGTTTTTGTGCTTTCTTGCAGCTCTCGCTTTTAATAATAAGTGCGAAGCCCGGGTTAAGTAATTAATAACTAGCAACCCGCCTCTGGCTTCGCACAGGCAATAGTTTTAAGAATTTCATATGAGTAAACTTACGCTCGATCCGATCTTAGCCGACGTTTTCTACCTATAAATTACCTGCCTTCCAAATTTCATAGGCCTAAACCAAACTATTTGTAGTTTTGGAGATATCGTGTTTAGCCAGTGAGTGACCTTTCGCTTTTATATTATACTGGCTGTGCCAGGCAGCTTTGCTCACGTAGTCTAAGTTACTCCTTATAACATCGGCTATCTGCCGGTGAAAGTCCCGTCAAAATCGGTCCAGCCGTTTCGGAGATTAGCCGGAACACCAGACAGACAAATGTTTTAAAATTGTGTTTTTTTATAGGTACCGTATATACTTTCATATGCATTTAGTAAAAAGCTGTTTACTTTGGTATTACAAACAGACGCTTTAATATTATTTATTTGTAACACATACACCAACCAAACGTTCCTGGCAACCTCTTTATTTCGCAAAGCAAACGACTGTCGCGTCTATAATGAACCGCTGATGGTTATTCTATGACGCTCTTGAGACACCCCGGCTCCTGAGTCCCGACCCCTAACGACGTCCTTGAATGCCTAAAACCAATTTGTTTTTATTGCGAAAGTATAAGTAATGCATTAAGGGTGTCGTACCGCCGCCAAGTTACCAACCCCTCAGTTAGGGGATGTTTTATTAAATGCTGAATAGTATGCATAAGGGTGTTGATAAATAAAGTGTAAAAGGCGCGCGTCAATGGCGAGTTATAAGATAAAATGTATGACGTTCAGAGAAACTTCTATATAAATAAATAAAATTGAAAGTTTGCATAAACGCGCGACCTGTTCGCCTGCTATATCAAGTCCCTATCCTATGCCTACTAATACGACAGTGCGGCGTAGCTACCAAAGCACCGACAGGTATATACAATAGAAAAAAGTTGTAGTGAAGACATTTTTATTGAAAAAGTTTTTCAAAGTTTAAAGGAATATTTGTAAACGTAGCTTTTGGTTTTTATGTTTTTTTACGAGCGGCGGTGCAGGTTGTTTTTTTTTTGGGCTCCGTAGCCTGCGAAGGAATCTTTATAAGATCGTGCATTTTCTAAACATTTTAATAATGACCTGTAGTTTATTCGCAACTGTTTTTGTAGCTTAGTTAGATGATGTATTTTTATTAAAACTTTTTGATAAAGCGACGAGCGGGAGACGTGCAAAGTAGTCATTGAAATTACTGGGCTTATGAGACAAAATGCCTTGTCTCAGCATAACGAGCGCAATGAAGCGCCGTGCAGGCTCATGAAAGTTAAATGACTCTTAATTGCCCGTTCCAAGTATAAAACCAATCGAGAAAGACAAAAACCCTTCGGCGTTATTTTTTTTTTCAAATGCCTTAACAGTGTTTCTAACGCTAACAATTAAAAGTTAGGCAATAAGTAGTAGAAGACTCCTGAGTAGTTTTTTTTCATCTTATTTGATAGACATGAGACGAGCTGGTCGTTTGCCTGATGGTAAACGTAACGCCAGCCCATAACAATTGCAGTGGCACTCAGAACTTTGAAACACTAAGTCCTGCGCGGCACTGCAGTGCGCCTGCTACCCTGAGACATTAGGTATTAAGTCTCATTAGCCCAGTAATTTCACTGGCTACTCTGCTCATCAAACCGGAATACAGTAATGGTCGCACTTTACTGCTTGGCGGCTGACTTCACGAGCAAAGCGGTGGTACCAACCCAGACGGACACTCGCAGAAGAGTTAGTCCTACCTAGTAAATGATGTATGATTAGTGATGTACCTACAGCGTGTAGGAATATTCGCGCGGCACATCCGCGGGTAGCAGCGCGGGCCGGTCCCGGCTTCCGGTGATCGTCCCCAATTCGACTCGTCCTGCGGAACTAACGCGCCGGATGGCGGCCTTCCGACGCGATCGGAAGCCGCTTTTACCTGCGCTTTCGGTCTGGTGCTCCTATTTTGATATTACATTACATACTACCTGTGTATAGATCGAAGGAACTATGATAAAGCGGCGTTTGGATAACGCACTGAATAAGGGCCCTACCTCACGGCACGCCACGTCGACGTCGCCAGCTACGTATTCAAATTCCAAATTGGCGACGTAGCCAAACTGTCAGCAATTGAGTTAGCTACCGTACATTTCAATATGAATTGTTTGGAACGCAACTGGCGATGTCGGCCGTGGCGTCCCGGTGAGGTATCCAGGGCCCCATGCAGACCGTAGACGCTTCTGCAAGTATGCGTATTGCTGTCACCATGCTTATGCATCAAGCGTGGATTACGAGATAATACACGCGCAAGCGCGGCTTGATGCAAAACCATAAAAAAACCACGAAATACAAGAACGGTAATACGGCCAGATAGTGCTGTCTCGAAGCCCTGCTTGGGCTCAAAGCGACGACTGTTTCGCTTTACGCTACATACATGACGTGCGCAGCATCGCTTATTTACCGGGGCGTCTGTACTGAGCACGCAGTGGATATGAAATATTTTTTTTAAATAGATGGCGTAAAAACTTGTGCCGTGCTCGGACTAGATTTCCATCAATCCCCAATCACAGCCACAATAGACGATGCGATATCCGTCAAGCCGGGATCGTGGATTTTACAAGGCTTTCTAGTGGTCCGCGGTTGATGCTTATCCATCAATGATGATGAATTATGTGTGAGGGCTGCCTAAGATTGACAATTGGAAAACGCACTGGTGGAGAAGCGCTTGGAAAACGCATTGAAAGTGTGTCGTTTGGAAAATATACTCATGGGTTCTTGGCAACTTGGCAACATCTTTCGTAGCATTGTGTCGATGCACCGCACAGTTTGAAGCACGTCAAATGCTAAAAAATCCTAGTCATTGATAAAAATATCAGGTATTTGTCGCAGTGCGATTCTGCACACAGACAGACGCAAATGGCGTGTAGTGAATCATTTACGCTAATGATATTCAAGGTTTATTTAGATTGAGTCGCCGAGCGCGCATACTAAACTATGAAAACGATACTAAAGTAGGTTTTTCTCTTCGTACCTTTTTTATGTTATTTGATAACGAGACGAGCTGGTCGTTTGCCGGATGGTAAGCATAACGCCGGCGCATAACAATTGCAGTACCACCCAGAACTTTGAAACATAAAGACCTGCGTGGCACTGCAGTGCGCTCGTTACCCTGAGACATTAGGTATTAAGTCTCATAAACCCAGTAATTTCACTGGTTACACTGCTCATTAAACCGGAACACAGTAATGCTTGCACACTACTGCTTGGAGGCAGACTTCACGAGCAAAGCGGTGGTAATAACCCAGACGGACACTCGCAAGTTAGTCCTACCACTAACAAAAAAATTTATGAATTGACGCGATTAGGAGTACGAAATCTAAGGATACATCCGATTTAATTTAAAAATATGCAGGTTATCTGACCGCTCAGCCTGTAACGCAAAACGTTGAAGCGCTAAATGTTTGCAATTGATTTCGCTTATGTGCTATATGGTTTTGATATTTGCATGCGTATTTGCAGACAGTGCTAAAAGTAAAAGCCAACATCGTCTTCAACAGATGTGTGATACTGTATCCGATTACGTTAGGTTGCCTTGAACAATCGATTTGACTATTCAAAATACACGCCATAAGGTGCACTTTTGAACAGCAGCCGATGATTAAACAGTCATGCACAGATACATGTTGAATATAGCTGTTTTGTGGCCGAGCAGGAACTTGTGCGACTTTCGATCCGACGCACCATAGTTCGAATCTCCACTAGACCCGCACCAATGACTTATATCAAGTTATGTGCGGATTATTGACACTCGCTCTAAAACGGTGAAGGAAAACATCGTGGGGAAACCGGCATGTTTAAGAACCTCAAAATTCGAGGATATGTGACATCCACCAACGACCTGTGGCACCAGCGACACAGGGAATCCTAGTGCAGTAGCATGAGCGTTTAAGTTGGTCTACTGTCAGCAATGGTAGGACATTGCGCGGAATATTGACCCAATTTTCCGCCCCCACCCTCTTTCCGACGGGAACACAAAGAAAGCCTTTGTGTTTTCCTCGCCCGATTATTCGATTAAGAAAGGGATGATGTCATCGTTAAACGATTAAGACACTACAGGGAGTACAGGGTGCTGGGAGCTGTGAAGTATATTTTTATTGATGCTGGTTGTTGATGGAGTTTCCAATGGAAACTGCCACCCCTTATAAATTAATGCTATCATTTATGCATTGTGCTAGGGAATTTACTAGTGCTCGATTGACTAGCTTGGTAGCTAGACTTGAGGGTGGTCCATCAAGTTGAAAATTGACGCAAATATCTGTAAAAAAAACCAGAATGAATTGTGTGAGCGATGTTGAGCTTGTAAACCTCATTTGTTTCAGCTTTGAGTGAAGTATCTTCAGCACACACGATGTTGATGGCTACACAGCCTGAATTTGAATTGGTATGTTATCCCATTTGCGAGTTTCATTACGATCCACAAGATAGAAACCCAACCCGAGGCCTTACCGGCTAACAATCTCGTGTTCGTTTTCAACTCCAAACCGATTAAGACCAGCGGTCGCTAGGTCTACGACTGGAAAGAATAGTCTACAATTTTCGCTGGTTATCATTTTAGAACCAACGTTATTAAGGAAAGAAGTTCTTACAAAACGAAAAGAAGCGAAAACTCTAGACAACTCCTTCCACACGAAGACTAGTGACCGCTGGTTTCAATCGGTTTGGAATTGAAAACAAATACGAGATTGTTAGCAGAGATTGGCAGCAGGAGATAGATCAAGGCTAGCACTAACAAAAGCTTGAGGTGCCTGTGTACAGTTTCAGTCAAATCCGTTGAGCTGCTTACGAGGGCGAGGTTATTGAGAAAGCTATCGCATTTGAATTATTGGTAGGGTCTTACGTATTTTTGATAGAAACTACAAAAGAATATCGATTCGCTATGCCTGTCAAACCATCGTATCAATTAATAGCGCAAAGGAGCGGAGGTGCGGCAAAAAGTCACATTTACTTGAAAACAGCGACGTGCGTGCGTTCAGTAATCCAATATCGATCTGTCTCGCTAGGACTTGTGGCGCCCAACGTGGGGCAGTTACTATGCGGTATGAAACTTGTTCTATCGAGCCAATATCAACTTTGCTTTAAAGTGAATAGAGTCTTGTTTTGTGTGTTACCTTCTATGCTGTAATAAACTTGTTCCTTTGAGCCTATTTCAACTGTACTTCAAAAGTTGTAGTCTTATTTTTGGTAGGTTCATTGCGGTATGTAATTTATGAATTTGTGGTAAACAAGCAAACGGCCTGCCTGATGGTAAGCGGTCACCGTCGCCTATGCACATTTGCAACACTGGGGGCGTTGCGAATTTGTTGCCCACCCTTGAGGACTCGTTTGACAGCCATCTTGAAGGACTACATTTTGTGGCACTGCGGAGAAACCTGTGGAGGGAAATCGTTCCACATTTTCCTAGTATTCGGGAGAAAGGATAGCATAAATCAAGTGGTATGAGATTTCCAGGCGTTGATTATGTGTGGATGAGCTTTGTTCCGGTGGCGAGACGTTTGGTGATAGAATTGCGACGGTGGATTGTTCGAAAGGAGTAGTCTGCTGTTGAATTCTTCCTCCTATGCGATACTAAACTTGGTCCTTCGAGCCGATTCGAGTGTATTTTGATGGGAAAAGTGTTTACTTTTCAAAAATCTTAGATTTGAGAACGAAGGTCTAATGTATGTTGTTATCTGAGTATTTGTAGTACTGTATTGAACTTTGATTCTTTTGTGCTGATTTGAACTTTATACTGAGGGTACTAGAGTTCGTTTCAGATTTCCGTCGAGGATTGCTAGAGTTTCAGACCGATTTCAGCCTTAATCGAAAGTAATAAAGCTGATTTTCTTCGGTCTCTAAAGGTTGACAAAGTTCTGTATAATTTTGAATAGTGTGCGTCAAACTAGTTTAAACTTTACACTGTTGATAATAGAGTATATTTTGTTGTACCTCTGGTATTGAAGTTATTTTTATGTCTTAATTGACGGCGGTAGAGTCTTAATTGTGCCCGTTTGTAGAGCGTCCCCATTTAAAAACTCTAAATTAAGTGTGATATGATATGTCGTATGACGTGTCTAGACGTTAGGTGGCTGGTCCAGATGAACGTGTTTTTTCGAGTTAGAGGCTAGCTACCACCGTTAGTTTGAAAATCTATCGCCAAGCACCTGTCTGTTCCGAAAGCAGCACTTGAACGCCAGTCTTTATCTTCATTAAACATTTTCACTAGACCACATTAAATACGAGGTCACAGGTCGTAGGACTAACTCTTCTGCGAGTATTCCTGTACACCTACAGGAATACTCGCAGCGGTGGCACCCACCGGTGCCACCGCTTTGCTCGTGTAATCTGCAGTAGTGTAAAAGCATTACTGTGTACCGGTTTGATGAGCAAAGTGAAATTACTGGGCTTATGAGACTTAAGGACGAACTAGTCGTTCATTTCTCCATACAACCGTACTTGGGTGATTACTCCACTACTTGACGTTTTAAGTCCAAAGATATTAAGAATAATATCGATTTATCTCTTCGTTATCTAGGTCAGCCTGCTAATTATACAGAAAAAAAATAAGTGGCTTAAAAGTAATGAGCCTTCAAACATCTGTATTTTAGCACGTATTTTAACGCAAGTTTGGACGTAAATAAATTACAAAAGGATTACGAAAACTCGAAAATAAGGTACATACTAACAAGCTTTAGTTTATTGACATTTCAAATAACTTTGGTCTGACTAAATACATACAGTAGTTTTGTCGTAAAACCCCAAGCACCAGAAGCCAATTCGTACATTTTTGCGCGCCGGTTTTCGACTTTTCGGTTTTCGTCGCGACTTTATGAGAGTGTGTAATTGTGTATGTGCGAGCATTAGCCTCATACTACTCATCGCTGCAGAGTCTTACCTTGTCCCACGAATGTTAGATGAAATAGCATGCATTTTAGCCGCGCCCACCGATGAGTTTGCTCCATGGACTAGTAGGCTCTTAATACCTAATGTCTCATGGTATCGAGCGCACTGCAGTGCCGCGGGTTTCGAGTATCTCGTAATCGACGCTTGATGCAAAAGAGTTGTTATTTTGACAAGCAAATGCAGGTATGCATAAGCGTCTACGGTCTGCAATTTACTTCATTTCACGCTCGAAAAGCCGGTCACCACCTTAAACTGTTCAAAGTAATTAGTCATGACTCATGATCAGATGTTGAAGTTTACCGGCAGTGATGCATGTCCGTGATGCAATGATTCGCGATATTTAAACTTTCTACTTTCTACCGCTTAGGTCGCAGTTCACCAAATGTGAAATACACGTAGTTTACGTGATCCACCTTGTACGGCCGTGCAGGGTGGAAATGTCCATTTAAAAACAAACTAATGATAACGGGAATGACTGTGCGTTAGACTCTTTCCCTCGCTTTAATACTTGCAATTGCAGTGCCATTCAGAACTTTGAAACACGAAGGCCTGCGCCGCACTGCCTTGCGATTGTAACCCTGAGAAATTAGGTGATAATCTCATAAGCCTAGTATTTTCACTGACTACTTTGACCATCAGACCGAAACATTTCATGCACATTACTGCTTGGCTGCAGGCTACGCGAGTTAAGAGGTGGTACTCACCGAGTCAAACACTCGAAGAAGAGTTATTCCTACCACGTGGTAAAAGATATTCGAATAGGTACGATCGTAAGATTTTGCATTATCCGAATTATCCGGATGCTGAAAATGAATGGATAATGCAGACCCTAATCCCTGCCCTGCCGAATAAAAACTTACAAAGAACCCTGTATAATCAACTAGCTTTTGCCCGTGGTTTTCACCCGCGTTCCCTCAGTTACCGTTTATTTTTCCGGGATAAAAAGTAGCCTATGTTACTCTCCGGTCCATAAACTATATCTATGCCAAAAATCACGTTGATCTGTTGCTCCGTTACTGCGTGAAAGAAGGACAAACCAACAAACACACTTTCGCATTTATGATATTAGTAGGATTACTCAACAATGTAAAAGTAGAAGTTCTCTCAGATACATTTTCATGGATGACATCATAGTACTAATGGTGTTGGAATGACGTCGTTCCACGAACTTCAATTCGATAGAGGGTCGACGGTCGGACCACCCCCTAGGGGTTGGTGACGTTACGATACCGAGAGTGCCCTGCGTAATGCAAAGGTTATCTGGTTACCTCTACCTGTGGCGCAAGTACGGAACTTTTCTAGAAATAAAATTGACAGTTCGAATCGATAAAAATTTAAATTAGAGATAATTAAAAAATTAGAGATAACGAAACGAAGCCGAATCTACTTTCTTCAATATGAAGTGAATATTCGCATCTCACAATACGAAGACTGGTTTATGGAACGAAGACAATTTTAATATAAATGTATAAATGGTTTTATCGTCGTTCGCCATTGTTTTTACACGAAAATCACTTCGTGAAATTGGTTATTCGGTCAATGCAATGAAAATTGAACGTCATTGTGTAGGAAATGCAATCGATAACAAATTACACGTAAAACTTGTCGTCGTCGCGAAACTAGTTTCGAAGATTAGTTTTCGTTATCGGGAAAAAGATTATGTTTCGTTTTCCGGAAAAAATCAACCACGTCCTACCTATTTCTAATTGTATCTTATCGAGCTGTCAATTTATCGATCGATATGGATCGAAAAGTTTCATATCTGCGCCACTGGGTCGTTAAGGACGCTGTTTTTGACAAGGATACGGTGGGAGGATAAGGGTTGGTTTAGCGGTTTTATGGTACGGTCAAAAGATACAGATAACAGATAAAGGAGCCCTTGATAACGACATTTTCTAAATCGTATTTTATAGTAGAGACTTTAATGGAATTGTCATAAGGATTCGTTGAGGTGGTAGGACTAACTCTTCTGCGAGCGTCCGCTTACCACCACTGCTATTTTGTTGGTAACTCGATACCAGCGCTTTGCTCGTGTAGCCTGCCAGTAATGTGCAAGCGTTATTGTGTTCCGGTTTACCGGTTCAACGATACCATTGTCATTTTTAAACCATTTGTTTAATAGAATTAAAGCCTAGTTAGTAAAGTAGTATTACGCCGAACCTATATAATATGGGACAGGGGCAGAAACGAGAGAGAGTAGTTAATACTGTTGCGTAAACTCAAACCGCACTTCCATCCCAATTGCCCAGTGCAAATACCTACCCCTTCTCCTTCCACTGACGGGGTCCATAACAGCCTGGCACCACGGGGTGGGAGCGTCGACCTTTATCGGCCCATATTCTTGGAATAGGTGGGCTACTGTCAACACGCACTGTATCATCGTACGTCTAGGTTTGAGTAAAACGTGTTGCTTTCACGATAGCATTGATGTTTTACATTTTCAACGACTTCAAAAAAGGAGGAGTGAATTTCACAATTCGTCATTTCAGAAATTCTCAATTCGTCGTGTATTTTTTTATGGTGATATTTGTGATGCGTAATGACAAGTGACGTTATCGCCTAAGGGGGCGTCCATTAATTACGTGAAGTATTTGGTGACTTTTGGATCCACCCCCCCTCTCTCACGTGAGATTTTTCAAGAGCAGTATTCTTCGGATCGCCTAGTTGGTTGGTCGGTTGGTGGCGGCAAAACAATCAACTGTGCTACTGTGCTATTTTGTATCGTCCACATAGCCAAAATTAAATCTTTGTGGCCAAAATATATATTATACCAGCTGCTGCCCGCGGTTTCACCCGCGTGGAGATATTGGATTTCATGGGTTTTTTTTTTGCGCGGAACCCTAATTCTTTTTCTTAAATTAAAGTAGCCTATGTTACTCATTGTAACATAAGCTATCTGCCAATGAAAGTCCCGTCTAGATCGGTCCAGCGGTTTCGGAGCTTACCAGGAAAAAACAGACATGCAGACAGTAAAAAGCTGTTATTTTGATATCATAAACAAACACTTCAATTTTAGTTATTAGTATAGATTATATTTTTTGACCGATATTAATCATTTCAAAAATGCAATCCTTAGAAATTTATAGCGCATTATATGCCAAAATAGTTACAAAATAGATACCAATATCTGTTATGTGATTGATCTTCATGTGGTCGAATTTGATCTAACCACTCAAAAGCTTTTATTCCTACACCAGAACAGTACCGTCTCAGCTTTCTGAGTCACTAGCCACATGAGTACACGGCTCGTGGCTCCGACGTCTGATTAGGACAATTAACGCCATGAGAGACCCCCATTGTACGGCCCAGGGCAGGGGTCACGGACCTAGTGGAATGCGTTGAGGTAACACGCCGTTGGCTGATGGCCGTGGTGTTATGGGCTTGTACTGGATAGGTTGGTGAGACAGGCCAAAAGCAAGCGCATTTAAAATAAAAACAAGTCTTATTTTGTCTAGGTTAAAATGGTGACACCCTAGACCTAGATTAGGATTGGGTCTCAATTCCATCTGCCGGAACAAACCGGTACTAGGTGCTTGGTGAGAGACATTAACAAGCTTTTATTTAATTTGGCTTGTTATTATAGGTCAAATCTTGCAAGCTAAATTTGACCCAATTCCCGGTGTTCGATTAAATCAAAATTTTACATAGATTTGCATACACTAGGTTACGGGAGGACTAACTCTTCTGCAAGTGTCCGTCTGGGTTGGTACCATGTAGCCTGTGCGCTCGTTACCCTGAGATGTCATAATTAGGTGTCATAAGCCCATTCATTTCACTGGCCATTTTGCTCAACAAACGAAAATACAGCAACGCTTGCACAGTACTGCTTGGCGGCAAAATTCACTAGCTAAGTGGTGGCACCAACCCAGACGGACACTCGCAGAAGAGTTAGTCCTTCCTCAATACTACAATTTGGGAGGTTGGTACACTAGGTAAGCATGCTGCATCGTCAACCGCATTGTCAGGTGAGATTGCCGTCAAACACAAGCCTATTCAATATTAAAAAAACCTTATACTCGATAGTATCTTAAGTCTTAATATTAGAGGATATAGTAGTCATACGCTAACTTATCCAGAATAAAGAAAAATGTCTATGGAATGAGTCCACGCGTATATCTTTCAATCAGTTTCAGGCCATTTTCAGGGCATGAGATGTTTTTTATTGGGGAAGCCTCTGCAACTCTATCAGTAAACAAAAAAGCTTTTGTTGTTAGTTTATTCTGCGAAAATGCGCTCCGTTTGGCACAGTACATTTTAAATAAACTCGTAGCTTGACTCATGGTCGTGTATATTGCTCGCCAAAATTATGCGCGCCTTGTGTGGTAGCTACACCAGAATTTTATTGTCGTTTAAATGCGCGAGTGCGCTGACAGTTACAGCCGAAAATTTCTATATCCGTGCTGTCTAATCCATACTAAAGTGGCTTGGAAGATATTTCTCTGCAAGTCTTCTGTAATAATGCTGCTAATTATATTTGTTGTTGCAGATCTTTGAGCTGATATCCGTAGGTCGTCCGTTCGAATCCTACAAATCAGTTTGATATTTTGCGGAAGAAAAACATTTTTTTTGTTTTTACTATTTTTGGGTTACGACACGACTAACGATACGGGCGGGTCGTGCCAATCAGTGTACTGAGTGTAAGTTTCGCAGTTAAAATCCGCGAACGACCGCGTTTGTCGAGTAAACACCATACAAAAAACAAATGCGCGGTGATAGTTCGTAAATGCAGCGCTAGGGGAGCTGTCCATTCATTCATACAAAATCTTCGTACCTTTTTGCAAAATTCACACTGGGTAAATGTGCAATACGAACAAATTACGCGTTTAAGTTCGGCTAGTACTTTAATGTGTGGTGTGTCATGCACACATAGCAATAGGGAACTTGGCTCAAGGCCAAATATCAAGTTGGTTAAGATAATCAACGTCATATTTATTTGAAGAGGCTCGATTATACATATAAGCACGAAGTGATGCTAAGTAATTTTAGTAAATGCTAAGTTTTTCCAGACAAGCTTTTATAATATACGTAATTGCTGGTATGTACTGTAATCACGTATTGTTAGTGGGAGGACTAACTCTTCTGCGAGTGTTCGTCTGGGTTGTTACCACCGCATTGCTCGTGAAGTCTACCGCCAAGCAGTAATGTGCAAACATTACTGTGTTCCGGTTTGATGAGCAGAGTATCCAGTGAAATTACTGGGCTTATGAGACTTAATACCTAATGTCTCAGGGTAAAGAGCGCACTGCAGTGCCGCGCAGGCCTTTCAAAGTTCTGGGTGGCACTGCAAATGTTATGGGCCAGCGTTATGCTTACCATCAGGCAAACGACGAGCTCGTCTCGTTACCAAATAACATAAAAAAAAAACGTGGCCACCTTTCGGCTCCATCATCAGGACCCTGGACATCATCCAGCATCAGAGTACTTTTAAATACGAAACAAACTAGCCCAAACTCGATGGGGTTATGTCGTTTCGTAGAGATCCTATGGCCACCTTCCGGCTCCTCATCAGAACAGCTCTGTAACATCATTATATTGCGTAAAAATGTAAATTTTTGTTCTTGTTTATTTTCATGATTTGATATTTGTACGCCTCTGTAGGCAGAATTTTGATGGAAACATCCTGCTGTAACAACTGCTCATACTGTACCCAAAATTCTCACAAATAAACTAATTTCATTTCATTTGCGTGGCCATCCCATTTATGTATGTAAAATTTCGGCTCAATTGAACACCGGGAAGTAGGTCAAATTTAACTTGCAAGATTTGACCTAAACGAAAACATATACAAACATTAAGGGGCTAGGATCGCCAAAACGACTACTTTCTCCTCCTAAAACTCCCACACGGCTTGGTTTAACGACTTGAAAAAAATACTACCTGAATGATCAATTCAAGGGCATTAATTTCACTGATTGATTTTTTTGTGTTACCATTACTTATGGCTTGAAAAAATATTTAACAGCATGCTGTTTTAAAACTATTTTCCCTAAAACTTCTAAATGACTTAGACGTTTGGGATTAATTTTACACCAAAAAATAAGGAAGAAAATTTTCTATAAACTGGCCGTTTCATTTGTGCATAGAGCAATATTTCGCAAAGAAATGATCAAAAAACTGAATTCCAAATGTACAAGTCTCAGAGGTGCTCTGCGCGGGCGCGCGCGGCAGTCATGCACTGGCATTCAGACGGGGAGGTTGTGTCGCTCGTTGCTCTGCAAACGCTGTCCGCCGACGTTACATATTTGTGTGCGTGAATGATATACAATACAAGTATTTGTTTTCGTGTGGGTTTGAAGCTTGCTCAAAGAGTAGCGTCTAGAGCGGTGAAATGTGATTCATTCCGTGATTTGCGCGTGGACGCTCCTCGTATACATATTGAATGGGTTACATTTTTGATTACAATTTCTTGTTTACGTACTTACATCATTTTTACGAGTGGAAAATATATGTATTGGTAAACAAATTATTAGCGGCAGCTACAGGAATATCGGGAGGTTTAGAACTGTTTAAGAAAGACTGGAAATGAAATTGAAAAGTAAAATTACTCAGGTTAACGAGCACAATGCGGTACTGCATCTTTTTGTTTCAAAGTATTTATTGGCACTGCAATTGTTATGGGCCGGCGTTATCTTTATCATCAGGCAAACGACCACCAAACGATCAGTTATTAGCGGCAGCTACAGGAATATCGGGAGGTTTAGAACTGTTTAAGAAAGACTGGAAATGAAATTGAAAAGTAAAATTACTCAGGTTAACGAGCACAATGCGGTACTGCATCTTTTTGTTTCAAAGTATTTATTGGCACTGCAATTGTTATGGGCCGGCGTTATCTTTATCATCAGGCAAACGACCACCAAACGATCAGGGCCATCTACAGTAAAAATGATATCGAAAATGATAACAATTTTAAAATCCAAGATATCGGACATTTTTATTTTTCAATAAAATGGTATGGGTATCATTTTCGAGATTTCTCGGGGTGCTGATTACAGAAATGACAACCATTTTTAAATTCAAGATGACATTTTTTTAGGAAATCGATAATATGGGTGCCATTTTCTAGGTTTCTGGGGGTGCTGATATCGAAAATGATAACGATTTAAAATCCATTCAAGACCTATAGGGTGGTTCACGGAGACCTAGAGCAATAGACCAAGAGACTAGAATCATTAAATTTGGCAAGAAGTATTGTCTTATACCACAAGTAAAGCGAAAAATCCGAAAACTAATTATGTATAACACACACACGCGCACGCGCATGCACACGCTCGCGCAAGCGCACGCACGCACGCATGCACACACATGCTCACGCACACGCTCGCACACGCGCACACGTGCACACGCGCAAACGCACGCACGTACGCAAGCAAGCACGCACGCACGCACGTACGCACACAAGCAAGCACGCACACAAGCAAGCACGCACGCAAGCAAGCACGCATGCACGCACGCACGCACTCACACACACGCACATTATCAATGAGTGTATTGTGTACAATTTTTTAGGGTTAATTATTTTGTTGAATGTAGCTGTAAAAGGACCTAACGATTCCAGTCTTGAACGAACTATTTACATGCTTACAAGTCTTTTCGGAATCCTCGGCGCGCGAGTCCAACCCACACTTGTCTATTTTTTCTATTGTATTGGTTAACGAGACGAGCTGGACGTTTGCCTGATAGGAGTCATAATGCCGGCCCATAAAAATTGCAGTGCCATTCAGAACTTTGAAACACAAAAGCCTGCGCGGCACCGCAGTGTGCTCATAACTAAGTCTCATATCTTAGTAATTTCGCTGGCTACTTTGCTCAACAAACCGGAACACAATAATGCTTGCACATTACTGTTTGCCGGCAGACTTCATGAACAAAACGGAAACCCAGACGGACACTCGCAGATGACTCGATACCTCGTAAATGACATCAATATAAAAAACATGACTACAAAAGTAAAAAATAAAAAATAACCCGAAAATCATTTATTTACGTACACGTTCGTTTTTGGGTCAAAAGGTGTAACAAATTTCAACGTTACGGAGCAAATTGGCTGTCTGTACTTTTATTATAGTCCACAGCGATGTTTTGAGATAAATCTCAACGTTGTATGATCTCATGTGCGTCCGTCCCGTTTATTTACGAACTAGCTTCTGCCCGCGGTTTTCACCCACGTCCCCATAGGAACCGTGCATTGTTCCGGGACAAAAAGTAGCTTATGTTATTCTCCGGTCCATAAACTATATCTATGCCAAAAACCACGTCGATCCGTTGATTCGTTACTGCGTGAAAGAAGGACAAACCAACAAATCAACAAACACACTTTCGCATTAATAATATAACTAGCTTCTGCCCGCGGTTTTCACCCGCGTTCCCACAGGAAACATGCATTTTCCGGATACAAAGAACCCTATGTTACTCTCCGGTCCATAAACTATTATTATGCCAAAAATCACGTCGATCCGTCGCTCCGTTACTGCGTGAAAGAAGGACAAACCAACAAATTAACAAACCAACAAACAAACTTTCGCATTTATAATAGAGTAGGATATAGGATATATTTAGTATGGAAGTATGGATAGTATGGATAATGATGATCAAACTTCACTTTCAATGAAGAACTTTCCACTAAATGAATTCAAAGAATTATAGGCAAAGAAGATGCCGTGCGCGCTACTCGGACGCGCGTTCGTTCATCCGCGTATTCTATGACGTTAGGTTTTGCGATGTTCTTGAAAGACGAAGTGTGGACCGCGCGGGTGAAGTGGGATTGACTCCACCCATTCGAGCAAGGCCATTGGCGCCTAGTAGGGTCTTAAGTTAAATTGAAGCTTATAAAAGATAACAGCTTAGAAAAGCACAGGTCCCATTACATGGACAAGTTACAGTTTCCGAACCTCTAAGCGGGACTATTGGTAGGCAGTGCTGGCGCCCACGCAGGGTCAACGGCACGTGCTGCGCTGACTCATCTTTTAGTGAACCCTTCTCTTTCGGTCCTCGCGTGGGAGGCTGCAGACGTTCGCAAATTTGAATGCTCGGTTTTGCAGCTATGGGTCTCAATGGTGGTGAGGTCTAAGGCCGCCAATAGACGCTAATGCATGTTTGCGTTTTGCTGTCAAAATAACCATGGCTTGTGCGCATGACTTGTGCGCAGACCAAAATCAGTTCTGCACGGTGATATTTTCGTCAGAGTAGTTAGTTCCTGCTCTTTTAACCGACTTCCAAAAAAGGAGGATATTACCTCAGATCTCGGTCATTTATAAACCGATTTGGAAAATTCTTTTTTTATTTTAAAGGGTATACTTTTAGATAGGTCCCATAGAAATTTCATCAAAATCGGTTCAGTAGTTTGTCACTGAAGTCGTTTCGTCGCTTTTTTAAAGCAATTTTTTTTAAAGTCACATGTTATATCATCATATAAGTCGCTGTGTTATTTTGAATAAATCACGCCACGCGATCCATCAATATATCATCATGTAATCGATTTTTATCTAACCGACGCTCGCGTAACAAGATCCGACGTAAACGAGACGGGAACCTGTTCCACGATTCCGAAAATCGATAAAAACCACCGACTGACCGAACATGTGTTCACCTAGCCAAAGAAAAAAGCAACGAAAAAAAAACAAAGCCGAGCGCCCGCGCGCCGGTTGCCCGTTTTCGAACGAAATAAAAAAGAAATAAAGTTGGTGAAAAATTTAAAATTGGAACGGGCGGAAGCGCATTCCGGGCGCGAGCGCCGTCTATTTAGGTCGCTTTTCGGCGCGCTCTATAAAGTTTGTTTTAAAAATAATTAGTCGAAATCCTTTTTAGGGCGTTTGCCATAGGAAGGACTATTATTAATTGCTAGCGTTTGCTCGCGGCCTTGTTCGCGTAGTATCAAAATACAATATAATGCAATTTTGGCGTACAGTTAGATTACCAGGCCCTTTGCAACTATTTTAGCAATCTGTTCCGGTACCGGGTCAGCGTCACCAGGCCGAAAGGGACCAAGACATATCTTTTTACCTATCATCATCATCAGCCGGATAATGCCCACTACTGAACATAGGCCTGCACCATACCATGATGCATATACTCAAGGATAGTGTATCTCTATATCAGTAAAAGAATTGTTCCAGAGATTACCAAATATAAACATACACAAAAAGCCGGCTTAACAAAAGTTACATAAAAATCACGACTGCCCTATCCAGTATCACTCGGGATGATGTAAGGATTCTAACGATACCCTATACATACAAATATGTTTAGGCATTTAAAACTTATCGTGGAATAAAGAATCTCGTATACAATACATGAACCCTAAAAATATTACACTCCTTTATTGTGCAGTCGTGTAATAAACATTTATATAGTATTAGTAGCTATAGATATAAATCCGTACTATTACAAAATTAGATACGAAAGTGTTTGTTGGTCTGTGCTACTTTCACGCAGCAACAGAGCAACGAATCGATGTGTTTATTTGCATAGATAGGTAAATATAAATAGTAATTTATCATGGAAAAATGCACGGTTCCTGTGGGAATCACCAGGCGGGTGAAACCGCGGGCAGAAGTTAGTAAATTATAAATAAATAATAAAGTGAGTGATTTCTAAAAAGAGAGTTTCTACTAGGTGGTAGGACTAACTCTTCTGGGTCTGGGTTTGTACCACCGCTTTGCTCGTGAAGTCTGCCGCCAAGCAGTAATGTGAAAGCATTACTGTGTTCCGGTTTAGAGTATCCAGTGAAATTACTGGGCTTATGAGACTTAATACCTAATGTCTCAGGGTAACGAGCGCACTGCAGTGCCGCGCAGGCCTTTGTGTTTCAAAGTTCTGGGTGGCACTGCAATCGTTATGGGCCGGCGTTATGCTTACCATCAGGCAAACGACCAGCTCGTCTCGTTACCTAATAACATTAAAAAAAAAAAAAAATGTCTCAGGGTAACGAGCGCAATTCAGTGCCGCGCAGACCTTTCTGTTTTTAATTTCTTAATGGCACTGCAATTGTTATGGGCCAGCGTTATGCTTACCATCAGGCAAACGACCAGCTCCTCGCGTTGTCAAACTATATTATACATACATAAAAAAGGGTCAAATTTAGTTCATCTACTTCTACTGACTAGATTTCCTTTCTATCGATACATTGTGCGCACGCGCAGCAGTTATTTTCACTTCGTTTTACACCAATCATGAAATCACCATTTGCCATTATTGTTCGTAGTAAAAAAGTACTATTGTCTCACGGTCTGTCGAGTTTGATCTCTAACGGGAAAGTATTAATGTATTTTACGATTTAAATGAATTTTTTAAAATGAAAACTTGACATTTGTTATATTTTATTATGCGTAGGTATATTATGTTCTGTATAATTGTTGACATTTGTTTATGAAATATTGAAAATTTTGAAATTTGTTTATTACCTTAACATTCTAGAAAAGAAAAATGTGCTAGTAGTAGTTAGGTACATTAAGACTATTTGCGACACCCGAACTGGGTATAATGTACGTACTTACTCGACTATTTTATCTGTCCACCAATGTACATTTATGCAAAATAAATTATGAATTATGAATATGAATTATGAATTATACGTTTTTTGTGGATGATAAATTTTTAGGGCTGAGCGCCTTCTGCGCTCTCCCGACGTTTGTTGGCGCTGCAAAGGTCGAACGAAGAAAAGCACGGCCATTAAAAAAAAAAAATACGTATTCCGCATTAGGATGCCCTGAATGGTACGTTAGGCGAACGGTAACCTTTTTTTTTCATTTATGTTATTGGTAACGAGACGAGCTGGTCGTTTGCCTGATGGTAAGCATAACGCCGGCCCATAACAATTGCAGTGCCACCCAGAACTTTGAAACACAAAGGCCTGCGCGGCACTGCAGTGCGCTCGTTACCCCGAGACATTAGGTATTAAGTCTCATAAGCCCGGTAATTTCACTGGATACTTTGCTCATCAAACCGGAACACAGTAATGCTTGCACACTACTGTTTGGCGGCAGACTTCACGAGCAACCTATCAAGATAAAAGGCTCATAATTATTTAGCAGTAGTATTTATGTACTTACGCGAAATACGAACAAAAACTACACTAGAAAGTGATTTGTTTCCAGCCAGCACTTTTTCCGTAACACCGGAAGAATTGCAAATGCAGCAGCGTTGAGCATATTATGAGCTTTCTTCGCCGGGCGAAATGCCTTTATCGACTAAGTAGCTCCTGCCCGCGGTATTCACACACGTCCCCACAGGAACCGTGCATTTAAAAAATTAACAAATATAAAAAAAGTTAAAAGGATAAAAAGTAGCGTATGTTACTCTCCAGTCCATAAGCTATATCTATGCCGAAAATCACGTCGATCCGTTGCTCCGATACTGCATGAAAGAAGGACAAACCAACAAACACACTTTCGCATTTATAATATATTAGTAGGAAGTAGGGGTAGCTTCTGCCCGCGCCGCGGCTTAGCACGCGTCGAAGCATGATACCAAAAACTTTCAAATCGATGTACCTAATTCGTAGTCCCTACTAAGTCGCTTTATGACTAAATTTCATATTAGATTAGCTTTATGTCTAGAAGAAGAAACCTCAAATCGTGTTGAGGAAATTTTAATAACCCCTTAAATCTCCGCTTCTATTTACGCGCACTGTCGAGTATTTCAGAGAGACGCATTCTTACAACATGAGCCGTTGTTTTGACAAGCTGGAGGGTTCCGCAGTTGTTTCGTAAAGCGGCAATAACTTGCTTCCATCACGCCCCGGCTAGACGGCTCTTTTAGCTCATCCGCCATTTGGTTTGCGATCTTTGTGTATATGCCCTGGCCCCTGATTGATCTATAGAGAATTTGTAATGTGGACGCAGACTAAGAACGGAATTTGTCATAATTAACTTCTAAGGGTGCCTAAGAGGGTCTTAAAGTGCGTCCTGTTGCCTAATATAAGTATAAAAAAATCACACATTGTTGTGAGTGCTGTCGCTTGCTCATCCAAGCGCATTTCCATTAGTAAGGCAGGTCAGTCGCCTGCTCTCCATAGAATAGATACGCGTAGAGGGATAGTTTTAAATGGAACGCTTATTTTTATAAATGTCGCTCAGCTAACATTTACCTGCATAGATCCTGAGCCCTGACCTCTAAGCCTAAGTATGAGACTATGGTGGAGGACTTGAGCAGTATGTCTCCATGCATCTTTGAATGAATCTAATACATTTTGATAAAATAGGTATATTTGGCGTCAAGGTTGAGCATAAATTAGGCTTCTTTAATGAAGATCAGAAGTAGTGGCCACTCACCAGGAGACTTTTGAGCAGTTTTCCTCTAGTATACATATTTATTTGTCAATGAAAAACACTTAAAAAAAAATGCTTTTTTTATGAATATTTTTTTATTATAATGACTAGCCCACGTAGCCTAAGTTACTCCTTGTAGCATCAGCTATCTGCCAGTGAAAGTCTCGTCAAAATCGGCAAACAGACAGACAGACCTTAAATAATTTCATATGCATTTAGTACAAAGCTGTTACTACGATATTAAAAACAGACACTTCAATTTCTATAATTAATATCTTAAAATTTATTTGTATAGATAGTATACGTAAAGGCTGATGTAATAATCGGATTAGTACAATATTTTCGGCTTCACTTTTGAGCATGAGTTAGATTTCTATACGGATTCACTCTAACCCTTTCTCTTGCTTCCCAGTTCCCAGAGTCAAAGCTGACACGTGTTACGCGTTTGTTATGACAAGGTTATATTTGGATTTGTAGTTGTCGCGCTATTTCAGTAGTCGATTTAACTGTTGCATAGTAAACAGCGGTAATAGATAAGATTGGGTCAAAGTAACAGCCTTTTTTTTACTAGCTTTTATTTAACTCGCCTTGTCACAGTATGTGTCAAATGTTGCGAGCTAAATTTAACGCACTTCCCGGTGTTCGATCGAGCCGAAATTTTACATACATATGTAAAACGGATGGCTATGAAATACAATGTTGTCACAGAGCTTGCCTGAAGATGTAGCCGGAAGGCGGCCACGGGCAGTGGGCACCCCATCGAATTTGGGCTCGTTGGACTTGTCTTTAAAAGTACTCTGATCCTAGACAATTTCCAGGGTCCTGATGATGGAGCTAGAAGGTGGCTATTAGATTACAGTACCGATTACGGGGATAGTACCATTACAGTACCATGCGGGTTTCCTTACGCGTCGTATTCCTTCACCGTTTATAGAGCAAGTGTGATTAATCCGCGCATAACTTGATAAGTCATTGGTGCGAGACTGAGTCGAGATTGGAAGTGCGTCGGATTGGAAGTCGCACAAGTACCCGCTCGGCCACACTCGCCCCCAGACCAAACTATTGCTGAGCGGTAGAATTACAATCTTTATTAATTGACGATATCCGACTTCCGCGCAGACGTTTAAGCCTTCCAATAGACCATAACAAACTGATACGTCTTCCTATTCTTATAGCATCGGAAGATACGATCAGATAGTCGAGTTTCTTGCCTTCTTTTCGTCTCGATGGTGTAAGGTTTAAACGAAGGCAACTAATACAACAACAGAGTCAAATACGACCGGTATGCCGAGTTGCCGAGTGTGAGTTTCGTCGTTAAGGTGCCTCTTCCCGGCCGCCTAAGTAGAACGCAAAAATGGCCGAAAGGCTTGTTGGTTCATCGAAGAAAAACAGGCACTACGGAAAAAGAAAGACAACGCCAGAGCCTTCAGTTGCCATTCTGAAAATTTTGAAATAAGTTTCCAAAGAAAATTAGGAAGACAATTAGTGCGTGGTATGTTCCTAAAACTTGTTCCAGGAAATACGTGTTTTTGAAAATGCCTTACAAGTTTGTGAAAAAAATTTTTGTTATTTAGAATCTCTATTACATGTCCAAGGTTTCACAAAGTCAAGGTAAAGTTTGTTTAAAAAGGCATTTACAATGGCAAACTTTACATACATGCCCAATGTACTTGCAATAGTTCCATTAGAATTAAGATTTAAATACCATCAGGTGAACGACCGGCTCGTCTACCATTCGTTCGTATCGCTCGTCGCTGTTCCGAAAAGTTTAAGGTTTTGTTTGACTAACGGCTCTACAACTCTCTAAAATCTAAACGCATCGGCCGGTATATCCCGTTACCTTACCAGAATAAACTCTCCTTACATAAGACTTGTGTACTTTGGAAATATTCGGCAACAATTGGAAATCGATTACTGCTGAAAATCGGCCTGCCTCATGAAGTGAGGCTTGTGCCGTAGCACAGCACGCTTGGCAGGCGTCGCTTGATCATAGTAGATTATGATATTGATAGAGGGGAATGCTGTTGCAGATTCTGACGTTTGGCGATCTCAAGGCGCTCTTTTAGGCATCATTCTTTCGTATTGAAATAAGGTTGAAAATGGCGATGTTGCTTTCAGTTGAAGGCTTCGAGATACTAACCTCAAGAGGTGCAGTGACGTTTGGTTTGCACGAAATAAATTGCACCATTTTTGCGTAGAATGCGCTCTGATTGGCTAAGCCACCGCCTCGCGCCGATTCGCCGTGCGCTGATACGCTGATAAAAGTTATAGCATAATCAATACATTGTTGTGAGATCGGATAGTACAGTATTTCATCTCTCGTGGTTAGTATCTCGATGGTTGAACGTTATTTCGTAGTTTTTATTTAATTTAGAAAAAGAGACACCATAAAGTTTAAATATTATTACATATATGTCTTTAGATGAATAAATGTATTTTGAACAGATATAAAAAAACATGATAGTTATCGCTCAAAATATTAAGCATTTCGAGACAAAATATTTTTTTCTGGCTGTTATTGATCAACATTTTCTCAGTTCCAGCTGTGATTGGGCCCGTTCTGCTAACAAACGCCTCGGTTAAGATGTAGGGCACGCGGGGCTTCGTAATTGCATTTAATAGGGGCAGTAATGGGGGTCAGGGTCGAGCCGCTTCTGTAATCTGGCAGGGAGGTTATTTGACAGCTTATTATTTATAGAGGTCTTTGTGTTTCAAAGTTCTCAGTGGCACTGCAATTGTTATGGGCCGGCGTTATGCTTACCATCAGGCAAACGACCAGCTCGTCTCGTTACCAAATAGCATAAAACAAAAACCTCTTTTCATGACTTAACTAGTTCGACTGTGAACTAATAGTTTATAGTTGAACTTCGGATCGTAAAATCAACTCGGACCTTAAAATAACATTTTGTAACCAACTTCAACAAATGACAGCACCTTGATTCGAGTCACTATCAAATGTGACACAAATTCCTTGAGTGATGTTCACCGAGCAGCGGGGTCGATGACCCGTTCAGCCGGCCGTCTGGTCTAGGGTCGACCAATTGTTCCTTGATCGAGCAATCGTATGTGACATATTTATGAGTTACTGGTTTGTGTGTACAGTGATAGGCGGTAGCAAGCGATTTAAAGTAGTGATTGTGCTTTTACATCTTTTTTACCCGCGATGGAACGGGGAAGTTGTGCGTTTAGTATGAGAGGTGTGTGCACACGAATGATCCGAATGATGCTATTTGTCGAGACGAGCTGTTCGTTTGCCTGATGGTAAGTATAACGCCGGCCCATAACAATTGCAGTGCCACTCAGAACTTTGAAACACAAAGGCCTGCGTGGCACTGCAGCGCGCTCGTTACCCTGAGACATTAGCTATTAAGTCTCATAAGCCAAGTAATTTCACTGGCTACTCTGCTCATCATACTGGAACACAGTAATGCTTGCACATTACTGCTTGGCGGTAGACTTCACGAGCAAAGTGGTGGCACCAACCCAGACGGACACTCGCAGAAGAGCTAGTCCTACCACCTAGTAAAATGAGAACCCGATCGTCAAATGTAGGCGGGGACGAAAATAAATACAGGTGAATTGCGATTCCTCCTTTTTTGAAGTCGGTTAAAAATCTAATTCAAATAAGATACTACTTAATTTTCGTACAATTTTTTTTTGTCCTAAACGTTTTTTGACCTAATCGCGATCCGAGGAGCGTGTTCCGTCGGACCGAGGTATGTAATTACGCACCATAAAGAGTTATCGCCCACGTCTGCGCCTCTGTTGTTTCTTGTTATTGTTTGTGTATGCTAAATACACGGCATGGGATTATGGGCCTTAAGGCCTGCCGCACCTTGTGCCACCTATCGCGACCACAAGCAACGGACAAGATGTTTCTTACATTTGATATGGTATTTCAGTTCAGTTCAATTTATTCAATAAACAATTGTTACAATTCGTTTGAAAAAAGCACAATTACACAAAACATTAAATCAGTAATTGATAAAAACAAAATAAGTTGTACTTATAATAATGAAAATATAATGTCAGAGATTATAAATTAAAAAAAAGAAAAATAAATTGGTACATCAAAAATCGCTGATGTCACATCTTCACAGTCACAACACACAGAGTCACAAACTCTTCCACCGAATAAAAGCACCCTTTCAGCAAGTTATCGGCGAAAACAAAGCGTTTGAGTGGCCGCGACCGAACCACTTTGTGGCTCGCCTACCGACCACAAAACGCTGGCTTCTCCCCGTCCGCACAGAATAGAGAGAGAACAGAACAGTGCCTTCCACTGCAGTGCGCCCGCTCCCTGAGACATTAGGAATTAAGTCTCATAAGCCCACTGGCTACTCACCTCATCAAACCGGAACACAGTAATGCTCGCACATTACTTCTAGGCGGCTGACTTTACGAGCAAAGCGGTGGTACCAACCGAGACGAACACTCGCAGATGAGTTAGTCCTACCACCTAGTAAAGTTTTTGCGTGTAACGTTAACAAACAACATCCATAAATACGTCCTCACAAACTTTCGCGTTTATAATATTAGTAAGATAGGCTAGAACGATGATCGTACATACTGCTCCGCGTGCTACATACTCGGCAATACGTCTCGCGACTTGTCACTGGTACAAGAAGCCCTTACTGGCGATAATTTAAACATAGCCCATTACTTCGAGTACAACGAACCCGATGTGGGTAATCGTAGTTTACGCATTCAGCCGGCGAGCGCTGTAGATTTTTATGAGTTATTCAAGACTGATTTTAATGGTGTTATGAAATGTGTACCGTCATGTATGAAGCGATCGATACGGAGAACTCGATAGATATACGAAACGCGATATATGCATACAATATGCATGTTATTCTTAAGAGGACAGGCTAGCTGGAGAATAGTCTTATCACACAAAAAATTAAACACAAGTTAAACCTGTGTTAATACCTAACGCCTAAACATGCCTTAGTCGCACGATTAAATATGGGCTACCACCAATCCTGATTTAAGTAGTGTCTAACCATTGAATAACACAATTCTGTTGTGACATATCTAATGTTTAATTCTTGTGACGTTTATATTTAGACGCTGTCTAGCTAAACAGGCGATTAAAAATGTGTTTTTTGTTGTTACCGGGATAAAAAGTAGCCTATGTTACTCTCCGATCCATAAACTATATCTATGACAAAAATCACGTCGATCCATTGCTCCGTTACTGTGTGAAAGAAGGATAAACCAACAAACCAACAAATCAGCAAACCTACAATCACACTTTCGCATTTATAATATAGTAGTATAGTATTAGTAGGATTATAATATGATCATATTATGAAATGGGCAAAGTGGCCTTTTTAGCCTCGCTGGTGAAGTATTGCAGAAATAAATGGCGAGGTCAAAGTTGATTGACTAGCACGAAAGTCAAAACAATCACAATACCTTTAGCTGGCGCATCACGTATATTTTCGCAATAATATATTATTCGAGGTCTTTGCATCATGGGCTGTGAGAATCTTACCTTTATTCTTGTGATTTCTAAATTATGTTAAAACAATGGAGTTTATTAGTATCGCAGTTTTGGGGTTCCATTTCTATCGGATCGTGGCATCGTTATTTAAGATTTTATACTAGCTGCTGCCTGCGGTTTCACCCGCGCGGAGATACTAGTTTTCATGGTTTTTATTTTCTTGTGCGGAACCCTAAGTCTTTTTCTAAAATAAAAGTAGCCTAAGTTACTCCTTATAACATCAGCTATAGGCCAGTGAAAGTCCCGTCAAAATCTGCCCAGACGTTTCGGAGATTACCCGGAACAAACAGACAGACAGACAGACAAAAATTTTAATAATGGTTGTTTTGCTATAGGTACCGTATATACTTTCATATGCATTTGGTAAAAAGCTGTTATTCTTATATTACAAACAGATACTTCAATTTTTTTTATTTGTAAACATGTGTAATATAAAGATAGAAAGAAAAGAAATGATATTAATTTGCGGCAGGTTAGTCTTTGATTTTGCAGTTCATGTCCTGCAGGGGTATTTTAATTCACTCGGAACGATCCGTAACGGTCGATCGTCGGAAGCGACTGTCTTGACCGTTTATATTTCGGAATCGCGTTCCGTCAGAGAAATTTCCCGCGTACATTGAAAGAAAGAAAGAAAATACATTTATTTGTAGCCATTGCCCAAAATATAGATAGGTACATACATTTTAAAGGTAAAATAAGACATGAAAAGATTGGGCAGTTGACTACAAAATGGACACAGCTCAGCATAATCAGCTGCAAAAACACGGATATAATCCCGACAGCATTACACTGTCGGGATGCGATTCGACAAATCGTTTCCACGGAATCATTCCGAGCGAATTAAAATAACACTACAGTTTTAGGTGTAGGTTCTGCTCTAATTTCGACCACATTATCAAGATCAAGTAATAGATACATAGACAAACGATGGCGTATCAAAAAAAAGGTCGGTGTTCGATAGAGGAATTTTGTACGGAACATTCGACACATACATGCTACTCGCACATGACGCTGGAAAATGTGCTTTTGCTAATGGGGATATTTTTTTTTTGATGATATCGGTTTGTTTCTCGGCATATTTCGTGTCCCATTTAAAATTCGTTTTAAATACAAATGTAATCACTTTGGGTAAAAGAAATTGCCAATACCTAAAAGGTAGAGTCTGCAAAGCCGATCTCACGAAATTGGGACACGGGCGTCGGGCAGTAACAGCGGGCGGAACATTTGTGGTGGAGGTGTAATCACTTTTTCACTTTTGTCCACGACACCATACTCAATATTCCCTCTCTTTCTTTTCCAGAATACGAGTGAGAGACGGTCGCGATGGCTGATACGGACACGGAAACCCTGCCGAACGGCATTGCAACCCTCACCGAGGAGGAAGAGGAGAGGATGAAGCAGCGCCCCGCCGACATCGACGCTGTGAGTATGAGTTTGAACCTTTTCAGCGCCACTGACTAGTCACATAGTAAGATTATAGTAGACTAGCTTCTGTCTGCGGCTTCACCTGCGTTCCCAGGGGAACCGTGCATTTTCCCGGGATAAATTTTGCTTTAAAAAAGCAACGAACCGACTTCAGTGACAAACTAGCGAACCAATTTTGAAGAAATTTCTATGGGACCAATCTGAAAGTATCTCCTTTCAAATAATGATGGAGATATGAGGTACCAAAAAAAAAATACCCACCCAATTGAGAACCTTCTCCTTTTTTGGAAGTCTGTTAAATTATAACAATAATAATAATTTATTTCGACCAACAAGGATCAAGGATAAAAAGTAGCCTCTATGTTACTCTCACGACTACTGTTACTTCTACTTTTTACCATTGTCTGCGAGAAAACAAATAGTAGTTTATTTATTTATATTTATCAAATTATAGCTCAATGTAACAGTATTTAGTCAGCCAATAGGTGCATTCAGTACGTGTTATTTTTTGTTTGTACAATGTACATAATTCGATTAATTCGTGCTTGTTTCACATTCGTAATGTTTTTATTATCTTGCGAGTAAAAGTGAGTTTCATTCACTGTTATCGATGAATAAAACTACTTTTTTCGAATGGCAACATTGGTAAGAAGTTTTTTATTCTCTCGTGAGTAAAAGTGAGTTTTATTCAATGTTATCCGAGACACTACTCCTAATCAATGCTGTTGTCGATGAAACAAACGCTATTTTTCGAGTGGCAATAGTAACAAATATGTTTACAAATCTCTTCATATGATAATATTTCTATTTATTTTTAAGTTGGTTACAAAAATATTATATACAGTTGTCACTCAAATTACAAAAAAAAAAAACTTCCCGGCCTTTTTCCGAATTCTTTTTTTTCAGATTCTGCACCATTTTTATAAAATATATTTTTAATAAGTCTTTTAAACACTTGACTATACTGTATTTATCTTGCTAGTAATATCTATAGAAACGAATATTAGTGCGCCGAAAAACAGGACGTTTTACTTTGGGCAGCCCTATAGAAAGAAAGAAAGAAATAAAATACATTTATTTCACTTTAATAAAAGTTCCCTTTCTCCTTCCAGGATGTCCGTGAAATGGAGCGCCGTAAGCGCGTCGAAGCGCTCATGTCCTCGAAGCTGTTCCGCGAGGAGTTGGAGAGGGTGCTGGACCAGCAGATCCATGAGGGCGGGGACGCGCCGCTGCTGCAGCGCATCCGCGAGATGGTGGGCGGGAGGCTGCATAGTGGATCGTTGAGGGTGAGTCGGCAGACGCATGTAGGAACTGTTTTTATTTTAGGGTTTTCACTTTTGTGTCAAGAGCACATAAGTTTTTTGTGTAAAAATATATTTTTCCATACAAACTTTTGAAAAATACGTATTTGGTTCTCTGATCAGATTGGGTAAAACACTGTCCTTGTTACCACAAAAAACATCTATTAAACACCTGTTTAGCTAGACCGTGATTAAAGATAAACGTCTAGAATTGAGACAGAACCTAAACAAACTAACAAACTTTGCATGTTAATTAAATGCTTCTAAAGAAGACATATAGGATCATTTCGTTGTCTGTCTTTATGTCTGTTTCTGTCAAGAATATTCTGAGGAACATGTTGAGGTATCAAGTTTTATAGTAAACTAGCTTCCGCCCGAAAATTCAACTGCGTGCAGATTCCTACAGGAACCGTTCATTTTTCCGGGATAGATAGTAGCCTATGTTACTCTCCGGTCCATGAACTATACCTATGCAAAAATAACGTCGATCCGTTGCTCCGTTGCTGCGTGAAAGAAGGACAAACCAAACACTTTCGCATTTATATATAACTAGCTTCTGCCCGCGGTTTTCTCCGTTATACCCACAGGAACCGTACATATTTCCGGGATAAAAAGGACAAACCAACAAATACACTTTCGCATTTATAATATTAGTAGGACAGCATGGACAAAAACACTCATTAAAAAAAATTCTTCCAGGGGCCAACTTGCGTGCTACCCATCAACGACATTCGCGGCATCGAGGGAGTGGGCTATGAGAAGGGCGAGAAGATCCTCCGGTGCAAGCTGGCAGCCGTCTACCGACTGGTTGACCTGTTTGGATGGACTCAGAGTAAGTGTATGAACTGAGCGCAGATACGGAAATGATATGTTATATAGTTTCTGCTAATGTCATATTAATCATGTTGTATACACACATTTAGGGATATGGTCTGGTACATAAATGTAAACTTTATCTAACTATAATATTATTGACGTTATTCTGTTTTGTGTATGAATAAATAACTAAATATGAAAGATGTGCAAGCAATTACTGTGCTCTACTTGTACTATTATCTATTCTGTGTGCTTAGAGAAACGCGCTGCAGTGCCGCGTAGGTCTTTATGTTTCAAAGTTCTGAGTGGCACTGTAATTATTATGGCTTGGCGTTATACTTACCAGCAGAGAAACGATCTGCTTGTCTCCTTATCCATAGCATACAAAAAATAATCATAAATTTGTGTTCAAATTTGAATTTATTTATTCATAATTATGTTCATCAAGAGTCATTTCACGAGCGCGCTCGTGAAATGCCTTGGTGACCGTTCCATATTCACAACTGATCGAGAAGAAATACAGCTCGAACAGGAATCGAACCATGGACCTACGAAAAAGCGGGAGATTACTACCACTGATTCATCATCCATCAACTTATAGAAGTTCACAACAAAATGCGATAAACTGTTATAGATAGACATTAAATAGTAAACCTTTGCCTATCCTCACTAGTTTAATTATCCTCTTGTTTCCAGCCGGAGTGAATGGCCAGATCACCGCGCGACTCAACACTGCGGTTGAACAGGTCCTCACCACCCCGCGCGGTCTTCTCCCGCATGAGGTCACCGCGTCTTCTCTCGTGAAGGTCGACATGCAAGGTGCCATCCAGGATCAGGGCACCACCAACTTCCCGGTCAATGTTGAAGGTGAGAGCAGCTGGTGTTTAATCTACGTGGTCTTTCCGTTGTCTTCTCGCGGTCTTCTCGTGGTCTACTCCCGCATGAGACCTTCTTAGTTTACGAAGGTCGACTAACATAGCGGTATCGTAATTTTTTATAACGCTAAAATTAGATAGAAAGTTAGATTAGATAGGAAAATAGAATAATAGGTCGGGGAAAAAGTTCGTTCGCATTTTTTAAGAAAATTCAAAACATTTTTTAATATAGTTTATTTACATTTAACTAAAGTATGTTGGTACCATTTTGTTCGATAACTTTTTGCCATCTTGTAGGTAGGGACATGATCCCATTGCTATATAAATTTTGGGACTTCTGATCAAAATACCGCGACAAGTGGTTTTGGCAGTCCTCTCGTGATGTTAACCTGACACTGCCTAAAGAATTCTGAAGAGACCGAAACAGGTGGAAATCTGAAGGTGCAAGGTCAGGACTATACGGCGGATGCATTAACACCTCCCAGCCAAACTCTCTTAATTTTTTCTGAGTGGCTAAAGATGTGTGAGGTCTAGCGTTATCATGATGAAAAACCACATCCCTTCTGTTGATTAATTCCGGCCACTTTCTCTCAACTTCTTGCTTTAATCTCATCAGTTGTTCGCAGTAGAGTTCAGAATCGATGGTCCTGCCTGGTGGTAACAGCTCATAATGAATAATGCCCTACCAAACCCACCACACACACAGCATCGCCTTGTTGCGAGTTAACCCGGGTTTCGCCACAGTCTGTGAAGCCTGACCGGTCTTTGACCACGACCTTTTTCGCACGTTCTTGTCGTACGTGATTCACTTTTCATCACCAGTTATCAGCTTCTTCAAAAATGGTTCGGTTTCATTATGTCGTAGTAAAGAATCACAAATGAGTACACGGTTCATTAGCAATTCATTAGGTTTCTTTCAGTGAGCTCGTGAGGTACCCAAATATCGAGCTTTTTTGTGTACCCAGTTTTTTTCAAATGCGCCAAAACTCTTTTGTGGTCAATTCCCAGTTCTTCAGCTACGTCGTAACTACTGATCTGCCGATCTTGTTCCACTTTTTCAAAAATGGCATCCATTTTATCCGTAATAGGGCGACCAGAGCGACGTGCATCTTTGAAATCAAAATTTCCGGATTGAAAACGCTTAAACCAAATTTGTGCTACTCTCAGAGACACTGCACTAGGTCCATAAACATCGCAAATTTTTTTCGCGGCTTGCGTTGCATTTTTACCTTTTTTGTAGTAAAATTTTAAAATGTATCGAATTTCTTCATTAGATTCACTCATTTTGACAGTACGAAAAACAAATGAAAATCACACATTTTCCTAATTTGAATTTGGAATTATGTTCTTTAAAATTTAAACTTTCATATGATACCAAAACCAGCCAGATACAAATACTATAGCCAAAGAGATTTTATTACAAGTTCCTACATACTATAATGCGAAAAGACTTTTTCCCCAACCTAATAGATTATAAAAACTACAAACAAGTAACAATTAACATAGGCTACTTTTTATCCCGGAAAAATGTACGGTTCCTGTGGAAAACTGCACGCGGGCGAAACCGCCGGCAGCAGCTAGTTAGCTATATTTTATTTTACCTATTCTTTATTTTCGACAAATAGTTTCAGAATAAATTGAATACCCTGTTCTAGTTGTTTCCTTGATTGACAACTGCAACTTTCCCGCTTCAGTACCATTGTCTTGTTGAAGGTTTTTAAATGCTTCTAAACCCATTCGTTGCAGGTTTCTCTCTGCACGCGGCGGTGCACGCGGCTCGGCCGGACATCCGCTGCGTGCTGCACGTGCGCTCGGCGGCCGCGCTCGCCGTGTCGTCCGTGCGCAGCGGCCTGCTGCCGCTGTGCCACGAGGCCGCCGCCCTGGGGGAGTACGCTATACACCGCGTGCCGCTGGGTAAGTGATAGACTAACATTACACATCCGCTGCGTGCTGCACGTGCGCACGGCGTTTCTAAGACCTTTCTGCGGTCCTAAAAATTGTCTTTTCAGCTGGTGATGATAGGTACAAGTCAGCAGCTTAAAGCAACCGATTAGACGAATCATCTGATTCGTCTAATCGGTCTAGTGGGAACTTATCTAAGTTCCCACTCTGTACACGCTGGAATAGCTGAATTTTATCTAGATAAATAAAGTCGACACCGCGATGATTCTATACACAGGTTATTGATTATAACTTATCTGCCTTCCCACAGGTATCTTAGACAACGAGGAAAAGGACAAGCTGGTCCGTGCTCTCGGGCCCCACTCCAAGGTGCTGATCCTGAGCAATGCAGGCGCGCTGTGCTGCGGCGCGACTTTAGAGGAGGCCTTCCATCACGCGCGGCTGCTCACAGCCGCCGCCGACGTGCAGCTGCGGCTGGCTGCTGTACCAATGGACCAGCTGTCGCTCATAGACGAGGACACGAGGCGGCAGGTGCGGGGGAGTCTTTTACAAGCTTTCATTTAATGCTAATTAATAGCAACGCCAGCTCTTAAGCTGCGTTGCGGCATTATAGGAGGCTTATGATGAGAAAAGTAAAAAAAAAAATTTTCTTTAAATTTTTTTTTAATAATTGTATTATTTCCAGATCTACGAAGCCAGTTCCAAGCCGCCGCCTGATGCGGTGAAGTGGCGCGCGGGCGGCGAGGAGTTTGAAGCTCTGATGCGGATGCTTGACAATGCGGGCTTCCGCACCGGATACATATACCGGCATCCGCTTATCAAGGTAAGAAAGAAAGAAATAAATAAATCTCCCGTCCATCATCGGACGAACAATGTACTATCAATACTATAAACGATCAATCAATCATTTTGCACAGAACGACGTGCCGCGTCCCAAGAACGACGTGGAGGTCCCTCCCGCCGTGTCCTCGCTCGGATATCTGTTGGAGGAAGAGGAACTCTACAAACAAGGGTAAGAGATACATGCTGACAAGCAGTAGTGTGCAAATTCGAAGCGATGATGGCTCATTAGTAGTAAGTTAGTGACATTCATCGTCAAAATTATTTAGTAACATAGGTCCCAGGGGAGCGCTCATGTAAGTTAAATAACTCTAGGTGGCTGTTCCAACAATACAAATGATCGAGAAAAAGGACAGGAGTCTCGTGGGCAAAATTGCGCTACCAACTTGATTCGAATCGGCGTTTTCTGATTATCTAGATCAGCAGTGGTATTCACAACTGAATCGGACAGGTTTTCGCTCGGATCCACATTATCCGTCTTAATCATCTACATTCACGATGGACAGAGACGGAGAAAACGGATCTGCAGGCGTATTCTAAACTCAATCCGACAGGTTTCCGTTCGGACCCACATTCTTCGTCTCTGTCATCCTGAATGTAAATGACAGAGACGTAGAATGTGGATCCGAACGGAAACATGTCGGATTGAGTTTAGAATACGATCAGCAGGTTCGTTCAGCAGGAGTATTCTAAATGCAATCCGACAGCTTTCCGTTGGTATCCACATTCTTCGTCTCTGTCATGTACATTCAGAATAACAGAGAGGAAGAATGTGGATCCGAACCTGTCGGATTGACTTTAGAATACCTCCTGAACCGCAATAATTCCGATTGAATATTGAATATATCGGCAGACGCGATCTTATCTGTCTTCGCCTTGTATTTTTCCAGGTTTTGGAAGAAAGGGCAGGGCAAGACGGGTGAACGCACTCGCTGGCTGAATTCACCCAATGTCTACCAGAAGGTGGAGGTCCTGGAGACGGGCACCAACGACCCCAAGAAGATCACCAAGGTAGAATATCTGAGGGTGGAGGCCGAGTAGGGGTGAACCGTTACCACCCGTAGTCGCGATGGGTGAAATGCTATCAAAACATCTACTTATTTCCGTTCAAACAGATTCAGGTGGATCGGAGCTAGGGCATGCAACCGGTTTTAAACGATTCTAAAATAACCGGTCGGACGCCGCGCGTGCATTGCATGCAATCCGGTTAAACATGTTATATTATACAGTTTTAATCATGAAAACATTTATGTACTACATGAATGTACGTCGATTTTGATTGTCGATTACTAGAAAAACGATCTAACATCTGTGACAGTTGCTGAAATAAAAAATTTCGATTGTCGATTGAAAAAGAACTGTATATTCCTAACGTGCCTACTAACCTCCCCACCAATGAGGATTTATAAATATAAATTCCCATCGGCCCCGCTATGTTAATTACTGGGCCAGGTAGGAATTTTCCCACTATTGAGTCGGGTTAGTGGAGATGTTGGCAATATATAAAAATATGTATCGGTATTTTTTAGCATTCGCTCATTTGCTAGTCGTCATACGTCCGAAGAAATGCTAAAATCAGCGTAGAATCTACAGAATTGTATCAAAAATATTAAATATGTAGGCTTATTGACGTTGAGACACACTTGCCGTATTTAATAAGCATTTGCGGCTTAGTCTATTCTCGCTTGGTGTGCAAAGAAATGTCACCCTGTATACAACACAAAATTCACGTAATTTATATAGGAAGAGATAGTTAAAAAAAATCACCCTAATTTCTGTAATACAAAATGGTCTCAACTCTGCAGGGGTATTTTAATTCGCTCGGATTGATATCCGTGTCGGAAGCGACTGTCTTGATCGTTTATATTTCGGAATCGCAGCCCGTCAGAGAAATTTTCCGTTTAGATTCGACACCGGGTGTACACGGATATAATCCCGACAATATTTGTCTGCCGAGATGCGTTTCCGAGATATAAACGATCAAGACAGTTGCTTCCGACACGGATATGCTTCCGACGCGGATATCATTCCGAGTGAATTTAAAATAACGCTTCTTGTGTCACAAAGATAAACCTAATTATAATTTCGCTCTCTCTTTTCAATAAGACAGAGAGAAAGAGATGTAAGATATTTGACAGGTCTGAATTTAGGTTCAGAGCTGTCAAATAACTTCTATCTTTGATCTATCAGACGCCACTATAGTCACGGTCGTTACATTTATTCTAGATAGAAGCAAGTGAATTAATTTGAGAAGTATAACTATATTCTATCCCATTCTCGTATTCTTATTTAGAAAGAGAGGGTGAAATTAAAATTTAATTACCGTATCAGACACCAATGAATAATTCAAAACGTAATTTTATCATAACTAGCTTACGGTGGACGTAACATCACAAAATAATTGATCACAAATTATTTCTATATAATTTTTAGACATTTTTAACTTTCGTTGTTTTAATTTTTTACATCACGCGTATTTGTGATTTTTATTCATACTTTTTTATAATTTTACTCCTACATTCCATTTTACTTTTCTTTTTTTTTTAGTTTGGTTATGGGTCGGTGGCTTTTTATTGTAATTGCTTTTTCGTATTTTTTTTTTTATTTTATACCTGGCATATTACGGATAGTTGTTTCTAACGAAGATAATATTATAGATGAATAATTAATTAAAGTTGTTAACCATTTCTTGAAATAGTTTATTGTAATATTAATTCATTTTAAAAAATAAGTTTAACTGACTTCTGTGTTCGCTCAAAACGTCTACATTTTTTGCTGTATTTTTTGTTTATAAAAATATATTGTACGGTGTAAATAGGATCAATATTTAATAAAAAAAAAAACATGTTCTAACTATAGTAACTGCCAAAATTTCCTTCAAACCATTATCTGAACGACTTTTGTTTGACAAGATATAAATACCCATGTCCTACATTTACAAAAATAAATTAATTTGAAAAAAAAATACGTTTTAAAAATGTATCTTAGCAACTTTTGCTACACACGATTGCCTAATAAAATAAGTGTCATGTGCAAAGCTACAAAAATAATTTTAAACAGTTTTTAAGACCGACATATTTTATCATTGTAATTAATAAATTAATCATACGGCCAATCTGAATCAGACTAATTAAACAGAATAAAAATATTATTTGCTACAATCGGAGCTGCATGCAGAGCTTGTCAAACGAAAGTTGTTCATGTTCAGTTATACACCCGTTAAATTGTAAACAGGTTGATCCAATACAAAAGTTGATCAGATGAACATTTTATTTGTTCAAGGCTGCATTTTTAACGCGTAAATCATCGAAAAGCTGCTGATGTAACATCATCACAAATCATGATAGTCGTAGGCATAGATATTATATTCAGATATTATAATATAAATAAATATTTTATTTATGTATATTAGATGATAACGCTTTTCGCTATTTTATGTGTATAATTTGTAAAGAAGTCCCGATTTTTGAGCTAAAACTTTTTAGTACCGATATAAATTATTATAACCAAAGAATTACCAAAAAATTTAAAACTGATTAATGCGCCGCACCTTTAGGCAAGCGATTTGTGTTGTTGAAGTCGTAATTTTCAACAAGGTATAACTTGTATGTGAGTTTTATACCGTAAGTGCACTCAAATCGTTTCGCTGGCGAACGAGTGTAATCTACTTATACCCTGTTCCATAATCTTTGATATTTTTTGTAAACAAAGAAATGTCACTAAAAGTCACTGTCAAAGTGACATGCCGGTTGCACAAAACATTTTCACTTGTGAAAAATATTTTTGTTTCTATTTTCCCCGGCTTTGCTCTCGCACGGCACAATTATAACCTAACAAGATCTTTAACAACAACACACACGCAGCAAGATACACACTCGAGTTCGGAGATTGGAACAGATCAAGAGATGCTAAAAATTATGAGACGGCGCAATTTATTACGTAGTTCCTAACTGCTTTCGTTTTTTAAAAGCGTACTAAAAAGTTTTTGTTCTTATAAAGGGGTATATAAAAGCGGCTTTACTATTCTGTGCTTGAACAACTCTGTTTTTATTCAATAAAATATATACAAAATACGTAACACTGTTATTGAAGACGCTTCTCACATAAATGAAATGCTTTTGAAGGGTCTATTTTGGTACAAAACTAACGGTTTTTTATATAATACAAAAGTATACGACTGAAAGGTCTGTGGTATGTTTATAGTTAGTGTAATAATTACGGCAAGAAATTGTTAAATATTTAAGCAGAGTCGATAAACGTTTTAGGTTTATGTGTTAATTTTAGGTAAACTTCAAAAATAAAACATGTCAATAAAACCATGCGATTTAGTACCTATAGATTACACAACTTTTGTTCCATATTTTAGAATGTTCCATATTTTGTGTCATTTTAACTAACAAATTTCTAAAAATGATCTTTATATTGAAAAAATAAAATAAAAATAACAATTTAAATCAAAGGCTGTAAGTCCGAAGATACTGAACACATGGTTTTATTTCGGTTGGTAGCAAATTAAGAATTGTAATATAAAAGAAGACATAATTTTTATTGGTTATTTAAAAGCATTTCGATGCGCTTAAACGGCTTTTAGTGCATTTTTAAAAGATACTTAAAATGCCGTCTAAAAGCATCAAAACTTTTTAACGGCATTTTTAGTACTTTATAAAGGTATTTTAGTGCTAACGTAATTTTATTACACTTGTACGTGGCTTTTTGTTCTTTTTAACACTGCCAATATTTTTTATAATCCTTTGTTTGTAGTGCTTATTTACAATTAAATAATTGTAATCTCTTGTAACAGCATTTAAATACCTTTATTAAAATCTTAATTTAAATGTTTACAAGGTCAATCACAAACGCGTTCGTACATTGTACATTTCTACTATGTACGAATGTTTTTTTGTTTGAATATGGCGAATATCAAAACTTTGTATATATTCCTCTGCGAATTTCGCCATACACTTGTGGATTCGCTTATTCTTGTGAATGTAAGGGACCAGCGTAATATGTGTTTAAATACATTTTAATGCTTTTAAATATTTACACTACTTTTTGACGGCAATTTTAGTATTTTTAAACGACACTTATTAAATCCTTTTTTTAAAAAGCTTATACAGGGTGAGTTTGAACTGGTATATTATCCCGGAAAGGGGTGATTAGGACCATGGTTGTCTACAAGTTTTGAGCACCTCCCTTGGAAATAAGTCATTCAAAATTGTCAATAAAAAAAAATTCACTTCCATCGTGATGAGCGCGGCATTATCTGAAATGTTTCTAAGTCTTCTCTTCTAATCGATATCATCATTTAACAAGGTTCAACATAGCTCAAGTCGATCAGCTGATCTAGGGCTGCCCGGAAGTTCTGTAGTAAAGTTTTTACGTAAACTTTAAATGCCTTTTCTTCAATGAAAAATTCCTAATTTCAAAAACTTTTAAAACTAATGTTGACCTCCAGGAGTACATTGACCCTCTTTCGGGATAACATACCAATTCAAACTCAGCCTGTATAAGTACTAATTTTTTTTTTGTGTTTTCGTGTGTAACTAATAAAATAATGTTTTGCAGTGGGTGGACGCTAACAACGAAGAGGTAAATCGATTTTAAACGAATATTTCCTTCTCTTTCTTTAACATGCTGTTTCTTTTCTCACTCTTAATGGGTCTCCATTTTGGAGAAATCAATACATTTGCTATTCGATGGGAAATGCGCTCGTTTATAATAATGGGTGTGTAATCCAATATCTATACGAGGTATATTTGATATCCAAGCACGAAACCGAACTTATGAAAATTGAACAACTTTTGTTCAGCTTTTATTTGAAAATTGAACAACATGCTACTAACTTTTATAGACGAAAAAATAATTAAATTAGGTTCTCGTAAAAAGCAACATATCTGTTTCTGTTGTAAAAATAGGTTTGTAAATAATGATTTCGATCGTTGATGTTACTTTAATCAATCTTTGTGGATTGATGGAAATGTAAAATAATACAAATTAAATATCATAAAGTGGCATGAGATAAAATAATCCTCACTCGTGGTCATTTTGAGTATTTCATTTTGCATTGAGAATAATGGTTCCACTTTGAGAAATATGGTTCACTTTTATAAATTTGGTTCTTTGAAAAATTTGGATCACAGAGATTTAAAATTAGAAATTTTGATAATGTTTATTTCGATTGTAGGGTTTAGGCTAGGCAAATATTAATTAGATTTTCTTCGGTTTCTTTACATATCTATTATTGTCTTCTACAAGGTTTATAACTGGTGAACTCTGGTTGTTATTGTGGTGTTCATATTGTTCCGTATATTTTTAGGACCTAACATTTATATAATTATTTTTCAGTCGCTTTAGTAACCAACGCTTTTAACTAAACAGAAAATACTGAAAAAAAACCCTTATCAAAAGCATTTCGTTAGATACCCTGGTTTTTAACGAGTAAAATTATTAATTAATTTTCTGATAATTTTATTCAAAGTTTAAAAAACATCGAGTTTGTACAGTGTAGAGAAATAAAAACAAAATGGTGAAAAATGTTGCCACTTTTTAAAATCCTATCTCCCTGCACAACCTTTTTTATTTCTTCCCATTTAAGATCCTAAATTCCGTGTTTTTTTTAATTGACTTGTTGACGTTGCATGATTGTTTATAGAAAAAAAATTGTTACGACAAAAGTTAGTTAGGATTAAAACTTGTCATATGTAAATTTCGATAAATAAAATTGCTTAGGTTTGTAAAAAAAAGCTTTGCATGGGGAATGGCTATTAAAAACAAATTTGCCTGTATTTCAATTTAAAAAAAAAATACTGTACTGTACATGCTCGATGGACCAGGCGTACTGAAGCGTAATTTTTTTATTTTTTTCACCTATTTTCTTTCGCACCGTGCCACACTCACCTTTCCTTACTAACAAAGAAAATCTGCGAATTTTATTTTCGCGCCTGGCAACATTTTTACTAATTTCTTTCTTTTTCTCTTTCCTTTACAAACTCGGTGGTTCGTCGAAATTACGACGATACGACGGAATTGCATCGAAAATTTGGCAAAACAATTTGGACCGACCTATCCGAATTTGGACCGTGCTACTGGAATTTGGACCGGTATCGTTGATGCTATTGGATTTTGGACCTTCATTCGTACGCTAGTGGGTGCAAGATGGATCACCGGCGCACTCGAGCACGCCGGTCAAAATCGACACGCTACAATTTGTGCCTAAAAATACAAATCCTAAGGAATTCAAGAAATTGCAACAACTGGTATGTGTATTTATTTATATTATTAACATTTCTTTATATTCTATATATGTATATTTAGACGAGCAGAGCCTTTGCCTTATGATAAGCATAACGCCTGTCATTTTTAGCAGTATCATCTAGAACTCTGCAGCATAATATACCTAATATGTAAATATAATTCATTTGCGTATCAAAATAATTAATTATAAGTACGCACTATGAATATTGAGCGCTTATACGAGTACAATTTTTGTTAGCCAAACTTTTCTTAAACGTACATATTGTTTAATTAATATTTTTTATACTATTGAGTAATGTTAGTGGTAGGACTAACTCTGCTGTGAGTGTTCGTTTGGTTTGTTACCACCGCGTTGCTCGTGAAGTCTGCCGCCAAGCAGTAATGTGGAAGCATTACTGTGTTCTGGTTTTATGAGCAGAGTAGCCATTGAAATTACTGAGTTTACGAGACTTAATACCTAATTTCTCAGGGTAACGAGCGCACTGTAGTGCCGCGCAGGCCTTTGTGTTTCAAAGTTCTGGGTGGCACTGCAATTTATATGGGCCGGCGTTATGGTTACCATCAGGCAAACGATCAGCTCGTCTCGTTACCAAATAACATAAACAAAATAAAAAATACATATGTCTGTGTCAGAACATCGCTATTTTGATTCAACACAAAATTCAAAGAGCTTTCTGCCAAATCTATTATAAAAATATTATAACATTTTTAAAATTGGAACAGATCAAGGATAACCGACGTGCGGACAAGATCACGTCTGGTCCACAATCTCATATCCTGGAGGGAGTGACCTGGGACGAAGCTAGCAAGCTGGTCGCTGAAGATGCGGCCAACACACACACTGGAGACCATGTTGTAAGTACACCAATAAAACTCTTACAATTTTGCTGTTGGAAGTTGGTTTTAAATTAATATGGACTAATAATATGGACCGAAATAAAATTTGGACCACACTCAAATTTCAATAAAACTCAACATCGGTTGCTCCCATAGCCTAGTTGGTTAAGGCGTCTGGCCCGGATAGCCAGAAGACGCAGGTTCGAATCCTGTTGGAAGTGAAATTTTTGTGATGTATATATTTGTGTGAACATCCGCTAGTGTCGGTTAACACTACAAAATATATCTCATTTATTATTTTGATTTTAATTTATTGTAATTTTGACTATTGTTTTTATTGTAAATCCTACTAATATTATAAATGCGAAAGTGTGTTTTGTTGGTTTGTCCTTCTTTCACGCAGCAACGGAACAACGGATTGACGTGATTTTTGGCATAGATATCGTTTATGGACCGGAGAGTAACATAGGCTACTTTTTATCCCGGAAAAATGCACGGTTCCTGTGGAAACGCTGGGGGAAAACCGCGGGCAGAAGCTAGTCGTAAATCATTTTATTATATTCAATGTGTTAATTAGTATAATCGGTCTGCGACCGTTACTAATTATAATAAATAAATTATAATATTCCATAATTTCCAGGTGCTAATGGGGGCGGCGTCCAAGGGTATCATTCAACGGGGCTATCAACACAACGCGACCATGTATAGTGCTCCGTACGCGCGCAATCCGTTCGACCACGTGACCGACAATGAGATAGAGGCATACCGCCGCGCCGTCGAGAGAAAGGGACGCAGCGACTGTGAGTATTGAGTGTCCGTGTGTCTGTCTGTGAGTGTGTCGTCTTTACATTTCAATGAATAAACATTATTTTTCTATGTTATTTGGTAACGAGACGAGCTGTTGCCTGATGGTAAGCATAAATCCGGCCTATAACAATTGACAGAACGTTGTAAAACAAACGCCTGCGCGGCACTGCAGTGCGCTCGTTGCCCTGAGACATTAGGTATTAAGTCTCATAATATATATAGATACGCCCGACTTTAACTCTCATTTTTGACGTTTCTAGCGTTCGATTTCCAGTTTTTTTTTTGATATAGACATTTGATTCTCATGATAAAAAGAATTGATTGACATCATAAAAAAATGGAGTCAAGCCTGTTATATATTATTTTTTTATGAATATAATTTTTATTGTGCTAATGTGATGTTTTTAAAGCTGTGTAACGACAGTATATGTGTTTAGTGTTTCACGCAACATCCGCGTTGTTGCAGACGACACGGACCTGTCGGAGTCTGAGGCCATCAGCGGGGCGCAGATCACATCTCCAGCCTCCGCGCCCTCCGAGACTGAAGAGGAGTCCCGGGACGGTACGTACTCGGGAAACTTTGTTAGTGGTAGGACTAACTCGTCTGCGAGTGTCCGTCTGGGTTGTTACCACCGCTTTGTGAGTGAAGTCTGCCGCCAAGCTGTAATGTGCAACAATTACTGTGTTCCGGTTTGATGACCAGAGTAGCCAGTGAAATTACTGGGCTTATGAGACTTAATGTCTCAGGGTAACGAGCACACTGCAGTGCAGCGCAGGCCTTTCTGTTTCAAAGTTCTGAGTGGCACTGCAATTGTTATGGGCCCGCGTCATTCTTACCATCAGGCAAACGACCAGCTCGTCTCGTTACCAATAATATAAAAAAAAAGTTTCATCAAAATCCGTTCAGTAGTTTTTACACACCGATAGATGCTTGGCGAAAGACTTTGTGACGTCGAGATTAAAAAAAAATTATAACGCGAATAATTTCAAAATCCAGTTAATAATTTAATTATCCGTTTCATGTATTCCAGAACACCGCGTGCTAAGAATCGAGACGACGCAAGCGCCAGTGCGTAGCCAACCGGAAGTGGTCCTGAGCGATGGTAAGTGGCTGCCACTATCTACCCCTTAGTTCCACCAGCCCCTGCTGTTTTAGGGATATCATTAGAAACTTTAAAACTAAAATGCTCCTGCAGTGAATTTTCACATTGCGCAAAATTCTACGCAAAACGCTATGCGTAATACTACGCAAAATGCAAACAAATTCAAATTTCTTTTGACACGTGGTCCCCAGAAGGGCGCTCGTGAAAGTACAATGACTCTAGATATACATTGTCATTTTGCAACACTAATTATTGTAGCATCACTAATTCCAATGAAAAACATGAGGAAGGGATGAATGATATTTGAAACCTGTTTTAAGTCTTCCCTTTTACTGCAACGGGGGTAGTAATTTCATACTAATTACAAGCAAGTTTTGACAGGTCTAAAATATATACCATCTCTTTCTCATGTTCTTATTTGGAAAGAGACAGTGTTATTTAAATAATATAGAAAATCGACCTGATGCATTTAATTAGTTGCATAAAATAAAATAAGAGCAGACTGGAGGCGCGTTTTAGTTTGTCGCACAGACCATTAAACCTTTAGACTCCGCTTAGCCGAGCATCCCTGCTCGTCAAGGCTAAGTATTATCACTGCAACGCCGCCCAGTCGAACCAATCACAACACGCCTTCCACTGGTCTGATGTATGTTTAAACTGACCAATCACAACACGCCGTATTCCCTCGTCTCCCCCAACAATTGACGATTGTGTTCTCATGTAAAACATGGATTGTGTGGCGTCTAGGTTTACTGGTCTGTGATTTGTTGTGTATCGTGTAGGATGTAAGATTGTTCACATTTTTATTGCGTCAGATTATGGACGCTCCATTTTGTATAGACAGCGGCAAAGAGCTTGAGCGCTGGCGCCTGTGACTTTCTTATTTCAAGGGAACTTTCGCCTTCAAAACACAATACGGGACTTGAACAACCCAGTTTTTTTTAGTTACTTTTAAACTTTCGCGATCCGAAAACATTGTTTACTTTTAAGAACGGGACTGAGTCTTCTCATGGCCATGATCAATGCAACTTGATCGAAACGTCGAGGTAAATATAAACCTGTGTTTTATCGCGATCTTAAAAGTAAACCAGTTTTTTTTTAATTGTAATTCATTATTATTAATTTTACTGAACAAAATTGTCTCATATTGTATAGGTGTTTTTGTAATAGCTTTTAATATATTCATTTGATGCAAAAATGTATAAAATTTACATCACAGTGCGCACTACACACATGTATCGTCAAATAATATTAATTAATGAAAATACGGGACGTTGCGCTATCCCGTATTGTTTTTGGTGAAATACGGGACACGGCCAAATTCATAGCTGGAAAACGGAACGGAAAATACGGGACATCAAGCCCTCTAGACGGAAGCCACACGCTTCTTTTTCCACTCCCGCTAAGGCCAATACAATGTATGATATTAGCTTGCGAAATGTCCCGTGTATAGCGGTGATTGGTCGTGTTGGCTTTTTACTCTATGGTATTGTATTTGAAAGTCAGCGGAAAATAATATTTTTTACAGCGCCCCCTGGCGAGTTTATGCCATAACTCATATCTAAGAACCATCGCCGATTAATCAAAAACCCTTTACAGAAAACCGTATTTAAATCGGTCAAACCGTTCTGAAGATAAACGGGAACATTCATATTAGCGAAAACATTATTTACAGCGTCCCCTGGCGAGTTTATGCCATAAAATGTATCTAAGAACCATCGCCGATGTGTCACAAGCCCTATGCAGAAAACCGTATCTAAATCGGTCAAACCGTTCTGGAGATAAATGGGAACATTCATGTGTGCACTAACAAACAAACAACCTCTCACCCTAAACGCATATACCGTCTCCGTTCCGTCGTGGGTAAAGAATAGTGTAGACTTTGTCTAGAGGGCGTGGGCAGCTATGAAGGTCACGTGGTGCCGCCAGCGGTCAAGTTATATGCCGTTTAATTTAGCACGATTTTTTCTTTTGCCTGTATTTCTAAGCATGGTACTGAAATGAGAGTTAGCTTCGGCCATGCGGTCTGATTTAGTATAAAAAATGGAGCATTTTAATTTTTCTAATTTTGAAATTTGATTTGAAATGAGTTTGGGTAAAAATTATTGTACGAAATGATGTGTACTAAACGAGCCAAGTTCGGTTTTTTTTTTCAGTTTGGCGTTTTGTGATTGTTTTCATATTAAGTTCTACCAGAAAAAAAAAGATTGTTTAAAAAAAACTTTCATTTAGAGTGCCACCATTATCTAGCAGTAGCTAATGTTATAGTTTTTCTGTAGATATAAATGAAAGGCAGGTTCGAATCCTGTTGCCAGCAGGTAAAAAAAACCTGAACATCCGCTAGTCGACACTAGCGGATGTTCAAGTATTTTTACCGACGTAAATACTTTAATAATATATTCAGTTCATTGAAATCGTATTTTGCAATAATTTTCACCCAATCTCCTTCGCATTTTGAAGTATGTACTTGAAGTTTATATCATGCATGCCTTCAAACCATTTTGTCCTTTGTAGTTGATGCTACCGATTTCTTGAACATGGAACGCGCCCACGCCGACAGGACGAAAGGTAAGGCATTTCATACATTCTGCAGTATAAACAGAGCCGTGTCTAGTCGCTTTCTACAATCTCTGTCGATAATAGAAATGTAAAAAAAATACAAAAAAAATTGTCATAAATATGTATGAATGCGATTGAGGATTCTTTAAGCCTGCATAGATAGAGAATCCTAATCTCAATTTCGTGTAGACGTCGTGCGATAGCGATTGTAGAATCGCTTCGAAGCGAATCCAGTTTCTCTGGGCCCTATTGTCGTTCGCGAACTTGGCTGATTTTATTTGACGTGAATACGTTTTTTTTAAGATTTAGATTTTGGACTTGCGTCATGTTTCTTCTATTACCAACCACCATCGCCAAATCTCGCTGTCCACATTTTTTTTTCTTAACCGACAACCTATCTAGTTTGTCATTTGCTAATCTTAATTTTTAATACTAACGGACAAACTATCTACAGATTACTAAAACATATTTGCACTTTACATTGAAAAATTGGCTCAAAACATATTTATTTTAAATTAATCTGCAAAAGGTGGGTCGTTTAAAGCGATTTCTTCTAGACAACCAGTCTGGCAGGATTGTCTCATGTGTGCACCGCAAAAACTAGATTAACAAAAATTGATAACTACCTATTTTTACCAAGTGGTATGACTAATTTTGCTCGTGCAGTCTGCTAGCAAGCAGTGGTGTGCATGCATTACTGTATTTCGGTTTAATAGTAAAATAGACAGGGAAAGTACTGCGGGCTTACGCGACTTAATACCTGATGTATCTGGGTAACGATCGCTGATGATCGCTTTGCGTTGCCCCGCAGGATTTTGAGCTTCAAAGTTCTGTGTGGCACTGCAATTGTTATAGGCAGGCGTTAAGCTTACCATCAGGCAAACGACCTGATCGTCTCGTTTAGTATAGAAAAGGTCTAATTCTAAAAAGGCGTATTCACGTTAAAATCTTGCAGCCGTCTCTTTCACTCGGTCACAATTTTATCGTGCATTAATTTGCGTTTTTAACTTGAATGAAAATATATATACATTTTTTAAATATATTTTTTGGTACTATTATTTCAACTGTAGAACGTAAATTGGTGCACATAAAAACTAAGCAATGTACATTGTACAATAATGTATAACATTAAATTTATTAGTTCTTGCATTTTGATTTTTAATAATTTTTCTTTGCATGCACTGATTCCTTAACATATTAATTTCCAAATCTATTTTCATGGTTTCTTTTTTAAATTTATTGTAATTATTGCTTCATCTAATATTATTTTCTTACTATTGTTTAGAATAATATAGCTCAGAATTTTACTCTGTATAATCATAGGCACGACAAATTATTCCTCTACAATTAAAAAGAAAATTAGAACAATTTGTTTCCCATTAAAAAATGTAATAAAAGAAGAAATTTTAATTGGTTTTCGGTGACAATTGCAGATGCAACGATTTGCAGTCTTTTCACAGAGTAAAATTTCAAGCTCTATTATCGGATTATTCTATTGACTAACCCTTTTTATTTATCGTATTATTTCTTCACCTGTCTTATCTCCATCACCCACACTAATCCCCTTTCTTTTCCAACTAACACTCTAAGACACACGCGATCCGACACCGTTTTCGGATGACGATGTGTTTGTGCCGTCATCTGTCAAAACAGGAGTGCACTCCGTCATAACTGCGAGGGCGCACCACCGCGTCGTCAGAGGTGAGCCCGTGTGAAACGACGTGGAGAGTGAATGGGGAAGTGAAACGACGTGGGGAGTGAATGGGGAAGTTAACCCTGCAGTGAGAGGATAAAATTAAATCTCGATACGAATGAATGGCCTGCGTTCATGGTGAGCTTGTAGCAATTGGGACAAGTGAAATGCTATAGGGGAGTGAACGGTCACAATGTTACCAAGAAGATTCAATATAATTCTCGCATCTTTTAGTAGTGTGAACTGTAAGTGCCGAATGATGTATGGCAGTGACTTAGTTTTGTTAATAAAATCATGTGGTTAGTGAAACGCCAAGGGGCGTGAATGAATGACTGATCTGTGGGTTGATGTGTTGAATCTTCGAAGCAATTGAAATGGAAAGCAGGGACGAGAGTAATTAATGATAGAAAGAAGTTGCTAAAAAGGTCAGTGGATATTGTATGATGGGCCGAGTCACAGCGGTGCTAACATAATTAGCAGATGTTGATGTCTATATGTGTATGGAAGAACAGAAAAAGCGACAATTCTATCAAATAAGTATAGAAACGAAAAATGTGTAATTGAGACTTAATACTGTGTGATTGCGATAGTCAATATTTTTTGGAATTCAAAAAGAAATGTTATAAAACTGCTTAATCTAATAAATGTTCGCTACTCGTGAATGTCGAGGTGAAGGGCTGTCCTCTTTATTTGTTGATTAAAATAAAATGTACCTTCAAGATCCCAACCTGCTATCAGACGACGAAGTCTTCCTAGACTCCGCCGCGTCCACTGTCACTTCGAGCATGACTTCTGGCATGACATCGGGCGTGACGTCACCGCAACCTCCCGCGTCGGTTGTCATTAGAGCACAGCATACCGCCGTAGCTCAGACCGTCGCTAGAGGTGAGAACGGGAAGTGAATAGTAAAATGAGATGTGAAGTGGGGAGTGGATAGGAAAATGGCGATGTGAAGCGGGGAGTGGATAGGAAAATGGTTTTGTGAAGTGGGGAGTGCATAGGGGTTGGGCTGTTTGTTACATAGGGAGTGGATAGTAATATGGTGGAGGAATGACGGCGAGGGGATTTAGATGTGTATGTGAAACGAAGTAGGAAGTAAGTAGGGAGAAGCTCTCGGCTTCTTAATCTTCATTATTCTTCAGTCGATAGTGTATGCAGTCTCGATTTTGCTGTTAAGATATCGTTTGGTTGTGGTATCAATGTTATATTCAAGACTCAAGAGTAAGATTGTTGAGTGTATGTGTTGAACGCTTTTTGTTAGTGTGAGTGACTATATGTTATTAATTGTGTATGTTGCTTGGAATCGTTCTAAAAAATCATGTCTAGGCTCAAAGTCTGTTTTAGCTCAATTCATTTGTGATTGTTCTCTTCAAAGTAGTGCCATTCCTAAAAGCTGATTGTACTTACGTATCTAATAAACAACATGATGCCAAGTTTCTAAAATAATATAATTAATGCAACGGTTGACGGCTCCGTAGCTAAGTTGGTAGTAACCCTGCCTGCAAGGCGAGGGGTCCCGGGTTCGATTCCCGGCCGGGGCAGATTTTGTGTAAGCATAAAGTTTGTTCTCGGGTCTTGGATGTTTGTGATGTGTATCTGTGTGTGTCCATGCCACCTGCGACACAGGGAATCCTAGTGCAGGGGTATGAGTGTGTAAGCGTTTACGTTTACGTTTACGTTTCGTAAAAAATCAATGTCCGACGGCAAAAAATTGTTAGTTTTAATACTTATTTATTTTTATTTCTATAAATCTTTTTTATTCCCTCTTATATTTCTTTATATTCATCTTACTTATTATTTATTATCTATACTTCTTTCAATATAATTTCTATTGATTCTGATTTTTATGTGAGCTTTGAGCAAGATGGTCATAATCTCAAACTTTCTTTTTAATCATAGTTTAAAATGTGAGTCTGTCCTCTATGCCAATAATTATCCCGATGAATAATTTTATTATCAAACTGCACTTGCTTGTTACATGTGTTTGCACGCTTTCCTCTGCTTACAGGTACTAAAGAAGCTAACCCCCTGAACGAAGCTCTTATAACTAACAAACGATCTGTACACGATTTTACCCGTAGTACAAACTTTGATGACATTATTAAAATTTACGAAAGCCCTGATAAAAATATTTACAGTAAATCTTCTCATCCAAAATGTAAAATAAGCCTCAATTCTCGTCTTAACGACAATGCTGTCGAACCATTAGCAAGCAGTAGGTCCAGTTTGTATTCAATTCCTTCGATAGAGTGGGATGGTAGAGCCAGATCCGATTGCGCCTTGAGAACTCGCTCGCTACCTAGACAGAGATTGAACAACAGCTCTCAAAACTTGTACAGAACGAGGTCTCACGGTGGATTCATCAATTCGTACATAAAAGACCCTGAACCAATGCACTATCATTTACCACGGTACCGATCTCGCGGCGCTGCTAGCTTTTCATACGCTTGGGAATTGACTAAAGAAGAAAAATTACAAAAAACCAAGATACAAACTTCAATGTACTTTTCAGTCGACAACATTCCTCAAAAATGTGAGGAAGAAACCGAATCCGTTAGAGTTAAAGAGAAAATAGTGCCAGTATATAAAGTTGAAAAGGTGCCTGAATTTGTAGAAAGCCAAGAATTTACTGAAGATAATTATTTGGGAGAGTTAGGACACAGCTTTTCGACTGAAAATCAGACGGTTATAGAAAAGCGTGAACGTGAAACTGGTGATTTGGATGCCACTGTCACGAATGACAAAATTGAGAAAGGATCACCAGCCCACAATCAGAATAGTGAAATTTACAGAGCCGAATGTGCACAAATAGTTCCAGTAGAAGAAATAATATCTGATAGTCTAGAAACGACTGAAGGTGAATATCATAGTTTCTCAGACGATTTCGAAGAAGCTTACGAGAGTCCGGTTAAAGACTTGGTCGAAAAAGATATAAGAGATTATTCCGTGCCAATAGACTTTTATTGTGATGATTATATGAAAAAGAATGAGAATAGCCCAAGAAAGTCTCCTCATAAAGCCAGGGACGTTACGAAAACAGTTTTGGAGCCAATTTTGGAAGAATCGAAAAGTTCTTACGGTGACGATTCGGGCACTTTATCAATAAGTGGTAAACGAGATTCAGATGTGCAAGGGTTTGCCGAAAAAACCGTAGATGATGCAATGATAGCTAAAAATGAAAAAGACCTACGTTTAGTAAAACAAGCTGAAAATAGAATAACGAAACCATCTTCTAATGATATAGAAAAGAACCAAAACGAATTCGGATCTAATGAAAGTCACGTAAAATACGTAACGCTGATTCCTGCAATTAAATCTCACGATGAAAAACGAGCAAGTGAAGTATTCACAGTGGACATAAGTGAAGCAGCTGCTAATATATCAGATAATAGTAAAAGTAAGGTATTAGAAGACCAAAGAAAGAGTTCTGTTGAATACAGTGTTGCCAGTTCCACTAACGAGCTTGTAACCTTGGATTCAACAGCTGAATTCGAAAAAAACGAAGCTATTTCCGAGTTACTGATTAGCTTACTAAACAAAATTAATTATGATGATGTCAGTAAAGATTTCTTTGCTTCAATTAATAGTAAAGCAATTAAAGAATTTCAAAAGCACGATGAAGACAATATATACCAAACAACCAAAGATGAGGGTAAAAAAATAATAGAAAACCAATTTTCGAATGATGTACAAGAAATTAAACAAGTAACTTTTACACCTGATAGCAACGTAATTGTACCGTCAGCTGATATAAACGCAGTATCTTATTTCGTGTCTGATAACATACGAAGAGTAGTAGAAAGTAAAGAAATAATATATACAGAAGATACCAAGAATATTCTTCCGTTTTCAAATGAAAACTGTGACGAACATTTTTCAATAACTAAACTTATAAATGATATGGAATGCAATATTCATCTAAGTGAAACAATTCTCACCGAGAGCAGTGACAGTGACCTCACTGAAGCTTTTAAAATAGCCGAAAGTGTTCTGTACTACGTATTTGATAGAGCTTCCTACATTGCAACCAACAAAAACAAAAAAGGGCCTACAAAAAATGTAGTAACCGTGGTTGATCCGGAGGATATACTGTATACAGCTCAGGCTATATGGACGAATGCTGATATGTTTGAAAGTTTTGATATGGACGTTCTTGTAAATGAAGACAAGAATAATTATGATTTGAATGAAGAATCTGACGACAATTGGAGTGTATCGGAAAATTCACAACTAATATACAGAGCTATCACAGTCAACTCTTGCGCTGGTGACATCAAAAAGGAAACTGAAATTGTCACCCATGCTGATGCAAATGCAAAATTGCCAAACGCAACTGCAGAGACCGATTTTTATTCCCAGAAAAAATTGATAAATACTAATGGGTCAAATAAAGATTCTAAAGAAAATCTAACTAACACATGCGTATATGACAAAGAGCAAAACAGTAAAAACGTAAATCGGGAGCCGAAAAAACCAGCAGAAAAAGATGCTACAATCGAAAAGAATGATCATGACCTCTCCGTACCAAACGCTGTTAAAGAAACTGATGAGAACATTTCTTATGTCAACATTCCGGTCGAATGCGCTCTTTGCAATTATTATGATAACTTGAACCAAGGTTCGGAAGGAGACCTAAATAATAATATTGAAGAGGAAATAGTTGAATCTGAACAAGAGCTAAATAACGCCGTTAACGATACGACATACACCGAAATCAACGTAAGCGAGAACTCTTCGTCAGACGATGACGAATGTAGAGAGCTATCAGAGAACAGCATTGAAATGGCTGAAGATATAGTTTACAAAATATTCAATCGCATCTATGAAGAAAGCAATGAAAGCTTTCTTTGTAAAAATGATGAATTTAAATATGCTACTGCTGAACACGTTCTTAACGAGACTTTTATAGAACACGATGATGATTTGAACGGAAATAAAATAGTTAAACAAGCGTTAAATGAAACTTATAATGAACTGAATATAGATTTAAACATTGATGACACTGGTGTTGATAGTTTACACGAAACAGTTAACAGAACAGATGAGGTGGTATCATCGAACGATGAAGATGTTTTGAACGCAACCTTCATTGAAAACAACGATAAACTGAACACAGCTTTCGTTCACACATCGTCTTCGCCTCAAAAAGGGTACCAAATATTCGAATCTTGCACAGAATCTCCTATCAGAAATCCTAATAATAGTTTCATGGGGCAAGATTTGACAGTGTTATATGAGAACGATGATACTTTACTAGGATCTCCGTTTGTCAAGCGAGCTTCTGTTATTTCCATGTCACAGACGGAGAACAGCGGAGGTATTAAGTACTGGATATCATTCGATGATAGCCTTACAGATAGCGCTAAATCATTCGACGACAGCGTAAGCAAACGAGTATGGAAAAATGCGAAGAGATTAGACGAAGCCATACCTAGCTTCTATGGCGTTGAATTTTATAAAGATGACGATCAAAGAAATAAAACGTTCAACCGGTTTAGAAAACGCTCTGTTTTGATGAATGCAGAAATTTGTAATGAAGGAACTGTATCAAAAGAGAGTGATATTGATAGATGCATACATTTACATTCTATAGAAGATAATTTTGACGATGAACACGAAGTAACTATAGAAGGAAAGTTTAATTCTCCAATTAGCTCAAACTTTTACAACACCTGCGAGACGTTCCATGATGTAGATAGTCCTCAAAAGAAGTTACTATACGAAGTGCATAGAAGACAAAGATTGTATAGTACTTGGCCCCCTTTCGAAGATACGATCTTTTATAGAATCATATCAAAGTTCAGGATGTCGGAGAGTTTTGATCCAAGTCTTTTGGACTCGGCGAAGATTAGTTTTTAGTATGATTTTGGATGATGGAATGAAGTTTTCAAAGTAGTTATGGCTCAGTGGCTGTGAGATTAGATGGAGGTTGGATTCGTAAGTCGTTGGTTCGAATTCTCTTCAATGAGCTTCAGCTTTTGGCGAAAGGAAAAGTTACAACTTAATTATGCATTAGTGGTGGCATTTTCCGGCGCTCATCTGATAAGATGAAAATTTAATTATCAAACACTTATCAGTGAATTCCTGCAACGACTCTTGCGAGCTAGAACCGAGTAATAAATGATATAATTATTATTAATAGTGATAAATAGTTAAGGTTCGTGTTTTTTAACTTGTCCAATTAAACAACAATGGAGGATCGCCAACCAATGACATAGATAATAGATATACCGACTCGAATCATGTCACTTAGCGGATTATATCATCGGTTGCCTGGTTGGCATATTTGTTTACATAGTTAGACAAGTTAAAAAACACGGACTTTGCAAATTTTTAACCAAATAAAAGAGAGAAGAAGTATATAAGGGACGTGTTCCGGAAAAGCTTTCTAGCTATCACGTCTTTGCTTTAATTATTATTATATTTTGATAAGAAGGTAAGTGATAATAAACAAAAATATTTATCTTATCTACGGGTATTATCGTGTCCTGATTTTTTTACATATAAGTTTTTTTTCTAAGTGCATGCTATTTTTATGTTTTGTTGTTTATATTGTATTCGCATTTCGTTTCCTACATTGTGTTGATGATTTTGCTAATAAAAGTAAAAATATTGAGAAACACTAAAAGATAGACTCACTTAATTGTCCATTCAAATCCACGATACTGACCAACCAAATGGAGTTCGGATTTCTAACTGATGCTGTCAAAATTCAGTTTCCATCTTTTTGAATAAGATCTTGCCTAGAGAGCGATGTAAAAAAAATATACTTTTTTCAGCGAGAGAAATATTAGCTCCTATTCCGTTGTTACAAACTTAACGAATTCTAATATCACTAGCACTCTTTTCAACTAAAAACGTGAGAAAAGGATGCAAGATTTTACACCTATCTAATATCTTCCTTCCTTTTCCTTTCGTAATAAATGACATGAGACAGCGGTGGAAGATATTTGGCAGGTCTAAAGTTAGTTTGAGAGCTGTCAAATATCTTACATCCTTTACTTTTGTAAGAATAGAGAGTGTGAAGATATTTGAATAGACGACAAAATTCATTGCCAATTTCAATTTACACTGGTTACGAGAAAATAGTTTTTTTTGACATGACAGGTTTAAAATATATTCCATCCTTTTCTCATGTTCTTATTTCAAAAGAGAGAAAAGCTAAAAGTATGTTTATGTTTGTGATGCTAGAAATTAGTTTTTGAGCAATACTTATTAGACTTGAATACTTTACTCTTGACAATTACTCACTCCCACACTCAGAGTTGTTTAATGATTACTTAAGCGACTCCTTAGTGTAGTAGATTTTCTATTTTCTTTCTCAAGTAAAACTACATGAATTTGTTTCGGTTAAGTAACGCTCAGAGTGTACCTTAAAGATCCTATTTTCCTGTTGGCAACATATTTTATGTTTATATACGCATGCTTTGTTTTCACTTTGTGTGGTATTATTAAAGTGTACTTATTTTGTACTAACTTGTTTCATTTATAATAATTTCATTATGATGGTTTGCCACAAGACAAAGGGTAGAAGGGACGCTTAATACATGGTGTGCTCACGTCTCGTGAGTGAGCCTACGTGCCTCGTGTGTGAAACTTTCTGATATCTCCTTAGTTTGGTATGCCTAGTATTGAGTGTCATTTCTGCTCTCTCTATTCTGTGGTTTGGTGTCGGAGTTCTGTCAAGTAACATGACCACAGATAAACTAACTTGACTGGCAAGTTAGTTTATCTGTGGTACGCGAGGGGAGAAGATTTTGTGTGTTGCTACAGGTGTGAGGAAGTCGTGGAAATGTCATTTACCTGCTGCGTTAACTACATGCGTATCGTTAACGAAGTTGATAATGTTTTTATGTTGGCTTCTGCCGAAGAATAAAATGCCTTTAGATAATTTTTTTTTTTAATTTTACGATATAAATCATTAGAAAATAATTACCAAATATTTTTCGTTGTAAATAAATAATTATTTTAAATATTTTTTTACGGGCTAAATGCCTTTATTAACTAGCTAATACAATAAATAAACACAACATCTAACCTAGCTAGTCAAAAAAACAGTTGGATAATCTATAAGCCCTAGTAGGCCTATAGATAATCCAAATGTTCTAGCCCACTACCAGTTGGAAGCGTACCCAGCATGCTGACATGCATGCATGACGGTTAAATGCAGGTTTACAATAATTTAAATCGCGTTTAAACTTTATTATTTACACACACTCAGCATTCATGATTCAAATCATAAAAAAACACTATGCATGTACACTTGTACAGTCTTGGGTTATGGCAATGCAACGTGACGCAGCTTTTGTTCCTTTTTATTTATTGTGGCAACACCGCTTTTTGTGCGTTCGCATGGCAAGCCGTCGGATGGTTCAGAGAGAAGCGCTTCATAGTTATAACTAGAAGTAAGTACTAACATTATTATATTTTTTCAGAGGATTTCTCACGGTCCAATCTGTCGTCCGATTTGTTGTATAGTAAGTTGTGAGTCGCGGTTAGTGTCCACTGTCCAATCACGGAATGAATATGTGATCGCGGTGGCTACAGACGTAGCCAGAAAAAAAATTACAGAGACTGCGAGAAGACGATTTTTTTACTTTCGATTTATTTTATCTACCTTTCCCAACCGATAAGTCGCCACCACATATCTGCGGCGCAAGTATGTCGGTTCGATAAATTTGTCGAATCGGAAAAACTGATGAATTTATCGAATGTTGCGAGTACCGAAGTCTGATCGTAAGGTATTGTAGTAGCTCTATATTCTCTTTGGATTCGACCTAGCTATTCGATAACTTTTGTCGATTGTATCGAGCTCGATAAATTATATAAAAAATCGATAAAACCCAATTTATCGATTTGAACTGTCAATTTTATCGAGCGAAAAGATCCGTACTTGCGCGCTCGCTGGTGGGATAGGTCACGATTCACGATCGTCACGATTTACTCTGAAATATTAAATATCCCACCTTATTTCAAAATGAATCTGGTGACGCTGGTTGGTTATGAGTAAAGCACATCCAATCCCGACACCAATAGATTGTACACAACAAATTTGGACGATATGTTGGAGCGTGAGTAGACTCTTTTATTTTTATTCTGTTATCACAAACTTGTATTACTCGTGCCCAACTTTATATGCGATCTCAGACAAACACAAAGCTTGGCCTATTTTTATGTTTACTATGAAAATATACCTAAGCTGGTCTTTAAAACTGATGATGAATTCTGGAGGTGTTGATGGAAAGTGGATTCAACTGCAACAGAGGTGCTAGAGGACTTTAGAACAGAGAATGCACTCAAGAGTATTATTACGATACGACTAAGCCTCAATTCACACCGCCGCGTTATTCGTTGGAATGAACTTTATGTACATTGTTTAACAAACAAACGCAAAAAACTGATCGCCCGTCTTCCGCCGAATTCTTATAGTGCGGAATACGGCGCTATCTCGCTCGCGCATCTCAACATTTTTGAAGATAAACTATCGAGAAACCACATTCGGTGAAGTTGCTGGCACAACTTGAATCGCACATATGCTTTTGGAATTACTACATGAACGTTATTTACTAGATTTCTGGTGGCTTACTGTTGAGTTCCATTCCAATTTCAATGTACGTCATGCAGTTTTAAAACCGCGTCAGCTAATAGTGATAATTTGTTTTAGTTCCATAAAGTCCACTGAAATCGATTCCAATCGTGCGCTAGTTGCATTCGAGAATACCAAACTGCATGAACTCGAATCGCAATCCCAATTTACGATTGGAATCGAGTGTCAAGAGTAAGCCCGCCGGTCGAAAATATTCTAGAAGCTTCTAGAACGTGTGCAACGAGCAACTGTGTATTCAATTTGAACGAATATTGTTCCTTAAATGGTAAATAATTTAATTACAGGCGAGCAGACTGTCAATGGTGACCACTCCGACGCGCACCAGAGCACATTCTCTCACAGCAGTAAAGAGGTAAGTTACCAATATTCTAAACCTCTTCGGTATATAAAAAAAGTGGGGGCGCAGTGTGAAGACACCTTTACCAAAAAATGGGATAGTGCAAAGACAATGCAGACAATGAACGAAATGATGGTGAAGAAATTATCATGAGGAAACGAGCATGTTCAAGAACCACAAAATTCGAGGATATGTGACATCCACCAAGTGGCATTGATCCCGAGTGCTGGATTACTCCCACCGTTGTTGCCGTGATCACAATAGATTATGATATTGACCTTGGAGAATGCACATTGCCTGGATATTCTGTTAGCTGACGCTTACGGCACCCATGAGGAGAGATGGAGTGCAACTAGTAGCCTATACTGTCAGTCTGTTGAGCATATACCTCCCCCAAATTCCTATAAACAGCTCTGTGCCATCTCGAGCCTGCCTTCTTGGTTTACGTTCAAGTATCGCCACCTCTTTCTGGGCCGGTCTTGGCGGCATCGCCTGTGTTTGTGCACCCAGTGTTTTTTTTATGTTATTTGATAGCGAGACGAGCTGGTCGTTTGCCTGATGGTAAGCATAACGCCAGCCCATAATAATTTGTCCATTTGGTACCACCGCTTTGTTCGTGAAGTCAGCTGCCAAGCAGTAATGTGCGAGCATTACTGTGTTCCGGTTGGATGAGCAGAGTAGCCAGCTAAATTATTGGGCTTATGAGGCTTAATATCTATTGTGTCAGGGTAGCGGGCGCAATACATTGCCGCGCAGGACTTTGTGTTTGGTACCAACCCAGACGGACAATTGCAGAAGAGTTAGTCCTACCACCTAGTGTGTGCGGTCTTTGCCCATCGGGGCGATGCATGCGGCTGATATGACTTGCCCATTCCCACTTCAGCCTACGTCTATGATGCCTTAATTGGAGCGTAGTGTTGTGTTATGGACTCTGTCAAAAGCAATAATTTTAATTCTTCAGGGATCCCCATCAAAGGAGGTGTCTACCGAGGACTCTCCCAAGAAGGACAAGAAGAAGAAGAAGGGCCTCAGGACGCCCTCCTTCTTGAAGAAGAAGAAGGAAAAGAAGAAGGAGAAGTCCAGCACGCCGCAGCCCGCCTAGATGTAAGTAGTCGTTTGTGTACCACCAAACGTTGATACCTGAACACTAAGTATTTGTTTTTTGACTACTAGCTTTTGCCCGCGGCTTCGAAAGCGTATATTCAGGATAAAATATAGCCTTAAGCACTCAGGAATAAAGTAGCGTAAAAGAAAAACAATCGAATTGAGAACCTACTTTTGGAAGTCGGTTAAAAAAACAGGTTTGAATCCAGTTCGCAGCGTAATTTTGAGATGATATGAATTTTTTTACGTGAACATACGCTTGTATGGTTTAACAGTTTGAAAGATTAAAATATTAATTTATGTTTATTGTGTTTTTTTTTCAGGTAAAACCCACAAATCCACACTGCCATCTCGCTTTCAAAATACTTGTAATTGTTTTTTTTAAATAAATGTTAAGATTTAAACCGGAAATGTGTCTAAGGCAACACGTAAACCGCGATCAGCTTATGTACAGTGTGTAGTAGGCGTGGGATGTACATAATTGTGTGGAAATAGAACACGCTGTATGTATGACGCGCCCGCCATTTTGGATTTTTTACACAATTTTTTTTAATGAATTTGTCGTTATATCTTTAGTCGTATCAAATGAATTTTCAATGAAGTTTTAAGTATTTTTTTTAACTATTTTAATGATTTTTAAGAAAAAGAAGGTAGTGTTGAAAATGCCCGATAAAAACAAGATGGCGGTCGCGGCGCCGCTCAAAAAATAGCGCTGCTGTAACTTTTGGCAATGAAAATGGGCTTTTTTACTGTACCACTTTTAGGCCAAAATGATCATTTTAGTCGTGAATTTAAGTGGATTTTAAAAAAAAGTAGAACAGCTCATTTTTTTATGTACGTAATGATAATACCCACCTATTGGCGTTTTTAAGTTTTGTGCACTGGCTGTAAGTGTTATTCTAACTCTTTCCCTCTTATAGAACTCTATATCCATCTCTTTCAGATGAAATATTATTATGCTCTTTTTGGGTAATAGGTGGCGCTGATATAAAATGCTCATTCCTTGAGCAATATAGAGTGAATGCTCACTGTGCAATGAGCAATATATGAAGAGCAAAATTAATAGTTGCTATATGATAGATTTTTTTAATCAGCGAGATATTTTATTATTTATTTTGACTTAAAAGCGATTGGTGTTTTTTAAACTTGTAACTTGCCAACAATCTTATGTCGAAACAAATATTTTTTATTACTTTACGTACCTAATTTTAGATTTTTTTCTCTCTGAGTGTTGAGTACGATTTCACCGAAGAGAATATCTTTTTGGCAGCTTTTTTAATCGATTTGAATTATTTTTTTAAGGATATGTTATTTGTAGTACAAAAAGTTACCAAATTGGTGACGAAAATGCCGCATGAATTTTTTTACTCGGAATTGATTTTAAAAATACTCAACATAAAAACAAGTACAAGATTTTTTTCGTTCAGAAATCGTACTCGGCAATACTTTGGTGCATTCTTTACTTATAAAAAACTGGCATGTAATGCTTTACGACTGGGGCCAGTGTGAACGGGCCCTAATGCCATTCGTGCTTTTGAATTACTATTAATTAAAATAGTTCGCAAGTCGGTTACACAAAAATATCTTTGAAACATTGAGTCACGTGAAACATTATGTTTACGATGACTCGAAAAATGGCCTAGCTACATAGTAGCTTGAACTAATACCGACTCTATACCAACACAGTAAGGCTCAAAATATTTTGTAAGAGATTATTCGTTACTACCCTTGGCAGAGCTCTTGGACATGTTTATAACTGACAAAAAATATAACTGAATTAAAGTCTAGACTTATGCGGCTAGTATACTTGGCGTTTCTCTTAGAGCAAAAAATTCCGATTTACAAGAATAGTCTAGAATTAAACAAGTGAAAGAATCGTATGTATTATGTATTCTTTGTAGTTTTGATATGAGAGCAAGACAGCCACAGTTAATAGAAATTAGTGCGTAAAATATGTTAATTATTAAACTTAGCCCCAAAGTTCCATGATAAACGTAGACATACAAAATAAAACGCTTCTATGAATATTTTGCTCTTTAGATCATTGGTCTACCTCATTGGGACTACATTCGGTCTTTCTATCAGTAATTGCAACTCGGGACCATTTCTGTTCTTCATCATCAGCCTTATTACGCTCCAACTGCTGGGTTACCGGCCTTCTCTCTGAGAGGCATGGGGCATAATCCACCACGCAAGCCCAGAGCGGCTTGGTTGATGTCACATGTCCTCGAAATTTATGAGTTTCCTCGCGATGTTTTCCTATTTTAGACCGAGTTAGTTCTTTCCATTTTGTTGTTTTCCAAAAAGTTATCAATCTAAATACAAAATAAAATAAACACTGACATCTTAGGAACTTTCGCCTATGTCGTAATCGGGTAAACAAGATATTTTTGTGTAACCTTAACTTGGCTATTATTAAAATATGAAAACAAAATATAATATATGTTAGCACTATGTAAATTTAAGATTGGCTAGCCTACGTATGTAGAATGATTTAACTTATTCTTTTCCTTTTTATATTCGGACACGTCTTGTGTGCTATTGGCTTGACCATATTTGAAATACCTTAGTTAGGACTAACCTATTTGAGTTAAAAAAATGTATTCGTAGCATTTTGTATTCGTATTTATTAATTAAAATGAGAATTCCAATAACTCTGCCTAGTGAACGATTATTGTGGAAATGATCGAGTAAAACATTAAAAGAAATATTCAGTTAAGCGTCCTGGAGTGTATGCAATATTATGATCAAGTCAAAAGTATCATTGAACACTAAAAATTTAGTTAGCTATCATAATACGGGGTCCATTTTTGTAATTTAATGTTAAATCAATTTTTATTTTTTCTATTCCCGGGACTCTGTATATCAATTTGACATTACCTAGTTAAGTCTAGCGTTATTAAAATGACAAGTTGATTCGTTATAAACGTATACTGCTCAAAGTGAACAAAAGAAAGACATTGTTATTGTGACAATCTACTAGTGTCACTAAAACATGTTCCAACGTACTCAAGATTCGGGACAAATTTAGTCCAATGTTTCATGTTAATCGGGACAAATGTTTCAAGTAACTCGGGACAAATGTTTCAAGTCACTCGGGGCAAATGTTTCAAGTCACTCGGGACAAATGTTTCAAGTCACTCGGGACAAATGTTTCAAGTAACTCGGGACAAATGTTTCAAGTCACTCGGGGCAAATGTTTCAAGTCACTCGGGACAAATGTTTCAAGTCACTCGGGATAAATATTTGATGTCACATTGTTTTATTTAGAGCAGTAAACGTTGATGGGGTGACAAATTATAAAAAATCGGATTCTAGATTTAATAATGGTCTAAAATGATGATTGGTACTTCCCCGTATCTCTATCCTAAATATATGACTTTGGCAATGAAATATGCAATCTTATGTATTTTTTATGAATAAATTTATTATTAGTTTTAATCGGCCTTTTGTTTTTTCCTCATTTTAATTGAGAACTGTTTTACTGTTTAATAAAATACGATACAGTAAAATGTTTGATAAAAAAACATCTTGTATAGTACTTACATGGTAAAGCTGATTTTTTTATTGAAATACAAAAGCATGACTTTTCTACCGCGACTGCATCTCGTATAGTGTCTACAATTAAATTAATAAAAATTGCTATTTCAAAACTAAAACCTTATTGCGATCTTATGCAATATCACGTCTGGTCGAGATTGCTTGACCTTGATTTGATAATACGCGCCGCAAGAAGGGCGGTGCCTATATCCCTTTAAGATCCCAGAGGCGTAACATCAAAGCACCTTTAGCCGGGTTCTTGATAAATCACGGAGAAATGCTAGCTACCCAAGCTAGCATTTCTCCGTGATTTATCAAGAACCTCGAAATTGAAGTTAAACATAGTGGTATCGATTCTATGATTTCTTTCCTAAACAATTTTAGTTTCACTCTCTTTCCAATACATAACATGAGAAAGGGGTGGTGTTGTGACAGATCCAAATTTAGTTTTAGAACTGTGAAATATCTTCCATCCTTAATAAATAGACGCCTCTAAATTCTTGGCTGTTAAATTTACACTGGACACATGCAAGTGTACTAATTTGACAGGTCTAAAATATATTCCATCTCTCTCATGTTCCATCTCTCTTATGTTCCATCTTTCTCATGTTCTCATAGGCGGTATGGCTTACATGACACGAACTTGCTCAACTTGGCGAATAAAAAAGTAAAATTTGACATGTAACTAATTTAACATAACAAAAAACTAAAGTGATTACTTTCAGGCAGACAGGAAATAAAGAAGTTATTTTCAGGATGGTGTGCTTTTTTATTTCGGTGCCTTTTAATCAGACTATGTTAGACAAGTAAAACATGGAGCTTAGTACAAAAAACATGTTTTTTTTTAAGTAAACGAAATTTTAACCGCTTATAATATGGTGTCTTCCGCCCATCTTCCATTTACAAAGTATTTTTATTTCACAAGTTTTAACAGTTCTCAAAACCCGGTCACAAAATCCGACGATATTTAATTAATATAGCAATTCTTAGAATAAGTTATAGCTTAAAGTACGTTATGTTATGGTTTTGTAACGTGATTTTTTTAAATATATGCTATTTCGAAGATTATTATGGAGATTGTTGTTTTATTTCTAACTAGCTTCTGACCGCGGTTTTCACCCACATTCCCGTAGGAACCGTGCATTTTTTCGGTAAGTATAAAAAGTAGCCTGTGATACTCTCCGGTCCATAAACTATATATATGCCAAAAATCACGACGATCCGTTGGTCCGTTACTGCGTGAAAGAAGGACAAACCAACAAACACACAGAGTAAGATACTAGTAAGATTAGCTTCGCTCGCGTGGATTCAGGATGAAATGTTTATAACACTCAGGGATAATGGTGTCGATTCTGTCGTTTCATTCCTAAGCTTAATTTTAGTTTCGCTCTTTCCAATACATAACATGAGAAAGAGATAGAAGATGTTTGTTTTTAGAAAATATAACAAATTCATTTAATTCAATTATTATTAAATAACTAATTTGCCATAAATAAAAATGATGAATTCAGAAGATTATGAAACCTTATGTAAGAACACAATATCCTTCATAATTGACAGCAAAGAGTATATAAATTGACAGTTCAAAAATAGACAAACTATATTAATTGATATCAACGATTTGAGAAGAAATAAATTATTGTGTAAATTCCACTCCATGGTAAATTCAAAAATGTGCCAGGGACGGCGCCCTATTCCATGTAATATGAAATAGCATGGAAAGTACGAGGGTCTTGCATCACAAGGTACCTTCTACTAGCAATCAGTTTAGCACGATCGTCGAACCCGCCAACTACAAACCTGTGCACTCGTTTGATACGAGACCATATTACAGCTTCCAGAGACCTTGAGCCGATTCGACAGAACCCGGGCCGAACCATCAATCTACGCATAGACGCATGGGTGGGACGATTAACAGTTGGACGCGAGTTGGGGGTTGGACGAATATCATGTAAATTGGACATAAGATTTACGAGATTTTTCTTGTCCAGAGGCATTTTACGCGCGAGTCGAATCACGCGTAGCTTATTGCTCGATTATGAGATACTAGAAGCTTCGATGTAGATCTGTACCTACTATGTAATTTTTAGTTTTGCAAATGCCTCTTATATTCTGTTTTGTCACAGGTCGACTTGAATGATGAGAAGTTACTCCAATCATCGAAGTTTACCAGGCAGGAGTCCCAAAAAGTGTCAAAGTGTACTTCCCCCAAACCACAAATTCAATCTATCACGCCCTCCGCCTCTTATCGTGGTGTAGGTATCATCATTCGTTGGTTAGTGAACAAAGACACTCAGTTGTCACTCCTGGAAGAAGAGAAAAGCGTACATTTTGATTCACCGAAGAGTTCAGAGCAGCTGTGTCATGCAGCAAAAAATTTGAACTCGCAACAAATAGAAAAAAATTGCTGCACCGCGCAAACGATCAAACCTGAAGATTCCATCGTGTTCTTGTTTGAAGGATGTGGAATGTCTTTGGGTGGAAAATTCAGGTCAAATAAACCTCAAAAGCAAGATTCGAAGACGTCGCTTTGTCGCAGTGGTCTTTTAGAAAAAGGCGATCCGAAAAAGATAATTTCTTGTGTACAGTGCAGGAAGGACAGACACGTACCCACACAGCCTTTAGAAACAGATTCATCACAGTGTCAATGCTCTTCACAGACAGTCCAAAAGAACCTTCCTACGCCACTAAAAGGTTCTGGTTTGTCATGTAGCAATTGTAGTAATTCATCGATATTTGAAGATTCGAATCGTTTAGCTTTGCCTGAAAAGGCAAAAAAGGAGAGATTTCGGGCCAAGCAACCTCTTGAAAGGCAAGACTCAAGATCGTTATTGCGTTTAAATGTTTGTTGTCCATCGAAACATATAGACCAATCTAAGGGCAACAAAAAAAAATTTCATTCTAAGCAACCTCTTAAAGATTTAGATTCACCACCGAATCCAAACCAGAGGAAGAGACTATTCCCGGGAAAAAAGCAATATTTGGATTCGTGTTACACAAATTCTTCGTCATCAAAACCTGAAGACAAACGTTTAGGTTTGCGTAAGAAAGCGGTTGAGAGAAAAAACCGTTCCAAGCATCCGCCAGAAAAGCAAGACTCGGAGATGTCGCTGTGCCGAGCTTGTTGCTTAGAAAATGATTTAAAAACTTTAGCTCCGTCTGCAAACAGACAAAACGACAAATTAGGGCGTCAGCAACCTTTGGAAAATCGTAATTCGGATTTTTCACTGTGTCTATTTGACTCCTGTATAGCAAAATATGAAGTAAGGAGTCCGTCAGGCACGCCAACGATGGAGGGCAAATGTTGTCCCACGCAACCGGATGTTGCCTTTCCTTCACAAGAACCCGCATTGGATACCCCACAGAGCGCTAGTTGTTCTTTTTCTCCAAAATTAGAAGACCTCAAGCCGTGGTTAGCTTCACTTATAAGGGAAACAAAGCTCAAATGTTGGCCGATACTAAAGACGGATCCACCTAAAGACGATAAAGAATTTGACGAGAACAAAGCGAATTTAGAATCGAAACCCTCTTCAGATTCAATTCCTCCAAAGCCAGATGAGAAAAACTCTACCAAGGATAAACAAAAGCAGAGTAGCAAAACTAAAAAGAGTAAAATCGATTGCTGCAGTTGTCCTAGTTGTATATCAGCAAAGAAGTTGAGCGATCTGGGGTCACACATTTTCCCTGATCAGAAACCATCGAACAGAAAGTTTAAGAAGACGAAGAAAAAGGCTTCTGTAGCCACTTTAAAGCAAAATCTCCAAACGAACTGCTGCGTTTGCTGCGGCCTTCTGTCAGATTATTTAAAGGAAGTGTTCGAGTTGATATATCTGAAGAATTTTCAGGGTTGCCGTGCCTACCAAATTTTACTGGAGATGTGCGACGTTGCCGGCTGTATTTGTACCGATTGCTTCAATTTGCTGAAACGGTTACTTGCGCATTATCTTATAAGCTGTAAGTAGTAATCAAGTTGGGTTAAGCTGAGGAATGATTCGTTCGTCGAAGAATAATTGGACACCTTGGCTTACAAACTTCGCTAGCCATATCGAATTTTTTTTAGGATAATCTTATTTAATAAAGTATTATAATAGATATATGCATCCAAAATTTTCGAAGAGTAGGTAATATTTTTTTAAACTTTAAACATGATTTTCTCATTGTTGTGGCTAGTACCTAACTACGTCAAATTTGCAAAAGCACTATTTGTGGCGTGTTTGTGCGCGTCTTCTGTACAATAAGTTCGTAATTATTTATTTTAACTAAATTTGTGTGAGTGTTGCTGTTATTAATTTTTTTGTTCCATAGTTAATTTGTTTTCTGTTTACCCTTATATTATAAAAATACATGTTGATCCATTGTAGATTTTTGTTCACATATTAGACTCTAATAACCTGGTACCTAAAAATCTACAAAGGCCACACGAAACTCATACCGTGCGAAACTAGCACAGACTTAAAAATCTGTGGAAACTAGGCCTTTTGTTGCTGGAATTGCAAACCAATAATGGAAACTTGTAAAGCTGATAATTGCCTAAACTCAAGTTGCTACGTGCGCTGAGCGCTAAGTTGCTCTGCGCGTTGCGGCTGGGGTACCCTACGTAGCCTAACTATATAGGTTGCCTAACTGATTAGGCTATGATGAATGACCTTATCCCCATAGCCAAACTTCTCATCAATAATCTATTGACACAACCTGTATAAAGTACTGTTTGTACCGTATAACTTACTATAATTTTCTAGTTTGCTGCTAAACTAGAAAAATATAGTAGGTAAGTTATACGGTTTGCCGGCAGCGGTTACTAGCAACTTTACACAACTGGTATCTGCCAGTTGCTAGTTGCGGCATTGGAATTGATTTTACCGATTGCAGCAACCGAAACCTGTTGCGGTCATCGAAACTCGCAACTAGAGTATAGCGAGTTCCCGGTTGCCGCAACTGGGAGCTCAAAGTTGCTTCGTGAGCCGAGCGCCTTAGCGCTACCTACCTGTAATAAGACCAATTTGAGAGAAAGTAAATAAAATGCGTTTATTGATAATAATCATATTTATTGATACAATAAATTTAACGTAATAAAATATATTATACCTATGGCTTATCCTGAGTTTAACGTCGTTTGTACGACCGCCCTGAGCATTACAAATGCTCACAAACTTAGCAAATTTTAGTAACATAGTCTCTTTCTAATTCTAATTAAGAACATGAGAAAAGGATAGAATATATTTAACACCTGTCAAATTAATCCACTATAAGAAATTCCGTGAATTTAGTGGCGTCTTATTGGTCACTGGAGAAATAATGGTGGAAGATATATGACAGATCTGGTGGGTTCCCTATCGGTCACACCAAAACGAGTCACTTGTGACTGGTTGGGGAATATTTTCCCATCGCGTCACACTGTTACGGTTTACATGTTTTTAAAAGAATAATCTTCGTTTCTCTCTTGCGTAACAGTGTGACTAGATGGGAACAAGTGTCCCATCCAGTCACAGTTTTGACTTGTTGATATTACTGGTTCGGAACCCACCTACCACCTCTAATACTAATTTTAGATGTCAAAATATCTCCCATCCTTTTAACAATACGTATATTCAATAGAAAATGTGTCAAAAGTAATCTAGGACAGGTAAATACAGCAAATAGCATAGCAACTATTTAATATCATAATTACCAGAGATTTTATTCAGTTTCAGTTTGCAAATTCAAATATAAGGACTGCCACTTCCATAGACATCACTAATAAGGTAAAGCCTGCCTATTCAATAAGCATCACATATAAGGTCTGCCACTTCAATACACATCACATGTAAGGCTGCCACTTCCATACACATCACATATAAGGTCTGCCACTTCAATACACATCACATGTAAGGCTGCCACTTCCATACACATCACATATAAGGCTGCCACTTCAATACACATCACATATAAATCTGCCACTTCAATACACACCATATGTAAGGTCTGCCACTTTCGTACACATCATATATAGTCTGTCAGTTGCATCCCGGTGCATACTACTACTGACACTTGCACTTCAGGGCGTCGTGTATGAGCCCTGTCAGTTCGGTGTACAGGAGACAGTCACGACTGGACGGCTTGCAAATCTCGCGGTGGTCCACTGAGAAGCCTGATAGAGAGCCTATACCAGCGTCTGTGGATAAAGCGGACACTTTAGTACCTAATAGAAGACCTAAGACGAATAGAAGAATCAAAGGACCGACCATTTTGACTTACTTAATTGATACCAAATTATTCTTATTGTAATCAGATGTGTATGAGATAATTTTATATGATGGCATTATTATACTAGGTGGTAGGACTAACGCTTTGCTCGTGTAGTCTGCCGCCAAGCAGTAATGTGCAAGCATTACTGTGTTCCGGTTTGATGAGCACAGTAGCCAGTGAAATTTCTGGTTAATTCACTGGCTACTTATGAGACTTAATGCCTAATGTCTCATGGTAATGAGCGCACTGCAGTGCCGCACAGGCATTTTTGTTTTTCATAGTTCTGAGTGGCACTGCAATTGTTATGAGCCGGCGTTATGCTTACCATCAGGCAAACGACCAGCTCGTCTCGTTACCAAATAGCATAAAAAAATTATTTATATGACGGATGACGATGATAATGTGTAAATACCAGCGGAGTCAGTGCTGACGATCCGTAGCCACAGCACAGACATGAGAGTGCGGCATGTCTCCACACAGCTGCGCACGGCGACGCGCGCCGCGCCCACACTGTGTACCGCGCGCAGCCAGCGTGACTGGAGCCCTAGCACTAGGGGGCAGTCTGGAAAGAACCAGAAAGAAAAATTAGTTTATCATCATCGTCATCAGGAAGAAAAACAAAAAATCATAAGCCGGAAAGCTGTCACTGCTCACAGAGATAATGGAGTCACGCAATCTAGCGCTACATTTTTTATTTGTTTCGTTAGGCGACATAATTATAGTGTTAGCGCTGCAGCGGAATTTAGCTTAAACATAAAAATGGAACAAGATTTTTTTTTACTAGTTACTATAAGTACATTGTTTATGAACATGCTAACATAAATGAAAAATAAGTCTCAGATCCCTAAGCTAAGCAAAAGCTTGTATTATAGGGGTCTGTGCTCCCCCAACTAAATTGACTCTAAATGATATCAAAATAACAATTGAAATAGGAAAAATTACAGTGCAGTATAATATTATGTACTTGAAATAATAAGAATGAAATTTATTAATTTTGCTGTTATATATCCAAATAAATTATGATATTGAAAGAGGGAATGATGCTGCACATTGCCTGGATATACTCTTAGCCGACTCTTACGACACCCACGGGGAGAGATGGAGTGGTTGACTCATATTTATATTATATTAACCGGATTGTCTTACATAGCAAGCCGAGTTACGCGACACTTGCTTGGCCAGTGCATGCGCGGCGACCAGTCGGGGCGCGCGCGTGTAGCTTCATGATGGATAGGTTTTTTTTTTAATGTTATTGGTAACGAGACGAGCTAGTCGTTTGCCTGATGGTAAGCATAACGCCAGCCCATAACAATTGCAGTGCCACTCAGAACTTCCAAAACACAAAGGCCTGCGCGGCACTGCAGTGCGCTCGTTACCCTGAGACATTAGGTATTAAGTCTCATAAGCCCAGTAATTTCACTGGCTACTTTGCTCATCAACCGGAACACAGTAATGCTTGCACACTACTGCTTGTCGGCAGACTTCACGAACAAAGCGGTGGTACTAACCCAGACGGACACTCGCAGAAGAGTTAGTCCTCCCACTAACAAAACTGTAGGTATACCTTGAAACTGGTCGAGTGATCGTCGCGAAACTACAGCGTTAAATTATCGATTTTTTTTCGATAGACTCATGTTTGACCGCAATCTCGCCTGATGGTAATCGATGATGCGGTCGAAGGTGTAGCATGCTTGCCTAGAAGGTACCCGAGGTAAACCTCGTAGATTATATTTGTCGGGTAACGCAGGTATCCGGTACAGGTATCTGGGATCTGGTTAAACATTATTATGTAAGTATTTATTCGTAGCAAAAGTAGATACCTACAAGTGATAAACTTAGTAAGTAGCGTTCATCATGAAAGTAAAATAGTATGATACGAATCGATCTAGAGATGAAAATCGATACCTTTAGCGATTTCCAATAAGTCAACACTGCGTGCTGTGACGGGGGTCTTAATATCTGCCAGTGGGGACCCTCTGTGGGGCACCGAGTAGAACATGAACCCGCGGCTTGAGGACCAAAGGGACGCGCGCCGGTTGATTAGGGCTTCTGAAATATAGGTTATTTTCTCAGTGGGTCATATTTTAAATGTATTTTTTTATTATATTTAAATTTATGTTTGACAATTAAATAATTTTTCGTTTCGTTATGTGATGCACAGTTACATTTAGTTTCGTTATATATGTGATATAGGCACAGAGTGACCAGCTGGTAAATAATGCATAAACCTTTTGACATATCCATTATGGAACAAGACTTACAGTTTTATAAAAAAAAATGTGTTTTTATACCATTTTAGAAACTATACAATAGATTTGTTTTCAAGCCTTTAATAGCTCTCGTTATTTATTTATTTTCAGACAGCACAAAACTGTGAATATAACTTGTTATTTTTATTTTTCTAAGAGGGCGATCCGCCTAATTTATTTGACTATCAAATAATTACTGGCAACCTGGTAAAAGCTTTTGAAAACATAAAAATATTGCAAAAATGAAAAAAAATACAAGAACCGTGTTGGTACTTGGTACTGTCACAAAGTGCTTCATTTAATATATTATCATTAAGTAGGTACCTGAAGGATTTTCATAAAATTACTTTATACCTATTACATATTATAAGACTCACACATACATTTTATACCCACAAAAAATACCAATCAACGTACCTTCAATATTTGAAGTTAAAGCTGAATCTCCATCACCAGTTTCCAAATCTATATCCTTTACAATTTTCTCGTAGGCTTTGTCCCCATTTTCGTGTCTTAAATTAAATATATTATCATTAATTACATTAACATAATCTAAGTTATTGTTACTGGCACCTTCTATTTTGGCAATATTTATTTGTTCAAATACATTATTGTATGCGGTTGTTTCGTTCAAAACACACGCATTATCATTTGCTATATAATCATTATTTCTTATATAATTATTAATGTTTCTCGTGTTATTATCGATATTTCTTGTGTCATAATCTGAGTTTCTCGTGCTATCTGAGTTTCTAGTGTCATTATATATATTTTTCGTGTCATTGTTTCCCGTGTAGTTATTATTATTTCTAACATTTTTATCATCAGATGAGTTGTCTGTTTCTTTATTGTTATGGCTGAAATGGCCTATGATGGTGTCTATGTTTTCTGCAGTTATTCCATTACGAGTTTCTATTGATGTGTCTTCGGTTTTCTTAGCGCTTACATCTGTTGTTTGATCGTCTTTTCTTAGATTTTTGTTTATTTCCTTGTAGGCTTCATATGCTGAAAAAGAATGAGCAACCTTTTTATTTGATCTGTAACTATTATTAAGTTTGGTTTTTAGTCATAAGGTGTCGACACCGTAAAGTGGTATGATATTTCTGTAGGGAACCCTGGCTGGCCACCACTCTCAAGTTAAGGCGCTATCCCTAGTCAATGGCACCTATCATTCTGTCCTCTTTACACATACCTACTGTCCGTTTGCATTGATATAAAAGAGAAATAAAATCGCGCGCGCGTACAAATTGAGTAAAAATCCGAAAAAAGCGTGATAACATCAAAATTAGATGCCTAATCGAAAATGTACCGCAACTAAGTTTTTGTCATTATGTAATACGTAAGTTCTGTTCGATATAAATTTATAAATAACAGATATTTCATTTCTAACTTATTTTTAGAAGTAACTGCCATTTTTTTTTATCAAGTAAATTTGTTAGAAACTTGTTTTGATCACAAGGTATATTTTTTCCAGTGCCAGAAGCTCATCTGATTGTGCTAAAAAAACCTTTTAAGTGAAGCTATTTAGCTGCTTACGCCAAACAACTATGAGTGTGTGCCGGCAGATGTACTAGAGAGCCACTCAGCGTATTCGGTATGTACGACCGCATCATCACTTAGAATCAGGTGAGATAGTGGCCAACCGCTAACGTGTAGAGTTCTAGGTTCCGCCCACGGCTTTGCCCTTCTGGTATATATCTTTATAAATTGTAATCTATGGGTCTTACTAATAAACAGTGTATAACGGTGGTATAGTTACACATTGTTTTGTCTTTGTTGTTGACAATTTCAAACTGACTGATTTTACTAGGTGGTAAGACTAACTCTTCTGCGAGTGTCCGCCTGGGTTGGTACCACTGCTTTGCTTGTGAAGTCTGCCGCCAAGCAGTAATGTGCAAGCTTTACTATGTTCCGGTTTAATGAGCAGAGCAGCCAGTGAAATTACTGGGTTTATGAGACTTAATACGTAAAGTCGCAGGGTAACGAGCGCACTGCAGTGATGCGCAGGGCTTTGTTTTTCAAAGCTCCGAGTGACGCTGCAGTTGTTATGGGCCGGCGTTATGCTTACCATCAGGCAAACGATCAGCTCGTCTCGTTATCAAATAGTATAAAAAAATCAGGCGGTGGTACTAAAGCGTACCTTCACAATAAATCTGCTTGATGAAGAGTCCCCCCTTCGAGTGCCCCACCCAGATGATGGGCCTCTTGCCGACCTCCATCTCCAGCAACTGTTCTATCATCTGCTCCGCTCTCTGGTAGAGGTTTAGTCTGGAAAATATCCATCATCATAATCATCATCAGCCGGAAGACGTTCACCGCTGAACAACATCATTGAACAAGAAATAGGAAAAACTAGCTTCTGACCGCCGTTTCCCCGCATTCCCACAAGAACCGTGCATCCATAAACTATATCTGTGCCAAAAATCACGTCGATCCGTTGTTCCATTGCTGCGTGAAAAAACGAGAAACCAACAAACGTACAAACACACTTTCGCATTCATCAATAAATTTGCAATTTTTTTAACAAACTCTTCCTGCACAGTCATCCTCGTCCATCGGATTTTGGCACCGCATTTGACATGAAATACACATAATGTATACAACACAAACACCCTGGACTCAAGAGTATGTTTTACGTTCACCGCACAAACTCTGATCTTGTCGGTGAGCTAACCCGGAGCTCCTTGCTTTGTCGACAGAGTTACTACCACTTACCACAAGGCCATTGCGACGCGTGACTCAAAATGCTGTACTTATTATAAAGCAGGTAAAGGAAACAGTAAACTAATACCTAACTATCCGATATTCATGGATAAGTAAATGCTGCGTAATTGTTTAATATTTAAACATTCTAGCCTTCTTAAGCATTAGTTCATTACTATTCATTACAAAGAGAAAGGTCACGGTTTTTCCAATGTTTTATAACAATACCTTTTGTTCTCCTTTATCCAAAGTGGTCTCCACAAGTACGGGTCACTTGTATAGTTTATAGAAATAATTCTAGCGCCAGGAAAATCAATTTTGATCCAATCTCTTGGCCAACATGTCGAGTAGCAGTCATTGCATATACAACCACAGCCCATTTCACATTTCTTCTCGTTCAAATTACATTTGCATTCGATAGACTCATTTACTTCGTTATATTTACATTTAAACTCGTTATAGCTTTCATTTTGACCACATTTAAAATCATTATCGTTAGTTTCGTTACACGTATATCCGTTTTCTTGTTCGTTATATTTATATTTTGGGCTATCATCACAGTTTATATCACAGTCTTTTTCTTTTCTGAATAGGTCGCTCACAAACTTTGCTTGTGTGTCGTAGTTATCAACTATATCGACTTGGTCCATCAAAGTATTATTATAAAATTGTTCGGTTATCAAATCATTCTCTTCCGGTATGACTTTCTTTGACAATTTCTCATTTATTTTCTTCAATGACATTTCGGGGTCATTTAAATCTGTTAGGTTATTGTCATCACATTTATTATCATTATATATGCTGTTATATGAGTTATCGCGGCAGTTGCACGCGTTTTGTGTGGAATGATTTCTTAGAGGTACTTTTTGGGGGTCTGCTTTGTATTTAATCCGCCAGTCGCCTTGTCGCCATGTATTCCCTAAGGAACCTGTAATAAGCATGAACTATAAATAAGGTCTTTTAGTGACACAAGAAGGTCTGATAAATAAAGAGTGCCTGCTTGCGATACGTTTGTTAACACAGAATTCAGAGCCTAGATCAGTGACGCATTACTAATGTTGCTATAACATAAAAATAAAAAGTAGAACAGAATTTTTTTCCCGGTAACAGTGAGAGTGATGTGTTATGATGTGTTTTGCCTTGTTTTCTCTTTATTCTAATTTGTGTGTTTTAATCCCCTGTGTGTCTGTTTGTGGCATCACATAGCTCCTAAACGGATGGACCGATTTTGATTTAGTTTTTTTTATTTGAAAAGTACCTAACTTAAGCGGAAGTGTTCTTAGCTATGATTCAAGAAAATCTGTGCTGAATAAAGAATGAAGATAATCACCTTTTTTTAAATGTTAATTGTTATTTTTAACTGACTTTCAAAAAAGCAGAAGCTTCTGCTTGTCGGTGGGTATTTTTTTTAAGAATTTTTACCTCAGGTCTCCGTCATTTGTAAACCGATTTGGAAAATTCTTTTTATTTCAAAGGATATATTTTCAAATTGGACCCATAGAAATTTCATCAAAACCAGTTCAGTAGTTTGTCACTGAAGTCGGTTCGTCACTTTTTAAAAGCAATTTCACTTGTGTGATGTACAATTTTTCCATAACTCTGCGGAATAAGCTTCTTCTTTCTATTTCTCTTGCTTTCTCTTTCTACCTATCCACAGTACATTTTTGAGACAACGCACCTAGTTTTTTTTTAATAGTGTAGTTACGAATATCGCTTACCATACAGGCCATGTACGAATATAACGTCCATGGTGTGGTGGTCTGGCTGGTGAAGCAGCTGGCATTCCACCTTTGGTTCAGGATGGAGGTGTTCCGTCCCCGCCACACGCTTGGGGATCTTTGGCTTCGCAGGTATCGGCGGTTTTATTCCTAGAAAGAGGATATGATGCTGTAGAACACCGACAACTGGGTATAAAGTAAGGTGCGAGTCATAGGTTGCCGGATGAAGTATTGCTAAATCTATGCTGAACAGATCTACGAACTTATCTGTGTAGAAAATGGAACTACAGCCTGCCATGTCTTTCGACTGTCAGTTGTACCATAGGTTGTTCCATATTTGCGACTAGCTGTGCCCCGCGGCTTCGCACACGTAGCTTAAGTTACTCCTTGTAGCATCTGCCAGTGGAAGTCCCGTCAAAATCGGTCCAGCGGTTTCGGATATTACCCGGAACAAACAGACAAAAATGTGCATGGTTGATTTGTTATAGGTACCGTATATACTTTAATATATATAATATGCATTTAGTAACAACCTTTTAGTTTGATATTACAAACAGACACTTCAATTTGTATAGATCTATATAAGAGCGACGCTTTTCGATCGATAAAATTGACAGTTCAAATCGATAAATTGGGTTTTATTGATTTTTTTAGGTATAATTTCTCGACCCTTGATACAATCGTCAAAAGTTAACGATAACTAGGTCGAATCCAAAGAGAATATAGAGCTACTACAATACTTTACGATCAGACTTCGGTACTCGCAACATTCGATAAATTTATCAGTTTCCTCGATTCGACAAACTTATCGAATCGACTTCCGCACTTGCGCCGCTGGTCGTACCTGTGATGGGCTGGAGCGGCGTGGTCATGAGCCGGTGTAGCAGAACGGTGGCTGTGCTCCAAAGACACGAGACGCACCATCGCCTGAAATAAATATGATTCAACCTTATTAAGATGCTTGAAAACTGTATCATTTGGAAAGACCAACAGTGGTCAGAGTTACCAAATGTAGGACTAACTCTTCTGCGAGTGTATATCTAGACTGTTACCAGCGCTTTGCTCGTGTAGTCTGCCACCAAGCAGTAACGTGCAAGCATTAAAGTGTGTTTGATGAGCAGAGTGGTCAGTGAAGTTACTGGGCTTTTGAGACTTTGATCAGAGTAACGTGCGCACTGCAGTGCCGCACAGTGTATTAAGGCGTATATAGCAGCTAAATGGCTTCACTTAAAAAAGGTTTTTCAACAGAATCAGCGGCGCAAGTACGGATCTATTCGGGTCGATAATATTCGATAAAATTGACAGTTCAAATCGATAAGGTGGGATTTATCGAGCCTCGAAACAATCGACAAAAGTTATCGAAAAGCTAGGTCGAATCCAAAGAGAATATAGAGCTACTACAATACTTTACGATCAGACTTCGGTACTCGCAACATTCGATAAATTTGTCGAGTTTTTCGGTTCGACAAATTTATCGAACCGACTTCCGTACTCGCGCCGCAGATGAGCTTCTGCTGATGAGCACTGGAAAAATATATATGTCATTATTTATCATATTACTGATAATCTTGTTGAGATTAATACAAGTTTCTAATAAGTTTACTCGATCAAAAATCATGTCAAAGTTACCTCTAAAAATAAGTTTAAACTGAAATATCTCTGTTATTTATAAATGCATATTGATAGAATTAACAAGACTTACGTACATATTCTATAATAGTAAAAAACTTGGTTACTGGATATCGTGGACCGTGGGGTCCATGTGAATAAGGAATTTTGAATATGAACGCTTACCATCAGGCGAACGACCTGTTCGTCATACCTCGTCGTCGTCGACCTTGCAGTATAAAGAAATCCGCTATTATTGGAATAATTGGAATAAAAGGTAACGATTATTCGCGAAGGAAATCACATTTCCTGTGTACGCCCATTGTCTAGGAAACCTACACAACAACTAGAGGACTTAGGCACTTGGCGAGCGCTAATACCTGCTATTATAGACCTGGGATGGGAGTATAAACACTAACAACATATCATTGTTAAGGCGTGTATAGCAGCTAAATGGCTTCACTTAAAAGGTTTGTTAGCAAAATCAGATCAGCTTCTGGCACTGGAAAAAATATGTGTCACTATTCATCATATTATTGATAATCTTGTTGTCATCAAAACACGTTTGTACCAAATTTATTCGATCAAAAATCATGTCAAAGTTACCTCTAAAAATAAGTTTGAAATTAAATATCTCTGTTATTTATAATGCTTCATCATTATCCCAGCAGTGGGAGCGTAAGAGGCTGACTCTTACGCTCCCACTGCTGGGATACCGGCCTTCTCTCAGAGAGAGAGGAATGGGCCATAATCCACCACGTGGGCCCAGTGCGGCTTGGTGGATGTATAATGCTTACCATCAGGCAAACGACCAGCTCGTCTCGTTACCAAATAGCATAAAAAAAAACAACGAAATGCTCCACCACCGCCATATAGAACTGGTCACCTATTATCACCTTTATCTCAATTTCGTGACCGTTCGCAGTCAGAACTGTACCCGTGAAGTCGTAAATAAGAACACAATCAGCACAATTGCTGTAAATTACACCAATTGAGCACGCTGGTTACCTACACGGCTGGCCATTTGAGACGAGTCGATCTGGGGACAACTAGGTGGTAGGACTAACTCTTCAGAAGCACTATACTTATCTCTCTGCAAAGCACTATACGAAATAAGCCATTCTATTATGCCAATATACTTCACAGCAACTCAATGCAAGAAATGAAACAGGGTCCGTGGATGCCGGGAGCTTTTTTTTATGGTATTTGGTAACTAGACGAGCTGGTCGTTTGCCTGATGGTAAGCATAAAAGTAAAGTAAAAAGTTATTTATTGACATAAATAAATATTACAACAAGTAATGAATCCATAGGCTCCCGAACTAGTAGCAACTGTGTTTCAGGAGCCAGTGGCTTCTCCCATTATGTGACACTACGATAATTTTACAATAGAATATGTGTTAAGTAACAACTTATTACAAAAAGAAATAACTCAAATTTAGATGTTTTACTATTACAGATATACATATGAAATAAAAAAATTAAATTAATTTTAGCATAACGCCGGGCCATAACAATTGCTGTGCACTCAGAACTTTGAAACATAAAGGCCTGCCTACCATGCACCTGGTAGAAATGGCAGCCGGGTTTACGTGGGCACTCGAGTAGGGAAAGAAATTCAAAACGAACCTACTCTATCTGCGTTAGTGTTGTTTAAGTCATGTGCCTACTGTTCAAGGCCTGTAGTGAGAAACCCTATATACGAGTTGCGTAAAGGCTAAAAGTGTTTTACACGTGTTTTAGAACACGTGAAACGATCGTGACTCAGGTGTCAGTGACGTCTCTACTTGGTCTGCACCACGTTGTTCTTCACCGATATATTAAGCTACTAGCTGCTGCCCGCGGTCTCACCCGCGCGGTCACTGTAGCTACCAGATTATATCCCTAATTTTTGAACATATTTTCACCTGCATCCACAGATTTCACAACAACGGTTTAACAACGGTTATGCATCCTGTATAACCCTTATCGCCCGGTCTAAAAAAACACCCTGTATAATTACTAGCGAGGGTTAACACTTTCCAATGTAACCAGTCTTAACACAAAAAAATTAAACATATGTTAACTCTAGCTTAGGGTTAAATATCCCTTAGCCGCGTGTTTAAATGAGGACAACCACAAACCTTGATTTAAGGAGTGTCTAACCGTTCGTAACTGTTGTTCTAATCATTTTAAATGTTTATCTTTTAATACTGTCTTGCTAAACACGAGTTTAAAAGTTGTTTTTATAATAATAATAAACGCCTACAGCCCCTGCACTAGGATTCCCTGTGTCGCAGGTGGCATGGACACACACAGATACACAACACAAACATCCAAGGCCCGAGAACAAACTTTATGCTTACACAAAATCTGCCCCGGCCGGGAATCGAACCCGGGGCCCCTCGCTTTGGAGGCAGGGTTGCCACCCAGCCACGGAGCCATATTCAAATTAGTTACTTATGTTATATGTATATGTAACCAGAGCCAGCCGGTCCAAGAAGGAAGCAACACCGTACAGGTTGTTATATCACTGCATACCAGTTTGGTAAGAAGGTCGTATGCCATGGAGAGATGGTAGGTATTACTCAAGGGTTTTATATCATCAATGATATTACTACACAAGTGTGAATTGGCCGAGTTCAACTCTATGTTATGGCGCTTATTACTTAGGTACTAGCTTCTTCCCGCGGTTTCACCTGCGTTCCCACCAAAACATTACACTGCTTTTTTGTGCACTCGTATAAAAATTGATCGAGATTCGAGTCTGAAATCACCGAGAGTGGTGCTAAAATGCTGAAAAATCGCCTCGTACCGCGCAAAAACGACAAAATAGCAAATCTCTCAAATATGTATTATAATAATGTATAGACACCTCCTATATACTACATCCAGACTGCCGCCCGGGGCAAGTGCAACTAGATCTGGCCCTGACAGGGCGTTATGTATTTTAGAAACGTCTCATTTTTAGAAATGCAACTTATCGAATATCGATCGTGCAACGTGTCGAGCGAGTCCGTAGTCCGTTTCGAGTGGCCGTGCCCACAACCTATTTTGAGGGCTGGATCCGCGCCTGCTCTAGCCACAGAACAGATAATAGTACAAGCCCTAGCGATGATTTTCCCGGCGAACTCTATTTGGCAGGCAGCCCGCGCCGCGACCGCTCCCAATGCCAAAAGGTCATTGCACCCGTACCACGTGCACGAACGTATGACGTAACGCCTTATCAGTTCATATTAGAACTAACTCAACGTCGTTGTTGTCGAGATAATAATTCTGTTGTCATCTGAAAATAGTGTGGTATAAAAGCGCGCGCTCCTAGGCTGTATTTAGATACAAACCGTGGTACCACAAGAAAACACTTTTAGACGCCTTTTTAGCTAGACAGTGTGTAAAGATAAACGTCCAAAATGATTAGAAATGTTACAATAGAATGGAACTAGACAACGGTTAACTACTACTTAAATCAAGATTTGTGGTTGCTCATATTTAAACACGTGATTAAGGCATGTTTAAATTTTTTGTGGCCGTTAGGCTGCCCTCAAAACATTAATCGCGGACCACGAGAAAACCATGGAAAAACCACGATCCCGCTTGACGCATATCGTACCTATCGTCTAGTGGGGCTTGATGGAAATCTATGCAAAAGGATGATTATTTTGACAGCAACACGCATACTTGCATAAGCGTCTACGGTCTGCAATACGGTGTTTTTCTACCTTTGACATAATATGAGGACCTTAACGTCACGCGCGCGTTGCGACAACACAAAAAAAGTTCGGATTCAAAAATAGAAGGCACGTTCGCTTTGACAATCGCACGTGTCGGAATAATAAATGTTGGCGTCCTTGCCAGATTATTGAGAAATGTTGAGGACAAAAAAATAGTTTTCTTTTTTAGTTAGCGTTATATTGTCTTTGATGTTAATGGAATTTTTAAGATGAGGCGACGAGCATTTCATTTTGTAATTGTTGGCTGATTAGGTATATTATATATTCTGTACTGATAGTAAGGATAATGCCGGCTCATAACAACAGCAGTGCCACTAAGAACTTTGAAACTAATTTCTCTTTTGACATGACGCTGGCAAAAATGTGGTAAACAATTGCCAAAAAAAAAAACAAATGTCTGCGCGGTCCTACATTGTGCCCGAGACATCAATCAGGTAAGCCCCGTATTGTAGGCCGTATAGGCCGCGGCCTAGGGGCGGCAGCCTCAACGGGGGCGGCACATTTCAGAGGGCGCTATTACTTATAGTTTTGAGCTGGCGCCAATAAACTGAACCATTATTGTCTGGTTAAGAGCTCGACCCCCCCCCCCCTCCAACTGACGGGGCGGTACAAATAAAATAGCCTATACTTATGAAAAGTATAAATCCGGCACTGCTTTGGTCATCAACACGGAACACAGTCCTTCAATCATTCAAAAATAATGTTTTGGTAAATCCTCCGTTCATGGCGAGGCCGATGTTCAGCGGTGGGCGTTTTCCGGCTTATGGTGATAATGGTGATGAATATGTTGTTGATACTCAAGATACCGCAGGTTTTTCGGCTCTCAACGGTGCAAATAATTTGCACATTTCGGCTTTACATTATACGTGAGGCATTTGGGGTTGACACCTTGGGGTCGTGTCGTGACAACACTTACCTAGTCTTATGTCACAGGTCTCAGGCCCCAAACCTAACCACTTCAGACAACAATCCGTGCATTTTACGGGATAAAAAGTAGCACGTGTTACTCTTCGGTCTATAAACTATATCTATGACAGAAAACACATCGATTCGTAGCTCCGTTGTTTGAAAAAGGACAAAACAAAAAAACACGTACGGTTTTACGCAATCCAGTTTGGTAAACGCTATAAAGGCACGCTTACACGCACACGGCACACTGATGTCAGCTATTCTGTGCCTGCACTAGGTCTAGATGGTCCTCTCCTATATCACGGACAAACACTGATCCACAACACAAACATCAAAGTTTTGCCGGGGATAACGAAAGGCCCTCTGCTCAGCAGGCAGTAGGCCTCTCAGAGAGATAATACGGGCCATAATCCAGCACGCGGGTTCAGTGCGGCTTTGTGGATGTCACATGTCTTAGATTTTTGTGGTACTTGAATATGCGGGTTTCCTTACGATGTTTTCCTTCATCGTTTTAGAGCGAGTGTGAATAACGGATTATTACATAACTTGATATCAGTCATTAGTGCGGGCCGAATCGAGATTCAAACTATGGTGCGTCGGTTTGAAAGTCACACATTAAGTTCCAGCATTATTAGTACATTCGCTTGCTGGTTTTAAATTAACATTAGACAAGTTGGAAGGATTTACAATCTAAATCAATGTCTAGTAGTAATAGTACTAAATAATGGTCGTACTTACACCAAGGTTACTAGATACGGGTGAAGTCTGACATTGCCTTGGCCGCCATCTTGCGCAACCGATATGTCACCGGAAACCGCCATCTTGTATTGGTTGAGTCTAACCACCTGCAATTAAATAATAATGTATTACAAGGAAAAACTAATATAAAAACAAATACTAACTACTTGCTCTATGCAGTTTCATCTGTATTTTTTTGTACTTATAGGTACTGGGTAACGAGAGGAGCATTTCATTATCCAAATCCAAAATAAGCCCGTATTGCTGTTCCTGTCTGTTTGATGGTTTCACTTCAAGCCGCGCGTGAGCGTGTAATGTGATACCTCGTAATCCGCGCTTGTGCAAAACCATGGTTATTTTGACAGCAAAACGCAAACATGCATTAGGTAATTAGCATCTAAGGCGCCCCTTATGTTTACCATCAGACAATCGACCCTCTCGTCTCGTTTTCCAATACCATAAAAAAATAAAGATCAGGCGACACAAAGGTCAAATCAAAGGAAGAAAACACATCAATTGGCTACAGAGATATCTTCAAACACGTGTTATAAAACTCTTATCATTGTACATGCCTTCTTGTAATGATAACAAAGAAGTATGCCAGTAAGTAAACGTCTTTATCTTCACTGGATATGTAAGACAAAAAGGCGTGAGGTGGTGACTCGGATAAGAATAGTAGGTACTTACCTCCTCATCTCTCTCCGTGGGTGCCGTAAGATGCAAACGCAACGCTTTTGCGTCTAGCGCGGATTTCGTGATACTCGAACGTACGTTTGCATAAGCATCTACGCTGCCCCTAAGATTCGGCTAAGATCAAGGTAATGTGCACCATCATTTTTTTTGTCTTATGAGCTCCACAGCGTCACCGAACAGCGGGAGAGCGTAGAAGGCGCTCAGCCTTAGCAAAGTGGTGATTTGGCGACTAGCGCAAGGCACCGCGTGAGGTGAATCACGCGGACCTCGGCTTGGGCCGTCGCCGGGATAAGGGGGTCGGAGAGAACGGCCACGGCGCACGAGTGCAACCGTTTAAAGTTGGCCCTAAATCTATCTAAAGCTTAATTCTTGCGGGCCAGAGGTGGGCGCTCGCGGAATTCGTAGTGACTAGTTGCCTCGTTCCAAAACCTACACCATCGAGAAGGGCAAGAAACTCGACGGCGCGGGTGCAGCAGCATTCTTCTTGTCAATATCATAATGTACATACTGCGATAACGGTATCGAGATACTAACCCCGAGAGATGAAATGCTGTACTATTCAATCTCACAACAATGTATTGATTTTGCTATAACTTATAGTATCAGCGCACGGGGAATCGGCGCAAGGCGGTGGCTTAGCCAATCAGAGCGCATTATGTCTAGGCAAAAATGGTGGAATTTATTTCGTGCAAACCAAACGTCTCTACATCTCTAGAGGTTAATTCCTCGATGCCAGAGATAGGGGTCGACTAGTGTCTAGTCTAGACTCTAGAATAAGAGTTCCTGTTTTACTTGGCAACAAACTAAATATTCCTTTTAGAGATTGGTAATTCAGTTTGGTATTAAAACTCAATGTTTTTGAATTGATTTTAATGATTACCGTTTTAATGTAATTAACCTCTTTAACTTTAAATGGATTTTATTTTGAGGCTCCAAGACTGCCGGGATCGAAGTGCGGGTTGTCCGCTTGAGAGTAAGCGAGACGCCCTATGAGATGCCTTTGAAAATTGAAATCATCAGCTGGAAGTAGTGGTGTTGCCAACTCTGTAAATCAACAACCCAGGAGGCAAAAAAAATTTTTTTTATTTATTTTTGCATAATTTTACACAGCGAGGCGGTTGTAGGTAATATTTTTTACTAATTTTTTTGAGTAGAGATCGTAGTAGCGGCGTTGATTATGGTTGTTCCATGGTTTCCGCGTGGCCCGTGGTTGATACACAATCATGCATTACCGTCTAATGGCACGCTTAGGGAAACGGGCGCACTGTCGCGCAGACCTTTGTAATTCTAACTTCTGAATGGCACTGATTGTTATCATCAAGCAACTTAACATCAAGAAAATGACTGTCTCGTGTCGTGCCTATTATAAAAGACAGCGTCTTCTAATTTTAAGGTGCGGTAAGTTTCGACCCTATTGCACTAAACGCACTATAGAAAAGGTAATAAAGTACAATAGCGATTGTTCCTGGTTTCGTTTACAATTGAATGAAGTAGTCTTTTCTAGGTCAACTAAAGTAGGTATTACCTATATGCGTCGTATAGTTAAAAAATAGCTGCGCATACTTTAGAGCTATAGGAATGATGTGGAATGGAACGATCGTGAATGGCCCGCCTAAATTCAGCAGAGCCGCTGACAGTCAGGCCCCGGGCAAGGCCGCAGCAGCTCGCCCCAAACCCCCAGGGACAGTGTTCCCTGACGTCCAGCTTTGGCAAGTTCCCGAGGAATCACCTCACCGCATCACAGGAGGTGGTGAAATAAGAACTAATTTGATTGACTAAAGGTCAGGAGAGTTATTAAAATATTTGACTACTAGCTTCCGCCCGCGGCTTCGCCCGCTTGGTAGGTATATATCCTAGTAATCCTACTAGTTCCTTCCTACTAATATTATAAATGCGAAAGTGTGTTTGTTGGTTTGTCCTTCTTTCACGCAGCAACGGAACAACGGATCGACGAGATTTTTGTCATATATATAGTTTACTAGCTGCTGCCCCGCGGTTTCACCCGCGTGGAGATTATGGATTTCATGGTTTTTATTTTTTTGCGCGGAACCCTAATAAAATTTGCAATAAAATAATATTGCGGCTATAAATTGAGATGTAAGCTATCCTATCTTTTAAGTTAGATCAAACTGCACACGGTGTGCAAATTTGATTAAAATTGGTTAAGTATAGTTTAGGAGTCCATCGCGGACAAACAACGTGACGCGTAATTTATATATATTAAAATGGACCGGAAATAATAATAATAATAATAAATATTTATTCACCAAAAAACATAAATCATTATCATTACACTATGCATGAAAAGAGAGAAACAGTAAAGAAAAAGTAACATAGGCTACTGTTTATCCCGGAAAAATGGACGGTTCCTGTGGGAACCTGCGTGAAAACCGCGGGCAGAAGCTAGTATTATTATAAATTGTAGTCTATGTCTTATTCTGATAATAATAAGCTACTATAAAGTTTCATCAAAATGCGTTCTGTAGTTTTTGCGTGAAAGAGTAATTTTTGCGTAATAAACAAATATGTATCCACCCATCCTGCATCCATCCTCACTCACAGTCTTTTGCATCTATACAAATAAATAATATTGAAGTGTCTGTTTGTAACATCAATATAACAGCTTTTCACTAAATGCATATGAAAGTTTATACGGTACCTATAACAAAACAACCATTTTTTAAATTTTTGTCTGTCTGTTTGTTCCGGGTAACCTCCAAAACGGCTGGGCCGATATTGACAGGACTTTCACTGCCAGATAGCTGATGTTATAAGGAGTAACTTAGGCTACTTTTATTTTAGAAAAAGAATTAGGGTTCCGCGCAAAAATATAAAAACCATGAAATCCAATATCTTCGCGCGGGTGAAACCGCGGGCAGCAGTTAGTTTATATATTAGTAGGATTCAATCAGATACATTGACTAGGAAGTAATTCCTCAATAATCAGATCAATTCACACCAGAAATAGTGAATGTCTATTAGGTTATCGTCGAATAGTTTTAGCTCTACAATTATTGTTATCAAATTAACTTGTGACGTACGGACCGGCCTTCGCTACGGCTTAACTTCTTCATTGACAGCTATACCCAGTCCGCTGAATGGCTTAACGCGCCCTAAGAAGCACGGATATGTGGCTTATTGTGTAAGGCCGGCCATAGACGCCTATGCAAGTATGAGTTTTGCTGTAAAAATAACCATGCATTTGCAAGCGCGGGTTAAGATTAAGCAATAAAGTCAAAATAAATAGTAATCCATTATCCATACTATCCAAACTTAATATTATAAATGCGAAAGTGTGTTTGTTGGTTTGTCCTTCTTTCACGCAGTAACGAAGCAACCGATCGACGTCATTTTTGGCATAAGATATAGTTTATAGACCGGAGAGTAACATAGGCTACTTTTTACCACGGAAAAATGCACGGTTCCTGTGGGAACGCGGGTGAAAACCGCTGGCAGAAATGTTGACATGGTCTGTGATAGAGACTGTCTTTTTAACCGACTTCGAAACAAAGATGTTTTCAATTCGGTTGTATTTTTTTTTGTTACCTCACATCATTTATAAACCGATTTGGAAAATTCTTTTTTATTTGAAAGGATACTTTCAAATTGGTGCTATAGAAATTTCAACGAAATCGGTTTAGTTTATCACTGAAGTCAGTTCATATCTTTTTTAAAGTATTTTTTTTATTACCATTAAATTATTAAGTAGATACATGATTTGTTTTTACCTATACTTCCTCTACTATTAATTATTTTGTGCTATTGCCAGAAATCTCTCCAACCTTTTATAAAAAAAAGATATTCAGCACCGGCTTAGCCTAATTGATTTATCGAAGTCAAGTGTCAGGTGCGTTTAATTCACTTACCGGTGTCCTTGGACAGTGTCAATTATCGATATATACCTAGGTAGGTAGGCACCTAATTTTCAATAATTATTATTATTGACTAGACTTACCATGAGATACAGCTGTCCATAGATCCATATTATCAAATTAGCACTTAGAAAATTATGTTTCACGTCACAAACTATAAAGTTACTAAGTAGGTACAGTCATTAATTTAAAATAGTACAACACGGACTAAAAATATTTGAAATATGTTTTTTTTTATTTTTTTTGTACGCATAAACTCATTTCGAGTAACTCAAATTTGAACGATGAATAGAACGCGCCCGCGTCTGCCCGCGTCGCGGTTTCCCGCGCAACTGCTAGTGATGGCGATATGTTTTGATAGTGATGTTAGTTCGTGAGCAGCGGAGCTAAAAAGGCCACTTTGCCCTAATCATAATAATTATGATCCATTTCACAAATCGTCAAGTGGTCACCTAAAGGGAATTCATGATGTGACTGTGAATCATTTCAATAATTTATCTTTTTGACAATTTTTGTCAATACGTGAAATTGTTCACAAAATAGTGATTGATTAAGCGTCAAATATAGCTGAATCTTAATAAGTTACTCATTTATGGTGACTATTGTACGATTTATGAGATGGATCATAAAATGATAATTTTGTGATTGATTAATTTCAATTCACATTTTTGAAGTGTGATTGAAAAAGTTTTGTCCTAAGAGTTACTAGCTTAATTATTCTTTTAAACCTTTTATTTCTAGTATTTTGTCATGTGTCCAACAGTTTTTGTATAATTAGGTAGTAGTTTTTCTTTTTTTTTAGTTTTTTTTTTGCCAACGAAGCGCTGGCAGAATTTCACGCCACGCCAGTCTTAACGACATAATCCGTCGGGCTTTTGCCAGCGCCAACTGCGCGGCCATTTTAGAACCGAATGGCCTCGTACGTGACGATGGTAAAAGGCCTGATGGAATTACTCTTATTCCGTGGAAGATGGGGCGACCTTTGGTATGGGACGCTACCTGTGTTGACACCCTTGCGCCGTCACATCTTCCCGGTACTCAAAATAAGGCTGGTGCGGCAGCTGAATCCGCTGAGAACCTCAAAAGGCGCAAATATAGTAGTCTTGATAGTAGTTACATATTTGAGCCTTTTGGGGTTGAGACACTTGGACCGTGGGGACCTGGAGCTCATCGAATTTTTAAAGACCTTTCAGGGCGTCTGGTCGAAGCCACACGTGACCAAAATGCTGGCCTCTACTTAGGTCAAAGATTAAGCATTGCCATTCAACGTGGCAATGCTGCCAGCATTTTGGGAACTTTGCCTACTGGTAGCGGATTATTAGATTAAGATTGTAAATAAATTAGTGTGTATTTTATTTAGTTATTTTAGTTTATGTTGTTTATTTTTTCTGTTATTATAATAAAGAAGATTTAGGATGTTTTTCTTATGTTATAATATCGTATTTAATGTGTAGTTATAACTAATAAGTAATAACTATAAGTATTTCTACCTAATTGCCCAATGAAAAAAAAGTAAATTGTAAACCGATCGATTTGTTTTGTGTACCTACCTACTTATATATTAAATAAATACCTATAGATAAGGTCGCCCACTACGACAGTTATTGTAAACAGATATTTTGTGTTGTGGTTTTCAATAAAGTTTTGAACAATATAAATCCATCCGAACGTCTCTTATGAAAGATATCAAGAACTTGTCCCAACTCTACGCTGTTTTGAAATTGTACGCTCACCAAATTAATATTTTCATCCGTCAATTAAAAACTAAACCTTACTGCCTGTGCTTAACGTTCCAAATTAAGTTTTATGCGGATAATTATATTTGTTGTATTATCTTATTGCTACAACCTTACGAACGGAGCTGCAGAAACAATAACCTCCTTTGTTATCATTCTACGCTTTGGTTTGATGGCAGAAAACATATGTTTGTAATCGTAACGTGAACTCATTCTTTATTGGTATTTCGTTTGATCAACATCCATAGTGAATATTATCGGAATGTTCGTACATCGTATAGAGTTATTTATGTAGGTAATTGATTAATTATTCATGATAAGCGGATTCACTCACATGGATCTGTAGGCTTGTAAAGACCAATATTTATTATTATTATTATGGCTGTAATATTATAATAATCTCAACCTCAGAGTCAAACGCAAGCCTAAAAGTAAAATTTAGTAGGTACAACACTATGTAGTACCTGTGACCACAAATAAATATAATTAAAAAAAAAACAACTCGAAGGTACTAGGGATGATGTGAGGGATTCTAAACTAACGATACTCTATGACCTCATAGATCCAAAGCTGTTCAGGCTGTTTAAGAGTTATGTTGGAATAAAGAAATTCACATCCATGCATGTACCCTGAAAATATTGCAATTCTTTTTTGGACAGTAGTAAAAAATTTAATCGCCTGATTACACACCTGAAATCATTAGTTTTGTCATGGTTGTTCATATTTAAACACACCACTAAGGCATATTTATTGTTTATTCCTAAGAATCCTAAGCGAGAGTTCAACACATGTGTAGGGTGCACAAACTAGTAGGGTGTGTTCAATTTTTTTTGTTTTTGTGGTAAGACCGAACAAGGTTTTTTTATGTAACACTATTGAATAACGAGACGAGTGGGTTGTTTATCTGTTGGTATTTAATAAGCATAATGCTTTACGCTAGCCCATACATAACAGCGAGCGAGTGTGGCCGAGCGGCAACTTGTGCGACTTTCAATCCGACGCACCATAGCTCGAATCTCAACTCAGCCATTGGTTATGTGCGAATTATTGACACTCGCTCTAAAACGGTGAAGGAAAACATCGTGAGGAAACCCGCATGTTCAAAAACAACAAAATTCGAGGACATGTGACATCCAACCAAACCGCACGGGCCCGCGTGATGGATTATGGCCCATATCTCTCTCTCTCTCTCTGAGAGAAGGCCGCTATCCTAGCAGTGGGAGCGTAAGAGGCTGATAATGTAATACATAACAATTGCAGTGAAACACAGGTAAATAGTAGGTAATATGTATCATAAGCCCAGTACTTTACTCATCAAACCTGAACACAGTAATGCTTACACATTACTGTTTTGCGGCAGACTACAAGAAGAGCAAAGCGGTGATAGGTACCCACCCAGACGGACACTCGCAGAACTCTTATTGTGCGGTACGGTGTCAGTCATTGGCCGTGGCTTGGCTTTGAAATCTAAATCCATACAAATAAAAAAAATTAAAGTGTCGGTTTGTAATGTCAAAATAACAGCTTTTTACCAAATGCATATGAAAGTATGTATATACGGTACATATAACAAAAACTCTATTTTAAAAACGTTAGTCTGGCTGTCTGTTTATACCGGGTAATCTCCGAAACGGCTGGACAGGAGTAAAATAGGCTAATTTTAGCTCCTCTAAGAAGTAAAATTATAAAAATAAAAACGCTGACATCAAACTATACGGCAATTTCTCTTCTTCTTCTTTCTTTATTTCCTGGCTTCTGATTATTGAAATAATTTTAAACAAATGGAATAATAAAACGCACACACGACATTGACTTTTCTGTGACAGCTAACTTCATTGTAAGTAAAGTGCTGCCTGCACAAATATTATATTACCAAATCGTTGGAATAAAGTAAAGGTAGATTTAATGTGCAATTCCTGTGTTCTCTACATTATTAGGAATTTGATTAATTTTATGCATAGTGCAGTTTTCATTGTGAAGATGTCGCTCCAATTATTCAGGTTCTAAAATAGATACACGTAACATTTGCTATCAGGCTTTTTTTATTTCAAATTAAATCTTACAAATAATAATTACAGTCAGTTTATTTACGCTATAAGCATAAAAAATAATACACCGAAAGTGCATCTACAAAGACATTACGCTTATCTAAACAATAAAAATTCATTTTTATTTTGTTTTTAGAAAACTCCCACGGAACCCAAAGAAAATCAATAAAAAAAATATAAATAAGGTAGATAAGAATTTTGAAATGGCAATAGTCAGTCTGCCATAAATGTGTAGTTGGTCACGCGAAGTAAAAATTTAAGTGATTTTTCTCGTAATTTTATCCTTTGTTAACTGATTATTTTAACTTCTAACTGTGTATTGAGCATCTGAAAATTGCCACTAATAGATTGTTGTGCATGATGTGGAGTAAACACTACTTTCGGAGAGAAAATCCATCATTTTCCGTTTGTGTGTATCATTTTGTTGAGACTTGAAAAAAAGTGATTTTTTGTAGCGAACGTACGAAGCAGGTAAATTTTTTTGTCTCAAAGTATTGATTAGAGGCCTTTGCTGTGGCGCTGAGGCTAAATCTGTCTGTTTCTTGAGCCATTTTGTTTAAAACATCCGATTCAACAATTTTAAAGTTTGTTTACTTTTTTAAAGATGTGTTGGACTCTGTAAATACATCGTAAATGAATTGGATTAAATTATCGACTATAATTAAATCTAGTATCGTCGATTATCGGACACTTTTCACGTATAAAAAATAATTTTACTATATTTTCATCTAAAAGTTTATCAATTCAAAACAAAATTATTATATAAAAAAAGTTATTATTTCGTCCTTGAAATTATAATAATGTATTAGTTAAATGAACACAAAACATATTGAATACATGTGTTTTTTCAGCTGTTTTCATCAAATAACTGCCAATATTAATTTAAAACTAACTGTATGTACTTATTAATATTTAATTAGTTATTTTATGTTTTAGTGATAGTAAAATAGTTCACACTTGTAGCTGATAGTTTTTGTTTTTGAGTGCATTGAAAAAATTATGTCTGTTGTTTATGACAGAAGTCCTCCATTCTCTATGGTTTCACTCATGATAATAGGGACTAGTACTATTCTATGATAGGGACGTGATAGGGACTACACTAATTGTGTTCATTGGAAATTATCTGATTTTCAGTGCTTTATAAGTTACTGTATGATTTTTATTTTAGCTAATTAGCATTTGATGACTATCTCGCCTGACCCTGAAGCTGCATTTCCATTATCCAAGTTACCTGCATACATGTTGCATCCAACTTGAGTAGTGAAACATAAACCTGCATTAACATAAACCTGCCGCTTGGGGTGTATTGTGCATATTCACTACTCCTGAGGCATCATCATTTTAAGTTGCATTTGTCTGTTACCTCTTCCACTGTAACTACTGAACTGACCGAGTTTATCGCAACAAAGAACGTAAAGTAACAGCTAGTAATAAGCACTATAAAAATGGCATTGTGTATTTTACAGGTTACGAAAATGAACAATCAGATGATGATAGATATAGACCCGTTGAGCTCGTATGAAGCACAGTATGACTACCCCCATCCTAACCCTCATTTTTACCCCCATCCACCTCACTCAACTATCGCTTATCCTCATAAAAGTGATGACACTCCTCAAATGTTTCCTCCTCCTTACCAACCAATCTTGCCAGAAGCTCCAAAAAGTCCTGTTAGCGGAACCAATAACGTTGCTCAAGATTATAGTACAGAAATTACTGCAGCAGCACCCGAAACAAATGAGGAAGAAGAAGATATCAAGCCAGTTATAGATATGGTACCCTTACCGGAAGACAAACCAAAACGTAATAGAAAAATCAAAGGAAAGACAAGTAATTATTGGAATAAGAAGATAACGGACAAAAGTTTCGCTTTCTACGGATGCTCCGTTTGCAATATAGCTTACACAGACCTAACAGACCTAGATCAACACGTAGTAATTCATTCAAACCGAATGACAAGCTATGATTTGAGAATACAAAACTTGAAGAAACGCAAGCGCCTCAAAAGAGAAAAGAAAAAGCAGAAAAAACAGTCTAAAGTCAAACAGGAATTGGAAATTGATATTAAACCCGAAGACGGTTACATTGGCACGGAGGAAGCTTCAAAATTTGACAGTGATAACAAAAGCGAGGTTAAAAAATCATGTGCAGTGTCTTCGGAGAATAATGAGAATAATCCAGTAAATAAGTGTTCTAAGAATACAATTAACATTTATCAATGCTTTGGGTGCTGCAAAACATTTGCATTGAGTTACTATTTGAGGATACATGTCAGATCTCATACTGGTGAGTGTCATATATATTATTTTTTTTGTTACCTACGTACGTTTCTATAAAGATTACATGAACAGAGTGTCTTCGCCTTAATAGAGACTGTAAGAAAAGTGTTATTGGACATTTTCTTTAATATCGATCTAGAAGTTTACGTTAAATGTAAATTGCTTATTAGCCTAATTTTTTGGCTAGATTGTAATATAAATAGGGTTAATTAAATAATTAGCCCGAAGGTAGGAAAAAAAAAAAAAAAAAAACCTACGTACTAAGAGTGGGGCCGTCGTTCCACGACGCGCGGTGTGATTTTTTTTTTTTTTTTATTAGGTTCATCAAACTGGTTATTACACCTATGTCATACTATTAACAAATAAAGTAATAAAATTTTAACAGGAAAGTGCACAACCTACTCGAGATGAACACAACATGCAACAAAATAATAAATATGCGTTAAAAATTTACTACGCTAAATAAAAATTACACACGTTGAAGAAATACCAAAATAAAAAAAAAATATATATAAGAACCTAAGACTTTAAATTTTGAAAAAAAAGTTTTGGCAAGCTTGTGTATTGTGAACTTTACTTTAATCAAGATTTGACAGGTTTTAATGTATATTTTTCAGATGAGAAGCCATACTCTTGCGATATATGTAACCAGACGTTTATAACGGCCAGTAAGCTCGGACGCCACACTAAAAGGATTCATAACACTGTGAGGCACCAGTGCCGGATATGCTATAAGCATTTCAATAGGTAAGTATTGGCCTCCCCATTAGAGGCACAGGCAAAGCTAAACTCAGATGGCGCCACCATCGCTGGTGCTTGTCATTGATGTTTACTTTGAAGCCTATAACCAGTAAACACGCTCGCGTCTTATAAACCATTATATTTGAAATGGTCACTATATAACCTAGAAGAATTAAGTTTTCAATGTTTTTTGATCCACAATTGCCGTTTTTTCTCGTCAGAAGGGAAACCTTTATTTTTACACTGAATTGCACTTTACAGAGGCAAACTTTATTGCAAAGACGATTTTTTGTTTACTTACTACAATAGTTGTGCCGTTTTGGTACTAAAATAAATGTAAAATTTAGCTAGGCTATCAGTTGGTTTTTTGGAATGAGCTCTCAAAATCTGGATATTCCGAAATGAAATTAAAATTTTACAGGCCTGCAATTTCCTGAAAATACATAAAGTTTTTATTGGTGTGTAACGTGAAACGGAACGGTTTTTTCAGCTGCTTTTTGGCAGCATATGATAATGACAAAAGACAATAAAAAAATATTGACAGAACAGATGACAACACAGCTTATTATTTGTCAAAACTGTCAAAAATGACGTGAGAATGACGCCATACTTTTATAATATTGCTGCTTTTTGGATATTTTAAGGAACGCAGTGTTGCTGTTAATTAATTTTGCATTTCTACTAAGCTTTTCTTTAAAACCAGTATAAAAAAAACGCAGGCCTCAAAAAATTTATATTATTTCCGGCATAAAAAAAATTTGAGGCTAGTTTAATTTTTTCTGGGAATAAAGTACCAAGCTCCATACAAATTTGGTACAAGTCCTTTTATAATGAAGTTTCATAGAGAAACAACACCAGCGATAATACGCCACCTAGCGGGATAAGTAAGCAATGTGGCTCCCCATTGCTAACCAATATGGGATGATTCGAATTTGAATTTCTATATTTGTCATTGGTTGGTGAGCTGCCGAGCTTGTTACACGACTGCACAAAAAAAGAGTGTAATGTACTCCTGTTTTGTGTAAGGTTCACGTATGTATGTATGGGGTATCGTTAGAATCCTTACATCATCCCGAGTGACACTGGCTAAGGCAGTCGGGTTTTTTTATGTAACTTTTATTAAATCGACTTGTTTACATTACTGGACAACTAAGTAAATCTCCACCATACTTGTTTTGGTTACAGGTTTGAATTGCTTGTGAAGCATTTTGATAAGAAACACGCTGAAGACAAACTAGAGGGGGAGCCTTATGGTAATTATTTATTTACATAACATATTGTTAGAGTAGCATGTCTGTGAAGACGTATTGCGCCGACCCCATGTAATAATGGGAGAAGGGCAGGTAGGAGGAGGATTGTAGATAATTATTTCACTTATTTTTAATTGTAATATTTGATAATGAGACGAGCCTGTCATTTGCTTGATGCATATCGCAAGCCCACAACAATTGCAGTGCCATTCAGAACTAAGAAACACAAACGCCTGCGCGGCACTGCATTGCGCTCGCTACCCTGAGACATTACGTATTAAAAGTGTTACCACAAAAAAACATTTTCAGTCGCCTGTTTAGCTAGACCGCGTCTAAAGATAAACGTCAAAAATTATTAGAAATATCACAACAGAATTGTGTTAGACAATGGTTAAACACTACTTAATTTAGGATTTGTGGTTGCTCATATTTAATCGCGCGACAAAGGCATGTCTAGGTGTTAAACGGTGATTAGCACAGGTTTACCGTGTGTTTAGTTTTTTTGTGGTAACACCCTGAGTCTCATAAGCCCAGTAATTTCACTGGATACTCTGCCCATCAAACCGGCACACAGTAATGCTTGCACATTACTGCTTGGCGGCAGACTTCACGAGCAAAGTCGTGATACCCAGAGTAATAATAATATTAATCTTCACTACAAGCTTTTATTTAATGTGCAATGTTTGTATGTATGTTTGTTTGTTCTTCCCGGTGTTCCATTGAAGCGAAATTTTACATACATATGTAAATGGATGACAATGGAGTATAATGATGTCACAGAGCTGGTCTGATGATGGAGCCGGAAGGTGGCCACAAGATTACACAATTGGAATGTTGCATGAAACACAAAATACATAATTTCTGTCGTTATACAGTTTTAAGAAGATCACATTAACACAATAGAAATATAAATTCACAAAAAAAAAATATAATTTCCACAAAGATACTGCATTTAAAAGTTTCCCAAATTCAACATTATTTTTATCATCCGTTAGTAATTTAAATGAAACCAACAGATTCTTTACATTTGTATGAATAAAAAAATGTATGACAACTATGTACTTAAACGCAGTTTTTCACGGACAAATCAACAGAATGCATGTTTTTAGTACAGTTATACGGCCCGCGTTGAACAAGTGACGTCAGATGTTCTGTCCAATTTTTAAGGGGCGTTTTAGTGCTCAGTAGATACGTCCGACTTTGACTCTCATTTTTGACGTTTTTTCAGTTTTTTTCCAGTTTTTTCGATATAGACATTTGATTCTAATGAGAAAACGAATTGGTTGACATCATATAAAAATGGAGTCAACATCCCATGTCTAAAAAATATATTTTTCCACAAAAACTTGTTTTCAGACTATAACACGATCCTTCCGTACATAAAAGAGCTAGAAGAACAGTTGAAACTGGAGAAAGAACAGAAGCCAAAGACGGAAGACCCGTGGGTCTTACCGCTGGCTTCTGATACCATGGGTCAGGGTACAGTGGCCACCGCGATGCAGACCCAAGCTGCGGAAGCTAATCTGGTTGCCAAGGAAGAAGTTTTCGTTACAAAAGAAGACGAGGTAAAAAAAAAGAAAACATTTTTTAAACAATGTTTTTTATTCTGTGGTAACTTTTTTTTCTGAATAGACTTTCGTCTGACCGCTATTTCACCTGATGTTAAGCGGCGATGGGATGGTATGTGACGTCATTGTTTACTTTTAAGAACGGGACTTAATCGTGATAAAAACACAGGCTGCCCGGAAGTTCTGTAGTAGAATTTTGACGTAAACTTTAAATGTCATTTCTTCAATGATAAATTTCGAATTTCAAAATCTCGTAAAACAAATGTTGTTGACCTCCAGGAGTACATTGACCCCCTTTGGGGATAACATACCAATTCAAACTCAGACTGTATTTAATTAATCTTTCTTTCTATTCCAGGTCATGGTACCTTCCAACGTAGAATTCATTGATGAGAGCAAAGTTGAGCTGGAACTGCAGCCGACAGCTAAAGTAACGGTGGAAGAAGTCAAGCTGGACTTTGACATCAAAGTAGAGATGGAAGACGAGAACCAGCCCCAGGAAGGCCAGGGTGATGATAGGGGCGCGGTCGATGATGACGATGATGACGCGGCTGATGTGAAATGTGAGAAGTGAGTGTAATTTTATGTTTTTGAACTTGATTTGATCCATATAAACTTTATGAAAGAATACGACTTGGGGTTGAAATTACATTTGATGGTGTCGATTCTGTCGTTTTATACCTAAACCACAGAATAGATTGATAACAGTACAAGTACCTAAACCTAATTTTAGTTTCGCTCTTTTTATAACACATAACATGAGAAACAGACGGAAGATGTTTGACAGACATAAATTTAGTTGTATAGCTGTCAAATAACTTCCATCCTTGATAAATTAGACGTTACTAAATTCATTGTCGTTAAATTTAGTGGTTAGTGGTAGGACTAACTCTTCTGCGAGTGTCCGTCTGGGTTGTTACCACCGCTTTGCTCGTGAAGTCTGCCGCCAAGCAGTAGTGTGCAAGCATTACTGTGTTCCGGTTTGATGAGCAGATTAGTGAAATTACTGGGCTTATCAGGGAAACGATCAGCTCGTCTCGCTATCATACAAAATAAAAACAAAAAATATTTTTTCAGTACTTTTTTTTTTACGCTTACACTCATACCCCCGCACCAAGAGTCCCTGTGTTGCAGGTGGCATGGACACACACAGATACACATCACAAACATCCAAGACCCGAGAACAAACTTTATGCTTACACAAAATCTGCCCCGGCCGGGAATCGAACCCGGGACCCCTCGCTTTGCAGGCAGGATTACTACCAACTTAGCTACGGAGCCGTCCGTATTTATAAATTGTCTTCTCTTTCCTCCCTAGAGAGCAGGGCTCCGATGAAGAATACTTCCCGTCGGACACGTGGGCGCGCTCGCCCCCCGCGCTGCCCGCGGCCCCCTCCCCCCCCAGCGCGCGCAAGCCTAAGTCCACGTCCTGTCAGATATGCAATAAGAAACTCAGCTCCAAGAGCTACTTGCGGATACATATGAGGACGCATACTGGTGAGATTTTTTTTTACAATCTTCTATTTAACTTGCAATATTTGTATGTATGTTAGTTTGTTTGGGTCAAATATTGCAAGTTCAATTTGACCCTCTTCCCGGTGTTCGACTGAGCCGAAATATTACATACTTTTTTTTTTATTTTGACGTCTTTGTTTTGACGTTATCATGTTTCTCTACTGACAACATTTTTATTATTGTAAAAAAAATAGGTCATATAACGTATTTTTTATGCTGTTTGGTGACGAGACGAGCTGGTCGCTTGCCTGATGGTAAGCATAACGCCGGCCCATATCAATTTCAGTGCCACCCAGAACTTTGAAACACAAAGGCCTGCGCGGTACTGCAGTGCGCTCGTTATTCTGAGACATTAGGTATTAAGTCTCATAAGCCCAGTAATTTCACTGGCTACTCTGCTCATCAAAGCGGAACTTAGTAATGCTTGCACACTACTGCTTGGCGTCAGACTACATTCACAAAGCGGTTGTACCAACCCAGACGGACACTCGCAGAAGAATTAGTCCTACCACTAACATGATTCGGGTAAGCGAACGTTACAGAGAGCCGCTGTTAGTCATTTATTTTAACCTTCATGAGTGCTCCTTTGGGGCATATATGAATAAATCAATTTGATTTCGCACTATTCCTGTACCTGTAATATTTTCCATCCAAAGGTTGCCTGGGTGAGATCGTTTTTCGCGATAAAGCCACCCATTATACCTATTTTTTTTAACCAACCTCCAAAAAAGGAGAAGGTTATCAATTCGGTGGGTATTTCTTTTATGTTTGTTACCTCAGATCTCCCTCATTTATAAACCGATTTGGAAAATTATTTTTTTATTTCAAAAGAATATACTTTCAGATTGGTCCCATAGAAATTTCATCAAAATCGGTTCTGTAGTGTGTCACTGAAGTCGGTTCGTCGCTTATTTAAGGCAATTGTTTTTGTTCATGTTTCCTTTCTTTTGTGTTATTGTGGTGTCAATAAAGTGTTTTTGTATTGTATTGTATTGCGTTCCGGTTTTATAAGCAAAGATGTGTGTTGTTTTCAGGCGAGCGCCCTTTCACATGTTATATTTGCAACCGTGGCTTCATCACCGCCAGCAAAATGCACCGACACGTGTTGACGCACGACGAGTCGTGGGAAGGTGGGTGTACTCACATGACAATAGGGATGTTGACTCCATTATTCTTTTTATCTCAATCAATTCGTTTTCTCATGAGAATCTATTGTCTATATCGAAAAATCTGGAAATTGAACGCTAGAAACGTCAAAAAAGAGAGTCAAGGCCGGGCGTGTCTACTGAGCGCTCAAACGTCCCATACAAATTGGTCAGAACATCTGACGTCACTTGTTCGACGCGGACCGTAACTCGGTACTAAAAACATGCATTTTGTTGATTTGGTCGTGAAAAACTGCGTATATCTGCTTGAAGAATTTAAGATAAAGAAAATACACACAAGGTGAAAAAATAGGCTTTTTTTCAAGTTGTTTAAGTTTCTTTTTTTAAGTTGTAACTGAAATTGTATATACCCACTGCTTTAACAGGCAAAGATGGCATCAAACCGGAAGACGGGGAGCCGGATGTGAAATCAGAACCGGATAGCGATGAGAAACCCCTGAAAAAGAAGACGAAAAAGTAAGCGCTAGAGTCTATTCCATTGTTTTTCCAATTTTTTGAATACTTGGACCCCCCTCCAGGTCCGAAATATAAAATTCCTGGGACCCACCAGTTCCGTAGTACAAAATTACAGCGACACCCCCGGGTCCATAATACAAAATCTGACGACCCCCCAGGTCCGTAATACAAAATCTGACGACCCCCCAGGTCCGTAATATGTACATGATTCCAGCTACCGCCCAGTTTCGTAATACAAAATTCCAGCGACCCCCAGGTCCGTCATACAAAATTCTGGCGTACCCCCCGATCCGTAATACGACTAAATGTGTTGACATAACACAACAAAAATCATTTCAACAAATCACAAAGGATTTCAAAAACCTCAAGGAGCTTTTTATTTTTATTGACACATTGTTTAGAAGCTAAATCTGCTTTTTAGTTTTACTTGGCTTGTAGGCACGACCCCCAATTGATTGTTTTTTTTTACCATGACACGTCCAAAAATGCACCCTGTATATATTAATCGTAATTAATTAATTAATTATCTTAATTGTTTTAGGTCGAAAGCGAAAAAGGCGAATGCGAAAATACAAAAGACGAAAAAGACGTTCTTCGAGAAGAAGCAGAAGAAATTCAGAAAATGGAATCACTTCTGCGAGTTTTGTCATCAGAAGTGTGTATTTTTTTATATTAAATACCAGTTCTGTAACTCCTTTATAAATTTTATAAAGGAGTTACTGGGACACAAAACTGAGTTGCCGCCACGCATCGTAAATATCCACGAAGCTTTGTGCGAGGTCATTTTTAGATTTATATCGCCGTTAGAATGGCTTGAGTAAATGAAGACAGAGGGCTGTTTTCACAATTAAGACGCCAGACAACACGAAGCACCAGTAAATACCAATTTATATACGAGGAGCGTCTGTTCAAAAGGTTACATTTACGCTTTTTTAATTTTTTCAGAAATCGAGATAAATTGATAGAATTAAAGATATAGAGGCCGAATAAATTTAAAAAAAAATATTTTAGGTAAATGTAACCTTTTGAACAGACGCTCCTCATACAATAACAGCCTTACTAATAAAAACTGTGTATGTATAGTTACACAATATTTTGTCGCTTTCAATTCAGTTTAAAATTATCAATAAACAACAAAGACAAAACATTACGAAATTATTTTTTTAATGTTATTTAATAATCAAATCAAATCAAACATTTATTTGCAAGAATACATAATATTACATATTTCAGATGTTCCAAAAATAAAGTCACAGTATTCAGCCGGCAAGCAGGCGTGCAAATATTAAAATAGTCATATTAATGTTATGTCACTTAAAGTTTAAATATTCAGCTATGCTATAGAAACAGTTTTGTAATAGCCACTTATACAGTTTTTTGTTAAATTGATTGCCATTTAATATTTTGATGTCCTCCGATATAGCGATACGAGCTGGTCGTTTGCCTGATGGTAAGCATAACGCCGGCACATAACAATTGCAGCGTCACTCAGAAGTTTGAAATACTAGTCCTGCGCGGCATTGCAGTGCGCCCGCTGCCCCGAGACATTAGGTATGATGTGTCATAAGCCCATTAATTTCACTGGCTTATCTGCCCATCAAACCGGAACACAGTAATGCTCGCACCTTACTGCTTGGCGGCTGACTTCACGAGCAAAGCGGTGGTACCAATCCAGACGGACACTCGCAGAAGAGTTAGTCTTACACCTAACCTAATCTGACTAAACCATATATACATTACGTTATACACTGCTTAGTAAGGCCCTTAAAATAATATTATACCAGGTTCCTGCACCTTGAAACCTTGGAAGTCCACAAGAAAAGCCACGAGAAGGCCGATAGTATGAAGTGCCACTTCTGCTTCGAGCCGCAATTAGACGCGGAGTCGCTGAAGGAACACGAGGCGACGCACACTGGACCGAAGCCCTACGTGTGCACGTTGTGCGGAAACTGTTACATGAAACGAGGGTCTATGGTAAGGAGTTTTAGTGGTATGATGGCAAATTTTAGTGGTATGACGAGGAATATTAGTGGTGTAATGGTGAATATTAGTGGTATGATGAGAAATATTAGTGGTGATATGGTGAATATTAGTGGTATGATGAGAAATATTAGTGGTGATATCGTGAATTGTAGTGGTATGATGAGGAATATTAGTGGTGATATCGTGAATATTAGTGGAATGATGAGGAATATTAGTGGTGATATGTTGAATATTAGTGGTGATATGGTGATAATTGGTGGTATGATGAGAAATATTAGTGGTAAGATGGCAATATTTAGAATTTACGGAGGTAACGATCGACGTGATTTTTTGTATGTATATAGTTTATGGACCGGAGAGTAACATAGGCTACATTTTATCCCGGATATGCCATATGCACGGCTACTATGGTAATCACTAATCTCCAAGCGGGTTAATGCGCCGGCAGAAACTAGTTTGTTGTATTTTATTATGCCGGCAGGTGTATCACAGGAAGACTCGCTGTAAGCTCAGTGAAAACAGCGATAAGACATTCATTTGCGATATCTGCAAGAAACGGTACAACACTCACGGGAAATTACAGGTGAGCTGAGTGAATTATAGCAGGCGCTATAACCCTATTCCATAATCCTACTAGTAATATTATAAATGCGAAAGTGTGTTTGTTGGTTTGTCCTTCTTTCACGCAGTAACGGAGCAACGGATCGACGTGATTTTTGGCATAGATATAGTTTATGGACCTGAGAGTAACATTGGCAACTTTGTATCCTGGAAAAATGCACGGTTCCTGTGGGGACGCGGGTGAAAACCGCGGGCAGAAACTAGTCTTAGATAGTTTATGTAAACAAAGAAATGTCACGAAAAGTCACTGTCAAAGTGACATGCCAGTTGCCCAATACATTTTTCACATGTGGAAAATATTTTTGTTTCTATTTCCCCCGGCTTTGCTCACGCGCGGTACATTTGTAACTTAACAAGAAACAAATAACCTCTTTTCTTCTGGGTTCCTGTGGGAAGTTAGTAATAATATATACCTCGATTCTCACAATATATATGATTATGTATGAATGATTTTGATATATAACAATCTCGTGTTCGTTTTCGACTCCAACCCGATTTAGACCAGCTGCCTTATCAGCTAACAATCTCGTGTTCGTTTTCAATACCAGACCGATTAAAACCAGCGGTCACTAGTCTTCGTGTGGAAGGAATAGTCTAGAATTTTCGCTGGTTATTAAAGAAATAAGCTCTTACAAAACGAAAAGAAGCGAAAACTATTGACAACTCCTTCCACACGAAGACTAGTGACCGCTGGTTTTAATCGGTCCGGTATTGAAAACGAACACGAGATTGTTAGCTGATAAGGCAGCAGCAGTCACTAGGTCTCGGCTGGAAGGAATTGTCTAGAATTTTCGCTGGTTTTATTTTAGAACGAACGTTATTAAGGAAACAAGTTGTTACAAAACGAAAAGAAGCGAAAACTCTAGACAACTCCTTCCACACGAAGACTAGTGACCGCTGGTTTTAATCGGTTTGGAAATGAAAACGAAGACGACATTGTTAGCCGGGTTGGCCTTGGTCTGTTGATTCATATTATTCTAGTTACTTGGGGTCTTACCACAAAAAGATTAAAAACATGTTAAACCTGTGTTAAATACTGTTTAACGCCTAAACATGCCTTAGTCGCGCGATTAAATATAAGCAACCACAAATCCTGATTTAAGTAATGTCTAACCGTTGTCTAACACAATTCTTTTGTGACATTTCTAATCATTTTTGACGTTTATCTATAGACGCTGTCTAGCTAAACAGGTGACTAAAAATTATTTTTATGTGGTAACACTGTTGTTATTCTATTCCAGCGTCATATGATCACTCATTCAGTGGCCAAATTCACTCTCCGCTACGAGTGCCCGGTGTGTGCACACATGTTCCACACAAGATATCATGTGCAGATGCATCTCAGATCACACATGAAGGAGGGGCTGTGAGTATTGCACACTTTAAGATACAGATTTAATTTATTACAGATACAAGATAAGATGCTAGTGGTAGGACTAACTCTTCTGCGAGTGTCCGTCTGGGTTGTTACCACCGCTTTGTGAGTGAAGTCTGCCGCCAAGCAGTAGTGTGCAAGCGTTACTGTGTTCCGGTTTGATGAGAATAGTAGCCAGTGAAATTACTGGGCTTATGAGACTGAATACCTAATGTCTCAGGGTAACGAGCGCACTGCAGTGCCGCGCAGGCCTTTGTGTTTCAAGTTCTGGGTGGCACTGGTATTGTTATGGGCCGGCGTTATGCTTACCATCAGGCGAACGACCAGCTCGTCTCGTTACTAAATAACATCCTTTTCCAGGATATTAGAAGAGAACCGCAACGCAGTTCTAGCGATGGTGCTTCAGAACGCTCGCAAGATACCCAAAATGACAGATGCGACCTCTCACAACTTAACCGACACCGCACCGTCGGACGAGAGGTCACGCATTTGCAACATCTGCGGGCAGATATTCCAGCACTTCTATTACTTAGAGGAGCACCTGAAGACACATGGCTCCAAGATCGCTGTACAAGACTTTGATAAGGAAGAGGAGAAGAAATACACCTGTCAGGTAAGAAATTTTACTCCTACTTACTACACAAATATTACAACTCAAAAAAATCGCTTCCAACAGTATTCGAACCTGCGTCTTCTGGCAAGCCGGGCCAGACGCCTTAACCAACTAGGCTATGGGAGCAATCGATGTTGACTGCGAAATTCTTGATATGATGTATTTCTTTCCGGCTTACAAGCCGTAGCTCGACAGCTCTTACTTACTAATTTTTTTATACTCTTTGAACGGGAAGAATTTCGGCTATGTATCCCGCTTGGTGGCGCTGCTGTAGATGGAGACTTGTCACCTGGTGACAATTTTTAGAACTACTGAAAAAACCAACTGATAGCCTGGTTCAATTTTAGTACCAAAACGTAACAACTCATATATTTGTATATTCGTATGTAATAAGTGGTAGGACTAACTCTTCTGCGAGTGTCTGTCTGGGTTGTTACCACCGCTTTGCTCGTGAAGTCTGCCGCCAAGCAGTAGTGTGCAAGCATTACTGTGTTCCGGTTTGATGAGCAGTGTAGCCAGTGAAATTACTGAAATTATTTTTCACAGGTATGCTTCAAATCGTTCAAACTCCAATACTACCTCAAGCTACACAGCTACACGCACACAAAGGAGAAGCCTATCATATGCCAGCAGTGCGGTAAAGGGTTCATCACAAAAGGCAAGCTGAAACGGCACTTAGAAACTCATCAAGGGCTTAAGAAATACCAATGTCATATATGTTACAAGTTCTTTACCCGGCCCGGGTATCTTAGAATACATGTTAGGACTATACATGGAACACAAGATTATAATTTTAGAGATTACGGTATTGGAGTGCCTTTAGGCGCTATCAGTAGAGATTCTTAATGATGTTTTTAATTATTTTTTTTAGTGTTTGCTTCTGGTGTCATTTTTCAGTGTACACTTTGAGTCCATCAAAGATTCAGATACGAATCTATGCCATCTATAATATCTAATATCCATCCTAATTTTGTTACTTATATTTCAGAAATTGACTTGTTTAATCTATGCTTTGAAAAGGTTACAAATGGCTATACAAAACCTTATTTCATAAAAAAAAACTACGTCAGTAAAAACGGCATCCATCTTTTATCTATCTACACTGCTATAAATTATCTTGATTGGTTACCAGATTAATGATACATTTTGTTATTGTAAAATAATTTTATATGTAGTTCTAGAAAACCTCATTAATCGTTAAAATATTGGCATGGCAAGAGATGTTCAGTGCCATGATACGAGTTTAGCTGTATACGACGTTGCCAAACATCGTTTAACGTTGCCAAACATCGTGCAAAGTTGTCAAACGTAGCTCGACATCAAACTTCGTGCTACGTTGCCAGATATCGTGCAAAGTTGCCAAACATCGTGCAACGTTGTCAATTATTGTGCAACGTTGCCAAACATCGTGCATGTTGTCAAACGTCGCACGACGTTTCCAAACATCTTGCGACGTTGCTAAACATCCACCAACGTTGTCAACCACTCCAATAGTTGATTAAAATATTTTACCTCTTTATTTATAAACGGGTAATAGTACTAAGTAAGGTACAACATAACAAAGTTAAATGTTATATTTTAATAAAATGGCTTGAAAATTGTTTTAATTAGTTCTTTACGCACAGTGTGTATTTATTTGTTTGTCTTTTTTGACTACCACAGTACAATGTATTTTATTTACATCACACACTTACAATAAAAACAAATTTAAATTTTATGAAATATATTTTATAGTGTTAACCGACAATAGCGGATGTTCACATAAATATATACATCACAAAAATTTCGCTTCCAACAGGATTCGAACCTGCGTCTTCTGGCTTGCCGGGCCAAACGCCTTAACCACTAGGCTATGGGAGCAATCAATGTTGTCTACGAAATTCTTGATATGATGTATTTCTTTTTTCGGCTTATATGCCGTAGCGCCATCCAAATTTAAATTATCTACATACGACAGAAAAAACTTAGAATGTTTTTGTCAAAGGTTAGGAACATTTTAAAGTGCATAAGCAAGTTTCTAGCTACCACTCTGAACTTGAATAATTGTTATATATCTGCCACAATGTGTTCCCTAACAATTGGGGCAGATGGGAATTTTGTCGCCGAAAAAAAACTGGTAAATTATCTAATTTTAGTAACACTAATAACTTTTTACAATTAGAAATTATTATTATGAAATAGTGAAATAAATTTTAGACGAAATTATTGTACTTGCTTGAAAATCTTGGAATTGTTACTTTCAGATACAGTACATAATGGATTGTTGTAATTTTGTATATATCTATTATCTTATAGGGTGATCGAGGTTCGGTTGGTATTTTAGAAAAAAAAAAACGTTTTCCTTGTGTAAAATTGTGTTTTTGCAGGAAATACAACTAGGTAAACTTAAAAAGCACAACCTTATCTAGATACAAAATTTCATCCAAATCGTTAGAGCCCACTGACTAGAACTTGTTAGATACTTTTCCGAGATACCCGAAGTAAAATTTATATACAAGAATTACTGCTCAAAGTTATTAGATAATTCTTGTAATTTTGTGTATAAGGTGGATTCACAGTCACACTGTGATTCGTTGGGAATTTATTTTCCCATCGAGTCACACTGTTACTGGTTGCAACATTTTTATAGGCAAGACGCTTTCGGAAGGAACAATAATATGCTAGTGAGTCTGCGACAATTTTAGTGTTGAGTTGCCATTATAGGGAGTTTTTTTTAATCATTATTAATTAATCTTGCCCTATATAGGTACTTCTTTCTTTCTCATTCGTCATAATTCATATGTTTTAGAAAATCTTGCCTTATTTAATTTGTGTTAAGGTTTGTTTAAACCAAGATGTGTTGTAACTTCCATTTTTAATTGTTATTATACTTATTATGTAGGTTTCTATTTTGAATTGTTTAAAATATTTAGGATAGTCAGTTTTTAAAAGAAATATTCCTACTACTGATAAGCAAAGCATTCAGTGAAATTGGGCTTATGAGACTTAATATCCAATGTCTCAGGGTAATAAAGAAGGCACTGCAGTGCCGCGCTTTACAAATTGTGTTTCAAAGTTCTGTGTAGCAGTGCAATTATTATGGGCTGGCGTTATGCTTACAATCAAGCAAACGACGCGCTCGTCTCGTTATCCAATAGTGAAAAAAAAGCTCTTTTCACACCAACTCGTCGACAATATCACGTAAAGCATAGCATTGTTAGGGAGAGAAAGTTCTATGAAAATCCCAAGGAACTTTCCGAACAAGGAGGTTAAAATTTGAATGAAAACTCAGCATAGCGGGTATTGTAATAAGAGTTTATTCGAAAATCGAACTGGCCACCATAGACACAACAAAAAAAAAACGCTGCTGCATGTAATAACAAAACACGCCGTTTGGTATCTATACAAATAAATAAATTGTGTCTCATAAATAAATAAGTGTCTGTTTGTAATATCAAAATAACAGCTTTTTACTAAATTCATATGAAAGTGTATATACGGTACTTATAACAAAACAAAAAATTTTGTCTGTTTGTTCCGGCTAATCTCCGAAACGCCTGGACCGATTTTGACAGGACTTTCACTGGCAGATAGCTGATGTTACAAGGAGTAACTTAGGCTACTTTAATTTTAGAAAAAGAATTAGGGTTTCGCGTAAAAAAGAAAATGTCCGTGACGTAAGACACTGGTTTATCTTCTTGGTGCATAATCTACTATTCCGCTCCGTTGCATGGCCGCGCCACTTTGTAGGTACCTTTTTCGATGCGTATAATAGTCTCATATTTTAACCTCGCAGTGTAACGACTTACCCTCGCGGACGCGTGTAAGGTCAGTGTTTTTTTGACTTGTCTAATAATGTAAAAGTTTTGGCGGTTCCCAACCAGTGACATAGATAATAGGTATATTTGTTTACATTTAGACAAGTTAAAAAACACGGACTATAATTCGACCAATACTCCGCTAAAATTGATCTCTTCAAATCAACTTTTGGAAAGAAAAAGCTGTTCATGAAGTAAAAAATCTAGTGTTTTTAAAAATGTCGTAAATTGGGGTCAACAACTAAATTCTACCAATGACCAATATTTGGAATTGGAAACGTGTAATTTCTACTACGACTTATGACATTGGTAGGCGTCATATTATTATTATTTGACAGTTTAAAAAAAATGGACTTTACATTTAAGTGTTGTATAGATTATAGATAGGAAGAACATTAGATTTGACCGTTAAATTAAAACGGTATTTTTTTATAAGTAATACTTTAATTTATGGTTATGGTAATGTATTTTTTTTAATATAGCAATATTTGGTGTTGTATATTTTTAAATTAAGGTTGTTGATTTTGTATAAAAGTGAAATAAAAATGTGATTTTTATATTTGATCGTTTTATTATGTTAACTTTCCAACTACCTACCTGCTTCATCTTTCTATAGAGATGTATAGAAAGATGAAGATCCCAATAAGTATATTGGCAATATTGGGATAATGCCAATATACTTATTTGACAGTGTCCCAGTATCTACTGGGACACTGTTTCAGACGTCAGCAAGACAAGGATACTCTAGTAGACTTCTTAGTCGATACATTTAGGCTGATATTCAGAGACGAGTCAAAGCGTGGACTTTGTCTTCCTTATGTCAAAAAGTAGTGCTTACGCTCTAATTTGTATTCAGAGACATTTGGAACACTACTTAAACTAAGCGCATGCTAAGCAAAGCCTGAGTAGGCAATATCGACTACGTTAGCCGCTCTCAAAACAGAAGTGGCGCCACCAAATGATAACGGTAGTAACCATAGTAACCAAACATTGAAATGTCAAACTTCAAAACTAAAATGTTTCATTTATTATAATATCAAAATAGATTTATACCATTAATATTGTTGTTTCACTCACTCCAGTGACATTTTGTATATCGCTATCTTTGTTGTATTGCTATTCATGCATAAGTGATAAAACCGATAAACGTTCCGGTGAAAAAATTAAAAACTTAACAGCCATAGATAACAGAGTGCAATCTTAGCTTAGACCGTACATGAACTTTCATTTCTGGCTTTGCCGATGCTTTGCTAAGACAGTTCTTAGATCGTTTTAAGCAGTTGTCACTGAATATTACCCATAGACTCTTTCCTTTATAATCGTAGAGTGATTGATATTTTATACCACATGCCGAATTCCGAATAAAAAAATACCCACCGAATTGATAACCTCCTTTTTTGGAAGTCGGTTAAAATAGACCTTCAGGCGCATTCTAAACTCAATCCGACAAATTTCCGTTCGGATCCCGAACGATCCGAAATCCGTCGGATTGAGTTTAGAATACTTAAGGTGACGGACCATTTCTTACTACGACTGTACCTTACATGGAAAGCGTAGTATCGCCCTTATCTAGTTATAATACTATTTTTCGATAATGCCGTCTGCCTATGTATACTGCTTATGAATAAAAAGATCCATTAAAATCGGTTCATAAAATTCGAGAATTATAAACTTGAAAAAATTTAAAATAAACGTTTCAAAAAAATCTCAACCAGCCGGCACTCGAACCTGTGACTTTACAACCATTAGAGACTTGCCATGGTTTCGAAATTATATTGAGCTGCATTGGTTGAGGTATTTTTGAAAAGTATTTTGTTCTATTTGGCCATATTAACACTACAAAATAAAACACTTTTTTAAAATTAATTTTCCAATTTATTGAGTTAACAATTGACATTAGTTAAAAGATTACTTAGAAGTTACATTTAAAAATATGGACTACTTTGAAACGGTCACACTACTTATACAAGATAATACTTTCCTTAAATAATTAGCACGAGCTGCCCATTCGAGTGATAGTTAGCGCCGCGCTTCAGATCATAAGAATCTTCTGCGCGGCACTGCACCACATCCTGTGGCCCAGTAATTTAACAGACCGCTTTGCTTTACCAACCGAAACAGCAATACTTGCACACTACTTTTTGGCAGAATGAGCAAAGCGTTACAGAAAAGAGATCTACAATTTATTTAATTATAACTAACAAGAATTACTTTGACATCAAAAAAATAATACATTATTTTTACACATAAATATATACATATCCCAAAACATCGCAACCGGCTGGGATTCGAACTCCCACCCATCCTGCAATTTCAGACGCTATAGCCAACTGAGCTATAACTGCTCTAGAAAAAAGCGGAAATTTGAATTCTATTGGTATTATACACTTGATCTAATATAATAGAACAATTAATTGGGGCTCTTTTAGTTGAAAAAACGGTCCAATAAGGGCAGGATACGGTGAGCCGCTTTCTCGCTCGCGCATCTCAAGATTTTTGAAGATAAACAATATTTTAATATAATTATGACATATCTCATTCGGTGAAGTTGCTGGCAATAACATTACAAAGATACGGCAAAAGTATCATTTTGATCCGATCAGGATTTTATACATGAAAATGGGCAAAATATAAACTCCCATTTTTAGGTTTGAAAACTTAAGTGGATCAAAGGAAATTTTTGTTAAACTTTTGTAATGTTATTGCCAGCAAATTCACCGAATGCGATTTTTCATAATTATATTAAGTGATTGTTTATCTTCAAAAATGTTGAGATGCGCGAGCGAGATAGCGGCGCACAGTATCCTGCCCTTAAGGGCGATTATTCAACCAGGCAACACAACACCACACAAGGGTTAACATTACAAAAAAAATATTTTTATTATATTTGGCTTAAAAAATCACAATCTTAAAAAAATTTAAATTATTATTCGCAATCACTTAATAACAACAAGACAGGACAAAATTATTTTTTTATACTATTGGATAACGAGACGAGCTGGTCATTTGCCTGATGGTAAGCACAACGCCAGCCCATAACAATTGCAGTGCTACACAGAACTTTGAAACACAAAAGGCCTGCGCGGCACTGCAGTGCGCTCGTTACCCTGAGACATTAGGTACTATAACTATAATAATAATATAATAAAACGGTATTATAGTCAATATACAACGTCGCTGTAGAACGAATACCTCGTATAAAAAAACATCTTTTTTGTCGTTAATCGAATCAAAACCACGCGTTTTATAAATGCAGCGAAATCGTGAACGCAATTTAAATGAATACTTCTACTATTTATTACTCTTTTTTAGTTAAATATTTATTATTTTTAGCCTCTTTATTTCATATAACTACTTATATACTTTGTTAGTGGTAGGACTAACTCTTCGGCGAGTGTCTTAAGTTAATAACATAAATAAGTCACTTTTATCATCCAAAACATATGACATAGCAATTATGTACATAACAATTTTAAATTTTAATTTTTATCATTTTTTTTTTTCTGTAATCTTTTGTTTTCTGGACATACGAGGCTATCATTTTACAACGACATTAAGTCTAATGGCCACCATTCACGATCGATCCAAATCCATCGCTCCGAGCATCGTGGATTGGAACAATGATCCAATTTCAAGCACACAGACGGTCACTCCATACCGGCCACGCAAATGCGCGCGAAATGGAGTGGTTGTATCGGCCACACACGAGATTTATTCAATTATTGATAATTAAAACGGTCGCAGACCAAGACACTAAATTAACACATTAGTTTTAATAATTTTACACACACTAAAATTCCAATTAATCCTAAGCAACAAAACTAAAATCAATAATCATAGTAATAAAGTAACAATTTTAATTCAGAAGAATAATAAATTAAATGGATGTAATTAATAGAATATAATTAAATATTATTATTATTTATTCGTATATTTAAAAGTCTAAGGTACATATTGATCTAGTCTGGGCGCTCAGAAAACGTTTGACAGAACGTCAAACCATTTATTTATAGTATACTTGTATTTATGATGAACGATGAGTTGGAACGTTGGATTGGGAACGTTTGGATATTCAATATGTATATACATTATCACTCCGCGTATTCCATCTGAGATTCACCACACGCGGACGGTTTTTAGAACGTCGGCGTGGAATGTTGTGGATTGGAGTGCTCGTGTATGGGGCTCTTAGACTTCAGTAGCTACGATCTTAACGGTCTTACCACAAATTAAACACATCTTAAACCTGTGTTATACAGCGTTTCAACTCCTAAATATGAGAAACCACAAATCTTGATTTACGTAGTGTTTAACCGATGTCTAACTCCATTCTTTTGTGATGTTTCTAATAATTTTAGAAGTTTATCTTTAAACACTGTTTATCTAAACAGGCGTCTAAAAGTGTTTTTTGTGGTAGCACGGTTATTCTTTCATTATAATTATCTGTTACTAAGGTTGGTCACGACCTAGCCACGTATAAGACGATGCAGTTGTTATTATTATTAATTATTTTTAATAGTATATTGATTAAAGAACTTGGATAAGAAAAGTCACATTCATAATTAAAAAAACAAGCTTTCAGATATTATCACTAATAAAAATGAAGGAACTATAATTGTCCAATAATGTCATCAAACTCGGCTATCCAATGACATCAACTGTGATCCGATCGCCAACCAATGGCACGATTCGAATTTGAATTTCTAACTTGTCATTGGTTGGTGAGCCGCCGAGTTGGTTAACATTACTTGACAACGAAGAAAAACTCTACTTAAGAATAGTAAAGAGTAAATGCAACCACAGTAGAAATAGAAAAGTATGTTATCTTAAAAGAGTACCGAAGGCTTATATGTGTGCGCGCCAGTAAAGTACTATGATATTAAAGCTATATGTACTTCGGGAATTTACGTGTTTCGTGAGATATTAGTCAAATCAAACGTAACACTATACAGAATAAAAAAAAATTACATTGTGTTATTTACCGTGTGATACAATGCTAGCTGTCTTCGCAAGAATTTCGTCGCCAAAGCTTGACGAGCGTTTTCATTACAATTGTCATTTTGAGATTGTTGAAGTGATGCGTCCTTATTTTGAGTATCGTCTTGAATTAGTATAAAATTGTGATGTGTATTTTTATTTGGAGTAGAATTTGCGTTTGGTGTTTTTTTGAGTGATGCATTTTCATTTTGCACTTTAACATTGTCTGATACGTCTTTATTTCGTATAAAAATATTACTTTTCCGTTCTATATGTTGTGAAGTATTATTGTTTCGAGGATAAACTTCATGTTGTAAATTGCTTTGTGAGGATCCGTAGACGTTTATTTCATTTTTGGTAAAAGTTGCTTTGTTTTGTAAGTTATCATTGTATGTGACAATCCCTTTATTTGTGTTGAAATTGTCTTCTTTTGTAAATGCTTGTTGTTCAGTTATAGGTGAATTATGGGCTTTGTATTTGCTTTTTGTAGTGTTGTTTTTGGGTATCTGTTCTGTAGAATTTTGACTATTGAAACCAGCGTTAGCACTATTATTTTCGTAAATATTTTTTTTATTACTTCTAGAACCTACATCTATTCGAAAATCATCTCTAATAGCTTCAGCAGATTTAGCAGCATCGACTTCTTTCTTCAACTTTAAAGCAAGCTCCACTATTTTCTTGTGTTTAGCGAACCTCTGAGCTTTCAAATTTGCAACGCATTCTTCGGAATCAATAGTTTTACTTCTAGAATTTGGAAGAACCTCTTTAATTTCTTTTGTTGTTGAATCGATTTCGGCTTTGTTATTTTGTCCTTCATTTATATCCGCTGTAGCTGAGAGATTACTTTTGCTTGTTCTGTTATAAGAAACAATATTCACAGCTTCAGTTACATTATTGACGTCATTTTTATTTTCTGAGTTTTCTATATAGCTAACTTTATATTCAGTGTTGCAATTTTCCTTAGTGCTAAGTTTTAGATGACTTAGATTCTTTATTAGTGTTGCAACCGTATTTCTATGTGCACTTTTTCGTTTATCGCTGGCCGGTTTAAGAAAACGTTTTTCTGTATTTTCATTAATAACAATTGCTTTACTGTTATCACTTTTGTCTTGGAGAGGGTTTATTAAATCTTTATTAATAACGATGCTTGTTTTAATGGTACCACTGTTATCCTGGCAAGCTTGTTTGTATGTATTAGTTCTCTCTTTAATAGAATTTTGTTTAAGATCTTCTGTTTGGTTATTAGCTTTCCCACGTAAGTTTGATTTATGGTTTTCTAGTTTTCGCATAAGAAATTTACGTGTTAGAGATAGTTTTATTGTTTCCTCGTTGTTTTTAATATGGTTGGATATATTTGAATTTTCATTGGTAGTCTTAGCCTGAGTTATCTTTGAACAATTTGTGATATTTTCTTTAAGGTAAATTGTGTAGTTTCTTGAACTACTAGGATTACTATTAATAACGATGCTTGCTTTACTACTATCCGTTTCATCCTGGCACGCGTGTTTGTCTGTATTACTTTTCTCTGTAAGTGAATTTTGCTCAAGATCTTCTGTTTGATTGGCTGTCCTACTTATGTTTGCTTTATGATTTTCTAATTTTCGAAATTTACGTGTTAGACACAATTTTATCGTTTCTTCTGTGTTAATAATGTCGTTTGATGCATTTGAATTTTTTTGTTCGTTTATTTTTGGACCACTTTTAATACTATCGTTAAGGTCATTTTTGTAGCTTCGTAAACTACTATTATTATTATGGTCATAATTAAACACTTCTAAAGCACTACGCGCCGTTGCAAAACCAGGCCTCATTCCATAACCCACAAGACTAAAGTTGTTAAAAACACCGAATCTCTTACTAGTTTCAACACAATCGTTAAGTGCTTTCGCATCGGACACTGCTTTGTACTTATTTTTAGCTTTACGATGGATTTCATAAAGAAATTTATTTGTGGAGTGTGGCATGTTTATATTCTCGACTTTTTCATTTAGAGTGTTATTTTTTTGTACGTCAGTATTTAAGGAATCAAAATGGTCATTGTTCTTATCAAGAAGTCTTCGAATTGAAGCATTTACACCGAATACAGAATGTTTACGCGCAAATTTGTTGCTTTCACAAAATTCTTTAATATTTTGAAGGGCTCCATTATTGTAATAGTTTTTTCTCTCATCCCTACCTGCATTATATATGTTTTCATTAGTAGTGGAATTACAAATTGTATCAAAATCATAGCGCTTACAAAAGTTATTACTATTTTTGCGAAATGTTTTATAGAAATCAATATATGCTTTAATCGCTGGGTTGCCATCGAAATGCTCATTTTTGTAATGTACTTTACCACAATATCGACAATAATCAGCAATGTTACTGAATTTTCCTCCAGAATTACCCAGATTACAATCTTTCTCTCCATAATCATGATTTCCACGACCATACCTACAACAATCAAAATGTTTATCATCATTCCTACCATTTTCATCATCTTTTCCATCACAATCATCCCTATTTCCACCACGACTATCGTAATTTCTATCACAATCAACATTTTTATCATCATTATTAATACTCTCATCACCTATTACACCACAATCATCACGATTTCTACAACGAATGTTATAACTCCTACTACGATCAATATTTTTATAATTATTCCGACAATTTTCCTCACCATTCACATCGTAATTATCACGATTTTCACCAAAATTAACATTCCCTACCAAATCATTGCAAACATCATAATTTCTACCGTAATCAACATTTTCAGCATCAATTTCCTCATTTTCATAACCTTCATCACCCGTACCGTATCCAAGTTCTCTAATCACCGTGTCCCGTGGTACCTGCACCGTACTATACCGTAGGTCGCCGCCCGCCTAGGCAAACAGGTGTTTCGGCTCCGCGTCCATGATCTCACAGACGAACTGATCCTGCTCCTGGGGCTTCTTTATCCACTTGCCGAGTTTCGCGTTGTCGAATGCTTCGAAGAGGCACGTCTTCGCCGTCTGTCGAAATGAGTTATAATAATGTTAGTTAGGTTATTCATTAACATAAACGATTGACGCTCCTTCGCCGAAAGCTAAATTTATTAACAGCAAGAAGACCAGATCGTTCACTTGGAAGTAAACTCCTACCCATAACAACAGCAATGCCATCCTGAGATTTATAAGACAAACTTGCACCATGCTCACCATCTTAGGACCTTGGTAGTCTCATAATAGGGATGTTGACTCCATTTTTTTATGATGTCAATCAATTCATTTTCTCATGAGAATCAAATGTGTGAAAAAAGTGGAAATCGAATGCAGAACTTTTCTGTGAGCGTCCGTCTTAATGGCTCTCGCCGGCCGCCGGCGCGCCAATTAAAAGGCCCAATGGAAACTTAAGTTGGCACTCGCCGGCCACCAATTACAGGGTCCAATGGGAACTTAACTTCCCAACGTCCCCGCTGATGGGAAGATTAATGGATGCGTTGGAAATATACCCGAAACATAACTCAATGTTTTTCAATTACCTGATAAGCAGGACACAGCATTTTGGCCTCGCTGTAGAGGAGGCTCTCCACGTTGGGCGGAAGCTGGGAAGCCTCGCTGTCTATCTCTATCGACTCCTGAAATATACAGATATTAAATTTGTTGTTCATTTATTTATTTTTTTCCGTTGTCGTTAAAACCTCACCTGTTTCAATTCCGGCAGTTTTTTAACAATGTACTGCCAGCGCGCGAACATGGTTTGCTTGCAGAGTAGCGAAGGCTGGCCGTTTTCTAACTTCCCCGTCATCGCGTTCAACACTTCTGGTTGCTGTAAAATGCATTGGTAATAATTTGATAAATAACTTAAGGGCGGGATATTCACGCGCCGCTATCTCGCTCGCGCATCTCAACAATTTTGAAGATAAACTTAATATAATTTTGAAAAATCGCATTCGGTGAAGTTGCATATTACAAAAGTTTAACAAAAACTTCGTTTTGATCCACTTAGGTTTTCAAACCTAAAAATGGGATTTTATGTTTTGCCCATTTTGACTCATTGAGTCTATTAGAATAGAATAGAATAGAAAAACATTTATTCAGCACACATACAATGTAAACATAGAAAAGCACATACATGAGAAGAATATACACATACAATTTAAGACATTACACATACAAACAAGAAACGAAGAAGTGCTGAAAAGGCCGTGGCTCAGCAATAAGCTGATTGTCAAATGACTCTCAGCGCTGATTTTCAGCCAAGGCCTAAAAAAAGTCTATTAAGGCTATTAAGTCACCGGGGTCGTGAGTAACTCACTGAGTTCCTAGTATGGCGCCGGTGTCGAAAGTAACTCACCGGGGTGGTGCGGCACCAGTTAACACTGAAGGAGGGCGCGCGAGCCGGCGTGCGCGCCTCGGTGCTGGCGGCGCGCGCGAGCACGGGCCGGTGCAGCCGAAAGGGGGGCGGGAGGGGGGAGATGTAGCTCTCGATACGGCCGCAGAGCGCTCTGGAAACGATAAAGATCCATAATCTTTTAGATATTTTTTCTTAACAAAGAAATGTCACGAAAAGTCAAAGTGACAGTGTGCTCAAAACATTTTTTCACTTATGAAAAATATTTTTGTTCCTATTTCCCCCGGCTTTGCTCTCGCGCGGCACAATTATAACGTAACAAGAAACAAATAACAAGAACCAACAACAAAAACTTAAACAAAATCACTATAAAATAACAAGATATTTAACAACAACGCATACGCAGCAAGATACACACTCGATTTCGGAGATTGGAACAGATCAACAGATAAGGAAAAAAAATGGGGGTGATTGCCTGATTGCACAAAATGTTTAAGATCTCTGCTGTGTTCCCAGTCAAAGAAAAATAACTGCACGAAAAAAACTTCTTTTACTATAGTTTTGTTTAAAGTAACAATCTAGCAAAAACGATCCATACAAAATTTTACAATAATTAAAGTTCATCATGTTATTATTTAAAATCCATTAATAATAATGTCTATCATCAAATTATGGATTGCACAGGATTCTATCAATTTTTTTCGTTTTGCTCCGTTACTCGCGTGAAAGAAGGACAAACAAACAAACACACTTTCGCATTTATAATATTAGTAGGATTAGTGAGGCTGCTTTTGTAAAAGTGTCGTTGGCTTATTGGTTTGTCCCTCTTTCCCGCACCAACGGAACAAAGGATCGAAGCGATTTTTTTGCTAAGACATAGTTTATGGGCCGGAGAGTAACATAGACTACTCTCTATACAAAATACACGGTTCCTATTAGAATCACCACGCGGAAAAAACAGCAGGAAGTAGCTAGTTTCAAATGTTAAATATGCACTATTACCCCACTGGTAAGTAAAGCGGGCGGGCAATTATGATAACCACTCGCTAGGAAAAGGCGAGTGGCGCAAGTACAGGTTTTTCAAGAAAAACTCTATTTATACGCCTGGTTGGGGTGGCCGTGGTTTTAGAGTAAATTGAGACACGTTCTACTTTTATTTTGCATATTTTAAATACAACGTACCATCTATGTAACAACTATTATCCGAACGGAACGTCGACAGCATTAGTTGTTCGCATGTCCACTTCGTGTAAGATATATTTAAGCCACAATTAAAATAGAGTTTTGGTAATTACTCTAAAGTCTATGCTATCCATTAAGTTTGAAATAAATAAAACCTTAAAATTGAATGGTCGAAATTGGAAATTGATTTAACTATTCGTAGAAACATTTAAAAAAAAACATTTGTCATAATGCCGTAGCTCTAAGGGCAGGATACCGCGCACCGCTTTCCCGCACGCGCGTCTCAACATTTTTGACGATAAACGATCACTTAATATAATTATGAAAAATAGCATTCCGTGAATTTGCTGACAAACACATTACAAAGGTACGGCAAAAGTATCATCTTGATCCGATCAAGTTTTCATACATGTAATGAATGTATGAAAACATGAAAATGGGCAAAACATAAAATCCCATTTTTAGGTTTGAAAAACTTTATTAAACTTTTATAATGTTATTGTCAGCAACTTCACCGAATGCGATTTTTCATATTTATATTAAGTGATTGTTTATCATCAAAAATGTTGACATGGGCGAGCGAGAAAGCTGCGCGCGATATCCTGCCCTTAACCCAATAGCACACGCAATTAATTTCGTTAGGCGTTATTTATTATCAAAAACTACGAACTTTCTTATTTACATCTTATTATCCATGTTTTACATTCCAAACATAAAACAAAAACAGCAGATTCAGATCAAAATGTAAGGAACATATTGTCCTAGTAAAACACCGTTTTACTGTCACCCTAGTCTAGACCTGTAAGTTTAGTATACATAATTAAATTGCCCTAAGTGAAGGGAGACATACATTTGTGGTCATTAGTCAAATACACAATAATTTTATGCAATAATAGGGATTTTGACTCACTTTTTTTTATGATGTCAATAAATTCGTTTTCTTTTGAGAATCAAATGTCTATATCGAAAAAACTAGAATTTTAGCGCTATAGAAACGTCAAAAATCAAAGTCAAAGTCGGGTGCTAAAACACTCCATACACAGAACAGACATAGAGGAGAGAACATGTGACATCACTTGTTCTACGCAGGCCGTAAAGCTGTACTAAAACATGCATTCTGTTGATTTGTCCGTGAAAAACTGCGTTTAAGTACATAGTTGTCATACATTTTTTATTCATTAAAATTAAAGATTAAATTACTAACGGATGAGAAAAACAAATTGTTGAATTCGGGAAACTTTTAGATGCTGTATCTGTGTGGAAATTATTTTATTTATTTATTATTATATACTTTTTGTGAATTTCATTTTTATTGTGTTAATGTGATCTCCTTAAAACTGTATAACGATAGAAATTATTTATTTTGTGTTTCATGCAACGCCACCATGTTGTACAAATATCCTTGCAAACTTGCAAGGATATTTTGGTCTGTGGAGCACGGAGGTCTAGATGTGAGGTTTAAACCTGCTTGGTCGCAAGCTGGCAGTTTCGCTAGCTAATATGAATAATATGCCCCCCTAGTTTGAGAATCTAGTAGGAATATTCACCCCACGAACTAGCTCGTTCAATGAGTATCAAAGCGTCGCACGCGCCGCTACATACAAATACCACTTTTACTAATCCTGTTAAAAATAAAACTATAATTTTTAATACAATCAAAACGTATTTAGTATCAATAGCATTTTCTTTTAGAAATAACTTGTAATTTTTCGATGGATAAATTAAAAATAAGATTTTTAAATTTGTAGTATACGGATTGTCTTCAAAGGTTTATCTTAAGGCTAAGATTTTTGTTAGGGGTTATTTTTTATTGTGATTTGTTAAGGGTTGATATTATTTTGTGATAATGCAAGCAGCCGTACCTTTAGCGTGTTTCCTGTCGTTGATACGTGAGTATTATTGATATTTTTTTTTATTTATACTACTGGCACAAAACACTCTCGGTATTTTGTGTTACTGCGGTGACATACGAGCTGTAGGTGTGAAGTTTGAAAACGTTTCTTATTTAACCGAAGACCAAAAAAGTAGGAGGTTCGTCTGTATTTTGTTTGGCGATTTTTCTCGATTTCTCCACCACCAATTGCCAACCGATTTAAATGATTCTTTATTTAATGATACATCGCAAGGGTATAGAGCCATTTAATAATTTAAAAAAAAAATACCACCCCAAGTGTAGGAAAACGGGAGCTGAAATTTCAAATATCGCGATACTTTCGTTGAAGTCGGCTTCCGCTTTCTTAAATAGTAATTTTTTTTTAATCCTATCCCTAAAATGAGGTTTACCATTCGATACTTTTTGGTGTGTGTCAATGTAAAATCCTCTTGAGCTATCGCTGAACTCAGATACCATTCGTCATGAATCCATGCAACTGCAACCTTGGTGGACATGGTTTTTTTTATGCTATTTGGTAACGAGACGAGCTCGATGTTCGTTGCATGATGGTAAGCATAACGCCGGCCCATAACAATTGCAGTGCCACTCATAGCTTTGAAACACAATGGCCTGCGCGGCACTGCAGTGCGCTCGTTACACTGAGAGGTTATGTATTAAGTCTCATAAGCCCAGTAATTTCACTACTCTGGTCATCAAACCGGAACACAGTAATGCTTGCACATTAATGCTTGGCGGCAGACTTCACCACGAGAAAAGCGGTGGTACCAACCCAGACGGACACTCGCAGAAGAGTTAGTCCTACCACTAACACACTTACGGAGGTAGGGCATTGCTAGCGCTCACCTAGGTAGCTACCTACCACCCTCAAGAAGAAAATCGATCGGTGTGTTCCGGCAGTATTTGCACTGAAGATCTGACACAAGCCAATAAATCGCGAATAAAAAAAATTGCTTTAAAAAAACGACTTCAGTGACAAACTACTGAACCGATTTTGATGAAATTTCTATGGGACCAATCTGAAAGTATATCCTTTCAAATAAAAAAAATAATTTTCCAAATCGGTTTATAAATGACCGAGATCTGAGGTAACAAACATAAAAAAAAAAAATACCCGACGAATTGATAACCTCCTCCTTTTTTGGAAGTCGGTTAAAAAAACAATCACTCCACTTGAAACGAGGTGTCAGCCTGTCAATGCGTCACCCACAAATCATATTCATCCATTTAAAAAAACCGGTCATGCGTCACATTAAATCATACAAAAAACACCCATATCAGAGCGTTACATAAACATCGGGCAATACATTATGAAATGATTTCTGTGCGCTGAATTCTTGGCACCCGGAGCGTGACGTATTGGCAATCTGGTATAATGGGCGCGGGTTCGAATCCTCGGAATAGATCCCTTTCGCTTGACAAAACTTTCGGTATTTTTTTTCAACCTCCGTCACTCGTCCTAATACATTCATACGGACCCCAATTCTACTAAACAAATGGTTTAACAAGTGAAATTATTTTAAAAAAGCAACGAATCGACTTCAGTGACCAACTAGGTACTAAACCGATTTTGATGAAATTTCTATGGGTCCAATTTGAAAGTATATCCTTTCAAATAAACAAAAAATAATCCAAATCGGTTTACAAATGACGGAGATCTAAGGGAACAAACAAAAAAAACACACCGAATTGAGGACCATCTCCTTTTTTGGAAGTCGGTTAAAAGTTACAATTTTTTTTATCGCAAAATGATTAATTTGGTGAAGGGCATACGAAAATTGACAACCTCTTACGCTCCCACTGCTAGGATACCGGCCTCACAGACATATACTCATAATATCCTGTTATAACTTTCCATGTCTCCAAGTTCCTAGTTTTTCCAGTTTTAGCAATCGAGTTGTGTAAACGAATGTTGCATAATTTTAACCACATAAGATGATAGTTACAACCTAGGTTTATAACTTGCCTATTTTCTCTACAAAATTAGATACGAGTACTAGGCGTCTACACTTTTAGTGCAGCCGCACACTGAGCCACTAACGCGTAACGCGACCACAAACCGCGGACAAGATTTGCTCAGAATCCCCGCTACTATTTTATTTTATTTATTCATATTAGGAAGACTATCGACTATTAACATATTGAAGTAGACACATAGTAAAAATCAGAAGTCATTTACAAGTCTCCACTGCTAGAAACAAACTGGATAACTTAAAGTGGTACATTAAACCTAAAGTAACTATGAATAATATCATCTACAAATACTGATCTTCACTCAGAGTAAATTCTCTGAAGAAATTATGACTGAGTTGCCTTCTAAGAACTGGTAAGCTAGTATGAAACAGATCGAGATCCTTGTTCATATCATTGCATAGATGATTAAATAGCTGACAAGAACGGAGTATAAAACTATTCAGACGGTAATTAGTCGCTATGGCCGGAACACAAGCGTATAGCCGAGCGGGAACTTGTGCGACTTTCAATCCGACGCACCATAGTTCGAATCTCCACTCTGCCCGCACCAATGACTTATATCAAGTTATGTGCGGATTATTGACACTCATTCTAAAACGGTGAAGGAAAACAACGTGAGGAAACCTGCACTGGGCCCGCGGCGTGGGTTATGGTCCATACCTCTTTGAGAGAAGGGTGGTACCCCAGTAGTGTGAGCTTAAGAGGCTGGTAATAATAATGGCTGGAACGGCTTTAGCACCCGAGTGCCCCTACTGTTGTCTCTATTTTGTCGCCACCAGTGGCTACAACTGGAGGCCGCATCCAGCCACTGGTAGCCGAGACTATTGGCCGCGTTGGCAGCCCAATGTATGTTAGCACTTACTACTAAGTAATTACTAATAGGCGACTACGTCGTTTCGGGCAATTTTTCAGAGCGACTTTTGTCTGGGAAAACTCATCGGTTTCATTTAGAATCTACCCAAGCGAGCGAAACCGCAATAGTTAAATATAAATCTCGAATACAAACATATTACCTGTCGAAAAGTCCTCGTAAAGAGCGCACTTTATAGAGCTTACAAAGTAAAGGCTTACATAATCTGACCCACTCTATTAGGCGTATCAAATGAAGCATCTTAATACGTAACAACTGTGGTATTCGGCCGCATAATGCGAAGGGGAGACGATAAACTCGGGAAATTGGTCATTACTGGCAATACAGATGGGAAAATGACGCGAGGCTGGTCGCCAACATGATGGTCTGATCAATTTAGATGGTCTTCGTTAGTGGTAGGACTAACTCTTCTCCGAGTGTCCGTCTGGGTTGGTACCACCGCTTTGCTCGTGAAGTCTGCTGCCAAGCAATAATGTGCAAGCATTACTGTGTTCCGGTTTGATGGGCAGAGTAGCCAGTGAAATTACTGGGCTTATGAGACTTAATACTTAATGTCTCAGGGTAGCGAGCACACTGCAGTGCCGCGCAGGCCTTAGTGTTTCAAAGTTCTGGGCAACCACAAATCTTGATTTAAGTAGTGTCTAACCTGTTGTCAAACTTAATTCTGTTGTGACATTTCTAATTATTTAAGACGTTTATCTTAAGACACTGTCTAGCTAAACAGGCGTCTAAAAGTATTTTTTGTGGTAACATGGTTAAAGTTTACTTTGCTATGTTGTCATAGAGAGTTACGTATTTATTTACTTTTCAGGACCGCCCGGGGTACAATATGAAAACGCACTGCTTCAAATAGCTCCAGTGGATAAATCCAAGTGTCCATACATCAAGGACACCAATGACGTTGGATTCCAACTGTTCACCAGGTAGGATGCACTTCAGCTTTACTAATCACCGTATATTTACTGTGCACCAGGTAGGATGGACTTCAGCTTTACTCATCACCGTATATTTACTGTGCACCAGGTAGGATGGACTTCAGCTTTACTAATCACCGTATATTTACTGTGCACCAGGTAGGATGGACTTCAGCTTTACTCATCACCGTATATTTACTGTTCACCAGGTAGGATGCACTTCAGATTTTCTCATCACCGTATATTTACTGTGCACCAGGTAGGATGCACTTCAGCTTTACTCATCACCGTATATTTACTGTGCACCAGGTAGGATGCACTTCAGCTTTACTCATCACCGTATATTTACTGTTCACAAGGTAGGATGCACTTCATTAATATGTCGTTAAATTCCTTTTCTCAGGAGAATCAAATGTCTGTATTACCGGTTTCAGGCACAACCCTACGGTCTACCAAGAACTGATCGTGGGAGACGATGAGAAGCTGTTCGCTTCCAACATGGACTACACAGACAGGACCGTCATCTACTTCCACGCGTGGATGGAGCAGCCTGATGATGGCAGCGGCATCATGGTCAGAGAAGGTAAGACCATCAGCCATCACTGCCGAATTGTACGCTGGACCGGTGATTCATCGTCAGTCGGAAAAAGTCAGCTGCGGAATGTTAGGCCTCCTACATAAGCAAAACCGGTATTGATAAGCAGTAGTTCTATCATAAATTGTTTATATCCTGATTTTTTACCGGTATTATCAATCACAGGCATGCAGTAATAGTTATGTACGCACGTCTCGTTATTTGGATAAAGAAAACAAAAGACAGATTTGACTTTTCAGTTTTTAAGAGATTGTTTTTTTTTCTAGCGTATATGCAAAGAGGCGACACCAACGTAATAATGGTGGACGCGCACCATTTGGAAGCTGGGCCATGGTACTTCACAGCCGCCCAGAACACGTGGTACATTGGTCGCTTCGCCGCGCTGTTCATTGATTACCTGGCTTCGAGGTAATCTCCTGATTTCACAATTTTCATATTACTTAAAGGCAATAGTGATACAATATCCTACTTCCTACTTAATATTATAAATGCGAAAATGTGTTTTTTGGTTTGTCCTTCGTTCACGCAGCAACGGAACAACGGCTCGACGTGATTTTTGGCGTAGCTATAGTTTATGGACTGGAGAGTAACATAGGCTACTTTTTATCCCGGAAAAATGCACGGTTCCTGTGGGAACGCGGGTGAAAACCGCGGTCAGAAGCTAGTGACATATAATTTTCCCATTGCCAGAAATTTGGGTGAAGCTATTTAGCTATTTAGCCGCTATATACGCCTTAAAGTGATCCTCAGAAAAAGCTAATTGGGAACCACTGATCTAGTTCTAAAACGTTTGCTGAACCGTTCTATTTCAGAGGTCTCAACCTGAACAATACGCATCTAATTGGCCACAGTCTAGGAGCACACGCGGCTGGTGTGGCAGGAAGCGCCTTAAAATCAGGTAATAGTACTAAAATAAGAATTAGATGTACTTACCCTACATAATTCTGAAAACTTTTCTTTTTTAACAAAAGCTACTAGGTGGTAGGACTAACTTTTTTGCTCGTGTCAGTCTGGGTGAGTACCATCGCTTTGCTCGTGAAGTCTGCCGCCAAGCAGTAATGTGCAGCATCACTGTGTTCTGGTTTGATGAGCGAGGTAGTCAGTGAAATTACTGGACTTATGACTCAAGGCGAGCGGGTCGTTTGCCTGATTGTAAACATAACGCTGGCATATAATAACTGCAGTGCCATTTAGAAACACAAAAGCCTGCGCGGCACTGCATTGCGCTCGTTACCAAAGTAGCGAGGCATTACATATTAAGTCTTATATAAACCCAGTAATACTTGCACATTACTACTTATGAGCGAGTGTGTCCGAGCGGGAACTTGTGCGACTTTCAATCCGACGCACCACAGTTCGAATCTCGGCTCGGCCCGCACCAATGACTTATATCAATTTATGTGCGGATTATTGACACTCGCTCTAAAACGGTTAAGGAAAATATCGTGAGGAAACCGGCATGTTCAAGAACCACAAAATTCAAGGACATATGCCAAACTAGGCCTGCGTGGTGGATTATGGTCCATACGTCTCTCTCTCTCTCTGAGAGAAGGCCGGTATCCCAGCAGTGAGAGCGTAAGCGGCTGATAAGGACTACTTGGCGGCCAACTACACGAGCAAAGCGTTAATCCTACCACCTGGTAAAATGTTTTTAAGAGCCTGTAAATAATACTCTTTCCGCATTGCCTCTAAGGGCGCGTCTCAAGAATCACCGGCCTTGATCCGGCACTGCCGCTCTTTGACAACCTGCCGTTAGAACAGAGGCTGGACACGACAGACGCCCACTTCGTTGATATCATACACACAGATGCTGGTATATTTGGTGAGTTCATTTTAATAGGGATGTTGAAATCATTTTTTTTTACGATGTCAATTTTTTTTTTTTTTTTTTTTTTTTTTAATCAATTCGTTTTCTCATGAGAATCAAATGTCTCTATCGAAAAAAACTGGAAATCGAACGCTAGAAACGTCAAAAATGAGAGTCAAATTCGGACGTATCTACTGAGCGCTAAAACGCCCTATACAAGTTGGACAGAACATCTGATGTCACTTGTTCAACGCGGACCGTAAAGATGTACTCAAAAAATATGCATTTTGTTGGTTTGGCCGTGAAAGTATATAATTGTCATACATTTTTTTGTTCGTTAAAATGTAAACAATCTGATGGTATCATTTAAATGACTAATGGATGTTAAAAAAATATTGTTGAATTTGTGTTTTTCTGTGGAAGGTTTAATGTTTGCCATACAATACAAACTATGTCTTTCGCCTTCTTGAGATTGGTTGATTACTTGATGAGATTGGTCAAACTATAGCAAACGGGACAAATCTGAACGGTCAGACATCTTTTATATTTATTTATTTCCAGGCTACAAAGCACCCATGGGGCATGTGGACTTCTTCCCCAACGGTGGGATCAGTCCGCAGCCAGGGTGCGAACTGGAGGTGGTGCTTCCGAAACAGCTTCTACTTAACAAGTGTACGTAAAATTTATATATAAGAAGTGACATAAAAAATTACTGTAAAAAAGCAATGAACCGACTTCAGTGACAAACTACTGACTCGATTCTGATGACATTTCTATGGGACCAATCTGATAGTATATCCTTTCAAATAAAAAAAGAATTTTCCAAATCGGTTTATAAATAACAGATATGAGGTAACAAACATAAAAAATACCCGCCGAATTGATAACCTTCTTTTTTTGAAGTCGGTTAAAAACACGACTGCCCTAGCCAGTGTCACTCAGAATGATGTAAGGATTTTAACGATACCCAATACATACAAATCTGTCCAGGCATTTACAAGTTATGGTGGAATAAAGAAACTCACATACATACATACATATACATATATACAGGAACCTATCATAGTGGGGTCATGAACCCCTGCCCCCAAAATCATACAGATCAAAATGATTACATTATTTATAGTACATGACTGCTAGTACTAGTATAGAAGTATATAGATTTCTCATATTTTCTTTTGACCTTTTCTTTTGACGGTGCGACTACGTCTGGGCACAGAGACATTGCCGCTCAAAAAACACATCAGCAAAGGCGAGCGGCTAAAACTAAAAAAAAAAACAAACAAACAAATACTTAACCTCCGCAGACCCAAGAAAAGGTGGTTTGATTTTATTCAGCGCTTTCTATTTTAACTAACATCCTTTAACAAACACAACCGATATGCATTAAGATGATTGATCCCCCCCCCCCCCCCCCTTTAACTAACCCTAACTCCCGCTTCCAGTTTTCTGCAGCCACTGGCGTTCATACATGTTCTACGCTGAGTCTGTGCTCAACCCAATGGCGTTTGTTGCCAGCGAGTGTCCTTCGTGGAAGGATTATAAGCATGGCAATTGTGCGCATGCGAAGACAGCCCGGATGGGATACGGCGTTAATACTAAGTGAGAATGTAGCTCATGATGTCATAGCATGTAAATACGTAGCACGCATAAATACGTAGCATACATGGTAAATATGTAGCACGCATGGCACATACGTAGCATGCATGGCTAATACGTAGCACGCATATATACGTAGCACGCATGCACATATGTTGCATGCTTAGCAAATACGTAGCAGGCATAAATACGTGCCACACATTCTAAATACGTAGCACGCATGCACATATGTAGCATGCTTGGCAAATACGTAGCACGCATAAATACGTAGCACATATGCTTCATGTGTAGCGCGCATGCATCAAAACACGACAAATTGTTGCGCCCATAAATTTATTGGTGTTACAAATGATGTTTTAAAATCGTTAAAAGCCGACGTCTCGCACGAGTTCAGCAGAAGTCTTTTGGCTTAACTGAGTCTGAAATTGTGGTCGCCTCTAGCGTCGACATAACAGGAAGGCTAGCTATATTGTCGTGCAGCAAAACATGTAAAATTGTAAATGTTTTTTTATAAAATATCTCTGATGTTTTTCTGAGCACTCTTGCACCAGGTTTTCACTCAATTTCTTTCATAAGCACTGTATTTACTAGCACTGCACTTTTGCACTTTACAGGTGACACCCACACGCAGACCCGTGGTTTCTACTCTTACTACTTGACCACCAATCAAAATCAGAACTTCAAACACAAGAGTTTAGAGTCGAAATTAAAAAACCTGTTCGCTTACATACAAACGATCAAAGGCAAAAATGGTCAAAATGAATATAAACAAAAGAAAGAAGAAAACAACACTCACATACATAAACTACATATCATACAGAATGTCAATCATAGAGAAAGCAAAGTAATACGAAACACTACTGAAGAATTCGCAGTACAAAATGAAACCATTGTAAACAAAACCAGTCAAATATCAAAATCAATCAAAGACGTGCTAGAAGAAGACGACAATAAACCAGAAGAAATTGAAGACCAAATAGCTGAAGCATCAGAAATGGACATAACTCAGGAAATGCTTAAAAACAAACAGACCATATCACTTATAGAAGAGAGTGAAGAATTCTTATTAGATGATGATAAAACAGAAACAGATAGCAAAGATATTGTTGCAAATACATATTTGAATGAGAGAAGTAAAATAAGCGACACGAAAGATCATACTAGATCAACCCTTTTTGATACAGAAGTAGATAAAGAAGATACTAGCGTAAAAGAACATAAGAGTAAGAAAGCTAGAGATACAAAAGCAAATATCGATACTTTAAACTATAAAGATCCTTGTGGACCAAATAAGATAGATTATGATACAACAGACGCAACACAAAAGTTGTCAAGCTACGAAGCGACCGAAGTTTTTCCAGTAGACGTAACGAAACGAAATAAAAATCACAAAACCAAACCGAAAATCAACATTTTAAATCTACTAGGTAACACATACAGAATAACAAGAATCATTTCAACGCTGAAACAAAACAAGAAAGGCAAACTTTTCGGTGAAAACTTCAGACAGCTTTTAAACGTCAAAGACAAGACGACTCCAAAAAGTATCCAAATCCCATTTATAAAAGAAGTTACAACGCCAAACGTGAATCACGTAGTAAAGAGGCAGAAGAGGTTCCTACCATTTCTTAAAAGAACAGACGAATCCGAGAGCAGTAACATCCTCTTCAAGATGCTGGATTTCCTCATCAAGAACAGGAAGAACGTGCTCCCAGTCTTCACCGTCATGAGGGAAATCAATACCCTAGTCCGAAGCGCTAATGGAGAACTAAACCATTACACAAAAGAACAGAACAACTATATAGGAGCTACTCCACCAGTTTTGACGCCCGTTTCGTATAATTTAGAGCTGGGAAATGGAAATAGAGCGACTGCGTTTATAAAACGTTTGCTGGGTTTGAGTCCTAAGGGTGATAGGTTGACTATTAGTTAGTAGGAGATAATGGGTGTATCTGTCACTCTAAATTATAAATCCTTAATCAGAGATACTCTTGAATAAATTTAGAATTTTTTATTCATTTACCTAATGATTCCCGTGATATACAAACTATTTACATAACCACAAGTTCTTACGGAATCCTCGGTGCGCGAATCCAACTCGCACTTGGCCGGTATTTTTGTTTCTTAAAAGACATAAACACTCATCATAGACAATTTGTAATATTTTTTTTATTTTATTTCGTTGTTGATTTAATTTCAAGACACAAGAGACCACGCTGTCAATGCACAATGCACTGTGAAACTATCCGACTACGGCAAAGCCAAAAGGAAGGGTTATGTTTTTAACAGCCTATGTACAGTCACGGTAACAATACCTTCGTCAGCTCCAAATTATTTCCTATCACGTAGGGACACTTAGTACCTTTTGATCTTACAGTAGTTAGCAGATACCTGTATAATATAATACTATTATTTAATGCAGTGATAACAAAGGCAAAGGTGATAAAATAGCATTCACCTTTGACTAATGTCTAGTTAACATCAACATAAAACCTTCTTAATGGCCTGGCTATATAGAAAAATAAATCAAATTTGTTTTATTTAACTGCAAGATCTGTCAGTATCGCTTACACCCCATTAATTTTCTCTTTGTTCATAAATCTTATTATAATAATAATAAAGGTTTATTTCAGACAAAATCACACCGAAGCAATAAAGTTGTCCATACAAGTACATAACACAAAAAAAATAAAAACAAATAAGCAAAATTATAGAATAAATTTGACACACTGACAAATTTCCCGTACATACTTTACAGATCTATAGATAGACTTACAATTAAAACTCATAATTTTTAATCTCTTTGTGTTATCCATGATTAGGGTTAATTTCTACAGAGCCTTTCTTATCTCCCTTCTTAAACTGGAAAAATCTTCTAAATCGTACACCCTCCGGCCAGAATCTGACATCATTAAACAGCGATAGTTTGTGTTTAGGAACATAAACCTTATACGAATCATAATATTTTCGTTCATTCGTTTGTACCCTCTCAGGTGTAATCGCTAAACTCGTTTTCCGAAGTATATAACTAGCTATGTCTTCGGCTTGCACGCTTTTAGAGACATTATACAGAAACAAGGGAGTTTTGTCATCCACAGCCCTGAAGTTCGATGTAGACTCTACAGGCGCCGTGCCTCTCTTTCCAATAAAGCGAGATTTAGCCTTACGCTGCACTCGAGTCCATTCTCCTTCTTTATTACTTATACCAGCACTAACCAATTTTTCATTTCTTAGAGAACATCCAATCGCCACCAACGACTTATCGACGCTGGTATTATGAACCACCATAGTACTATTATCTATTATTTTTTTACACCGAGAAACACTAGTTTGTTCATTCCTGCTCGGTACCGGTTTAATTATAACAGAATCGTTTTTACGGTAACGCAATACTGGCATAGACGTTTAAGTAAAGAGTCTTAGAACAAAACAACTACTGCACAAACAAAAATAGACCTTAGGGTGACGAACCTTTTCTTACTGCGACTGTACCTGACCTTGTTTCGTTTTCCAAGGGCCCGTGGGATCTACTACTTGATGACACGCCGAACATCTCCATACTCTTTGGAATAGACATTTAGAGATTTAAGATTGATAATAATTGTAAATAATTAATTAATGTTACAAACGTGAAATATAGAATTTAATGCCAGTGCCTTATTAATTTATTACCTACCTAATGCCTATATAGCTAAGTTGGTAGTAACCCTGCCTGCAAAGCGAGGGGTCCCGGGTTCGATTCCCGGCCGGGGCAGATTTTGTGTAAGCATAAAGTTTGTTCTCGGGTCTTGGATGTTTGTGATGTGTATCTGTGTGTGTCCATGCCACCTGCGACACAGGGAATCCTAGTGCGGGGGTATGAGTGTGTAAGCGTTTATTTTTTTTATTTTTTATATAGGGGTTTGAATTGGTAAGTTATCCCGGAAAGGGGTGATTAGGACCACGGTTGTCCACAAGTAATGAGAACCTCCATTGGAAATACGTCACTCCACATTTCCATACAAACAAATAAATTAAAGGACTTGTACCAAATTTGTATCGAGCTTGGTACTTTATACGCAGAAAAAATTAACTAGTTTAAATTTTTTTCTAGGTTAGTGCCTGAAATAAAGAGCCCAGCAGAATAATAAAAAAATTTTGAGACCTGCGTTTTTTTTAAACTGAACTACTAAACTGACTAAGGGCGGATCTTTCAAGAGTGAGATAACGTCCTTAGTCTAGCGTTAAAGAATCAACTAAGGGCCAATCTTTCAATTGCAGCGTTAGTGGACTGATTGCTAGTGAACCGATAAATTTTAGTGATCCGTTATGTGCTTGTCATTTTTTTTCGGGTCTTTCAATACGAATTTAACGGACCGTTAGCTACCTAAGGTTTATTTCTTTAGAATGGCAACAATTTATTTACGTCTGCCTTCACCAAAAAGTTACTATAGCTCTGATGATTCAGAGAATTTACGAAAAGTTTTTTTCTTGGCATTATATTGTTGGAATCCTTTTCTTATTTGCAATAAATACATATAGCCATCCTGTAGTCAAGCGAGCGAGGCAGCCCGGAACATATCTGGTTAAACGTCGTTTTTATGACACTTCTACGTGTTGTTATTTGCATAGCGACCGCTTCTCCTTGGTTACTTGTTGTTTTTTGAGTTTTTTCATTGGATTTAAAATATCGCTTTTTCTGTGGCGAACATACCACAGAAGCCAGGAAATAAAGAAAGAAGAATTTCGCTTTTACCGTGAGATTCAAAATGAGTGAAAAACTGAACGCAAAATTACCAAAACGAAAAGAAAAGGGCTGTAAATTTCCTCAATGAACAAAATAAGTTTCGTCCCATTTGCATTCTTCCCAATGATCAGTGCGATTCTGAACAATACATTATGGGGGCATGCGTTGCTGGTTGATATTTTGCAAGCGAGGCAAAACGCGCACTTGGCGCCAGTCACATCACTTCAGCTTCCACATATTATTTATAATGTTAGATTTTTATAAGTTTACAGTGTTTTGTATATAATTATATTTATACGTTTTTACAATTGTGTTTCTGTAAAACTTTTTTTCAAAATGAGGAGTGTTGATGTGGGGTCAGGCGTTGCAGGTTGATATTTAGCAAGCGAGGCAAAACGCGCTCTTGGCGCCAGTCGCACCACCACCCTGCAACCGCGTGCCCGGCAGCCCTCGCTTTTATGTTTACGTGTGTCGTAATAAATGAGCATTAATTAATGTGACTTCGGGCTTATGATTTCCTATCTAGTAGAGTGAGCACATACCTATAGGGACACATACCACCTAGCACCTACAACTAAAATATTCTAATCAGTGATCATCCTATTCCTCAATTATTATCCATTTAACTTCTATAGAAACTGTTATAACCTTACTAGTTTCTGCCAGCGGTTTTCACCCGCGTTCCCACAGGAACCGAGTATTATCCGGGATAAAAAATAGCCTATGTTACTCTCCGGTCCATAAACTATATATAAGTATGTCAAAAATCACCTCGATCCGTTGCTTCGTTGCTGCATGAAAGAAGGACAAACAAACAAGCCAACAAACAGACAAACACACTAGGATAAGGTAGTTTGGCTTTGACATGACGAGTTAGCGAGAGAATAACAACCTTATCTGGCCATAAAACAGTCCGATAAAGTTATACCTCCGCTACGTGTTTTATTCCTCCGTTAACTCGTAACTGTCACTTGAAAGATTCAAATTTCTTCTATCAGAGCAATAAGTCTTAGCTGATTCTTTAACGCTAGACTAAGGACGTTATCTCACTCTTGAAAGATCCGCCCTAAGACTTAATGCTCTGATAGAAGAAATTTGAATCTTTCAAGTGACAGTTACGAGTTAACGGAGGAATAAAACACGTAGCGGAGGTATAACTTTATCGGACTGTTTTATGGCCAGATAAGGTTGTTATTCTCTCGCTAACTCGTCATGTCAAAGCCAAACTACCTTATCCTAGTGTGTTTGTCTGTTTGTTAATTTGTTGGCTTGTTTGTTTGTCCTTCTTTCATGCAGCAACGAAGCAACGGATCGAGGTGATTTTTGACAAACTTATATATAGTTTATGGACCGGAGAGTAACATAGGCTATTTTTTATCCCGGATAATACTCGGTTCCTGTGGGAACGCGGGTGAAAACCGCTGGCAGAAGCTAGTAAGATTATAACAGTTTCTATAGAAGTTAAATGGATAATAATTGAGGAATAGGATGATCACTGATTAGAATATTTTAGTTGTAGGTGCTAGGTGGTATGTGTCCCTATAGGTATGTGCTCACTCTACTAGATAGGAAATCATAAGCCCGAAGTCACATTAATTAATGCTCATTTATTACGACACACGTAAACATAAAAGCGAGGGCTGCCGGGCACGCGGTTGCAGGGTGGTGGTGCGACTGGCGCCAAGAGCGCGTTTTGCCTCGCTTGCTAAATATCAACCTGCAACGCCTGACCCCACATCAACACTCCTCATTTTGAAAAAAAGTTTTACAGAAACACAATTGTAAAAAAGTATAAATATAATTATATACAAAACACTGTAAACTTATAAAAATCTAACATTGTAAATAATATGTGGAAGCTGAAGTGATGTGACTGGCGCCAAGTGCGCGTTTTGCCTCGCTTGCAAAATATCAACCAGCAACGCATGCCCCCATAATATATTGTTCGGAATCGCACTGATCATTGGGAAGAATGCAAATGGGACGAAACTTATTTTGTTCATTGAGGAAATTTACAGCCCTTTTCTTTTCGTTTTGGTAATTTTGCGTTCAGTTTTTCACTCATTTTGAACCTCACGGTAAAAGCGATATTCTTCTTTCTTTATTTCCTGGCTTCTGTGGTATGTTCGCCACAGAAAAAGCGATATTTTAAATCCAATGAAAAAACTCAAAAAAACAACAAGTAACCAAGGAGAAGCGGTCGCTATGCAAATAACAACACGTAGAAGTGACATAAAAACGACGTTTAACCAGATATGTTCCGGGCTGCCTCGCTCGCTTGACTACAGGATGGCTATATGTATTTATTGCAAATAAGAAAAGGATTCCAACAATATAATGCCAAGAAAAAAACTTGTCGTAAATTCTCTGAATCATCAGAGCTATAATAACTTTATGGTGAAGGCAGACGTAAATAAATTGTTGCCATTCTAAAGAAATAAACCTTAGGTAGCTAACGGTCCGTTAAATTCGTATTGAAAGACCCGAAAAAAAATGACAAGCACATAACGGATCAATAAAATTTATCGGTTCACTAGCAATCAGTCCACTAACGCTGCAATTGAAAGATTGGCCCTAAGCGTAGTAGAAATGCAAAATTAATTAACAGCAACACTGCGTTCCTAAAAATATCCAAAAAGCAGCAACATTATAAAAGGATGGCGTCTTCGTCACGTCATTTTTGACAGTTTTGACAAATAATAAGCTGTGTTGTCATCTGTTCTGTCAACTTTTTTTTATTGTCTTTGGTCATTCTCCCATTCAACCAAAAAGAAGCTGAAAAAACAGTTCCATTTCGAGAAATTGCGTTCCGTTTCACGTTACGTACCAAAAAAAACTTTTCAGGAAATCGAAGGCCTATAAAATTGTAATTTCATTTCAGAATATCTAGATTTTGAGAGGTCATTCCAAAAAACCAACTGATTGCCTGTTTAAATTTTAGTACCAAAACGGAAGAACTCTTATGAACATGGAGTGCGTGGCTTTTTCTGGGATTGTTTGTCTCTTCTAATAAATGCGTCTGTTCTAAAGTTTAAAAAGTGATATCCATTAGCGTGCACTGACCTGTACATATGATGCGGGTGTAGTAGCGAGCCCAGAACAAGGGAGTGCAGGTATACGGGGCGAAGCACCCTAGACAATAGGGCTCCCTGGACACCAAGCACGCACCACCTGGCTACCTTATCGGAGCACGACATGGTTAGAAGGCGCTCGCCCTGGGAACAAAACAGAATATAGAAAGAAAGAAAAATAAACTTCACGAGCAAAACGGTAGTACCAAACCAGACGGACACTCACAGAAGAGTTAGTCCTACCACTTATTATTACCTAGCTGTGCCCCGCGGCTTCGCCCACGTAGCCAATGTTACTCCTTGTAACATCAGCTATCTGCCAGAGAAAGTTCCGACAAAATTGGTCCCGTTTCGGAGATTACCCGGTGTAGGCGACACATAATTATTGTACAAAGGCTTCCAGATAAGGGGGGCTAGCAGCGGGGTAGCGGGGTGCAAATGTTTGTAATTGGTCAGTTCTTGACAGGGCACGATCGGCTCTTACCCGGCGCACCAAGCCCCACCGCGATTTTTTATAATTATTTTCTATTGTAATTTCCAGTATTTTTTGCTTATTTTATAAATATCTTCTCCCGCTAAACGCGTTCTTTTCTTCGAACAAACTATTACCAACACCCGGAACAAACAGACAGACAGACAACATTTTTAAAAATGCTTGTTTTGTTATTGTTACCGTAGAGCATGTGGAAGTATCATATGCATTTAGTAAAAAGCTGTTATATTGACATTACAAACAGACACTACATTTTTATTTATTTGTACAGATTATAGGCATAGCTTGTGTAAATTCTCACATACCTGCATAACTCCGTCCCATGTTTGTATAAAGCTGCTGTTCTTGACCGGGATGGTGCCTTCCCCGGACTCGATCTTGGTTCTCAGCTGACCGCGGGCTTGTCTGGAACAACAAATATTTTACTACAAGCTTCTGCCCGGGGTTACCACCCGCGTTCCCAAAGGAACCGTGCAGTTTTCCGGGCTAAAAAGTAGCCTATGTTACTCTCCGGTCCATAAACTATATCTATGCCAAAAATCACGTCGAGCCGTTGTTCCGTTACTGCGTGTAAGAAGAAAAAATCAACAAACCAGCAAACGCACTTTCGCATTTATAATATTAGTAGGATTATGTAGGATTTTGTTGCGGACAACGAGCCTGCCTACATCGCATAGGTCGCAGTTCGCACATTTATGCCTGTTATCGTAGTCGCTAGTTGCGAGAGTTTAAATTTGTATACAGATGGTGATTTCCAGAAAATAAATCGAGTTGGCCGGACCGATTTTGACGGGACTTTCACTGGCAGATAGCCGATGTTACAAGGAGTAACATAGGTTACGTGGACGAAGCTGCATGGCACAGCTAGTTTAACACAAAAGATAGTGTTATAGGCTAGTGTTTATCCCGATTCCTTGCGCGCAAAGCCGCAGGCTTCCTGTTCTCGTGGGGGTTGGAGATGCAAAACTTGTCACTTGTTGGGGTGGGGGTCCGGCTGCGGCTCCTTGTTCTCGTGGGGGCTCCAGATGTAATACATGTTACCTGTTGGGGTGGGGGTCCGGCTGCGGCTCCTTGTTCTCGTGGGGGCTCCAGATGTAATACATGTTACCTGTTGGGGTGGGGGTCCGGCTGCGGCTCCTTGTTCTCGTGGGGGCTCCAGATGTAATACATGTTACCTGTTGGGGTGGGGGTCCGGCTGCGGCTCCTTGTTCTCGTGGGGGCTCCAGATGCAATACTTGTTACCTGTTGGGGTGGGGGTCCGGCTGCGGCTCCCTGTTCTCGTGGGGGCTGAAGATGCGTCCGTCACCGCAAGGCGCCGTGCTCACGTAAAGGTGCACCTGCCGTGTTGGCTTCAACTGGTAGCCGCCGCCAGGGACCGGCTCCAGGTCAGACTCCCTGAGGGGGAGCGTCGGGTCTGGGGGGGAAGCAATCTTTCTTTTATGAAAATAGTTGACAAACACATCTTTTTATACGTTTTCCAAAAATGGAGAAGTAATCTCGTGACATATGAATAAATGTGAAGACAGGGCGATTTTAGTTCATCTTTATTCCGCGGGACTTCAGTCGTGGCGCGGACTCTAACTATACAAAGGTTAGTGTCATTTAACTTTCCTATCAATCGTAGAAATAAAATATTACTGGTTTTGTACCACCGCTTTGCTCGTGAAGTCTGCCGCCAAGCAGTAATGTGCAAGCATTACTGTATTCCGGTTTGATGAGCAGAGTAGCCAGTGAAATTACTGGGCTTATGAGACTTAATACTTAATATCTCATGGTAACAACGGGCCTGCAGTGTTTTAAAGTTCTTGGTAGCGCTGCCACTGTTGCAGGTGTTACGCTTACCGTCAGGCAAACGACCAGCAGGGCTAACATGCGCGCCACGATAAAATTTTGCCTACTGTTTTGTCTCGCTCTTTCTCTCGCGAACATGAGACAAATGCACGACATAAGCATCGACAAAATTTTGTCACGGTGCGCATGTTAGCCCTACTGCTCGTCTTGTTGAGTAGTATAAATAAAAACTTTGCATACCTGGTTGAGAAGCATATTGCATCAGCTGCGAGTATAGATGACGCTGCAAGCACCTTCTAGCCGCAACCTTGAAAACATATTAAAAAAGTGTAATTAAATTAAGTCATTAAAGATATTGAATTAATTTAATTTACAAAAAGAAAAACCTTTTAAAAACTTAAATTTTTAGTAAAACAGTAATTTGCGTAGTTTGAAAAAATGGAGGATTTTCATCCTTATGTGCTGCTATTATCGTTGTCATAATCTTTGATCACACTTGAGGAGTAGGCGAACAAAACGTCACTTTTCCATTTTTTAACGTTTTTATTTTTTTATTGATTCGTGTTGGGAACCCTGAGACACATCGTTTCATGTGTTAAAATCTCGACAAAAAGTTTTTTTTATCGTAGAAAATCGACTTCAAAACACAACTACTCTTTCAAAACGTCACTTTTTCAATAACTTCAGTATAAAGAACCAAACGTTTTTTTTAGTTTCCGTAAAAAAATTAAAAGTGGAAAAGTAACGTTTTGTTCGCATACTCCACTTTGATGAAGTCATCCAAGTTCTTTGATGAGTAGAATACAACACTAAGGCCAAGTGCGAGTGGCGCTCACCTCTGCGTGGCAGTCATTGACGGCACGGCCCCGCACCGACATATGCTCACCCGATACACACTTCGTGCCAGTCGTCACTGCTATTATCTGTGAAACGAACATAAATTCATTTTTTTTTCTTTATCCACATTGATCCCTGCCCTCCGGGAGAGCACTCATGAAAGTTAAAATAAAATATTCTTAGGCTAAGATTCAGAGACGAATCTAAGCGTCGACTCATGCCGTATGTCAAAATTCTATACAAGTTTGACATATACGAAAGCAAATTAAGTCCGCGTTTAGACTTGTCTCTGAATCTTAGGGTAAGTGCCCGTTTCAAGGGATTATTCCTGTTTGTCCCCCGTAGGTATAGACCGATAAAGAAGAACGGCAAGAAACTTGTCAACATTCCAGTCAAAAAAGGTTTTCACAATGCTTCTCGAATTATAGTCTAAGTATTAGAGCAGTCGCCAAGAGGCTCCTGAACAGAATATATATGAATAGAATATATGACAGTTTGCCTCGATGCATATTACTAATCCATACAGATAAATAAAATTGAAGTGTCTGTTTGTAATATCAAAATATCAGCTTTTTACTAAATGCATATGAAAGTATATACGGTACCTACTACAAAACAACCATTTTTTAAATTTTTGTCTGTCTGTCTGTTTGTTCCGGGTAATCTCCGAAACGGCTGGACCGATTTTGACGGGACTTTCACTGGCAGATAGCTGATGTTACAAGGAGTAACATAGGCTACTTTAATTTTAGAAAGATAATTAGGGTTCCGCGCAAAAAAATAAAAACCATGTAATAAATAAAAAAATATTCAAGGTTTCAGGTTAAAATTAAAGAAATTTTTGTTTGAACACCAGAAAGCGGAGGAAGTTCAACGACACGACACAAGTGCTATATAACCACACGCACTCACTCACACACACACACACACACACACACACACACACACACACACACTTGTATAATTTGTTTAATAATTCTGTACAATTTGTTCTATAATTCTTTTAGGGTTGTCATGATGGTTGGCTTACTTATTTCGTATAATTATTAAATAATGCTTGAAACATGATTAATTTAATAATAATGAAAACGGCATTAGCAATAAAAATTGTGTACCTATCAACTACTACGAGCTCCTATGTAGGTACTTCCGATGTTTATACTAGAGTATTAGTTTAAATATGTTTAATTAGTTTACTTACTTTAATGCTTCTCTTTCATTTACACTTGTAACACTTGTTTTTTTTGCTTTTTAGTTACAAATTCTCAATTTTCATGCTATGTTCTTATTTTCTTTTTTCATTAAACTGAATTCTGTATGTCTTCCGTGATATCACCAAGTCGGCCCCAACGGAAGACCAGCGCCGGTCGAATGGCTGGCATATGCTGAGTTGGGACCGGTTTGTGGCAAACTATAGGTAAGATATCTATAAGATAACGCTCACGCATACCCAAGCTATTGGGTTAACGTGTGCCTATGTTATATTTGTTAATTGTCTTTTGAAATGTACCTATTTGCTACAAATAAACATTTTTCTTTCTTTCTTTCTTTCTTTCTAATCCAAAATCTCCACGCGGGTGAAACCGCGGGGCAGCAGCTAGTTATGTATAATTTATGCATAATTATAATGTAATGTACATACAAAATCTTTGTGTTCTCACCTTTGAGTCTTCAATCTTGTTGTCTATGGTGATAACTATACCAGCGAGCACTTTCCTCTTCGAGTGCACAATGTCATGCTTCATTACCTCGTTGAATTTCTCATTTACTACCCTGTAGAGAGAGAAAGAGAAAGAGAAAGAGCGTTAGAATTTTTGAACTTTGTAATATCAAAATCAATTCATCAAATACAACTCTGAGATGGGTTTCAATTAATCAAGTAACTCTATCTACTTTTTTTTTTTTTTAATATTAGTTGGTACCTAGACGAGCTGGTCGTTTGCCTGATGGTAAGCATAACGCCGGCCCATAACAATTGCAGTGCCACCCAGAACTTTGAAACACAAAGGCCTGCGCGGCACTGCAGTGCGGTCGTTACCCTGAGACATTAGGTATTAAGTCTCATAAGCCCAGTAATTTCACTGGAAACTCTGCTCATCAAACAGGAACACAGTAATGCTTGCACACTACTGCTTGGCGGCAGACTTCACGAGCAAAGCGGTGGTAACAACCCAGACGGACACTCGCAGAAGAGTTAGTCCTCCCACTAACAAACTGTTTCATCTAGTCTATAGTTAGAACCTGGACTCCAGTGGTTCGGTTAGCTGTATCACAAATAAATAAAATTGAAGTGTCTGTTATCACACGACTGCACAGAAAAGGAGTGTATATGTGTTTAGGGTTCATGTATGTATGTGAGTTTCTGTATTCCACTGTAACTTGTAAATGCCTGAACAGATTTGTATGTATGGGGTATCGTTAGAATCCTTACATCATCCCGAGTGATACTGGATAGGGCAGTCGTGCTTTTTATGTAACTTTTGTTATTTTTACTAGGTGGTAGGACTACCTCTTCTGTGTGTACGTCTGGGTTGGTAACACCGCTTTGCTCGTGAAGTCTGCCGTCAAGCAGTAATGTGCAAGTATTACTGTGCTCCGGTTTGATGAGCAGAGTAGCCAGTGAAATTACTGGTATTACCTGATGTCTCAGGGTAACGAGGCCACTGCTCTAACCCTAACTATCAAACGCTAAACGTGGCGACCTAACGGTAAACGTGGCTATAAAATGCTAAACGTAGCGGTGGAAAGCTAAACGTAGCAGTCAAACGCTAAACGTAGCAGTCAAACGCTAAACGTAGCAGTCAAACGCTAAACGTAGCAGTCGAACGCTAAACGTAGCTGTCGAAAGCTAAACGTAGCAGTCGAACGCTAAGCGTAGCGGTCGAAAGCTAAACGTAGCAGTCAAACGCTAAACGTAGCAGTCGAACGCTAAGCGTAGCGGTCGAAAGCTAAACGTAGCAGTCAAACGCTAAACGTAGCAGTCCAACGCTAAGTGTAGCGGTCGAAAGCTAAACGTAGCAGTCAAACGCTAAACGTAGCAGTCGAACGCAAAACTTAAGCGGTCGACCGCTACGCTTGTTTCAACACGTACTTGGCGATGTGGTCGGCCAGCACCTGCGGCAGCGCGCGGCTGGGCGGCGGCGGCGCCGCGCCCCCCGCGCCCTCCGCCAGCACCGCCAGCGCGGCGCGAGCCGCCGCCAGCTTCGCCAGCTTTTTGCTGGAGCCTGGGGGAAACACACTGCGATTAAGGGCAGGATACTCCGCGCCGCTATCTCGCTCGCGCTTCTCAACATTTTAGAAGATTAACAATCACTTAGTATAGTCTTAGTCACTTAATCGCATTCAGTGAATTTGCTGGCATTACATTACAAAAGTTTAACAAAAAGCAGATGGCATGGTTTTGTATGGGAGGTGGTCCTTGGAAACCGACATTTATAAAACTTATATTAATGTGTAGTGTAGTAATTGTAGATAATATTTATCACAAATAATGATTTTTTGACACCGCCATTTATTAATATAATTAATTTTAAAAATCATAATTATATTAAGTGATTGTTTAAGTGGAGTTGGGCTGGCTAGGGTAAACGCTGCCGCTGGCAGGGGGAAATGCACAATATACCCCAAGCGGGACGTCAGTGCAGGCCTTATCGCCCCCACCTAGAATAAGAATAAGAAAGTGATTGTTTATCGTCAAAAATGTTGAGATGCGCGAGCGAGGAAACGGCGCGAAGTAGCCTGCCCTTAAGTCGGTATGGTTACCGTGTCATTTTCACCCAGGTATTGTTTAAATAAACATAAAGTCAAGCTCCAACGGCTTTCATTTTGAATGGACTCACCGTATCCTTCGAATATCTGCTCTTTGATCTGGCACACCACTTTGAACCTCATGCTGTGACTTAACTGCAGTGGGGCTGCAAAATATGAACAATTTATTTATACAGTTTTATATGATAGGTAAATTGACAGTTCGATAAGCTAAAATTAGAAATAATTATGTAACTTTTCTTGAGAACGAGAGAAGTAGGATGTCACAAAAGGCGGAACTCAGTAACGAAATGCCTCTTAAATGTTACCTTGAGGTCCAGCAAGAGGAGATCCATCCCCGAAGGTACAATTGAAGTTCAGCCCGGGGTAGTTCTCATAGAGCAGGTTGATGGGACTCTTGGCGAAGGCAGCGGAGGGGTTGACACCCCCGAACAACGCGGCCGAGGGTGAAATGTCCGCTTCCGGCGGCGGTGTCACTGGAAAATAATATTTTAAGTATCTACAAATTATAAACTCTTTCAGTTTTAGGGTCGATTTTTCAACAGTCAGATAATGTCCTGTTAGATAATTCCCTGAATTATCTAAGTCTGCGGTGAAGACAGACGTAAATAAATTTCATGCCACTCCAAATAAATAACCTTAGTTAGCTAACGGTTCATTAATTTCGACATGAGAGTTCCGAAAAACACACTAAAAATACGAAAATTTATTTATTAGATAGCAAGCAGTTCGTTAACGTGCCATTGAAAGAACGGCCCTTAGTTCCAATTCAATTTCAATGTGCGTCAAAAGCGCAAAATAGCGATAACACTCAGCCGTACTCGCTCTGCCTATGGAACACACTGGAAACAATATATAAATAAGTTTTTGTGGAAAATATATATTTCCAGACGAGCTTTTGTAAATACGTAATAGGGATGTTGACTGTGTATAACGACAGAAATAACGTATTTTGTTTTTCATGCAACGTTCCAATTGGTACTGTAATCTTATACTGTAACATCCCAATTGGTACTGTAACCTTCCAGCTCCATCATCAGGACCCTGGCCATTGTCTAGTCAATCGAACCAAAAAGTGGATCAAATTTAGGTTGCAAGATTTGACCTATACGTACATACAAACATTGCAAATAAAAGCTTTTAAAATTATATATTTACCGGGGCTAAGAGACATTTCCCGTTCGGTGACTTCAGGTAGCGACTTCCGGCTTTTCTCCTTATACTGGAATGCCGGTACTGCAACTGAAATATAGAAACGTAAATCAATCTATACAAATAAATAAAATTGAAATGTGTATCCCTTGGTGTTGTATTATCTGTGTTATTTTCTGATATCGATACGAGAATGCGGCCTTTTCATTTTTGTTACCTCTAATTCGTATGTCAGTGTCAATTGTCTCTTCGACATTGACTTTGACAGATCTAATCAGTGTAGCAGAATAGTAGGATTTACCTGTTTGCTTCGGTACGACGTCCCTAGTGAAATCGTCAGTAGGCGATCCGCTTGGGAGCGCCCGGCCCGCTCTCGCTAGCAGAGCGGACAAACACGCGCGTGCCGCCGCCGCCCGCGCGTCGCGTTTACTGTGGCCCCACCCTTCGAACGTCATATCCGCTACCTGGTAACAAAAGAGTATATTTTTATCACTCCCGCAATTAGGATGTTGCATGAACCACAAAATACATAATTTCTGTCGTTATACGGTTTTAAAAAGATCCACAAAGATACTGCATCTAAAAGTTTCCCAAATCAACAATTCTTTTTTATCATTCCTTAGTCATTTAAATGATACCATCAAATTCTTTACATTAAAATGAATAAAAAAATGTACGACAGCTATTTACTTAAACGCAGTTTTTCACGGCGAAATCATCAGCAGTGCCACCCAAAATTTTGAAACACAAAGGCCTGCGCGGCACTGCAGTGCGCTCGTTACCCTGAGACATAAGATATTAAGTCTCATAAGCCCAGTAATTTCACTGGATACTCTGCTCATCAAACCAGAACACAGTAATGCTTGCATATTACTGCTTGGCCAAAGATTTAACGAGCAAAGCGGTGGTAACAACCCAGACGGACACTCGCAGAAGAGTTAGTCCTACCATTAACAAAGTTGAAGAACCACAAAATTCGAGGTCACGTGATATCCACCAAGCAGTAGGCTCGCGCCGTGAATTATGGCCCATACTCTCAGAATTCCTAAGGAGGGTTGGTGTCAGTCACGCGGCCGGACGTAAAAATTGCGAAACCTAAAAAAACAGTAACACTAGACCCCACGTAAAAAATAGAACAAGGGCAGGAAGGAGAAAGAGAAAGAAGATAATAAAGCAATTTCCGGAGAAAACTCACCGTCAGCAGAACAGCGCACATATGCCTTATGTCCGTTCCAAACTTCATAACGATCAAATCAATGTCTCTAAAACTGAACTCTAATCCCAGCTCGTTAAGTATCCAATTTGGATGCCTCGTCGACAAGTACGGCAGGATCTTCTGCATCATCTCTTTCATTTCTTCAGAACTCATTCTCGCAATCATTCGCATCGATTGAAAAACTCTTTAGAATACACTAATGACGTCTTGATAAATAAACAAATGAAGGTAAACGTTTTGGCGGGAATGCGAAAATGTGCTGTTGTTGATTTTGTGTTATTTTTACTAAAAACCTTAGTTTTATCGAGTGTTAATTTGTAATAATAACTTGACAATGTCTAAATAAGTAAACCAAGTAGAGCAAACAAAAATGTGAAGGTAAAACATCTGCAGCGCAAGTACGAATCTTTTCGATCGATAAAATTGACAGTTCAAATCGATAAAGAGGGTTTTATCAACTTTTTATATAATTTATCGAAACTCGATACCATCGACAAAAGCTATCGAATAGCTAGGTCGAATCCAAAGAGAATATAGAGCTACTACAATACTTTAAGATCAGACTTCGGTACTCGCAACATTCGATAAATTTATCAATTTTATCGACTCGACAAATTTATCGAACCGACTTTCGTACTTGCGCCGGTAATGCGTTTCCGAAATATAAACGATCAAGACTGTCGCTTCGGACACGGATATTATTCCGAGTGAATTAAAATAGCCCTGCAGATATTAGCTGCTGCTAATCTCTGGACCTCGGTTACTTTGCGGAAATCTAAACCATAATACATGCGAAAGTGTGTTTGTACGTTTGTCGATTTGTCCTTCTTTCACATATCAATAGCGTAACGGATCGTCGTAATTTTTTGCATAGATATAGTTTATGGACTGGAGAATAACAATAGGCTATTTTTTATTCCGGGAAAATGAACTGTTCTTATGTGAATCATAATGAAACCGCAGGCAGTAGATAGGCCATCACAAATAGGTACATGAAAAATATTTAGCAAATTATTATTTTTAGTTCTACATCAGTGTTATCAATAAAGAATACATGTACACTTGTACAATGTACAGTGCCTTCCTCAATAGAGATTGTATAAAAAGTGTTATGAACACATTCAATACATCGGTTTTTAGCCTATTTCTTTGCTAGATGCACAGTGGGTTACTGGAAGGTTCGTTGACTTTGAGCACGGATTGGGTCTGTTGGTGTCTTTGTCATTTATTATGTTCTGATAAAGACAGCATTAGTTTTAGTCGGTGATTCGGGTAGATGAATGTTGCAGAGGCCCGCTGTTAGAGTCATTTTAACTTTCATAAGTGCTCCTTTGGGACCTATTTGAATAAAGACTTTTGAATTTGAATTTGATTTTGAAAAAGATCATACTAATATTATAAATGCAAAGCGTGTTTGTTGGTTTGTCCTTCTTTCACGCAGTAACGGAGCAACGGATCGACGTGATTTTTGGCATAGATATAGTTTATGGACCGGAGATTAACGTAGGCTACTTTTTATCCCGGAAAAATGCACGGTTCCTGTGGGAACGCGGGTGAAAACCGCGGGCAGATGCTAGTAGGCTATATTTTACTCTGATTCCACGCGTGCTAAGCCGTGGCGTGGGAACACGGGTGAGACCGCGGGCAGAAGCTAGTTGTAATATAAATAGGGTTGATTACATAATTTAATTAATTAATGATTAGATGAAGAAAATAAACAGTGGCTAAAGGTAACTATTTATTTTACCCTTAATATCTTGATTTTATGATACGATCTTTGGTGTAAAGTTTTATATTTGAAATACATTTCTGAGCAGTAAGTTCTGGAAGCACTTATCTGATTCTGATAATTCTTACACAGATAGAATGCTACATTATCTCTGAGCGTCCTATGATTCATTGTGGCTTCATCGCGAAATAATCGCTTTGATGAAGAGCATACGAAAATTAACAATGGTTTATTGATGACCGTCATTGTCATAGACGACCATAGAAATACCGATTGTGCTATAAAATACCGAAAGTGCCTGAAGTGATCATTTTGTGACGAAACCATTGTCATTTTTAAACGATTTGTTTAGTAGAATTGGGGCCGGACCCCAAGCGAAACCGCAGCCAAAAATTAGTCTTCAATAAAGAAAGGAAAATGGGCGGACTTGTGACACTGTATTATTAAACACTATGACGCTACTGTATACAACAACGCTATGTACCAAAACTTTTCACTGATTTTTCTAAACAATAAATTGAGTTATTAAATTCCAAATTCTTTATTCATATGTGCACCAGAAGAGCACTCATGAAAATTAAATGCACTTCGTTTAATTTTCCCGCTCCAAATATACAACAACTCGATAAGCGCAAAAACTAGTCGGCATTCTTTTTTTTTTTGCAAGTGTATTTTACTGTATACGCGTAGAACAAAATGTGAAACTCTTTAGCGAACATTGAAAAGACGTGACTCAAACTTCAAAGTTATTAATGTCCCTACAGTACAAACGACACAAAGCACACTTTTGCAAGTTAAATCCAATTTACGGCAAATAAGACAAAGTTTACTTCACTTTTATCACTGCACAAACTAAGCCAGATATCTTGGTAAAATATTACTTTTAAACCTTATCAAAAAAAAAAGTAACTTTCAATATTCGAACGCAAATCGAACGACGCGAGCACCGTGAAACAAAGAGACTATTTATGGTGATTCGACCTCATAGCAAACTTGAGTTGGGTGGAGAATATTCGCGGAAGTCCCGAGTAGCAGTGTTGCCATTTCTAAAAATGATATGGTAGTATTATCATTTTGAAAATATTGAAGCTTTGATTGATGTGTCGCCCGGCATGGGTACTATTATCTATTCTGTGGTATAGGTCATATCATTGAGAGCTATCTAGAGTGGTCGTAACTACGTATAACTACTGTCGGTAAAGTAATACAATTTAATGATAAATGTTAGTATGCAGATTTTAAAAGTGTTAATATTCATAGTGGTTTTTGTTTATGTAATTAAGTAAATGTGAGCATTTTAAAATATTTTGCGGCCAACGGGTCTCGAAGCCGTATTATCTCCGATCCATACGCTCATCAAAGTTGAACCCAACATCAGTCAGTGAAGGGGCAGAATTCAGCGCGCCGCTATCTCGCTCGCGCATCTCAACATTTTTGAAGATAAACAATCACTTACTATAATTATGAAAAATCGCATTCGGTGAAATTGCTGACAATAACATTACAAAGGTTATACAAAATTTTCATTTTGATCCATTCAAGTTTTCAAACCTAAAAATGGGATTTTATGTTTTGCCCATTTTCATGTATGAAATCTTGATCGGATCAAAATGATACTTTTGCCGTAACTTTGCAATGTCATTGCCAGCAATTTCACCGAATGCGATTTTTCATAATTATATTAAGTGATTATTTATCTTCAAAAATGTTAAGATGCGCGAGCGAGATAGCGGCGCGCCGGGTTCTGCACCTGAAATCACTGGGCTTATGAGACTTGATAAAAAATACCTAATGTCTCTAATGTAAGGAGCGCAATACAGTGTCACGCAGAAATTTGTGTTTCAAAGTTCTGAGTGGCACTGCAATTGTTGTGGGCCGGCGTTATTTATTTATTTTGAGATATTTATTTAATGTTAATTTTAAATTTAGTTAATGTTATGCTTATCATCAGACAGACGACCGGCTCGTCTCGTGTCTCGATATAAAGTTAATGTCTAAAATCGTTCACATGTAATTATTGTATTACGGCAATCGGGGGTCATCGACCTATTTTTAATTGTGAAGGGTCAAGAAGGTGGAAAAACATTGCCGTAGGCGCTGGGAGACGAGCGCATCGCCTGAGCCATGCGAGGGGAGTTGGTTCGTTCGAGAGAACGGACGGCTGACGGGGTCGCGGGGAGTGTGTTAACAGCCCAGTGACCCTGTCCGAAGGCCGACAGGAAACACTCCGGTGGTTTAAGTGGAAAGGACGCTGTGCAGTGGGCAGGCGGCGTACCCCACGTCACGAATTATCATGTGTGCATAAAAGCATAAAAAAAGCGATGCCCCAAGTCGCCCACGCCTTAGGCCGGTTCTGCTTGTCAAGTCAGTCATGTAGTAGGGACTTTCCCACAAACATGTGATTCGATAATGTGTAAAACTACCTCGATTTAGTGTTGCTACATTTAAAAATTGAATAACATTCACCATCTCTAAAACAAAAACATGTGATTCGGTAAATGTGGACAGTGGAGACCACAGACTACAGAGGATCAGACGGATGACTTTCATGGAGAAAAAATCGCCGTAACGTGGCTCACCTATAGATTTTGACAACTGCTTCGTTTTTTTTGTATGAATTAGAATATAGTCTTTTACCTATGCAATTATTTTTTTTTCTTTTAGGGTTCAGGTATTTTTGCCATGTTGGGTACTTACTGGCTATATAGTAATATCCCTAATTAGGATTAGAATATAAAAAAACTACATGGTATATTCACTGAACCTTTTTTTCTTTTTTATGTTATTTGGTAACGAGACGGGCTGGTCGTTTGCCTGATGGTAAGCATATCGCCGGTCCATAACAATTGCAGTGCCACCCAGAACTTTGAAACAAAAAGGCCTGCGCGGCACTGCAGATCGCTCATTACCCTTAGACATTAGGTATTAAGTCTCATAAGCCCAGTAATTTCACTGGATACTCTGCTCATCAAACCGGAACACAGTAATGCTTGCACATTACTGATTGGCGGCAGATTTCACGAGCAAAGCGGTGGTAACAACCCAGACGGACACTTGCAGGAGAGTTAGTCCTACCACTAACAAAATCCTAATCAATCCAAATCCTAATCTTAACAATAATATGGTTCAGCATGGCAAATGTGGCAAACCTGGAATGTATATTTTCTGCATTGCTTACACAGCAACCAGCTTTACATACTATTGAAAGCAAGAATTACGGGCCTTCAGACAGGGTCACATGAACATGAAACCGTGAACATGAAACTTGCACCAGTGTTGAAATATCAGGAGCTCATCAATGAATAAAAAGTAATTAAAACTCACTTACCCTTAATACCCCGAAAAATGTAGGCCGGTGCTCCTCTCCCATATTTGCAGGGTCTCGGAAAGAATAGTCATAGCCTAACTCGTTTAGTATACTAATTGGATGTTTCGAAGCTATCAAGTCGTGGCGTAATTTAGGTAGTAGTTTGAATATGCCCTCATCGCTAATTTCCATGTTGAAGTCTTTCATTTACTTAAGACTATTTAAATGAAATGTATAATGAACTTAGAATATTGTTACTGATACTGCTGTAAAATTGGTATTATAAACATACTGTTTTATATTGTATTTTCAATCAAGATAATATATAATATACAAATAAATAAAATTGAAGTGTCTGTTTGTTATATCAAAATAACAGCTTTTTACCAAATGCATATATGAAAATATATACGGTACTTATAACAATACAATCATTTTTTAAATTTTTCTCTGTCTGTCTGTTTGTTCCGGGTTATCTCCGAAACGGCTGGGCCGATTTTGACGGGACTTTCACTAGCAGATAGTTGATGTTATAAGGAGTAACTTAGGCTACTTTTATTTTAGAAAAAGAATTAGGGTTCCGCGCAAAAAAATAAAAACCATGAAATCCAATATCTCCACGCGGGTGAAACCGCGGGCAGCAGCTAGTATTCAATATAATCCTCCTACTAATATTATAAATGCGAATGTGTTTGTTGGTTTTTTGGTTTGTCCTTCTTTCACGCAGCAACGGAGCAACGGATCGACGTGATTTTTGGTATAGATATAGTTTATAGACCGGAGAGTAACATAGGCTACTTTTTATCCCGGAAAAATGCACGGCTCCTGCGGGAACGCGGGTGAAAATCGCGGGCAGATGAACGTTAATTATACATCTCTTGAATATCCAATGTCACTGCAAAAACGATCAATGTAATCTTTGTTGAATAACTCAACGCTTGCAATAAACCAGCGTTTCGGAGACAGACCGTAAAAACAAATTAATAATAATAATAATTTTTATTTTCCAACAACAAATGGGTATAGTTAGCAGCACCTTTCAAATACATCGGAGAAAATGGTACAATTTAAAAAGCTTCGTAGGTAGCTTAATTGTGAACCCTGAACCTCACACTAGGATCACCTGTGTCGTGGGGTTCAGTCACTTCCCTTTTAAGGATTAGTACTTTTTACACAATTCTAAAGTTTTAGTACAATTCTAAATTCATTATACCTTATACACTGAGTTTAAAATCTACACCAATGTCACTTCAGTATGATTTATCAATCTAATCAAGTAATTAAGCTTTGAGTATGCACTTCCTAATTCTGTCTTAAGCCAGACACAAAATTATTCGCAGTCAACTATATTAAAAGTATGAAAAATGAAAACAAAACAAAACAGGAAAAAATTGCAGTTCACATACGCGACGGTACCGGACCAAAGAGAAAAAAAACTTTTTTGTTTACGCGGCAAATACAAAACTACAAATCAAAACAAAGTGATTCGCGAGCACAAACGCCACTCAAATCAAACATGAAACAAAGTCAAACAAAAGAAAAAGCTCAGACTGATAAAACTAGCGGTTGACCGCTAAGGGTGGTATTCCACTCATCAAATATATTTGTCCAATGTGTATTTTGATCAAAGATGACTTCATCAAATCATAGAAACAGCGATATTTGATCAAAGATTATGACAACGATAATAGCAGAACATAAAAGTCAAAGTTCCTCCATTTTATCAAGCTACGCAAAATATACTAAGAAATGGAATACAACCATAAGGCTAAGGGTGGTAACTGGTAAACCACTCATCAAATATCTATTGGACGAGTGGAATCTATCATAGATTTGTAGGACTTAATTAGTAGAAGTATGAAAAAATAATTTCTTGTATATTTTTTAGCTGTTTCGACAGTAAAATAATTAAGACAAGGGCAGGAAGAGGAGAAGAGGGAGAGACGTATTTATATACCTTATGTTATACATAAATAAGTATTGGTGCTTACACGAACAGCCACGTTGAAGCTGGGGCAATGGGCGGGCCCACCCTGCCTCAGGAGGGAGTAGGACACACGCACCCCGAGCTCATTGAGGGCGGAGACCGGAGACTTCCCTCCAGATTCTACAGCATCCGCTGCGCATGCCAACGCCTGATGATGAAGAAATGGATATTTCAACATGACCAGTTATTTATAAAACTAGATTCTGCCCGCGGTTTCACCCACGTCCCACAGGAACCGTGCATTTTTCCGGAATAAAATTGAGCATAGTTACTCTCCGGTACATCACACAGCAACGGAGCAACGGATCAACGTGGTTTTTGCATAGACTTAGTTTGTAGGCCGGAAAGTGATATTAGGCTACATTCTATCCTGGAATAATAAATAAAATAAAAAATGCATAGTTCCTGTGTATTTCCACGCGAGAGAAACCGCGGACACCAGCAAATTCTTATACTAAAAACTATTACACTACAAGGTTTAAGATCTATACAAATAACTAAAATTGAAGTGTCTGTTTGTAATATCAAAATAACAGCTTTTTACTAAACGCATAGAAAGTATACATACGGTAGGTACCTATAATTTAACAACCATTTTTAAAAATTTTGTCTATCTGTCTTTTCCGGCTAATCTCTGAAACGGCTGGACTGATTTTGCCGGGACATTCACTGGCAGATAGCTGATATAGGGAGTAACAGGCTACTTTTATTCCAGGGTTCCGTACCAAAAAATGAAAACTCTAGATATCCAATATCTCCACGCGGGTGAAACCGCGGGCAGCAGCTAGTAATATTAATAAGATTAAAAAACACTAGATAGCAGTAATGATACAATGGTCGGTCTTATTACTAAACAGCAATCGCTACCAGGCGACTTTTGGATGCAGAGGATTGCAATGCAAAAGAAAAATATTGGACAAGTTTGATCTGTACATTAAGACATTTTCATAGCAGATACAAAGGAATCTGAATCATTAAATTGATAAGTACCTACTTAAGCAGATCTAAAGGAATCTGAATAATTAAATCGATAAAACAAGAGTAAAAACCTGCAAGTTCCATTGGAAGCCCGAACCCACTCGTATGGTGGGCGCTGGTCTCTTCGCCGGGGGCTCACCATCTGAGAACAACAAAATCAGTTTCATCAACTTTCATCATCATCATCAGCCAAAATCAGTTCACAGCTGGACATAGGCACATCATAGATTTTACAGTCCATCGTTGCGAAATATGCTTGTTTAATTAATAAATTAATAAGTACACATACACACATAAGAAAGTCTGTCATCCTACTAATCCTAATATTATAAATGCGAAAGTGTGTTTGTTGGTTTGTCCTTCTTTCACGCAGTAACGGAGCAACGGATCGACGTGATTTTTGGCATAGATATAGTTTGTGGACCGGAGAGTAACATATGCTACTTTTTATACCGGAAAAATGCTCTCTTCCTATGGGAACGCGGGTGAAAACCGCGGGCAAAAGCTAGTCGGTTTATATAACCTTACCTCCAACGTTAATGTCAAAATTAACGTTTTCACTCCTCTCGTACATCGATACGTTTAAAACTATTCGAAATAAATCACCAATCACTAACGTTCAATAACTTTTGCAAACACAAAAACCGACAAATTGCAAAAAAATATCTTATAACAAACCACTGAGTATAGTAAAACAATAATTATATTAGCACCAAAAACAAAACCACATTTGACTAGACAAATAAATAAATCGTTTAATACTGAATTTCTTCTGAACATGTCAGTGTGTAATTGTATCTACCCTCAATAATCAGTAATAATTAATACTTGACACTGGCTAAATACGCAAATCACGTGAAGCCAAACTAAAATTAAAAAGAACTTGATCTTTTTATATTGCCCTTACATTGGACAGCGGAAGCCGGACAGTGAAGTGCATCGAACATTACTCAAGGTGAAGTGGCACGTAATTTGAAAAATTATACTTTTAACATTTTTATGCTTTTAACCCCGTTATATATATATTACATACTTTTAACCCGGATACAATATTTTGTATTACACACACAAATAATAAACAATAATTGGGATGTTACATGGAACGCAAAGTATATAATTTTTGTCGTTCATCTAAAAGTTTATCAACTATTAGTAATTTACCATCAGATTCTTTATATTCAAATGAATAGACAATGTATGACAGCTATGTTTTCACAGCCGAATCAATAAAATGCATGTTTACAGCTTTACGGCCCGCGTAGAACAAGTGACGTCAGGTGTTCTGTCCAATTTGTATAGGGCGTTTTAGCGTTAAGTAGATACGCCCGACTTTGACTCTCATTTTTGACGTTTATCTTTAGACGCTGTCTAGCTAAACAGGCGACTAAAAAGGTTTTTTTTTGTGGTAACACTATATCTTACTACTTTGGTCACTTATTACTTTGGTCATGATGGTCAGATTAAGTAGTAGTAGAGATCTGTGGGTAACAGCATAGATAATCAAAGACCCTTTGATTATCTATTAACAGTTACTTTTTGGTGAATTGGGATGATTATCAGTCTATCTGTTGAATTCAAAGCAGTTATTTTTGAATGATGGGTCACTAGTATTATGGCCTTAGAGTAGTACTATAAATGATGGCCGTCTTAACAGGCGACCATATTTACACATCTAAGGTTGAGGTTTGAGTTCCAAAATAAGGTTGAGCTTACGATGAAGGGAAACATTGTCATGCAACCTTATCATGTTGACAGGGCATTTCCTAGCGCTCACCTGGCTAGTTACCACCCTCAAGTTGACAACAAAATAACATGCATTAATTTAAGATCGGTCAAACAGAAAACAGTGGATAGCTTTATGCTGATGATGATGAAATAAAAAACCTTCTCTAGTGTAATTGGTAAATAAAAAACTTACATCGGTTCCATTTGTAAGGTCTTTTATGAGCCACCGCCCGCTCAGCCAGCATGGTATAGTCTGATGTGGAGCTTATCCCACCTTTGGACATCTGAAAAGACATTGCAAAACTTATAGTACCTACTACTAGCTATTTTCGGCTTCGCTTGTATTGAATCAGTATAAAAAGTAGCCGTAGTAGTATAGCACTAAGAGATAATGTAGCATTATATTAGTGAACCAAATTTTTGGATCAGACCAGATCAGCAGTTCCAGAGATTAGTGGCAAGAATCAAGATGTATCTTCACTCAGTCCCTCTCATTCTTGTACACCGCTGAACATTCAATAGGGTATTTGACTCTAGCTATCCATTTTTTTATGATGTCAGTCTAATCGTTTTCTCATGTGAATAAATATATCGAACAAACTGGAAATTAAACGCTAGAAACCTCAAAAATGAGAATCAAAGTCAGGCGTATCTACTGAGTGCTAAAACGCTACATACAAATTTCTCTTAGTATGTGACATCACATACCATGTGAGGGTCGTAAAGCTGTACTAAAAACATGCATTTTGTTGATTTTGGTCGTGAAAAACTATTGTCATAGATATTTTAGTCATTGAAATGTAAAGAACACTCTCTCTGAAACGGTGAAGGAAAACATCGGCGTGAAACCCGCATATTCAAGAACCACAAAATTTGAGGACATGATTGTGGCATCCACCCAGCAGCCCTGGGCCAGTGTGGAGGATTATGGCTCATACTCTCTTCCTGAGAGAAGGCAGAAGGGCACACAACTCAGTCTCACACTAATATTCATAATTCACACCAGTAAAAATACTGGTTTATAGTAATTTAAACATTGTATAAACTTACCAAACCATTAAATGTATGGATCTGAAAAAAAGAAACCACATTAATGTAACTAATCGAAATAATAATTGAGTAGGTAATGAAATGAAAATTATGTAATGAATTGAGTAGGTAAACTAATGAGCTGTGTTGTTACTTAATATGATTATTAAGACTAAAATTTTAATTTAAAACTCAGACTGCGAATGAGGTCTTCAAAAAGAAAGAGACTTTTTCTCTTTCTTTTTTAAGATGGGGACCAATGTTTTGTGACCAATGAATGTTCAATAGGCACATTAAATTACCCATAGTACACCTGGGTGTTCCACGGGTACATAGAATTACCATACACTGTATAATTACAATTGGGTGGACCACATAGATGGACCATGGGTAAGAAATGATCTAGCTAAAAGGCTACTTCAGCAAAGATGCAGATAAAAAAATAATATAAAAGAGGTAGACAATTTTCTATGGTCTAAATACCTTTATTTTTTAGCCTCTAAATACAAAAATTTATACTAGAAATTGACAAGATACACAAACCGTCTCTATGTGTGTAACTACAAAGTAGGTAACTAAATATAGAAATTAGAAACAGCTATGAGACCAAAGGGCCTCAGGCTAATGCATTTACTATACTTATGTGCGATATGCTATATTATTTAAAAGTAATTTATATTTCGCGATTATACTATACTTATGTGCGATAAGCAATATTATTTAAAAGTAATTTATATTTCGCGCTGTTTTACAGGTTAAGTCCAGCCAATTACAATTTTCGTCTTAAAAACATTTACGAATTTTCCAAGACGTTAAAATATTTATGTTTGTTAAGGCTATAATTTATAATTTTAGTATAATTAACTTCTATGCTACAACCACTTTATTTCAAAAATTAAAATTATCTTTTGATTTATTCATAGTTTTGAAAGTTTAAAAAATATTCTAGAAGCACATAATATTTCATGGTTTTTCTTACCTTTTACTGAATAAATTCACAACATTTATGAACTCAATAAGCACCAAAACAAAATCAAATCAAATGTCTTTAAATCGATATTTCATGATTTCCATGTTGATGTTTTGTGTTCGTTCTAAAACCCAATGACAGTTTCTCTTTCAAAAGTCATTGCTAAAACCAGATAGATAAGTATTATTTTAAACACTGATTTCACCAACACTGGCTTCATTCTGATTAATCAAGGGATTTATTGAGGCCACTGCGATGAGAAAACATTTTCCAGAAATGGGGGAGGTTAGTTTCTGAACGAAAACACATGTTTACGTTCCATGTACACTTTTAAAGAAGTCTTTGCGTTCCATTACCTGCAGTCTACTTTTCTATATTGATTTGAAGTTTAATTGCACAAACTAAGAGATACTTCATCGCCTGCCTAGCAGTCCTAGCACAGAGTACTTTTGTATACATACAGGGGAATGCCGAGTGCCGATTTTAAAATTTAGAGAAGTTGAAGTTTCTCCATATAATTAAATGCATAAATGTTGAAGAACAACCCTATGAAAATACTCTACAATCAAATAATAATACAAATCTGTACATACTAAAAACGAAATCGCCTTCGACAAAAATATCGCGAGATTCTTATCACCCATTTTTACACCCTTAGGGCCAGGGGTAGGATATTCTGTAATAAAATGACCACCCTTGTTACATAATACCCTACTCATGAACAAAAGAATCCTTTAAATCGGTTGAGAATTGACGGAGAAATCGAGTAGTCTCCAGACAAAAAAAACTGACGAATTGAGAACCTCCTCCTTTTTTGGAAGCTGGTAAAGGTAGTGATAGATGCTTGTTTGCTTCGATTCAGTTTCTTAAAATTCTTTCACTAATAGAAAGCTGTCATCCCTGAGTGCTATAGGCGCCAGTTAATCCTGATTATAGTGTTGTAAAAACTTGGTGTAAAAGAAAAGGAGTTCATACAATTACACCAAATTTTTATTAATTGAACAAAATCTTAGGTATAATATCACTAAAATAAAACAAAATAATAACTAAAAAATGCATCATTTATCTTTGGTATCAACTGTAATGGCACATCTTATGTATAGTCTTTAAAGTACAACAATTGTTCTTTCGCATAATTTCTACTAAATGTCAATAGTTGTTAAATACATGTTAAGTCCAAATTTCAAACCAAAATTCCTTTTTTATGAATTTGGGTAGAATTAGAGATTCATAAAAATATTTTAACTTCAGGAACAAGTACAACTAGTGGACAATAGTCCATCGTAATGGCTTTTCGCAATGTCCAACATCTGGACATAGCCGATTGAATGTTGTATCACTGTCAAATCCCAAAATTTCCCTTTCTTCTTGTATTCTATATGTAAAGGTGCTCTCATGCGTTCCAATGAAGTATGCGCTGCGTGAACAAATTATCTGTTCAATAATAGCGATCTGTCCTTCGGTATATTTGCTGATATCTGGTTTGTAAAAATGTACACGATAATCAAAATTTTGTAGTTCATAATGCAGAAGCTCCAATTCATTCCAAGTACCATCCGATGCAACAAATATATCCTGAATGGCAAGGGAATTGTTTTTTATTGTCTCAGCAATTTGTTTCGCAGTTCCTTTAGAAGATGTGCTTCTATTTGATTGATAAAAATCTTGTCGTCTCCAGTGAACAGCAAGATAATTTGAACATTTTGTTTTGTGACAGTGCAATTTTTTGGCAATATATAAATCTGCAGTGACAGTGAGCTGTTGATTAAACTGCATGCTTTTCCGACAGTCCCAATAGCTTTTTGTTCCGTATGACATATGTAAGGGTATTTCTCCATGTGCAAACATTACACTGTTGTCTATTGGGTAAAGTGCTATAATGTCCCATATTTGATAGATGCTTCCTTGAAACTGTACGCAAATGATTTGCTTGGCTGTTATATTGTTGTATCCCCAGAAGTTACCCTGGTATTTACAAGGGCCAACAACATTCCACTTCTCTTCAAAGACACCATTTTCAAAGGGGTCATCATAGTTTTGAAGAACAAATAATGTATCTATTCTAAAGCCGTAAATGCTAGAATCAAGCATTACATTGTGCAATTCTAGTACAGGAACATATAAACTAAGTGAAGTAACGTCGAAGAACATGCTCCATGGTTTGGGATGATCATGATATGTTTCCAATCTCCAATGGTTTAAGTTATGCCAGGGAGGTAACACTAAAAACCAATTATCCGACTTATTCCCATGCTGTTTAGCTTCTGAGAGCATGATAGCGAACCTCATATACACATCTCGGCGTAAATTGAAACCTTCGGGAGGATTAACATCGTAAAATATTAGTTTTTTCTCTTTTAAATTATTTTTTTCGAGTTCATTATCACAATAGTCTTGTTTACCACAGTGGCCGTTATATTTACTATCAACTTCATTAGCCTGGTCAGCAGACGCTAACAATAAATTGACGCTTAACAAGCTAATTAAAAACATTGTACTTCACAAAATTTTAAGTAAAGGCAAAATTGATATATGAATCAATAAAAACACAGAATCGAGCGGATCTGTCAGTAACTTGTAACAGGCATGTCAGGACAGAACTTAGGCATATTATGTCTTACGTGAAACAGAATGTAAAATTCTAATACTGGCAACAATTTACTGCTGATGTCATTACTGTCAAAATTGCATTGCGATTTGCGATCATTTTTCGAAATATTAAACATGAGAACGAGATCGACTGAGCTTATTGGTTGCGTGAGTAAAAGAGAACGTTAAAATCAATAAGAATTGTACTGTTACTGTTAAGAAATCTAGAAAACTAGAAACAACACGATTCACGAATGTCCGAGAAATCGAGAATACAAAAATGAAAGAAAACTGAAGAATCGTACCGAATGCAGATTTTTTGGAAATAACTTTTGTAGGAGTTTTAAGAGAAATATTACGATTTCTCAATTATATCGATTAAGATGGAGTTAAACGACGTAATAGTTAACCAGCCTGTCGTTATAGACAACGTAAGTACCATTTTTATTTCAAAAACTCCTGTTTCCATGTTCCAATTGGCGCACCTAACTTTACGAAATTCTTATTGTTGAGTGCCACAAAAGAATTAAAATTTAGGGCACTCGCATTGTCATCACATTCCTACTCGTATTAATTAAACAATATTTATATTTGTTTATATGTAATTTATTCCGTAAATGACTCATCCTTACGTCAACATGCCCTTACTTTTTTTAAAAGCCGGTTTTGTTTTAGGGCTCCGGCGTCATTAAAGCGGGCTTCGCTGGTGACCAGATACCAAAATGCAGGTTTCCGAACTAGTAAGTTGATGTAACAAAAAAATAACATTATTTATTTATTTAGGTTTTCCAACAGACTTAACACCTTAACTTAACATTACATAAAAGTAATGTAAGAAAAATTTTAGTCCGGGTGCGGATTTTAAATTGATGGTTCAAACCCTACAATGAACTTTTGGTGATTGAAAACTGATTCAACCATAGATTCGTGGTAGCCCATTTTCTAGCCTGGCTAACCACCCGCAAAATGAAAAAGATACCATTTCACCCGAACTTATGCAATGATCTGGTCATAGATGTTTTCAAGAACAGCTGCCAGAACCCAGAACACACCAATAAGTGCTTGGTTATAATGGTGACCGATTTGCAATTTTAGGGAGGTAGATTATCAGATCAGTAGATATTGCTCGACTATCATACAATTTTATGAAGGTAGATACAGATTATCCGAAAATATCTTGAGATTACCTATAATTATATTTGAAAGAAGGAAAAGAATTTTTCAAACAACTCAACAAGAAGAAACATGAATGTGTTTGTTTGAGCCGAAATTTAACATACATATATAAATTGGATGATTATGCAATATAATGATGTCACAGAGCTGGTGTGATGATGGAGCCAGAAGGCAGCCATAGGAACTCTGTAAAAACCACATTCTAAACGACCTATCTAAAAACCACATTCTAAACGACCTATCTTTACTAAGATAAACGAGATGTCCATCCGTTAGTCTCTGCACTGTGGCTTGTTATTGTGACGGTGCATTCTTAATCTACCGATTAGCAAACGCGGCGGTAGATCGTGTTACGGAGTAAAACCGGTCGTTTTACTATTATACATATTGTTTACGGCGCTTTTAAAACTTAACTTTCTTAGTACATTATTTGATCATTATTGTGATACAACGTACTTACATTAATGCTATAAAATATCTAAGTATCTTTACCTAACTAACACTATTTTTAAGTAATAAAACTAATTTAACCGTAACTTAGCTGTCGAAGCATAAGAAAATGTCATTTAAATTGTTTCTCATATAAGTGAAATGTAATTTCTTTTTGAGAAATAAATATTCTTTAACCAGAACAACTATGTAACCCCATCGAGCTTGGGCTTGTTTGATTTGTCTTTACAAGTACTCTGATCCTAGATGATGTCTAGGGTCCTGATGATGCAACCGGGAGGTGGCCACATGATTACAGTATCAATTACATATTTTATAAAAGCTTCTGTGGAAAAATATATTTTTCCGCTAAAACTGTTTTAGACCATAAGTTTAGTTGATTGGCCCGTTATGATAACAGGTTTCACATCTTGTTTACTTTACGAATTTTAGTATCGGGCGGCCAAAGCACATTCGCGTGATGGCCGGAGCCCTAGAGGGCGAGCTGTTTGTTGGACCGCGGGCTGAAGAGCACCGGGGGCTGCTCACAATAAAGTACCCCATGGAACATGGTATTGTCACGGATTGGAATGATATGGAACGCGTCTGGAATTACATTTATAGCAAGGTGAGAACAGTGTTCTATTATATCCTACTTCTTACTAATATTGTAAATGCGAAAGTTTGTGTGTGTGAAAGTTTGTTCCGTATTCTGTAACAACTAATGTGATTTTGATGAAATTTGGAATGTAGATTAGGTCCTGAAATAACACATAGATAACAATGCGGACGAAACCGCGGGCAGCAGCTAGTAGTATAGTATACTGCGGCGACAATACTTGGTATAATAAGTATAGCCGCCGCCCGCGCTCCGGGAATGTTACGTCATATTGAACCAATCCAAAGTAGCGTCATGCTTGAGAGGTAGCCTGTGACGAGCGCTCCTCATCACATCACATTGGACCAATAGGCAATAAGTAGTGGCGGTATATTTCAAAATGGCCAATGATGGAAGCCACACATCACGCGATAATCCAGCTCGCTCCTCCGACGAAGACGCCACGTCCTCAATACTCCCGCATCTCATTCAATAATCACTTGCCCATCAGCGGCGCTAGTACGGATCTTTTTGATCGATAAAATTGATAGTTCAAATCGATAAAGTGGGTTTTATCGACTTTTTATGTATAAATTATCGAACCTCGATACTATCGACAAAAGTTATCGAATAGCTCGAATCCAAAAAGAACATAGAGCTACTACAATAATTTACGATCAGACTTCGGTACTCGCAACATTCGATACATTTATCGGGTTTTTCGATTCAAAAAAATTATCGAACCGACTTCCGTACTTGCGCCGCAGGCCTACCTAGCAACCACACATTCCAAATTTCTAAATAGAATATATTTCTACCAAATTTGTTAAACGGTAATAAATGTACCTACAATGGTAATTCTTTTTAATCTTTTGTTTGACTATTTCCCAAACAAGTATAAGCTACATTTTTTACTGATACCACGCGTGCGAAGCCGCGGGTAGAAGCTAGTATAATATTATATGCACCAGACATGTACACCGGAAAACCGAAAGTTGCTAGGTGGTTGATTTTCGGCTTGAGCCATTATTGCTAGCCAGGTTATCACCAGAAAATGACTTTAATTATACAAACTTCCATTATGACTTCCCCAGGATCAACTGTCTACATTCTCGGAGGAGCACCCGGTTCTCTTGACGGAGGCTCCTCTCAATCCTCGCCGGAATCGTGAGAAGGCGGCCGAGGTGTTCTTTGAGACCTTCAATGTACCAGCTCTGTTCCTCTCCATGCAGGCTGTGCTTAGTCTGTGAGTATAAATAATTATTATAATAATAGATTACAAAGGAAGCTTATAACTATGTACTATAAAAAAGTTGTGTACATTTTACAAATAAATAAAATTGAAGTGTCTGTTTATAATGTCAAAATATCAGCTTTTTATCAAATGCATATGAAAGTATGTACGGTACCTATAAAAAAACAACCATTTTTTAATTTTTTGTCTGTCTGTCTGTTTGTTCCGGGTAATCTCCGAAACGGCTGGACCGGTTTTGACGAGACTTTCACTGGCAGATAGCTAATGTTATAAGGAGTAACTTAGGCTACTTTTATTTTAGAAAAATAATTACGGTTCCGCGCAAAAAATAAAAACCATGAAATCCAATATCACCGCAAGGGTGAAACCGCGGGCAGCAGCTCGTCATTGATATGACTGTAATATTTGCACGCCAGCTTGCAGGCTGAATACTGTGACTTTTTTTTTTAACTTCTGAAATGTATCATAATACATAATATTATTATGTATTCTTGCAAATAAATGTATAATTTGATTTGATTTCTATTGTGTATTGTATTGTACAACTCGTCTTCGTTCCAGATACGCGACGGGACGCACCACCGGCGTGGTGCTGGACTCTGGCGACGGAGTGACGCATGCAGTGCCCATATATGAGGGGTTCGCTATGCCACACAGCATCATGAGGGTAGATGTAGCCGGACGTGACGTCACCAGATACCTGCGGTGAGTGCGATATATACAGGGTGTATTTTTTTAATGCTTTAGTTGGCAAACAAAAGGACAGCCCGCCTGATGGTAAGCAGCTAACATCGCCTGTGGATATGTGCAACACAAGGAGCATTACTGATATGTTGCCGACCTTTAAAGACTCTTTCACCCTTCTTTTGAAGAGCCCCATGTTGTAGCTTGTCGGAAAGTCCGCAGGTGGGAGGTCCGCAGGTACACGGGCTCAATATTCGAACACAATGTCGTATTTTTTTATGTTCTTTGATAGCGAGACGAGTTGGTCGTTTGCCTGATGGTAAGCATAACGCCGGCACATAACAATTGCAGTGCCACTCAGAGCTTTGAAACTCAAAGGCCTGCTCGGCACTGCAGTGCGCTCGTTACCCTGAGACATTAGGTATTAAGTCTTGTAAGCCCAGTAATTTCACTGGTTCCTCTGCTCATCACACCGGAACCTAGTAATGCTTGCTCACTGCTTGGTTCCACCGAATTGATAACCTAATACAGATAAATTGAGAACTTTTAATGAACTCGGTTAAGATAACACGACTCAACATTACTCATATTACAGATTCTTCTTAGTTTATTTCCTGGCTTTTTTATATAATTTTTTTTAATTTTTTCAGGTTACTCCTGCGCAAAGAAGGTGTCAACCTCCGCACTTCAGCCGAGCTGGAGATTGTGAAAGCTATCAAAGAGCGCGCTTGCTATCTGTCGCCCAACCCGCTCAAAGAGGAGACACTAGACACGGAGCGGACACAGTACACACTGCCAGATGGCACACAGTTAGAGGTATGCAACACAAAATTTGTTAGTGGTAGGACTAACTCTTCTGCGAGTGTCCGTCTGGGTTGTTACCACCGCTTTGCTCGTGAAGCCAGCCGCCAGGCAGCTTATGATACTGCTTCGTATTATTTTTTTCATTATGGCCAGTATGTTCGTGGAGCCCCCACAGAGGCTCTGCGGAGCCCTAGGGCTCCGTGGAGCATACTTTGAGTATGGCTGATCTAGGCTATAAGGGAGCGATAGATGTTGACTCCTTTCGGCTTATAAGCCGTGTTTTAAAGTTAAACGAAAAGGGGTTTGTCTGTATTAATGATATCATTATGTTTTTAGATCGGTCCAGCCAGATTCCGTGCACCAGAAGTGCTGTTCCGGCCTGATCTGATCGGCGAGGAGTGTGAAGGTAAGCATTCACTAGGTGGTAGGATTAACTCTTCTACGAGTGTCCGTCTGGGTTGTTACCAATTGCTTGAAGTCTGCCACCAAGCAGTAATGTGCAAGCGTTACTGTGTTCCGGTTTGATAAGCAGAGTAGTCAGTGAAGTTACTGTGAGACTTAATACCTAATGTCTCAGGGTAACGAGAGCATATGCAGTGCCGAGCAGGACTTTGTGTGTCAAAGTTCTGGGTGGCACTGCAATTGTTATGGGCCGGCGTTACGCTTACCATCAGGCAAACGACCTGCCCGTCTCGTTATCAAATAGTAAAAAAAATTTAGACTTACTCAGGTGATTCTAACGATACCTCATATTACCTTGTATTGTTTTATGTAACATTTGGTTTCATCGACTTGCTTTAATAATTCTAGGGCTCCACGAGGTCCTAATGTTCGCGATCCAAAAGTCAGACATGGACCTTCGCAAAGTGCTCTACCAGAACATTGTCCTAAGCGGGGGCTCCACGCTGTACCGGGGCTTCGGAGATCGCTTGCTCGCGGAGATACGACGCCTCGCGCCTAAAGACATGAAGATACGGGTGAGTGAGCGAAGCGAGCGGAAACATGTACATTTTGACCGTTTTAAGTTTTTTTCAACTTAACCCATCCAGTGTCGAGGGTCCCAAAGGAGCTGGCGCGGGGGAAAAATATCTGTTTCCCCCACCTTAGCAATTTTAATAGTAATTTTATTATTTTATTAGTTCAAGCTATTTTCAACCTTATCACAACTGAATAAGGGCTAACTGTTTTTTTTTTGCCGCCGGACCGACGTGGTTCCGGCCGACATTAGCCTTTATTAATACATAAACAAACACTACATAATATAACCTAGCTACCATCGAGATACTAACCTCAAGAGATGCAGTGATAGATAGATAACACTTTTTTGCACAAAGAGGAAAAAAAAAATACTTAAGCACAAATTAGTACAAAAACATTACAAATTAATGCAATCGGCGGCCTTATCACTAAGCAGCGATCTCTTCCAGGAAACCGTGGGATGTTTAGAGACGTGTGATTTAAAAAAAAATTACGTTTGGTTTGCACGAAATCATTTCCTCCATTTTTGCCTAGACATAATGCGCTCTGATTGGCTAAGCCACCGCCTCGCGCCGATCCCCCGTGCGTTGATACGCTGAGTGCTGATATTCGTTGCAACAAAATCAATACCTTGTTGTGAGATCGGATAGTACAGTATTTCATCTCTCGTGTTTAGTATCTCGATGGTAACGCCAAAACCATAGAGTACAAAGCCAACGACCAATTACTATCAACCAATTTAAAAACAGTCACGTGTCACAAGTTAATGTCATTTCCATAAATTATAATGGCGTTAGCTTGAGCGAAAAAAAAGTGTGTGGACATTGTCTAGAGGGCAAGAAAAAAAAATGGCGTTCCTGCCAAAACATTACTTTTAAAACATCGGTTACGCTTCCAACTGGTAGTGGGCTAGAACATTTGGATTATCTATAGGTCTACATTGTCCAAATGTTTTTGTAGCTAGCATCGAGAGATGAAATACTGTACCATCAAATCTCACAACAATGTATCGATTTTGCTATCACTAATATCAGCGCTCAGCGTATCAGCGCACAGGGAATCGACGCGAGGCGGAGTCTTAGCTAATCAGAGCACATTATATCTAGGCATCTCTTGAGGTTAGTATTTCGATGGCGTGAGCGGAAAAAGAAACGTGTCGGTTTTATGTACAGGAACTTTTAGATCGATACTATAACAGATTGTAACAGACAATAGAGTATTCTGTGTAGTATAGACAATTTCTAAAAGTATTATTTCTCCCCAGATCTCAGCGCCTCAAGAGCGTCTCTACTCAACGTGGATCGGGGGTTCGATTCTGGCGTCTCTCGACACGTTCCGCAAGATGTGGGTCTCGAAGCGGGAATATGACGAGGAGGGCCACCGCGCCGTGCACAGAAAGACCTTCTAGATGTTTCTAGAGAGTTCGGGAGCGTTGGGAAGGTTTAGAGGACTATCGAGAACGTTGGTGGCTGTTTGAGGATGTTTGCCAACGTTGGAGAATGTTTGGCAACGTTGAGCGAGTGACAACGTTAGTAAACCCTTGTATGTTAGAGAATGTTCTACAACGTTGAACAGTGCTTAAAAGTTAAAACGTTTCAGGGCATTCGACAACTTTCGAGAATTTTCGAGAAAGTTTAATGGCGTCGGAGAATGCTCCACACAACGTTTTGGAATGTTTAGCAACGTTAGAGAATATTTGGCAACGTTGTTTGAGCGAGCGAAAACGTTATTAAACCTTTGAATATGTAAGAGAATAATTATACAACGTTGAGCGGTGTTCAAAACGTTAGAGGGCGTTGGACAACGTTGGAGAATATTTGAGAAAGTTTAATGGCGTCGGAGAATGCTCCACCGATATACAGAATGTTCGATAAACCTCAACAACGTTCGATAAAGTACGGCAAAGTTCTACAACGTTCGAGAACGTTCGCGGAAGTTAGTTTAAGTAATATATCTCGGGCAGTTGGAATATTACAGATCCGGTTCCAAGAGCTAACCTGTGTCAGTATGGAGTTTGATAAGTTTATTTAGCGAACTTTTAGGCCTCTGTTTTGTTCCACGAACTTTTGAGTGTATAGCTGCAGTTTTGCAATTTTAAATTTATAAACTACTAGTTTGCCGTTCAAATTATACAAACGTTCAAGAATCAATACTAATATTATGCGAAAGTGTGTTTGTTGGTTTTTGCCGTACACTACGGCCACGCAGAAAAGATAGTATTTGGTGAGGTTAAGTAATTTGGATTGACGGAATTCATGAGAAAATAACTTGGACTATCAAAACCAACTTAGCAGCGTGGCTTTGATATACGCTTCAAACTGAATTGTTCTAACGTTGCAGATATTATGATATGTTTTAGAATGACGTAGCTTGTAAAAAAAATTTTGGCCTTCTAGATTGGTCGGAAATTAATGCCTGGCCGGTATTCTAACATTGTCTTGTTCTGGAATATTCTGTTCTGTCCTAGAATATCATGTGCTGTTTTAGAACTTTCTAAAATATTAATAGAAGAATGAAAGGAGAATTATTTGCTTGAAATCAGTTTGTATTTATTATGTTTAAGTTTAGTTTATTTTTAGTAAATCAGGGCAGTTCTTAAAAGTTTATCACCGTTATATTTGTGCTGGCTCATATTTTAGTTTAAGTCTAATTATTGTTTCACTATTAAAAAGGTGTATATATCTCTTAACTATTGTGAAAATACTCGCATTTATTTCTGAATTACAATGCATGTACTAAAAACACTTAATTTTATTGGAACACTGCATAATATAATAAATTATATATACAGAGCTGTAATTGTGGTTTTTCTTGCTGTACCTAGGCTCTTAGTAATACACAATGTTAAACGGTTGAATCTAAACTATGTTTTGTCTCTTTCAATGCAGTTCAAAATGGTCATTGAACCTCAAAGCAAACCCTAGTTTAACGAAACTACGGTTTAAAACTGTTTATTAATAAGAGCCCTAGTATTGAATTGGCTTTCAAGCGCAGCTATGTGCTACTGCCATAGAGTAAATTCGCCGCGCGTTCATTCTGTATTGACAATGTTTACTATTTCTCTTTTGACATGCTGACAAAATTGTAGAAAACAATTGCCATCAAAAATGGCAATGTCGCAGCTCCCCCGTAAATAATTCCGCTCATTTCTTCTTCAATGGTATCGTCAACAAATTATTGTTGGCAACCACTTCCGGGGGTATCGTTTGGTGGTGTCAACAATGAAGGAATAATTCTGTGGGGTATCGATGCAATTAGTGTCTATGCCTCGCCTATATGGCAACGGCAAGGTATGTTTTGTTACTCGTCGGCCGACTAGATAATTCGGCTGAATATAAACGCTGCGATATAATAAAAAAATAATAAGGCAGAGTAGTTTTACTTATGTAATTAAATGCTTCGAGTTAACAATAACAAATGCAAGCACAAAAGGTTCACTAAAGTTTTTTTTTTTATACTAGCAATTTTTGAAGCACCTAGTAAACATTAAATGTTACGATGGAAAAGCGCGGGAAACCTTCTTTTATGGCGGTCGTGTTTTTGATTTGAAAATTTGTAAAATATTTTTTACGTGTTTAAAGTGATCAGCTGAGTAGTAGTTATAATTAGTTTAATTCTTTATTGTATATAGTTTGTTTATTTGGTAAGTCTTTTCTGAGTTTTTAGTTGATAATGAATGAACCTCCGGACCCAGGGGGCTCAGGTCCCCCTGTTGGTTGTAATGTTACCATTGGGTCGAATGAATCTGGTATGGATACAGATAGCTCTCTAAATACCCGAGCAATAAAGCGTAGCCGCCTTAACAAAGTCTGCAAGCACTGTAATAAACGCAGGAGGAGACATAATTCGGAACTCAAATCCTCTGATTGTCATTGTTCTGAAACTGAACCGATTATTGAGAAATCGAACGCAACTCCTACTGAATCAAGTGAAAATGCTAATCCACCACGTCCAACCCCAGTAGCTAGAAATCTTTACGAATCCACTGATAATGCCCCTTATGTTGTCCATATTCAAAGACAACAAACCGACCCTAACGATGGAACAGTGTTACACCCTATCGCGTTTGGGAAATTCTTGACGAAATATTCCATAGATTATATTGTGAATGGTAGCTTAAAACGCATCGGAAGGAACAGAATAACCATTAGTTTCTCAAATTATATGAGTGCGAACTCTTTCCTCACACATAACAGCTTATCCTCAAATAGCTTGAAAGCATTCATTCCATCTTTCAATGTAACTCGCATGGGCTTAGTGCGTGGTGTGCCTAATGAATGGTCTCCAGAAGAGGTAATCGAAAACATCAATGTTCCAATTGGATGCGGTAAGATTCTTAAAGTTAGACGGCTTAATTATAAAGTTACAATTAATGGAGAAACTACATGGAAACCTTCTCAAACGGTAGTTCTTACTTTTGATGGCCAGGTCTTACCTAAGCGAATTTTTATGTGCTATAATGCATTGCTGGTTGAACTGTATACATATCCTACAATACAATGTTACAATTGCTGCCGCTTCGGTCACACTAAGACTCAATGCAGATCCAAGCCACGCTGTTTCAAATGTGGCCAAGATCATTCCGGTGATACCTGTAAGGTTGAAGAAGATTCTGCTACATGTTGCTCATGTTCAGGTTCTCACTTTACCAATAAAAGAACATGCCCAGAATTTGTACGTCAGAAACAGATTAAACAAACCATGGCTGAAAGTTGCTTGTCCTACTTTGAGGCATCCAAATTGCATCCTCCAGTTAACAAATCATTCGCAGAAATAACAAGAAATATTAAGCCTATGTCACAAACCTACTCTATCTCTGCCAATTCACAATCTCCTAACCCAAGTTCTACAGTTTCTTACAAAAAAACTGTTTTTAAAAAACCCTGGTCTACTCCTAAAACTACAAGGGGATACGACCAATATGCACATAATGAACTTATAAAGGAGTATGATGCTCCTCCGCCTTCCAATGGTTGTGCACTTAAACAAAATTTAACATCAGATGAAACCAAGCAACAATCTGTTGCTGATATAATCATTGCATTAATAAATTTGCTATCCCAATCCAAACTTATTGAACCGTCCAACGTCGCCCCAGTAATTGCAGCTATTACAAATTTATCAATCCAATATGGATCAAACAAAGGTAGTCCAGTGGAACTGCCGCAGCATCATTAGTAAAAAAAGCGATATTATTTATCTCTTAAATAAATATAAATCTAATGTCTTTGCCCTCTCTGAGACATGGCTAAAACCTGGTTCTGTATTTCAGATCAGGGGGTACTCATGTCTCAGAGAGGACAGACAAGACGGGTATGGCGGTGTTGCCATACTCATTAAGAACTCTCTTTCATTTAAACAAATCTCTCTTCCCCAACATAACGATGATTATTCGGTTATTGCCGCTTTAATTAATGGTATATGTTATGTTTCTATATATATTCCTCGACCTTCCTCCATTATATTCAGTGAATTCAACTCTTTTCTCTCATTACTTCCGAAACCCTATATCGTATTAGGAGATTTTAATTCCCAACATAAATCTTGGGGTAGTTCTATTTCAAATTCTCATGGCGAGTCACTATTAGAAATAATTGACTACCATAATTTGTGTTTATTGAATTCCGGCTCTGCAACCCGACGCACCAATCCTAATGAGGGCAATAGTGCTATAGATCTAACAATATGTACCCCAGACTTAGCATCTGAGTTATCTTGGTATACGCTTTCATCCACCTTTGGAAGTGATCATTTCCCTATCATTATTAATTCTCCATATAGGTCTCCAAATGAAATACGTACTCAAAAACCTCGCCTTAAATATAGAATTATAGATAGCAACTGGGACCAATTTAAATCCCTCGTAGAAAGCAAATTTCATGAACTTCCTGACATTTCTGAAGGAGACAGTAATAAATGTTCCGAAGCTCTAGCAAAAGCAATTTTGTCAGCTGCAGATCAAGTTTTCCCCCTTAAGAATTCGGCAACTGGTAAAATTCCTTCTCCGCCCTGGTGGGATAGTGATTGTACTCAAGCTGTAAATGAACGAAAAATAGCTGAACAAGAATATAACGAAGATATGACCCCGCAAAATTTTGATACCCTTACCAAAACAATTACCAACACAAAGAAATTTCTACAGGATAAAAAATTCTCGGGGTGGAGAACATTTTGTCAATCCATTTCCCCAAATTCTCATCCTACTATTGTTTGGAATTACATTAGACGATTTAAATCAGGTATGAGTTTCACTAATCGGTCTCCATTACCTTCCTCTATGTCTATTTCTTATCTAAATAAACTTGCACCACCATTCGTAGCACCTGCACTAGAAACATTATTAGTTCCGATACAATCACATACGAATCCAAACTCAAGTCTTAACTCCGATTTTTCAATAAGTGAATTGAAGGGGATTTTTACCAACCTACGTGACTCTGCACCAGGTGAAGATGGAATATCGTATTCATTTTTGTGTCATTTAGGAGATAATACTCTATTGTATTATCTTAACATTATAAATTTCGTATTGAAATCAGGTAAAGTTCCTCATTCTTGGAAATCTCAAATAATTATACCAATTTTAAAGCCCAATAAATCACCATCTTCTATAGCATCGTACCGTCCCATAGCACTTTCATCAGTTATTACAAAAATTGCAGAACACTTAGTAAAAAACCGGTTAGAATGGTTCGTAGAAAGTCGTGATTTGCTCGCTGCCTCCCAATATGGTTTCCGAAGAGGCAGAAGCACGTTGGATAGCCTGAGCATTTTTGTAACGGATATTCGTTTGAGTTTCTCATGTAAAAAATCTGTTGTAGCCACATTTTTAGATGTAAATTCTGCATACGACAGTGTTATTTTACCAATCCTAAAAGAAAAGATGCAATCATTGCAGGTTCCTGCCATGCTTTGTAACTTCATACTTAATATGCTTTATGGTAGATCAATTAAATTAGACAACTCAGATGAAATGAGATTTGTGTGGAAAGGTTTACCACAAGGTTCAGTTATCAGTCCATTGCTATATAACATCTACACTTACGATCTGGAAACGACAATTAACAAACCTGTTCAGGTTTTACAATATGCAGATGACCTCCTTTTATATTGTTCAGATATCTCAGTTGAAAATGCTTGTTCTAATATTTCAACTGCTTTAAATAACTTAAAATGCTGGATGGATAATAATGGTCTTGAACTTTCAACGACTAAAAGTAATGTAGTAGTATTTTCGAGACAACGCCACCTTCCGCATGTTAATGTAGTTTACAATGGAGAACCGATACCTGTTAAAAATGAAATTAAATTTTTGGGGATGGTTTTTGACTCCAAACTTACATTTTTACCACATTGTGAATACATTGCCACAAAATGTGAGAAGCTTCTTAATATTATAAGATGTCTATCTGGCGTTTGGTGGGGAGCGCATCCCTCTTCTTTAAGGCTCATCTACGGCGGTCTAATAAGAAACGTCATAGATTATGGCTCTTTCTTGCTGGAACCTTGTAGCGTTGCTGGAGTTAAGAAGTTTGATGCCATTCAAGCCAAAGCTCTGAGAGTAATTACTGGAGCCATGAAGTCTAGTCCTATTAACGCATTACAAATTGAATGTGCTGATTCTCCATTTAAATTACGTCGACAGTACCTGTCTGATAAATTTCTATTCCGCTCACTTCGTCTCTCTAAGCACCCAATATTTTCCAAACTACAATTATTAGCTGAATATGTTACATCACGATCTGGCTACTGGTCACATAAATCTCCACCATTTTTGATTAATAGCTGGCATAAGTTTACAAAACTGAAGGCACCTACACATAGCATCGAAAAGATCCCCATTTTTAATGTAAATTATGAATGTCTGATTCAGTCTCCTGACATAATTTACAGTATTGGCATTGACAAGGAAGATCTTAATGCAAATGCTCATTTTAATTCTATTGTTTATGATAAATGGAATGGATGGCATCATATTTATAGTGACGCGTCAAAACATACTCCTTCTGATTATGTAGGTGTGGGCGTTTACCACACCCAATATAATATTGTACAAAAAATTAAATTCCCTCCTGAAACATCTGTCTTTACTGGCGAATGCTTTGGAATATTGAAGGCTTTGGAGTATATTCTTCTTATGAAGCTCCCTAAAACTGTAATCTTCTGTGACTCACTTAGCGCTCTGCAGTCACTAGCAAAATACCCATTTACACCTCAACCGCATTACCCTGTCATTATTGAAGCCCGATATAAATTATACCAATGTACTCTCTTTGGTTATTCTGTTTCTTTCACCTGGATTCCTAGCCATTGTGGAATTAGAGGCAATGAAGTAGCCGATCGGTTAGCAAATGAAGCCGTTTCATGCGGAGATGTCGTTCCTTTCACAAACTACTTCCATGATCTGACAGCTTTACCAAAGAAGTTTCTTCTTGAATCCTGGAGCGTGATGTGGTCTAACAGTTCTCAACTTAAGGGCAAGCACTTTTTCCATATTCAACCAAATATAGTCACCAAGCCGTGGTTCTCGTTTGTAAAATTAAGTAAAATGATTACTTCTATATTAATAAGAATGCGTTTGGGTCATGTATGTAGCCCGGCACATCTTGCTAAACTTCATATAGTCGATTCTCCAGCATGCGCATGCGGGGAGGATGTGGGGGATTTGAATCACATCTTCCTTTCTTGTCCACAGTATGATCAATCTACTTTGCTTGAGGCTTTGGCTGTGCTTAAGATTCCTTTTCCTACCAATATTATGTGCCTTCTTCAAAATGTAGATTCTGACGTATATATGGCAATAGCCGAATATATTGTTTCTAATAATATTAAACTGTAAATATGTAATGTTCATTTGTAAATATTATTGTTATGTTAAACCTGTATGTTAGTCCTTGTATTTCCTATTATTTACTTTTTTCCTTTTACTCTCCTGATCCTATTATCCTCTTCCGGTAATCCTTGATATCCCCAATTTATTGACTCCTATGGTTTCCCCGTTTTATAAAAGTTAACCGTAACATCATAGAAAAGCAAATAGAAAATGAAAAGATATTACGAAGATCGAAGACATGACGCTGGCAAATGCACAAGACGTGCGACGCCAAGTTCTCGAAAAGAGGACAAAAAAAAAAAAAAAAAAAAAATGTTACGATGTTTGAAATTTAAGCGATGAAATTAATCCAAGACAATGTGAGCGTAAATGTGTATGTGCTTAGAGATAATTATTTTTTACTTTAATAAATTATTTTTGCTATGCTTAAACGCTGTTTTTTATTTCTTTCGGTTAGAAAATTACACGTGTTTTACCTGCCCGGTCTTAAGGTTTGTTAAAATAAATTATTCTCATGTATGTATATTTACTTGAATTATTCCCGTTTGCTCCTATTTTCGGTCATGCTAGGAGAATAATCACGAATAAAAAACTTGCGTGAAGCGTGCGTATTTGTATTGAAACCCGAGGAAGCGAAGATTTGTAAAATAGAATCAGCGTAGCGAGGGTTTCAAAGGTACGAAACACAAAATAACTTGGCTGCCGAGCGAAACATAATTTTTCACCTCACTACAGCGAGAAAAGATTTTGTTTTATCATTCGTAATCTGCGCGCAAGTGCTTTTTATTTGCTGACATGGAACTTCCGTGGCGCTTCTGAACGAGTTGGCGCGTCGTGCCTAAGCAGTAGTTATTTGTAGACCAGGGACGGAGAATACTCAGATCAGAGATATAGATTGACACAAGCAATATTGTGATACCAAGCTAATAAATAAATACACAGAGTGTTTATTAAATCACCTATAATACATTAAATAACGTAAACATTGATGGAATAGTTGCAACACACGATTTTTTCGTTCTGGCAACATTACTCAAGATGGCGGTGTTCACTATCGCTTAAAACTAAGATGTTGGTAGTTCATGTTCATTTCTTAGCGGTCACCATATCTTCCAAGTTCTTAAGCTCGGCTGGAAAAATAGATAAGTTATGTTAATTATTAAATTCTCTTTCTTATCTTGAATACTGGTATGCACTTTAAATTTCTACAGTTTGTTAAATATAGCTTGATATGCGGGACACCTGACAGCTGTCATCATGACCATGAAGTTTCGTATATTTTTACAGTAAAAATGTACATGCAAGACAATGTCGTGGTGGCAAGGATGTTCACTGCGTTTTCTTAACCACAGACTAAAAAAACCGGCTGTCACGTGATTCAAGCTATATTTAACAAACTATGGTTACTATAAAATATCAGCGAAATAAATACCTATAGTATTTCGCTGTATAGTATAGGAATATAGCCACACTATTGGCCAGTTCTCTGGCGTTCATAGTGAAAATTGAATGTTATATTAAAGTTATTAATTAGTATGTTAAAATTAGTAAATAATTATTAAATAATTAACAAATAAATCTGATCCATAGTAATGTCTATACGACCAAACCACCAATAGAGTTTAAATTTGATAGAGACATAGCTTAGTTTGTATGAAAACTATAGGATAATATTTAGTTTACAGCATATCTCTTAAATATATTAAAGTGTTAACCAACACTAATCACTAAGCGTCTGATCTAGATAACCAGAAAATGATGGTTTAAATTCTGCGGCAGTGAAATTTTTGATATGTACAATGTACATTATAGTGTTTCTCACCTGACAGTCATGCTACATGGAGGAAAAGTACTTAAATATTGGAATTAAGAATCAAGACTTGAATTTATTTTAAAGTAATTACTAAAAAAAAGAAATACCTGTATTTTTATGATACTGGCCGAAAGAATAAAAAAAAAAAAAGGATTGATACCTTCTCAATAACATAGTACTATTAAACTTGAAATTGGCAAAATACACAAACCGTGTCTGGCCACGAAAGAAGAAAAAAAAAAAAAACAGTACTACAAATTAAAGGTACTACTTCCACAGGGGCTTTCTTATGCTATAAAGGCCTGCACTGACATCCCGCTTGAGATGTTTTGTGAATATCCCCCTGCCAGTATTTATCCAAGCCATCCCAACTCCTTGACAAAACAGAGTACAGCCTTGGGTCCTTGGCACAGCTGGCCCAGTGATGTTGCTGTTAGTGATGAGGCTCGACCGAAATTGGAACACAAAATTTTCACCCCATTGTGCATGTAAGCGGTAATAGTATATGATAGCCCCTGGGCTATCATATAACATAAACACTTACATGCACATATCCTTGCACTACGATTCCCTGTGTTGCAGGTGGCATGGACACACACCAATACAGATACACAATACAAACACCCAAGATCTAACAAAGTTAATGTTCACCACACAAAATCTGCTCTGGCAGGGAATTGAGCCCAGGGCCCCTGACTTTGCAGCCAGGGTTACTTCCAGCTTAATCACGGATCCATCATTCTACAGATAAAAAAATGTTGATTTACCAGCTGCAGCAATCTTCTTCTCCTCAGCGAGCTTTGCATCCCTGATCACCTTTTCTTTAGCCTCAACCTCCCGGAACTTGGTCTCCTTCCTGGAGAGTCGGCTTTGGTGGAACATTCCATAGGCAACACCGATGGTGAGGAAGGACCAGCGCCCAAACTGAAATTTTTGCAGGAAAAATGGTTATAATATGCAATATTGCTAACTTACACAGATTCATATGTTACATTTAACATTCATGCCCCTATATTAGTTACCTGTGTTGCAGGTGGCATAGTCACACATATACAGAAAACAACATCTAAGATTATGAAATAAGCAGGTAGTTTGAGTGATGGTAAGCTTCATAACTGCCCATAACAGTTATTGTAGTACCACCTGAGCCATTATAACTGTGATAAGTGTACTAAACTAAGGCAATCTTTACTGACAGAATTTTTAAGGAAAAAAAATTTGGTGTGTTTTAACAAAAACTTATTCTAAAATAGTGATAGATAACTTAAAATTTGTCATATTGATACTGAGAAATGAACTATACAATACATACAAATACATAATATTGAAGTGTCATAACAGCTTTTTACTAGCTTTTTGCAAATGAAAGTATATGATATATACGGTACCTATAATGAAACACAATTATTAAGATTTTTGTCTGTCTGTTTGTTCCGGCTAATCTCCGAAATGGCTGGAGTTGGACTGATTTTATTGGGACTTCCATTGGGAGATAGTTGATGTTATAAGGAGTAACTTAGGCTATGTGAGCGACGCCGCGGGGCACAGCTAGCCAAGGACTATAACTTGACATTATAATAAAAATTATATTTTATGTGGGGAGAGTTACATACAAGAAGCTATTTACAACACAAACATACAAATAGCAACGACTATGTTTTCTGTAAAACAATTTGAATGAAATGAGATCAATTTTGCATTCTACTGTAGAAAAGGTATCAAAATGAAAGAGGTTAGGGCATAGTTTTCATACAAATAACACATGAATACTGGTTGAAATTAATTAAATAGTTTTAAATTAAATGGCCATAAATGTTGTCTGCTTGATTAAAAAGAAATTAGGATTTAAATAAGGAATTTAAGTCTACAAAAACACTTGTTACATAATGACAGAATTATTTCTATGTTGCTGAAAATGTATATAATAATTACCCTGATCAGTGGCGATACTCGCACTGGTGGTCCATAGGGAAGGTCAGACATTTTAATAATTTTACTGGGACCTGAAAATCCAAACAGGATTTATTGAAAAATCCCAAGATTCCCTTTGCGAATTTTCGACAGAGGTTAGAAAATGTTGGTGTTTCCAACTAAAAAAAAGTTACACCCAATCAATGTGTATTATTTCAATTTTATATAAATAAGTATATATATTATATGTGTATTCAATAAATAGATAGCTATTTGTAATTTTTCATATTAAAATTATGAACAAATATATTTTACTCTGAGATAGAAGGATAATCTGCGTATAGCGGAACGAAATATTTTCCCCTGGCAACAAAATCTAATTTTGACAGCGCTGACAGCTGATTCACGAATGAATGGCCGCCCGGCTGATTTCATTCAATACCAATCATCAATCAATCAATCAGTCGTCAAAATGGCGTTAGTCATGTCGTTTGTGTCGGTGGCGGCGTCAATATTGTACACGCCGTTTCTTCTCCTAATTCTGTGCGTTATCTTCCTCGCGTCCATCGGCAAATCCTTGGGTGTGAGAAGGCTGTACGTGAACATATTACTCAAACTTTTCGAGGTAAGTACCATAGCCATAGTTCTTGCGTAAATAAAAAAAATATTTTTGTTCTTTTTCAGTCGATTAGGTATTTGTTTACAGGTAGAAGTTGGTTCAATTCATTTTATATTGTAAACAGTTTACTACGACTAGAAATTAAGTTTAAAGTTATTATTATGCAAGGTTAGGTTTTATGGATTTCAATCCGACACGCAGTTCCGATATTTTCTCTATCCTTCCTTGAAAACACATGAGTTTTCCTCACAGTAAGGTATCATATCTAACTATAAACAGTTTCACACAATAGCTTTTATCGCCTGTTCTACAGTTATGAACGCCTAGTAGTTTTACTCACAAAACAATTCACTAACATTTCCAAGTTTACAATAGTCAAGGTTATTTTTATTGATTACTAGGCTAGTAGGTACATTAATGATTATTAATATCTTCCTATTCGTTAATGACTCATGAGATAAAATACTTGAAGAACATAAACACATCATCATGGTATTAGTACAAAATCATTGTTTACAAAATCATACAAAAACTTGACATGAATTTTGATTTTAAGTTGATGTCTGACACTGTCGATTCTGTAGGTTGGGAGTGTGATTTTAACTTGATATTACAGTGAAGAAAAGCATCTAGGATTTTTTTTAGTCCTCGCTTCTTGATAACTCTTTCAAGTTGATTATGTGTCTAGCGACTTTGGTTGTAACGAACAAGAACTTAAAAATTTTCAAGATTATTTCATAGGCATCTCGTAGATAAGCATGCTCAGTCTTACCTTGCATATTAGCCTTAAATCAGGCAAGATGGGGTAATCATGCACCTACATTTGTAATTACATTTGTAATGGCTGGATGCGGCCCCTATTTGCAGGCACAAGAGAAAAAGAGTGCTCGGCCGCTTAGAATGGTCTAACTGCCCGAAGCTGCTTGGTTTTAAGGTGCTTAGGTTCTCTTGTATTTTGTGCCTGCAGTGAGAAGCCTGTGCGGTGTTTGTGGTTGAGTGTAAGTGGGAAGTGAGCCACAGAGGTGGCCACTGCCTCAACTTGTCGCTTGGCCTCGGCCACTCAAACACTCTATTTACACAGATGTCTTACAAAATGTACGAATATTGTTCACAGTTTCTGGTAACATTCTATATCCAGCTGCTCTATCTATATTCTATTCTAATAAATCCCGAGCCATCATTACTTCAGGCTGCGGTAACTTTTCAGAACAGATATTTTCCATTCAACCTTTGATCAAAGCGACCTCACATTTGAATTTATCTGTTTACCTACTTAGACTGGAGTTAGTACTTATAAATAAAACGATAATTAGATGCACATGCATAGAGGCTATCGTGGGTCAAAATCTGAACTAGTATTACAATAATGTGGTATAAATAAAATAGATACTCATTAAAATTTAATGTAATTCATGCATGAGAAGCTCCCATATTGGTAGACTGTTGACCTTTTTTTTATGGTGTCAATAAATTCGTTTTCTCATGAGAATCAAATTTCTATATCGACTAAACTGGAAATGCAACGAAAGAAACGTCAAAAATGGGTGCCAAGGTCGGGCAAATCTAATCGAGCGCTAAAACGCCCCGTACAAATTTGGATGAACGCGTGACGTCACATTTTCAACGCGGGCCGTAAAGTTGTACTAAAAACATGTATTTCGTTAATTTTCGCCATGAAGAACTGCATTTAAATACATGGTTATTATACATTTTTTGTTCATTGAAATGTAAATAATCTGATAGTATCATTTAAATTAGTATTGGATGATAAAAAAAAATATTGAAATCCCGAAACTGATCTTGTCCTTCTTTCACGCAGCAACGGAGTAACGGATCGACGTGATTTTTGGCATAGATATAGTTTATAGACCGGAGAGTGCCATAGGCTATATGATATGCATTAAAAATCCATTGTTCTTGACGGAATCGACATACGGGTGAAACCGTGCGCAGCACTTAGTAATAATACTTAGATTATTATGTCCATTATGACGCTTAAATTTTAGTATAGTTTTAATAAATAAAACGACAACTTGTTAGCTGATATTACCGTCTATATATAGCATAGGTTTTTTTTAACAAAATCAGATCAGCTTCAGGCACTGGAAAAATTTATGTCATTATTCATCATATTACCGATAATCTTTTGCGATCAAAACAAGTTTTTATCAAAGGACATGGCATGGTTTTGTATGGAAGGTGGTCCTTGGAAACCGACATTAATAAAACTTAAACTAATGTGTAGTATAGTAATTGCAGATAATATTTATCGCAAAGAATGATTTTTTGACACCGCCATTTATTAATTATATTAATTTAAAAAATCCATACTATAAATTAGGAAAATGGTTCTGGCATCACTAATTGAAGCTTGGCAGCCCCATGGTCAGTGACCCTAGGGATGTATTGATCATAAAAAAATCGATTATCCCGATGGATCTGATATAGAGAATAAATTATTATATTGAGCTAATTTAATCGTTTCTCAAATGGCACTTATTAAGAAACAATATAATAATATAATCGCATAGACACTTATTAAGAAACAATGTCATTCGGTAATTTAGTTAAACTAAGTTTTGTTCAGTGACAATTTTGACGAATCGAAAGAGACAAACTTGGTTAATTATTTACTTTAAAAATGCTCACTAGGTTGGTACCACCGCTTTGCTAGTGAAGTCTGCCGCCAAGCAGTAATGTGCAAGCATTACTGTGTTTCTGTTTGATAAGCAAGGTAGCCAGTGAAATTACTAGGCTATTGAGACTTAATACGTAATGTCTCTGGGTAACGAGCACACTGCATGCCGTGCCGTGCCGCGCAGGCCTTTGTGTTTTAAAGTTCTGAGTGGCACTGCAATTTTTATGGGTCAGCGTTTTGCTTACCACCAAGCAAAAGCCTTAGTTCACATTACCCTGAAGAAAGCATTTTTGGGTAAAACACTACTGCAACTCCCAGTAATAGGTACTAAAAAAAATGTAATTGCATGATGTTTCGTTTGAACTAGAGTCATTTTAGATTTTATCAAGACCTTATTTACTATAAGTTGATAAAATATACCTCTTTATTTTATATCATTAATCGATTGACAGTCAGTGATAATCGATACTCGATAGTCAATAGCCCAATAGATGATATTTAACTATACGTTTTGATTCGCCCCATAATCTTGAATTGATTTCGGATATAAAAAGCTTATCGATATCGTACTCAATCGATTCTACTTCATAAGAAGAAAACAATTGTAACATGTAGGCACATCCTTATTCTGCTGTGATTACCATAAACAACTTTTATTCATAGACTACTACTAGAAGTACAAACGGATACTACGTATCAGCCGGACATGACGTCAGGCCAACGATCTGGTTTCTGATTGGCTGTGGTATTTTTTTTTTGTCGTCGCATGGTTTTGGCCTTAGGCAACACATCCATTAATACCATTTATTTAAACCCTGTTTTATTACAAAAGGGTGGTGCGAAAAAAATTTAAAAAATTATTTTAAGAACTCTTTTTAAACGCGCTTTCGACTGATATATATATTGTATCTGTCGGTTTCCAAGGACCACTTTTGACCATGTCCTTTACTCGATCAAAAAAAGTGACAAAGTTACCTCTAAAAATAAGTTTGCAATGAAATATCTCTGTTATTTATAAATGTATAACTATTGATAAAACTAACATGACTTACGTATTATATAACTAGCTGCTGCCCGCGGTTTCACCAACGGAGATATTAGGGTTCCCCGCAAAAAAATAAAAACCATGAAATCCAAAATCTCCACGCGGGTGAATCCGCGGGGCAGCAGCTAGTTGTAATTTATAGTCTGTCAGCCTTACTAATAAACTCGGTATACGATTGTGTAATTACACAGTTAATGTGTGTTGTGTATGTTATTCTGATATATGACTTATAAGCTATATTACTGTAAAGTTTCATAAAAATCCATTCAGTAGTATTTGCGTGAAAGAGTAACAAAAAGACATACATGCATCCTCACAACTTTTCGGATATGCGGCGTGAGTACGGATCTTTTCGATAAATAAAATTCGATAAAATTGACAGTTAAAATCGATAAAACCCACTTTATTGATTTTAACTGTCAAATTTTATCGAATTTTATTTATCGAAAAGATCCGTACTCGCGCCGATGGTACCTACTGCGTAGGACTTTTGTGTTTGGCACTGCAATTCATATCGGAAGTGCTTACCATCAGGCAAACGACCTGCATGTCTCGTTTCCTATGTATAGTTAACAACTCATAATAGCCTAGGAGTGTGAGTTTCGCACTTGACGGATTTATTGCTTAACGATTTTGACTATCTTATCTCTAGAAGTTATTATCAAAATTGTTGAAACCTATAACTTCTATATTTTTAATTATTTCGTAATCGGTTTGTATCAGGCCAGATTAGTCTAGTTTTTTTCCGTACGATTAAGTGCAAGGTGAGCAGGTCATTGGCTTAAAGTTAAGCGCCACGGTTGCGCGTGCGCAGAGTCACCTCTTTCAACGACATTCTTGGGCACTGCAACGCGCACGTTGCCCTGAGACACAGATAGGTAGCCCAGTAACTTCACTAAACATAGTAAGTAATGCTTGCAAATTACATGACATTACTGCTTGGTGGCAGACTACACTAACAAAGCGGTGGTACCCACGCCCCACGCAGACGGACACTCGCAGAAGATTTAGTCCTATAACACGTAAACATATAATTATCAGCCTCTTACGCTCCCACTGCTGGGACACCGGCCTTCTCTCAGAGAGAGCGAGGTATGGGCCGTAATACACCACGCGGGCCCAGTGCGGCTTGGTGGATGTCACATGTCTTCGAATTTTGTTGTCCTTGAACATGCCGGTTTCCTCACGATGTTTTCCTTCACCGTTTTAGAGCGAGTGTCAATAATCCGCACATAACTTAATATAAGTCACTGGTGCGGGCCGAGTCGAGATTCGAACTATGGTGCGCCGGATTGAAAGTCGCACAAGTTCCCGCTCGGCACACTCGCTCTTCGCACGTAAACATATAAGTTTACATAAATTACGAAATCACTCTTCCAATATAATCAACGTCACGCATCCCTCAGCTGTGTAGGTACCTATCTATCCATACTTCTGTAAGTACCTACACTTTATCAAGTTAACTTTGTTCGTGCCAAAGTTCATGAAACGCATGCGTGTGAAACATGACGCACGGGTGAGAGGCATATTTTACAAATTACGATGCTCACGCGCATGCATGAGAGTTTTTACAAGCTTTTTATTGAAATTGCCTTGCTAGTGAATGTAGTAATGAGTCAAATCTTGCAAGCTAAATTTGACCCCGCTTAATAATAATAAACGCTTACCACACACTCATACCCCGCACTAGGATTCCCTGTGTCGCAAGTGGCATGGACACACAGATACACATCACAAACATCCAAGACCCGTGATCGAACTTTATGCTTACAGAAAATCTGCTCCGGCCGGGTATCGAACCCGGGACCCCTCGCTTTGCAGGCAGAGTTGCTACCAACTTAGCTACGGAGCCGTTGTTCGATTGAGCCGAAATTGTACATACATATGTAAATCGGATGACAATGATATATAATGTCACAGCAGTTTGATTTTAATTCATTTGGAATGATTCCGTGTAGGAAGTGATTGATGTCTTTGTTATTTATTATGTTCTGATAAAGACAGCATTAGTTTTAGTGTTGTAACTGTTTTTGATCGTTTATATCTCAGAAAGTGTCTCCGACAGAGAAATATTCTCGGGAAAAAGGTGTTTCGTTTTCGAAAATGATCAACAACCACCAACCTTTCTCTAATTTTAACTTATTGAACTGTCAATTTATCGATCGCTATGTACCGCAAAGTTCCGTAGTTGCGCCATTGGTGAGTTAGCGGTCAAATGTGTAGAGTACAAAAAAACTGAACAAAACATTTACCCAGGTGTATATTTATTGGTTTTATTTGATTAACCGACATTATGATAAGAATTTGTTGCCAACGGTAATGTTTATTTACACAGATATATCAAGTTGTACCTTAGAACAGAGAAAGCAGAAGGGCCGCTTAATACTTAGAGCACGTCACGTGAGGTTGCGTCACCAGCGTCAAGAAAATATCGGGCGGTATTAGAAGACCTAGTCTACCTTTGAAACAATTTGATATTTCCTTTCGGATATTTCAGAAGACTACTTCTGAAGCAGTCTGATATTTTAGAAGACTCTGCCTTTGAAACTACTAGGTGGTAGGACTAACTATTCTGCGAGTGTCCGTCTGGATTGTTACGACCGATTTGCTCGTGTAGCCTGCCGCCAAGCAGTAATGTGCAAGCATTACTGTATTCCGGTTTGATGAGCAGAGTAGCCAGTGAAATTACTGGGCTTATGAGACTTAATACCTAATGTCTCAGGGTAACGAACGCACTGCGGTGCCCCACAGGCCTTTGTGTTTCAAAGTTCTGAGTGGCACCGTGATTGTTGTGGGCCGGCGTTATGCTTACCACCAGGCAAACGACCAGCTCGTCTCGTTATCAAATAAAATTTAATAAAAAACAGTCTGATTTCCTTTCGGATATTTCATGAGACTCTTCTTTTGAAACAGTCATATATTTCCTTGATGCGGGTGACTTATCAACGTGATCGGTTAGAGTGCCAAGTATGAAGTGTCACTTCTATACTGTTTTGTAGTCTAATCTATTTCCATATTGGTTTTAGTTTTTTATGATAAGATATGCTAAGTCCGTGGATTTCTGGAGGATCATTCATTGATTACGTTTTTAATGATATAAAGTTATAAATATTGGAATTTTTATTGTTAGCTCGGTTTGCTATGTACAGGGCAAATTGGACGAGAAATTATAAGTATATTTTTTTTAATTTGTTTTCAAACGTGTGTTTTTATAGCAAAAAAAGCAATATACACCTTGGTATTTCGTTTAGCCCCGCCAAGCTCTCACTCAAGAACTGTTGCCAGCACATATGGGATCTTCTCATTCCACCCCAGTTTCCCTTCCGGAACATAGCGGCCAAATGCTATCCTATCGCGATAAAAAAATCTTCATAACACATTACGGTATCCAACTTAATATTATGAATGCGAAAGTGTGTTTGTTTGTTTGTTGTTTTGTCCTTCTTTCACATAGTAACGGAGCAACGGATTGACGTGATTTTTTGGCATATATATAGTTTATGGACCGGAGAGTAACATAGGCTACTTTTTATCCCGGAAAAATGCACGGTTCTATGGGAACGCGGGTGAAAACCGCGGGCAGAAGCTAGTACAGTAATATAACCTCCTCCTTTTTGAAGTCGGTTAATAATGTCCCGCCTACGTAAGGAGCGTAGGATTAGTAGGTATGGATGGACCTTAAGTGGTGCTCATTACGTCTGACGCTCACCTTGGTGGAAGGTCATGGCTGGATCTCCAGGCTATCTAGCCGGGTATGAGGTGAACTTCCTGAGTTGGAACTGTTTGCGTTTATACACTAATTGCGGACCGCGGCTTCGAACGCTGTGGATAAAATGTAGCCCATAGCACTCAGAAAAATGTGGCTAGTCCAGTGACGATATGCTGATCTAGATGGTACGGCAAAAGTAAAATTTTGATCTGATCAAGTTTTCATACAAGTAAATGGGGAAAACATAAAATCCCATTTTTATTAGGTTTGAAAACATGAATGGATCAAATTGAAATTTTTGTTTAACCTTTCTAATGTTATTGTCAGTAATTTCACGATTGTTTATCTTCAAAAATGTTGAGACGCGCGAGAGAGATAGCGATGCGCCGAATTATGCCCTTAATAGACAAGCAATTTTATTTTGGTATATTTAATTTATTTTAAGTATACAAATATTAAGTCCTATTGTTGGAGGACCAGGCATCCTTTCTCTCTACAAAGTCAAGTGCACCGACCACGGGGGTCTGTACGGAAACAAAGAGTTGGCAAAAGTGCAAAAGTGTGATGCCAAAAGGAAGGAAAGCAAGATTCTTGCGGATAAAGTATTTTTGTACGAACGTACACTCGAAATACTACGAGGATATCTATACAAATAAATAAAATTGAAGTGTCTGTTTGTAATATCAAAATAACAATTTTTTACCAAATGCATATGTGGGTATATACGACACATATAACAAAACAACAATTTTTTAAATTTTTGTCTCTCTGTCTATTTGTTCCGGGTAATCTCCGAAATGGCTGGGCCGATTTTGACGGGACTTTCACTGGCAGATAGCTGATGTTACAAGGAGTAACTAAGGCTACTTTTATTGCAGAAAAAGATTTAGGGTACCGAGCAAAAAACTAAAAACCATTAAATCCAATATCTCCGCGCGGTTGAGACCGCGGGAAGCAGCTAGTTTGATATGTATGGTGAGATTAAATTGGTATGTTATCTCGGAAGGGAGTGATTACGATGATGCACAATGGGTGTCGACAAATTGTGAGAATCTCCCTTGGATTTACGTCATTCAAAATTTCAATACAAAATATATTAATTTACAAAGTGCGCGGCGTTTTCTGGAATTGTTTCTAAGTCTCTTCTAATCAACATCATCATTTACCAAAGTTCAAGGTAGTTCAGGTTAATCAGCTGATCTAGGGCTGCCCGGAAGTTCTGTAGAAGAATTTTGACGTAAACTTTAAATGTCATTTCTTCAAGGAAAAATTCTGAATTTCAAAACCTCGTAACACAATAATTAATGTTGTTGGCCTCCAACATGACTGTTTTGCGGTAGACTACACGAGCAAAGTCGTGGTATCCACCCAGAGACACGCCGAAGAGTTAGTCCTACCATCTGGTCATAAAAATAATCCTTAATCCAGGTTCAAGCGGGGTAGCAACCCCCCCCCCCCCCTTAGTTATTAACTTGCTAAAACAAAATTCTCACTTATCACAAGTCTGTTATCATTATCAAGTGGAAAGTATAACACCGATAAGTTTGGATTTAGCACTTGTTGAACATCAATGTTCAACAAGTGCAGAAAGAGCAAGGCTTGGAATAGATACGCGTAGAAGGCTAGCTTCGCGTTATAAATGAAGCGGCTTTTATTTTATTCTCAGCGTGATTCATGTTGCCTTGCTATCTACAATTTTACATTAGCAAAACTGATTTAGACAAAAATAAGGGCCAGCATTTTGATCACACGCTGTTTATACAAGCCGTCTTGCCAAATCTTTGTAGGTTACCCATATGAACACCCAATCTCCAGGTGTCTGTACCCAAAAAGAACACAAACATAAAACCTCTGTCTTTTGTTTCAGTTGTATGCTTGAATCATGTGAACATCAACTTTTTGTACTTATGTATGAATCTTATTGAGTGAGGTATTCAGAATATTTTATTGAAACTTCTGAGTGAATGCTTTGCCATGCGACTATGATAACCAATTATATTACTAGATAGATATTAGACTTGATTATGGCCAAACACTAACCTACTTGGGACTTTTTTATAGTGGCTTAACAATTTGGTAGATAGTTTTCGGCCTCATTTTCCGCTCGAATTGGGTTTCGGTGCTTATTTATTCTCAGACAAAGGGTAATAAATGGACTCAGGAATAAGTAAGGACAAAGACCTTTGATAATAATGTACATTGTACATAACCTTGAAATATAAAAATGAAAAGGATAATGTTTATTTCTTTTATAATCGTTTTGAACTTTCGCGAATTGAATACATGACATATTAATTAGACAAAACCGGGTCTATTAGTGCACTAAAATTATATCAAAATATGATTTTGGCTAACTTCGACGTTTCAAATCAAATATATTTATTGCAGTGAATTATTAAATTATTTTAGTATCTTAAACAAATTAACATACAGTTAGAACAATGTCAGCATAAATATTTATAATATACATTACTAATTAATTGAATAAATTATTACGTGAATTTTATTTATTATTAATTTTATTTGGCGTAATTGAGGAACAAAAAGCTTGAGAACTTCAATATAAGTATTAATATTATAAAATTAAATTATTTAAATTTAGTAATAATATTAACAATATGACATCAACAAACCTATAACGGATTACATATTAAATAATATTAAAATTAAATAATATGTAATCCGTTGTAGGTTTGTTAGTGTGTTGGTCTGTATTTCTTTCACGGAGCAACGGATCGACGTAATTTTTTGCATACATATAATATACAATTATACATAGTTTATGGATCGGAGAGTAACATTGAAGACAAATTTAATCCCAAAAAAATTCACTGTTCTTGATGGAATCGCCACGCGGATGAAACCGCGGGCAGAAGCTAGTCTATAATAATACCTACAATAATAATTATCATAAATGATACAAGATATCCATTTTTGTAACAGCATAGATAGCGTTTTTTTTCCAAAACGTTTTCTAGATATAGCATAATCCTACTTTGTACTAATATTATAAATGCAAAAGTGTGTTTGTTGGTTTGTCCTTTCACGCAGTAACGGAGCAACGGATAGACGTGATTTTTCGCATAGATATAGTTTATGGACCGAAGAGTAACATAGGCTACTTTTTATCCCGGAAAAATGTACGATTCCTGTGGGAACACGGGTGAAAACCGCGGGCAGAAGTGAGAAGCTAGTAATGAGTATTATTATTTTTATATTGTGATCGATTTATAATTATGAAATAAGCGGCGCAAGTGCGGATCTTTTGGATAAATAAAATTCGATAAAATTGACAGTTGAAATCGATAAAGTGGGTTTTATTCGATAAAATTGACAGTTAAAATCGATAAAGTGGGTTTTATCGATTTTAACTGTCAATTTTATCGAATTTTATTTATCGAAAAGTTCCGTACTCGCGCCGCAGATATACGATAAAAAGATTTCCTGTAGATACAATGCGGGAAAATAATAAATGTGGATTTTACAATCTAGTTCCAGATCAACTGTTTTTACACGACTGCACAAAGTGTAATTTAATGTTTTCAGGGTTCATGTATGTATATGAATTTCTTTATTTCACCATAACTTTGATGATTTGTATGTATGGGGTATCGTTAGAATCCTTACATCATCCCGTGTGACACTGGATAGAGCAGACGTATTTTTAATTTTTTAAACTATACTGGCTTAATATTTTTAACTAGTCGTGCTCCGCGGCTTCGCTCACGTTACTCCTTGTAATATCAGCGATCTGCCAGTGAAAGTCCCATCAAAATCGATCAAGCCATTTTGGAGATTACCCGGAACAAACAGACAGACAGATAAAATTTTTAAAAACGGTTGTTTTGTTTTAGTTTAGGGTATAATATACTTTCATATGCATTAAGTGAAAAGCTGTTATTTTGATATTACAAACAGACACTTCATTTATTTGTATAGATTATCATGCCGTAGCCTTGAAATCCTTTTCTCTCTTTCCAGTATGGCAGACAGCATATCGAAGTGGCGAAGAAGATTCAGAGGAACGACAGTTCTTCTGATGATGAGGAGGGGGAGCCTCCCACGCCTGATGATAAACCACCCTCAGCCATCATAAAGGAGAACGGAGTAGGCAATGGTAAGTCTTGTTCTACAGTTGGGCAGGAATACTAGTTTTGTTTTTTATGTTATTTGGTAACGAGACGAGCTGGTCGTTTGCCTGATGGTAAGCATAACGCCGGCCTATAACAATTGCAGTGCCACTCAGAACTTTGAAACCCTAAAGGCCTGCGCGGCACTGCAGTGCGCTCGTTACCCTGAGACAGTAGGTATTAAGGCTGATATTCAGAGACGAGTCTAAGCGTGGACTTTGTCTTCCTTATGTCAAAAAGTAGTGCTTACGCTCCAATTTGTATTCAGAGACATTTGGAACACTACTTAAACTTAGCGTATGCTAAGCAAAGCCTGAGTAGGCAATATCGACTACTTTAGCCGCTCTCAAAACAGAAGTGGCGCCACCAAATGATAACGGTAGAAACCATAATAACCAAACATTTAAATGTCAAACTTCAAAACTAACATGTTTCATTTATTATAATATCAAAATAGATTTATAGCATTAATATTGTTGTTTCGCTCACTCCAGTGACATTTTGTATATCGCTATCTTTGTTGTATTGCTATTCATACATAAATGATAAAACCGGTAAACGTTCCGGAGAAAAAATTAAAAACTTAACAGCCATAGATAACGAGAGTGTGATCTTAGCTTAGACCGTGCACGAACTTTGTTTCTGAATACGAATTCGATTGAGCGGCTTAGCCGATGCTTGGCTAAGACAGTTCTTAGATCGTTTTAAGCTGTCGTCTCTGAATATCAGCCTAAGTCTCATAAGCCCAGTTATTTCACTCATCAAACCGGAACACAGTAATTCTTGCACATTACTGCTTGGCGGCAGACTACACTCACAAAGCGGTGGTAACAACCCAGACGGACACTCGCAGAAGAGTTAGTCCTACCACTAACAAAGCTGGTCATTTCTGGTCACATGGTTTTTTGTGTCTTATAATAGGCTTATGTTTCACCGCGATCTCACTTGGTGGTAAGCGACGATGCGGTCGACGATATAGCACGCTTGTCTAGAAGAAACCTATTCACTCTCGTCTAACTCCCAGATTATATTTACATAGTTTGTAAGTAATCAAGTGATATACACTATTGTCTGCAACATTTGTTTATACAATTCCTCTACATGCAATGGTTGCCTGTAAGAAATTGCTTATAGCGATAAGGCCGCCCATTGTACAACCATTTTTTTGATATGTATTGTATTTTTTGGTGTTTAATAGAGAGTTTTGTATTGTATTGTATTGTGTATTGTATTATAATTATATAGCTATAGGGAAACACAGGCTGGCAAAGAGGGTGTCAAGCCGAATCTCACCAAATCTCACGTGGAGGAGAGGGGGGTCTCAGCAAATATCACGTAAATTTTTTTCAGTGTAAAACTGCAAGCAAAGTTTTTTAAATGAAGTAAAATAAGTTTCTCCACTAAAATATGGCTAAATTCTACACAAATAGTAGACGAACGCTGCGGCGTACGGCGATGAATCGCAGATTAATGTATTTACACTAAAAACACGCATTTTGAAAAATGTCACGTGAGATTAGGGGGGAGGGGGTCGAGCCAAATCTCACGACATCTCACTAAGGGGTTGGGTGGGAGGCCGATGGGTGTGTCTAAAAGTTGCTAAAATAACCTCGCGTAGTTAATGGACGCTCCCTTAGCCATTATCATTTCCATATTTCTAATTGCATTGTTATTTATGTACGTCATGACAAAAACTTTAAACTATACGTGTTAGGTTTTTTCAAAACGATAATACGTTACGTATTAGTCTTTTTTTTTTTGTTTACAAACGCATTAGCCAACGTTTTTGTGAGTTTGACACTTATAAAATGAAAATGTCAGGTGCGGGTCGGTCAGATTTACCGGGTTCCGTACGTTATATCTATGCACACTGCAAGCGCTTCGGTTATCCGTTGCCGTCGCCCTCGGCACAACTATAAGGCAGCCCATACCATACCCATAGGTTAAAAAAATCTGGTCAGTCGTTTGAAGATTTTAGTCATATACTAAGTCGGATTTTTTTTTAAATTTTGATTGTATCTTGTTATCTCAAAAAAATGCAGGGATGTGAGAATCTCCGCGCGGGTGAAGCTTTACAGCAGCTATAGTACGATATAAAAAAATATTTATTTATTTATTACACAATTCAACTGCAAACTAACACTGACCGTGTTACCACAAAATACACTTTTAGATGCCTGTTTAGCTAGACAGTGTCTAAAGATAAAAGTAAAAAATGATTGGAAATTTCACAACAGAATTGTGTTAGACAACGGTTAGACACTACTTAAATCAGGATTTTTATTGGCTCATATTTAAACACGCGACTAAGGCATGTGTAGGAGTTAAACAGTGTTTAAGATTTATATGAAATTTGGAACGTACTCAGATAGTTTAGGTTCTGGAATAACACATAGGCTATAAAGATACCACTCGGGCGAAGCCGCGGGTGGAAGCTAGTTTCAAATAAGGGCCGTACCAACAGCTGGTGTTTCAAAGTTCAAACTAAAACACGATAATCACACGTGAGTGATCTTGTAAGGGTTCCGTTTTCTTCATTCTAACACGGGACCCTAAATAAAATTATTATTGCGTTGAAATTATAAACGCGGGGTTAACGAGTTCCCGTGGTTTCTGCTCGTTTGTGCTCAAGGTTTTAAACGCTATACTAAAATACTTGGCTATATTTTGGACACCCCTTTAATATCTGTTCAATGTTCATGATAAACATATAGGCCTACACGCTCATGCAGTCTCAGTGTCGGAGGTGGCATTAGGATTCCCTGTACCGCAGATGTCATGGACACACATAGATACACAACAAAAACATCCACGACCAGAGAACAAAGTTTATTATTACGATGCAAATTCGGTATTTGGTTGTTTTACGGCTTTTATGAATAGGGAATCACTAAACTATGGTTTAACCTCTTTTTTTTAATGTTGTTTGATAGCGATACGAGCTGGTCGTTTGCCTGATTGTAAGCATAACGCCGACCTAAAACAATTGCAGTGCTACAGAGAAATTTGTAACATAAATCCTGCGATAGCTAAAGAGTCTCAGTCGTTATAGAAATAATAATTTATACAGCTAAGTACGTAAATGACATAGTAATATGCAAATACCTCATCCGAATAACGCGGTAACAGATGCGATCTGCAAATATTTACACTTAGCAAACACAGTGCAAATATTTGTTCAAAGTCTGGTGTATCTTGACATAATAAGTTGTGGCCGCTTGATGCTCTCTAGAGCGAGTGTGTCCGAGCGGGAACTTGTGCGACTTTCAATCCGACGCACCATAGTTCGAATCTCGACTCGGCCGCACCAATGAATTACGTCTAGTTATATGCGGATTGTTAATGACACTCGCTCTATAACGGTGAAGGAAAACATCGTGAGGAAACCCGCATGTTCAAGAACCACCAAATTCGAGGACATGTGACATCCACCAAGCCGCACTGGGCCCGCGTGGTGGATTATGGACCGTACCTCTCTCTCTGAGAGAAGGCAGGTATTCCAGCAGTGGGAGCGTAAGAGGCTGATAATGTAAGTAAATGGAATACCAATTTGGAACGGGCACGGTGGGTTTCTGGATGGTTAGTTGACTTTGAGTACGGATTGAATCTGTTGATGTCTATCATTTATTATGTTCTGATAAAGACAGCATTAGTTATAGTCTGTGATTCGGGTAGACGAGCGTTACAGAGACCAGCTGTTAGAGTCATTTATTTTAACCTTCATAAGTGCTCTCTTGGGGCCTATATGAAGAAAGCATTTTGAATTTGAATGTATTTTCTTTCATTCCTTCCAGGTACAAAGATGACGGTGATAGAGCGCGCAGAGATCCTGGGCCCGTCGCCGGAGCTGAACTACAAGAGGAGCTCCAGCCAGGAGCGAGTCTCCAACGGGCATAGGATACTGCAGGCTAAAGGAGAGGTATTAAAGATTTGATGGAATCAGGTTAATTTGCGGAAGTCCATTTATACAAATAAATAAAATTGATGCGTCTGTTTGTAATATCAAAATAACAGCTTTTTACTAAATGCATATGAATACGGTACCTGTAAAAAAACAACCACTTTTTAAAATTTTTGTCTGTCTGTCTGTCTGTTTTTTCCGGGTAATCTCCGCTGAACCGATTTTGACGGGACTTTCACTGGCAGATAAGTAGCTGATGTTATAAGGAGTAACTTAGGCTACGTGAGCGAAGCCGCGGGGCATAGCTAGTAAGGAATATAATTTATCCCACGTTTTCTCCATATTCCAGACAAACCTAGAGTTCCACATCTCCCACTGCATGGACCTGGTGAAGGCGGGCATGGAGTCCATCATCGAAGACCAGGTCACGTCCGTGTTCGAGGCCGAGGAGTTGAGGAGTTGGAACCTGCTTACCAGGACTAATAGGTGAGTGGACCCTTTTCTACTATGCTGTAACGTAACAGGTCGTTTGCCTGATGGTAAGCGTAACACTAGGCCTGCCCGGCACTGCAATGCGCTCTTTACCCTGACTCAGCCTTAGAGGTTTATAAAACCTAACACCTAATTTCACTGACTAATTTCCTCATCAAACCGGGACACGGTAACGCTTGCACATTACTGCTTGGCGGCTGACTACGCGAGCAAAGCTGTGGTGCCCACCTAGACGCAGAAGAGTAAGCGTAGCCGCACTTTGGGCTACCAAATGCGGAAAACGGAAATTTCTCTGACGGGATGTGATTCCGAAAAATAAACGATTAAAATAGTCGCTTCCGACTCGGATATCGTTCCGAATGAATTAAAATAACCCTGCTGCGGCGCAAGTACGGATCTATTCGGGTCGATAAAACGATAATATTCGATAAAATTGACAGTTCAAATCGATAAGGTGGGATTTATCGAGCCTCGAAACAATCGACAAAAGTTATCGAAAAGCTAGGTCGAATCCAAAGAGAATATAGAGCTACTACAATACTTTACGATCAGACTTCGGTACTCGAACCATTCGATAAATTTGTCGAACCGAAAAACTCGACAAATTTATCGAACCGACTTCCGTACTCGCGCCGCTGGTCTGGTTTAATTAACATTTTTATCACGACTTCACAAAAAAGAAGTGTATATTGTGTTTAGGGTTCATGTATGGGAGTTTCTTTATTCCACTATAACTTGTAAATGCCTGAACAGATTTGTATGTATGGGTTATCGTTAGAATCCTTACATCATCCCGAGTGACACTGGATAGGGTGTAGTCGTGCTTTTTTTATGTAACTTTTGTTACAATGACTTGTTTAAATTTTTCTTTCAGGCAATACGAATTTTTAACATGGCGTTTAACAATTATATGGATGATGGGATTTTTAGTAAGATATTTCTTCTTGCTGCCGCTCAGAATATTCATATTCTTCATTGGGGTAAGTTTTAATACGCATTAGAACTATTTTATGGTTGTATTTTAAAATACTAATAAACACTGTACAACGGTTGAATTACACAATGTTTTGTCTCTTTCGATTCAGTTTAAAAATTGTCAAAGAACAACACAGACAAAACATTGTGTAAGACACCTTATACACCTGTTTGTTAGTAAGACCCATAGTAATTTTAACCCAATATGGTCTCTATTATGTAGGTCGCAAAAGCGATATTATATTAGTCACAATACGACATTGCTCCCATATACAGGTTGAGTTGAATATTAGGACCATGGTTGTCCACAAGTTGTGAGAACCTCCCATGGAAATACGTTATTCCAAGTTTCCATACAAAAAAATTAATTCAATTTCAAACGTGAAGTGCGCGTTTTCTGTTATTGTTTCTAAGTCTCTTCTAACCAACATCATTATTTGACAAAGTTGAAGTGAATCAGTGGATCTAGGGCTGCCCGGAAATTCTGTAGTAGAATTTTGATGTAAACTTTAAATGGCATTTCTTCAATGTAAAATTCAAAATTTAAAAAAGTCTTAGAACGAATGTTGTTGATTTCCAGAAGTAGAATGACCCCCTTTCGGGGTAACATACCAATTTAAACTCAGCCTGTATATCGTTGCATTTTTCGATTCGTACATATTATATTCTAAGTTCTAAGATTTCATCGTCGTGTCGGTTTTTAACACAGAAATGTGTTATTTTTTTAAATTATTGCTGAGGGGGTTCTTTTCAATAGTTGATCATTCCACTTTCCAAGTGTGCTGTATTATAGGAAATCCATATTTCTGGAGGAGGTCTATGTTTGGATATCTTCTGGCGTATGATGATAATGATGATTGAATACAAGGGACTGAAACAGACATTTTGCATATCATGACAAGTCCACAACGAAATAACGGGAAGTTACATAAAAAACACGACTGCCCTGGCCAGTGTCACTCGGGATGACGTAAGGATTCTAACGATACCCCATACAGCGAAATCTGTTCAAAGATTATAAAAAAACTGACATACATACAGACATGAACCCTAAAACATTACATTGTAGGGGCGTGTAAAGATATACCTCTTGTTTTAATTTTTGTAATAAACAGAAAAAGTGGAACAGTCAACGTTTGAAAAGAACATCTTCAATTACTTATTTTGTTTAATAATGTATAATTATTTTTATCTATGTGTTTACGTATACTAATTTTATTTTTCTGTTTTCCTTCCTTCCTCTACCTACAAATACTGGCAACATCAAACCTACCAACAAAATATGGCAACACGAATCCGATTTGGGCAAAACGGCACGTTTTTGTAAATCTACAACGTGTCGGTCATTTATTTCCAAATTTCGTAAAACATACCTACTATCTGAAATATTCTTCTAAAAATCTTAAATCTCCCAACGTATCTGACCTAAATTCTAAAATAATGATGCCCATCCTCTTAAATCGGCCTATTACCTAAATCAACCAAAATGACTGACGCATCAATAAAAATACACAAAAAAGGTTCTAACCATGATACTGACAACCTCTATGGTCAGTCTCCTACCCGCTGGCAGAATACGCCGCTTTTTCGGAGCCTTTGCCTACGTGTTCTCTATTCGTACAATCATGCGAGGCCTCTCTTGTGTTACTACCTTCCACGACCTGGAATACATGCCTAAAAGCAACGGATTCTGTGTTGCCAACCACACAAGCCCGATCGACGTCGGCACTCTCAGCGTGAACAGTTGCTACTCCTTGGTAGTATTTATTTTTTTCTTTGGGAGGATTGATTTGGCGGGAAAGTGCTGTCTGTTTTTTTCAATCAGACTTTTCGGTACTTCATTTGGGCGGGAAAAGTTTGACATATCATTTGGCGGGAAATTATGACATGCGAATGACTTCGCGGGAAGTGTTGTCTATGCTTTATGTGTTTGTCCTTTCTATCTTTGTATTGTTTTTTAATTTTATAATTTATTGTTTATAATCTATATTATGCATGATGTTTGTGGGTATTTAATTATCATTTTTTACCTGCATTATTTTAGGTTAATTAGAAAATAATTATTAATGTGATTGAAAATTTGACCGACTTGACTTTTGTTAATTTGACATTGACTTTAATAAGGCTTGGGCAAGAGGACACGACTATGAATAAAAAACAACGTATAAATAGCTGAGAAAATACGTTATAAGTAACTGTTACTAATAAGTAATTGTTATTGTTAGCTGTTATTAATAACCGTTATAAATAACTGTTATTTTTGCAATGAGGGTAACGTGACATTATTTCGCGCGCAGTACATTCGCGTGAAATTATTTTGTCTCAAAATAAGGCAGTCATTTACGGACGAAAGAAATTTCGAGCATTGCTCCTTGTATTCTAAAATCTTATTCTGTGAATATCTAACGAACTGTACTACTTATAAGTTAAGCACGTCTACATTATTACAATTCTCAAGACTGGAGAGAATGTGGCATGTGTAAATTAATAATTACTATTATCGGGTTTATAATCGTTGTTATATTACTTATAATAGACTAAACACCGACTAATGATATTACTCTAGACATAACCATCATATCATTTGGACTTCGTTACATCCATTAACAGCAGAACTCAATAATTAACCTCTGGATAGATGATAGATTAGGCCGGCTTCCTAACTACCTCACTCAAGATGAAAATCACTAAGCACATTTCGGAAGCAATTTCGAGATCGAACCTTCGACCGACAACAGTCCGAAGCCATTTGAGGTAGTGACTCTTGATGTCATTAATGAACTGTTGCAATGAGTGCTTTAGACAGACATATTTCTGCTCGCGTATGCCTTGAAAGTTCCTCGTACTATAATTATAACGAGTCTTATTGAATAGGGATGTTGATTCAATTTTTTAATGATGTCAATCAATTCGTTTAATAAAGAAAATCAAATATCTATATCGAAAAACTAGAATTCGAACGCTGGAAAAGTAAAAAATTAGAGTCAAAACTACGGCGTATCTACTGAGCGCTTAAACGCCCCATACAAATTGGACAGAACATCTGACGTCACTTGTTCAACGCGGTCCGTAAAGCTGTAGTAAAACGTGCATTTTGTTGCTATTGCCTTGAAAAGACTGTGTTTAAGTACATAGGTAGTTGTCATACATTTTTTTATTCATTAAACTGTAAAGAATCTCGTCGTATCATTTATCATAAACATGTATAACGACAATAATCATGTATTTTGTGTTTCATGCAACATCCCTATTACGTCGATTACGTCTTATTAGAATCGCGAGTCGTGACGCTAACATCGACGCGTGAGTTTTTAAGTCCGTGATCATACCCTTTCATCATTCACGACTCCTCGCTCCCGCACGGACTTGACGCAACCTTGATCATTTACAATCAGACTAGAACTCTACCAAGTCTCTCGTCTCATATACCATCACGGTCCATGGCTAGGTGTGGTGGCTGGTGGTGTCTACGTGGTGCGTGGCGGTGCTGCCCGACAGCTCTTACAAGCAGCGCGTGCACACGTCAGTAGCCCACGCGTGTTTCAACTTCCTCTCGCGTTGTATATCGATGGTAATCACTTATCACGATGACCACAACAAGCCCGGGAACGGTATATGCGTGGCGAATCACACCAGCCCTATCGATGTGCTAGTTCTGATGTGCGACAATTGTTACTCTCTGGTAAGTTGGTGATTGTTTGATGTGAATTTCGAAGCGATGGTGGCTAATCTTTACGATGGCTTTTCTTAATCTAGGCGGGCGCGATAAGGCGTTTAAGGTCTATTGTCTCCAACTCTTTTATGTACCGGAGAGCGGTCGTTGCTCCAGTAGCTTATGGTGGCTCGTATCTTTTGAGCTTTCCGTTAAGGTAGACATTGTGATGCATAGCTTGTAGTTGTCGAGCATTTTTAGTGCTCGGCTGGCTAGTGTTATAACTCGTCAGATCTGATCGATGGTGGTGAACAATGAACGCTCTACATCTAGAGAGGAACTGGTTCTATAGTGCTGTTGCAAAAAGACACTGTTAGTTGCTTGCAACAGATTTGCAACTTTAAAGCGTTAGCACACTAGAGGTTTGCGAACGTGTTTCCAACGAGGCGATCGGTCAACGCGCTCGCCGCGTGAGCGTAGCGAGCTCGTCGCGTGTGCGCAACGTGTTCGCAGCGATACTGTGAACCGGACGGCACGCTCTGTTCGTGTGCTGTACATTTGCGTGCGCTTGACTGTACACGATGTGAACACGTTGCGCACTCGCGATGAGCTCGCTACGCTCACGGACTGATCGCCTCGCCGGAAATACGATTCAATTCAATTATTTATTAATAAGATGAATCTAACATGTCAGTAATCTTATAAATAACAGCCATAATTATTTAAACAATTCAAGTGTGATATTTTATTAATTCTTAATAAAGTAAGTTTGGATCAGCGATCATTTTGTCCTCGAAGTATTCACTGACACTATAGCATTCTTTGCTGAGCATTAGTGCCTGAAGCCTACGCGTAACGTGCTGGGATTAGATGCGTCAGTTATCGTCTTAGGAAGGTTGTTATAGATTTTAACGCCTATATAACCTACTTGATCCTGAGTGTGGTAACGCTCTTAGGCTGAGATTCAGAGACGAATCTAAGCGTGGCCTCACGCTTCCATACGTCAAAATTCTATACAGTTTTGACATATGGAAGCCAAAGTCTACGCTTAGAATCGTCTCTGAATCTTAGCCTTAGTGGTAGGGCACCAGGGGAAAACTAAACAAGCTATGGTCTCATTACAGTCTTTTTCTTGACTGAAAGCTCAAACTTATAGTAGGAAATCAGTTGGCCGCCGACCTTAGCGGTTACCACTCCCTCATCGCTTCGAAATCCTATTTATTTATTAGTTTTCCAAGGTTAGTATTCTATGATATTTAATTATTTCCAGACGAAATATTCCAGTACGGTACTGCAAAAGTACGCGTAAGTTTTTAATATAATGGACATAATATAATTATCATCGGTATCATAAGATCGGGGTGAATGTTTGTCCGTCCGGGTTATATGTATGTTGGGGGTAGCATGGCAGCGCTTTTGGGTAAATGTGTTTGATTTGAGAAATGCGAGAATGGGGTGTTGCTATTGGAATGTATGGTGAACGCCAAAGTTTTTGTCCGGTGTGAGTATTTTGTAACGAGACGAGCTGGTCGTTTGCCTGATGGTAAGCATAACGCCGGCCCATAACAATTGCCGTGCCGCGCAGAACTTCGAAACAAAGGCCTGTGCGTGGCACTGCAGTGCGCTGTTGTATAAAAAAAATGCAAAAGTGAGAGGGTGGAGCATTTGGTACTCAGACTGGTATAAAGTTTGGCGCAAGTAATATTAAGTGAAATAAGAAGAGCTTAGAATGTCATCTTGAAAATCCCACAGTGAATACAGTTATTATATTAACTAACATGTTTTGTGATCACCCTTTATTAGTATCCAAAAAGTAATAAACAGTTTCTTAAAAAAAGGATTATATAAAAAACTAGCTGCTGCCCCGCGGTGACACCTGCGCGGCGTGGAGATTTTGGATTACATGGTTTTTATTTTTTTTGTGCGGAACCCTAATTATTTTTCTAAAATTAAAGTAGCCTAAGATACTCCTTGTAACATCAGCTATCTGTCAGTGAAAGTCCCGTCAAAATCGGTCCACCCGTTTCGGAGATTACCCGGAACTAAAAAGACAGACAAAAATTGTATAAATGGTTGTTTTGTTGTAGGTACCGTATATACTTTCATATGCATTTAGTAAAAAGCTGTTATTTTGATATTGCAAGCAGACACTTCAATTTTTTTTTATTTGTATGAATTAAATAGAGGTATATTAGGCCGTGATTTTATACTTGTCACGGACATGGATATTCAAATCAAATCAAAATCAAATCAAATCATTTATTGCTCCTTACAATATTCTTTAAAATATATATATATGACTATATGTATGTGTAGGGTGTAGGGCAATGGGAGTAGATTCAGCGTATGCTGCGTACACATTTTCATGTGCACGCAGCGCTGATTTTCAATCAACCCCTTTGCTCGGTCTCTGTTCTTTGCCGAGAAAAAGAGTGTCTTAAATTTTTTTATTCATTATTCCGAGTGAATTAATATATATAACCGTGCTGGTCCTTGCAGTATCTAATTACCTAGGTACAGCGAATCATAGTTTAGGTTTATGTTTGTAATCGTTGGACGTTTCTATTTACGTTCAAATCATAACGAAATAATGCTATTTCAGATCGGTCAACGGCACGGCGGTTTTTTAGGACTGCTGCAAAGAGCGCTCGCTCGGGCTTCGCCCCACATCTGGTTCGAAAGATCCGAGGTTAAAGACAGGCATGCTGTTGCCAAGAGGTGAGATTTATATATATTTAACCGGAGGGATTTAGAGCAAGTGTGTCTGAGCGGGAACTTGTGCGACTTTCAATCCGACGCACCATAGTTCGAATCTCGACTCGGCCGCACCAATGACTTATATCAAGTTATGTGCGGATTATTCACACTCGCTCTAAAACGGTGTAGGAAAACATCGCGAGGAAACCCGCATGTTCTAGAACCACGAAATTCAAGGACATCTGACATCCACCAAGCCGCACTGGGCCCGGATTATGAGTTTATGACCCATAACTCTCTCTCTGAGAGAAGGCCGGTATCCCAGCAGTGGGAGCGTAAGAGGCTGATAATGAACCGGATTCTCTTACGTGTACAGCCGAGCTTCGCGACGATTGCCGACCGGTTTCGAGGTCTAAAGTACCTACCTCTTCATCAACGGAGCTACACGCGGGCGCTCCGACTGGTTACAGCGCGTGTATTAGCGATCCCGATATATAAATATGAGTAATACTTACGAAAGATTTAATCAAGAGATGATAGTTGTTTAAGCGATTTCAAAAGCAATCCTCTTATAGATTGTGCATCTATGGTCATCATCATAAGCCCAAGAACGTCTACTGCTCAATATCGGCCTCTCACTTGAAACAGGGATTTTGCCATAATACAGACGAGGCTTATTACAGTATCAAAGATTATTTAAATGATAAATTTTAATATTTGTCGTTTTTTATTATGTTGTATATGTGCCGAAAGTTCGAATATTGCGTTCTGTATTTTTTTCTTATACCACCATTAGCAATTATTGTATCCATATTTGCAATGAATAAATGAATTTGAATTTATCTTCCAGGTTAAAAGAGCACATATCGGTCCCGGACAACCCCCCGATCCTCATCTTCCCCGAGGGTACATGCATCAACAACACTTCAGTCATGCAGTTCAAGAAGGGTAGCTTTGAAGTAGGCGGCACCGTGTACCCTGTAGCCATCAAGTAAGTTCTTCTTCGTTCTCGTTTTGACGCGATTGAAGTAATTTTTTTGGCTTTTTATCTTTTTTTTATGCGATTTGGTAACGAGACGAGCTGGTCGTTTGCCTGATGGTAAGCATAACGCAGGCCCATAACAATTGCAGTGCCACTCAGAACTTTGAAACACAAACAACAGGGTACGGATTAAACATATCTATGTGTATAACTTTCGTGTCTAAATAAATGATTTGTATTTTGTTAGATACCACTGACTCCTGAAACACAGTATATACTAGTTCGGGAGGCTATGGATTCAACATATCTATGTGTATAACTTTCGTGTCTAAACAAATGATTCGTATTTTGTTAGATACCACTGACTCCTGAAACACAGTGTATACTAGTTCAAGAGGCTACGGATTCAACATATCTATGTGTATAACTTTCGTGTCTAAATAAATTATTTGTATTTTGTTAGATACCACTGACTCCTTAAACAGTGTATACTAGTTCGAGAGGCTACGGATTCAACATATCTATGTGTACAACTTTCGTGTCTAAATAAATTATTTGTATTTTGTTAGATACCACTGACTCCTTAAACAGTGTATACTAGTTCGAGAGGCTACGGATTCAACATATCTATGTGTACAACTTTCGTGTCTAAACAAATGATTCGTATTTGTGTTAGATACGACGCCCGATTCGGCGACGCGTTCTGGAACAGCTCCCGTTACGGGATGCTGCACTACCTGCTCAACATGATGACCTCGTGGGCCATCGTCTGCGACGTGTGGTACCTGCCGCCCATGACGCGCGCGGCAGACGAGTCCGCCGTAGACTTCGCTAACAGGGTGAAGGCCGTCATCGCGAGGAGGGGCGGCCTCGTTGACCTGCAGTGGTGAGTCCATTCGAATCTATTTTGTTACTCATGACATCGAGATACTAACCCCAAGAGATGTAATACTCTACTATCCGATCTCACAACAATGTATTGATAGATAGATAACTCTTTATTGTACACCAACATAATTGGGGCATGTAGAATCGGATCATTTTGAAGAATCAAAAATTTCGATTCCTATTTCTGACTCGGAATCGGGTACCCGGTTTTTTCGATTATTTTCGATTCCTTTTTGTTTTTATACAATAACTAGCTGCTGCCCGCGGTTTCACCCGCGCGGAGATATTATATTTCATGATTTTTATTCTTCGCGCGGAACCCAAATTCTTTTTCTAAAATAAAAGTAGCCTAAGTTACTCCTTATAACATCAGCTATCTCCCAGTGAAAGTTCCGTCAAAATCGGCCCAGCCGTTTTGGAGATTACCCGGAACAAACAGATAGACATATAGACAAAAAATTTAAAAACGGTTTTGTTATAGGTACCGTATAATATACTTTCATAAAAATCTGTTATTTTGATATTACAAACAGACTCTTCAATTTTATTAATTTTTATATATTTCTTTAATTTCTTTTCTACAGGGATGGCCAGCTAAAACGCATGAAGGCAAAGAAGGAATGGAGGGAGCTTCAGCAAGAAGAATTCAGCAAACGGCTGAAAGGCGAATAAACAACGCACAACGAATAAGTGCGTTAAATAACAGTGAAAATAACTTACGTGTGACAGTGATTGGATTCGGAATACGAATATAGCATATAACAAAACGCGTTATAATAAAAATAGCGTTTAACGTAACGCGTTTAAAAAAAACGTTATATCGTTTAAAATAACGGTTGAAGTGATAACAGTGAAATATAACAGGTATGCGGAACTAGTATAGTATACGTTACTATTATAAGTGAAAATACTATAGTAAAGTGTTGTGAATAAAATGATGAGATTTAAAAATGTTTTTCAATAACTAGTTATTCAAATAATCTTACGCAATAAATTAATTTAAATTATTAATACCATGTTATCGCTCAAAGCGATCTGTTTCAGATGACTTTTGTCGTTGTTGGATAATGTTTTTAAATCTCAATTAAACAAGAAAAATTGAACAATTAAGATTGTTTTTTTAGAAGGACAAGCAAAGAGTGGTTATTATATATTTTTGGAATGCTCAATTTGTGATGGGACTTAAATGAATGATTCAATGTTGGATAGAGGTTGTACTATGGGTCTTGAAGTCACTTTCTACAAGCATGATCGGTTTTGTAGGGTATTTTCTACTGCTCTGCTAGCTACCACCCGCAAGTTGAAAATTCATCGCTAAGTACTTATCGGTGCACCATCATGGGCCCCATCGTCCACTTTTCCCGAATCATAATATGATCCATTTCATAAAATGGTCACTGAAGGGAATTCGTAGATGAGTAGCTTCATAAGATTCTTCTATATTTGACGCTTAATCAATTCCTATTTTGTGAACCGTTTTACGAATTTTCTTAGAAAAATGTCAGATAGATCAATTATTGTAATGATTCGGTATGGAGTAACATTATGAATTCTTTTTAGGTGACCATTTTACGGTTTGTGAATCGGATTATACTATGATTCGGGTAAATTGGCCTTTTTTAGCCCAAATTTTGGACAATTGTGTATAATTTTTTTTATTACAAAACCTAAAAGTGTATGGAAGAAGTCGATAAGTCACATGGTAGTCGATTCAATTCTATACATTTTTAACTCTGTTAAAATCAATAACGCTTGTGGAAAATGACAAGGTCTGCGGAACGGTTCTGAACGGATGTAAACTGTCAATGTCTCTTTAGATGTCACTTTAGATTGAATCGTGGACAATTTTTACACACCTTCCTCATAAGCCTTTTGAACACGCTGTTACACTGTTACACCCCATTAGGGTGATAATTTCAGTAGTTCTAAAAATAGTCACCAGGTGATACGTCTTCATCTTCAACAGCGCCACCAAGCAGGATAAATAGCGAGAATTCTTCCCATTGGGGAGATAATTTCAGTAGTTCTAAAAATCGTCACCAGGTGATACGTCGTCATCTTCAACAGCGCCACCAAGCGGGATAAATAGCGAGAATTCTTCCCATTGGGGAGATAATTTCAGTAGTTCTAAAAATCGTCACCAGGTGATACGTCTTCATCTTCAACAGCGCCACCAAGCGGGATAAATAGCGAGAATTCTTCCCATTGGGGAGATAATTTCAGTAGTTCTAAAAATGGTCACCAGGTGATACGTCTTCATCTTCAACAGCGCCACCAAGCGGGATAAATAGCGAGAATTCTTCCCATTGGGGAGAAAATTTCAGTAGTTCTAAAACTCGTCACCAGGGGATACGTCTTCATCTACAACAGCGCCACCAAGCGGAATAAATAGCGAGAATTCTTCCCACTGGGGAGATAATTTCAGTAGTTCTAAAACTCGTCACCAGGGGATACGTCTTCATCTACAACAGCGCCGCCAAGCGGGATAAATGGCGAGAATTCTCCCCGTTACCATCCACCAATTTGAAAACACGTGACATCTCACAAGCTCATGTAAATCCCATACATTGTATTGGCGTTACTGTGAGCGGAAAAAGAAGCCTGTACTTTTTGATTAGAGGACCTGAGCGTGCCAAAGAAATAGACCTACATACATACGTTCGACAAACATTAACCCTCCGTTCAGTCGGGTAAAACGTTTTAAAATTATAAAAGTCGTTCACCTTCATAATATGACAATTCAACATCTTTTCACATTCAGCGTCCGTTCAGACTGGCTCGGTTAGTTTTAAAATGTATTATTATTCTTGTAGTCACTTTTAATAATTGTTAATAGCTGTTATTATTACGATAATAACGGATACATAATAGTAGATGATTTTGAAAAGCGAAACTACCATGTCATTGATTAACTTGGAAACTTGGAAGTGGCAATTTGAGTTTGCACAAAACCATTATAATTAAACAACTTTACTATATCACCATGTTTTATGCAAATAAATCATTTGAATTTGAAATAATTTTGCACAGACTAACGAAGCGCAAATCGGTGTTGGACCGTGGTCCACTTAGGACCTGATTCACTAGACATCCTACCCTCTTACCACATAAATCAACGTTTAGACGCCTGTTTAAAGCAGTGTCTAAAAGTCAAACACCGCAACACAACTTTCACAAGTCAAATGAGTCATTACACTTCTCAATTCAAGATCTAGACATCTTGTCTAAAATTATTAGAAATGTCACAACAGAACTGAGTTAGACAACGGTTAGGATACTCCCTAAACTAAGGATTGTGGTTGTTCATATTGAAACACGTGGCTAAGTCATGTTTAACTCTACATGAGAGTTCAACGCATGTGTAGGGTGGTTTAATTTTTTTTATGGTAAGGCTGACAATCTTAAGGGGTTTCAAAGTCCAATTAGTTTGAATACCTTTTCAAAATCATCTAAAGGAATTGATAATATAGACGAATCTAAGTGTGAACTTTGGCTTCCATATGTCAAAGTGTCGTATTCCACTCATCAAAGATATTTGTCCAAGTTGCATTTGATCAAAGAACTTCGATGACTTCATAAATTCATCTAGGAACATGTTTGATCAAAGATTATGACAACGGTTATAGCATCACATAAGGTCGAAATTCCTTCATTTTTTCACATCCTCAAAATACTGTGCAAAATTTACCAAGAAAAGTAAAATGGGTCTAAGAACTTTGATCTAATAAGGGATAGAACTTGGTCAAAGTTCTTTGATGAGTGAAATATCGGCCAAAATTGTATAGAATTTTGACATATGGAAGTGTGAATCCACTCTCAGAATATTAGCCTAGTGCCCGTTTTCACCAACCCTAGGAGACGCTTAAATCAGATGCCTAAATATTTAGGAGTTACCTAAGGAAAAAAATCGTTTCAACAATCTTTAGGAGTGTTCTAACGACTATAATGAAGTATGTATTTAGGACTTTGCTTACATTAGGAGTTACTTAGGCGTCTCCTTATTCGTCTTTAGTGAAAACGGGCATAATCTCTACCTAATAGCTATGATATTCCTTGATATTATTGCTAAATATCAAAAAAAGAAACGAAACAAATTAATACAAAATATTATACAGACAACATAACATTTTTAAGGTTTTATTTTTTATCAATTTATTTTAAAGTTGAACTGTCTTACCACAAAATATAACTTTTACTTGTCTGCTTAACTAGACAGTGTCTAGAAGATATGTCACAATAGTATTAAGTTAGACAACGGTTAAACACTTCTTAAATCAAGGTTTGTGGTTGCTTATAAACTCGCGACTAACTAAGGTTAGTTTAAGAGTTAGACGCGGATTTCATCTGTTTAAACCGTGTTTAATGTGTGTTTAAATTGTTTGTGGTAAAACCGTAACACTTTAAATATTAAAATTCTCGGATTTACCGCTGAATTACGATTGAAGGACTTAATCGTTAGAAAATTTTCTACTAGTCGATCACTTGTACTAAAAAGGTTTAGTAAAAAATATATAAAAAAATTACCTGAAATATGTTATTTCTTTCTCTCTCTCTCAGGTAAAATGTAACGCACGAGAACGAGACAAAACATGTTTTAACACAATTTGTTGTTTTTTTTTACGAATAAGACGGATAATATATTTTTATTATCGTGATATTAACGATAATATCGCAGCTATGCGGTGGAGGTTTCATCCAAATAGTGGACTGATATTTTTTCACATTTATTCAAGTTATATAATCTTGTATTTAATAAGAAAAGTAATTGTTGAAACCAGTTTTGGAAATCTACTATTATACTTAATAAATTGAATTGTACCTTATATTGCCGATTTTCCGTATTATCTATTCCTTTCTAGCGCTTAGGAATATCGTTGGATAGAGCGAGAGAGGTTGGTTGAGAGAGGTGAGCGCTTGTGAGGTATAACAACACAGTTATTTATTACTTATATCGGAATTTGTAGTAAAGTCCAGACGTTAATAAAAGTCCGGTCGTTCAGAAAAAGTCCGGGCGTTCAGAAAAAGTCCGGTCGTTCAGAAAAAGTCCGGTCGTTCAGAAATGTGCGAACTTTAAAAAAAATAGAGGATACTTTTTAAGAAAAAAGTCTGAATTATGAATTTACAATAGAATCAAACAAAAAAAATCCCGGGCATGTCTCAACAAAACGATACGCCATACGAGTAATATTTCTTAATGAAAGAAAAACAATCTTTCTCGCTCTACCAATGGATATTAGAATCCGATAGAAAGGGATAAAAAATATGGGAAAATCTGATGGGAGAATCCATCATTCCGTGCGTCATTTGTAAAGTTTTAACCTTAAAACTATAACTTCTACACCAATGTAAATTTTAACACCTTTATTCATAAAACAATGTGTTTAGTATCGAAAATAGAACAACTTTTGTTTTGTGTCGCTTACCATCGAGCGAACGGACTGCTTATCACATTGCCCTGTCGCATGAAAAGTTATTTTAGAAATGAAGTACTAATATCATCACTATCTCGCTCGCGCATCTCATCATTTTTGAAGACAAACAATCACTCAATATAATTATGAAAAATCGCATTCGGTGACGTTTAATTTTGATCCATTGCAAGTTTTCAAACCTACAAATGGGATTTTATGTTATTGATCGGATCAAAATGATACTTTTGCCGTACCTTTGTAATGTTATTGCCAGCAACTTCACCGAATGCGATTTTTCATAGTTATAAGTGATTGTTTATCTTAAAAAATGTTGAGATGTGCGAGCGAGATAGCGGCGCGCCGTGAAAAATAAAAGAAAGCTAATGTGGCCGAGCGGGAACTTGTGCGACTTTCAATCGGCCCCGCACCCATAAATTATATTCTATGTGCGGATTATTGACACTCGCTCTAAAACGGTGAAGGAAAACATCGTGAGGAAACCGGCATGTTCAAGAACTACAAAATTCGAGGACATGTGACATCCACTAAGCACTGGGCCCGCGTGCTGGATTATGACCCATTGCCTCTCTTTGAGAGAAGGCCGGTATCCCAGCAGTGGGACCGTAATGGGCTGATGATGATGATGATGAAAAACAAAAGTTGTTCAACTTGTTTAACTACTGAACATGTTATTTTACAATGAATTAAACATATAAATGCTTATATCGCGTATAGGTATGAAAGAGCGTAGAGAAAGAGCTGTCGTGGCCAAATTGTAAACTAAGTTCCGATACAAAACAACCATATTTAGGAGCTGGTTTTATTTCAACCTTATTTCAATACAAAAGAATGATACCTAAAGGAGCGCCTTAACAAAAAAGTAAGCACCCTCAAATCTCACGACGAGTTTCTTTCTGAACGGACTGTATTTTTATTCACGGTGTTTCAAATCCTTTGCAGTCTTCAGTCAGGGCTACACTATTATACCAATATACGCGATATAAACCGTTACAATTATTCCTTTAATTCAAAAAAGTTCGAAAACCTAAGATATTACTACGTATTAATACGTACGTAATATAAATTGTATAGTTTAAAATATGCAGTAGAATTGTCTTTTATTTCTTCGCCAGGACAATAACATGCGCATTTCATTATGAATTAGCCTTCTTATAATTCCTTTAGCTTTTGTAAAATATTTCATAATTATAAATTATAAATGTATATTGGAATATTATTTGGTCGGTTTTGTACTTTTACGCTTCGATGGTCGTTTTCACATCTTACGGTTAGTTTAATTGGTAGATAAAATAGTGTTTTGATGTAATTAATTTGATTTCATTAATAAAAAAATGAGTTAAAAAGCTTTTTAAGCTATGTTGTGCTGTCTCCAGATCTAACTGTCACATACTCTGAAAATCAATCCTTATAAAGTTCTTACTCTAAAATTAAAAAAAAATATCGCTGGTGAAGTCGCACAGCTAGCTACCAACTAGTTGAGAATCTCTGAGTATGGTCTAGTTACACCTTAGAGTCGGGAACAAGTGCTCATACTGAGATTATTGGGTTTGGTTACTCAGTACACTTATTTTTGCTTGATTTAGTTACATTTGAAAATCTGAAAATGTGTACATATTATTGCAGACGACTGTACAGTAATTCTTCGCCGGAGTTGTTCATACTACAAATCCGGCCAGTTAAGTCAGTACTAGCGGCCAGTGGGTTACATTCTATTCGCTAGTTAAATAAACTGAGAGCAATTCGGGCTTTAACTGAAAGGTGTGAAACAGACCACAGTAGTCGTATGTAAGTATTTTTTTGTATAACTATCACAATATTAAATTATTTTATTCTATAAGTAAACAATTTATTGTGAATATAGCTAATTTTAGGGCATTTAAAATGAATACAAAGGAGGAGAGTTTGATACAAAATATGTTATAGATAAAAAACCTATGAAATTATTAATATTAATTTTAAAGTCAAATATAATGATATCGATTCTGGCGTCACAAACTTAAATCTAATTTTAGTTTCACCCTCTCTTTCCAATAAAAAAGCATGAAAATGGATCGTATTGGTTTTGACAGGTCTAAATTTATTTTAGGTTTAGAGCTGTCAAATATCTCTGACAAATTAGACACTACTAAATTCAGTTAAACATCTAGATACAAGCAAATGGATTGATTTAAGTCTAAAATATATGCTTTCCCTTTCTCACGTTCTTATTTAAAAAAGAGAGTGAAACTAAAATTAGGTTTAAGTTTGGAACGCCAGAACCATAACCTATATAATTTTTTACTTTAAAATAGAATTTGCCCTAGGTTGACTCGTTTTTCCCTCGAGAAAAGCGAAGTTTCCGTAAATAATGATACCCTATTTGTTAATGCAATCTATTATATACCTGTATACCAAATGTCAGTCAAATTTGTTTAGTTTTAGTGTGATTGGGAAACAAAAAAAAACATGTAATCTTTCGCATTCTACCTACTACTCGCGCTATACTCCATGTCCGGTCTGAGTACGCTTGTCCCATCCCTCTCCGCTATACCCCGCGGGATCTACAACAATAATAAATTATACTTCGTCCAACCATTTATTTTACTTTTGACATAAGCGCGCAACCATAGACAAAAATACAATAATCCATGGGCGCTGTTTTTTTAAGGAAGCTCTTTTACTCCAATATTTGTCAACATACTTTATTGAGTCCACAGATTATGAATTGAAGATTATTCAAGTTGATTTTTCCAAGATTCTTGCGTGATGATGTGTTAAATTGATTAAAACCTCTTCATAAAGAAAGTCGATTTATAAGAAATCGAATCGGTAACGCTTTAGGACATCACTAACTCGACCTGTCAAAAGTAAATTAAATGGTTGGACGGATCACGGAGTAGATATAGCTACCGATATTCACACCGGACAACAAGTTATGTTATATTTATACTAACTACAAAACCCTAATACAATTAAAAATGTTATTATTTAATGTTAGTGAATTTGTAATGCATTTAGAACGACGAGGTGTCAAATGGAAGATTTTTTTACAAGAAATAGAAAATACAGTTCCTAAAACGAATAAATACTACAATCCCGATAGTCCGAAAGCTTCTACAGGAATAGTTATGTAAATGGGCTCAAAATGCGAACACAATGTCGTACTGGGTTCTTAAAAAATATAGGATGTAATTATAAATCCATATTAATAAAAAACATACTGTCTAAAATAACATTAGACTTTGCAAGGTAAGTACGAGAAAATATGGACACCCTAACGGTCGTCGGTCAATGACACGCGATCCAGCTGTCTATACCTCACGAGCACCTCGCACCCGCGCGTCATGCCTGGGGCAGACGTGGTGTCTCTACTTTGTAATAATTAAGGATATTTTGATGACATAAGAGGTAAAAAAATAATTTTCTATTGATTCGTGTCATAATATATCACTTGTATAATGATTCACCTTAAAAATTGATACAGTTTACGTTTATACACCTTGTATAATCCGAGCGACCCCACCACTGCCCCCACAGACCGCAGTCTCTATATGTCTTTATAAATTATAGTCTGGGTTATTAGGAAGTATTACTGTAGTTTTATCAAAATCCGTTCAGTAGTTTTTGCGTGTAAAGAGTAACCATCCATCCTCAAGGATTCCTCACAAACTTTCGCGTTTATAATATTAGTAGGATTTTCCGGCCGCGATTTTGCCGCGGAATCGAGCGACCAATAGCGGGGAGATTTTAGCGCGCGTAGTACTCTACTTTGTCAATGGTAGGCCGAAGTTTCCTACGCTACTAAAATTGGTCTACTGCGTAGGTGCATCGGGACGAATTAGTTATGTAAAACTGTATTTGACATTGTTTTGTAAAAAAAACCTTCCATTTCTTATTTAAAAGTAGCGCCAAACTTCATGTCCGGTATGAGAACGCTCACCTATTAGATACGGCGCAGGAGGAGCACAGATATTCACACCGGACAAGTTTGGTTATACTTTGGGGTTAATATTTTGTATATACCAAATTTAGTCAAAATTTCGGACTATAAACAGATTGTTATAATTTCAAAGAGGGTAACAATTAAAAAAAATGTATCACCATCAATGACTTGAAAGTCTTCTTCTTCTTTCTTTATTTCCTGGTTTCTGTGGAATGTTAGCCAACTTTTGAAAGTCATTGATCAGCATGTCACTACATATATCACTTTTGTCGCAAAACAGAGAAGGCACAAGGGAGAGTCTTATGAAACTGATATTTCCTTGACGCGGTTTTGTCATGTTGTTGCTACTAAAACCATAGACCTAAAATTACGCAAAACCTATAGACTATGGGTTCCGTGTCATGGAGCACTAAAAACTGAGTTGTCGTTGGGATCGTATTTGCCGCCATTATGCTCTTTGAAATTAAAAATATCGAACTGTTATTATTATTTGCTTGTGATTATACCAATTTCTACACAATTGTTTTTGTATGTATTATTGTAATACGAAAGATTTCGCAATAAAATGAAGGCCTAAAATTTTGACTTATTTATGTTGCAATGGATGTCATGTGACACCAAGCTGCCATGTTGACACGCTCCTTTGTGCCAAGCCAGCCAGCCAGCTGGGCCGTCAAGCCATAAGCCGAATACAGAATGACATACTTAGCTTGTGAGATGTCACGTGACTGTTTTTAAAATTGCTGGATGGTAATTGGTCGTATTGGCTTTTTACTCTATGGTATTAACGTTAGCGTGAGCGGGAAAGAAAGTCGTGGCTTCTTTCTAGATGTTAGGCTTAGTTTTATTTGTCTATGCCCTGCTGGACTTACTGGATACATACTACCAACGTGCTACCTACCGCGCTTAACTCGCACCAATATCACACCGGGCAGAAAACCAAAATTTGGTTTTCAGTAAGTATATACTCTAAAAATAAAGGACCAGTGTTTAAATTACAGTACGTAACATTTATTCGTGAGTAAATTAGTAACAGTTTAAATATTACAACACAGATACAATAATCTTAAGACATAATATTCCTTTGAAGCTTAAAACTCGTCATTTTCGAACGGATGGTCTTTGTGTCCCAGAGACCTGAAACAAAAAAATCCTATTAACAAGAATAATTTAAAAAATAATGAACACGACTGCCCTAGCCAGTGTCATTCGGGCAGCCTTGTCACAGAATATATTATTATAGCAGAGCAGGAAGTTCACTCAGCAATAAATTTAATTAAATAAGGACTCTATCTACGAGGCAATAAAGTAGCAATTCAACTCGCACACCGCTACCTATTAAAAATAAATGGCACATGACATTTAATTTTAAGCTTTAGCTGCCGCTATAACCGTCTTTGGGTTGCCTAAAAAGGGCAATAAGTCATAAGCTCTCTTATAAGTAGAATAAGACCTTTGTACACACACTTAGTTATACAAAATAGATGAATATTTAAATTATGTTCCTGAGTATGACCAATGAAACATTTTGCAGTAGGTACTTAATATTTAAGTTAGGTTATGTTACCTGGTATGACCAATGAAACATTTTGCAGAAGGTATTTAATATTTAAATTAGGTTATGTTACCTGGTATGACCAATGAAACATTTTGCAGAAGGTATTTAATATTTAAATTAGGTTATGTTACCTGGTATGACCAATGAAACATTTTGCAGAAGGTATTTAATATTTAAATTAGGTTATGTTACCTGGTATGACCAATGAAACATTTTGCAGAAGGTATTTAATATTTAAATTAGGTTATGTTACCTGGTATGACCAATGAAACATTTTGCAGAAGGTATTTAATATTTAAATTAGGTTATGTTACCTGGTATGACCAATGAAACATTTTGCAGAAGGTATTTAATATTTAAATTAGGTTATGTTACCTGGTATGACCAATGAAACATTTTGCAGAAGGTATTTAATATTTAAATTAGGTTACGTTACCGGGTATGACCAATGAAACATTTTGCAGTAGGTACTTAATATTTAAATTAGGTTATGTTACCGGTTATGACCAAAAACATTTTGCAGTAGGCATTTAAAATTTTAATTAGGTTATGTTTCCGGGTATGACTAATGAAAAATGTTGCAGTAGTTACTCGAATAGGTACGACTTATTTAAATAAGGTTATGTTCCCGAGTATGACCAATGAAACTATTTGCAGTAGGTACTTACGCAGTCATAGGCACGAGGCGTCCGTTGCAGTCGAAGCTGTCAATAAGGGACATGTCCTCTTGCGACAGTTTGAAGTCAAACACGTTGAAGTTTGACGCGATGCGGGACTTGGTAACGGATTTGGGAATGACGATGTTGTCACGGTCAATTTGGTATCTGCGGAAGAGAATATAAACGTGATATTTTTTATGTTTTACTGTAACTGTTATCTGTTTATTAGGATAGGTAGGACTGGGAGACAAAAAAAAGATGGCCGCCAAACAAAAAAAACATGGCTGCCATACAATAAGTAATCGCAAATTGTAGCTAAACGGTGAGAGGTAGATGGGGGGTGCTCAAACTAATATTGTATTATCCGTCTGGGTTGGTACCACAGCTTTGCTCGTGAAGTCTGCCGCCAAGCAGTGATGTGCAAGCTGTGTTCCGGTTTGATGAGCAAAGTAGCCAGTGAAATGAAGAGCCTTATGAGCCTTAATATCTAATGTCTCAGGGTAAAGAGCACACTGCAGTACCGCGCAGGCCTTTGTGTTTAAAGTTCTGAGCGGCACGGCAGTTGTTATGGATTGGTGTTGCTTACCATCAGAGAAACGACCAGCTCATCTCGTCATGAAAATAAAGTTATATACACGTCTCGTCAAAAGTTCAACGGAAATCAAAACCGTCAATGACTTATAAAAAAAATCATGGAAAATCAATTTGATAATTCAATTCATAATCATGCCTAAAAACAAACAGCATCCATAAAGTACTGCATTTTTTTTCTATGATTGGCTGTCAATAACTATAGAAGGTCATAGACAATTAGACATGCTTATGTCAAAAGTAAATTTAATGGTTGGACATAGTTACAGACCTGATTAGCACTTGAGCGACTGTCTTCCCCAGTCGATCAGCGATGGCCTTCAGTTTGGGGTCTTCCATCAGCTGAGGATCCTCCGGCTTGGCCCAGGGTCTGTCCGGGGAGCCGAGAGGAGAGTATGCGGTCAGCTTGATCCCTCGGGCTTCGCAGTACTCCTTCAGGCGCTTCTGGTTCAGGTATGGGTGGCATTCCACCTGGGAGAGATAATAGCGTAGTTTACAATTTAAAAAATCCTAGTTTATATTGCGACTAATATGGGCGTGTGTGTGTGATTGTGATGTGTGTGTGTGTGTGTGATTGTGATGTGTGTGTGTGTGTGATTGTGATATGTGTGTGTGTGTAATTGTAACGTGTGTGAAACAGCTCACTCACCTGGTTCACCACAGGCTTCACGCTCGCAACCTCGAGCACCCTCGCGAGCTGCCGCGCGTTGAAGTTGGAGACTCCGAGGCTCCTCACTAGGCCTTCCTTGACGAGGGGCTCCAGGGCTTTGTATGTGTTCACGTAGTCTTCATCTGAGTACTGGATCTTGCCAGATTCGTCGGTCGGGAAGAGGGGGCCGTCTTCCTGAAATGGGGCAAGATTATTATAACTATTACTATATAAAATCTATACCTATATCCATAGAAATAAATAAAATTGAAGTGTCAAAAAAAATCGTTATGTATTTTCAGGAAATCGCAGGCCTATAAAATATAAGTTCATTTCAGAATATCTAGATTTTGAGAGCTCATTCCATAAAACCAACTAATAGCCTGGTTCAATTTTAGTACCAAAACGGAAGAACTCTTTTGGAACAGATATATACCACGCGGGCAGTAGCTTAGTATACTATACTATGCTAAACTGTTTATAAATGGCTGGCAGGTCCAATAACACTCACTTTGTACGCCTGAGGCCAGTGAATGAGGTAGAGGTCCACATACTGAACGTTGAGGTTCTTCAGGGTCTCCAGGAGTGCTCCGCGGACCAGGTCCGGACGGTGGAACGTGTTCCACAACTTGGAAGTGATGAATAAGTCCTCCCTGGGAAATCAGTTATACTAATAACAAATAAATCATATTGAAGTGTCTGTTTGTAAAATCAAAACAACAGCTTTTAACTAAATGCATATTTTAAAAGTATGTATGGTACCTATAACAACATTTCTTTTTTTCTAAATTTAATCGTATTTTTGAATCGGTCCAACCGGTCGGAGATTGCCCGGAACAAACAGACAGACAGACAAAAATTTAAAAAATGGTTGTTTTAGTTAGAGGTGCCTTTATTTCATATGCATTTAGTAAAAAGCTGTTATTTTGATATTACAAACAGACACTAAAATTATTTTTATTGGTATAGATAGCAAACAAAAAATATGTCGTATGGCATACCTCTTCACCACTCCTTCCTTGATCTTAGCAGTAATAGCTTCCCCAACTTCCTTCTCATTGCCATAGACGTATGCGCAGTCGATGTGGCGGTATCCAATGTCGATGGCATCTTTAACTGCCTGCGTCACTTCACCAGGCTTTGACTATGGACAAGGGAAGAATGCTGTAATAATCTAATGCCCGTCTGGACTAAACTCAACTAATAAATAAATTAATAATGTACATTTCTCTTTTGGTAATAAATATTATCTTATCTTAAGACAAAACTTAAATAGGCAACTCACTAAGTCTCTTTTTTAGGGAATATGAGTTTGTTGTTTTGTCGTTCTTTCACGCAGTAACGGAGCAACAGATCGACGCGATTTTTGGCATATATATATATCGGAGCAACGACGTCACAGGCGAGCTTCATGGACGGTGTAAAATGACAACAATCAAAACATGTTAACTTTGGTTTACTAATTAACGTTTAGAACCATAAATTACTCATTGGATTGTTAATAATTTCACTTAAACTTTGATTAACTAATTAATGTTTGTGAACCATTAATTACTCATTGAATTGTTAAAACTAGACAAATGATTGTAAAACTGAACAAATTCACTGTAAACACAATTTTTTAAAAGATTGCCGACAAGTTTCTTGCCCATTCTTCTTGTACGGCCTATTACTTGGAATGGGCGCCTAGAGTCATTTATTTTAACTATCATGAGTGCTCTCCTGGGCCCCATGTTAATAAAAAGTAATGAATTTCAATTGAAGATTAAAATCTAAAGTAGAATGACAAGATCTAACAAGTTTTATAAAGATTCTTTGTCACAATCTGTTTTGCTATAAATACGAGCGACCGACTGTTGGAAAAAGCAGTATTGCGCCTACCGTCGGACTGTTCGGATCTCCCATATAACTTTGCCGCAATAAATGGTTGAGATAAATGGAGCTACTTCGTGTTTTCTTTCTACGAGGGGTGAGCGGTCACCATGATGCTGAAGATGTTGACGTCACCGGTGGTGACGTCACCGTTTTTAAAAAAGACCCCTGGACTCGCCGCCCCGTCATCAGAAGTGGGATTGGAACGGAACAACCTAGCTTTCCAATCCTAGCCTTCTCACCCGCTTGTCACCTGAAGTACCAGCACAAATGGGCAATGCAGCCGAGCCCAGTCGCAGCAGAGGTCCCCACATCAGACACCAGCTCCTGAAGATTATGCTGACACACCACCGTATTGGCGAGAGATGACCCATAACTACCAACTCCTGAAGATTATGCTGACACACCAGCCGCGTCCGTGGTATCTACACGAACGGGCCAACACGTGCAACCAAACCAAGAAAAAGGCGATGGACACATGACATCAGAATACAGGTGAATCGTAACTTTTTCTACCATATTTTAACTTTAGACTTGCATGCGCATAAACGCAACTTACAACTTACAAATAATCCAAGAGATTACTTCTAATTTCACGAGATTTCTTAGTTTCTTGAGTTTTATTTTTAAAAGTTTTTCACGAGATACCCACAAATACCAAAAATCTACGAGTTATCCGTGTGCTGTCCGCGAGTTATCCCGAGGTATCCGCGAGTTATCCCGGGCAATCCACGAGTGATCCGTGAGTCAATCCAAGTGATAGCCGTGAGTTAATCCAAGAGGTAGCCGCGAGTTAATCCAAAGAGATAGCCGTGAGTTAATCCAAAGAGGTGGCCGCGAGTTAGTCCAAGAGATGGCCGCGAGTGATCCGTGAGATGTCCGACGAGATATCCGACGAGATATCCGGAGATATCCGATGAGATTGTCACGCGATTTCCACGAGATATCTACGAAAATCCATACCTAGTAATTCTAACCCAACTTAATAAAAAGGCCTCCAAATCTTTTCAAGTATGGCAGTGTCTTTAATCGACATCACAATTCTTAATTATTATTATCGCTGATTATTTGTCTTTGAGGTATTTTTGTGAATCTTGTGCAATTTATTCAAGGCGAAGTGCCTGTTTGTATGCTAGTTTGAAAACTTAGTGGCACTAGCGTTCATTAAGTTCTTTCTATTCCGGTACGCGTAAATACGCGATGTGGTAGTTATCAAAATTCATTGACGATACTGAGCTTTCATTGAACTAGATTCGCAGCGTTAGCAACAGCGCGGGGACTGTTACGGATAAGTGATATTCGGTTAACAATTCGGGATCCGAATTATAAAACGTAATAGTTTTGAATCGTCTGTAACACTGTACAAATTATTTCATTCCTTGTGTACCCTCTATATTCGTCATTTTAAATTATTTTATTCCTTGTGTACCCTCCATTCCCGTCATTTTCAGAGCCTCTGCGGACCACGGTCATAACAATAAGGCCCAGACCGCAGCATCGACCTGTATCCCATTTCCTTTAGAGCCTCTGTGGACCACGGCGTACAAGACCGCCCAGACCACAGCAACATCCCTGTCTCCCAGTCTCCATGTCTACGAGAATTTAAAAATCATGCAATGATGCGTGGAGCATTTGCATTGAACCTATAATAAATCTATTCATGCCATGATGCGTGGAGCATTGGCAAAAACAAATACACACTCTGCTCACATTCCCTGAGCATCAAATTTATTTACGTTTAACTACGAATGTTTGCATGTGAACTGTTATGTTTACAGAATATTATTAAGAAGGTACTAAAAGTTGGCTGATAATTTTGTTACATGAATATGGTTTCACTCTAACATAAAGTTAAATCTTGACAATATGGAAAATAAGCAATGTAGCTTAATTTATGCAGTGATGAGAAACAAAGTTAACAGCTAGTGTACCGGTGTACGGGTACCTACCTCAAAACCAAATTTCTAGTTTTCAGAAACACCGTGCCTGGTGCAGAGCGCGCACCACCTGTCAGAATGGCCGAGTCGGCGCGAAGCGGGCTACGTCTACAGTGTTGAGCAGGGCGATAGGAAACATAACATGTTTACCTACTTTGATTAACTAAATGTTTACCTACTTTGGTTAGCTAAATAGTTTGCTCATTAGATTGTCGAAACTAGATAACTCCACTGTAAAGATAATTGATCAAAGAAAAGAAAGCAAAAAGAAAGAGAAAAGGAAAAGAAAAGAAAAGACAAAGAAAAAAAAAAATTTTTTTTCGTTTCTCTTTAAAATGCAAACTATTACTCTTGCAAACTTAACTGCAAGCAACGGTGGTTGCTTACAGATACCAAACTCAGAAGGAAACGTCTCATTGTTTCAGAACATAACTGGACTGGTGCAGAGCACGCACCATCTATCAGAATGGCCGTATCGGAGCAACGACGTCACAGGCGAGCTTCATGGACGGTGTAAAATGACAACAATCAAAACATGTTAACTTTGGTTTACTAATTAACGTTTAGAACCATAAATTACTCATTGGATTGTTAATAATTTCACTTAAACTTTGATTAACTAATTAATGTTTGTGAACCATTAATTACTCATTGAATTGTTAAAACTAGACAAATGATTGTAAAACTGAACAAATTCACTGTAAACACAATTTTTTAAAAGATTGCCGACAAGTTTCTTGCCCATTCTTCTTGTACGGCCTATTACTTGGAATGGGCGCCTAGAGTCATTTATTTTAACTATCATGAGTGCTCTCCTGGGCCCCATGTTAATAAAAAGTAATGAATTTCAATTGAAGATTAAAATCTAAAGTAGAATGACAAGATCTAACAAGTTTTATAAAGATTCTTTGTCACAATCTGTTTTGCTATAAATACGAGCGACCGACTATAACTTTGCCGCAATAAATGGTTGAGATAAATGGAGCTACTTCGTGTTTTCTTTCTACGAGGGGTGAGCGGTCACCATGATGCTGAAGATGTTGACGTCACCGGTGGTGACGTCACCGTTTTTAAAAAAGACCCCTGGACTCGCCGCCCCGTCATATATTTTGTGGACCGGAGAGTAACATAGGCTACTTTTTATACCGGAAGAATACACGGTTCCTATAGGAACGCGGGTGAAAACCGCGGACAGAAGCTAGTAATTACATATTTGACATTATTATAATTTCAATGGTTTTATTAATATTGTAAGTACTATTTTGTGCCTAACCATATTCATTTAGGAATCCAGCACAGGATTGTAATCATAATTCTGTATTGACTTGTAACAAACTTGTTATTAATAAATGAATATAAATATGAATACAATAATATTGAGTGCTTTAGTTATAACTGACTGTACACATGGATAAAAAGTAGCCTATTGTCACTGTCCAGCAAATAATCATTGATCCATCCAATCAAACACACTTTAGCATTCATATTAGAAGGAATGGACGGCTCTGTGGCTAAGTTGATAGGGACCCTGCCTGCAAAGCGAGGGGCCCTGGGTTTGATTCCCGGCCGGTGCAGTTTTTGTGTAAGCATAGTTTGTCCTCGGGTCTTGAATGTTTGTGTTGTGTTTGAGTGTGTGCCATGCCACCTGCGAAACAGGGAATCCTAGTGCAGGGGTATGAGTGTGTAAGCGTCTATATATTTTATTATTAACTAGCCCCTGCCTGCGGTTTCACCCACACGGAGATATTGGTTTAAATGGTTTTTATTATTTGCAAGGAACCCTAATTCTTTTTCTAAAATAAATGTAACCAAGTTACTTCTTATAATATCAGCTATCTGCCAGTGAAAGTCCCGTCAAAATCGGCCCAGTCGTTTCGGAGATTACCCGGAACAAACAGACAGACGATAGACAAAAATTAAAAAAATGGTTGTTTTGTTATATGTACCGTATATCTTTTCTTTCATATGCATTTGGTAAAAAGTTGTTATTTTGATATTATAAACATACACTTCAATTTTATTTATTTGTATAGATAATGTAGTTTAGTATAGTTTTATGTGGCTGTCAATCATATATCACCCATAATACTTGCCAAGATATGGCCCCACTGCTTATGGTATTTGATAACTTCTGATAAAAAGTGACATCGGCACCTTTGAGATAAACACTTAACAAAAACTTACGGAAAAACACAAGATGTTACGCAATGCCATGATGATTATAAATATGTAACTATGGTAGAGTTTGACCTCTATATCTAACAATCATAAGTGTATTTTGTAGCTACATGAAATTTAAAAAATTAATTGAAATGTATTTGATGTTTTTTTATACTATTGGATGAATATGTTGTTTATTTAAGGGCAGGATACTCCGCGCCGCTTCCTCGCTTGCACATCTCTACATTTTTGAAGATAAGCAATCACTTATGCCAAAATATTCAATGCAGGCCGAGAAGCAGTACTAAAAACATGCATTTTGTTGTTTTGTCCGTGAAAAACTGTGTTTAAGTACATAATTGCCGTACATTTTATTACTCATTGATATGTAAAGAATATGATTGTATCCTTTAAAATACTATTGGATGATTGAATTCGGGAAACTTTTAGATGCTGTATCTTTGTGGAATTTATATATTTTTTGTGACTTTTCTTTTTATTGTGTTAATGTGATATTCTTAAACCTGTATTGACAATCATTATTTATTTTGTGTTTCAAGCAACATCCGTATTATGTAAATATTTTGTTTTGTAACCATGATATTATACCTACTATATCTGTACTCAATTAGTACTATAGTTTAGCAGTGAAGAGGTATTGCTCACACAAAACTTAAACTGAGAATGTACACTCTGTGACGGAGCATGCGTAAAGTCAAGTTTCGTGACAGAGCCTCCTTCACCCATACTCCTGCCCTCCCTCCTTAAATCTGAAATCAGCTACTGGACAGAACTCGCATTAATATGACAGGACCATATCTTTGGTTATAATTTTAACAAATATTGCTATTATCTGGTTTATATTAAAAAAGTATATTTATCAATAAAGATAAGATTCCACTATAAAACTCTAAACGTGAAGTGAAGCGTGGATGCTATGAGAATATTATCAAGTTGGAGTTGTACTACCTACCTACTGATAACAAAATGAAGTTTTCAATAACTTTTACTGCAGCTGATAACGATAGGCATACTTGCCAATTTGTCAGCTTGTATAAATATTGTACTAACGGAGTAAGATATGGAATTTATGCTTTATCATTTACTTCTTTTATCTTTTTGTTTGTTCCGAATAATATTTTTAGTATTTCGTACCTTCCAAGTACCAATTCCCAGGATAGGGCACTCGTATGCATTGCTAAATTTTACTTTCGGAACTTCAGAACTCATTTTGCGTGAATAAATAAGAATACGCTCGCTGTGCAAAATTATAAAAAATTTACAACTGAATTTAATTTACCGGCGAAACATCAACAAGTCCACATACCCTATATAATTTGGCAGTGGCTATTTTCACGGAATTTCACACATGCATAAAAATTACCACAGATAACTAAATATATTATTATATTCATTTTTTTTAAATGTGCTGCCATGTTTCTGAGACTGTAAAAACCGTGAATGGGAAATTTCAAGCTTGGGCTAGTCTGGGTTGGTGGCTTTGCTCGTGAAGTCTCCCGCCAAGTAGTAATATGCAAGCAGTGGCAAATCCAGGATTTTGGTTTGGAGGGGCTTGACCTACGTGAGAGTAGGCTTTATTTTTCTCATTTAAGGCCTAGCGAGTCTGTCTGATAACTTTATTATATTATTGGATAACGAGACGAGCGGGACATTTGCCTGATAAGTAAATCTTTTTGCTGATTCCTCAATGCCTTAGACTGTGGCATGCGCCGCAGTAGTGGGGCCCGAAGAAAGTTAGTTTAAAAAGAATTTTAAACCAAGCAAACCCGATAATTTATGTTTTTTTCATTTTTTGGATTTTATACATCTGAATGATAATATCTTCTATCTTCTATATTCTATATTCTTTTTAATAAAAGAAGTAGATTCGAAGCAAATTGGCTACGATTCGCTTCGATTGGCTTCGAAAAAAAGAGGAGGATAACCTCCACTTTTTTTCGGTGTGTGGTAAGTGGTAACATGTATAAACGTGTTACCACTTAAAACAACTTTTAGATGCCCGTTTTGCTAGACTGTGTCTTAAAAATATCACAACAGAATTGAATTATACAACAGTTAGACACCTGTTGAATAGTTTTGTAGTTGTTAATATATAAACAGGAGACAAACACATGAGTGATCTTATGAAAGTTCCGTTTTTTCATTTGTATGTACAGAAAAAAGAACACATGAGAATAAAAAACTTGCGAACTGTACTTGTATTTGTATGACGCATTATTCTGTTTTCACTCATAGGTACTTATGAAACCACGTTGGGCAGATTTACGTACATACAAAATCAGAAGGATGTAGATGTAGGTACCTGCCTGATAAAGTTTCAGTTGAAAATGACAGTCACTGCACACATTATAACAAACAGACAGACAGATAATAATTTGAAAAATCGCTTTTTTATTTTGATAAACATTCATATACATTTAGTAAAAAGCTGCTATTTTGATATTACAAACAGACATTTCAATTTTATTTATTTGTATATTTATATTTATTCAAATTTATTTATTTGCATATATATGGGTTAGCAAGTTAACAAATTATCATATAATCGTCATATTCACCGTTATGTGTTCATATATTTAGTCGTTATTGATTAAATTATGTATTAGTCACATTTCAAATTGTCAATTACTGATTAACCTTGTTAGTAGATTGCACAGGAACTACAACAGAAAATTTGATGATTTAGATATTTTCTATGAGAGTAAGATGAGTTTTAAGCGTGGAATCTGTAAATTACTCAATGATGACTCTGGTAATAAAAGTAAGAACTAAAACCTTCTATACACGCATACACTACATACACACACAGTACACACATCATACATATACAGTACACACATCATACATACATACACACACATTCACACATACATCTACACTATCATTCACAACTCACACCTTAGTGTTTTTCCTGGTTCCTTGTCTCTTAAGAGGCTTTTGCAGTCAGGAAAGCGCTAATATACATTAATCCTTATACATTAACCCCATTATTCACAAGCACATCTACATATGCACAATTTATTGTAATACTTAGATATATACTTCATAATTGATAGTCGGTCATACATCTTTTAATTTTATTTGCAGTAACTTATAAAATGTAAAACCATTATTGGCTTTAGGTAATATATATAAGTAATGTTAAGATTTTTAAGAGCTGTGGTTTTTATGAATAAATAAATAAATAAATAAATAAATAAATAAATAAACAAAAGTAATTCCAATATCAATTATTTATAACTAAACAGTTTTTTGTATTTCACAACATAAAACTCATATACATAAAATCGACATGAACATTTCTGCAAAAATTCATTCATATATTATTTTATTTATTTATCTTACAATATAGTTTAATTTGTTAGCAAAGAAAAGTAATTATATAAAATATGATAAAAATCTTCTTTAAATAATTCCCTATTTGAATTTTTATTTGTATTATTTAATAAATCTGCGTTTAACGAAACGAAATTACCACTAATCGTACGCGAAAGGATCTATATGTACACGGAAAATCATCGACAAGGTAAAAGGCTACATAAACTTTCAATAATAGACCTTATCATTATGACTATACGACTGCTAATGAACGCAGAATTATCTTGGTATGACGTGAAATAAGAATCAACAAACCATTATAAACGTCAGAAACTGCACACATAGATAGAATCATAGATTAAATGAACACACATGCAAAGAACTTTTACTCACACATAACCGAAAACGGAATTTAAAATTGCCAGGATAAATAATTAGTCTCAATCCATTTCGCTAGTTTTGTAAATCAGAAATAGTGAAAGCAAAGATTTTTAATTCGTTTTATTTTACTTTTTAAATATTTCTCTTTCAATAAACTGTCTGTTTTGGGCTAAAAATCTTTCAGGCCGAAATTAATTTTGATGTCATGTATGTCGGGCGTACACGTCACAGATAACTATATACGTTCACATTATTCACCTTAATAGAGTTCATTCATTCCATTCGGTCATTGAACTGTCAAAATGGAGGAAAAAATGACGTATGAATAACGCCTTCGATATAATTTGTGAAGTCCACGAAACAAAATGAAAATGACAGACACTCAGATCTCAGACAGTCATTTTGTGAATTTTGAAAAGCCATTGACATTTGACATTGACATTGAATAAAGGTGTTTCAGAGCTCTCAGGCAATATTTTCTTCTGCTGTCCTAAGTTATCATTTTCTCTTTATGATATCATAAGTTCTGACGTCCCTCGTCCTTTTAATTTTAAATTTCTTCTCTCATATGTCTTTACTCCATTTTTATATATTTTATGTAATTTTATTAAGTCTAATAATATTCGTTTATAAACAAATGTTATGTCTTTAAACCTTTTTTTCTATAATTATATTTCAATGTTCCATATTTTGTAACCGGGCAATTATTAATACCGTACACTGGCCTCACTTTGACACTGGCAGAAAAACGTCAAGCAACGTTTAAAAGCCATAATCTGAAGAAGAAGAAGAAAGGTCAATATACCTCTCTCACTCCCTTTTCTGTACACAAAACTTTTGTATGTACGTTATTTAAATATTATTGAATAATGAATGAAATATTCTTGCTTTAGAATTTCTATCTATCGACCTATAAACCACAAACACTTGTGTCTGCTAAATAGCCTATATACCTACCACGCGAGCTGTTAAAACAGGGATAGTCTGTCACGTAGGTAATGTAAAGCTAGGTGTAGACAATTCCACTAACCGTGTTATCACAAAAAATACTTTTAAACGCGTGGAACACAGATTTAAAGTGTGTTAATTTTTTTGTGGTAAGACACTATACACTGTATACATCCGTACGCTTTTATACTGTATGTGTGTACACAACACAATAATAACTGTCTCTAAATTGTCACATTTATTGTGGCGGCTTAAGCAAAACCTCCGAAAACAATCACTTACTTAATATAATTATGAAAAATCACTTTCGGCGTAGTTGCTGGAAAACATTACAAAAGTTAAACAAAAAATTCATTTTGATACAGTCAAGTTTTCAAATCTAAAAATGAGATATGCCCATTTTTATGTATGAAAACATGATCAGATGTTATTACCAGCAACTTCACTGAATGCGATTTTTCGATAGTTGCGATAGTTTTAATAAGTGATTGTATATCTTCAAAAATGTCGAGAGAGCAGCGCGCCTTAAGTACAAACAGTATCAATCAGTAACAATATGTTAATCTTAAGTTAAACTCACCTTCCATGTCCCTAATCCGATCACGGGAATAGTTTTTCCATTATTAAAAGTTGTGACCGGAACACGCGACATTTTGTGTGTTACTTTTTTTTCACAACCGCGTCTTTTGGCTCACGAGCGAGAAGTGACGTCTCAACGTTGAGTTCGTAAATAACTAACCAGTTGATGGGTTATCTATGTTATCAGTTGTAATGATAAATATACATATTTTATTACTAGTTATTTCTTATTGATGTTATGTAAGTCTGTACTATAATTTATGGTATACCTACATGATTGTCAGTTGCGTGTGGACTTGGCTTAAGATTAGTACCTACCACCGATCCACCTACTGCGATCACGGCGAAGTCTACCAAGCGTGCTGGTTTATGGGAGAGGGCGATGATCAGCAATGGTCATTTTCCGGCTGACGGTGATTGTTAATAACATTTTTTTACCAATATTTTTTTTATACCCGCTTGTTTGCTTACAACGCAGAATACCTACAGAAATAATTACCTAGTTACTTGGTACCTACCTACCTTTTTTATAATTACTAATTTTTTATACTTTTTTTTTATTCTCTTTGGTAACGAGACTATCCGATCGTTTGCCTGATGCTAAGCATACCGCCAGCCCATAACAATTTCAATCATACATATATAGTAATCTGTGATTTCAATGCCACTCAGAACTTTGAAACACAAAGTCCTGCACGGCACTGCGGTGCGCTCGTTACCCTGAGACAGTCTCGTAAGCCCAGCAATTTCACTGGCTACTCTGCTCACCAAACCGGAACACAGTAACGCTTGCACATTACTGTTTGACGGCAGACTTCACGAGCAAACCGTTGGTACTAAGCCAGACGGACACTCGCAGAACAGTTACTCCTACCACCAAGCAGACTTACTAACTATAGTGATTGTTACTAACAATTTGTTAGAACAAAAGTATTTTTTTTAACTCGCGTGGTTGCCTACTACGCAGAATACCTACAGAAATAGGTATAGGTACTTGGGACCTCCTTTATAATTACCTAATTCTTTTTTACTTTTAAGTAGACGAGGGGGTCGTTTGCCTGAAGGTATATATAATGCTACTCTATAACAATAGCAGTGTCACTCCGAACAAAGTTAAAGTAGGAAAGTAGGATTAAGTAGGACAGTAGGAACAGGACATGATAGGACTAGTAGGAAGTAGGATTCTCAACTTCCCCACTAATTTATCCACTAGTGGAGACGTTGGCAATTCCCTTCGGACCCACTAATTTACATATTCATCCCAACAGGGACGAATGGGAAACAACTCCCCAGCATCACGACGAAGGAACCGAGAAGGAGTGTTAGTTAAAAGTTATTTGTGCACACGTAAGTATATAGGGAGGTGGTCTTTTAAATCCGTCGTTCTTAGTGCCAATAATGTAAGTGGGTCGTTATTTATTTTCTAGATCAATATAATATGATAAATAAACGTTAGGTACTCGTAAACCTATTTCTCCAGAAAAAAAGTGCTCTAAATTAAAAAAGTCAACTGTCAGTGATATAACTTTTTAACTTGGCGGCAACGGTGAGCTACAGACCGAATCCTTGGCATTGAGCCAACACACGCTTCGGGCGTCAATAAATAACTAACATAGCTCTATTAGATTAGTCCGCAGACATTATGACTACGGATTGCAACTGGTGATGTAAAATAAATTAAAAGATACAAAACAAAAATACAAACTACGTGCGCGCCATCTCTCTCGTTAACAATGTAAACATGACGTGGTAAATACAATTTGAGAATGAATAGCGTTTTTCATAAATCGATGGAAAATATAGCGCTTTTCATTGCCTTGCCAAAAAATATAAAAAAAATTTGATATGGGATTTAATCTGATCATCCCAGGTGATAATCCCAGTCTACTAGGTGGTAGTTAACTCTTCTGCGAGTGTCCGTCTGGGATTTGGTAACTACCACCGCTTTGCTCGTGAAGTCTGACTGAAGTGTGCAAGCATTACTGTGTTCCGGTTTGATGAGCAAAGTAGCCACTGAAATTACTGGGCTTATGAGACTTAATACCCATAATGTCTCAGGGTAACGAGCGCACTGCAGTGCCGCGCAGGCCTTTTGTGTTTCAAAGTTCTGAGTGGCACTGCTATTCTTATGGGCCGGCATTATGCTTACCATCAGCCCAACGACCAGCTCGTCTTGCTATCAAATAGCATACAAAAAAGACAATGTTGCAGCTTAGTATGGAGGTATAGGTGCAGACAGACACAGACACAGATTCAACGCAGGACAATAACATTACTAGATACTTTCTAGAAACCCCGATAATAGGTGCTTTTCATCTTAAAGGTGACAGCTAGCCGCTTGGCTACCAAGCATTTGGAAAAGTCTAAAATAACTATTTATAGTGTCCGGTCAGTGATTAGGAAGCAATGTCCGCCATATAATCGTCAGAAAAAGGTGTCAAAACAATACAGACGAAGAAAAATGTATAGATGGTTTTATCGTCGTTCGCCACGGTTTACACACGAAAATCAGTTCGCAAAATTAGTTATTCGGTCAATGCAATTGAACTACATTGTTTAGGAATTGCAATCGATAACAGATTACAAGTAAAACTTGTCGTTACATCGGCGTCGTCCCAAAACGTAGTTTCGGAGATTAGTTTTCACTCTCGGGAAAAAGGTTGTGTTGTGTTTCAACAAAAATCAACAACGAACTACCTATTTCTAATTTTAACTTATCGAACTATCAATTTATCGATCGCTATCGCCAGGTTCCGTATAATTGCGCCACTGGGACCATGATTTGTTTGTTGTACTCGTATAGTTCCTAATATAAACATATGAGCATATCTTATATGACTTCTCTCTAGCATATGACGTATCTTCTCTGTGGTCCACACCTTCTACATTTTCGTAAGCTAACGAAATATTATTTTGGAAGTTCTCCACTGTTTATTTACTTTTAAACGTACTACGGTTTATGTGACGGGTCGATAGACTACTGACGTAGTCCAGACTTGGAAAAATTCCCAAGTTTATCGAGGGGCTAGGAACGCAGAATGGGTGCATTCATAGCGGTTACTTTTTTTTTTGACTTGGCACGGTTTGTGCAGTGTGCCAGGCAGTGTCGTCGATTTTAGAGTTCAGCAAAACGAATAACGTGTATTTTCGTATTCTATCCAAAACTCCATAGAAGTATTCAGTAAAGTATTCACCGCTTTACTGAAGGAAGCGTCACTTTGACTCGACCGCGCTTAGGCTAAACTTTAACGTGACTTTGACAACTTTCATGCATCAAAACTATAATACACAAAACATAGCTTGATCTCTGCGACATATGTCAAACTGACATTGCTAGGGTTGTCCGGATATAAAAAATTTCCATAGTAATTATCGACGTTTTTTCTATTATCGATGCTAATGTAACATTTAATTAGGTTTAATTTAATTACAAACGTTCCTAAATTAAACGAATATTTGAATATAAAATACATTTATTCTCTTAAAGGAGTACACCCCAAATCCACATCTGAATCAGTTTCTGAATTGCTAGAACAATCTTGTAAAATGAACTCTTGTTCGCAAATATTATCAAATCTGACATCCCGCTCCCAATCTTCTTCCATTAATTTTCTGCATTTGGTTACCACCTCCTTCCAGGTTTTTGCAGATACATTGTCGACCGCACTTTTACATGAGTAGGTGAGAAATTGGATTTTATTTACCCACTATTATTTTAGATCAAGTATGTACACATGTAAATAATGTTATTATATTAAAATATACAATAAAATTAAATGATAAATTATTTTAAATTCAGTTTTATTTAAAATATAGATAGATTACAGTCTGTGGTTACGATGATTCATCGCCCATCACTAATTAGGTCAGCATGCCCATAAAGTATGACGTTGACAGGTACTGTCTGTACTGTTGAGAAATTCAGGAATTCATAGGCGTGATTTTACTGCCAGCTGTCGCAGAGATCAAGCTATCTTTTATGCACTATAGAGATTTATCTACTATAATTATTACAAATCTGTGAGATTTATTATAACTTGACACTGGCTATACGCAAACCACGTGAAGCCATACCCAAAAATAAAAATAAAAATTTAAATTCGGACACTACCAGTGTCACCACAAAAGAAAAACATTTTTAGTCGCCTGTTTATCTAGACAGCGTCTAAAGATAAACGTCAAAAATAAATAGAAATGTCACAACAGAATTGTGTTAGACAACGGTTAGACACTACTTAAAATCTGGATTTGTGGTTGTTCATATTTAATCGCGCGACTAAGGTGGGTTTTTGCGTTTAACAGTGTTTAACACGGGTTTAACGTGTGTTTAATTTTTTGTGGTAAGACCCTAGTATTTGAATAATAATTCCACATGCTTGACTAATAAAAACTCTAAGCGCCATTGTGATTCTATTTAAAATCATTTTCTAACAATACGTGGGCATTTTCATCTTTTATATTTTTACAGTTTAATGTGTTTTCCCGCCATTTACGAGCTGTCAAACATCGTTTTACGATTCGATTTTCAAACCACGAAATCGTTTGTTCTTTCGTGCAGTACAGACAGTAAGGACATATTTTGTATAGCTAATAAAGGTAAGTAGGAGCTAGTAAATAAAAAAATAAACCAATTATTAGATATTTTAAGGAGATCACGTTGAGTGGAAGTATTTTTTTGGTAGGTATTACCAGAAATAATTACGTGGACTAGCATTTCATACTATAAGCATTATTATACTTAGGTTTTCTATTAATTAGGTATCTACTTTTAAAGGTGGTAGGATTAATTCTTCTGCGAGTGTCTGTCTGGGTACCACCGCTTTGCTCGTGAAGTCTGCCGCCAAGCAGTAATGTGCAAGCATTGCTATGTTCCGGTTTAATGAGCAAAGTGCCAGAGCCTAATAAGCGCACTTCAGTGCTGCGCAGGCCTTTGTGTTTCAAAGTTCTGAATGGCACTGCAATTGTTATGGGCCGGCGTTATGCTTACCATCAAGCAAACGACCAGCTCGTCTCGTTATCTAAAATACTATAACAAAATTAAAAAAATAATAACAAGAGAGTGAATTATTGGGAGAAAGATAGAGTCGACAACTTTTTCTTGCACGCCTCTTGTTGATAACTCCTTGGAAGTAGTTAAATAACGAAACCATAAAAAAATTGCACTAATTGCTACCTACAACGATTGCCAAATTTTAAACCTCTTTGAGTTACTCACTAGTCTTGGATAGAAAAGTACGTTTCCCAGTCTAGGAATACCTAATGTTTATTTACAAAGTAAATATAGCGTTAAATCGTTAAACGGATCTTAAAAGCGTTCTCCAGCGTATTGTAAACTCCATTGACGTTTTAATAGATCCACTAGTGCGTGATTTATTTTTAAATCTGCATTTGTTGTTAGAGACTGGCCGTTACTAAGCCAAATTCGAAAAAAATATAGCTTCGCTTTGGACCAATGAGTTTTTAAGCCAAATTTGAAAAAAAAGTTATAGCTTCGCTTTTTACCATTGCCTTACTTTCTTTTCGAGTCATAAATGTACCGTGCCGATTTGTTTAATTCAATTCAATTCATTTATTCATTTCATTTGTAACATAACAGTATACACCAAAGCATTACAAATAAGTCATATAGATATAATAAAATTATTATTCAGTCGTATACAATTACTTACATCAATAATATAGTAGTATACAATACTTTAATTATTGTTTATTATGTGTCCTATTGTTTCTATTGTTTTCTTTCACAACCTATTACTGTTCTTAATTCTTACCTATTTTTAGAACCCAACGGAAGAAACTAGTTACCCACAACACAGGGTATCCTAGTGTGGGGACTAGGACTGAAAATTGTTGTAATGTCTATCTACCACATTTTTTGTGAATAAATCTTTTAATCTTTATCGATAGTTATTATACTCTTTGGTCTTACATGAACTTGTTAAATTGGTACACTAACATTAGAATGGATCTGGCTCTCACATGCAGCTGCCGGAACCGACCATAGGTGCTTGCGATAGATTTTCAACTTGACAGTGGTAACTAGCCGGTCAATAGAAAATGCCCTACCTGCTATAGTTTCATAACTATCTTTCACAGAAAACTAAATCTCACTGTGGGATTTGCTGACGTTACTATGCACAACTAACATCGTAGCTTCAAAAGATTCCTCTAAGAGAGCTTTAAGAGTACACAATACACATTCTATTTTTAATTTGCATAGCATTTGTCACAATGATGCACGATTGCACGCTGTAGAAAGACCATGAACTTGACCGTGTAAAAATAAAAATATTTTATATAAAATGATTACAAACACTCAGCGAAAAGAAAGAAAAATGGCTGCCGGTGCCGGATGTCATTATTGGAGACTTTAAAAAATTATTTTATTTGTTTTAGGATTAGTGTACAACAAAACGCTGAAACTGCATTTGTTCCGCGGTAAGTTATGTAGTATTCCGCGGTTGTTAGCAAAGTAGAGTCTTTCAAATTACTAGAATTGTGAGATTTAATACCTAACGTCTTAGAGTGACGAGCGCAAAGCAGTGCCGCGCAGGCTTTTGTGCTGGCACTATAATTGTTATGGGCTGGCGTTATATGCTTATTTCATCAGACAAACGACCCAATCGTCTCGTTATTCAATAGTGTAAAAAAATACATTTTATGATTTTTTACATTATTTACGTCCCATTTTAGGCGTTTCGAACTCTTCGCCATGTTTGTAGATTTTTCGTTTTTCTTCTTTCTTGGCCAGTGTTCGTAGTTAAGGGTGGACAACTTGACAATGTCATTAAATATGTCTTTATCTTAAAACTTTTTTGTAAAATACTTTTATAATCTGTTAAACGTTATATAATTCAATATTTAAATATAACAAAATAATCGGCTGATCGGATTTAATAAATAGGTAAGTACTAAAATAAAAATAGATTCTAAATCTAGGAAGAAAAATAACTACAAAAACATTTAGAAATCATTACTTATGCTAGACTAAGGCGACTAAACGCCTAAGGCGTTTGTCTAATTACACTAAAACTCTCTTCAAAATTATTTAGGCACCTATAATTTTATAAACTATAAATAAAATAAAAAGATCACGCGTGATACAAAACACACAATGAATTTACATAATTTTGTTGAGTGAGTAACGAGCTTTATAGCCCACCTTTAAAACGAGCGAGTCACCGATGTCAATGACTCATCTTTATAATAAATTAATTTTATCTACATGTAAAATGTAACATGCGCGTGAAAAAGAACATTTTCACCCAAAATATTTTTATCTCAAGATCGCATATTGACGCACAAGAGTCAAGAGTCCGCCCCATCGATATATTAACTAAAAATACACGCGTCTTGCAGTCTGTGTAAGATTCTCCAGTCATCTGGAGTCTGCCATTGCGTATTGACAGATGCAATTCTATTCCCGCGCATTTTCACATTAAATCGAAAGTGACATTTGACTTTTTCTAGGACGCTGGGATATTAGAGCGTGTGTTTTTTTAAAATTTGAAAACGCCTTCGTTAAATATGGGGCATTTAAGACTATCTGTGATGGTTTTTTTTATTTTCATGTGTATAGAAAGCAGGGCGAAACTGTCTGATAATAAGACAAATGAAAACTCCGGAGAAGTGAAAACGTCACCGAAAAAGGTATGCAACTTATTTTTATATTGTGTTTTTAAAACAACAATTAAATATACCATACCTTTTGTTTACATAATATACAACCTATGTTTATATTAATTAATCCATAACATACATAACATAACATAACATACCAATCGATTGGTATGTTATCCCTTTCGGGATAACATACCAATCCTGAAGGTATATAACATATGTTTTACGAGTTTTTGAAATTCCGGATTGTTGATTGAAGAAATGACATTTAAAGTTTACGTCAAAATTCTACTACAGAATTTCCGGACAACCCTAGATTAGCTTATTCACTTGAACTATGTTGAACCTTGTTAAATGATGATGATGGTAAGAGACTTGAAACAATTCCAGTAAATGTCATGTTCTTCATATTGTGTTCTTCACTTTTGAAGTGAATTAATTTTTTGTATGGAAATTTGGAATGACGTATTTTCGAGGGAGGTTCTCACAACTTGTTGACAACCATAGTCGTAATCACCCCCTTCCGGAATAACTTACCAATTCAAACTCACCCTGATATTAACAACCATAAATCTTGATTTAAGTCTAAGAAGACAGTAGATTAAAGTAGTTTATTCATTGTACCGTGAAAGTCTAAAACAGTGATTAAAGTAGTGTCTAACCGTTGTCCAACTCCATTCTGTTGTGACATTTCTAATCATTTTAGACGTTTATCTTTAATAGCATTTAATTTATAGTAGGTAAACATATTATAATTCATATTTTAGATAGAGTCTGTCTAATGAAAGTAGAGATTGAAAAAGCGCGGCAAATTTAAAAAATATCAATAGGGCAACCCCATTATTAGAAGAATACTTAGAACAACCTAATTTGATACTTTATATTTTTAAATTTCTTGATGTAAAAATACAAGGAGTGCAAGAGTGGTACTATAAGATACTAGCAGGGACTAGTGTCTGCGAGAAAGAGTAACAAACGCCCATCCATCCATCCTCACAAACTGTCATGTTTATTAGAAGGATATGTAGGAAGGAAGAAAGGAAAGTTTAGTAGGAAATTGTTACATCCTCCAGAGATTAAGACAAACCAGACGTCACGCAAAAAAATCGGCCTATCCAATTAGTCTGCAATAGGTAACATAGGAACATACATACAAACATTAATTTCCTTGGACAGTTGGGTAAAAAGTATATACCTAATTGTTTACAAAAAGTGTTTTGAATAGCAATCTGTACAAAGAAAGCCAGGTTACTTAATAAAGTTATAATTTATTCACTATAATCAAACTCAGAATATAAAAATTTTACTTCTAGAGATTTGTCAGTCACTGTCGTTTCCCACATTAATTATAAAACTGCAAATTATTTTCCGTAATTCTATCTCTTTAAGAAGATATTTCTTCCAGGTACTGCTCCTGAGTTTTTATTTTATCTTTTTCTTCTAAATCAGTTAGCCTTTTAATTGTTTGCAATATTTCATTAACTCCTGCTACATCTTCGAGATTTTCTGAAAAGGAACACACATTTGAATTAAAATGCAACTAATACGTAATTACACAATACTGTGAACAATAGGTACGTTTTGCTATATCATGTCATTTAAAACGAACGTGGAACCAAATAAAACCATAGGAAATGAGAGTTGAGACAAATTCAGAATCAAAGTATCAAAATATTTGTATCAACTTACCTAAGAAATCTACGACGACACGTAAATAATCCTGTTTCTGCTGGAATTCAGAATCCTTTTTCCGCTGCTTCTCTTTTAATTTAGATATCATTCTAAATAATAACTCTCGTACTCCACTCTTAATAGTTTTGTTCATTGTAGCACTCGAAAATCCAACAAATATATCTCAACTCAACTACAACAAAACAACGATATGCCGCCATCTTGTAAACATTAAATATTAGTGATCCCATTGACTGATTTTTATTCTCCCCGTTTTTTGGGAAAATCCCCTGAATTTATATATTTTTTGCTTATTTCCTCGAAACATTTTATGTATAATAGAGTTTTAAATTTTGTGTATATTTACTAGCATTTAGTAGTATGTATATAACAAACGGTTTTTTTCTCTTACTGTTTATTAATACTAATAAATTACATATCGTGCACAATCTCAAAGACGCTATGCCTAATTGATAAAACAAAATGGTAATGGTTTAATCAGGTAGAATAGTTGCGTTTCATTATTACTTTTCCTATACTTTAACTACTAAAAATACCCTAATATCAAAGATAAATTACTGAACGTTGGAACACTTAAGTATTGCCCTGTAAAAAGTTTGCTAATAAATCCAGTATCAACTTTCATTAGACAGACTCTACCTAGGTAGCGTGTTATAAAACAAATTAAGAATTTAATTTTCGATTTGACAACTTTTTTGAGAATAGAATGGACATGGACATGTGAACACACGGTTCCCTGTTTAAGAATATGACCATCTATCTATCTCTTCCCGTGGGTTCCTTAAAAGTCGACTAGAAGCAAGTTGTATTAAGGTTTATAATCAAAGGTTGTATTATGGAAATAAAGTATGTTATGGGGAGGCCTCTGTTTTTTTTTTAATTTTTTTTATGTTATTTGGTTACGAGTCGATCTGGTCGTTTGCCTGATGGTAAGCATAACGCCGGCCCATAACAATTGCAGTGCCACCCAGAAGGCCTGCGCGGCACTGCAGTGCGCTCGTTAACCTGAGACATTAGGTATCAAGTCTCATAAGCCCAGTAATTTCACTGGATACTCTGCTCATCAAACCGGAACACAGTCATGCTTGCACACTATTGCTTGGCGGCAGACTTCACGAGCAAAGCGGTGGTAACAACCCAGACGGACACTCGCAGAAGAGTTAGTCCTCCCACTAACAAAGTTTAGTGAACGTTGGCCAACTGATGACGATAACTAATTATTCAGTAGTTATTTGAGTATTTCTCAAAATAAATGTACGTAACGAAAAAGTTGTAACGAAATATTGTTACGAAATAGTCCAACATGTAACTAAATAGTAAACATAAGGCTTATTACACAATGGCAAAACTTTATTTATTTTGTCAAATAGTCGTGTTTTTTTATGTACATAATTATCTTCTTTTTTATTGTAAGAACTATTAATACATAATTATATTTTGTTTTACCTATTGTAAGGGTTTTAAAATGAAACAAGGTTATATTCATTCATTCATCTATTAAATAATCATATTAAAAGAGGTTTCTTTGGAAACTTTCTTTATTGTGTGTATATTTTCCAGTTTTTCTTCATTAATAATAGCCACTCCACATGTTTTGCCCTTGATTTCGTGAGTATCTTCAATTTGCATGATATTTATAACTATATACTTAGTAGCAATGAATGTTACTATGCTTAATCAGGTTTTAACTGTATACACTCAACTTTATACTGTACTTTTTCGTAACGTAACGAAATTCACACAAAACGTTACGAAATTTCAATAAGAATTTAACAAAACAGGGCTCTAAGAAATCAATGGTTTGTTATAATCTGAAACTCCAAATGTATATAGAAGCTTAAATGTATCTTCCACACATATTACAACATGGTATATAAATCAAGACTTAACGTAATGTGAAAAAGTGCTATTAAATTTCCTGTAACGAAAAAGTAGTCCCACTTACACAACACGTTTTTACTGATTTTCACACTAAAATTTATGGCGGAGACGCCAGACCAACAAACAATCAGAAAGAAGCTAGTGTTGGCCGTGTTAAACTTTAACGGATGCCTTTAGAAATTATATGGAAGTAGGAATAAAATGTAACTAAAGAGTAGTAACTAAAAAGTAAATGGTTATGACTCATTTTGTTTTTCGCATTTAAATAATTTTTTTATTATGAAACTCCATAGAAAATCACTTTAATACAGAAACTACATTTAATCAAGATACGTAATACATAAAAATATACAATTTTAACGTGACACATCTGATTTTACGAGGTTTAACAGTACTTGGGAGGTGGGGTGGCAATTTGATTTTTGTATGAAAGGCAAAAAACAGAGTTTTAAAAAGTTGACTAAAGTAAGTTATATATTAATATTATACTATTTATTCTTTCTTAATTTTATAGCTAAATATATTTCCTTCACGATTATGTTATTTTTTTAATTGTATGAATGAATTAAAACCTGTAACTTTTCTCCAACGTCGAGGCACACTTTTTTTTTTAAAGATGTACACTTATTTTGAGAAATACTCATTTATTAACTGTTCATGATTGTACCTTCATAAGCAACCTTTCTAACATGATCCATTTAATATTATTTTACAATAAAAATAATTTTATTAATTTTTGTTCATCTGTTCAAACTTTCACATATCTTTATCAATGTCAGGTAAGTTAAATTGTTTTTTGTTTTTTGTTATACTATTGGGCAACGACATGAGCGGGTTATTTGTCTGATGGTATTACGCATAACGCGAACCCTTATGGGCGTAATGCGTATTGCAATTGTTAACAATTGCTGCATATATCAGCGCGGCACTGCAACGCTCGTTATCCTGAGGCATTAGGTATTAAGTCTTATAAGCCCTGTAATTTCTTTGACTACTTTGCTCATCAAACGGGAACATAGAAATGCTTGCACATTACTGCTTCGTGACATACTCGAGTAAAGTGGTAGTACTGAGCAGTGGCCACCCAGACGGACGCTCGCAGAAAAGTTAGTCCTATCTCCTGTCCTGCGGCGCGAGTACGGATCTTTTCGATAAATAAAATTCGATAAAATTGACAGTTAAAATCGATAAAGTGGGTTTTATTCAATAAAATTGACAGTTAAAATCGATAAAGTGGGTTTTATCGATTTTAACTGTCAATTTTATCGAATTTTATTTATCGAAAAGATCCGTACTCGCTCCGCTGTCCTGATAAAACCTCTTATTAAAAAAATAATTCAAAATGGTGGTTAAGATAAACTATGTTTTGTCTTTGTTGTTCTTTGACAATTTTAAATTTAATCGAAAGAGGCAAAACATAGTTTAAAAACCGTAAAAACCGTTTAACATTGTTTATTAATAATAAGTAGTTTTTTTTCTATAAAACATTTCAAATTTTGAATGAAAAAATTGCTATCACTTGTTATTTTGGTAGGTACGTCATATTGTACATATAACACTGACCACTACATCATTGTAGATGAAAGTTCCAGAAAAATTAGTGTTGCCAACTCAAAAAATTGTGTCTCATAAAAACACCCATAAAAGTAATTTATTACATTTATAATATTCGCCGCACGAATATTAGGTTTATAATAAAAAGTTGTAAATAACTTCAATGCCGCTACGTTTTTGTGTGCCGTAACTCAATGAATAAGCCAAACAGAATTTTGACAAGTTTGATTTTGACACTCGTGAATTGCGACCACACGACCCCAAACCAAACAAACCTCAATAGGCTGTTTAAAATATAACCAAACCTCAATATATTTATTCACAATAAAAACCGATCCAAAATACACACTACCCACGCGTATCAAACGAACAGAAATACTTGAAAACATTAGCACAATACACGATGGAAACAGTAGTGGTATCAATAATTATTTCAAAATTAGCTGCGGCTCGCGGTGGCATCCGTCACCCCCGTGAAAATGTCTACAGGAACTATGCATTTTCGGGTAGACAATCCTATGCCACTCTCTGGCTCATAAACTAAAAAAAAGCACAAAATAAGTAAAAAGGTCACTTCGATCCGTTCTCGGTTTCTGCATGAAAGATGGAGAAACCAACAAATTCGCTTTTGCGTTTATAATATCAGTATTGATTTATTGATAAATTATATCCCACGGAGAATGTCTAAGAAACGATCCTGAACATAACCTATGCAAAACTCAAGTTCTGCCTGACACACGGCAATTTTTTGAATAAAATGTATCACGAGCTACCTTAACAGAGGTACGTAAACCGAATGTCCCATACAAACGAACTTCCCTGTTCATTTGAAAATTACAGGTCAGATTTAAATGAAATTTTGCATGTATAAGCGGATAAGCAGTATCTAGGGGCAAAACGCTTTCGTTTTGGTTCAAACACAACTAAAATCAAATTAGAGCGAAGTGAATTTTCAATATTTCCACCACTAAAACGACTCGTTTTGAACTGATTATTTTCATATAATAAACTCGTTTAATCAAAAAACTGTTGCACCTTACCCCTCGGTAATATAGTCAACTTTGAAAATAATACATAATAATTGAAATAGATTATGTACATTCAAAATGAAAAAGGAACTTCGAAAAGTTATCAAAAAAATGTAAAATATTGTCGACATTTTGCAACCGCTTCGTCACACGCGGGGTGAGGTAACGGGGAGACGCAGTGAGGCTACGGAAACTCCCGAGTCCCGACAATTGCCGATCTAGCCCTGACAGTCTTCGAACCGTCGACGGACTATTTCTCTGTCTACGCTTCGAACACAATAATTCACAACTCAAATTGTACGCGGCATGTTCGTTTATTCTTTCGAATTTCGTAGAGTGTATCTATTGATGAAGTTATCAACTCGTATTCTGTAACTGAGACACAGATTAGGTAATATTTATAACGTTATAGAGACGTATTTGACAGTTAATTTGGTAGGTATTTAGGAACCTATTGATTCGTATCAGTAAGTTACATTTTCAACCTTTAGGTACTTTCTCGGACTTCGGAGGTATGAAAAATGGATGATTCAACGCGAAAGTATCTATGACTAGTTGGAGAGTAGAAACCTACCTACGGTCTTACCACAAAAAAATATTGTTATTACATTAAACCTGTGATAAACAGTGTTTAACTCCTAAACATGCCTTAGTCACGTGTTTAAATATGAGCAACCACAAATCCTGATTTATGTAGTATCTAACCGTTGTCTAACTTAATTCTGTTGTGACATTTCTAATCATTTTAGATGTTTATCTTTAAACACTGTCTAAAAATATCGTGATGATTAAATTCCATTCTAAGGAGTATTCTTTCATAAAATTTATTAAACCACCCATGATATAAACCCTAATATAAAAACAGACGAATTGTGAACCTCCTCCTTTTTTAATTCGGTTAAAACAGAACACAAATAATAATATGAGGCAAGCGATAACTGCTCACGAGAGACTGTGCGCTACGGTTCGTTTCCACTGCGATGTTATGGAAAAAATAAATTATTTTATTTTGAACCAACTTCAAAACAAAAGAGGATCTCAATTCGGTTGTATTTTTTAATGTATATTCCGCTATTGATAAACTGATTTGTAAAATTCATTTTTTTTGTCTGAAAGGATACACTTTCAGATTTATTCCATAGACTAGCTGCTGCCCCGCGGTTTCACCCTCGTGGAGATTTTGGATTTCATGGTTTTTATTTTTTTGTGCGGAACCCTAATTCTTTTTCTAAAATTAAAGTAGCCTATGTTACTCCTTGTAACATCAGCTATCTGCCTGTGAAAGTCCCGTCAAAATCGGTCCAGCCGTTTCGGAGATTACCCGGAACAAACAAACAGACAGGCAGACAGAAAGACAGACAGACAAAAATTTAAAGAATGGTTGATTTGATATAGGTACCCTATATGCTTTCATATGCATTTAGTGAAAAACCAGTTATTTTGATATTACAAACAGTGTGCTCGTGTATGGGTACGCTATAATATACGATTGATAAGTGTATAATGTGTGAGACATTACAGGGAGCAGTAACAAATTTGAATCCTGACCCAGATAAATAGCTATTTTTGCATAGCTATTTTATGTGATAAACTAGATAATCAAAGGCTGTACAATATCAACTAGCTTCTGCCCGCGGTTTCACCCGCGTTCCCACAGGCACCGTTCATTTTCCGGGATTAAAAGTAGCCTATATTACTCTCCGGTCCATAAACTATTTCTATGCCAAAAATCGTCCAAAAATCAATACGTTGCTTCGTTGCTGAAGGACAAACCAAAAAACAGACAAACACACTTTCGTATTTATAAGGAAGTAGGATTGGTTGGATTAGAATGAATTTAGCTTCAATATTTTTAATGCGTTATATACTAGCTTTTTCCCCGCGGCTTTACTCATGTGAAATCAGGATAAAACTACTACATCTATTCTACTCGTATTTAGATAACAAAATTTCATTATTCCGTTTATTATGCTGAGCGTACCAAACATAACGCAAGCACAGCACGGGTGCTGCAGCTGACTAGTCCGCGCTATCATAATGCAGACCGTTGACACTTATGCAAGTATGCGTTTTGGTATCAAAATAACCATGCTTTTGCATCCAGCGCAGATTACGAGATAATACACGAGCAAGCGCGACTGGATGTAAAACCATCAAAAAACCACTAAATAGACAAGAACTTCAATATTCATAAACATAAACGCATAAACATAAACGCTTACACACTCATACCCCCGCACTAGGATTCCCTGTGTCGCAGGTGGCATGGACATACACAGATACACATCACAAACATCCAAGACCCAAGAACAAACTTTATGCTTACACAAAATCTGCCCCGGCCGGGAATCGAACCCGGGACCCCTCGCCTTGCAGGCAGGGTTACTACCAACTTAGCTACGGAGCCGTCGAAAATTCAAAATTCAAAAGTCTTTATTCAAATAGGCCCCAAAGGAGCACTTATGAAAGTTAAAATGACTCTAACAGCGAACGTCTAAAAAGAACGTCTGTCTCGAAGCTCTGCCTGGGATGAAAGCAACGACTGCTCCGCTTTACGCTACATACATATCAAGCGCACTACCGCTTATTTACCGCGGCGTCTGCACTGAGCAAGCAGTGGTTGTGAAACCATTTTTTTTTTAATAGAGGTCGTAGAAGCTTAGGTGCATAGGTAGAAGCGGGTACCGTGCTCGGAATAGATCATTCCATCAAGCCCCAACCACAACCACAATAGACGATCCGATATGCGTCAAACGGGGATCGTGGTTTTTTCATGGTGTTCTCGTGATCCGCGATTGATGCTTATCTATCAATCATGAATTAGGTGTAAGGGCTGCCTTAGGCCACCGCCGCGTCTTCATTTCACATTATCCCCTAAAGTATAATTATGCAAGAATAGCTTATTTGAAGTGATTAATTTAACTTTATTAAATAAGACTGATGATAAAATAGTTTATTTTTTTATATTACACAAATATTGTGTTGTTTATATGTACATTGTACATAAAAACATTGTAAGTCGATAAAAATTCTAAAACTGCAAAAACTTGCGGTTTGGATCCTCGCAGCTGAATGCGAAGCAATATGCTTTTGCTCCGCGTGAGTGATTACGTAGGTACTGCTAACGTGCGACCCGGCCGCACGGCAACACGCTGAATTCGTCCCGACAGTACGAGCCCGCGCGCCGCGTACTTGTAGCTTTATACCTAAACTGCGGAGTGCATCTGGAATGGTAGCCAGGTGGAATTTCTTTCACAAACAAACAAATTTTATCTCTTTATCCTAATAATCCTACTATAATTATATCCTAGTAATATTATAAATGCGAAAGTGTGTTTGTTGGTTTGTCCTTCTTTCACGCAGTAACAGAACAACGGATCGACGTGATTTTCGGTATAGATATAGTTTATGGACAGGAGAGTAACATAGGCTACTTTTTATCCCGAAAAAATGCACGGTTCCTGTGGGAACGCGGGTGAAAACCGCGGGCAGAAGCTAGTATTGATATAGATGTGATAAGTGTCAAGTCAGTCAGGTGAAGAAAACAACAAATATTCACGATCAAAAAAGTCAACGTTATTTCTGTAAAAAGGTTTTATTTTATTTTCTTTATAGCGTAATAATAATTGACAAGTTGGACTTTATCTTTCAGTTTCCCTCATCGGAAAAGTTTTGAATGATCTTACAGCCAATTTGTTAATCTAACACGTCCATAATGAAGGTCAAAATCGGTCAGAAGCAATCCGAAGCCTATCCTATAATTCCTATACTTCGATAATTGATATATGAAAAAAATCGAATAGGTGGGTCATGATTCAACTTTGTCGAATGTAGTTGCATGAATTATAGGTATAGTACCATCAACTTATATTCTTGTCGATTGCTGAACGAAGGCAAATTATTCAAGATCACGCCACTGAGCTGGGGCTTCAGCTTTCGAGTCCTGTTTCCAGCAATTGTAGTTCCCAGGTCACGGACATGAACATGATTTTTTCAAAAATCCATATACTTACTAATTTTAAAATTTTATTAAAAGCAATGTGTCATTGTATCTCCATGGTGGACAACGGATAGGTAGAATCCAATAAGTAGAGTATTAATATAGCTACAATATATGACTATCCATTATTTCAGTAGGTAACCATTATTTCAAATTATAATAATGTCGTCATCGTCATAGGCGTAGGTTATTTATTACTCTATGGCCTGTCTGTCAAATTCGCATCTGCGCTTCACCAACTTCTTGATCTTTGACTAGACGTGCTGTCTTGCTCTTTTCCGCGCCCCGTCTTGCTCGTGGTGAAACAGGAACAATATTTACCGCTCGGCGCTAGGCCCATCACGGAGTTGGGCGAGTTATACTTCGGGTTCTTAACACACCAGTAAATTTATATAATTATGCTTGGTTATTGGCGGCAGATCTTTCGCTAACATTATCAGAATGTAATCAAGTAGGTACAACACTAAAAATAATAATGCTGAAAAAACCTATAGATACATATTTAATTTTAATAAGGTCAGCACTACGGTTCGTATTATGACTTCACTGCGTCCATACTGTTGTTTCATGTATTGTGATCATGAATCACATTATAATTTGCTGGAAGCACACGTTTTGAATTAGTTTCAAAATGTGTTTGTTTCTTGGCATAGAAATCGCTTATCATTTAGATACATAATTATAATTTTTATTTTCTTTGCGATTTGCTCGTCGTCACGTCGTTAAAAACCATTTTCAAATTCCGCATAAACTTTTTTGCTACAAGTAGCCTAATTGTTTGTTTTTTACGCGAATCACAAAATATTCTAAAAATGTTATCCTGTCGTACCTAGTTAAAGTTACACAATGGTGTCGATTCTGTCGTTTCATACATAAGCCTAATTTTAGTTTCACTCGCTCTCTTTTCAAAACATAACATGAGAAGATGTTTTGCAGATCTAAATTTAGCTTTAGAGCTGTCAAATATCTTCCATCCTTAATAAATTAGACGCCACTAAATTCATTGCCCTAAAATTTAGACTAGACACAAGCAAGTGGATTAATTTGACAGGTCTAAAATATATCCCATCTCTTTCTCAAGTTCTTATTTAGAAAGAGAGAATGAAACTAAAATTAGGTTTAGGTAGGAGATGACCGAATCGACACCATCTATGTATGTATGATGTATCTTTTTTTTCAATTTGTCGTCAAAACAACGTCGTACCTATTTCTAATTTTTCTTATCGAACTGTCAATTTATCGATCGATATGGATCGAAAAGTTCCGTACTAGCGCCACAGGTAGACCCGCGTGCATGCCGCCTCGAGGCTTTCGTGGGCGGACATGGGGAAGAAAGTCGTGTCCATGAACAAAAAACGTGGGCCTTCTGTACGTACCTGTTTTTTAATGTTCTAATATGTTTACCGCGGCCATCGAGATTAAAATAACTAAGTATATATAGAGGGCAGAGGCGCTAGGTAATTAGGTGCCTACGGGCAACGCCAAAAAGGAATGGGCCGTGAAAAAAATATTTTTTGGCTTCGTACGAATTGTTCATTCGGACTAATTCAACTTTCAACTCTTCTTATGTGGCTTCTGTGGAGGTGCCACCACAATTTCGCCAATGTCGCGTGGTACGATAGAACATCAAACGAAGGAGATTGTTCGGTGGGAAGATATTTTTGCCAGTGAAATCCGAGTTCCAGGTTAATCTAAAATACACATACAAAAGACACACACAATTATATTTACATGCATGTATTTAACATATTATATACTTATACAAATATATAAGACATAAATGATATAAATAAAGTTTTTTTTGTATGCACATAACATTCATTTACATAAATTTATAACTTAATTTTATTTTTTTTAATATATTTACACAATATTTTAATAAAAGGAGTAAATGTGAGAGAAAGGAGACATTTGAAGGAGGTAGGACGTGGGATATCAGAGGGGATAATGTCGAATAAAGACATCCGCATTTTAGGGCAACTGAAGAATATATGGTTCACGTCACCGTCGTCCAAACCGCATTCGCAGAGTGAGTGATCCCTAATCCTAAGTTTGGCCAGGAAAACGGGAGTGCAAGAGTGGTTTAGTCGTACTCGGCAAATTGTTGAGGTTGTTGCTTTATCAGCCATATATTTAGAAAACCAGGGCTTATGTGGGATTTCAGGTTGAATGTCACCATAAAATTTACCTTTCAATGATTTTGAAGCTTGCCATTCTTTGGTCCATGCCTTATACAAGATTTGTCCAAGGGTGGTACAGATGTCATGTGAGTATATTTGTGAATGTTCCAGAGAACCTGTTTGAATGGCATTTTTAGCGCAAGAGTCTGCAGTTTCATTTCCCAGAATACCGGCATGTCCTGGGATCCAGGCCAGGACAATACTAACACCAAGTCTATGGCTGTGGTAGAGTGCCTCTCTTATTTTTATAATGATTGGAAACCTAGATTTAGATCTGAAGGGGTTGGATAGAATTGACTGAAGGCAGCTTTTAGAGTCAGAGAAGATGATAGATTTGTTTAAATTATGGGAGATTACAAACTTAATAGCTTCTAAGATGGCAATTGATTCTCCAGTAAACACAGAGGTGGTGGGAGGGCATTTATAATTTAAAATGATTCTAGAGGAGGGAATCCACACTGCAGCACCAACTGGACTGTCTTCAAGGTTTTTGGAAGCATCCGTGTAAATTGTGAGCCAGTTTTTAAAATCAGTTTGAACCTTATGGTTAAAAATAACATTGGCTTCTATAGAGCTTTTATCAATCCCAAAGTCCAAAATAATCTTAGGTTGTAGCAACAGTGCATCATAGGGTGCAGAATACAGTGGTAAAATGTGGTTTTGGAAAAGCGGATTAGGAAGGCGAGTGTATTGTAGATAGCTACGGAGGAGACAGGGGAGTTTATCATCAGGATGGTGTCCAAGAGTGTTGTATAGAACCGACAGTTGATGTAATTTATGAAGAAGTGGATGACTAGAATTTTGTACTAATTTATAGAAGAATCTATTAGCTAGATATTGTCTACGCAGTGAGAGAGGGGGTTCAACACATTCCACCTGCATTGCATTGATAGGTGAAGACTTCATTGCACCAAGAATGATGCGTAAACATTTAGCTTGTATTTTGTCAATTTTTATAAGCCCTGATTTATTAGAAGGGTCTAATAGAAACATGCCATAGTCCATATGGCTTCGAATTATGGCGTTGTAAATTAGTCTTTGGGTAAAGGGGTGTGCACCCCACCAAACACCAGATAGAGACCGGAGGACATTTATATTTTTTTCACATTTTTGGGCAACAAAATCAGTGTGTGCAGTGCCTGATAGTTTTGGATCTAACCAGACTCCCAAAAATTTCACCTTATTTTCCTGGGGAATATTCTCATTGTAGACTTTAATATTAACAGGGGGAACTAGCCTTTTTTTTGTGAATACAGTCACAATGCTTTTCGAGGCTGATAAGGATAGTCCATGCTGAGTGAGCCAGTCGGTTAGGTAATTTAACGCAAAAGTTAGATGAGATACAGCTGTATCTAGCGTCTTTTCAGATTTATATATTACCAAATCATCGGCATACTGTAAGACTTGGCAGAATGGCTCCACTGAAAGTTCTAAGTCATGAGTGTATAGACTATATAGTAATGGACTGAGTACAGACCCTTGAGGCAAGCCTTTCCAGACCGTTCTTGGAGGAAGGAGGTTATTTTGATGCTTAATTGTGATGGTTCTTTCCATGTATAGGTTGCATATGAATCGCACCATCTTCTCGGGAATACTCAGCTGAGTGAGTTTACTCCTGAGCACCGGAAGTAGCACGCTATCATATGCAGCCGCAATATCTAGGAAGACTCCCACTAGATACTCTTTTTTTAACAAGGAGGCGCGTATGTCGGTTGTTAGCATGCTAAGGCTATCTATAGTGCTCATACCTTTTCTAAACCCGTACTGTGTTTTGCCTAACATGTTTCCATTTTCCACTAACCATTCAAGACGATGTTTAATCATATGTTCTGTTATCTTAGCTAACACCGATGATAAAGCTATTGGTCTGTAGTTGTTTGGATTCGTAGGATTCTTTCCTGGTTTGAGTATTGGAATTATTACTTGGCATTTCCATGATGGAGGAATCACGCCATATTCATAGAGGTTATTGATTAGCTTCAAGTAATACTCCTTACTTTTGCTTGAAGCATTTTTCAGGAATGAGTAAGGGATTCCATCTGCTCCTGGAGCCGAATCCACCAGTCCATCAAGTGCTATTTGAAGTTCAGAGAATGAGAAGGAAGATTCAAAATTGTGCAAAGTCGGAAGAGCTCTTGGAAGAGTAGGGAAAGAATCAGTATTTGGAACATAGGCAGGAGATATTTTATCTGCAAAGGCTTCGAGCCAAGATGATGGGTCATTAGATGAAATGTTCTCCGTGTTGCATGAGCCTCTGTAGCGTTTTATTTGTTTCCAAACTAAGGAAGCAGGAGTCCTTGGAGACAAATTCTCACAGTAGTGAACCCAGCCATGTTTTTTCTTTTTGGACAAGAGTCTTGTAGCCTTGGCAGCAGTCTTCTGATAGTTAAGGAAATTGTCTTTAGTCATATCAGTATTATAACTATCTTCAGAACTGTTCCTTTCTTTAACAACTGCTGTGCAATCAGCATCCCACCAGGGGGTCGAAACTATGAAACTAAAGGGTTTTTTAAGGGGAAAGTGTTGATCTGCGCTGGAAATTACAGAGTCAAGAAATTTATTATATGAGTCAAGAGAGTTGCTGCTAACAGGTATAGGAAGAGACTCTACTTTGCTTTCAAGAGAAGATGAATAAGAAGACCAGTCAACATCTGTTAATCTGTATTTAAGAGAGGGGCAAAAATTAAGTGCTGGTGATGCTCTGTTGGGTATAGAGATAATTATTGGATAATGATCACTGCCATAAGAATGGTTTAAAATATTCCAAGTGAGAAGAGAAGCCAGGGATGTGGAACATGCAGTGAGGTCAACAGCACTGTTAGGGTTTTGGTTAGGAAGTACTCTCCGAGTGGGTGAGCCATTGTTGATCACACAAAGATTTGCTTCATCAAATATTTCTAAAAGCAAAAGGCCAAAGGAATCATTGTGACTTGAGCCCCATGAAGCATGATGGCCATTGAAATCTCCCATTATAATAATGGGAGGCGGCACTGAAGATAAGGCATATAAAATATCTGGGATTAAGCTTGAATTAGGATGGGGGATATATGCAGATAAAAAGGAAATATTGAAAGCCCTTACAGCTACAATATTTATATCGGGAGTTAGAGGGGGGAGGGAAATTTGCGAGAAGGGAAGGGAGCGCCTGACAAGTAGTGCGCTACCGGCATACCCGTCAGCCCTGTCATCCCGGAGGCAGGAGTACCCTGGAACTCGAAAACGAGTTCCAGGAACTAACCATGTCTCTGAGATGGCAATGACTGACGGGTGGAACTTATTTATCAAGTGAAGAAGCTCATGCTTCTTTCGACGGATGCTTTTGGTGTTCCATTGGAGAACGGAGACTGGATCCATAATTATTACCAGTTAAAGAGAAGATCTGGGTAAGTTTCTGGGCAACGTGGGACGGTAGGTTGGTGTTATTTTTGGAAATGATACTAATGATCATGGTGAGAAGTACTTCCAGGAGGCTATCATCCTGGGAGGTAGATGGGGTATCAAATGGTTGAGGGAGTATGGCACAGCCATTGGGCATGGTGGATGGCTCATCAGCAACAATGGCTTGATGGGCAGTCCTGTCAAATGATTTGCCTATTGGGGCTCTACTACGAGGAATGAAAATAGTTTTCTTGTAGGATACTCTAGAGGGGGTACTGTTAGTCTGACTAGGTGGAGAAGATGCATAAGATGTCTGGGTGTGTTGGAAAGTACCTTCTTGTGCTACCTCAGCATAAGGTCTCATGACCTTTGGATATTGAGATGAGGCTTCTTCATATGACATATTCTCTTGTGACATGAGTAACTTTATAGACTTTTGTCTTCCATACTCCGGGCAGCTCCAGTTGGTAGCAAAATGTTGGCCTGAGCAGTGAAGGCAAGATGCATTACTTTCCACAACATCGCATTCGTTTCCTGTATGGGGTTGCGTACATTTAAAGCATCGTGGCTTAGAGCGACATTGAACTTTTACATGTCCAAATCTGCAACAATTCTGGCATTGGATGGTGGGAAACTGGTATGTTTCGACTGGGAGGGAGGTGTGATAAGAAAATATTCTTGGGGGGAGAATTTGGCCCTGGAAGGTAACCACAACCGTTTGAGTTGGCACCCAGGTGGTTTTACCTTCCTCAGAATTCTTTCTATTAAGTCTGCGAGCTTTTAGGACAATACCACAGCCACTGGGGAGAACTAAGGAATCTACAAACTCGTCCATAGACATGTCCACTGGTACTTGGCGAACAATACCCATTTTAGTAATGTTGAAGGTTGGGATAGTAACAGAATATTGGCTCTTTTCAAGAATGGGGTTATCAAGGAATTTATTTGCATCAATACCTGTTTCAAATTCTACAGATATTTTATTTCTACCCACTTTTTTAACCCCATCAGGGCAGATTTTGGAGATTTTGTTGCGGAATAAAAACTGACCAAACTTAATTGGCCGAATCGTGGTCCCAGCGGATGGGTCCGGTTCTGTCCTGGTCACGTGAACTATATAAGGACCTTTGTCCAATGCGCAGTAGGCTTTAATACCTATTACTAGGCTTGAATGGATGTAGACATTTTGAATTGATGCTGCTGCCATGTCTTTATCTACAATTGTTTTTTTCGGAGCGTGTCCGTCTTGGCTGTCGTCTATGATACGGCGCTTGCCACTGCTTGATGCAGCGATAGGTATTATCATTGGATCTGGAGGTTCAGGGGGATCGGGAAGAGGATCCATCTTGGACGCCTCTTAAGTGTTTAGTAGCACAAACAACTATGTTAGGACACACTACTTACTCACCCGCTTTACCACACACAACCCAACACCGTCTAGACTAGTTAAAAACCCAGATTTGAGGCGTTTTGTCACTTAATTTTGAAAAAATCTCTCTAACGCGTGTGATGACTATTGGATGCGACCACAGACTCCCCGGACTAATTCAGTGTCAATGTTAATGAGTGTTTTTCATACAAATCTTTGTTGTCATGTAATTTAGCAGGTGGTTGGGACTTGGGAGTAATTCTTCAATCTTCTGTTTAGTGATTACAGTACGTACATATTATAGCTATAGTACAAGCTATAGAGTGTCCCAACGTGAAATCCACGTTGTTTTTTCTTCTTTTTTTTTTGTTGTTGTCTCCACGCGATTTACGTATTTAGCCAGTGTCAAGTTATAATAATATGTCTCTAGTTTTGGTCAATGATTAGAAAAGTGGAATCTCTTTGGTTTTGTGCATGAAAAAGTCACGTTAAAGTTTAGTATAGGTGCGGTCGAGTCAAAGTGACGCTTCAGTAAAGCGGTGGATACTTTACTGAATCTTCTATGGACTTTTGGATAGAATACGAAAATACACATTTTTCGTCTTTGTACTATTATTTGCCTTAAATTACTCATGCACGTTTACGGACGGTTATTACACATTAACACTCGATAAAACATAGGTTTTTAGTAAATAACACAAAATCAACAGCAGCACATTTTCGCATTCCCGCCAAAGCTCTCTTTTTTCTTCTTATTGGCGGGAATAAACCTTTTACATTTGCTATTCGTTGTTATTTAATGATTTACTGATCTCATAACTCATTGTTATGGATGTAATGCAACGTAATGCATTTATGCGTGCATGTAATGGAACTGTAAAAGACGCAGCAATGCGTTAATATTGTTACAGTTCACTATAAATATGGAGAAACTTATACGGAGGCGACTGTCTTCTGGTGTATTTTGTGGATTTTGGTTGACATCAAGCAGCGCTTGACATCAAGACGTGTATTTTCTCGTAATCCGTGCTTGTTACAAAATCGTGGTTATTTTGATAACAAAACGCAAACATGCATAAGCGTCTATGGTCGGCCTTATATGCTTACCATCGGACATAAGAGTCATACGACCCATTCCTCTCAATTTCCAATATGTAGTATAAATGAATTACTTCATTAAGACATCATCGACAACAGAAACAAATTACATATTTAAAATGTTTTTAATAATTTATGAATTTCATGCCTTGAATGAAATCATTTCCAGTAGTTACTGAAGCACAGAGTAAACTATAAATAGATTAGGTTTACATAAAAACTAACAGAATAAAGTTGGCGGCCGGTGGGCGCAAACCAGTTACATACTGAAGCCACCAAAGTAAGCCGGTCTGTATGTAACGAAAGAAAAATTATGCACTTGACACAAAGTTGTCGGCCAATCGAAGCTCCCATACACCAATAATAATAAAAATATTTAAGTTAGTTGCTGCCCGCGATTTCCCGTGGACCGCGGTTTCACTTGCGTTGACATTCCCAAAGGAACCGCGCATTTTTCCAGGATGAAAAGTCATAACAGCTTATAGTCATATAGCCTATTATGTTACTCTCCGGTCCATAAACTTTTGCATAGATTTTTACATAGATTTTTTTGCATAGATACTACATCTATGCAAAAAATCACATCGATTAATTGCGCCATCAAGAAGTCTACACACTTTCACGTTTATTATAGTACAGACTAGCTGTGCCCCGCGGCTTCGTCCACGTAGCCTAAGATACTCCTTGTAACATCAGCTATCTGCCAGTGAAAGTGTCGTCAAAATCGGTCCAGCCGTTTCGGAGATTACCCGGAACAAACAGACAGACAAAAATTAAAAAAAAAAAAGGTTTTGTTATGGGTACCGTATATATACTTTCATAGGAATGCCATTAGTAAAAAGCTGACGCCGACGACCTAGTTTGTCGCGTAAACGTCATACTAAAAGCATGCGCGATGACAGTTCATAAAAGCGCCGCTAGGGGCGCTGTAAATTTTCATACATGTGTAAATGCGGTTAATGCTGAACGCGTTAACTTGGTGCAAAACTCACACTTAGTTTAGTTGAACTATGTTTTGTCTTTATTGTTCTTTGACAATTTTAAACTGAATCGAAACATAGTTCAACCATTTAACACTTATTAAAAAGAGCCTAAGGCGCTAAGTCTCATTTATAAGTAAGAATCTCGCTAATCAATTGATTAAAATTTAAGAAAGGTTTTATTATAAGTATGAGTACTAAAGGTGGCTTGAGTGTTTTATCAGCGTGTACTGGCGATGGCACCCCGTCCGCGTTCATAATATTCCTTCAGTCTATGGTTTAACAGTCTGTAAATTCGCCGTTTTGATAACCCTGCCGCGATATATTTGGCGCGGCGCCAGTTTTGATATTTGTTTGATTTATGCGGTTCTCCTTTGATAAAACATGGCTTTTAACCGAGACCCAGGTTATAATGGAAACGGTTTTACCGGGAAATAGCTGTTAGTGAATTTTGGAAATCAACTTCCGTAGTTTGTTTTTGCTCTTCTTAATCGATCTCTTTACTATAGTAGATACTACCTACTATATACATAGAGAATAAAACCTTCTTTTTGCGTTTTATTTTTTTTACTCGGTAGATTATTATGATATATTCTGTGGTAGGAATACTCCTTAGTCCTTAAATGTAGCTTGAGCAAGGAATTTATACTTGTGTATTCTTGAGCTTGATCAAAGCTTGACACGTTAAAAAGTCTCGCATAGTATAGTGCTGGGACAACTTCGGTGAAATAGAGATTCGCTTTTCCGCGCTTGTTGCAAAACTATGGTCATTTTGACAGCAAAACGCAAATATGCATGAGCGTGTACCAGCCGGTTTTATGGGCTGGCCTTATGCCATCAGCGGCGTGAGTACGGATCTTTTCGATAAATATAATTCGATAAAATTGACAGTTAAAATCGATAAAACCCGCTTTATCGATTTTAACTGTCAATTTTATCGAATAAAACCCACTTTATCGATTTTAACTGTCAATTTTATCGAATTTTATTAATCGAAAAGATCCGTACTGGCGCCGCTGGTAAACGACCCGCTCGTATTGTTAACCAGTAGTATAAAAAAACGAAAGCTCATTATGAAGTTCGAATCATTCATAGTCGACGTAAGTTAGCTATTATCGGTTTGTCGGACGTAAGATTGCATAATCCGAAATAATTCTCTTCACTCCCGCATGAATATTATCGGATTACTTCAAGTGCGTATTCCACAGACACTTGTTACTCAAAATATTAATATTACAGCTGTTGGACGGGCGCCAGTGATAATGCAAAAGACGTTGAAATGCGAATTTGTATATATTTGCAACAAGCACAAAACAGAGAGAGCAGAAGGGAAGTGACACTTATAATAATACTTGGCGAATTGTGTAAGGTGACGTGAGCCGCTTAAAACAAATATCAGAAAGCAAAGAGTATATAAGCGACTATCGATCATGCATCAAACACGGACTATGCGAAATAAAAAAAAACCACGATCACCGCTTGACGCTTGGTAGAAATCTAGTGCAAGCCCATAACACCCGACACTTGACTCTCATTTTTGACGTTTCAAGCGTTCGATTTCGTGTTTTTTCGATATAGACATTTGATTCCAATGAGAAAACTGTTTTATTGACATCATAAAAAAATGGACTCAACATCCCTATTGCTTCTGGAATCAGGATATTATATGGATATTATAATGTGCAGCCATAGAATTTTATTGCCTTAAGATCTATGTGTGCAGCTTAGTCTTGACGTGCGACGGTCGACCACATAATCTCTATGCGTGCGACATATCTTCATAAGTGTGCAAAGCGCCTAAGGTTTTAGTTTTACCGCATTTAAGTTTTAAAATAAAAAGTAAAACTTTATTGCCAGCTGACAATAAATTCCATGATGCAATTTAAAAATAAAAGTTTTTTTTTAACGCGGTAGGCATAATCGCCGTTTGCGTTGGTGCCATTCGTCTTTTCAATTTATTAATTTCAGTTTTCACAATTTAAATTGAGAGTTTAATGTTGTTTAGCAAATTTGATATTTCGTTTGTTATCAATATAATATTATTCGATAAATAAAATTGACAGTTCGAGGTTTAAAAATTTAAATTAGAGATAGATAGTTCTTGCTTTTCTTTTAAAACGATACGAAATACCCTATATAATTTGTGGATACGAAGCCGAATCTACTTTCTTCAATGTGAAGTAAATATTCACATGACGCATCACACAATTCCAAGTCTGGTTTATAGAACGAAGACTATTTTAACATTAATCTAAAATAGGTTTTATCGTCGTTCACTACAGTCTTCACACGTTCCTTCGCCAAATTAGTTATTCGGTCAATGTCATGAAAATGGAACTTCATTGTATACAACTATACAGTGTAGCAATGCAATCGATACCAGATTACTAGTAAAACTTATCATTGTCGTCGCAAAAATGATTTCGTAAATTAGTTATCGTTTTCGAGAAAAAGGCTTACCTACGTATAGGATAACGCGGCACCTCCATGTACTTCCTTCCTCCATGGCGTGGACTCATGCTTCCATATGTCAAAATCCTATACAGTTTTGACATAATATGGAAGCCAAACTTAGACTCGTCTCTGAATCTTACTTAGTCCTATAAAGGAATCTTCTAGTCGAGGTACAAGCGTTTTTAAAATTAACTAGGTCTTGACTGCTAAAATGAAGTTTCTTACAAAACATGTCGTAAACAATGTAAATCATCACCATGATTTATAAAGCTAATATTTATAGGCTATTAATTACTGAAATTCGCTATTTCAACATAGTAAATCATATATACAACTATGTAAACACTTTTTGGAAGTGATAAATGAGCAGACACGTCACGTAATAATAGACTACTAGGATGGTAGGACCAGGGGCGTATTTACCCTAGGGCCAAAAGGGCCATGGCCCGGGGCGGCAGGCTGCTAGGGGCGGTGCAAGCAGAAGAAATTAAAAAAAGATTACCTAACTAATAATGAAGTGTTAAACTGTGTTTTGTCTCTTTCGATTCAGTTTAAAATTGTAAAACAAAAAGGGCGGCGCGGCGGGGCCTGCAGGCCCAGGGCGCTGAATCCTAAAATACGCCCCTGGGTAGGACTAACTCTTCTGCGAGTCTCCGTCTGGGTTGGTACCACCGCGTTGTGAGTGAAGTCAGCCGACAAGCAGTAATGTGGAAGCATTACTGTGTTCCGGTTTGATGAGCAGAGTAGTCAGTGAAATTACCTACTGGGCTTATGAGACCTAATCCTTAATGTCTCAGGGTAACGAGCGCGCTTCAGTGCTGCGCAGACCCTTGTGTTTCAAAGTTCTGAGTGGCACTGCAATTGTTATGGGTCGACGTTATTACCATCAGGCAAACGACTGGTTCGTCTCGTTATCAAATAGCATAAAAAAAGATTTAAACATACGGCCTTTAAGAAATGACTCTAACATTTCGCATAATTTCAGTGCGTACCTATATAAAACGTAGTTTAATACTTATTTCGTATATTAATGACTAATACCTACATAAATATTAATTAAACCTTTATTTATTTAAAATCGAATTGTCGTCTGCCCGTTTTTTTTATCTTAGGTATACTTTTCATTTGATCCAATAATTATTCGACTGAATTTTATGTTGGCTAAAATACGATGCACTCCGATGCTAGACGATGGAAGTCGCTTCCAGGGTTTTTTAAAAGCATTTTTATATTTTATTTATTTTCTTGTTCTTACAGATGTTAGCTGACGGCCCAGCGGTTATGTTCGCTGATGACTTTAAACAGACTTTCGAGAGGTACCTCTTCGGTATTTGCCCACAGACTTTTAAGGTAAGTACTGGATATACTAAAAGGTTAATAATATTGAAAGGTTTTTTCTACATATTTGATAATGCGACGAGGTGGTCGTTTGCATGATGGTAAGGATAACTCCGGCCCATAACAATTGCAGCGCCACTCAGAACTTTGAAACACAATGGCCTGCACAGCACTGCATTGTGCTCGAGAGCAAACTTCACGAGCAAAGCGGTGGTACCAATCCAGACGGATACTCGCTTTTGCTTAACTCTTTTGAGTTAGTCCTACCACCTACTTAGTAAAAGTCGAGTGGCGACCATGACCCGGGAGTCATATTGTACGCCGGCGGCAAGGTGGGAAGTTATCGCAAATTGCGATAACTTTTTATTTATGTAGTTTATTATTTTATGATCTTTTTTATATTTGTGTCCATGCCACCTGCAACACAGGGAATCCTAGTGTAGGGGTGTGAATTTGTAAGTTATATTGTTTACGTATGTTTATCTTTAAATATGGCGGACATTTAGACTAACCAACTGTCAATCCTTCATCTCAACCCACAGATAAAACAAAAAATAAAGAATTTACCTGGTATATTTTTGAACCCTACTTTTAGATCGACGACGGGTTTATAGACTAAACAATGTTGACAGGTAAAATTGAACGTGATTACGAAAACAAATAAATGTCAAAAGATGCTGAGTGACACGCTTGTGCCCACGATAATTCTTGTGCGTCACAATTACTTGAGAACTGACAAATGGTTTAAAAATGACAATGGTTTCGTTTATCACTTTGATGAAGAGCATACGAATATTAACAATGGTTTATTGATGACCGCCATTGCCATAGACGACCATAGACAAACGATTGTGCTATAAAATACCCAAAGTGCCTAAAGTGATCTTTTTGCGACGAAACCATTGTCATTTTTAAATCATTTGTTTAGTAGAACTGCTCTGTTCTATCATTTATATAACGAAGCAATTGATAGCTTGGTGATTGAAAGAGCAACCTAAACTATAGACTTCTGTAATAATAACAAACAAACAACAAACTAAAAACACACTTCCGCCCCCTGGTTCCATCATCAGATCAACTCAATGATACCAAATTATTGTAGGTATTGGTGTCGATTACGTCATCTTACACCTAAACCTAATTTTAGTTTTAATCTCTCTTTCTAAATGAGAACATGAGAAAGAGATGGAATATTTTGAGACCGGTCAAATTAAGTGTTTAGACTTCTCTAGTTTGAATGTTAGAATGTGTGGGTCAAATTGAACCTGCATTTTCTTGTGACTCGAATATAGGCCGAAATTTTGTATAATTACTAGCTCCTGCCCGCGGTTTCCACCCACTTTTCCACAGGAACCATGCATTTGTCGGGGATAAAAAGTAGCCTATGTTACCCTCCGGTCCATAAACTTTATCTATGCCAAAAATCACGTTGATCCGTTACTGCGTGAAAGAAGGACAAACCAACAAACCTACAAACACACTTTCGAATTTATAATATTAGTAGGACTAGCTTCTGCCCGTAGGTTTCACCTACGTTCCCACAGGAACCGTGCATTTTTCCAGGATACAAAGTAGCCTATGTTACTCTCTGGTCCATAAACTATATCTATACCAAAAATCACGTCGATCCGTTGCTCCGTTGCGGCGTGAAAAAAGGACAAACCAACAAACACGCATTCACATTTATAATAGTGTCATAATGGCACAGTGCGAACGCTCCAATAATATTATCACGCAGTCTCGTTGGTTGCAGATGTCACTGGGCAAGTCCAAGAATACAACCACGCTGGCGTGCGACATTGACGCTGAGCAGCAGGAGTTGGCTGGCAGGTGAGGCTTTATCTGTGAGCTCTGGGTCTACTTGCAAAAACGATATACTTCGGCCCACTGATGCCAACACGAATCATGCAACAATTTTTAAGAAAATTTGTTGTTGACTTGTTGGCAAATCAACAACAGCACATTTTCGCATTCCCGCCAAAACTCTACAATTAATGGTTTACAGCTATTTTTTGCATTCCCGCCAAAAAAATTATTTTTGTTTATGGTAAAAACGAGCTTTATGGCTCGCTACTATGTACAACGTTATCATCTGAAAGTTTTTTAGCTGCATTGTTTAAATATATTTCTTGACCTGGATACAGACTGAGTCCATCAGTCTCAACTCGCAACAGAAACGTTTTTGCATATTATTGTAACTGAGCATGCAGCACATATTTTGCTAATGAAGGATTTTCATTGTTTCTTCTTAACCACAGACTCCACAGACTATAAAAACCAGCTGTCAGGCGTTACAAGCTATATTTAACAAACTTTAGTGTTGCCAGAACGATAAAGCGTGATGTTATTAGCTCCCTCAATTGTCAAACAAAATTGGGTAAGAGCTTTGTTTTGGTAACTATAGAGGTAATGAGGTGTAATGTCAGCATTTTGTTTTGAACTAAACTTGTTATGGTTGGAGTTGTGCCAGTCTAGGAAATTAAGGTCTTCTATTTTGGTAAATGTTTTAAAGTCCTTAGTTACCTTCTGTTGACAAACGAAGTTATTGAAGGTAATAAGCACAAGCTTGGTCGTGCATGGAGTATTGTTCAAAGTTCTGAGATTATGGGCCAGCGTTATGCTTACCATCTGAAAAGCGACCGGCCGAAATACTTAGTAGTATCGAATACTTAAGAAGTAAACTAAAAAAAATTGTTCTCATCACTGAGATGGCTCAGCCAAGCACCAGCTTGAGGCGCTGGAGTCTATTGAGAGACGAGCCAAGAAGCTAATTGGCAATGACTCGTTATTAGAGCCTGCATCGATGTATTCTTAGCTTAACAGCGAGGCGAACATCGAATGTCCCATAAAAACGTATTTCTCAGTTTATTTGAAAATTACAGGTCAGATTTAAAGGAAATTTTGCATGTAGAAGCGCGTTCATTTTGGTTCAAACACCACTAAAATCAAATTAGAGCGAAGTTAATTTTCAATATTTCCACCACTAAAACGACTCGTTTTGAACTGATTTTTATATCGGAAACATTTCAGTGAGTGTCCTTACACAATCTTACACAATCTTGTTCGTTCATCATCAGACGACCAGATTATCGGCAAAGCGTCAATCGTCATCGCTACATCATACATGGTACTTTTTTTTTTTTTTTTTTTTTTTTTAATGTTATTAGGTAGCGAGACGAGCTGGTCGTTTGCCTGATGGTAAGCATAACGCCGGCCCATAACGATTGCAGTGCCACCCAGAACTTTGAAACACAAAGGCCTGCGCGGCACTGCAGTGCGCTCGTTACCCTGAGACATTAGGTATTAAGTCTCATAAGCCCAGTAATTTCACTGGATACTCTGCTCATCAAACCGGAACACAGTAATGCTTGCACACTACTGCTTGGCGGCAGACTTCACGAGCAAAGCGGTGGTAACAACCCAGACGGACACTCGCAGAAGAGTTAGTCCTCCCACTAACAAAACTATTCCACCCTTACGCATGAAGCGTTCTTTCTTGCTTCAACATATTTTATTGTTCGTACAGCAAAGGAATGGAACTCCTTGGTGAGATTAAGATTTTCAAAATGTATTAATTTAGATTTAAAAAAATCATCATTCTTGTTAGTAAAATTAAGTTTCAAATTATTTTAATATCCAGTATGTAAAATTATCTAGCACTACCAAATTCAAATAATTGGCCGGTGATAAATTATATGCGTAGGTATACTGCGCACATACAAGCCACGTTCAGTACCGCTCTATGAATATAGTCTGTAGGTTACCTACTTTTCTGCTTTTACTATGGTATATGACAATAATGTACTAGCTTCCATCCGCGCCTTCGCCCGTGTATTATAGGATCTTTATCCTTACTAATAAACACTGTATAACCGTTGAATAGTTACACAATGGTTTGTCTTTGTTATTGTTTGACAATTATTTTAAACCGAAACGAAAGAGAGAAAACATTTCAACCGTTATTCCTACAGTGTTTATTAGTAAGGCTGTATGTTATTGTGATGTATATACACTATATTACTGTAAAGTTTCATTAAACGGTTTAGTAGTTTTTGCGTGAAAAATCCATCCATCCTCATAAACTTTCTCGTTTATATAATATTGGTAGGATAGGATTTTCATTTTATCTTAACCAATTTCATAAAACTAGCTATTTAGCGTTTTTATGTTTTTCAGATTGGCAACACTGGCGTTGCGAGCGCATACAGCATCACGAACTGATTGCTCGCGGCTCGGCGCAGCACTCGCCAACACGCTCGGCGAGCTTGCTCGCACCGCTGCCAACAGACAAGTTTATAATGCTGGTGAGCTTAATAATAAATAACAAATATTTTCCCTGGTGGTAGAACTAATTTTTCTGCGAGTGTCCATCTGGGTGGGTACTACCGCTTTGCTCGTGTAGTCTTCCGCCAAGCAGTAATGTGCAAGCATATCTGCGTTCCGATTTGATGAGAAAAAGTCAGTGAAATCACTAGGCTTATGAGATTTAATACATATAACTACGTAATGTCTAAGGGCAATAAGCGGAATGCAGTGCCGCGCAGGACTTTGTGGTTCTGCAATTGTTATGAGCCGGTTGCTTACATCAAGCAAACGGCCTGCTCGTCTCATTATACAATAACAAAAAAAAGCATTTCCAGGAAACCCTTGCAGGCTGTTCAAAGAGGTATGACTTTTAGAACTAGATATAGATTTATGTTAGATATAATCTAGAATTATCTTACAAACATATAATTAAATAATTATGTAATATTACCTACGTTACACTAAATTACTAAACTACTCAAACAAATCAAACATGAAACAAAAAGAAAAACAACTTGCAGATTAAAACCCGCATGACGATAGATAGATAGTTTAATTATTTATTTGCACATTACAATGGCAGATACAAAATTAAAAACGAAACTTATTTTAGCCTAATCTAGTAGTACAAAGGATATTCGCTGAAATCGATTTCTTCTAGACAACCAAATTTTAGTGTGGGATTAGGGATAACACCTTAAATCTACTAGTTAAAACTTTTTTTAAATTTTGTTATTATACTCTGCAAGCTCCAGGGCTCGCACCCTTATTTGCTATATAAATTATTTTTATATTACAAAACTACTACTTAAACTATACATCTTTTCGTTTCAGATGCGGCCGCAGCAGCAACAGAAGCTAAGAAGCGCAAGTTGTCCAAAAGCCAGAAGATGAAGATTCAAGCGAAGCAGAGGACTGCGCTTGCTGTTAAGAAGAAGGCAGCCGCCGTTGCAGCCGCCGCTGCTGCCAAGATGGCTTCTTAACAGTTTTAATTTGTTAATGAAACAATGGCACAGAGGACAGAAGTACTGAAACAGAGATAATACGATTGCACGCACACAAAATACGCATGTGCAGAAGCCTCACACAAAATCTAATTAAGGTTCTACGACCCGGTCACATCTCCATACAACGGTATTTGGGTGATTACTCCACTACTTGACGTTTTAAGTCCAAAACTAAGAATAATATCGATTTAACTGATTTACCAGATTCTAATGCTTTGATTAGATTTTGACGGGTCCATGACTATAAGTTGCCAGATGATCTGCAGACTGCAGGTTTCATACATTTTGTATGAACTTGCAGCCACAATACACCACTTCTCGGTTTGTCTAGGCGCGGTCGACCACAAAAAGTCGAGACACGCTTCATGTGACGATGTTTTGTAGCTGTAGCGCGAGGCCCGTTTGCAACAAGGGTTTTATAAATACATTACTAAACATGCGTAGGAGCTACATGCTGCCTGCAAAAGCGGCCCCCAGGTTCGAATAATTTTTAGTACATTTTATAGTACCTTAGTGACCTATAGTTTGTTAAATAGTGTACCTTGATACGCGTGACAGCTGTTTTTTTTAAATCTGTGGTTAAGAAAACACAACGGACATCCCTCGATCCTCACCACCTTAAAGCAGCGCGGCCCGCGTTGACAGTGTAGCTTTTTATTCACCAGGCACCACCCATAAAGTATGAGATTATATTGAATATACCTATTTTGACTGTAAAAAATAAGGAACTTCATGCTCATGAAGACAGTTGGAGGCAGCCGAGTTGATAATTAACGAACCATAACAGTATCTAAAGCAGTAAAATTCAATGAAATAAACCACTGTCTAGTGTCTGTCTACTGAAAAACAACGTTTTCACTAGTTTTCAAATAGAATCATGATATAGTTATACCAATATTTATGTCAATAACTCAATACCTACTTAAATCTTTATGTATTTGAGACATTTGTGTGCGTGTAAACATTTTCTGTCTCTCTCTTCGAAGTGCAGCTTTTACTAAGTTATATTATAGTGTCATTCCTAACCCTTAATCCACAATCATTCAATAGATTGTAATATTTCAACACACCCTTGACTAACACCACAATCAAATGTGGTTTATAATTGTGTTGTACCGCATGTAAAAGAAATTTCCTTTACAAATATCAATGATTTATAAAAAGGAATCCATTATAACAATATTATTTATTTACGTACGATGATATTTTTTGACTTTTGAATGCAAGCAACACTAGCTTTTGTGTGCTAAGTGTTGCCAGTACAAACAATATTTTTTTATTATTTTGAAAATAATGACTGACGCCCTTGCTTACGTCCTATCGTCTAGAAACCCATAAAATGTCAAAATTACATGCCAAAAGTAGTCTACCAAATTGATTTACGGGAGAAGTGAAATCTATCCCTAGCCGTAAATAACTAAGCCCCTTTTAAACAGGAGCATGAGTTATTGTGTTCTGTGTCATAGAAAATGTTGGCTGAATAATTAAAAGTCGCTGTCATTTGAGCTCTTTGAATTATTTTTGTACTAATACCTATTATAACGGCGCCATACGCATTGGCGGTAGGCAGGATAAAATAACTCTTTATTGTTACACCATTATGATATCAGAAACAACAAAATATCACTGAGTTCGAGGATGGGTGGATCTTTTAGCTATGCAGCGGTCTCTTCCATACAACATTATGATGGACAGACTGACAGATCAATATATTAGCTTTAATATGTACTGGTTGACGGTACCGCATCATATACTTTCATTATATAGCTATTTTCATTTATTATTTACATTTTTTAATACAACGTTGCCATCGATTCATTTATCCTTTTCGTTCATTTCGTTATTTTTTATTTTTGTATAATTGCAGATCCGTGTAAATTGAGTTTTAATTACTTACGGTTTATTTAGTTTCGTTCTATGCTTTCCTCTGGAACAATTTTCTTCCCTATTTTTGTCAGATATCGGCATAGGCGTATTAAAATTAAAGAGTTTGAAATAAATATTATTATATTATTTGGTTTGTGGAGTTATAACTCCACAAACCAAACCAAATCATACCTACTTATGTGTATATTCTCCATATTCATGTATATACCTATCTATATATAGTTATAATGTAAGTTATTTTTGGTTTCAATAACCTTTGTACGAGTTCTCCCAACCCCCATATTTTTACACGTAAATAATTTTTTGATGTTAGGTATGGCATTTAACCAATTTTATAAAAAGAAAATTTTCTAAAATTTATCTGCATGAGATTTTTATTGGAAATCAAGCTATAATTAATTTAAATCTTTTAAAGATTTAATTAGGATGGGCTTAAACATGGTGTCAAAAAAGAATTCATAACTATTTTAAGAAAGAAATTAAAATTTGTATTTTAAGCTTAATTTATTAATGTGTGTAAATACTGTCTACTTCTAAGTGTAACTTTAAAGCTTATTATTTAAGGAAACTAATTTGTACTTATTTTAATTATATATTTTCTCATAAATAGAAACAGCGAGTAATTTTAATGTTCAGTGTTGTAAATAATATATTTCTATACGAAATAATAAAAAATAACTGTGAAATTATGTTTTAATTATTTCGTGCCTATTCCCATTTAATATTATTTTTTTGGTATAAAAGGTAGGTTAGGCAAAGGTACGTACAACCTACGAACAAATATGAGTAAAACGTAATAATATTGTTTCGTCAAAGGGTACTCTGTCAGACAGAGACCCTGTCTACGGTCCAAGGCAAAGCCGAAATGTTTTTAATATCTATTCAGACAGATAAACTCTGTATCCAGGTCAGAAAATAAATTATAAAGCCAAAGTGTCAAAAAAACGCGGGAAACTCACAGATTTGTAATGGGAAACTTCATCCTATGATCTATCCCATCCTCACAGGCTAGGCTAGGGCTAGCTCACTCACGACTCACGAGTAGTACCCATCTATATAGTAGCTCACGACTCTCTAAAAGTGAATATATTTTCGGTTTATTTTTACATGCTTTCTTATCTTATTGCAATGTCTTTAAAATTAGTCTAAAGATCTGTGCAAACTTTTAGCCATACCTTATATTGGTGGATATGGTCGTAAAATGGATCGCCAGTTTTTTCAATCTATTGGGAAACGAGACGAGCGGGTCGATGGTAACCATAACGCTAGCATATAACAATTGCAGTGCCACTCAGAACTTTGAAACACAAACCCCAAAGATCTGCGCGGCACTGCAGTTCGCTCATTACCCTGAGATATTTGATATTAAATCTCATACATTATCAGTCTTACGCTCCCACTGCTGGGAAACCGCCCTTCTCTCATGCAGACCGTCGACGCTTGCATAAGCGTTTTGTTCAAAATACCCGTGCTATTGCATCAAGCGCGGATTACGAGATAATACACGCGCAAGCGAGGCTTGATGCAAAACCATGAAATAGACAAGGACGGCAATACGGACAGATAGAGTGCTGTCTCGAAGCCCTATCTGGGCTCAATGCGACAACTGCTCCGCTTTATACATCACTTGCGCACCACCGTTTATTTTACGCGGAGACTGCACTGAGCACGTTGTGAAACAATTTTTTTGATTAGAGGACGTAAAAGCGGGTACCGTGCTCGGACTAGATTTCCATCAAGCCCCAGCCACAACCACAATAGACGATACGATATGCATATCGTATCGTCTATTGTGGTTGTGGCTGGGGCGTGTGCGTCAAGCGGGAATCGTAGGTTTTCCATGGTTTTCTCGTGGTCCGCGATTGATGCATCCATCCATTATCCATCAATCATGAATTAGGTATGAGGACTGCCTTACAATTCAATGTCGTCCTGACGCTCCAAGGTAGGTTGTACTATCCCAAAAATTACCAATAAAACAAAATTTCTATAAAATGCAGTTTATTTACAAAATACTTGTACAAAAATTTAATTTTCGATCTAAACCTTCATTACAAAACTATGGAGTATTGTTATAAGTCTTGTGTTACCACGCTATGCTAGAGGAGGGTAGGCAGAGTGAACATGGCAAACCCGGAATTTTTTTTTAAAACACCTTTTTCATATTTTCTTTTTATCGCCACGCTAGTAATTCTCAGAGGTAGGCAGGATGGGAGATCCAAATTAGTCCCAACTGTGCTCTAGAGGTAATATTTTCTGAATCTCAGGCCACTACGTTATAAGACACATAGACATAGACGAATAGAAAAATAAAGACGGCACATTAAACCAGTTAGTGAAGCCAACTAAGTACGCCGATTCCTTGGTCAACATTTCATTCTACTATTTAATACTACTCTCCGGTCCATAAACTATATCTATGCCAAAAATTACGGCGATCCGTTGTTCCGTTACTGCGTAAAAGAAGGACAAACCAACAAATCAATAAACCAACAAACACATTTTCGCATTTATAATATAATTATTAGTAGGCTTAAAATAGCGATTGTTCTGAGATAACGTCACATCTAAGGATACGAATTTTAAACATAATTGTTCACATCAGAAACTTTGTTACGGTTTTTAAATAATGTAGACGAGTTTCTTCTCGTTCGGTTGTATTATTGAAACGGGTACAGAGAGTCATTTTAATATCATGAGCGGCATCCTAATTTTAAATTGAATACATCCAGTTATTCCAACCAGGAATCTTCATATAAATCTAAAACATAGTTATAATATACGGCTATATATCTTTAAATGGTTTGTACACGAAATACAAAATTCTGCGTAGTATTGCAGTTCGCTCGTTACGTCTTTGACATAAGGTATTAATTCTTAGCCCAGTAATTTCACCGATTACGTTGCTTATAGAACTGGACCACAGTAAGGCGTGCACATTATTACTGTGTGCACATTATTACGGTTTGTCTTTTTATAACTTACTTTTGACCGAAGCGACTTGGCTGTATTGGCGCACCGTCTTTTTTTTTCTATCAGTCTATGAAACAAAGTCTAGGATCGAGGCACGATTTTTCACTAATATCATAGCTGCCTTAAAGTAAGTATATACAGTCATACATCTACCCGCTTTCAAGTCACTACATTTGATTAGAATTTCTATTCAAGGTGCGGTTGGAGGACACGCCTAGCTACTCACCTTCGAAAGCAAAACTTCCTGTCAATGAAAATACAAGGCGTCCTAGTTGACCAGTATTTTTTAAGGGGGATGTTCGTGAAGTGGCATATTTGAAACAATATGTTTTTTGTCTGATTTTAACCTCGTTAGGATACAAATTTTGAGGGTATTTTGCAATTCGCGTAAATAACGAACAATCAGGATACTTTTAATGCTATAGTTTGGATTTAAAACTGAACCAAATTCATACATTGGCACTTATTTACAAGATGTGAAAGTTTTTACATTTAAGGTACCAATATTTATAATTGGTTTTCGAAATATTCTCAAAAAGTGTACCCTAACGTGGTTAAAATCACATTTTTTTTTCAAATTTGCCACCCCCCTTTTTCGTAAATATCACGATATCAGCGGTGTTTATCGAGATTTGAACGAATTTAATAATTACCCAGATGGTCCAAAATGTATCCACAACAAAATAATTTTTAAGGATTGTTTATTTCGTCTCATACGCCCAGTGATTTCTCAGATCTCTAGCAATACAGTAACGCTTGCACACTACTGCTTGTGAAAGTTGATTCTAATCAAAGTAGTGATATTTATCTAAATACGAGCTACATATTTCTAGTCTATTATTATAATACTGCTACGATTTTGGTCTTTTTTTTACATTATATTATGAGTTGTGTTCTCGCGGGCGTCCAGTAAAAATTGTATCAAAGACGGTCGAGCATTTCAGTTATAAAACTTAATAACGGTGTAAGGAAACTAAATTGCGGTAAATTAACACGTAACTTGTGACCAAAACTTAATTATTAATTGGTAAAACATTCGTTAATCTCAACCGTTTTATTTTTAATTATTTAGTTTTATAAAAGCTTCTGCCCGCGGTTTAACGCGCGTTCCCACAGGAACAGTGCATTTTTCCGGGCTAAAAAGTAGCCTATGTTACACTCCGGTCCATAAACTATATCTATGCAAAAAATCACGCCAATCCGTTGCTCTGTTACTGCATGAAAGAAGGGCAAACCAACACACTTTCGCATGAGCAAAAAGCATTCGATATTTCAGAGAATTCCCTTGAACACGATGCTTATTGGTAAATACCGTATGTATGAATTAGTAAATAACCGAGAAAATTTGACTGGTGGACCGTGTATATGAAGAAAACTATTTTTTTTTGCTATCAAATAAGGCTACAATTCCGCGAGCGAGTCCGTGGCAGTTATGTCCTATTTACTGTAGGACATAACACGCATCGTCATTTTATTTGCTTACGTACCTTTTTAGGTTTTTGTTTTGACGTTTTGACTTTTCGTTTGTCGTATGCCGAGACGAGTTTCTTGCCCTTCTTGCTCGGCCTATACCAATTTGACACGGGCACGGTGGGTTTCTGGAAGGTTCGTTGACCTTGAGCACGTATTGGGCCTGTTAGTCTTTGTCATTTATTATGTTCTGATAAAGATAGCATTAGTTTTAGTCTGTGATTCGGGTAGACGAACGTTACTGAGTCCCGCTGTTAGTCATTTATTTTAACCTTCATGAGTGCTCCCTCGTGGCCTATATGAATAAACCACCTACCACCATAATAGATTTCCGGTTGTACTTCATACGGATGCCAAAAAACTCGCTCGCGAAAATGCCACCACCGGACGCCCCAACAAAATACTAATAACTTAATTCTAAAGCATTTAAAATTCCTATAAAAATACTGGTATACATAGATTTTGTACATATGCTCTACAACTATATTATAATACATTAAAACAGCTGTCATGCGAGAATGGCAACATTGATATAGCAAAAGTATTACACATTTTTTCATGGGAGACACGGGCAAAGCTTATCTCAGATGACGCTATCACCGCTGGTACTTGTCATTGATGTATACTTTGAGGGTTAAAATTAAACTATAACCAGTAAACATGCTCGCGTCTTAAAAATCATTAGATTTGAAATGGTCACTATATAACCTAGAAGAATAATTGGTTTCCAATAATTTTATGAGCAATGCTTTGATCCATAATTTCCGGTTTTTCTCGCCCGAAGGGAAACGTGTGTACCTTAATTTTACGCTGAATTGCACTTTACAGAGGCATACTTTATGCAGACGATTTTATGTTTACTTACCAAAACTTTATAATGAAGTTTCATAGTGAAACAAAACCAGCGATAGTGCGCCACCTAGCGGGATAAGTAAGCAGTGTGGCTCCCTATTGCAACACCAGTTTTAAATAAAAAAGGATGATGCAAAATTAATACGTAATAATTATAATTAAAGACATTGTAGTTGGATTGATTTCAAAAACAATCCGAACACAGTCCTTACTACAATCAACTCAGTGTATGAAACACTAAAGTTGGGTCGCCTTTCATGTATATTTCATCTCAAAGGCTGGGAAAGGTCAATCATTCAAAACCTGCGCGCAAAAGTGCTTTTAACCGCTAGCGTGGAAAAAGCACTTTGCCACTCACATTTCAAATGATAACTAAGCCCACAATCTGTGAATAAACTAAACCATTCCGAAGTGAAAAAACGTGAATAAATCCTTTGATTTTATTTAAGCTATTTTTAAACTGATAGAATTTTTGACGTTCACAAGCTTATAAGCCTCTTTCTAGTACTCGGCTGGCTAGCTACAACCCTAAAGATTTTATTCGCGTGCCCCGACTACATCGCTTACATATCAAGAACAAAATATATACAAAATTATATTGGTGGCCTACGAGATGAGCAGTCCTTCGGTTGATGGTAAGCGTAATTTATTGTTTAGATAGTGCCAGCCTTTATTGTTTAGATAGTGCTAGCCTTTATTGTTTAGATAGTGCTAGCCTTTATTGTTTAGATAGTGCTAGCCTTTATTGTTTAGATAGTGCTAGCCTTTATTGTTTAGATAGTGCTAGCCTTTATTGTTTAGATAGTGCTAGCCTTTATTGTTTAGATAGTGCCTGCCAGCATTTATTGTTTAGATAGTGACAGCGATGATCTAAGTCGAAGTTCACTCTTTCTTAGTCGAAATATTATTTAAAATTTACTAGAACCTATTTCAAAAGAAAATATAAAAATACACAAAATACACTTTTGTGATGATTTTTCGTTGCGATATAAATATTATGCATTGATTATTAAAAATAAATAAATTTGCTAACAAAAAACAATTAGTATTTTTCGTGACACGATTTTTGGAAACATCTTATATACAACGTGCCATCGAAATAACGTAAACAAGTGAAATTGCTTTAAAAGCGACAAACCGACTTCAGTGACAAACTACTGAACCGATTTTGATGAAATTTCTACGGGACCAATCTGTAAGTATATCCTTTCAAATAAAAAAAGAATTTTCCAAATCGGTTTATAAATGACGGAGACGTGAGGTAAAAACATAAAAAAATTGACCGAATTGAGAACCTCCTTTTTTGGAAGACGGTTAAAAAAATTGATTCATTTTGTTTGATCACAGTCGGAAATAAAATCGATATAAGCAAATTACAATGCAGTGTCGGGCAGGCTTTGACTGGAAAGGTTGAATGGAAGAGATCGCTTTTAGCGATAAGTACACCAATTGTACTTAAGTGAGTTTATTAATTCTGTATCTATTGTTTTACTTTAACAATAAACTATTTTGTATTGTATTGTATTGTGGAAGGCATGCAACACTTATACTAACATGTCATTTTTTGTATAAATCCCAAATATCTTTTACAATCCGTAACAAAAATTAATAATTTTTATTTTATCCCTTTCATTATTAAAAAAACAATTGGAGTGTGTAAGTTTTAGCATTATTTCGATAGCACATTGTATATGTGTTGCCAGTAAAAGAACGATAAAGTCAGTGAGGTGGCGGAAAATAAAAAAAATACTATTCTGCGATTACCCCCGTTAGCATAAAATATTTGAGAATATTTAGTAATTCGCGTAAATACCAAACAATTATGCTACTTTTAATGCCTTAGTTTGGCTTTGAAACTAAACTAAATTTAAATATTAGTGTAAATACCAGTGTAAGAAAAAATTATATTTCTATTTTTTTTTTCTAAGTTCTGTAGAATGTCAAACGTAATTTATAATAAATTTATTGATGTCCGTTGCGATTCTTAAATCGTATCTTACTGTCCTCAGGAACATTCTACTGTTAGAATATGTTACTGTTCTAAGGAACAGTAGGAAATTCTTTTATCAGTCATTTTGACATCAAGGTTATTAAACTGGTAGATCGAAATTATCTAAAACTAAATGAGCTTAAAATAAATAAAAACAGCGTCAATAAACCGCTCCATAATCAAAAGTTGCCTCAATTAAATGCGTAAAATACTTATGAATTACTTACTTACTAGTTGCTAAAATTCATTGGTGTTGCCAGTTGCCATAATTCTTAATCTTATTCTTTATTGCCAGTGTACATCACAAATTTCTACTGACTACGTTACTTAATCGCCAGTGTACAAAAATACTTGTAAAATACTTTATTATCGAACAGTAGCTTTGTGAGAGTTGAATAGGACTATGAAAAATAGATTTGTTTCGAACTCCTTTTTTAAATTTAGTTACAATTAAAAAAAATGTGTCAGACGTCATAGTGTTTAGGACAGGTCGGCTATTGTTTAATTTGTGTTTATAAAGAAATTAAATACTATTTTTCATAATTCTAGTATGAGATAACAAAATCGATACCAATATTATTGACAATAATTTACATAATAATTATTACAATAATATTGTGTATTATTATTGTTGTAGCGAAATTCTGAACAATCCGATTTCAATAACTTTCTCCTTTGTTCTTATCATTGATTATTTTAAATCTCTGCAAATATTGCTTATAGTGATAAGGCAGCTGATTTTACAAACTAACTTCTAGATTACTTGCTGACGAACCTACAAAATTTTCATATCCGGTTGCATGTGTCAAGAGATAATAATAATTATTCACATTTCGTTCTAGTATTGTTCAATTAAATTAATAAATGATAAAAATTGATCGATTAGAACCAAAGTAGATTTAATGAGACCGAAAATAGATCCATGAGAGCAACTAACAGATTCAATGGAACCTAAATTGATTCAATGAAATCAATTGATCCAAGTTGGACAAACACTGATCCAAATTGGAAAAAAATTGAATCAATTTAAACAAAAATTGGTCAAATGGAACCAAAATTGAACCAATTAAGAATTAATCTAGAACCATAATGTATGATTGTAATCAATTTTAATTGATTCAATGAAAAACTCAAAACCGGATTCAGTTAAAACCTACTTTTAAATATGTTTCAATTAAAACCTACTTTTAAATATGATTCAATTAAAAATTGGTTTTAAATATGATTCAATTGAAAATTTGTTCTAATTTATCGTTATCACTTGAACACGTTATAATTTAAGACATTTTCATCGACCAAATTCCAAAAAGTCCTCCAAACTCTGTCTCACTCTAGAATACCTGCTCTTAATAACACAAGTGAACGTGATTAACTATTAGGCATGCTATCTCGCCAAGTACTGAACCAATTGTAGTTGAATAGTCCAGAGTATGGGTGTTTCCTCTTCTTATGAAGTCGCAGGGACTCTTCTGATGCGTACCAATACTGGGGGCATTTGTCGAATGGGTACTTCTCAGCTTCTCGGACGTAGGGCTCCGATAAATCAGCTGGAATGAAAATAGTCATTTTATGTCGTAGAAATCTTCTGCGAGTCAGTCTGGGTGACCACTAATTAAATTGTGTTGCTGCCCAGCTGTGTTGTGCATGAATGGCGAGCCACACTGCTTACTTATCCCGCTAGGTGGCGCATTATCGCTGGTGCTGTTTCACTATGAAACTTCATTATAATATTTAGTAAATCAACAAAAAATCGTCTTTGCATCAAAGTATGCCTCTGTAAAGTGAAATTCAGTGTAAAATTAAGGTACACACGTTTCTCTTCTGACGAGAAAAAACGGAAATTGTGGATCAAAGCATAGCTCACCAAAAATGATTGGAAACCAATTATTCTTCTAGGATATGTAGTGACCATTTCAAATCTAATGATTTCTAAGACGCGAGCATGTTTACTGGTTATAGTTTAATTGATTAAACCTCAAAGTAACCATCAATGACAAGCACCAGCGGAGGTGGCGCCATCTGAGATTAGCTTTGCCTGTGCCTCCCCATTACTGTGTTCCAGTTTGATGTGTGTAGTCAGTAAAATTACTGGGCTTATGAGATTACTTAATGTATCAAGGTAACGAGAGCAATGCTTTTAATTATGCTTTAGGGTACTTCAGAGTCACGCAGACACTCGTTCACAATTCATGCGAATTCAAAAAACAATTTTTATTCTTTCTTTTGTTTTCTTTCTATCTGTTGTTTAACTCACACAGTAAAAGAAAGAAAAGAAGACTTCAGTGGTTCCTTTTTTGTATAGCATTTTTTTGCCAGTGTCAAGTAAAATATTGAGTCTATTTTATTTTAATTTTTCTTTTTATTGCATTTTATAAGCCTGGTGGCAGGCAGTAGACAAAGAAGATCCGGCGGTGGCGTGCCCTCGTGCCCTTCTAAATGTTTCTTGTGGAGCTTGCCATAGGTCTAACAAATTATTGTACAACAAACACAGTCAAAAACATGTCAAGTAAAGGAGTTGTACCAAATTTGTATGGAGCTTGGTACTTTATTCCCAGAAAAAAATGAATTAGCCTGAAATGTTTTTTCTAGATATGTGCCTGTAATATAGAACCTAGCATAAAAATTAAAAAACAATTATGAGTGTGTTTTGTTGAAAACTACTTTTAAATAAAGCGTAGTAGAAATACAAAATTAATTAACAGCAACGCTGCATTCCTAAAAATATACAAAAAGCAGCAACATTATAAAAGTATGGCGTCATCGTCACGTCATTTTTGTCAGATTTGGCAAATAATAAGCTGTGTTGTCATCCGTTCTGTCAATTTTTTTTCATTGTCTATGCTCGTATCACATTCAGCCATAAAGAAGCTGAAAAACCCGTTCCGTTTCGTGTAACTGCGTTCCGTTTCATGTTACGTACTAAAAAGAAACTTTATGTATTTTCAGGAAATCGCAGGCCTATTAAATTGTAATTTCATTTCAGAATATCTAGGTGTTGAGAACTCATTCCAAAAAACAAACTTAGCCTGGCTCAATTTTAGTACAAAAACGGAACAACTTTGTGTAATTTTTTTTTTTATTCTTTCTTTTTATTGTGCACTCACGTGGCGGCAGGCAATAGAGACAGAAGATCCGTCGGCGACGGCCCCCGTGCCCCTCCAAATGTTTCTTGTGGTGCTTCCGGCCCGTGGACACGTGTGGGCAGCACGGACACGGCACCGCCAGCTGTCGCGGCACGCAGCCGTGGCGCTCCGCTGCGTGCTGTAGCAGAGTCGTTGATACACGGTAGCCCTGAAAATTAATAGTAGATTACACAACAAGTGAAAAAAGGGAATTTTAGGTGGTCCTACGGCCCGCCCGCCTAATTCGAACGCAAAAATGGCTAGGCTTGTTGTTTCATCGAAGGAAAACAGGCACTACGGAAAACACAACAGAGACAACGACAGAGGGAGAGACAACGCCAGAGAGAGAGATAACGCCAGAGCCCTCGGTTGGCATTCTGAAAATTTTGACATAATTTTGCATAGAAAATTAGTGCGTGGTAATTTTTCATAGCGAGACGAGCTGGTCGTTTGGCTGATGGTAAGCATAACGTCGGCCCATAACAATTGCAATGCCACTCAGAACTTTGAAACACAAACGCTTGCGCGGCACTGCGGTACGGTCAGGACTAACTCTTCTGAATTAGTCCTGACACTAACGAAACTTAAACTGAACTACACTGCTTACCTTAAAGCAGTGTTCACAGCGGAACGGGAAAAGTTTCCACTTGGGGTTCTTCTTGCGGCTGAATGTCATTTTGTATGGTTCCGCTGGAAACCAATCTGAAGGATCCAGGAGCAACTCCACTAACTCTACACCTGGAATGAGAAATGTTGTAAATTAGATATTACTATTATATACTAGGTGGTAGGACTGACTCTTCTGCGAGTGTCCGTCTGGGTTGTTACCACCGGTTTGCTAGTGAAGTCTGCTGACAAGCCGTAATGTTTTTTTTATGCTATTTCATAACGAGACGAGCTGGTCGATTGCCTGATGCTAAGCTTAACGCCAGCCCATAACAATAGCAGTACCACCTGGAACTTTGAAACACAAAGGCCTGCGCGGCACTGCAGTGCGCTCGCTACCCTGAGACATTAGGTATTAAGTCTCATAAGCCCAGTAATTTCACTGGCTACTCTGCTCATCAAACCGGAACACAGTAATGCTCGCACAATACTACTTAGCGGCTGACTTCACGAGCGAATCGGTGGTAACAACCCAGATTGTTGTCCGCCCGGTGGTTATTTGACGTATCGGTGTCCGGAGGTTCGTGATGTCATAGGTGTGGGTTCCGACTGAAAATCAGTTAAGGTCCTTGGACCTTAATTGCATGCTGAGTCGGGACCCTTATCATGGCATCACGCAACATTGGGTTTTATTTTTTATTTATGTACTTGTCTGTCCCTTATGTTCATTTTTTGTTTTTTTATTTTTGTGTCAATCTGTAATGTTGTGTGATGTCCTGAAATAAATGTATTTTCTTTCTTTCTTTTCTTTCTAGATCGACACTCGCAGAATAGTCCTACCACTAACAAAAAATCCGAGTGAATTAAAATCACCCTGCAGGTAAGATAATGTAGCGGTCAAACGCTAACTTATCATGTTTACCTTCAGGTAGTTTGATAGGTGGTGCGATGACTATAGGTATGGGTGGGGTGGACTCCTGCGGTAGAATGCACTTGATAGCTTGATTCAATGCATTGATGTGGGCGGGGGGCAGAGACACCGATGTGTTGTTTGCTGCTAGTAGACTGGTTAGTATAGTGTTCTGTGCCTGGAAATTAAAGAAATACATTTATTTTGTTAGTGGGAGGACTAACTCTTCTGCGATTGTCCGTCTGGGTTGTTACCACCGCTTTGTGAGTGAAGTCTGCCGCCAAGCAGTAGTGTGCAAGCATTACTGTGTTCCGGTTTGATGAGCAGAGTATCCAGTGAAATTACTGGGCTTATGAGACTTAATACCTAATGTCTCAGGGTAACGAGCGCATTGAAGTGCCGCGCAGGCCTTTGTGTTTCAAAGTTCTGGGTGGCACTGCAATTGTTATGGGCCGGCGTTATGTTTACCATCAGACAAACGACCAGCTTGTCTCGTAACCAAATAACATTAACAAAAAAAAAAACAAATTATTCATTGCTAGCTTCTGCTTGTGGTTCCACATGAGCACTGGAGATTCCTACAAGAACTGTGTTTTTCCGGGGTAAAAAGTAGCCTATGTTACTTTCCGTACATAAACTCTATCTATGCCAAAAATCATATTGGTCTGTTGCTCTGTTCCAAACCAGTAACACCCTCAGTAAATATTAATTTAATTTTCGGTTTTGTTCTACCGTTAACCTCTATTGAACCATTTTAAGCGAGCATTATTTGTAAGATGGTTTGGCTTTATATAACGTTTATTAAGTTTTCGCTGATAACGTCAGTATCTGATAATCCGCCACCCCGGCCGGCAGCGCGTGAGCGGCGTGTGGGGGAAATCCCTCCCCTAATTCGCCTCGTCCCACCCTCTCGGCCGACGATCGGGTCAGGTACTAAAACGATTTATTAAGGTTTGCAATAGTGCTCTTTAAACGCTCGCGTTTTGAACGAAATAACCTACAAAACTGTTATATACCCTTTTTAGGGTTATTTAAAAACCGGATCCAAACTTTGCTCACCAAACAAAAACTGCTCCAGCCGGGAATCGAACCCGGGCTTGCAGTCAGAGTTCTGACCAAATTAGCCATGGAGCCGAGGGGTATATAATGTAATATAATCGTTATATATTTATTTATATAATGTACCTGACGATATACCTGTAACGCAGTAGCCTGTAGCGCTGGCCCCAAGTTGAGACTCTGCGACAGGTCCACTTTAGGTTTTCTTTTGTACCCTTTTGGGGGTCCTCTTTTTTTAGCTACCTCTCCATTTTTTTTGTACCTGAAATGTAAAATGATAGTGACTTTATAAAAACAAAAATCTAGGTGGTAGGACTAACTCTACAGGCAGTGTCAGTCTGGGTGGCTACCATCGCTTTGCTTTTTTAGATTGCCACCAAGGGTAGTGTGCATGTTTTCTGCATCTGATTTGTTGAGCGTACTTTGCTCAACGAATCAATCAATGGAATTACTGGCTGTATGAGGCTACTATATATACATACTAGCTGTGCCCCGCGGCTTCGCTCACGTAACCTAAGTTACTGCTTGTAACATCATCTATCTGCCTGCGAAAGTCCCGTCAAAATTTGTCCAGCCGTTTAGAAGATTAACCGGAACAAACAGACAAAAATGTTAAAAATGATTGGTATACTATAGGTACCGTATATACTTTCATATACATTTAGTAAAAAGCTGTTATTTCGATATTATAAACAAACACTTCAATTTTATTTACTTGTATAGATTAACAATATATACCTGACACATCAGGGTAAAGATCACATAGGAGAAACATGCAACTCTTTATTTCAAAGTTCTGTGGCATCTCACATAAACCGGGCTGTTCTCCATGGTAGCTTCGTATTGCAAAAATTTCATCCTCAAAAACAAAAAAGGATTTTTTATTATAATAGATTTTCTTACCGTATAACCTCTCCACTCTCCGAAACAGCTGGACCTTTCGCCTGCACTGGAGTAATTGACAACTTAGCAGGCAACGAGAACCGCGTCTGCAGATTCTTCACTATATTATTAGCCTCACTTGCTAACGCCAACGGATTTGCCAAATTCAAAGGGTTATTAACAAATTTAGGTAGCACTGGCGATGATGGAAAAATGGATAACGTCTTCGGAGTGGAATATTGGCTGTAGTTTGCTGGTATCTGGTATACTTGGAGGTTGAGGGACGAGTTGATTTTGAGTCGTTTTGCTGTGGGTTCATCATCACTTATATCGGAGTGGCTTTCAGTGTCGAGAGGGTCTTTATCGAAGTGCGTCTCTTTCTCTTGGAGACAAAACATCTGAAAATAAAGTAAGGAGTTATTAGTTGCATCTGTAGTACTGGAGCAGCTTTGCTAGTAAAGGAAGACCACAAATTACTCCACTATAATAAGCTCGGGTAAAAGCTGGTCAGGGGAAATGCACATCTACGTATATATATACTACTAGCTGTGCCCCATGGCTTAGCTTAAGTTACTCCTTGTAACATCAGCTATCTGCCAGTGAAAGTTCTGTCAAAATCGGTCCAGCCATTTCGGAGATTATCGGAATAAACAGACAGACAGAATTTAAAAAAAAATGGTTGTTTTGTTATATTTGCCATATATACTTTCATATGCATTTAGTAAAAAGCTGTTGTTTTGATGACACTTCAATTTTATTTATTTGTATAGATAATACAATGTTATAAAGAGGTAAAGTTTTTTGTTTGTTTGTTTAAGCTAACTTCTGGAACCATAGATCTGATTGAATTTTTTTTTCTAATGTCTAGTTACGTTATCACTAAGTGCTAGCTACTTTTTATTACGATTTCGTGTGGAATGATATACAATTTTTAACTTCCTAAGTCACAAGGAAGTTGTCAAAAATTTTGATGAGTAAGTCAGTAGTAAAAATAGTGACTTTGGTCATCATTATTTTGTAAATTGTAAGAGGTATTTCAAATTCGAATAGTAACTAGTTTAACTAGGTCTAGCTGTAGTACTAGCTATATTCATATTAATTTATTTTGCATGACTAAGTGTATGTACAAAGGTCTTATTCTACTTATATATGAGATCTTATGAGTTAGTTGCATTTTTTCAGGAATTGCTAAGAAGGTTACAGTGACAGCCATATTTTAAGATTTTTGGTGACATCTAAAGGTTAAACTAGGTCTAGTTGCTAGACAAGCAAAATTACAAGTTTTACAAGCAAAATTACAAGTTTTGCTTATATAGTAACTAGGAAAAAGACAAATGCAGTGCAGTTTTGGCAGACAGTCAACAAACAAGACAGTATTGATATTCTCGGTTGACAAACCCTTCAAAAGTAGAGTTTAAAGATCTAGTCCATGACACTGCTTGCGAAAAAAGCAGGATGGAAGAAGGTTCATAATAGTACGAACAACAGTCAATACTCTACTGCAGACCGCAGCTGAAGTACTGGTATTTGTCTTGATTCCTCTATAATACCCTTGAGACTTTCGAGTAGACAAAAAACTAAATAACCTCCTTAAAAACCTGAATAAAATAATATAGGACATTGAGAGAGAAATCAATTGTTTTTACCACCAGCTAATTTATAAAACAGATAGGTATTTTAGTATATTTCAAGAGAACAGTTCAAAAAGTTTCTATGCAATGTAAACTATTTGTTGGGGTCAACATACTTTGCCTAAAGTAGTTTTCCAAGCAAAGAGGTCAACAATCTCTATACATTTAGATTAAACAATCAAGACTTGCAAAAAATGTACAGTTCAGTCAAGTGTGATCATAATGAGATAGCATTTAACTATTTCTAGGAAATCACTATGAATGAGAAAGAATTGCCCAACTTTGTATGAATCATACATTTTAAGATGACTATCTAGTAAACCAATGCCTACTGTTGTTAACAAAGATTGTGAAAAAAATAACGAAATAAACACTGCCATTATAGAGAAGCCTTATAAAAAATAAAAAAGAAAACACTTACGATTCGATATTCAATTTTTCATTGTAACAATAACATCGATAAAATACGACGTGCACGTAAACTTAACTTAGTTTACACAAGAAATGCCGGAAATACCACGTAAAACCTTTCGGCGTACACAAAATGGCGTTATAAATACATAAAAGAGCGAAACAATAAGACCGATCACTTTAAAATAACTGCACATGCTACTAAAAACTTAAACGCGTATGTACGTAGACTCAATTAATTATGTGGTAAATAAATTGATATTTTGAATTAACCACTTACTTTTCTTGTGTTTTCTTAGCAGATATCGGTGGTATGAACTTAAAATTAACACATTAGCACAGTTTTAACTTAGATTCTATTATTTTTGAGGTAAAATAAAATCGAAACATGAAATAAAAGGTTAGGTAGGTACACTCGATTATAATAATAACAAGTTTTTGAAATAGAGATGTGCAAAACGAATGATACAAAAATGACTCAACATTCGTCTCGATTCTTTCGACATAATATGATGTCAATATGTGAGAAAAACTGGATTTTGTATGAAAATGTAAAGGTATTAATCACAAAAGAATAAAATGAGGCAAATATGACTTTATGTCTTTTATCAACCTAAATTAGCTGGTAGGTAATGAATGTTATTCGATTGTTTGTTTTGTTTGAAGTGCTTAGTCTTAACATCATTATAACCATCGTTGATATCATATCCATAGACATTAGATTATGGGGGTTGGTATGAATTATTATGTAATCTTTCTGTTTTCATTTCTTGGCTCATACTCCTGCTTTCTCTGGGGTAATAATTTGATTCCTAACATTGTCTCCTGTCTGCCATAAACATAATGAATCACTGTAGTACAATATATACGATGTATAAATTGTCACACAAAACACTCAACTATTATGTTTATTTCATTATGATTTTTATAATAGACTTGGAAATGCAGCTACATCAGACAGGTGTAAATCATGAGTCAAACAATAATTAGCAAATGGCAAGAATCTAGACCATGTTTAAATTTAGTAGGTAATAAAAAAAGTAACCATTAGTGAACTGAATCGATGTTACATTGGTTTTCGATTGATATCGAATATATGTACATGATCCATGGCCATCCGCTCATCACTAATCAAAATTAGCTACCCGCATGTGAAAAGGCCGAACACAATCGAATTTCGACGTTAGTAACCTGCGATAAAGTCCGAAATCGCACCAATTTATGATGCACTAACAATCTTTTAGTTTTGTGGTGAACGAGGCGTCAGGTCTTTGACGTTTGAACAAGGAAAGTACCTTCAATGTTGCCAGTACAATTTATGTAATATAACATGGTAGTTTTTTTGACAGAATTAGGTTTCAGTAGGTTTGAATAATTTTAAAATAAAGAAAACGGTGCCTTTATCACAGAACATATAATAATACAACGCTTTTATATAAAAGATACTACGTTTTCAAAAATTTTGTAGTTAAATTGTTCTGTTCTTCAAAAATAGGAATGACGAAGGGTTTTTAATAATCGATAAAACAAAGTTTGTTTAATGATTTTTATTTTTATTCGAAAATTTAACCTAAATAATTATTTAACATGGTTCACAAAGGATGCACTTCTCAAAATAATTAAAAAGAAAAATAAATTACTAGAGACTAGATGTCAACACTGTACATAGACCAAGCTCGAAAAAAAAACATTACAAAGTCAAAAGAAAATCAATATCACAAACTTGGCCTTTGTAAAGTTGATACATGTTACGTTATTTGCCGACTCACTTCGACACTTGTCCTATAACTGCGTTCTTTTTATTTGAAAAAGATTCACCAATTGAGGAGACGGCTTCAACTACCGAAACGAATATTTAACTATAGAAATACATTTGAAAAACGTTATAATAATATATGTTCTATTTCTGTATTTTGTAAAGATCAAGTGTCAAAATTGGTGTATGAAAGAAATTACGAAACGTTATTATTTTGCGAGTATTAAATACTGCAAACCATTTTACATATTATTTAGGTATCCAATTATTAACAAGTATCAACTATACAAATATAATAATATATACATTTTTCTAAACACTTATACAAAGATTTGGCTTGAAACGTAGTCACAATTTTAGCTCGCATCATTTTTTTTTAACATGTCACAGATTTGGTATAGAAATGATATTTAAATATTAACATCTTAAAAATAATAAATACTAATTACGCCATGTTTTAAGTGACGCCATCGTCGTCATTATTCATTCGCGGCCGTTTTTAATAAGCTTACGGGTAATTTGTGACCACAATACTACAACTTTGCCATTAATAACCAAATACCTAAATCCGACCAATGAGCAGATTATAATATTACGGTTAGAATTTACCCGCTGTAAATTTATTGAAAACGGACGCTAAGTGGTGATCACACGATATTGCGTGTACTAGATATTATTCACAGAATCGCATTATTATGCGAATATGAGTCAGTCCTCAATTGCTCATAAGTGTAAACTGTCCCAACAATCTCAGAGCCTTTGCACATGACGTTTTGACGCTGACGACACGCGTCTTTTGTAATAACCTATCAAAACTAAATTATATCACCACACTCATGATTACTGCAGTTTACATTCAACATCGTGTGATCATCTACCATGGCTCTACGTTGCATATCGATATACCAGTAAAATCTATAATAAACATCTCCACATAATAATTACCTCTCAAGTATTAAACTAAATGATTACACGAATAAATTAGTGGATAAACTAAAAAGAGCTACAAAAAAACTGGCTGCAAAGTTTGGTACAAATTATATGAATTGGTAAACAAAATCTAAAAAAGGAATGATTAATATATAACAGCAAAAAGGGATTGCTTTTCATAATTATGAAAGCCCTTTTTATATAATGAGTCTACTTGTACCCTCCACTTTTTAGATAAAAGTACTTAGAAATACCTACGCGACTTTATCCACAGTTTACAAACGCGAGATAAGGTAGTACGAAGTACCTTCTATAGTCTTGCGAGTGCCTTCAGGCGATTTCATGGGCTCAATATGCTATTCAAATAGAACACCAATTTCTTTACTTGGCGATTGCGAAATAGAAATAAATGCAGCTATACAACTGATTTAGCTCCATCTTTGTTTATTTGGCTAACGTATAAGTGAAAAGGCGTTTGTTTTTCGAATCAAAATTAATTCTAGAATCGAAATTATAGTTAACGAAGATATGTTGTGTAAAAAATTGACAAAACAATGGTATCTTATAATTGCTACACAATAAAGGAAGAAAAGATTGAGCAATGAAGGAATGATAAAAAACGAAAGGCCGCCATTCCGTTTTTTTTTCTTCAAAACTTTACACACTTCTATTAAACCCATTTTCGAGTCGTGTATTACTATAAACTACTTGTAAGTAATTGTAAAACACTTGTATAGGAAGCGGCAAACAATTTGATCCAGCAACAACGCAGGTCAACCTGCGCGGTAGCAATAATGCATACTAAATTTTGTACTGCGCAGCTCAAGTGGTGTCTGCCGCTTACAATAACAAACATCTTTTGAAAACATTTTCACTGTTATGAAAATAAACTTGAACTAGGTCCAAATAAAAATGACATACCATCTTGATTTTCACGTAAACATTTCAACAATATCTAGTGAAAGCCTTTATGAACTGACGTATCAATTTAGGCTGGACAAATTCGAGACAGTTAAAAGACTTTCTCGAATTATACGAAAATCACAAAAATCTTATACATAACGAAAGCACTTACACACTTTCCTCTTACTTAAAGCTTTGCAAACTATCTATTGTCATGAAAGTGAAAAACGAAAAATGTATCAACACAATTTTCTACCAGTCGATCTGTAATTATTAGCGCTGGCAACTCTGTGTGGTAGCTTTATGTCTACCGGCAGGGTTGTAGCTAAAAATCCGATCAAAAGGCTTATAAACAGAAAATTGTGTCGAGACATTTCTTAGGAACTCCCTTCTCTTAATGGTAACGATTTCGATTGGTTCTCATATAAAAATAGTATTGGTAATTAAAAATATACGTTCGAGAGTACATGAAGTGACGTATGCAAGTATTAGAGTGAGGTGAATTTTAAAGTTATAGTAGAATTAAAATAAGCCAGAACAGCTATGGATACTAAAGAAAAAATCCTTCTGTGAAATTTTCTGGCAAAGACACATTTTTTTGCATGAGAACCGTCGAAATAATATAATTAAAATTATTGATATGGTTCTTTTTTTTCATAAATGCATTAAAACTATCACCAATTTCCGTACGTTTGCATGGACGAAGTAACATCGTTTTGCAGCCTAAACTTACTACATGGATTCTTCAATTCACTTTTCCTAAATGCCAAAGTTAAAACAGATTTTTACTCACGTGATTCGTTTTGTGATAAACTATTATTCCCTATCGGATTCAATAAACGGTAGGTAATATATAAAAACGATTTTAGAATTCGGTTAAGAATTAAAAATTATTTCTACAATTACGCAATATACGCATGGTTCGTTATCTACGCAATAAAAGGAATATCAGTTTAAAAAGTTTCACTTCTACGCATTATTGCCAGTTAAAAAATCTACCATTTTGACATTTGAATAGTGAATTCAAGCAAAGGTACATTGTTAATTCCTTTATATTAATTTAGTGTAAGCTGCTATACCAGTCTAGGAACCCTATAATAATCTTATATATAACGCCTAGCTGTAACTACGTATTTATACACAGGAGCCTCACTATATTATATTTAGCATAATTAATATGTTCGTCAGTTAAATAAAGATATGATTCTGGCAGCGGTAGTTTTTATATCCAAGTACTGGCAACTCTACTGTTTTGGCGCGAATTCTCTACAAATAGGGACACTGTGTAAAGTCAAATGTAGAACTTTTTTACTCTTTGTAAATAAATTTGTTCGTAAACAAAGGTACCTACTAACTTTTATATTGATACCGCTGACGAAAAAAATAAAAATAACCGTAGCATAGCTAACCTAGTTACACAGCTAGCTACCTAGATCTTTACAAAGTCTAAATAGTTTGGATGCACGGCACCCTTTCAAGCGCGATTAAAAATAAATAAGTACTTAATCAAAATAATTTTGTAAGTCAATTTATTCATTTACAAATTCGTCGTAACGTTAAACTTTCCCGATAACCAGCCGCCATTTTGAATAAATAACCTAAAAGCGAGCTACATTAATCGCTATAATATATTACTCTCCACGTCATATTTACAATTTTTGGGATTATTATACCGTTTTTGGCATGGTTTTGTAACAGCGCCATCTATGAGGCGAACTCAGGACTTATACGTGCGGATGACGTCTTTGATTTGAGCGCGACACAGAGGGCATTGACCGCCACCTTTACCGCGCCACTGCTGTACGGCGCACCTGTAGCACATGCACATGTGACCACACATGTATAAGACACTATCTATAGGATTTTCGTAGCAAATAGTACACTCTGTCCCCGTCAAATTCCCTTCACCGATGACAGAGTAAATAGGCTGCGTGCGGCTCGTCGACGGCGCGTTCACGTTCATTCTATCGTTCACTCTCTCGTTCATTCTCTCCGGAAGTCTCAACTGTTCCGTGTGACCGTTCGGTATTTGAACTTGCTCGTTCACGTTGTTCTGGCTGGTAGATGAGCATTGGGCGTCGATACGAGGTCTGGAGAAAGACGGCTGGTTTAATGATGAGCAGGAGGGCTGTGATGTCATCGGTTGGAGACCAGTTAGGCATAGTTGTGATGACTGGATCGGCTGGAAAGAAGATAAAGCGCTGGTCAGTTTAAGGTTTAATAATATCTTCTGGGACTGATATTTCAGTCTGAAGAGACAGTTGCAATTGGGATGTTAACTCCAGTTTTTTTATGATGTATATCAATTCGTTTTCTCATGAGAATCAAATGTCTATATCGAGAAAACTGGAAATAGAACGCTAGAAACTTCAAAAATGAGAGTCAAAGTCGGGCGTATCTACTGAGCGCTGAAACGCCCCATACAAATTAGACAGAACATCTGACGGCGCCTGTTCAACGCGGGCCGTAAAGCCGTACTAAAAACTGCGATTTGTTGATTTGGCCGTGAAAAACTGCGTTTAAGTACATACATATCATACATCATTTTTTTATTCAATAAAATGTAAAGACTCAGGTGGTATCATTTAAATCAACTATCATTAATAATTAATAATAAATAATCTTGCTCACCTCAATGTAATGCGCACTGGCCAACGTCATTTGCTGATGATTGACAGCATTCTGATTGCCATTTTGTGGCGGAAGACTGACCACCAGAACAGTCCCGCCTGCGCTAGTCTGTATAGGAGCCGCCGACCCCGTGATCACTCTCAGCTGCTGTGGTGGAGTCTGGGCTTGGACTCCTTGCGAGCTCAGCATTCTCACTTTCTGCGTAGCTCCATAGATGTCCACAAATGCCCACAGTCTTAGAGTGTGGTCCACGTGCATAACTGTGATTGGATTGGACCCGTTTCTGCTGACACGAACTTCCCCATCAACTGTTAAAGTTACGGCCAGCTCGTCGCCTCTGCGCAGACCATTAGCAGCATCACGCCTGACTACCCAGTATTCAGGTCGATCTAGGAGGAGTTCTGCATCAGTCGGTAAATCACAAGGTCTTAGAGTAGCTGGATCGCAAGATGTGAGCCCGATCGCTAAGCTTCCGGCATACGCTATATCTGTCGCTAGGATCTGAACAACTATCGTCTGACCTGGACGCATTGGTCTCGCTGTGAACACATACCCTTGGCAGAACTCGCCATCCATCCTCGCTGCAACTCCCCTATCATTAATAAAGTGAACATTCCTTCCTTTAGTTCTGTGAAGGCTTAAGGGCATGAGAGGATTTTGATATCTAGGAGCAGGCAACGGCTCATCAACAGACAAAGACCGCATGCTGCTCACAAGTCTTTCCTCTTCAACGGGGCTATGATTGGCGCGTCTAATTTGGTTAGGCGCTCGAGGATCAGCCAGTTGAACAGCTGTGCAGTTCCCGTAGACATCAACCAACGCCCACAGAGGGTTTCTCGTATCAACACCAGAGAAGAACAGCCCTTTCTCTTCGCCATTAATCCCAAAATGGACATCGCCTGCAGCGTTCACATAGTAGTACAAAATGTTATCTTTCTCGCAGAATCTTTCACCTAAAGCCTTGGCCCAGTTGCCAGGTTTGTTTGTCAGGTCTGGGCAGGCGTATTTAGGTAACGCGTGCGTTAGGGTGGCTGGATCGTGGGTTGTGAAGCCAAATCTAATGACCCCGCTCCAGCTGTTGGAGATCTCGACGAAACGTAGGCAGACCTGGAACGATGGAAATGGTTTGATTAGATCGAGTTCCCAGAAGAATCTTTACGATGTGGAACCGTGATTCACACAAATCAATAAAGATATAGGTTATCTCAATTGTAGGACGATAGCAAGAGATTTTATCTGAACTCAAACATACTTTGGTAAACTAGAGCATCGATATCAGAGATCTGATTGCTCAAGAGATACTAGCGTATCCACGATGTTTTCAATGACTTTATATTTTTTTTAATCGTATTTCAATTTTAAAGTCGTCTAGACTCAATCTAAGTCATGTATTTAAAAGATTAAACATCAAATGGGACATTTTAAGAGCTCGCTAGCAGGATGGTAGCTAAGTTAAAATACTTGAGCGTGAGTAAACGCCTTATAACACAGCGAGCATTTTCCCCCCTGCTTGTATCTTCAACCACATGTCGGTGAGATAGTTGTCCAACGCATTAACTTATTAATAATTATCGAGTGATCTACACAAATATTATAGAGGTAAAAGTTTGTTGTATGTCTGTTTGTTAACGCGAGTCTACGGAACCACTGACCCAATTCTAAAAATTCTTCACTAATAGGAAGCTACATTATCCCTGAGTGCTATAAGGCTACATTTTGTCCTGATGCCACGCAAAGTCACGTGCAAACGTTAGTATTTTTTAGAAGCGTGCCAACTGCCAACGTCACCCAATGATTACTCGACATAGGAGGCTTAATTCGCGTCTCAGTGTAACCATTGCCCTGCAGTGCTTCGCAGGCCTTTGTGTTGCAAAGTTTTTATTTTTAAGAGACGAGCGGGTCGTTTGCCTGATGGTAACCATAACGCCACATAACAATTGCATTGCCACTCAGAACTTTGAAACAAAAAGGCTTTCGTGCATGGCACTGCAGTTACCCCGAGTCATTAGGTTTCAAATCTCTTAAACCCGGTAATTTCACTGACTACTCTGCTCAACAAATGGAAACATAGTACCTAATGCTTGCACAGTAGTGCTTGGCGGCAGACTACACGAGCAAAGCGGTGGTCTCCACCCAGACGGACACTCGCAGGAGAGGTAGTCTTATAACCTGGTAAAGGACCTTACTAGCTCGTCTTGTTACTTTAACAGAATAAAGAAAAGTAATACCAACCTTTTCATTAATCCTCACGGGCCTAGCACTGAAAGCGACTCCCTTGCAGAAGGATTCCACTCGTCTGGCGGTGGCGCCATCTCTTGACACCCTGACGTTCTCTCCGTGGACGCTATGGAATCCCAGCGGGGGTAGGTTGTTGGGAGTTCCGCCTGTGCATGACGTTCTCGGGGCTGTAACAATTAGAAGCTGATGTTAGCGGGGGTGGAAGGATTCTCGTTTCGAAAAACAGCCTTGTGTGTTACCCTCTTTTTTAAAATTTGAATTAGGCTTAAGTTTGACCGCGATCTCATCTGATGTTACGGTCAAACTACTTTAGGTTAGGTCCAGCTCTCAAATGCAGCTGCCGGAACCTTCTTTTGGGTGCTTGAGGACAGATTTTTAAAGGCGGTAGCTATAGCCAGGCGAACAAAAGAAAATATACTACCACCATGCTTTGCAAAATGATAAGTTTCCTTCGCCAAATTGCTAAAGCTTTTTGTAGAGTTCGAACCATCGGTTCAACCACCTACGCATTGGCAGTAGACCTTATCACCACTGAGCCATCAAAGCATCGCTACACCAACGCAAACTACAGAAAAAGATGAAAATTTATCTTACATCATCCTAGCATACCGAAACGTCCCCTTACGACTAATCCACGGTCTGCACCCCAAGAAACAGTCCATTGTGCTCGCCCCCTTTTCAAAATCCAAGATGGCGGACGCGTCACCTGCTTGGCAGATGCGCACGCGCAGCTTGCTTCCAAATGCTAACTATAAATGATCTTACTGAATTAAAAGTACTTGTACGGTACTTTCTTTGTGGCCTAAAGGTTATCTAGTTATTTCTAGAAAGTTTCCAAGGTGGTTTTGTGATCTTTGTTGGTGCCTTTTTATTACATGTTTAACAATAGTCGACGGCAGATGTCTTATAATGACCATATTTTATTTAATAGGCATAACAATTTGTATGGAAACAAATAAATTGCAGAGCACGGAACGTTATCGACGTCAAATAATTTAGTGCTGGAATTTTTTTTAAAGTATCATTATGTTATCATATATCTCAGAAACTACAAGATAAATAATAATAAATTATTCTGAATTTCACAGATATCTGTAATAAACGTGGCTGCTTATTGGGTCGAAAAAAAAAGATTTATTTTAAATGTTAGCTGGAAGGACGAGGCAGAGCCGAGAGGAGATCTTTACCCAGCGGTGGAACAAATAGGTTATAAACATAATAAAATATAAATAAAAATTATTACCGACACCAGAAGTAGATGTGTAACAAATTCAAATATACGTGTTAGGTACGAAATAAAATACAAGATTCAAACAGTTTACAAACTAGTACATTGCCAAATGTGAGAAAAATTAAAAAAACAAAATAAAAATAAAAGATTGACATGATTCTGAGTCATAAAAGAAAAAAGGATAATTATTACACTGGCCATAGTAAACGTAATTTAAAAAGTCACCCGGCAAATTACGCGCCAAAATAACTAATATGGCGGACGCTCATTTTCATCAACCTACTCATTACATTGTCATTACTTCCTTCCTTCATACGTGTCGTTTAGCAGAGAGGAAGTGTTAGCACGTGTTTGTACAATAGGGTGTTCCCCATGGTTGATCGAGGGTGACCGTATAGGGGTCTGTCCGTGCCTTACTTCGTAATTTGAATTGTTATGGTTATGATTTTGTACTGGTTGATAACTTTAAAAGTACAAATAAATTGTTACAGTTGATGGTGAGCTATAATCATGCAGAGTATATTTTATATACTTACTACAGACATATGAATAGAGGATTTATAGTACATGCAATATATTAAAGATTTTTAAATAATAATGTTGTAGCTGTCCAGATTATATGCAGCGTAGTCTTTTTACGACTTAGCAATTAACTTGTACTTTTTGTTATGTTGACTAGCAGCGATTTTGGATATTTTGACTCATTTTGCCTAAATGAGATGAAGTCATTTTGCGATCAAGTCAATCTAATACTAACCCCTAAATAGGCTCACGCTTGCCTAATAGTCATGTTAATTACAAAATGGTTCTAAATTACTTTAGTGTTTTTAATAAAAGGCATCTATTTATAAGCTATGTCACTTTCAAGATTAATCTTTTCGTAAGATGCCTGGCCGCCGTGATATTGCCGGGCATAATATAAAAAATAAAGAAAAATGGCGGCAAATTGTGACAGTTACCTTTTTAATTTTAAAGTTTTATAAAAGTTGTTTGGCTAAAAATATTTACCGCGAGCGAAAACAGATACTTAAATAATTTTCTGAATCTTTATTGGTAAGTAATGTAAACAATAAATACGGACTTACAACTATTATGAGGTAAAATTATGCAAAATGTTACGAAGAAAAAAATAACAACAATAAAACTATGTTCAGAGAGAATTTTTATACATTTTAGTATGTAATTGTTTTGAAGTACAAAATTGCTAAGTCATCAAGTACTTATCACAAAAGCACTTTCTAAAGCCAGGTGGTTCAACATAGGGGTTGCCATTTTAACTTTAAAACGGGGGGCTGCAGCTTCCGCCGGATGCGTAGATCGATCGAATCTCCTTATTTCATTCAAATATAGAACTTTTGGGGGGAGGACGGCGGAAATAAGATAGCTTTTTTTAAAAATCGGAAGTAGACGAAAGAAAGGAGCGTGGGTGGCAATTTGATATTAGAAAGATTACGTTCGAATTATGCGAAATTCAATTGTCTGTTAGCGAGAAAATATATGACAAATACCACAGCCCCTTATTAAGGAAAAAAAATATTAGTTTATTATGTCAGTCTCCACTCTCCAGACTATAAACTATGTATATCTATGCAAAACATCCTGTCGATCCGTTGCTGCGTGAAAGGTCAAATCAACAAACAGAATTATTTTAAAATATCATAATACTATATTAACGTCGTATATATCTTTAAATTGTAGTATACTAAGTGTTAGTCTGATTTATTATAAGCTAAATTCAAATTCAAAATGCTTTATTCATATATGCCCACTTTGCCCACTCATGAAAGTTAAAAAAAATGACTCTAACAGCGGGTCTCTGTAACGTTCGTCTACCCGAATCACATACTAAAACGAATGCTGTCTTTATCTTCTGATTTGACAGTATTAGCATAATAAATGACAAAGACATCAAAAGACACAATTCGTGTTCAAAGTCAACGAACCTTCCAGAAACCCACCGTGCCCGTTCCAAATTGACTTACTTATTACTTACTGTAAAGTCTCATAAAAATCCGTTCAGAAGTGTTTGCGTGAAAGAACCATCCATCCATTCTCACAAACATTCACGTCTAATAATATTAGTTGGGATTATTAGGGGAAGGATAGGAAGTAACTGAAAGATCAAGTCATTCCCAAATGGCGAGTCAAATTTCGAACGCGCATCACCCGCGCTATTTTCATCTCAAAAATAGAAACACTCCCAAAAATAGCTCCAAATACAATTATCTATTTAAATATAGAACGGCCACGTGTCGGTTATTAATTTAGCGGGTGTTTGCTGTCACTAATTATTGTTTTGGCGGACGACAGATGAGGGGAAGCCGTATGGTAGACTAGCGCCCGCGGTTTTACCCGCGTGGAGAGTTCCACAGGAGCCGAGCATTTTCCGGGATAAAAAGTTGCCTATTTGATAACGATGAGCTGGTTGTTTGCCTGATGGTAAGCATAACGCCGGCCCATAACAATTGCCGTGCCACTCAGATCTTTGAAACACAAAGGCCTGCGCGGATCTGCAGTGCGCATGTTACCCTCATACAGTAGGTATTAAGTCTCATTAGCCCAGTAATTTCACTGGCTACTTTGCTCATCCAACCGGAACGCAGCAATGCTTGCACATTATTACTTGGCGGCAGACTTCACCAGCAATGCGGTGGTACCAACCCAGACAGACACTCGCAGAAGAGTTAGTCCTAACTCCTAGCAAGCTATATTACTCTCCAGCGCATAAACCAAGGGTGAGGCCTAACGAGCGAAATGGTGTGAGTGGTGAGTCGAATAATTTACGTGTTTTGTGAGATCTCTAAATACAGAGAACGCACAGTTTTTAAAGACCAGGATAACATAAACACATAAGAATCAGGTATTACTCCTCTAAAAGTACCAAGGCGACATGATTGCTAAGAGATAACTCTTCCTTGGAATTAGCCAGCTGTATCTATTAGATTATTCAGTTTTTATTCAATCTAAATCAATCTGACATGCACCTAACGCGTGTATTATTAAAACAATGAATCAAGCGAAATGTCAACACTGACGTCACGGTCTTCCTGGTGCAATCCCGAGTTCTAAATCCGTAGGGTTTGACGTCAAACCCGATCTAGATAGCTAGGAATAGATGCTAATAGCTGTTGTGCAATTTATTGAGCAACGGTTGAAGCGTGGCGCGTTGTGATGATGCTAACGACCTGGTAATTAGTACTCTTATGTTGTTATGTACTCCTGGTACAATTGATGCGATGTTGCATTGAGTTCATCGCCGCGGTCTGAGATAATTGTTTTGAAATCTGTTTTAATTAGGCATAGCATTATAATACTGCACATTCGTACTATTTTAAACATGTTTTGTTATATGTGTTAAAATGAAACTCATTGCTCAAGCATTTTCAACTAAAAGTCTATACTATAACTACTGGATTGGAACGCTCTTCCAGGGAAAGAAAACTGAAATCTTTTTGTAGTCTAGAGTAAATGGGCAGCATCAGCAAAAAGATATTGGCAAACGCTATTTCATTTCATATAAATAGTATCAGGCATAAGAAATCCCTCGGTCCAAGTCCAATCTCGAAAGTACTAGGGCGACATAACTTCACAAGAGGTTCACTCACAAACAATAGCCATTTTATTAGCTACATCCCCTTGAGAAATATAGCGCATTAGCACAGCTGTACGAGGGTGGTGTAATCCCCAGATGCGGGGGTGTTATTGTACGTATAATATATGGGGTAGGTCACGGTAGGATAATAGAAATAAGATTAAGGATGTATAATGTTAAAGGAAAGTGTTAGATGAAACAATGTCATCTACATATACGAAATACACAGAAGGATTTTGATGATAAACTAACGCTTGCACGCTCACACTGCTGCCGTAGGATGCCATGTATCGCAGGTGCCATGGGACACACAGATAAACAGGATAAGACCTGAGAACTTTGGCACCACACAAAGTTGCTCCGACTGGGTATGAAATCCCGGGCCTCGTGCTTTGCAAACTGTTACTAAGTTACGAATGTTATCAAGTACCAAATTAGCAACGGAACCGCCAACACACACAAAATTGTACATTTCTTTAAAAAAATCTTGTACAAATAACAAAAAATGAGAACTTAAGGCTAATCAATACAAAAAACACATTACTAAATCCAGTCAGGGTATTTGACGAAAACCTTTCATAATATCTATTAAGTTAAAGTGTAGGTGTGGAATCCGTGAATAAGAAATACAGTTGTTATGATTCTTATTACGTGAATTAAGGCATTGGATCGGCCTACGCCTAACGCCTCCATACGCTTTCAATTTCACAACCTTTTCAAAACACCTTGCGGGGTTTCGTAATATTGCTTGAATTCGGCTCAATAGTGTGGGACCCAAGAACTAAAAAATGTACTCTTATGATAGAGAGAGTACAGAAAAAGTTTGCCAGGTACCTCTACAAAAGAACTTATGGGTACTATCCGTTTCTTTTTCCTTCACGATTTGTTTCTGGCATGGTCAATCTCAACACTCTGGAATTTAGGCGTAAGCTATCACTTTTGATCCACTATTGCATGTTGATGCGAAACCAGGTGGATAATCCTTCTGTGCTGAGCAGATTATACTACTTTGTGCCGCAGAATTATGTGCGTGCAGGTCAGCGACGTTGCCATCAATTACTGGCGCTCCCACCCAGTCTGCGCACACTATACGCGTATAATGCACCTACGGCAAGGGCTATCGCTCTCATCAACCGTCTTCTGAGCGAGGTCCAGGATGCTGACATACATACTGACCCTATTAGGCTTATTTCTTTTTATCTGTCATTTTATGTCTCATTTGATTAGTTTAACTGTGTCTTCTTATCTATTTTGTGTGACAATTGCGAGCGCTTTGGGGCTACCTGTTAGTTTGCAATTGGATTGTGTATTAAATAAATAAATAAATTAAAGTTAGGAATATGTTTGTTAAAATTTGAGTAATTTTATGTTCTCAAAGCTAATCCGTGTTACGAAAAAAAAAACACTTTAAGATGCCTGTTTAGGTAGCTAAAGATAAACATCTAAAATGATCAGAAATGTCACAAGAGAATGGAGTCAGAAAGCGGTTAGATACTACTTAGGCTACCCTTAGGGTCTTATTAATGCAAAAATAATAAATGAAAAATATTGTAGGGATACGCAGTGAGATAGAAAGTATTATGTAAGATAAAATACTAAAACTGAGGCACTTAAAGCAAAAGTATTTTGTTCTGAGTTTTGTAAGTGAATTCTTACATAATGATTTATAATGAGAAAGTGTTCTGTTGATTTATCCTTCTTTCACGCAGCAACAGATCAATGGATCGACGTAATTTATTGCATAGAGATAGTTTCTGAGCCGAAAGGTGACATCGGGTACTTTGCCTCCGTTTCCGTTGGGAAACTCCACGTGGGTGAAATCAAAGGCAACAGCTAGTCTATACTAATATTATAAAGCAGTAACGTTTCTGAGTACATTTTTTTTGTTAGTTTATTGTTCGCTAATCTATGGAAACGCGCGCTGGTCCAATTTTAAAAATTATTTCACTGATAGGAAGCTTCATTATCCCCGAGTGCTAAAGGTTACATTTTATTTGGATTCCACGCGTGCGAAGCCACGGCACACGCTAGTATATTATATAAAGAAGCTTCTCCTGTGTTTACTGAAATACAAGGATAGGTGCTTAGCGAAAGGTTTTCATTAAGATTTTTGTTATGTAGTTTTATTTATAGGACGCGTCGAACAGGTTTAACGCCTGAACTACTTAATTATATACTAGAAGCAAATCACGTTGTTTAATTCGACGTAAAACATCACGTTTCCTGAACCAAGGTACTGAGTACAGGATGCGGCGACTCAGCGATGCGCATCTCCTAGAAGAATGGGGATGTTACAAATTTTGATCTATACAAATAAATAAAATTGAAGTGTCTGTTTGTAATATCAAAATAACAGCTTTTTACTAAATGCATATGAAAGTATATATGGTACCTATAACAAAACAACCATTTTAAAAAATTTTGTCTGTCTGTCTGTTTGTGCCGGGTAATCTCCGAAACGGCTGGACCGATTTTGACGGGCCTTTCACTGGCAGATAGCTGATGTTACAAGGAGTAACTTAGGCTACTTTTATTTTAGAAAAATAATTAGGGTTCTGCGCAAAAAAATAAAAACCATGACATCCAATATCTCCGCACGGGTGAAACCACGGGCAGCAGCTAGTCAATCCTAAGATTGAACATGGGTATGGTCGTATCCTGTAGTCGATTACCTGACGTCAGCATCCAAATGTAAACCACGATGGTCTCTTACGTCAGAGATGGTACACAATGCATTATCGCGGGACAATCGCATAGCTGCTACCGTGTTTGTATGACGCCATGTTTGTGTGAAATTATTAAACGGTTCTGTCAGCACATACCTTCCGGCTAAACACAACACTCGATTTGCCGTTAAAAGGTACAATTTTACAGATTATCATAAAACTAAAGTTCCACACTTATATGAACAGACAAAGGTTGACAGAAGCGATCCCTTTGACCGTTATCCGCTCATTGCAGATACTAATATTACAATGAGGTGAAATTTGTTTTTTGTTCGTTTGTTATACCGCTAATCTCAGGAATAACTGCTGGTTCGATTCTAAAAATTCTTCACTATAGGTGCTTCCAAACGGACAATAGTTTTACTGCAATGTGTGGCTGCAATATTGTCAATAAAAGCCCAGCTATCATTAAACATTTTCAATGCAGTATATGGCTCGGCAGCTTATATCTAGTATCTTTTTTTTTTATCGAGCTATATTCCTTTTACAACTAGCTAATACATAAATAAACACTACATCTAACCTAGCTAGCTACAAAAACAGTTGGATAATCTACAAGCCCTAGTAGGCCTATAGATAATCCAAATGTTCTAGCCCACTACCAGTTGGAAGCGTACCCAGCATGCTGGCGGCATTGCCTCGTTGACGCTATTGTGGATAATTCGTGGCGGCGTAAGCTGCACAAATCGATACGGCATCTGCCGGAAAGTGCTGTAAAGCGAGATGATATGCCCTCGAGGCAAACAGATTCCAGAGATCAAACTCAGAGAACCGCAATGCTGATCCCTTGAGCCAAATAGTTACCAGCATTTTGGTTATGCGTCGCATCAATCAAACGCTCTAACAAAATTTTGAAAATAGTATCTTGATTTCATGCGTGCGAAACCGCGGGCAAAAGCTACTCGTTCATGAAACACAAACTTCAGTCTTATTTACTTCACTGAAGCACATACAGGCTGCGGTAACCTTTAAATACATATTTTTATCTCACCTGATTTCCATCGGTCGGTTATGAAAAATAACGCTAAAAATACTCATCGATTGAACTTTTTTGTTTTAGATAAAGGTCAAAGCTTTCTATAGACTTTAACTTTGAAATATAGCGTGTGTTAAGCCAAGTTAGACTAGCTTTATTAATCTATACTTAATATAATAAATAGGTATAGTTTGTTTGTTTTTTGGAAACTCTGTTCAAATCCTAAAAATTCCTTCAGTAATGAATCTACATTATTCCTGAGTGCTATTTTATTATGTGCAAAGACGCGGGAAAATGCTAGCTCTTATTTTAAATCTAAAAGCAACAATTTCTGCCTCTAGAATAAATTACACCATTCAATTAACCAAGAAAACAAGCTCAAAATCCGCAATTAACGCAAATCTCGTTACTCAAATCCGTTACCAGATCCGAGGACGAATCGAAACCCAATTCCGCCCGGTCCCAAACCCGTCGAGGCGAGAAATGACCCCAAATTTAGAGTTTAGACGACCATCTGCCCCTCCTTATTAGAGACTAGCTGCTGCCCGCGGTTTCACCCACGTGGAGATAATGGATTTCGAGGTTTTTATTTTTTTGCGCGGAACCCTAATTATTTTTCTAACATCAACGATCTGCCAGTGATAGTCCCGTCAAAATCCGGTCCAGCCGTTTCGGAGATTACCCAGAACGAACCGACAAACAGACGGACAAACATTTTAAAAATGGTTGTTTTGTTATAGGTACCGTATATACTTTAATATATGCATTTAGTACAAAGCTGTTATTTTGATATTACAAACAGACACTTCAATTTTATTTATTTGTATAGATTATCAAGAGGTATAGTTTGTTCCCGCTAAACTCTGATACGGTTGATCCAATTCGAAAAATTATTTCTCTAGTATGAAGCTACATTACCTCCGAGTACGAGTCTACGTTTATCCTAAGCCCACGTGTACAAAGCCGCGGACAGAAGCTAGTATTTCATGTAAACTATGACGTACAGACGCAACCCCGTTACAGTTTACAATACAGTAACAATACTCCTGTAGGGAATAACTCCGGGCGCAGGATGAGTCCCTAAGGCACTCCGTGTTGTAACTAACTATTAATATTTATGAGGAATGTAGGATTTTAATGGTTGTAAATATAGGGTGCGGGTGTAAGGATGGTTAATTTTAATAGTTTTAAAATCGATAAGCGCGAAGATCTATCCGCCTACCTGATTGCACGTGTACAAAGCCACTGGCTGGCAGAACCTAACCTATCTCTATAACCTCTATTAGAGCCTCCATACACGAGCGTTCCAAATCCATAACTTTGCGTCGTCGTAAATTGAGTGGAACGATGGTCCAATTTCGAGCACACAGACGGTCGCTCCATTCCGGGCGCGCCATCGCTCCATTTTTCGGTTATCCTGCGTCTACCAACTGAGCGCGAAATGGAACGTCGTATCGGCTACTAAAGATGAGTTGGAACGTTGGATTTGGAACGTAATCCATCTGAAATTCCTCACACACGGGAGATTTTTGGAACGTTGGATTGGAACGTTGTGGATTGGAGTGCTCGTGTATGTGGGCTCTTATAAATGCCCCTATTTCTTCCGTACCGTGGCTAGCGTTCAGGAACGCCGCGCGGTCATGGACCCTCGACCATAGTCCGTGACTATGACTACCGTGACCGAATCTGTAACTGGCGTAAAAAACGAGCTAAATGCTTATTAAAAAATCGTTGCTCCGTTTTTTTTTCTTACCTCGGCCCGTTCAATTACGGCTTTAGATTCGGTCTGATTGAATAAAGGTTCGCAGATAGATTTGATATTGATCACGTTTAGACTTAATAGTATTACATTTTATACTAGCTGAGCTCCGCGAGCTCGCTTGCGTAATAAAAGTAGCCAAAGTTACTCCTTATAACATCAGCTATCTGCCAGTGATGGTCCTGTTAAAATCGGTCCAGCCGTTTTGGAGATCAGCCGGAAACATAGACATAAAAAATTTAAAAATAGTTTTTTTGTACCGTATATACTTTCATATGCATTTAGTAACAAGTGAAATCGCTTTGAAAAAGCGACGAACCGACTTCAGTGACAAATTACAGAACCGATTTTGATGAAGTTTCTACAGGACCAATATGAAAGTATACATTTTCAAATAAAAACAAAAATTACGAAATCGGTTTATAAATGACGGAAGTAATAAATATAAAAAATAAAACCGAATTGAGAAATTGTATGATTTTTTTGGAAATCTGTTTAAAAGCTGTTTATTTTATTATTTTGATATTACAAACAGACACTTCAAATTAATTTTTTTGTATGGACTTTTAAAGCGTTGACGGCTGATCGCGGTCGGCAGCTAATCTGTAGGTCTATGGTTCGGATCTTACATTGAGCTACAGCTTTCGACGAAAGAAAACATCTTGAGGTTGGTGGTAGATCATTTTTCTAGTACTGAGCTGGCTACCTACCACTATCAAGTTGAAAATATGTCAAATCAAATCAAATAATTTATTTGCCAAAATACATGAAAATTAGGATCTTAAAATGAATTGTTGGTACAATGTATTTGGTCTGCAAGCAGACGTGCAAATGTTTTATAAATAATTCTAGTTACAAAATTCCATATATTCCTTAAGACTATAAAAACAATTTGTAAGAAGCCATTCAGTCAATGATTTTTTAAATTTGTTACCGTCCAAGATCTTAATGTCATTAGGTAAATTATTATAGATTGATATACACATATTATAAACATTTCTTTTGTACAATGTCGCCATGCATCTATCGGTGTGTTCCTTCAGCTGCATTTGAGAGATAGTTCTAATCTAAGTTTAGCATTTTCATCAGCACTGCTTACCATCAGGGAAACGACCAGCTTGTCTCCTTACCCAATCCAAAAAAAAAAAGGTACATAGTAGGAATAATTAGCAGACGTCTGTAAACTTTTTATTACGAGCTTATAATTAACTTGCAATGTTTGTATGTATGTATGATGTTTGGGTCAAATCTTGCAAGCTAAAGACCCACTTCCCGGTGTTTGATTGTGCCGAAATTTTACAGATATGTAAATTGGATGACAATGCAACATAATAATGTCACAGAGCTGGTCTGATGATGGTGCCGGAAGGGGGTCACAAGATTACAGTTCCAATTACGAATTTTATCAAAAAAGTTGTTATTGTTTTAAGTTTGGCTTTGTATTCTTTTGTTACTGCGTTCTACAATCAAAACATTGAAACAGTACAAATTGGAACGCATAATGGGCAGACGAAAGCATACATTCGTCCAGAGACAAAAACATTTAGTACCATAAACAAAAGAGGTTCTGAAACACAAAGGCTACAAAGAGGATTTCGTGTGAGTCATTCAAAAATAAACATTAAAGTTAATATCTAAAAGCGTATAAGAACACACAAGAGGCATTATACGCATTCAACTGTTCTGTTTTATTTGGGGTCCGTTAGAGGGGGCTCAGCACTTGACGTATTAGTGAGTTGAAATTTTTGAAAATAGAGCGTCACTTTGTCATGATAGCCTAGCCGAGCGAAGCCACGTAATAAAAATATTCTGATTCTAGTACTGGACACATCACTACTGCCTATTACGAGTACGGAATAAAAAAAAATACCTCCATGTTTGTTTTATGCCAGTGACATTAAATCTTGTCTATGATGTTGTTAAAATTTTATGTTCCACTTTTTATAGATTTATTTTTAATTACAGTCTCGCGCCATTTTTATTACCTGCCGTAATAACATACTTTTTAAAAAAAATTTGTTATGACTTATGCTACAGATTATTCTAGAGCCTTACTTGCTGTTAGACCAATTATTGCATTATAGCTTTTATGTCATTGAAAATAAGATGTATATCGTTTAAAAGCAGCTAAAATCTCAGTCATGTGTGTCGTTCCAAAAAAGCAAAGTGCGTGACGGACCGTGGCGAGCACGCGATTTGAACTGTAACGTTAGAAAGAAACGCCGCACGAGTGAGAGAGATGCAGATAGTGTTTAAAACAAGCGAAAGAGAATGTTGTGGTGTAAAAACGAAAACTATTCATTATGTTAACATAATTGTAGATATTTTTCTTTTTTAAAGCACAATTTCATATTTTGTTAATAAGCAGTTACGAGTTTGCATACTCAAATTATTTCAAGTACATACTTATAAAAGAAAACTAAAGTCTATGGACAGTCCAACTGTCTAGAGACCCAATTTCAAGACATCATCAACAGACATTTTCTAACAACAAATAAATACAACAAAAATACCGCAACCCCTCAATCCCCGTGGGTCCCGCCATCTGCAGACAACAGTTGTACTTGTGACGCAATTAGATCCTCTATGGTCCTCCCCCGCAATAGACAAGTCGTTTATTTTTAAAAATGGCGGCGGGAGCCTGTTACATTATTTTTGGAGGGAAACTTTAGAGTGACAAATGTTGCTTTGCGTAGGTATGTGACATTGAGCACTTATAAATTAAGAGTTTGGCTTTTTGTGAAAGTAAACAGCTCTATTTAAAGCGAAATTAAATTAGTTACTTTCTGATGTAATAGTAATTGTTTTTTAAATGCGCCGCGATTCCTTACATAGACCATATTAATATGTTAGTCAGTTCCAGCCTCTAGGTCGTAAATCGTAATAGAAACACGGCAAGTAAACAAACCGTCTTAGCTCGCTGTGCACCAGAATAACATTTAATCTTTTTTTAATTCTAAGATTTATAGACATGACGTTGTTGCCTTACGATTGCCGTAACTCCTACCCATAACAATTGCAGTACCACCCATAATTTTGAAACATAAAGGCCTGTAGTACGCTCATTACCCTGCGACATCAAGAATCAGGTCTTAAGGCGGTACCCCGAGTAAACGACATTCATCATTCTGTCCTCGTGCCCTTGAGCTAGTCACCAAATCACCTGTTTGTTAGGGCTGAGAGCCTTCTGCAATCTCCCGCCGTTCGGTGACGCTGTAAACCTCGCAAAACAACAGCACGGTCGTTCAAACAAAAAAATCTTTGTACACACTGTCGGTTTGCGTTAGTGTAAAAGAGAAGGAAGACCGTGCAGGCCACTAAAATTTAGTAATAATCCAAAAAAGCGTCACTATTTCAAAATTAGATGCCTGATCGAAAATGTACTACAACCAAATTGTTTTGTTATTATATAATACATAACTCTTGTTAATTCTATCAATATACATATATAAATAACAGAGATATTTGAAATTTATTTTTAGGGGTAACTTTGAAATCTTTTTTTATCGAGAAAATTTGGTAACGTTTTAACCACAACAACACTATCGGTAATATGATGAATAATGACATATTTTTTTTTCCAGTGCCTGAAGCTCATTTGGTTTTGCTAAAAAACCTTTTATGTGAAGCTATTTAGCTGCTATATGCGCCTTAAATACGCCCAGTAATTTCACTGACTTTACTCATGAAACCGGAACATAATGCACACTACTGCATAGCGTCAGACTACAAGAACAAAGCGGTGATACCAACCCAGACATCACAGAAGAGTTAGTCCTGCAACCTGGTATTATAAACGATGGAATTAGGTCTACGGTAACCACTAACAAAACCACTTTTACTGTCTTCAACTGACTGTATACTACCGCCTCATTGACATCTTCAAGACCAAAAATGTAACAATCAAATACGACTTTAACACCTAAAGAATAAAGTCCAAATAAGGTTCCTAGCAATGTTTTCCTTATTTAAACTAAAAAATCAATCTTAATGCTAGGTAATAAAGTTCTTAATGGTATACAAGAGGTGTTTCGTTATAAAGTTCGATTCTCACGCGGCTTGAGTCATTAATAAGTGGTCAGGTCTTGTTTGTAAGTAACCTAGTGTGTAATGCTTTATAAATAATCATTTTTACTAAAGGTTCCGTAGGTATTTTTAATCTTCCTGCGCTCCTATTCTATCATTAGAGATTCAGAAGATCAGAGAAGAAATTAGAATTTGCAGTATTCTTTTTTAATTAATTGATAATAATTGACAACGATTTCATCAACATCAGTTAAAATCAGGCTGATGTTAACTGCGTTCGACGCTCAGGCATATTGAAGAAACCTATTGTTGGTGCTACTCAACGCAACTACCATCTAAGCAAAAGTCGTCGATGTAAGCTCAAGGTACCCATCCGCTCATTTCAATTTCATAATAATAGTACAAAATTTAGTAACAAGCTATTTGGGTCGATGTCCCGATTAAGAATAGCGTTACAACATCTCTGCCCGTGGATGCCGTGAGACCCGGCTAAGATAATATCCAGGGAAAGTGCAGCATCATTCTCCTCTGTCAATATCATAATCTACTGTGATCACGGCGACGCCTGCCAAGCGTGCTGTGCTAATGCGCAATCCAAGGAGGCGCAAGGAGGACGATATTCAGCATCAGCAATGGACGTTTTCCGACTGATGATGAACCTATTTCTTTCAATCCGACGCACCGTAGTTCGAATCTCGACTCGGCCCGCACCAATGACTTATATCAAGCTATGTGCGGATTATTGACACTGTCTAAAACGGTGAAGGACAACATCGTGAGGAAACCCGCATGTCAAGAACCACAAAATTCAAGGACATGTGACATCCACCAGGCCGCACTGGGCCCGCGTGGTGGATTATGGCTCATACTTCTCTCTGCGAGAAGGCCGCTATCCCAGCAGTGAGAGCGTAGGAGGCTGATATTGTAATGCCGGGAAGTGGTCGCAAGATTTGTTCCAGGAACAGTAGTTAAACAACTTGTAACAATCATTATGTCACTTCCTAAACTGTAAAGTCATATAAAATCAAGTATCAAGAAGTCGTCACCCATTTCGAGACATGGTGCGAAGCCCTGATGCTGAACTCTAATAATAGTAAACAACAGGACGCGAAGTCTATACTTAAAATAACGGTTAATATCTGTTCCCACGTTGCGATTGTCCTGTTCCTTTTACGCCATTATATGAGCGGCCATTTTGTATTTTCTTTTTTTTTCTTGAAGACTGATATGGCAATTATCAGGATTGCTAATTGTATATTTTAATACTTGTACTCGAAAAATTTACTTAAAGGTAAACTTGAGAGTTACAGTAAACACAAATAAATTAAAAATATTTGTTTCAGATGTATATATTGCTTTTTCTTTTCGGCTAAGAAGCCGTGGGACCACTATACAGAACCACTATACATGTGAACGACTACCTACTTCATTAGTGATATTTTGGTACCAATCAAGTGACAAGAATTTATTTATGGTCATGATGTGCATTTTAGAATTAAAAAAATATACTACTAGGTAACGAGACAAGCAGGTCGTTTGCCTGGTGGTAAGCATAAAGCCTGCCTATAAAAATGGCTAAAACATCCAAAACAATGGAAGCCCTGACACTGCAGTGCGTTCGTTCCCTAGTATGATACCCCCATTTCCGTCACTGCTCATCATAGCTTAACATTGAATGCACATTACTGCTTAGTGGCAGACACGAGCAAAGCACACACACCTTAACGGACACAGAACTCAGTTCTACTAGGGCACCAGGTACGCGAGGGATCTAGCCTAAGGGACAATCAATATCATCAATGGACTGAACTTTTTTCATATCATGCCCAGTTTTATTATGCGTAAGACGTATCGAGCTCCCGTGTGACAGGATACTTTTTTTTCTTCTTGTTTAACTGCCGCCGTGGGAATCTTCGATATACAGCCTAGTTTTATTGTTGTTTACCGTTATGGGAGACCTGTCGCGAAATTGGATGATTGTCGTAGGTTATTTTAAAATTGTTCTGTTTTTAAACTGTGGTTCAGTCGATTTGATATAAAACTTGTAATTTTTATATATATCATTTTTTAAAACGATATCTAATAATAAATACTTAAAACCAAACAATTGTCTATGCTCATAAAAAATATTTTATAAATTTTTTCCATCCGATTTACATATTCAGCCAGTGTCATTAAGTAATAGTTCAAGTACCAGATATTTTTAAGAGGCTTTGATAAAATGTGTTGACAATAGTATAGATTTACCTCAATAAAAAAAAATTCCCACAAACGGATGCGATAGCCCGTATAGAGTTACTGTGACCGCAGACAGGATAGGCTTGCCCGTCGGATGGGTTCGATATCTAATGCAATACTTGTTTACAACCACCTGGTAGCTATGTTAGCCTGGTACTTAAAACTTGAAAAGCGAGGGTTACGACCGGAAGGAGGTGATTTTCACATAAATTAAGATTACATTGGTGTTGAATTCCGTATGTTCTTTAATTATGTTTATAATGTTGAATTATAAACGAATCTATACAAATAAATAAAATTGAATTGTCCGTTTGTAATATCAAAATAACAGCTTCTTACTAACTACATATGAAAGTATACTATACGGTATATATAACAAAACCACCATTTTTTAAATTTTTGTCTGTCTGTTTGTTCCGGGTAAACTCCGAAACGGATGGACCGATTTTGACGGGACTTTCACTGGCAGATAGCTGGTTTTACAAAGAGTAACTTAGGCTACTTTAATTTTAGAAAAATAATTAGGGTTCCACGCAAAAAAATAAAACTATGAAATCCAAACTCTCCACGCGGCCCGCGGGTGAAACCGGGGGTAGCAACTAGTATAAAAAGTGTTTAAACATTCTTAGACTAAGTTATGTCTAAATAAAATTTAAAGCTGCAGCTTCAATCTATCCGCAGCTTCAAAGCGAGCTGTAAGCTGGTTTGAAATCTCACACACAGTCGCATCGAAGATCCATCGACAAACAAACGCCAAAATTTAAATTACAAATCGATGAAAATAGCTGCAGTTCCCACGGCTCTTACCATCGACAATGGGTATGATCATAGATAAATCAGTTTTCTTTTTAATATTTATACTTACGTCATACGGTAATGATCTACGCACGATTCATAAAGCAATGAATCATATCGAGCTACTACTTATAATTTAAAGGCTTTAAGACAGTTATTGTAAGGGTCAGTAAAATCGTTATTATAACTTCAAGTTGTTACTCTATATCGTGTCAAATTCTAGTTAGCCATAACGTAAAAAAAATACGCCGCCATGACACATTTCCTGTCAGTTAGGAACCGGGAAGGTTATAATTAGGGATAGATTGCATATTATGTTTTATTTAGTGAAGCGCAATCGAATAGCCTTAGGCTTGACAAGGCATAGACAATCGCTACTACACAACTAGGCATCACGCAAGTAAACTAGCTTCAAATTCACACGATTGTGTTGATTAAAGCAATATCAAATAATTTAAAACTATCTTTACATTGAAAAAGCTAACAATTACAACAACAGTAATATAGACATAAAAACCAATAGGTAACGATTTAACTGAATCCCGATTATATTACCATACAAATAGTTTGGAACATGTCACAACCTTGTCTAGTGAATGAAAACTTCTTAATTCACTAGCAAGTTTATCACCAGCCAGTGTTTACAAACAAACTAGAATCGATACTCGATAGAATATCGAATGACAAATCGATACGAGCCATCGCTACGAAAGGTAACGTTCCCACGGTCCCGTGAGAATGGATGAAGCGAGAGCGTGGCGAGACAAGGTAGGAGATAGATGATTGCGACATTTCGTAAGGTGAAAGAGCGAGAGGAACGGTTTTGTTTTATAATGATTTGAAGGCCATTGGCCGAATTTGGTACAAAAGTGAGTCATGAAGTTAGAAAGAAAGAAGTGTTATTACGCCACTGACCATGCTACCTTTATAAGAAGGATGTTGATACAAAATTGTATAAATTTACGAAACCGGCTCGCTTTTTACATAATGTATATTTTTAAACAATTTATAATCAACAGATACAAATTAATATCTAAGATACTTATCCAGATCTATACAATAGTAGAATAATTATTTAAAAATTTAGACGATGATGATCTTTTTTTATGATGTCTCCGGTATATATGAAGCGATTACTTACATCAAATATATTATATTGTTTTAACTGTACAAATAATAATAAATAAATAGTAACAAATAATGATCCTTGAATCTCATTTAAATCGTTGCTTAATTGTTTAAGATTGCATGACGTCCGAAGCGAAGGCGATGAAAGGCATTTATCAATCTTTTTATGAGCAATATGTATTGTATGGTTAATTTATAAATACAATTAGTATAAAGGAGCAACGTGTTCTAATATCATTATAGCCATCTCTAGCATTTCTTTTTAATTAAATAAAGTTATGGCAATAGCACTGGAACATTCAGACGGAATATTAACACTTTTTTTATATTTATTTTATAAGTACTCTGCAAGCTCCAGGGCTCGCACCCTTTTTTGCTAATACAAATTATTTCTTGCAATTTTCACGTCACATCATTAAATTAACAAAAATAATACTCCGAAGGCATAACTATGGTGACATACACACATGCATAAAAATAACTTTATATATAAATACTTCTTCTTTTTTTACAGCTGTTAACGTTCTAAATTCGTTTGTGAAGAGTCGTTGAGGTGTACAACTATAAATATTACAATTAAGACTATTTTATTTACAGTAATTTATTAAGTATGTACACAATCGGAGCGGACGAGATTCCACAAGCAGCACCCTTCAACACTTTAACACTTCAACAAATTACAAACGCCAGTAGCCTCTCACTCTTTTTTTATTAATTTGCATAAAGACATGGCAGTGGTACTAAGGGGCATACAACCGGCGGAAGTGGACAGTTACTCCAGGTGCCAAGACAGGTGAAATACCTAATATTCTATTCAACACTCATAGCTCCCGGAAGCGAAACATCTTGCAAATGAGGCTTGTGTTTATCGATTCACAGGTTGTACGAATCGACGTACGCATATTGCCACCTTTGCCTAAAAAAAACAAAATCTATGACCAAACGTCTAAAAAAAAAATAAAAAAAAAATATTCACCTGCGATTTCCAGTAAATGTTCAATAGCAGATTGACTTTATTTTGTAACAGTCTTAAAGTTGAAGTTCGTGTAACAAAATTAATAAAACATAATTTTGTGCTGTCATTATGTGTTCCCACTTCCCAGTTCCCACAGAAGAGTTTCAAGACTTGTAATTTTTTGTTTTGTAAAGGGTTTTACATCTGGGTAACAAATGCAAGACAGTCTATTGTAATAATTATGATTTTTGTGAGAAAAGTATTTTTTTCGTTGTAAACGTAATAGAGGCGGGCATTGTTTATGGATAAGCGGTGTTGGAGGAATGAAATCGTAGATAGAGAAGGTAAGATCTACGAATGAAATAGATGCACTTTGCCAGCTAGCTATCAATTGTCGTTGACGTTACCTTTTTTTTTTAAAAGGCCGGTGTGAAAACCTCCTTCTAATTATTAATCGATTAAAACGATTCGATTCTCATCGTTTGTTTGGAATTAAAATCAAGATAAAAATAATAAATTCAGCTATACAGATAAGCAGTTAGCCTTAAGCATGATTTATGTGTTTAGATAAAATATTTCGACTATTCGAGAATATTTACGATTCAGTCTTTAATAATGAATTAATTTCTTCCTCTCGTTTGTCGCATGGATAGGCAAGGCATGTAAACCGAAGGCTCAGCCTAAGATTCAGAGACGATTCTAAGCGTAGACTTTGGCTTTCATATGTCAAAACTGTATAGAATTTTGACGTATGGAAGCGTGAGTCCACGCTTAGATTCGTCTCTGAATCTCAGCCTTAGCGTGCACGAAGAACGTAGCGGCCAGTTACAAACACCACATAGCGCGGTCACCCATCCAAATACTTTTTGTTGTTTGTTGTTGGAAGGAGAAAGAAATCGTGGCTCCGTAATACTAGAGAATGGACCGGCATCATCATAAAGAGTGGCCGAGCAGGAACTTGTGCGACTTTCAATCCGAGGCACCATAGTTCGAATCTCGACTTGGCCGCACCAATGAGTTATATCAAGTTATGTGCGGATTATTCACACTCTAAAAAACGGTGAAGGAAAACATTGCATCGTGAGGAAACCTGCATGTTCAAGAACCACGAAATTCGGGGACATGTGACATCCACGAAGCCGCACTGGGCTCGCGTGGTGGATTATGGCCCATACCTCTCTCTCTGAGAGAAGGCCGGTATCCCAGCAGTGGGAGCGTGACGATAAGGATGATGATGGACCGGCATCGCCAGCGTAGAACACCTGTCGCGTGGCAAGAAATAGAGACGAACACGCGGAGCTGACAGTCAACCTTCAGTAATGGAAAGGCACCGCAAGAAGAAGAACCAGATAAAGACCTTAGCGAACATTGCTTACCTCTTTTTTTTGTGTTATTTGGTAACGAGACGAGCTGGTCGTTTGCCTGATGGTAAGCTTAACGTCAGCCCAAAACAATTGCAGCGCCACCCAGAACTTTGAAAGACAAAGGCCTGCGCGGCACTGCAGTGCGCTCGTTACCCTGAGACATTAGGTATTAAGTCTCATTAGCCCAGTAATTTCACTGGATAAACTGATTATGTACAGTCACGGCAAGGATACCTTCGTCAGTTTCCAAATCCTTTATCACGTAAGGACACCTACCACCACGTAACTACCTTTTGATCTTACAGCAGTTAGCAGATTATTGTATAGAATACTATTATTTAATGCAGTGATAACACAGGTCAAAATAGCATTCACCTTTGACCAATGTCTAGTTTACATCAACATACAACCTTTTGAATGGCCTGGCCATTTAGAAAAAAAAAACAAATTTGTTTTATTTAACTGCAATATCTGTAAGTATCACTTGCAAGTCCCCATTAATTTTCTCTTTGTTCATAAATCTTATTATAACAGAATCGTTGTAACCCTAAAAACATTTCACTCCTTTTTTGTGTAGTCGTGTAAAAACACTAGAAAGTAGAGTAACCAAAGACACGTCTGCCGTCGACGCAGGCACGTTAATATTCGGATCATAAACGTGATAATCTATGGACTCACGGGATGTGACTTCATGTGACACCGCCGCGCGCGCCGCCAGCGAAGAAACATTTTGACGTTACGGTTTTGACATTTCGATTAAAGTTTTTTTTTCTCGTTAGCATTGAGACTTGAGTACTGTACTAATCCACAGACGCTTGATTTATTTATAAACTTTTGTTCAGTGTATGTAACTATTGAACTAAACTTTATTTAACTAAATTTTATTATACTCTATTATTGTTTTGTTTATGTACTTTATAAAGAAAATAAGGAGTATGTAAGATATATTACAACATTTTTTAATACACATATTTTACAGCAATGACGGTCAAATTATTATTCATAAGTCTCATTTTCCTTAACATTTATTTATTCGGGGCTTTACACATACTAATACCTACTCATTATGTAAATGCGAAAGTGAGTTTGTTTGTTTATCCTTCTTTCACGCAGCAACGGACCTGATTTTTGCAGAGATATAGTTTATGGATCGGAGAGTAACATGAATTACTTTTTATCCCTGAAAAATGCAGTGTTCCTGTAGGAATCAACACGCGGGTGAAACCGCGGACAGTAGCTAGTCTAAATATAATTTCTAACGGCTCTAACAGAACATAATATTTTCTACTGGTCCCATGGACTACCATACCAATTGACCATTACCAACATGGCGCCGATATAATTAGCTACTAAGGTTACTCTCACCGTGGGAAAAGATTCTCTTTGTAAATGATTTAACGACTAACAAATTAACGATTGTAGATACGAACGAATATGTTTAAATAAGTGATATTTGTCCGTGTGGACCCTGTCTAAGAATAGCCACTCTATCTCTTCCCGTGGGTGTCGTAATGAAGATCGTAGACGCTAATGTAAGTATGCGTTTTGCTGTCAAAATAACCATGCTTTTGCATCAAGAGCGGATTACGAGATAATACACGCGCAAGCGAGGCTTGATGCAAAACCATCAAAAACAATGCAATATAATGATGTCACAGAGTAGCAGGGTGATTTTAATTCACTCGGAACGATTCCGTGTAGGAAGCGACTGTTTCTGATCGTCTGTATCTCGGGAACGCATCCCGACAGATAAATATTATCGGGATTATATCCGTGTTTAAGCAGCTGAGTTGTCGAATCTAAACATGGTTGACATACCTTCTGGTATGTCAAACATAAATGGGTGATGACATGCTGTACGAGCGTCTCACTAAAACGAATGGGCAACTGTTCGCCAAGGCGAGAGAGGAATGTCGCAGCCATGCGTGGAAGTACTGCTGGTCTAAAGAAGGACGAGTCTACGTCCGGAAGGAACACGGAACCCCGTACTCCCGTATACGAAACGAAAATGATATTAATAAAATTTTTGTAAATGGTGCTGTTTGAAGGGGTTGACACTATTTTTCCTAATCTGTGCCAGTAATATTGTTTATATTACCCCTACTTTTGATTTTACATTTTTCGAATGTCTATTTCGTATATGGTTGTATAATCCTTTGTATTTGCAGAAGATTTCGTTAGTAAATATCTCTATCTTATTATATTTTGTCAGTGTCGTTTTTTACGTCATTAATGCAAATCGTTACGTCGCATTTTACCTCATTGCGCACCTCTTAATGTATTTCCCGTTAATGATATCATGCACAACTAAGCTAACTGCCCTAATTGGGGTAGTATATTGTTATTGTAGTTGTGCTTTAGCTAATTGCAACCTAGTTTTAACATATTTTTTTGTTTATTTAGTTAAGTATGATTTATTCTTCTTGTTTACCGTGTGTTATAATTTTTTAATTTTTATCCAAACTTGTGTGTTAATATTTAAACGGTTCTGTTTTGAATATTTGATTGAACATATATTCACGGGTTGCTGTCAATGTGCGTGTTCAGTGTCTACTTTTTCACTGTCTATTTATCTCTTATCTCTATGTATTAATTATTATTATTATAACCGCTTTGTAAAGTACACAATAACACTCAGATCTATTTTATTTATCTGTTCAGTGGAAACTCAATTATACTATTGTATTCTAAATGTGCTTACCAGCATTAATATTTACTTACATATTACTCGGAAAAAAACTATTCATTTTATATACATTTTTATTTTTGACTATGGGTAATGACAAGCATCTCAAGGTTGGTCTACATAATGCTGGTTCTTTGGGTACCAACCACGATAACTTTATAGCAGCTGTGGATCAATTTTCTTTTGATATACTAGCGGTTAACGAAACTTGGTTAAGAGCGGGAGAGGAGGGCCGCGCCCCTGTGGTCCCCAACTATCGCCTTCGGCACATACCTCGCCCGGTAACGACGCGTGGAGGTCGTGGCGGTGGTGTCGGATTTTACATTAAGCGTGGTGTCAACGTGCGTTACTGCTCCTACCCTTTAAACCCTAATGTAGAACAAATGTGGCTGGGATTAAATGTTCGATCTGCTAAATTAATTATTGGAACAGCGTATCGCCCACCATGGTTAGACGTTAACATTTTTTTGGAGGCTTTAATGGACTCTGTTGCTTCGTTTTCTTATTGTGATTATATTATTCTCCTAGGAGACTTTAATATTAACATCTTACATGTAAATGACTCTAAAACCAAACTATTCGCTGATTTCTTGGCGTGTACTGGTCTTGGTCAAATTGTGGACTCGCCTACTCACTTTACAGACAGCAGTAAAACTCTGATCGACGTCGTTTGCACTAATGCCCGTACGAAAAGTATAAGCGTCAATATTGTTGGGTCTCATATTGGTCATGCATTTATATGCTGTGAATTTATATTCAAAAAGCCTACAATTTCACCTAAGCGCATTACATACCGGCCGATTAAAAACATATGTTTGGATTTATTTAATAGGGACTTAGAATCTATTAGATGGGACTTAATTGAATCAGCACTTCATGTTGATGATATGATTATGGACTTGAATAATGTCATTAAATTATTATTTGATCTCCACGCTCCTTTAAAATCTATATTAATTAAAGAAAAACCTAGTCCATGGCTTACTGACAATGTGAAACTTATGATGCGTCTTCGTGATGTTGCACTAGCAAAATATCATGAAACAAGTTTAGACACTCATAAGCGTTTTTATAAAGACTTAAAGGCTCAAGTGTTATCTGCTTTATACAATGAAAAAAAAGCATATTTCAAACATAACATAAATAGTTGTATTGGGAATTCTAAGGTGTTATGGAATAATCTAAAATCAAAGGTCCTACCGCCCAAATCTGTTGAACTTCCCTCACAATTTGACAATCCAGATACAATCAATGATAACTTTCTTAATATTCCTGGTAACACGGTTATTAGTATATCTGATTTGACATTTTTTGAATTTCATAAATACGGTGACTGCAGTTTTTCTTTTAAAAGCGTTGATTCTGCTATGGTTCTAAAATTTTTAAGAGAAATTAAGTCGAATGCTCTAGGTATTGATGAAATATCCTTAGATATGATCATGCTGACTCTGCCTCAAAGCTTAGACACAATTACAGCTTTAGTTAATAAGTCACTTGTATCGGCGGTGTTTCCTACTATCTGGAAGACTGCAATAGTTAAACCCATACCGAAAGTGCCGAACCCACTTGTGATCAAAGATCTGCGTCCGATTAGTATTTTGCCTTGCCTTTCGAAAGTTTTGGAAAAAGTCGTATGTTTTCAAATATCAGATTACCTTGAGAAACAAAACATTTTACCTAATGTGCAATCAGGGTTCCGTAAGGGTAGAGGTACCAATACCGCACTCTTGGATGTGACAGACAGTATCATTGCGGCGCAAGATCAAGGCATGGGAACAATCCTAGTATTATTGGACTTTTCTCGCGCATTTGATTCTATAAATTCTTCCTTGCTCTTATCTAAGCTAAATTATTATGGTTTTGATTCCAATGTGATCCGTTGGTTTCATACCTATCTAAGTGAACGATCGCAGTTTGTCGAAATAAAAAAGGACAGTGGTGATGTTCTGCGCTCCGTAGCACGTAAGGTGAATAGAGGTGTGCCACAGGGCTCAATATTGGGGCCGCTACTATTTATCATTTATAGTGCTGATATTGTCAATATCATTAAACATTGCAAATTTCACATATACGCTGATGATATACAAATGTATTTGTCATTTAAGCCGGAGGATACACGTTCAGCTGAAGTAATGTTAAATGAGGATCTGGAACGAGTTCAAGCTTGGGCTGCGTCGAACTCGTTATTACTAAACGCTAATAAAACTAAACTTATGATATTGGGCACCAAACACCAAATTCACAACATTCAGCTATTCAATCCTGATTTAAACATAGGTGGGGAGAAAATCGAGCGAGTCACTGAAGCGAGAAATCTTGGTCTCATCTTTGATGAACATTTAAGGTTTGAGAAACACATCATTCAAACCGTTAATAACTGCTTTTATCGCCTAAAAGTTCTCTATAAAATTAGAAATTTTTTAAGTGTGGAACTTAGAATGATGTTAGTAGACTCGCTTGTGCTATCTAAATTCAACTACGTCGATTGTGTGTACGGCCCGCGACTTTTCTCTAAAACTTCACATCTTATACAGAGAGTACAAAACGCCTGCGCTCGGTTTTGCTTCGATGTACCCTCCCGTGGTCACGTAACACCTTTTTTAAATCAACACAATATTTTGAAGATGAAAAATAGGAGGGACCTTCACCTTGCAGTCTTAATGTTTGGTGTGGTTAAGACGCAAAAGCCAAATTATCTTTTTTCCAAGCTTGCATGGTGCCGAGATTACAATCCTTACGCAACCCGAGCGTCTTTATATATGTTACGCACACCACGACACAATACTGCTGCATTTCGTGGTAGTTTCCGTTTTAGTGCCACGAAATGTTGGAACTGCCTTCCCCCACCTTTGCGTGAAATTAACGTTAAGACTACTTTTAGAATTAGATTTAGGAAGCATTTGTTGGACCTTCAAAAGGCTACTTTAGGTAATTAATTTTCAAATTACTCTTCCGAGTGATTTTATTGCGTCTAGGAATTGCTTCATAAATCTGTCATTTCTCTTTTAAGTTTTTTTTTTTTTTAAATTATTTAACAATTTGTTATGATTTATTTTTATTCTTCCTGTGGCTCTAATTCTATTTATAATTCTATTTATTTAATTTTGTAGCAGTATGTGTATAGGTTAATAATTTTTTTTTTTTTTCTCCAGCACTAAGTGCAACTAAGTATAGATAAGTATTATTTGAAATTGTTTATTTATTTTTTTTATTATTAGATTTTATACATATTACAATGTACATTTATACACATTTAAACATTTATACACTAATATACATTTCGCTTTGTTTTTTTTTACTGCATAATATATTATTTTTATTTATATGTTATTATGATTACAGTGTAACTAACCTACATGTTTTATAAAAAAGTTCGTAAGTCACTGTCAGGTCTGAGCTGAAAATCAGCGCTGTGTTTTTCACAGCATAATGCTGAGCTTAGACCATTTTAGACCTCACTGTACATTGCAGCAACCTGAGTAATTAATATAATGTAGGCATAGATAGTTCATTGTTTGTTAGGTTTTGTTTCTTTGCTTATATTTTGTTCTATTTTTGTTTACTTTGTATTATTTGTGTTTTTATTGTGTATTTTGTTGTTTTGTGCAGTGTTGTCTAAATAAATGTTCTCTTTCTTTCTTTCTTTCTTTCTACGTCATGCCGGCTATTCTTAAATACCGGCTACTTTTTATCCCGGAAAACTGCACAGTTCCTGTGGGAAACCATGCGGCTGAAACCGAGGGCCTATGGTACCTATAGCAAACATACAATATTTTTAATTTTTGTTTTTCTGTTTGTTAGGGCTAATCTCCGAGCTGGATCGATTTTGACGGGACTTTCACTGGCAGATAGCTGATGTTATAAGGAGTAACTTACGCTACGTGGGCAAGTCGCGAGGGTAGTTTATAATATAACTAGGGAAGAGATTAACTTAAATTATAATCCCACTAAACCACAAATCCTGATTTAAGTAGTGTCTAACCGTTGTCTAACACAATTCTGTTGTGATATTCCTATCATTTTTGACGTTTATCTTGAGACACTGTTGTCTAGTTAGGCATCTAAAAGTATTTCTTGTGGTAGCACGGTTCATTTCTAACCTTTATAAACTGGATAAGGTACAATATAACAATATTATAGCTAGCTAGCTGTATACAAAGGTGCGAGAACGAGAGGTCACGGGGCCATGAGAAAGATGCGCGCACGCAGGGTACCACGTAACTGCTTACGTTAGAAGTACAGACCGACGGAACGATTCCGCGTTCTATGATATTTACTGTTTATAGACATAGACAATTACATTTACAGACTAGCTTCTGCCCGCGGTTTTCAACCGCATCCCCACAGGAACCATGCATTTTCCGGGATAAAAAGTAGCCTATGTTACTCTCCGGTCCATAACCTATATCTATGCCAAAAATGAAGTAACGGATCTACGTGATTTTTGGCACGTGATTTTACGGCTCCGTTGCTACGTGAAAGAAGGATAGACAAACACACTTTCGCATTTATAATATTAGTAAGATTCGGCCACAAATTACTGCGTTCGTCAGGTCAATTTTGAAGAGGTCAAACCGCGTTCAAACGACGGTCAAAGGTAATTGGCCAATCAGAGATTCAGAGCAGCTAAAGACATGACATGTGTGTTGGTTACACATATCTCTGTGGTTGGTTACCTTCTTCCACCCTACATCGGAGCGACGGATCGATGTTTTTTTTTGCTATAACCACAAATAAATGGATTAAACAAAAATTACTACATTTATTTATTATTTAGGAGTATTAGGACCTACAACAGCCAGTATCACCTTCGAATCTCAAATTCAAATTTGGATTATATTCCGAGCGCGCGCCTGGACATTCCTTTTCGTTCCCACGATCATTAGCTTAGAATCTGCTCTCGCGCGGACCACTCAGATCTTTTGAATTTGGAACGATTCGAAATGGTGAATTACGCGTACTGTTTTCGGCCAGTCACATTCTTCAGTGATTTGTGGCGGTGCTCCTAGTTTCCCTTTCTAATCGCGCCTTATACGTATCACTCGTGTGTGAATTCATATTTCGAATTTATTATATCAAACGGCGGAAAGCGCATCACGACATTTGCCATAAAAAAAATTGTCTATGATGGTTACGCGCCAAACGCTTCACAATTTTTCTTCGAAATTCGATAGCTCGTGTGGATAATAAATATATAACATACAAAACTAAGGTTTCTTAAGTCTCCATAGCAACCAGAAAAAAATTGATACCCGCATCTAACCGCTTGCATCTGGTCCATATAAAAAAAAACACATCAGCTGTCCGGCACACCTTTCTGCAAATTGAATTGTTACCGTCTCTTTCTGGCTTGATGATGAAAGCGTGTCGCATCTCACTCTGGTAAGCGTACGTGGTTCCAATACCTAATGGAAGGCAGATGGTTTTAAAGTAATTCTTTTCAATGTGCGTTAGGGATCACGTACCTGACTTCTACCTATTCATGCTTACCTAGTACCTATGCTATGTTTTAAAAAATAAAATTGAGAGTGTAAGTATATACTACGGCGGCGTGGCTAGCTACCACCCTGGGATTTAAAAGCCGCTAAGCAATTATCGGTCTACAGGTGCAGTAAGAATTACATACATTCGAGGTTCGACCGCATCACCACAAAGACGAACAAAACAAAATGGTGAAACGCAATTTGTACTGCTTTCCCCCTCCCACCTCATATACCAAAGGAGTACTTCGAACTTGACAGACTAGAACCAAACGATAACAAACACCTATTGTAGTAACCATAGCTAAGTTTTTTTTTTATATTGGTACAATAAAAACAAACAAAGGTCGTTGCACTTTTTTTTCAGCGTACGTTTATGGCAATAGCCTCTATACAACCTTAGCGAAGGTCGCACAGAAGTACAAAGGAACAGATGTTCAGGAATTTAAAAGTTTAAATGTCGAACAGCTGATGTTGTAAGTGATGCTCTAGGGCTGTCACATTCGTGTATTTCATATTAAAGGACTTGTACCAAATTTGTATGGAGCTTGGTACTTTATTCCCAGAAAAAATTAACTAGCCTCATTTTTTTTCAAGGTATGTGCCTGAAATAAAGAGCCTAGCCGAATAATAAAAAAATTTATGAGGCCTGGGTTTTTTTTAAAACTGGTTTTACAGAAAATCGAAGTAGAAATGTAAAATTAACTAACAGTAACACTGCGTCCCTGGTCATTATCACATTCAGCCAAAAAGAAGCTGAAAAACCGTTCCGTTTCGAGAAATTGCGTTCCGTTTCACGTTAGGTACAAAAAAAAACTACTTATGTATTTTCAGGAAATTGCAGGCCTATAAAATTGTAATTTCTTTTCAGAATATCTAGATTTAGAGAGCTCTTTCCAAAAAAACCAACTAATAATCTGGTTACATTTTACATTTATTTTAGTACCAAAACGGAACAACTCTTTTACATGACTACCAATTCGAGTAAGTATGAAAATTATCTCTAGAAATTTCTGAACAGTATTTAAATTGCACTTGGTAGCGTGGTGTATGGGTCATTTTGCGCTGTAACTAGAATTGGAATTTCCACTACATGACAAACATTCGCACAACGGAAAAAATTATCCATATAGGTACCCAAATATCCTCTAGTTTAATTAGTCGAGCCTATAGGATGAGTCAACATGCTACCAAGATGAAATTATATGACTAAACAACTATGTACTTATAAGTAATTACGATATTTGTAAAGAAAAAAATATCAACTGGCCGAATTGTCCCTTTCTGGGAATGTTCACTGATAAACAAACAGTATTCGTTAGTACCAAAAAGGTACAAGTTTCTTATCGTAGTAATTGTCATTGTAATCATTAAAATTTTAATGACTTCAGGGAAACTATCATTAGTTTCCTAATGAGTAACGCTGTGAATTAATTACGTAATATTACTATTAAACTCCCAAGCAGTAATGTGCAAGCATTACTGTGTTCCGGTTTGATGAGCAAAGTGAAATTACTGGGCTTATGAGACTTATACCTAAAATCGCAGGTAACGAGCGCATTGCAGTGCCTCGCTGGCATTTCTATTACAAAGTTCTGAGTGGTAGGGCAATTGTTATGGGCAACTTAGGCATGTTTAGCAGTTAAACGCTGCTTAACACCGGTTTAGGGTGTGTTTAATGTTATTGTGGTAAGATAGTAACACTTTGCACTGTGCACACTCAAATATTGTAAAAAGATATTTATTTATAAAACATATAAAGAGCCGATTATCTTCAAACGGATAAACAGATTTTCTTGAATCATTAAGAACACTCTCGATAAAGTCACCTTTAAAAAAAACTAAATCAATATCGGTCCATCCGTTTAAGATGTGATGCCACAGACAGACACACAGATACACACATTAAACTTACTACTTAACGCTTTTTTGAGTCGGGGATTAAAAAAATATTTATGTATTGTACATAGATACATCGTTGAAAATAAATGATAAATTGCGCTATTCTATTAATCAAGTTTCATAGTACCATTTCAAACCTTACACAAGTGGAATTGCTTTAAAAATGCGACTAACTGACTTCAGTGACAAACTCCTGAACCGAATTTGATGAAATTTCTATGGGACCGATCTGAAAGTATACCCTTTCAAATAAAAAAAGAATATTCCAAATCGGTTTATAAATGACGGAGAGCTGAGGTAACAAACAACAAAAACACACCGAATTGAGAACCATCTCCTTTTTTGGAAGTCGGTTAAAAAAATGTTTCACTTTCAGTAAATGTTATAAGTGGCAACCCTGAGGATTGCGTAGGCGCATGCCCTCAAGATCCCGTTGCGAAACAGCTGTCCCAAGTTTGAAAAATGTACGAGAGAGAGACCGAATCCTTATCCTTAGCGAAAGAACGAGATGTATATAGGACATGGTGTTTGTATTTGATAATACGAAAGTTAGGTAAGAACATTTTTTGAGTGGCAGATAATGGATTTTTTTAAAGGTACTTAATTGATAACATACTTAAAGTTCTTGTAAAATAAGTTAATGATAAATTTTCCTTCCAAACAAGATTTCGACGGCTGCGAGAAAAAACGCGTAAGTGCAAAATGGACTATTTTGGGTTCCTAAGATCTAAAGTTGAAAATATCCGCATAGGCATCCATGAGAAAAATGTTGTGTGTGGTTTTGGATTGACTGCTTATTTTGCTTAATTAAGCCAGCAATAATTACAATTTAATTATGTTACTCCAATATGAGTCTAAAAATATATTAAAGTACATATACCTACAGTCCTACATATTATGCGATGAACATTGTGAAAATGCGTAATTGCAAAAAAAAGATTAACAAATTGAAAACCTCATTACAATTACTGTGATAAAAATTAATATGCTTATTAATATACGGTTAACATAGATCTAATTTTATTAAATTTATTTATTAATACATATTATTAAACAGCGAGTAATAACATTGAAAGCCGGTTTAGACGCAATGATGGAATTTAAATAACATTTTATCTAACCGTGGGAAAAAACTCACATTGATCTCAATATAAAAAAAACGGAAACGATAAAACGAGTACCACACACTTCCACCCACTGATAAAAAAAAAAAATTAAAATTATTTACAAAAAATTACTCGTTTCTAGAGTTCATAATATACAATAACATCATTTATCAAGCGTAGGCTTTCGTGTTGCCAACTTTCGATTGGCACTGCAATAATTGTTATAGATTGGTGTTATGCTTACACTATCAGGTTTATTAGGACTAAGTTTTGAAGTCTATCGCCAAGCAGTAATGTGCAACCATTACTGTGTTCCGGTTTGATGAGCTAAGTAGCCAGTGGAATTACTGAGCTTATTCATTATATCAGGGTAAGGAGCGCACTGGCAGTTCCGCGCAGGCGTTTGTTTCAAAGTACTGAATGGCACTGCAATTGTTACGAGCCGGCGTTATCCCAAGCGACCGGCACGTCTAGTTATCGAACAGTATTAAATAAAAACCACTTGAGAACATAAAACCATAAACTAAAACTTAAACTAAACTTTAACTTTTAAACCATCGTTCATCTGCCGTATGTTTATAAATAAAATTTAATCGTGATCAAGGCACACGCTTTTATAGAATCAATAAAATGGTAGCATTATATACGAAGTACCTATGCTTCGTGATAATTAAAATTCAGTTTATAATGCCGGTGGCACGAGCCATGCTTTTATAGGCTAGCTTTTGGATGCGGCCTCGCACGCCAGGATAAAATATTTGATGAAAAAGCCAATAGCAATGAGGGAGAATGTAGCTTCCTCTTAGAACTTTTAGAATGCTGTGGTTCCAGAGATTATCTAAACAAATAAACTTTACCTCTTTAAAGGCTGAGAAATAAAGCCATCGACCAAAAAGTACTAGATGCCTAAGCGTCAAGTATTCTCGCACTTAGCGAAAATGGCAAAGCAGCTAGGCAGTTAGGCACCATTCATCCAAACCAGATGTTCCGGAAACAACTCCGGAAACGGCCATTCAAATGGAACTAATACATCTGCCTTCGAATTATAACTTTTACGTGAAAAGTCAAACCAGATGTTGTGCCCATTGTGCTGAGTTGCGATGCTTTTGTTCACGGTGGAAATTGAGTTAGCGCATTATGTTTTAACTTAAAGACTTTACGGTGGTAGGGTTTCAGTAAATAAATTTGTTATTACACATTTCCTTTGTTGGTATGTACAGTGAGGATCGTAAGGTATAATTTAAATATCAAAACATAAAAACTGTCTTCAAAAACGTTAAAGCAATTATTTTTTTCTTTGGGGTTACGTGACGAACTGACCTTTTGGCCTGATGGTAAACATAACGCCGGCGAAACTTTGAAACAAAGGCCTGCGCGGCACTGCAATGCACTCGTTACTCTGAGACATTAGGTATTAAGTCTCATAAGCCCGATAATTTCACTGGCTCCTCTGCTCATCGAACCGGAACGCAGTAATGCTTGGACATTACTGCTTGGCGGCAGACTTCACAAGCACAGCGGTGATACCAACCCAGGCGGACACTTGCAGAAGAGTTAGTCCTACCACCTAGTAAAAGTCGAAAGGCGAAAGTTGATGAGCACATTAGTCAATGAAATTATTGAGCTTCAGGGTATTGAGCGCACCGCTTTTGTGTTTCAAAGTTTTGGGTGGCACTGTGATTGATTGATGTTATGATTACGGTCGCTAAGCTTACTATCAGACAATCGACCAGCTCATCTAGTTACATTACAGTATAAAAAAATGTGCTGTTATTCAATCATTTATACGTAGCGCAACGCTTCAGCGCGATCATAACATCGCTTTTTTTTTTTATGTTATTTGGTAACGAGAAGAGCTGGTCGTTTGCCTGATGGTAAGCATAACGCCGGCCCATAACAACTGCAGTGCCACCCGGAACTTTGAAACACAAAGGCCTGCGCGGCACTGCAGTGCGCTCGTTACCCTGAGACATTAGGTATTAAGTCTCATAAGCCCAGTCATTTCACTGGATACTTTGCTCATCAAACCGGAACACAGTAATGCTTGCACACTACTGCTTGGCGGCAGACTTCACTCACAAAGCGGTGGTAACAACCCAGACGGACACTCGCAGAAGAGTTAGTCCTCCCACTAACAATCGCTTCAATATAATTAAAATCCCTACTTAATCCGTACTACAACAAATGCGAAAGTGTGTTTGTACGTTTGTTGGTTTGTCCTTCTTTCACGCAGCAACGGAGCAACGGATCGACGTGATTTTTGGCATTGATATAGTTTATGGACCGGAGAGTAACACAGGCTACTTTTTATCCCGGAAAAAGGCATAGTTCCTGTGGGAACTGCGTGCAGAAGCTAGTGTTAAAAATGCGAAGGTGTGTATCCTTCTTCCACGCAGCAACAGAGACACGGATCATTGCCGAAACTCGGGTGAAACCGCGGGCTGCAGCTAGTTGGATATAAAAGTGTGAAATGTAACACGAGCCGGCTCTGACCTTAATTATCTCAATAAAAATTGCGTTTACACTCGTTTTAGTGCAGCCATTAACAAAAAAAAAACGTTTTCAAAATTCTTGCTCCATTCTCTGACTGCCCGTGTCGTGTGGTTGGTAGGTTGATGGAATCAGTTCGTATAGGTAGCGGGTTCGATTTAAAGGTACAAATATATGTGCACAAAAATGCAAATGTTTGTCCGGATGTCTGCTGCGTGATGCGGGAGCACGGTCCTCGTAGCTCCGATTCCCTACATACAGGGAATCCTAGTTAAGGGCCAAGGTCTATCTTTGGTCATTATTATTGACCATAGGTCATTTTTGGTAACTTTTGAATTTAAAATGACGATTTTGTTAAAACTAGCAACTAGCTTTTATAGGAGCTGACTGAGCGAAGCTGCCGGAACAGGATCACCAGGGTTTGCAAGTTAAGGGTGGTAGCTAGCCGAGCATTAGAAAACGTATTATCAACATGCTATGTTTGCATTTCGTATTTTGCAAGCTCCATCATTTGCAAAGAGAAGAACAAAAATGTAAAATTAAGTCATAGAATAAAAAAGTACAGCTAGTCTGTACTCTGTAGCGTCTTAATAAGAAAAAAGGGTATAATTTCAGTGATAATTATTAAAAGTACTTAACCATCTTCATGACAAAGACAAAAGTAACCTCTAAACGACAGGTGCCTTTACCTAAATTATAATTAAAAATTAAGCCAAGGTGCAGACGACAGCTGGCAACATTATAAAAACAGGATCGCTATCATGGAGACACAAAAAAGAGACATGCAAGGCAGATGGCACGCGCCAATGGTGTCAAATAAGTAAATAAAACTGTATCTCGCCTAAAAAACTGGTAGATATTGGTACTCTGTAAGGTACGCACTCTTTTGCTTGTAACTTTTTTTTAGTTGGCTCTATGATATAACTTATGCTAGTGTCAAATTTGTAACGACGTTTGAGTATGATCTGTTGGTGATGTTCGTGATGCCACAATGATGATATAATTTTCAGTACGGACGAATAGTGGACGGCACATTTTTATATCAATATAAAATACATTTTAAACTCATAAATCATAAAAAAATATGACAATGGCTGCATTCAAGAGTCGTGCAATGACAACTATAGACGTAAAAAAATATGACTTTATTATTTCTGCTAAGTTATAATAATATTAATAAAGCAGCGTATCTATTATTTATTTTTAGATAATTTTTATTAAAAGATTAATAATATCTGATAAAATTGGTACATAGGCAAAATGTGATAAGTAAAAAATCTGAAAAAAAAACCACTACGTAATTTTTTTTCGTAAAATCTTCGGCGTCGTATCAGACACTACAAAGATAAATCGTTAGATAGTAAAAAAACCGTTACAAATGTAAACACAGCTGTCTGCAGTAACCACGCGTGGGACCATAGTCTTTCCTATACATAGATAATACAATACATAATACTTAATTTGTAGTACGCCAGACTAATAATATACCAATGTATAACAATAACTTATCGAAATAAAAAATAATAATTAAAGAATTACCGTGGATCACTGGAGTGCTTTAGCTAGTCTTCGTTTTGTTCTTTTCTTAGCGCAATAAAGTATTAATAAATAAATAACGATTAAATTGATAGAACATTTTGATCATCTATGGGCCTACAATGGCTTGTAGATTAGGATGTAGATTATAGGTTTTTTAAAAAATATTTTTAACAATGTTTCTTCTTATATTTATAATGTTTACGTTCAAACTTAGAAGTTTAAGCCTAAGTATCAAAGCAGTCACCAGGGGGCTCTTAAGCTGTTTGCCTCCATGCATCCTTGTCATATACATAAACCTTAATTGTATAATAATTACGTACACTTTTTAACCGCCTTCTAATAAGGAGGAGGTTATCAATTCGTCGGGTATTTTTTTTTATGTTTGTTACGTCAGATCTCGGTCATTTATAAACCGATTTGGAAAATTATTTTTTTATTTGAAAGTATATACTTTCAGATTGGTCCCATAGAAATTTCAACAAAATCGGTTCAGTAGTTTGTCACTGAAGTCGGTTCGTCGCTTTTTTAAAGCAATTTTTTAAATTAACTAGACATTGAAACTATTATTGTTGTAAAAGTTATAGGTGCGTTAAAAAACCAAATTCTATAATAATAATCCTCTTGTTATCAAAATAAATTGAAACTTACCTAATCCAATTTTCCTTTTAATCTTCTTTAAAACCTTCATCTTTGACCCTTTCTTATCCTTAACGGAGGTGGTTTCAGGCTCTAGCGCCATCGGGGGTAGCACAAGCGTTTGGGGCGGCATCTGACCCCCATGCCCTGAACCCCTGGGGCAAGCGGGGCAGTGGCACGGACCCCTAGCCTGCCTCAAGCTCATACAATTACTAACACCCATCATTTAGTCGAATTTACTTTATAAACTCTTAAAACATATCACTTCAACAAACACGTAGAAAAAGTCACAGTTCAACGAAACGAAGTCACAGTTATTACAGAGAAAAAAAAAAAAATTTAAAAAAATCGGTCGCAATTTTTTTCAATTTCTAATTTATCACGAGTTGCGTTTACGCGGACGATACGCTGACCGGAGGCGCCCGCTCGCGACGCGTTCTAGCCGCGGAGTGTGGATGAGAAACGAGGCGTCCCAGCAAGCGCGCGCAGTCCTATCTCACATCCCTGTCTAACTAAAAGGTTAGAGAGGGACCGGGCGAATGTCAACAGGGGTAGGTTTTCAGGATCAGCAGATGATTTCAACAAAGGGCATCTTTAGCGCTAATTTTGGCGTAAAACTCCACTGTTTAGAGTTATAGGAATGAGTCGGCGATTACTTAGTGCGAGAAGAAAGGTTTGTGGAATTAAAAAATACTGAAATAAGAAGGTTTTTTTTTAAATTCTAGATTAACTTAGAATTTGCTCATTATTTCGTCAAGTGATGAAAATAAAAATGGAAAAAGAGATGAAAAAAGAATTGGAAAAAATAATGCCGACGAGTTTCTTGTCTTTCTTCTCGATAGGCTGTTAGCCTGTACCTATTATAACTGGAGCGGACATCTACAGTCATTTAACTTTCATGAGTGCTCTTCTCATGTGGACAAAATGAACTGCAATTTTGAAGGTTACAATAACCAATAAGCTAAATCTACATCAAGAACTGACTTCGAAAAGCGATAGCCTGAACTCACTGATTCATCATTCGATACGTGCTCGGCGACAGGTTTTTCATATTGTGGGTGGTAGCTAGCCTATAGACAATGCACTACATCTCCAGTCCCTTGTTATATTTACGTTTCTTTATTGCAAAAAGAAATAAATTGGGGGTTTTGCCTGAGTCACATTATCGAGTTAGTGGTAGGACTAACTCTTCTGCGAGTGTCCGTCTGGGTTGTTACCACCGCTTTGCTCGTGAACTCTGCCGCCAAGCAGTAGTGTGCAAGCATTACTGTGTTCCGGTTTGATGAGCAGAGTATCCAGTGAAATTACTGGGCTTATGAGACTTAATACCTAATGTCTCAGGGTAACGAGCGCACTGCAGTGCCGCGCAGGCCTTTGTGTTTCAAAGTTCTGGATGGCACTGCAAATGTTATGGGCCAGCGTTGTGCTTACCATCAGACAAACGACCAGCTCGTCTCGTTACCAAATAACATTTTAAAAAAAAAAAAATCGAGGTGTTTTCCAAAATTTGTTTTCGTAATCTCAAGTTTTTGTAATATAATTTATTTCTCGTTTTTATCAGAGCGTCGTATTTTTTTTATAGTAATATTTAAGTTCTTATCAGTTATACTTGTCACACTTTTTTTATTGGGTTCTATCAGTTTGTAAAACACTTACCTATTAACTAGCTTTAACTTTATGAACTAATAAAATTGCTAATTATGATGAACCTTATCATCACCGGTGATGAAGGGCTACCTGTTTCCCCCGCGCCAGCCCCTTTGGGACCCGTGACATTTCATGGGTTAACCAAAGAACAGTAATAAGAGGTAGAACTTTTTTATGTATATAGGCTTGCGTTTGACCACTGCACTGTCTGACCTGATGGTAAGTGACGATGCAGTCGAAGATGGAGCACGCTTACCTATTCACTCGTAACTAGAAGACACCCAGGGTATAGCGATCAGGGAATACAGATTCAGGCAAGGGCCAAGGCATTCCACTCTTTAGCGGTACGCCAAATGAAACTAATGTAACTCTTCTGCGAGTGTCCCTGGTTAGTACCAACGCTTTGCTCGTGAAGTCTGCCGTTAAGCAGTAATTTGCAAGCATTATTGTGTTCCGGTTTGATGAGCAGAGTAGTCAGTGAAATTACTGGGCTTATTCTAACCTAATGTGTTAGGATAACGAGCGCACTGCAGTGCCGCAGCATGATGCCAACCAATTGCAGTTCCACATGCTTTGGTCACGTTTTTAAATATTAACAACCAGAAATCTTGTAGTGGCTAACTGTTGTCTAACTCCTGTCTGTTGTGACATTTCTAGCGTCTAAAATTTGTTTTTTGTGGTTTTACAGGCGTAAAATTAACTCTTAATTAACTCTTTATTGAAATTATATCAACATTTTGAAGCTATGATGGTATAATAGTAGTAGGTGAGTAGTAGAATGGTCGGCCTTAGAGACATATTCGGAGGAACTCAATTAAAAAAAATTCCATTTTACTACTAGAAGCGACTACTTACTAGAAGCGAAAATGTCCTAACTGTCAAATTCCAATAAATAGAAAGCACGTTTTTTTCTCCTCATTTTCATCTATACATAAGTACCACATTGCCAAGCGCCAGATGCGAATGTGCACCTTGCATGGAGACTGGCAGCACGCGCGTCTATTTTTTCTTATAAATTTTTGCTCCTAATTCACACTATTCGTCGGCGTTCTTTTGACAGTTCAAAGACCTTAAGGGTCTGACCTTTGAGAGACGCATGTCCCAGGTGGTACCTAATAGGATTAAAAGGCCTATTGTACTTCGCGATATCAAGACTGTCTCAAAATCTACGTAGACAAGTTCGCTATTACACTGAATACCGCCGTAACGACCATGCATGTAGCGGCTGACTCAGGTACTCACTGGAATGGCTTCAGTGAGAATATGAACAGAATCAGATGAGAACAGACGCTCCAATGCCACCATTGTGGCAGTGGGCAAGACTCTGTGCAGGATACGCTCGAAACGTGCTCGGCGTGGAGCTAGGAACGACGGGTCTTGGCTGATAAGGTAAGGCAGGACTTTTCTCTGCCAAGCGTAGTGGCTGCCATGCAGGCGTGTGAGACCACATGGAAGGCCGCAGTTTTTTATTGCGAAACTCTGTTAATACAAAAAGAAAAGGCAAAGCGGAAGAGTACAGATCTCTCCAGGAGGCGGCGAAGACGGCAAGGCGATGGCCAAAGCCGGTCAACCCAGTAGTCCTGGGTTCAAAAGAACAGGTGTCCCCTGACTGTTGTAAAAGGCGACTAAAAGGGGACATTTTGGGCTTGTGGGTGGTTGGAGATGGGGCTCTAACCACCCATCCAAGCAAGCCCTGGAAGGACGGCAGCTCGGCGTGGCACGGGCTGTCGTAGGATGGAGGTCGGCAGGGATAAGGCTCATTGCTGGGAAGCACCGGTGCGGTCCTTTGGAGCTCTCCTAAATAGCCCCGAGGCCGACCAAACCTGAGGGGGTTTAGTGGGTAAAAATCCCAGATAACCCATCTGCTTCTCATGGCCGGGTATCTCAAGTAGATTTCCCCTTCGACAATTAAAAGGATCAGAGCACTTGTAAAGACAAATCAAAGGAGCCCAAACTCGATCGGGCTACGTCGTTTCGTTACAGAGCACCTATGGCCACCTTCCGGCTCCATCATCAGACCAGCTCTGTGACACTATTAGGTATAATATAGCATTGTCATCCGATTTCCTGGGAGCTTCATAAAGAATCCAAATTCGTTGCGTCACCAACCGAGTACTGGCACCTTTTCTAAAAGATATATAGTCCACGCCAAACTTAATACCGACGTATGGAACCGCATAATAACTAAATACATGGTGTCAACTGTCAACAGAGTTGACATAATATCGACTAAGCTCCCAGTTCAATAATAATTTTGAACCGAAGATCAACTATGAACTAGATTTAACTCATGAATCGTAGTTCATATAACTTACACTTCCAAATATTTGAAAGAGAATTTTGACATGTGCTGTCAAAGCTAGCACGTGATCGGCAGGATCACGTGAACGTAGTTCATTTCATGTCCTAAGCTATTTTTTGTTATAGTATTGCTTGACATGAAAAAACAAACAAGCGAATGATTTTCAACTAAAGGATGGTAGCTAGCCTAGCGAACACCATCACGCAAAGTATCTGCTCCAACTGTAACCACTTCTATTAGAAATCGCTAACGTTTTAAATAAAGTTATCTTTAAATGTATTCTAAGAAACAAAGACGCGCAATCAACTTTGGCATGTGCTATACCTATTTAATTACCACAATTAGTAGATTAGTTATGTCGAAAGGTCAATTACTTCCTTCCATCAGCAGTAAGGGCACTGCATCCTTTTACGATGCGATTGTTAGTTAATTACCATTATGTTGCTAATTAAGAATATTAATTAGTGCGTGATGTCACTTGTGAATAGGACATAGGAGTTGCCATTGGAGTCATAGAGTTATAGGAAAAATGAAGGGCACTTCTAATTATTTCATGATGTTTCATAAGACCATTAGAAGCGTCATGCCCGTCTGCAATCCTGCACTAAAGTTTGAAGCCGCCTAAGTCGGTATTTATATCTCTAGGTGGTATTTAGGAATGCAAAATGCGTTGCACCAATCTTAGGCGGTGTTTTAAATGCCCTAACTTTGAGACCCCGATTTTGCAAGTCCTAACGCCAAGCAGGCACCAAACAAGTGACAGGGTCTCAAAACCAACCAAAACACAGAGTAATTTATACATAGAACCGATTTTGAAAATGTAGCCTCTTTGGCCTATTAACCACCTTTATGCAAAAGTTACTGCGTGAAAAAGGGACAAACGAACATGCATACTTTCGCATTTATAATATTAGTAAGGAGAAGCTGCGCTAGTCAGCTGTTCATCCATTTTATACAAAGGTATCATTAACGTGCTCGTGCCAACCCTTATCCTTTACAGCCTAAGATCTAAAACACTTTGACCGGATTCTAGACAAAGACTGCGCCAACTCAGGGTCATCACTTTATGCATTTTCGAATTTGCGACTTACGTAATTGAGTCCAAATTCGATTGCCACGTTAGTAATAAGAATTGAACTTGGTACGAGATGAAAAAATATATTTCAGAGGTTTACGTCTTTTATTACCTGAGTCGTAGAGATGCAAATCCAATACGCGATAGTTAGACGTGACTCGGTAAGATACTACTCGTATTACAGACGATAACTTCTTTATTTCTTACGCAATAAAGTTCAAATTTGCACAGATCGTCGTCAAATATATTATGTTGGTTGGTTTATATGTTAGAAAGGTGTTTTTTTTCATCCCTATAATAGTGCATGGAAAGTTCAATACAAGGGCATAGATAATAACAGTAACCGCTCAAGGTGGCTCGTGCCATCTTTGGGGCGTGTTTTTTTTGACCGTGCTGTTGGTCTTGCGACCTTTACAGCGTCACCGGACTGTTGGAGAGCACAGAAGGCGCTCAGCCCGAAAAAAGTGTGTTTTTGGCGACTAGCGCAAGGGCAAGCTAAAGCTACTTCTCGCGGGCCCGAAGTGGGCGCTCGCGGAATTTCGTGTATGTGTGTGTTGTTTGCATGACTTTAGTTGCCTCGTTCCAAAACCTACACCATCGAGAAGAAGGGCAAGAAACTCGACGGCGGAGTGACCCTAAACTTCAGATAAATGTTTTTTTAAGAGACAAGACCAGAAATACGGCCAGATGTCTCTTCCACTCCCTCGAAGCCCTGCTTGGGTAGGCGACGACTGCTCCGCTATATACATCACTTGCGCACCACCACGTATTTACCGCGTCTTCTACACTGAATACGCAGCGGTTGTGAACTTATATTTTTTTGAGTAGAGGTCGTTGAAGCGGCTGTGCTGTGACTGGTTTTGCATTTGCGCGTGGTCCGTGATTGATGCATAACCATCAATCATGCATTACCGTCTAATGCCACGCGCGGAACCACACAATGTTTGATATATAAATGCGGCCAGGTATCAAGTACCAATATTGTAATATCAATAATAAGAACAGATGCCGATAGACATGTGCCCGGAAGCCATAAGGCGTGCGCCGACGGCCTTTTCGATGAAAAAAAAAGTGTGTATTTGCTTACGTTATTTAATTTTTCTATTGACAGGCGCCGCCGAAAGCGAGACGGCTATAGCGAGAACTTGTCCGCAAATTTCAACTTGAGGTTAACAGCTAGCCAGATGAGCAAAATATGCTCTCTGTCTGGTGTCTGTCTGTTATTAGTAGGATTCTGTACACATACGGTTTGCAATTTGCACTGATGTAAAAGAGAAAAAAGATCACTAAGTTTTTTGTAATTATACAAAATGAGTGTTGAGTCCATTCTGTTGTGACATTCTAATCATTTTAGACCGTCAAGCTAAACAGGCGTCTAAATGTTGTTTTTTGAGATAAGAAGGACAGACTCGAGTACCATGTCTACACTTGTATAGGAACTGGTCGAGTAATGTTATGAATAATATTCGGTGAACCAGGAAAACAGGTGGATTGACACAAATGTACTAGGCGAACAGCAGTTAACAGGACATAATATACTAGCACATAGAATCCATCCAATGATCTCCACGAGATTATTCGTGAATTCCAAACCAACCTCGTCCATAGATTATTAGGAAAAGTTCATTGAGCGAACCAACAAAACAGGTGGATTGGCACGAATGTACTAGGCGCACAGAAGTTGACAGGAGCTGAGAGATCCCAACAAGTTGGTTCGTGAATCCACAACAATACATTTCAGCTTACAGTAGACGTACCAACATAACAGGTGGATTGATACAAATATACCAGGCGAACAGAAGTTAACAGGAGCTATACAAGCTACACAGAATCTAACCGGCAACAACTTGGTTCGTGAATACTGATTAATACAAAACCAGATAGATACTACGTGATCTGAATTTCATACAACAGCCCGCGTCGTCAAAACCTCTGAGGTACTTTTCATTATCATATTATCATCACAATAGGAAGGAGAAAGTATTTTAAGACAATTAGCAAGAGAAAATACCTAAAAATCATTACATTAATTTCCATTTATACTAATTATAGATAACGTTTCTAGCCTCTCCTGATGGCGAAAATTGAGCTGATTAATTTTACCCACCCTGCGGCGCAAGTACGGATCTTTTCGGTCGATAAAATTCGATAAACTTGACAGTTCAAATCGATCGAATCGAATATTATCGACCGAAAAAATCCGTACTTGCGCCGCTGGTACCCAAATATGAGTTAGACATGGCCATCCAATCTCTAGAAATATATATGCAAAATAACAACACTGCTCACGATAAAGACCAGGCGTCCAGACCGAACTAAGCCGGAGATACTGCACCAATGGATAAAGAGGAAGACTAAACCAACTTTGGGAGTGGCACAGTTTTTACCAAACAACGAGAATAGGTCAAAGGATAACAACATAAAATACGCGCGCGCGGTCACGGGCGTTACGGCATCAGTTCGATTTCTTACGTAGATACCAGGCGTTCAGAATCGCAAAGGAGTACGCTGAGCGACACAAGAAGCATGGTTCTAGAAGCATTAAATCCAACAGGTTGGTTCATGGCGATCAATAAGCATTCTCCTACGAAACGCGTCACAGGAAGTGTGATTTGTACAGTTGTCAAGCTACTTGTTGGAATGCCTGTCTGTCATTATATCATCGATTACTTCCGCTTCATGTAAAAAATAATAAAATGAACTTTGTAAAGAAACGACTATCTCTTACTAAACTCCTCAAGGGTTTGAGTCATAGCACTCAGCAGCTAGAAGGCAGGGCGATATTACCTAAGCCCTATATTAACCAGTCCGTGACGAAACATTTTACTACTATGACTCCACCTCCTACGTGATTCTGTGAGCCTGGTACTACGAGGGAGTAACCACCTGCAGGCTTCATCGGATCTGTTGCTCTATACTAGTACGTCACACGTGGGGAGGCCGGCGAGGGAAGGGAATGGGGTAAAATTCATGAATGATTGAATACGTCACACACATTGAGGAAGGCGGGTTTGGAGAAGAGAGATTTCATACGTCACGGAGGGATCTTAGCCGAATTGAAAACCGGCTCTGTATAGGACCCGGAACTAAAAAGTTTGTTCCTGTCTATACCTCAATTTTAGAGGAAGAAATAATAACTGTTGGTAGCGATTCCATTTGACAGCTAGCAATTATATTAACTCCGGATATTATCATTCATTAATCCTACTAACCAACAATCCGACAACAATCCTACTAATTATATATAATATTAGTAGGATTAATAAACTATATTTTGTAAAAAAACTTGTTTTAATTTTCGATTTCATTAACCTAGAAGGACTTTTTCGCTTGCTCGATTGCGCCTGCGTGAATTTTCGGAACGCCTGAATTCAGAGCGGCAAAGTTATATGAGTTTTACTGTATGGGCTCATTGTAATCAGTGGCAACAAAGATAGTATTTATTGAACTGACTTCCATAACAATTCAACGAGCGCTCGGGAAGTGCATCGTGTCGTGATTCTAAGCATCGGCGCGGCCATTCGCTTGGGTTATCACGACTGACACACAATTTAAGGCACGTTCATGACGCACATTCTTCTTAAATGATATTAATACCTTTTATTCCCACCCATTCATTATCGGCCTCTTACGCTCCCACTACCGGCCTTCTGTCAGAGAGAGAGGTATGGGCCATAATCCACCACGCTGGCCCAGTGCGGCTTGGTGGATGTCACATGTCCTCGAATTTTGTGGTTCTTGAACATGCGGGTTTCCTCACAATGTTTTCCTTCACCGTTTTAGAGCGAGTGTAAATAATCCGCACATAACTTGATATGTGATCGGTGTGGAGTCGAAATTCGAACTATGGTGCGTTGAATTGAAAGTCGCGCAAGGGCACTCGCTCTATTATCCCACCATTACCTAGACCTCAGGATAGCGTGCGAACTGCAGTACCGCGCTTTGTGCTTTACCGGACTTTGTGTTTCAAATTTTTGAGTAGCACTGCAATTGTTATGGGCCGGTATTATGCTTGCCATTAGGCAAACGATCAGTTCGTCTCGCTATCAAATAACATAAAAAAATGAAGAATTTAGAAGACCGTTTCCTAGTTGGTTTTCGTAACTGTTCCATCCTAAAGTATAATTTAACATTACAAAAAAAAAAACATTAAAGATAAACGGTCCGTAAAACCAGGATCGATAGGTGGTTTGATCCACAACGTAACAGGACTCCATAACTGCTCAGAACATTGGCGTCTGAATTCGTGGTAACCTTTCGACCCCGCCTCCTCCCATTATTCTAAATGAAAGTAATAGAGCTCCACATGGTTCCACCAATCAGGAACGGGGCCTTGTGACTGAATGAACTGGCGACAGGTGGTTGACTAAGAAATGTACTAGGAGAGCATAAATTCTGATAAGAGATAAGTCTAGCTTTACGTAGTAACCATTTTTACCTTTCTTTATTATTTATATTTATTATCCTTATTACCTAATCTGTGCAAAAGCAGCGTAAACTGACGAAATCTAGCGTAAATGTGTGTGGATTGCAAACAAGTAGCATGAATCTGGAATGACTGAAAATTGGGGGGCAGGGCTTATCTTGAAAAAGCAGGTGGCAGGATTCTCAAACTACCAGGCTTATATAACCACACATAAGTGTCAGAAGTTTCACGACATACAATATCTTCTATCAACCTAGCCCGCCTAGGGATAACTACTCCCTCCTCTTTCACTACAGCCAGCAATCAAAGCAGATCTTGAAAACAGGTGGTTTACGCTGAAACGTACTAGGAAATCATAAAAACTGAGTTGTAACGTCTATTGTTAATTTAAAAAGCCAAGTCAACAGGTACAGCGATAGGCTTATCTGATAAAAAAAACCAGTAATTTCAGGTAATTTTTCACATAATTCTTATCGAATTTGAAGAATTCTGTACGACATCTATACAAATAAATAAAATTGAAGTGTCTGTTTGTAATATCAAAATAACAGGTTTAGCAAATGCATATGAAAGTAATATATACGGTACCTGTAACAAAACAAACATTTTTGAAATTTTTGTCTGTCTGTCTGATTGTTCCGGGTAATCTCCGAAACGGGTGGGCCGATTTTGACGGGACTTTCACTGGCAGATAGCTGATGCAATAAGGAGTAACTTAAGTTATTTTTATTTTAGAAAAAGAATCAGGGTTCCGCGCAAAAAAATAAAAACCATGAAGTCCAATATCTCGGCGCGGGTGAAACCGCGGGCAGCAGCTAGTCATTAATATATTTACTTAGGTACGGTATATAATTATTTTATCATCCCAACTTTAGGGGTGGTATTCTTACCACCCCTAAAGTTGGAACGTAGAAACCTATTCTTTCAAAAAATGAAAGAAGATAGATAATGCACAAAGAAAGTAGATATAAATTAATATTAATAATATAAATAAACGCTTACACTCATACCCCCGCACTATGATTCCCTGTGTCGCAGGTGGCATGGACACACACAGATACACATCACAAACATCCAAGACCCGAGAACAAATTTTATGTTTACACAAAATCTGCCCCGGCCGGGAATCGAACCCGGGACCCCTCGCTTTGCAGGCAGGGTTATTACCAACTTAGCTACGGAGCCGTCCTACATCTCAAGCCAATGTCTCCTCTAGAAAAAAAAATACATTTCTAATTCCAATGGTTTTCTTTACATCAGCTGATCTAAAGAAAGTAGCTCACACACATCAGCTGATCAAAAAAAAACAGGTACACGAAACTTCTTTGCATAACCAATTTTAAAAAAAAGTCTTTGAACGTCGCTGAATAAACGATTTTAGAAGCAATTGAAAAATACGGTTAAATAAAATGTGACAGTGTGACTTTTGCACTGCGGGTTCCGTATCTACGGTTATTTCTTAGGTTTCATTCTTAGGATTTTACAATTATTTTTTAATAATAGCTGCTGTCCGCGGTTTCACCCGCGTGGAGATATTGAACTTAATGGTTTTTATTGTTTTGCGCGGAACCATAATTCTTTTTCTAAAATAAAAGTAGCCCACGTTACTCCTTATAACATCAAATATCTACCAGTGAAAGTCCCGTCAAAATCGGCCCAGCCGTTTCGGAGATTACCAGGAACAAACAGACAGACAGACACAAATTTTAAAAATGGTTTTTTATAGGTACCGTATATACTTTCATATGCTGATATTTTGATATTACAAACAGACACTTCAATTTTATTTATTTGTATAGATATATGTTGAATTAAATTATTATTTGGTGGTACGACTGACTCTTCTGTGAGTGTCAGTCTGGGTGGTTACCACCACTTTGCTTGTGTACTTATACTTATTTATTACATACCTCAATAATACTATTAGCGCAGTTATTGAGAAAAATGGCGTTAACAGACAGACTGAAAACAGACCTACCCTACAGACTTTCCGTATTTTTCAATTCGAGACGCGGAACCCCAAAAATTCGCAGTTTATTCAAAAAGTTTTTTTGCAAAATTCTAAAGTTAGTTAAGATCAAAATGAAGGTCTATTACAAAGATGGAGGGTCCAAAATTGAATGCAGCCGTGCGTCCATTTAGCGAGACTGCCCATTGTACAATTTGGCAGAATGCACGTCAGCCTTCGCTTTGTGACTGCAAAAAAAACCAATGACAGGTAGAGTTGCATCACAGGCCACAGCTGGTTATATATGTTCTGTGGCTGATCGTCAGCTGTTCGAATTTCGAAAAATATTATTAGTAAACCTACCGACAATAATTACTGACCTTTATTACTACGCAAGTAGAGCCGAATTTTTGAACGCTATTAGACTGATATTTTTATATGTTTTTGAATTTCCAAATCCAGAATACACTTGAAAAATACACTATATTCGTTTACATTGAGAATTTATTTTTCATTGATTTAATTTAAACAAAAAAATATATCATTTCCACAAAGATACTGCATTTAAACGTTTCACAAATTCAATGATTTTCATTATCATCCAATAGTAATTTAAATGACACAATCAGATTCTTTACATTTCAATGAATAAAAAAATATATGACAACTATGTATGTAAACGCAGTTTTCACAGCCAAATTAACAAAATTCATGTTTTAGTACAGCTTTACGGTCCCTGTTGAACAAGTGACATCAGATCGTTCTGCCCCATTTGTATGGGGCGTTTTTGCACTCAGTAGATAGGCCCGACTTTAACTCTCATTTTTGACGTTTCTAGCGTTTGATTTTCAATTTTTTCAATATAGACATTTGATTCTCATGAGAAAACGAATTGAGTCATAAAAAAATTGAGTCAACATCCCTGTTGAGTGTCTACTTTAAAATAATCAAATCCTAAGCAATTACTTGGTTTGTTACACCAATTACACAGATTTTATACCAATTCATATTACAAACATTTATATAATCAGTTCAGTAATAGTAATATAATATTAAAAGTAAACACAAGTAATACTGATAAGGGTGTTACCAACATAATATTTGATAAGCCATGTTACACTACAGTAAGTATGGACAGTGTCTAAGTTTCAAAAAGTTTTGTTTGAACACATAATAGAGAATGAAGTGATAAATGGTCACATGAGCCTATGACATCAGCATCAAGGAAAAGTTAGACCAAAGCAAAAGACATGTGACTGAACTTTTTTTGCAGTTTGAACTAGGCTTTTTTCTATCTTCATTTTTACTCTGGATGCTCCAGGGCTTGCATCCTTTGTATGTTCATTAAATTACTTTATACATAACAATTACTTACTTAACATATATCACCAATTAAACAAAAGTATACTTACTCTGCAGTCCTAACCAAAGTGATGTTCATACATACATACATATAGTTTTATATAATGAACTTGCTGCTGCCCGCGGTTTCACCCGCGCGGAAATATCGGATTTCATGAGTTTTATTTTTTTGCGCGGAACCCTAATTCTTTTTCTAAAATAAAAGTAGCCTAAGTTACTCCTTGTAACATCAGCTATCTGCCAGTGAAAGTCCCGTCAAAATCGGTCCAGCCGTTCCGGAGATTACCCGGAACAAACAGCCAGACAGACAAAAATTTAAAAAATGGATGTTTTGTTATAGATAGGTACCATATATATAAAAAATAGAAAAAGTATTTATTTGTAACAATTATACTATCAATTATGCACTCAGTAAAAAGCTCTTATTTTGATATTACACACAGACACTTCAATTTTATTTATTTGTATAAACTAGGAATTCCAAGCAAGCATTACTGTGTTCCGGCTTGATGAGGAGCTAACTAGTCAGTTAAAAAATTACTGGGCTTATGAGACATAATACCTAGTCTCAGAATAACAAGTGCAATGCAGTGCCGCGCAGGCTTTTGTGTTTTAAAGTTCTGAACTTAGTACCCAACTAATTGCCAAGTGGGGAAACAACAATGAAGCCAGCTATATGTTTATAGTAAAAAGTGTTTGTTCAATTAGACAAAAAATGGTCTTAAAAAAAATTCAAAAACTCTAATATCTGTGTTACCACAAAAAACCATTTTCGGACGCATGTTTAGCTTGACAGTGTCTAAAGATAAAAGTCTAAATTGATTACAACAGAATGGAGTTATACAATGGTAAGACAAAATTCTTAAATCAAGACTTGTGGTTATGTACTCATATTTACATATTACATTTTTTTTGTTAACTGCTAAAAGCCTTTATTAACTAGCTAATACATAAATAAACACTACATCTAACCTAGCTAGCTACAAAAACAGTTGGATGATCTACAGGCCCAAGTAGGCCTATAGATAATACAAATGTTCTGGTCCACTACCAGTTGGAAGCGTACCCAGCATGCTGGTGGCATTACATGTTACTTACATACACCTATAATTTTTTATATATTTATTTGTAAGCTTTACTCAATTATCATATGAGAATAAATTGCAGTGCAAATAATATTATATACCTTCCTGTTGATGACAACCTATTTTTTTTAAGTCTGTTATTAAATGAAGACACCAACCCTAGCACTATAACTAAGGTGCATTAATATATCATCAGGATGTTGAAGGACAGTGGTTTTTGTGATGAAGGACCTGTTTCCATTTAGAATCATGTAAGTGATCAATCAAACAATTATTCATTGAATAAGATCTTAGCTATGCTGCACCTATTTAGGTATTTTATATATGTTTGGAGATCATTGAACTGAGCTGTTGAATAAATTTACTGGCCAAGTATATAATTTTTCTCTTTTTACTCTAGCTGGTATAAGGTTATGCTTCTAAAAAGGTTAAAACGAGGAAATATCACTCCTAGACCAATTAGAACCTTATTAGGACGCGTTATTACTGTTTAATTTGTACTTACCGGGCATCGCACTGCCTGTTTGCCCCATTTTTTTCTGACTGAACTCACTAACACCAGACACGAATTCTTTTGTTTATACAATGTTTTACACACACATCGTGGGTTGTAGCACTTGCTAAGTCTTATTAGTTCACAGACTTAGCAAACACGACCTCTGACCTCAACTATTCTATGTTTACAACTAATTATTTCAATTAGAATTGTGTTGAGCCTTTACGTAGCGATTTCTTGTTGGAATCTCTTAACTTTTATGGTAAGTTGGTCTTATATTACTTGGCTAGGTAGGTCACAGGTAGTGCACACGATGAACAGTCATTGATAAGGATACTTGTGATGTATTTACATTAATTTTATTAAGTTTGCGTTTAATTAAAACCGTGCTACAGTACCCTTGCTTGTTTGACAATTGAAGGCATTCATATTTGAAGTATTTGTTTGACGTTGATGACAATTGACGTTGGTTGACACTAATAACAGTTTTTGTGTTCGGTATTCGCAATTTTTTTTGCATGTTAAGCCGATATTCCACTCATCGTAGATCTTTGTCCAAGTTGGTTCATTGTAATCAAAGCTCGTTCCACTCGTGCTCGTGAGTCGTGACCACAGAGTACTTTTTATATAGGGGAAAAAATGTATGGTCGTGACTCGTGAATCGTCCAAGATGTTTGACCAAGTTTTCACACAGTTTTTTGCATAGTTTGGAAAAATGGAGGAATTTCAACCTTATGACTGTGCTGCTATTATCGTTGTCATAATCTTTGATCTAACTTTGATGTTCCTACAACTTTGATCAGATGAAGTCATCCAAGTTCTTTGATCAAACGCAACTTAGACAAAGATCTTTGATGAGTGGAATACCACACTTAAATATTGTATTATATCGGAATGAAGTGGTGTAATGCAGATTGGTTTATTGATTGTATTCAAATTAAATGTTGTATATCTACAAAAGGCCAACTTGGACATGGATTTGGAGGTATCAAAATAATATGGTATAACATCGTCAAAAAATATCGATACATCGAATATAAATATTTTTTCTACAATCCTACTGGTGCTGGGGTGCTTTTACGGGCATTATCCTTGATAAAATTTAGTATAGTGAAAAGTACACCCAATTTAGGACCTCCTCTAGGGGCTCTAGGCATCAAGTCAGTTAGTATAAGATTTCACCTAAGTAGGATACAGTGAAATGAGAACAAGTGTGATAACAAGTGTGACGGCTCCGTAGCTAAGTTGGTAGTAACCCTGCCTGCAAGGCGAGGGGTCCCGGGTTCGATTCCCGGCCGGGGCAGATCTTGTGTAAGCATAAAGTTTGTTCTCGGGTCTTGGATGTTTATGATGTGTATCTGTGTATGTCCATGCCACCTGCGACACAGGGAATCCTAGTGCGGGGGTATGAGTGTGTAAGCGTTTATGTTTAACTTCGACCATACCAATGAGTAGTAATAGTTGTAAATTAGTAATTATTAACCATTGAGTAACCTTATTGTGATGTATATATTTTTGTGTAACCATTGAGTGTTCGTAAACGTGCATGAGTGAAAGGCAAATAGTACAAAGACAAAAAACGTGTATTTTCGTATTTTATCCAAAACTCCATAGAAGCTTCAGTAAAGTATCCACCACTTTACTGAAGCGTCACTTCGACTCTTCTTCTTCTTCTTCTTCAGATTATGGCTTTTAAACGTTGCTTGACGTTTTTCTGCCAGTGTCAAAGTGAGGCTAGTGTACGGTATTAATAATTGCCCGGTTACAAAATATGGAACATTGAAATATAATTATAGAAAAAAAGGTTTAAAGACATAACATTTGTTTATAAACGAATATTATTAGACTTACACTTCGACTCGACCGCGCCTAGACTAAACTTTAACATGACTTTGACGACTTTCATGCACCAAAACCTACTAATCTGTGACCAAAACTAGAGATTTATTATATATTATTATTTATAAACTTGACACTGGCTAAATACGAAAATCGCGTGGAGCCATAAACAAAACAAAAAAAAAGTCAATATGATTTCTGTCAGTTTGATTTGAATTTAAAAATATTGTTGTTGTTGTTTGTTCCTGGTGTATTTTTGTTAAAATGCCGATTAATTCTATGAGTGACAAGAAAAAGGCGTTGTTGGCGCACAAAGAGAAGCTTCTCCAAGATATAAAGTATTACGAGAAGAGACTTGAAGATTTTGGCGCCAATGCCTCGTCTCATGCATACTTTGAAGAAGGATGCAGGTTTGTAGCATTTTAGTTACATATAAATCATATACAATATGTACAAGAACCATGACCATTTTTCTAAAAGACCTTAAAAAAACGAAGAGGAAAGTTTCTTCATAGTATAGGCATCAACAAAGTTCTATTTACCAAGAAGAGATTGCTTTTACGTACAACACATATTGACTTCCTGAAGGGTTAATTATAACTAAAATACTCTTTAAAACTCTTTTGTTCTCCATAGAACAATTCTGTAGAATAAAATCATAAAGGAAACTATTGAAACATCCATAATAATATCATGTTTTGTAAACGATGATCGTGGGATTTGGTCAAAGTAGATTGTATTGATTGTATTAGTTTTCTTTTGGTGTACAAATAAAGAGGATACCTCTTTGTTTGAACAACAAATTCATTAGCAGTCTTCATTATGGGACCACACTAGCTTGTTAGACACAAAAAAAGAGTGATATTTATATGTAAAGCAAAAAGATTTTACTCAGCATTATCACATCTAGGGATGATTCAATACCATGAAAGTATTGGTCTACTCATATGAGTACTCCAAAAGTATCAAGTACTTACCTGTGTCAACTACTATTCTGTGGGTTTATCAAATCTTTACTATGACTTTATTTGGTTGCTTTTATTAATACAAATAATAAACTTAGGTACTTACTCATGTGGATACATATACATATATATTATATAAGTTTACAAATAGTACTCATATCTATACATCTTATATATTATAGTACAGTTTTTTACTTACTATTTATTGCACATATATTAGCCTCCATGCAATTTGCGTATTTAGGCAGTATCAAGTTTATAGCATATAAGCAGAAATTTATTGAAGTAGGTATCATTTATCATCATCAGCCAGAAGACGCCCACTGCTGAACATAGGCCCCCATAGAACGCCACTTGGATCGGCTACTCATCTTTTGCATTCAACGGTTCCCCACTGTTTTGACAAGGTCGTTGGCCCAGTTAGTAGGTATAGCATATTGAAATCATTAAAGTCGAGTCAAAGTCACAACAAGTCTATCAATAAAACACACACTACACCTATTAGTAGGTATTCAAACTCCGAAACAGGTGACCTCACTCCACTAACCTCCGATACAGACTCTAATAACTCTCTATTAATGTAATTTTCAGTACGGATTTGGAAGATGACTTCCCCACCACAATCAACATTGAGCCAACGGTACCCCAGCTGAAGATCAAGCAGTCTATGCTCAAGACATGTCTCCAAGCCACTCAAGAGCTGACCAATCTGCTGGTGCTGCAGTCAGAGACCAATGTTATGGTAGAAGATCCTGTTATTGAAGGGTAGGTGGGTAGGTGCTAATGAAATCTTCCGCCCAGCAGTAATGTGCAAGCATTACTGTGTTTCGGTGGGATAAGCAAAGTAGCCAGTGAAATTACTGGGCTTATGAGACTACCTAATGTCTCAGGGCAACGAGCGCACTGTAGTCCAAAGTTTTTTTAGGTGAGATTTTGTAGACCGGCTTCACTATAGAAATTATCCACCCTTTGGCTACTTTATTCAAACTAAGGGATGTCCCTTAATTACGCGAGGTGTCCAAAAATTGACTAAATCACCTCACGTAATTAACAGACGCCCCTACATTATTAGCCTCTTACGCTCCCACTGCTGGGATACCGGTCTTCTCTCAGAGAGAGAGGTATGGGCCATAATCCACCACGCGGGCCCAGTGCTTGGTGTATGTCACATGTCCTCGAACTTTCTGGTTCTTGAACATGCGGGTTTCCTCACGATGTTTTGCTTCACCGTTTTAGAGCGAGTGTCAACAATCCGCACATGACTTGATATAAGTCATTGGTGCGTGCCGAGTCGTGAACTATGGTGCGTCGGATTGAAAGTCGCACAAGCTCCCGCTCGGACGCACTCGCTCTCGCCGCCCTAGCACATTGAGAATAGACAAACTCATTTATTTACTTCATTCCTTTCAGAGAGCTTCCGGTAAAAGAGCCGGGGTTGTGGCGAGAGGTGACTGCGGAGTGCCGCATCGATCTTGTGCCATTTTCCGTCATGTTCCATGTTCATGAACCCGTAAGTAAATCATTGAAATATATCTCCATCCAGACCAGAGCTTGTGTATAGAGTGAAGTGGAATGATTCTGAGTGGCACTGCACTTATTTTGGGCCAGCTCGTCTCGTTACCAAATAGGGTTCATTAGGGTATTAGTTTCCGATTATGAAACTATGAAATACAATTTATAATTCATTTTAAAGATTTAACTTTTTTATCTGTTCTTTACTAATGCGAAACGATAACCGCCATGATGAATCCCGAGATGACGTCATCACGTTAGTAAACAAACTTATTTCCTCTGGCGAGTTTGGTGGTAAAGCATACCTATATAACTTGTGGTAAAGCACCTGCAGCGAGTAGCGACATAATTTCACGTAATATCTAATAATATTTTTATTTTACCATCGAAGACGGTTTTGTAAAAGGAGAAAGAAGCTCTTTCACTAAGTAAAGCGTCGTTGGTCGTCGTTGTTTACAATGATTATGACGTCATCAGGCTACGCAACATGGCGTCTAGCGTCGCCAATTTGCGCGCGGAAATTCAAAATGTCAAATTTAAATGCATTTTAATGGCATTTAACGATCGAAAATAATTTTAGTAATTTTTCTAGTAGTTTATATCACCTTAGGATCAAATTGGGACACTTTTCAAAAAAGGGTGTAAGTAATACCCTATTATATTAAAAAAAAATATTTCAGACTCGTAAATTCGCGGCGACATCGTACCGAGGCCTGAAGGTATTGGTAGTGAAGACAACCCACGAGGCTGAACTGGCGAAGTCCTTGCTGCCTGGAATCTCCCGACCCAGTGAAGCTGTTCAGGTAAATATGAACGCAAGAAGCGTTTCGCTTCTACATTTATTATGCTTACTGATAAGGAGAGAAACTCCTTGCCCGAATCTGTGTTCCCTGATCGCTATACAGGCTGAGATCGTATTGGTATATTATGCCGAGAGGGGTCAATGTACTCCCGGAGGACAACAACATTTGTTTTAGGAGTTTTTGAAATTCGGAATTTATCATTGAAGAAATGGCATTTAAAGTTTACGTCAAAATTTTACTACAGAATTTCCGTCCAGCCCTAGATCAGCTGATTCACTTGAACTATGTTGAACTTTGGTAAATGATGATGTTGATTAGAAGAGACTTAGAAACAATTCCAGAAAATGCCGCGCACTTCACGTTTGAAGCTACTTTTTTTTAGTATGGAAATTTTGGAATACGGTACCAATAACAAATCAGCCATTTTTTAAAGTTTTGTCTTTCTGTCTGTTTGTTCCGGGTAATCTCCGAAACGGCTGGACCGATTTTGACGGGACTTTCACTGGCAGATAGCTGATGTTACAAGGAGTAACTTAGGTTAATTTTATTTTAGAAAATGAACTAGGGTTCCGTGCAAAAAAATAAAACCCATGAAATCCAATATCTCTGCGGGTGAAATCGCGGGCAGCAGCTAGTTAATAATAAAGTTATTAACAGATACTAAGGAGTTATGCAGTCGCCTACCGGTCACGACGCACCACCTTATCTCGGCTGGCGGATAAATTTGCAAACAACCTCTTTATGGAGCCTCTGGTAAGATACTTTTTTACAATCCTTTTTTATACCTGTCTAATAATTATCTTTTGTTAGTGGGAGGACTAACTCTTCTGCGAGTGTCCGTCTGGGTTGTTACCACCGCTTTGTGAGTGGAGTCAGCCGCCAAGCAGTAATGTGCGAGCATTACTGTGTTCCGGTTTGATGAGCAGAGTAGCCAGTGAAATTACTGGGCTTATGAGACTCAATACCTAATGTCTCAGGGTAGCGCGCGCAATGCAGTGCCGCGCAGGACTTTGTGTTTCAAAGTTCTGAGTGGCACTGCAATTGTTATGGGCCGGCGTTATGCTTACCATCAGGAAAACGACCAGCTCGTTTTTTTTATATTATTTTTTTAACGACACAAGCTGGTCGTTGGTGGTAAGCCTAACGCCCACACGTAACAATTGCAGTGCCACTCAGAACTTTGAAACACAAATGCCTACGTGGCACTGCAGTGCGCTCGTTACCCTGAGACATTAGGTATTAAGTCTCATAATCCCAGTAATTTCACTGGCTACTCTGCTCATCAGACCGGAACACAGTAATGCCTGCACACTACTGCTTGGCGGCAGAGTTCACGAGCAAAGCGGTGGTAACAACCCAGACGGACACTCGCAGAAGAGTTAGTCCTACCACTAACCAGCCGTCTCGCTATAAAAATAAATATTTCAGGCTGAAGGGGGTTATCTGCTCAAATGTGCCAATCTACTCGAGGTATCTTGGAGATTGGAGAATAAATGGTCACCCATAGCCGCCTTTCACCATAGAATGAAGTTCGATTTGGAGTACATGGGTAAGTACTACGACCTGTTCCAAAATCTTAGATATTTTATGTAAACAAAGGGGTTGACAGAACGAAAATTCATAGAAAACTGTGCAGTGCATAATTTGATGATACCCATTATTATTAATTGATTTTAAATAATAACATGTAAAACTTGAATTGTTGAAAAATCGTGAATGAATCGTTTTTGCAAGAATGTTATTTTAAACAAAACTATAGTAAATGGAAGTTTTTTCGTGCAGTTATTTTTCTTAGACTGGGAAGACAGCAGAGATTTGAAACTTTTTTCTTCAATTGCCGCCATTTTCTTTTTGTCTGTTGATCTGTTCCAATCAACGAACTCGCGTGTGTATCTTACTGCGTATGTGTTGTTGTTAAAGATCTTATTTTGTAGTGGTTTTGTTTAATTTTTTGTGGTTGGTTTTTGTTATTTGTTTCTTGTTACGTTATAATCAATGGTCTCTAAGGCCTCACTTACTTGAAAGAAGAGTCTCATGCAGGACTAACCAAAGCACTCTTATAAGTTAAAAAATTTCCATATTCTTAAAGCGCCCAGCGCTGTATGCATGCTTCCACAGTCTCGCAGAGACAAAAATTTGCTCACTAAAAAAAATTTATAGTTTTTTGCTTTGTCTGGCGTCGTGAGACCTTGATCCTCGTAGTTTATACTTCTATAGATACAAGGGATCCTATTTAGGGGTCGAGTTCTTTGTATCGTTATTTATTTCTGCAATTAACTTTGCAGATGAATCCTATATCAAAATCATAACGCAGGCTCACAAGCAACTCGCCGATCCGTCCATCGAAACTGACGAACGCACACTGCTGCTCTCCAAAATAATTAGCACATGTCTGGAAGCGCAAGGCCCCACACAAGAGCTATACGAAAGCATGGAATCTGACCAAGAATCGGTGAAAAATCTAGAAAAAAGACGCATGACTCTCGATCAAGATATAGAAGCTCCTGTAGTTAAGAAGAAAAGAGATGGGAATACAATAAATGATAGAGACGGTGAGAAAGCTAAAGACGATCAGATAATGGCACCTCCTAAATCGCTGCCAAAGAAAGGTAAGCCTAAAGGGAAAGAGAATATGAATGAGAATCGAAAGTCGGTGAAGAGATCTAATGTTGATGAAGGCAGTTGTAATGTGAAGAAAGCTAAAACTGATGTAAGACCAAGTGTAAGTAACCAAACTGAAGAAACCGCTGTTAAAAGTAAAGCAAACAGTTCTGATAATAAAAAAAAAGATAGTATAATAGACACTCACAAAAACAAAGCTGTAATTAGTACTGGTCAAAGGAATATTGAAGAAGAAAGCGAAAATACCGAAAAAAATAAGAATCTGAAAAACACTAAAACTAAGCAAGACCCTACAGATAAAATTGTTAGTGAAGGAACAGCTAAAAATAATGATAAACCACAAAACAGTAATGTTCAAGAAGAGACCATAGATGTCAATGAAGTAGAAGAAAGGAAGAGGGCGACGGTGAAAGAACCAGTAAAGCAAAAAGTGGGTATCAAAAAGAAACACGTTGCCAATTCAAAAAACGATCCTAAAAGTAAAGAGGCAGAAACTGATAAAGCGGCTAGTAGTGCTAAATTTGGTGCCACTTCAAAAAACGATCCTAAACCTAAAGAGTCTTCTGAAAAAGCGGCTAGTAAAAGCAAAATGGTTGCCAGTTCAAAAAACTATCCCGAAAGTAAAGACCTGGAAGCTCAAAAACAAGATGGACAAGATAAAAAAACAATCAGTTCAAAAAATGATCCAAAAACTAAAGAATCCGAAACTAAAAAAGTGGCTAAAGCTAATAAAATGACTGTCAATTTAAAAAACGATCCGCCAACTGCCGAAAAAAACGCTAAAAAGAATAACACTAACGCAACTCAGAAGTTGGCACACAAAGAAACCCCTGTTAAGGATGACAACAGTAAAAAATCCGTCATCGTCAGTAAAAACAACGATAAAAGATCAAAAAAAGTAAAATCAGTTGCGACAAATGCTAAAGACAACGATAAAATCTTGAAGAACGACAACGAAAACGCTAATAAAGTTAAAAAACCTGATATGAATACTGGATCCGCTAGTGAAAACAAAAAAGCTGTTATCAGCCAACAATCTAATACTGATGCTAAAAAGAATGCTGTCAACAAAGAGTTAAACATACAAAATGTTAAAAAAGATAACACCAACAAAGAAATTAATTCTAAAACCGCTAAGGCTTCTAAAATCGAGAACACAATGTCTAACAATGATAAAAACAATGAAAATAATAAACCAGACGGTACAAACGTGGAAAAATTAGCTAAACTTAAAAACAACGGAGGGAATTCTGAAACAGTACCTCCACCTACAAAAGAAGCTCACGTACAGAAGTCAAAAGCAACTGCGAAAGCAAAAAACGCTGACAAAAACTCAGTAAATCCAAAAACCGTTGGTGAAATGGTTACAAAAAAGACAAATAACCCGTCAAAAACGAAAATCAGTGACAAAAAAACTGAAAACGATACAAATCAAAAATCTGCTGCAAACGAAAAAGGAGATACGGTAGAAAAAGTTGCTAAAGTGAAAAATGTTGCCATCAAAAATAAAGAACACATAGTAGATCGTACAGATAATGCTGCCAATTTCAAAAAACCTGACGCAAAAATATCAAAACCGAAAAATGTGCTTAACAAAATGGTTATAAAGAATCTGTCAAATACAAACGCTTCAGCGCAGAATAAACTAAAAAGAAAATCGTCTTCCGGCAACACTGAAAATGTTAAAGCTGGAAAATCGATTACTGGCAGCATTGCCAACAATTTTAAGGTTGATAACACTATGAAAGACAATGGAAGTGCTTCAAAAATATCAAGAATACCACAAAAGAAATTACTATCGCCGATATCTGAAAGTGCTTTGAAGAAAAATCCTTTACGCATAAGTCCAAGTAAGTTTGTTTTATTAATCAAATTGCTTACACGCTCATTACCCCGCACTACAATTCCCTTTGTCACAGGTGACATGGACACACAGATGCACAACACAAACATCCAAGACCAGTGAACGAACTTTATGTTCAACAAAGTCTACTCCGGCACGGGGATTAAAACCGGGGTTTTCCGCTTTGCAGGCAGAGTTACTACCAACTAAGCCACCAAAAATTATTCCTTTGCATGATGATAAACACAATGCCTGCGCGTAACAATTGCAGTGCCACTTAGAACTTTGAAACATGGTTCTGCGCGGCACTGCATTGGGCTCGTAACCATGAGACATTAGTTATTACGTCTCATAAGCCCAGTAATTGCACTGACTGCTTCGCTCATCAAACTGGAACACAGTAATGGTTGCACATTACTACTTAGCGGTAGACTACACGAGAGAAACGGTGGTTTCCACCCAGACTCTTTCTTGAATCTGATTTCAGTTAATTTTGAATAGACTTTTTAAGAATGACTTCTCAACTTGGTACATTAAAAAAAAGTGGAACGGAGCGCATCGTCAGATTTTGACAAAGAATATATGCGACCACATCGGGATCTGCCTTAGGGGCAGAATAATACGGCGTGCCCCTATCGCTATCTTGCTCGCGCGTCTCAACATTTTTGAAGACAAACAATCGCTTAATATAATTATGAGAGATCACATTCGGTGAAGTTGCTGACAATAACATTACAAAGGTACGGCAAAAGTATCATTTTGATCCGATCAAGTTTTCATACATGAAAATGGGCAATGGATCTAAATTAATATTTTGTTTAATCTTCGTAATGTTATAGTCAGCAACTTCACCGAATGCGAGTTTTCATAATTATATTAAGTGATTGTTTGTCTTCAAAAACGTTGACATGCGCGAGCGAGATAGCGGCGCGCCATATTCTGCCCCTTAATAGAATACAGTTTTAACGTTAAATAAATCAGCCTTTTCCGAGACAAAAAATAAAATTAAGAATTAAGATTTTTAAAATTTTTTTGCAGGAAAATTACCATCAACATTCAAAAGTGCCTCAGATTCCTACATAAAGAAGAATGCACCTGTGAAATTGGTCACTAATATACCTAGTAAGTGTTTATTATATTCCCATTTAAGGGTTATACAGGGTGACTTTGAATTGGTATATTATACCGGAAGAGGGTGATTAGGACCGTGGTTGCCCACACGTTAGAACCTCCCTTAGAAATACTTCATTCAAAATTTCCATACAAATTCAAATTAAAAATGCTTTATTCATATAGGCCCCAAGGGAGCACTTATGAAGGTTAAAATAAATGACTCTAACAGCGGGTCTCTATAACGTTCGTCTACCCGAATCACAAACAAAATAATGCTGTCTTTATCAGAACATAATAAATTACAAAGACATCAACAGACCCAATCCGTGCTCAAGGTCAACGAACCTTCCAGAAACCCACCGTGCCCGTTCTGAACAAAAAAAATAATTCACTTCAAGCGTGAAGTGTACGGTATTGGAATTGTTTCTAAATCGCTTCTAATCAAATTCGCATTTTTTTGCACGTTTTCAGGATTCATGTAACTGAAATGTTTTTCTTTTCTTTTCAGGATTAACGAAAAAACCACAGCCAAAGTCGAAGTTATACTAAACTTTGTTTTAATTAATTATTTAAGTTGTATACTTTAAATCGATATTATTATGATAATTCGCCCGCCGAAGAAGTGAAGTATAACATTATTATGGCAGTTTTTTTTATTAGATTCTTTATGTACTCTATGTAAAATGTCATGACTGTTTTCGCGCGAAATACAATTTAACAGCAGGTATTTTAATTTTATGAAATAAGTTATTCTATATTAATTTTGTTATTCGTACTAATTATGAGAAATAAAACGAGTTTTTTTACAAAGGTTTTTGTTTATTGTAATGTCAAAAATTATCAAAAAATGCACTTAAAATTAACTGGCCTTAGAAATAATCGTATGTTCATACGAGTGTGTAAGAAGTAATTTATTACTAAAATATTTAAAAATCAAAGTTCCCATTTTTTTTTAATTGTCTTCTACAAGGCCGCGTGAAACCAATTAAAAAAAGAATTGATATAGGTAATTTTAAAATAATTGCAAAACAATCAGGTAGGTACGTACTTACCTAGTAATATATTCGTATTTAGAAATAGGAATGATTCACAATTATAATTATAGCAAATTGATACTTAGGTACTAAATAATAAGCTTTAAAACACCAGAATTGTGCCTTTTAAAATTAATAAAGTTAAGACTTCACCAGTCGATTAATTTTTATTTAAAATATGCTTGAAAGTAGGTAATATTTATTCTTGAGAATAGCTTATCTGGTAAAATCAAGGTTTTAAGACGTGTGTAAACCTCAAACGTTTAGTCAACCTCAATAAGTAAAGATCGGGCTAATATACGTATATACCATAATCCTAATAACAATTATTCTAAACTAACACAAAATTACAATAACAATGACAGAGCTCAACGAAAAAAATAATTAAAATAATAGAGAAGTCTTTTAAAATACGCCACTTTATAAGATAAATCAATCCCGCGTCTAAAATCAAATAAGTCATAAAAATGGCCACTAAGGGCCGATCTTTCAATAGTCAGATAACATCCTGTTATATTCCTGAATCCCCTGAATTCCCTGCATCATCTAAGTCTGTGGTGACGATCGACAGACGTAAATAAATTGTGTGCCATTCTAAAGAAATGAACCTTAGTTATCTAATGGTCCATTAATTTCGAAATGAAAGACCCGAAAAATACTTAAACACGAAAATGTATTGATTCAATAGCTAATTGTAAGATCGGCCCTAAGTAAGAAAAAAATATTAATACAACAATATACAGTCTACATCATAGATTATACACTTATACTGGGTCTACAACTACATACTTATTCTAAAATAATACATACTTGTATATTATGGAAATAATAATGATTAATAATAATTAATTGAAATAATAGAGAAAATATAAAAATGCGGCTTTTGATAATCAAAATGCCGCGTAAAATTACTAGTACCATAGAAGACAAATATTTACACAAATGACAAATGATTATTTTAGTACTAACTAATATTTTTTTTTATTTTAATGGGTAACGAGATGAGCTTTTCGTTTGCCTGATGGTAAGCATAACGCCGGCCCATTAAAATTGCAGTGCCACTCCGAACTTCCTGCGCGGCTCTGCATTGCGCTCGCGGCTCTACATTGCGCTCCTTACCCGTTTTTATTCGGAGATGGGCAGATATAGAGCAAAAAGTTTAAAAGCTATTTTTATTTATACTCGTACATTGTAACGGGATATTATATACTTACCGTGATTATTATTGAGCGATGAGCGCTTTCAGGTAGTGCGTGTAATAAATGACTGAGAAAGCGGGTAGACAGATTATTGTATGTTTGTAATCCACTGGATTGTAGAAGAAAGCGCTCATCACTCAATAATAATCACGGTAAATACATACCCCGTTACATTAATGTATGATATAAGAAAAATAGGATTTAAACTTTTTGCTTTTTAGTTCTTTTTGTCCTATAACTGCCCCATCTCCGAATAAAAAAAACCCGAATAATCCTGAATTTTCCGGCTGAAATAATTTCGTTTAAAAACTGGCGAGAATGTGGGTAGATTGAATCCACCTATAACTCTGATTGACAGTTCGCTTTTTTTAACTCATATGTCAAGTCAAACAGATCATATACCTTTTGTGCGGAGTATATTAGTTATCTGTGGTCTTTTGTAAATTAAAAATGGCGGTAGCTTCGCTTTTTTTTTCGAAGATCTTCAGGTTCTTGTTTGATGGAATACGGTGTTGCGGTGAAAGTGGCACCGTAGCTTAGTAAGCGATGTTGAATGGGTAGTTCCTGTGAGTATCGCCCAATCTGAAACAGAAAAAGTTTGGGGAAAGGAAACTTTGAACTGCGAAACGAGCATAAGCTAGTTTCTTAAAAAAATTTAGACGTATCTTTAGACACTGTCTAGCTAAACAGGCGTTTAATAGTGTTTTTGTGGTAACAACTAAATATGGTCTATATATATATATCGGGGCAATGACGTCACAGGCGAGCTTCATGGACGGTGTAAAATGACAACAATCAAAACATGTTAACTTTGGTTTACTAATAAGCGTTTAGAACCATAAATTACTCATTGGATTGTTAATAATTTCACTTAAACTTTGATTAACTAATTAATGTTTGTGAACCATTAATTACTCATTGAATTGTTAAAACTAGACAAATGATTGTTAAACTGAACAAATTCACTGTAAACACAATTTTTTAAAAGATTGCCGACAAGTTTCTTGCCCATTCTTCTTGTACGGCCTATTACTTGGAATGGGCGCCTAGAGTCATTTATTTTAACTATCATGAGTGCTCTCCTGGGCCCCATGTTAATAAAAAGTAATGAATTTCAATTGAAGATTAAAATCTAAAGTAGAATGACAAGATCTAACAAGTTTTATAAAGATTCTTTGTCACAATCTGTTTTGCTATAAATACGAGCGACCGACTGTTGGAAAAAGCAGTATTGCGCCTACCGTCGGACCGTTCAGATCTCCCATATAACCTTGCTGAAATAAATGGTTGAGATAAATCGAGCTACTTCGTGTTTTCTTTCTACGAGGGGTGAGCGGTCACCATGATGCTGAAGATGTTGACGTCACCGGTGGTGACGTCACCGTTTTTAAAAAGACCCCTGGACTCGCCGCCCCGTCATCAGAAGTGGGATTGGAACGGAACAACCTAGCTTTCCAATCCTAGCCTTCTCACCCGCTTGTCACCTGAAGTACCAGCGCAGATGGAGTGGGATTGGAACGGAACAACTTCGCTTTCCAATCCTAGCCTTCTCACCCGCTTGTCACCTGAAGGACCAGCACAAATGGGCAATGCAGCCGAGCCCAGTCGCAGCAGAGGTCCCCACATCAGACACCAGCTCCTGAAGATTATGCTGACACACCACCGTATTGGCGAAAGATGACCCATCACTACCAGCTCCTGAAGATTATGCTGACACTCCACCGTATTGGCGAGAGATGACCCATCACTACCAGCTCCTGAAGATTATGCTGACACACCAGCCGCGTCCGTGGTATCTACACGAACGGGTCAACACGTGCAACCAAACGAAGAAAAAGGCGATGGACTCATGACATCGGAATACAGGTGAATCGTAACTTTTCTACCATATTTTAACTAGACTTGCATGCGCATAAACGCAACTTACAACTTACAAATAATCCAAGGGATTACTTCTAATTTTACGAGATTTCGTAGTTTTTTTTGAGTTTTATTTTAAAAGTTTTTCACGAGATACCCACAAATACCAAAAATCTACGAGTTATCCGTGTGCTGTCCGCGAGTTATCCCGAGGTATCCGCGAGTTATCCCGGGCAATCCACGAGTGATCCGTGAGTCAATCCAAGTGATAGCCGTGAGTTAATCCAAGAGGTAGCCGCGAGTTAATCCAAAGAGATAGCCGTGAGTTAATCCAAAGAGGTGGCCGCGAGTTAGTCCAAGAGATGGCCGCGAGTGATCCGTGAGATGTCCGACGAGATATCCGACGAGATATCCGGAGATATCCGATGAGATTGTCACGCGATTTCCACGAGATATCTACGAAAATCCATACCTAGTAATTCTAACCCAACTTAATAAAAAGGCCTCCAAATCTTTTCAAGTATGGCAGTGTCTTTAATCGACATCACAATTCTTAATTATTATTATCGCTGATTATTTGTCTTTGAGGTATTTTTGTGAATCTTGTGCAATTTATTCAAGGCGAAGTGCCTGTTTGTATGCTAGTTTGAAAACTTAGTGGCACTAGCGTTCATTAAGTTGTTTCTATTCCGGTACGCGTAAATACACGATGTGGTAGTTATCAAAATTCATTGACGATACTGAGCTATCATTGAACTAGATTCGCGGCGTTAGAAAGAGCGCGGGGAATGTTACAGATAAGTGATAGTTGGTTAACAATTCGGGATCCGAATTATAAAACGTAATAGTTTTGAATCGTCTGTAAGACTGTACAAATTATTTCATTCCTTGTGTACCCTCTATTTTCGTCATTTTAAATTATTTTATTCCTTGTGTACCCTCTATTTTCGTCTTTTAAATTATTTTATTCCTTGTGTACCCTCCATTCCCGTCATTTTCAGAGCCTCTGCGGACCACGGTCATAACAATAAGGCCCAGACCGCAGCATCGACCTGTATCCCATTTCCTTTAGAGCCTCTGTGGACCACGGCGTACAAGACCGCCCAGACCACAGCAACATCCCTGTCTCCCAGTCTCCATGTCTACGAGAATTTAAAAATCATGCAATGATGCGTGGAGCATTTGCATTGAACCTATAATAAATCTATTCATGCAATGATGCGTGGAGCATTTGCATTGAACCTATAATAAATCTATTCATGCCATGATGCGTGGAGCATTGGCAAAAACAAATACACACTCTGCTCACATTCCCTTGAGCATCAAATTTATTTACGTTTAACTACGAATGTTTGCATGTGAACTGTTTTGTTTACAGAATATTATTAAGAAGGTACTAAAAGTTGGCTGATAATTTTGTTACATGAATATGGTTTCACTCTAACATAAAGTTAAATCTTGACAATATGGAAAATAAGCAATGTAGCTTAATTTATGCAGTGATGAGAAACAAAGTTAACAGCTAGTGTACCGGTGTACGGGTACCTACCTCAAAACCAAATTTCTAGTTTTCAGAAACACCGTGCCTGGTGCAGGGCGCGCACCACCTGTCAGAATGGCCGAGTCGGCGCGAAGCGGGCTACGTCTACAGTGTTGAGCAGGGCAATAGGAAACATAACATGTTTACCTACTTTGATTAACTAAATGTTTACCTACTTTGGTTAGCTAAATAGTTTGCTCATTAGATTGTCGAAACTAGATAACTTCACTGTAAAGATAATTGATCAAAGAAAAGAAAGCAAAAAGAAAAAGAACAAAAAAAAAAAAAAATTTTCTTTTCTCTTAAGAATGCAAACTATTACTCTTGCAAACTTAACTGCAAGCAACGGTGGTTGCTTACAGATACCAAACTCAGAAGGAAACGTCTCATTGTTTCAGAGCATAACTGGACTGGTGCAGAGCACGCACCATCTATCAGAATGGCCGTATCGGGGCAATGACGTCACAGGCGAGCTTCATGGACGGTGTAAAATGACAACAATCAAAACATGTTAACTTTGGTTTACTAATAAGCGTTTAGAACCATAAATTACTCATTGGATTGTTAATAATTTCACTTAAACTTTGATTAACTAATTAATGTTTGTGAACCATTAATTACTCATTGAATTGTTAAAACTAGACAAATGATTGTTAAACTGAACAAATTCACTGTAAACACAATTTTTTAAAAGATTGCCGACAAGTTTCTTGCCCATTCTTCTTGTACGGCCTATTACTTGGAATGGGCGCCTAGAGTCATTTATTTTAACTATCATGAGTGCTCTCCTGGGCCCCATGTTAATAAAAAGTAATGAATTTCAATTGAAGATTAAAATCTAAAGTAGAATGACAAGATCTAACAAGTTTTATAAAGATTCTTTGTCACAATCTGTTTTGCTATAAATACGAGCGACCGACTGTTGGAAAAAGCAGTATTGCGCCTACCGTCGGACCGTTCAGATCTCCCATATAACCTTGCTGAAATAAATGGTTGAGATAAATCGAGCTACTTCGTGTTTTCTTTCTACGAGGGGTGAGCGGTCACCATGATGCTGAAGATGTTGACGTCACCGGTGGTGACGTCACCGTTTTTAAAAAGACCCCTGGACTCGCCGCCCCGTCATATATATATATTCTATAAGTAGTGTATATTTTAACCAGAACTACTTAGTACTTACCCTCTAAAGGTAAAAGTCCTCTTGTTACGATTCAGAGCGTGCAAAGCATCGACTTGTCCTGAAGTTAAATGAACTTTCAGAGCCTGAAGGTTATCCCACAAGTGGGCAGCTGAAGAGGACTTCACCACCACACCGTGACCGTTCTCGAGCTGGTAGCTGGAATTAATTAATGCTCCAGTTTAATATGTTGTAGATTTTCTTAGTCGTCCAATATTGTAACAAACTTGATGGCTCATCAACCAATGACAGATTGATATTCAAATTTGAACTATGCCATTGGTTGGCGATCGGATCACTATTGCTGTTATTGGTTGGCACCCGCCGAGTTTTTTTAGATAATTGGACAAGTATAGATACACAGACCAGACGTATAGAAACATCCTACTATCCTCCTAATATTATAAATGCGGAAGTGTGTTTGTTGGTTTGTCCTTCTTTCACGCTACAACGGGGCAACGGATCGACGTGATTTTTGGCATAGATATAGTTTAAGGACCGGAGAGTAACATAGGCTACTTTTTATCCAGGAAAAAGGCACGGTTCCTGTGAGAACGCGGGTGAAACCGCGGGCAGAAGTTAGTAGTCATGTACATTTCGTGAGCGCTATCTTGATGCCTATAATGTAAGTATAGGCAAAGTCTGAAATGATTACCTGATCAGTAATTGAGCTGGAGAAACGCCCAGCCCTGAAGCCAGCACCTGCACGAGTGCATCATCAATGACAGCTGCCTGGTTGGTTTTCATCTCTTGAGGAGTTCCCTTGGAGCCTAGCACTCCGTAGCAGCTGAGGGCTACGTTACGTTCGATGCAGAACTGCTCCAAACGTTGTTGAGAGAGGTACGGGTGGCATTCCACCTAAAAGAGAATTGATTAAGAATATTTTTTTAGGTCGGAGTTGTTCAACCATTTTTAAACCCCGACGCAAAAAATAGATTGCTGCTGCCTCTCTCGATATTGCCGATATAAAGCTGGCGCCCACTAGCACAGCATGCAAGGCAAAATACTTCGTTTTCAGCCTCTTACACTCCTGCTGGGATACCGGCCTTCTCTCAGACAGAGAGGTATGGGCCATAATCCACCACGCGGGCCCAGTGCTTGGTGCATGACATTTCACATGTCCTCGAATTTTATGGTACTTGAACATGCGGGTTTCCTCACGATGTTTTCCTTCACCGTTTTAGAACGAGTGTCAATAATCCGCACATACCTTGATATAAGTCATTGGTGCGGGCTGAGCCGAGATTCGAACTATGGTGCCTCGTACTCGCACAAGTGCCCGCTCGGCCACACTCGCTGAAAAGACTTTGGCAAGCGAAAATTTTTTACGGCTCTAGCCGGCTGCTCAGCACCCGCAGGAAGAGAGGGTTCTTTTTCTACCTACACTAATTTCAACAAATTATTTTAAATTTCAATTACCTGATTCACCACAGGTTTGATACGACCTTTGTCCAACACGCGCTGTAGCTGAGTCGAGTTGAAATTGCTGACTCCAATAGCTCTTGCCAGACCCTAAAATAGTAGAAAACAAACAAACTAAGGAACCCTGAAGAAAAAATATTTGATGGAATCAGGCGTTACTTTGCGGACGTCCATTTTAAATAAGATAATTAATGTGGGTATGTAATTTATAGTTTTAATTCCGCGATAAAGAATGTCTAATGGCCAAAGTTTTTTGTCCAGCGTTTGCTTTACGTTTTATTAAATTCAGTATAGATCGAACTTAGGCCACTAGACATTCCTTATCGCGGCATTAAAACTATATAAAAATGTAGTATTTAAAAACCATTTATATAATAGTTTTGTAATAGTATTGAGTTCATAGAGATCTGTGGTTGAGTTAGTGTTACCGCACGCGGATAGATTCAGCCACTAGAGGCGGCTGGGTGCGGTCTCCAGTCACAGACACTGATTTCTCTAAATAGACAGAACAGAAGTGGTGCTGGCATATAAAAGGTATGAAAAATCAGGTCCGCAGCTTGTGGTCGAGTTAGTGGCCACATTTGGTGGCCCAGTGTGTGGCAACACTTAGTGAATGTGGTGGACATACCTTTGTGACCAGTCCCTCCATGCCGTACCACGCGTCTAGGTAGTCATGCTCTGAGTATTGGATCACGGTGGCAATCTTTGGGATTGCAGCGCCGCCTTCCTGAAACAATACTTTTTGTGTAAGCATTGGTCATAATTCAGGCTCTTACCCTAAGATTCAAAGACAAATATAATCGTGAACTTTTGCTTCCATATATAACAAAACTGTATTCGAATGTTGAAATTTGGAAGCACGCTTAGTTTCGTCTCTGAATCTTAGTAAATATTAGTACCTTAAAAGACATTGGGTTGTGTATCAAGTAGAGGTCGAAGTAGTCCAGCCCCATGGCCGCCAGCGAGGCTCGGCAGGCTCCTTCCACCAAGTCACGGCGGTGGTACGTGCTCCAGAGCTTGGAAATGATGAAGAGATCCTCGCTGGAATGAGAGCATGTATCAACTAAACCCGACATATGTTGTCCTTCTCAAATCGAAATTGAGTCATGCAGCCTTACCCGCTAATAAAATCGTCTTCGTTTTAGACTCAAGCCCGACTAAAACCAGCACTTGCTAGTCTTCGACTGGAAGGAATTGTCTAGAGTTCTAGCTAGTTTTTAGTTTTGAAACAGCTCGTTCCCTTAATATCGTTAATTCCATAACGAAAACTATCCATAACTCTAGACAGTTCCTTCTAGCTGAACACTGTCAACTGATTTTATTAGCCGGTAAGCCTGAAAATCCCATAGAAAAAGCATTTGCGGTTTTTCCGAACTATTGAATATTCCGGAAAACGATTTTTGAAATAGTCACAAAACGTGTTTCGAAACGCGCAAAATATTTAATTAGTACTTTTCCAAAGCCATTTTTTATTTTTTCATTATTATATTGTTTTTAAACGTTTAAGTATAGGTACTAGAGAAATCGCCAGAACCTCAGAGCAAAAATAGGTAGAGTACGAACATCGCTCCGGTCGCCTAATGCGCAGCGTAGGCAAGTGAACTATAGCTAGTTATATTGATAGGTAAGTGACTGATAGGGATGGGCAATTGAGCGCTGCAAGCGTAGTTGTCGATAAAAGCAGCTGAACGGCACGGGACCTATTGTTATATTATGTTGTATAATGTGAAGTATGTATGGGTGAGTTTTTGATAAGTAAACATTATTATCTGCTTATTTATTTTAAGGTACGAATTTATAGGTCTCGCATATAATCCTAATGACCTATGAATTGATATTGTTATAATTTTATATATTGTAGTTTTAATTTACAATACAATTATTTTCAAATGACATGGTTTTTTATATCGTATTTATGTTATTTACGTTATTGTAATTGAGTCAAAATGCGTTTTTATTTTTATATTTCCCCGCTCTTTATGTAAAGGATAAAAACTAAAAGAAACAAAGAAATAAAAACAGGATTATATGTTACTTATATCTTATTTATTTTTGAATTATTTACTTATATTATAAACGCTATAACGCTTTCACACTCACCGCCTCTAATCATTTACAAAGTAATTAAAGTATTAAAGAAAAGTAATTGTCGCAAGCGCACATAGCGCGCCGGTGTATTATAAACTATTTCTCGCCGTATCGACTCAAGCGCCGAACGCGTCACATCACTGTCCCAGTTGGCAATCCAAGAGGGGTTGCGGGGCGGTGCGGGCGGTGCATGTAGCCTTGCGTCCCGCGTCTCCTTCCACCCCGCGAAGCGTGACTTCCAATTTACTTAAAAGTATTAAAAAATGGTTTACCGGCGAAATGTGATGCTAGATTTCTGTTTAGTGTGTTTCCGAGTATCGTTTTTACAGGTTTTTATTGCACATTTTACCATTTTTAGCAGTTAAATAATCAAATGCTCGCCAGGAACTCGCAACGTGCGCTCACACCGCTAGTGAGCGTATGACTATTAACGCTTGCGGTAGGAACAGTGCGATGTTCTCACCCGTGCATACTGTTCCCACTTGGTAACATGCGCTCTACCTATTTTTGCTCTGAGGCCAGAACCCTCCTGGGCTGTTTGATCATGCATCTTTGTCATAATTACACAATCCTTAATTTTGAAAGTACATACCTAAAATAACTAAATAATATACACACAAATATATTTACAATCTTAATCTAATAATCCGCTACCAGTAGGCAACGTTCCCAAAATACTGGCAGAATTGCCACGTTGATTGGCAATGCTAAGTAGAGGCCAGCATTTTGGTCACGTAGGGCTTCCACCAGACGCCCGGAAAGTTCTTTAAAAATTCGATAAGCTCCAGGTCCCCACGGTCCAAGTGTAAAGTACCTATCTAATCGAGTAACCTGCTTGCACACAAAACACTGCCACATGAAGCTTTTGTCGAAGTTTTGTAGTCGGTATCGTCTACGAAACGAGAAGCGGCGTTTGGTGGCGTGTAGCGACCATAGACATCACAGTGTGCGGCGAGCTCATACTAGGTATACGAAAACTGCAGTCCGCAGCTCGCTGGCAGCGATTAGTGGCTGTAGCGCGAAGCCCGTGTGCGAGCAGGGGTGGACTGCACTCACCGTTTGACAGTGCCATCAGCTATCTTGGCTTTAACAGCTTCTCCCACTAGTCCTTCGTTGCCATATATGTAGGCAGTGTCAATCGCGCGGTATCCAAGGTCAATGGCAGCCTTCACCACTTCCACTGTCAGACGGGAGTCCATCTGGAAAGAAGAATAAATAATTTTAACTAGCTGACACGACAGATCAAAAGACGTGTTCAAATTTCATTAGAGTAGGTAAGGCCAGCTCCACACGTTGGCCCCAACGTCAATTCCAATGCCACTCGTCCAATGTGGATCTAAAAGCACAGCGAACGCTCGCGCCAACGTTGGGTTCTAATTTTATTTTCTGAATCCACACGTTGGTCGAGTGGCATCGGAGCCGATTGGGGCCAACGGGTGGAGCCGGCCTAATGTTTTTTTTTAGTTCATACAAAAATCAAATAGAAAAAAACATTTTATTTTTCCTGAAATTTTCCATTTTTATATGTGGGTTATTACGAACATAAAATGCTCATTATTTCGCGCGAGGTCTATCAAATTTAAAAAAAAAGAAATTTGAATCATCTAATGTTAAACTTAACGTCCTTTTTTGTTAGTTAAATAAAAACTACGAAATAACGTTCACTAAATGCAAACTTCGCCATTTCCAACCTTATTTCAATAGGAATAAAGATACGTATTACATCGGCTTATTAGAAGGCCTGAATATCAGGGGGTGCTATGCCGGGGAACCTCCACGTGGTGCACCCTGGGTACCCGTCAGCAACATCTCCTGGTTGACCTTTCGGTCCCGGAGGGGTTGCTGACGGGTAGCTGATAACCCGGCGAGGTGGGCCCCTCCGCGTGTCCCTCTGAAGGGGTCAGCAGAGGGCACAGCGGATGGGGCGTATGGGCGGAGCGGAGCCCGAAGGCCGCAGTGAGGGACAGGCGTGTCGGGGTGCCGCGAGGCTCCCGACACGCAACACCGGACGTGACGAGATAGGGGCGCGCTGTCTTCCAGCGTGGGACCAGGGTGTGTTTAGACCCTGCTCCCGCTGGCAGCGCGCGGAACTGGACGAGGACAGGAGATGGACAGCCCCTCTTATTGGGGGGGCTCACGAGGTGGGGCGCGCTGGCCACCAGCGTGGGACCAAGGCCATATCCCCTATAGGGATTTGAGCACTGCTCCCGCTGGCAGCGCGCCAAATGAGGACGCGACGCAAGAGGAGCAAGCCCCACTCTGATTCCCTCTCCATTTGGGGTGGGGCTTGATTGGAGAGATTGTGGGAGATGGATTCCTCGGACCGATGGTCCTCTCCCTGGAGTCTGGGGATCGGCGTGCGGTCGTTGACCGTGCGTCGAGAGGTGGACCCCCGCCCTAAGCGCCGCCGCCCTTGCGGGTGCCGTGGCAGGCGAGGGGCACAGCGGTGCTCAGTCGAGCACGGAGACGGGGGTGCGGTCGAACCCCTCCGTCTCCTCCGGGAGGGCCTGGGGCGTCGGATGCGGGGGCATTCGGCGTCCCGCACCTTCTTATAGGTAGGGTCCTCCCGAGGCGGAGGCGATGCGCTTGCGTTGGGCGCATCGCCTGGCTGTGCGGGGGAGAGGTTCTCTCCCCGCGAGGCGGGTCCGCCCTGGGGGGCGGACGACGGCTGACGGGGTTCCGCGTGTAGTGCGAAAGTGGCACCGCAACCCCGTCCAGAACCTGAGCCGTATAACGCCCCGGTGGTTTTTTGGTGGGTAGTCCGCTGCGCAGTGGGCGAGCGGGAAGCCCACACTCTCTCCGTGACCTCCCCCGAGGCACGGAGGGGTAAGCTCATAAAGGAGTTTTTCCACCGGGAACCAAAAAAAAAAAAAAAAAAAAAGGCCTGAATATCAGGCGATATAGCGGTCTCAAACGCAAACCTATGAAGATTAAAAAACTTACTAAAGCAGTCCCCACAGCTAAAACTGGCATTTTCAAACCATAGTTAAGTTCAACTCCTGGCATATTATCAAGTCTCCCATACTTCAACTTAGCGCTTCTTAGCTCTTCTATCTTCTTCTGTATTATTTCTTCATCAGTCTTGTTACTTCTTTCCACTTCTATAACACTCTCTGTCTCTTTCTGGCTGGCTCTGGTGGAGTAATTGGTAGTTCTTTTACTGATTTTGTTGTCTATATTAATTTCTACAGAGCTATACTTGGTGGTGACATTTCTGGTTGAGTTTTCTATCTTCTTTTCGGTTCTGGGTGCTTCTGTTTTGTCCTGTTTGAAGAGGCGAAGGCTGTTGGTGGACTGACTATAAGATGGGATCAGTTTACCCTGAAATTATAAATAAGTTTAAAACTATTAATACAAATATTACTTGAAGTGTTAATATTATTAATGGTCATATATTGAGATAGTTGATCTAGAAGTTTGAGCGACACTGTCGAATCTGTCACTTCATACATAAACCTAATTTTAGTTTCGCTCTCTCTCTTGCCAATACATAATAGGAGAAATAGATGGAAGATTAATGACAGATCTAAATTTAGTTTTAGAACTGTCAAAGAGAATATAAAGAACTGTCAAATATCTTCCATCCTTGATTAATAAAAACAAATTGTGAAAATTTTATTTGCCAATTAAACAGACTAAAATAATTAACTTATAACAGAAAAAGTAAACAACATAAACTAAAATAACTAAGTAAAATACACACTAATTTATTTACAATCTTAAACTAATAATCCGCTACCAGTAGGCAACGTTCCCAAAATGCTGGCAGCATTGCCACGTTGAATGGCAATGCTTAATCTTTGACCTAAGTAGAGGCCAGCATTTTGGTCACGTGTGGCTTCGACCAGACGCCCTCAAAGTTCTTTAAAAATTCGATGAGCTCCAGGTCCCCACGGATTATTTATTTATTTAATTGATTAATTAGACGCCACAAAATTCATTGGCGTTAAATTAACACCAGACACAAGCAAGTGGAATAATTTGACAGATCTAAAATGCACCTCTTTCTCATAATTCAAACTAAAACATTCTTTTCAGGTTTCTAAATGTAACGAAACGTTTCTTTTTACTCGTATTATTTTAAATTTTTACATGAACAAAAATTTTATTATAATTACAAGTACACTCTGCTTAGATGGTTCTGTGTAAAATGTCCCTAATATTTATTTTATTTTGCTAATACATAAATAAACACTATATCTAACCTAGCTACAAAAACAGTTGGATAATCTACAAGCCAAAGTAGATCATCCAAATAGCCATTCCATTCTAGCCCACTACCAGTTGGAAGTGTACCCAGCATGCTGGCAGCATTGCCTCGTTGAACCACCATGCTGTACCGTTGTTTTTTATTTTAATTTATTCGCATAGTGTTGTGGCCGAAGATATTGAATATGCTAAACCTATATTGGCTGGTTATCTACTTGAACTGGCTTTCAAGTGCAGCTGACGGAACACTCGGATAGGAAATAAAGTCACCACCAAGTTAAAGCTCTGTAGACATTAATATAGACAACAAAATCAGTAAAAGAACTAGGAAGTACTCCACCAGAGCCAGCCAGAAAGAGACAGAGAGTGTTATAGAAGCGGTAAGAAGTAACAAGACTGATGAAGCAGTAATACAGAAAAAGACAGAAGAGCTAAGAAGCTCTAAATTGAAGTCCAAAACATTCACAATGACAAATACAAATTTACAACACAGAACTTAAATAAAATTAAGTAAGTGGAGATACGGCAAATGGGATCAGTGTGTATATCGCCATCTTGGACCTCTTCGTTACTGGAAGCACAACATTCAGTTGTAATATTTGACCAACACATTCTAACATACAAACCAACTAGTGAAGTCAAATCAAAGTTTGTAAAATCACATAAAATTGATAAAAGTGCTTACCCAAATCAAGACACACAAACACAAAACAAAGAACTTCATTATGACTTGATTATAATAATTGAATAATTAATGTTAAATCGGTTTAAAATCGTAGCAGTGCCGCGTCATTTATAATAAATATAATAAAATCTGTTGTAACGAAACGTTACTGTAAGAACTGTCTAAACTTAAATACCACTTAACTTAAATACTACTAAAAATATAAGCTATCCTAACGCAACAAACAACTCAAAATTGAGTAAATATAGCTAAATTGACTTCGTTGACAAACAACCGTTATCGCATGCGCCCAGCGGCTGGTATCGGGGAGATCCCCTCCTCTGATGATTCGCGCGACACCGACAGTCCGAGTCCCTATATACAAAGTACTCTGTGAGTCCGAGCCAGAGCAATACTAAGCACGGACGTACCACTTCTACTATTAAAAAAACCAAAACAAACCAAACCAAACCAAACGTGAAGTCAAAATAAACAAATGATTTTACTCAAGAGTATTATGTAAGTATTTTTTAACTTATGTCATAGATGGTTAAAGCTCTCAATTCCTCAGTATTTTTACACGACTGCACAAAAAAGGAGTGTATATGTGTTTCGGGTTCATGTATGTATAGTATGTGAGTATCTTTTTCCACGATAACTAGTAACTGCCTGAACAGATTTGTATGTATGGGGCATCCTTAGAATCCTTACATCATCCCGAGTGACGCTGGCTAGGGCAGTCGTGTTTTTGTATGTAGCTTTTGTTATTTTATGTGTATGTTACCAATTGGATTTCTCTGCCAATTTTCAACCAATTTTAATGTTTTTTTTAAAGGGCTACACAAAAAAGGATTGTAATGTTTTCAGGGTTAATGTATTCATATTCCACCAGAACTTTTAAATGAACAGATTTGGATGTATGGGTCACCGTTATAATCCTTACATGACACTGGCTAGAGCAATCGTATTTTTTATTCAGGACATATTTTTATGTAATTAAATTTGTTTTCAAAAATTCCGAATTTTAAACACTCGTAAAACAAATGTTATTTACCTCCAGGACTAGATTGACCCTCTTTCGGGATAACATACCAATTCAGACTCAGGTTGTATACCTATATAAATATGAAGTCATACCATATTTGTTCTATTATCTATTTTGTGGTCATAAGTACTTAGTTTTAACCAAGAACAAAAAGTTTTAATTTTTAAACTTATTACTTACTTCAAACAGAGCGATCTTCTCCGAAACCGATCTCTTTCTCGGCATCTCCTTTTGTTTTATAACTTCTCTTCTATCCAGCTCCATTCTATCCACTGATCTCATTCTCAATATCATATTATTAACTTTCCCTTTGACAGCATCTCCTAAATCTAATTCCGCTAAAGATTTAGCTCTTCTCATCTCTTCTTCTTGCTTAAACTTAAATTTATTGTAATCACTTTCTTTTGAGAAAACATCATCCAGGCTTTTATAGTCGTTAGTTGATTCAAAATCACCATAATTTTCACTGAACGCTTCTGTGTACGTTTGTGCTGGTGCTATGATTTCATTGACTGGCATGACTTCAATCATTTTCACAGGAGTTTCTAAAGCTGTTGATGTATATTCAATTTTACTGATTGTTCTTGTATTTTCTCGTGGACTTCTATTTTCCTTTTTAGATTCGAAACTTCGCAGAAGTTCACTAACAGGTTTGAATCCTGGTATAATTATCGGGGCTTGCAGTTCTTTAGTGATGCTTAGTCTTGTTTTTGTTTCAGTTTTAGTTTGTATATCTTTGATTTCGTTATCTAAAACATTGCTGTGTGCTGGCAGCTGATTTTCATCTGATTTAGTAATGTTTAATTTTGAAGTGCTTTCATTTTCAGCAGGCGCATCGTTGATTTCATATCTCTCTAGATATTTACTTGGTGATGTTAAATCATTGGAAATTGTGGAGTGTTTGCTAGGCAGCACATTGGTTATCGTTGCAATTTCGACTTTTTGTACGATGTTTTCAGTGTTTATATTTGTTTTAGCAGAAATTGGCTCTTCTACTACTTTAATGTCTTGAATAAAATGTTTAGATTTAATTTGAAACCCATTTTCAGCTGAGTGATGCACAGAATTAGGACTTTCAACCGTTACCCGCTCGGCTCTTACAATAGTGGTATATCCGGCATCGGTTTTAAAAGGATTTTCTAAGTTATTTTCTTTGTTGTTTAAGTCTATATCTGCTTGAAAAGGTTTGAATACTTCATCAACTATCAATGGAGTGTGAACATGTACATGATTTTCTTTCTGCCATTCTTTCGTGATTAATTTTGGTAGTTTTGTTTCTTTCCTTACTGCTCTTGCTGAGATTGTTTCTTCTGGTTCATTTCTCTAAAAAACAAAAAAAAAGACATTTTTATTAACAAACTGAAGATGATATTTTGCAAAGTTGTTACTTTGTTGTTCAGATTTTTTATGTATATTTCAATTGACCGTTGGGAATTGCTTGTTTCAAGTTTTCGCACAAGTTGGCGGCAAAAACATTTACTATCGCTGGTTTTGATTTATAACATGCCAATGGATAAAGTACAATAATGACTCGGCCCTAATTGTATTTTATTTTCTTTGACAGTGATTTCACTCGAATTTATCAACTTACCTCGAACATAGCTATTTTGGATAATACAGATTTCTTCTTCGTAAGTTCATTGATCGATTCTCTCTTATTGGTTTCAGTTTCAATGGTTTCTTTTGAATCTATCTTGCTAATTAGCTTTCCAACTTTACCTCTTAGTGGCACGTCATCATCTATCTCGGTTTCTTTGTATTTATTTGACTCTTTATCTGGTTTGTTTGTATCTGTAGACTTTACAGATTTGCCACTAAAGCTCTCTGAATATGTTGGTTGACTTTTAATTTCTTTAGTATTTGACATTTGACGTTCGAAACCATTATCAACCGTTCCAATTTCACTTTCTACTTCAGTAACATTGTTAGTAATCGATAAATCTTCTTTATTAGAGGTGTAAGAGAGCACTCTTTTAACTTCAACAGTCTTAGTAGTTTCGTTATTTTCAGAAAACTCGTGTATGTAAGAATCAAAAACTGGTATGCCTATTTTGATAGAACCTTTTACTATGTTTTCTTCTGTTATAACATGTTGTTTGTTTTCTTTCTTATCATTACTTTCATTAGTTGTAACTTCTTTAACTGTTGTTGTTTCAACTACACTTGAAGATGAAACATCTTCGCTTTGTTTCGATGACGAAGTTGATATAGTTTTAGTTAACTGTCTCGTTATTTCCGTTTTAGAATTAGGAGAAGTTATAACTTCATGTTTAGTTTCTTTTTCTGTACGTGTCTCTCCGGTTGGTTCTACCTTTACGTTAGTTTTAACATTAGTATCAGCTTCAGTGCGAGCTTGTTCTTTTTTAAGTTCTTTGTCTAGTTGGTCTTCAAAATTTTCTTCTCTCGTCAAGCTATGATGTTTGCGCCTCAGTTTATCTCTAGCAGCGATAATTTTACTGGTCCTATCAGCTTGAGCACTCAATTCAACGTCTTGTTGGCTTCTACGTGTCAAATATGGTATTCTCGATCTTCTAACTACCTCTACGTCAATAGGCTGTATCTTATTTTCGTCATAATCGTGAATGATTTCTTCAAACTTGCTTTCTACTTTGTCATCGACTTTAGGATTTAATAAGCTTTCATCAAATATTACTTCGGTGGGTGTGTTGACTATTTCTGCAAAGATTTTGTCAAATTCGTCTTCCGGTTCATTCTTTTCTTCTGCTTTAGTAGCTATGGGTTCAGATGATTCTTTCCTTACTTCTATTTTGGTAATAGTGGGTTCAGAGGCTTCTTTCTTAATTTCAGTTTTGGTGATTGTTATTTCTTTTTTTACAGTTGTTGGTTGTTTGTAGTCTTTCACTGGTTTTGGTATAGATGATCTCCGGACGGGAATATGGGACTGAAATAAAACCATATTTTTTATAACAAACATAGATAAGTTAAACTTTTAGCGCCAGGGTTGCTTTGGTAAGCAGTTAATTGTTAGTTTTGGCTTCCATCAGGTGAGATATTGATCAAATCAAGTAAAAAAATTGGAATTTGATATTTATTTAACTTATTATTTGTAAACAAAATAATATTGTAGATATCAATTGCTTGTAAAAAACCAACAAATGTTTAGAATCGAGTTAAGGTATTTCCTAGTGCTATCCCTGGTATCCACCACACTCGAGATGCGATGATGAGAAAATCTTTTGCCCAGCTTCCAGCTACCTCTCTTGAGAGTGTGTATTCATTAGTGTCTTCTAGTCTGATGAGTTATCATCGCCCACAGACGTCCACTGCTGAACATACGCCTCCCCCATATAACGCCACTTGGATCAGCTACTCTCCTCTTGCATTCAACGGTTCCCGCGGTTTTTTTAGTGGAAAATGCATATTCTGATGAGCAGTCCGTGAAATGACTAGGTAAACGAGACTTAATACCTGATGTCTCAGAGTAACGACTGCACTGCGGTGCTGCACAGGACGTTATGTATAGTTCTGGGTGACAATGTAGTTGTTATGGGCGAGCGTAATCTTTACTATGCAAATGATTTCCTCATCTTATTATATTATAAAAACCTTAGAAGAGTAAATAAAATAATTACCTCATGTTCTCTCTTTTCTCTGGCCTCTCTTCTTTCTGCCTTCACTCTTTCCACAGTTTGTCTAAACCTCGAAACGGGTATCTTCGTTCTGCTCCGTTTATCTTCGCGTTGTTTATCTGTAAGCAATACTTCATAGGATTTTTTATCTTATTCATTGAATATGGTGCTTTGTACACAGGAACGACTTGTCGCGGTTTGGATACTATAAGTTTGAGTTTTCTGTGAAAGATATCATCGTGATGCAACTCATGCAATTATATCATCATCATCATCAGCCGGATGCATCGAGATACTAACCCCGAGAGATGAAATACTGTACTATTCGATCTCACAACAATGTATTGATTTTGCTATAAATATATCAGCGCTCAGCGTATCAGCGCACGGGAATCGATGCGAGGCGGTGGCTTAGCCAATCAGAGCACATTATGTCTATGCAAAAATGGTGGAATTTATTTCGTGCAAATCAAACGTCACTGCACCTCTTGAGGTTAGTATCTCGATGGCATCAAATCAAATAGATAAAATTGAAGTGTCTATTTGTAATATCAAAATAACAGCTTTTTACCAAATGAATATGAAAGTATATAACGGTACCTATAACAAAACAACCATTTTTAACATTTTTGTCTGTCTCTCTGTCTGTCTGTTTGTTCTGGGTAATCTACGAAACGGCTGGCCCGATTTTGACGGGACTTTCACTGGCAGATAGCTGATGTTACTAGGAGTAAATTAGGCTACTTTTATTTTAGATAAAGAATATTAGGGTTCCACGCAAAAAAATAAAAACCATGAAATCCAATATCTCCACGAGGGTAAAACCACGGGCAGCAGCTAGTATTTAATAAAGTATATTAAGTCGTCACGACGCAAGACAAGTCGTTCTTGTATGCGAAGCGCTTCTGTATCTGAGAATTTATATCTTTCTTTGTTTGATAAACCTTGTGTCGGATAGAATTGATGCTTCTTGCGTAATATCCTTTAATCTAAGATATGTATAAAAATGGATTAACAACCTAATGATTCAAGTCAAAGTCAGAAGACTGGTTACCTTCCATCATCACCGGTTCTCCATGGATCCCGTTCCTCTTCCCACTGATGACCTTCCGATGGCGCGTGACCACATTCCCGTCTTCGCCCACCTCGGATCGGACTTCTGTGTAGGAGCTGGTGGTGGACTCGCTGTTTTGATGGTTGTCCTAAAAGTTGTAGGTGTTGTAAGTTATAAATCCATCAATTTGCCAATCCAACAAACACAAAAAAAAATGTTTTTTTTTGTTATTTGGTAACGAGACAAGCTGTTCGTTTGCCTGATGGTAAGCGTAACGCCGGCCTATAAGTAACAATTTCAGTTTTACACAAAGGCCTGCGCGGCGCTGCAGTGCGCTCGTTACCCTGAGACATTAGGTATTAAGTCTCATCAGCCCAGTAATTTCACTGGCTACTTTGCTCATCAAACCGGAACACAGTATATAATGCTTGCAGTACATTACTGCTTGGCGGCAGACTTCACGAGCAAAGCGGTGGTAACAACTTAGACGGACACTTGCAGAAGAGTTAGTCCTACCACTAACAATTTACCACTGTAGCGACACATTATCGCGCTTGCATTGTAATCTGGTGACTCCAGAGATTGTAATGCATGCGGCGAGAGGTGCAGGCAATCGTCACCCACCCGGCACGATAGCATCACGTAGCATTTCGTATATCATAACGTTAGTACAACATATAAGTAGCCTTACATATAATCGTAGTATAACGTATATTGTTGTTCAATCAATAATAAACCAGTAGAACATTACCTGTGCTTTTATTGAACAGACCAGATAGGGTTCAGATAGGTATTGCTGCTATAAACCACTAACAACAGTTTTACAACCACTGCGTGTTCAGTGCAGAAGCCGTGGTAAATAAGCGGTGGTGGGCATGTGATGTATGTAGAGCGTCGCTTTGAGCCCAGGCAGGGTTTAGAGGGAGTAAATAGACAGCACTATCTGGCCGTGTTGCTATTCATACGCATGTTTCTTAGTTTTACTTCGTGAACGTGCCGAACGTGAGCGTGTATACCTCGTAATCAGCGCTTTTTGCTAAACTATGATTATTTTGACAGCAAAACACAAACGGCATTAGCGTCTAATGAGCCGCTATCGGTGGACGACTCCCTAATCATCTGTGTTCTGGTTTGACCAGCAAAGTAGTTAAATAACTGGACTTATGAGACCCTGTCTCAGCCTAAGATTCCGAGACGATTCTAAGCGTAGACTTTGGCTTCCATATGTCAAAACTGCATAGAATTTCGACGTATGGAAGCGTGAGTCCACGCTTAGATTCGTCTCTGAATCTCAGCCTCAGAGTAACGAGTGCAATACAGCGCCGAAAACAGACCCTTGTGCTTTAGTTCTGAGTGGCATTGCAATTGGTATGGGTACACTTACTATTAGGCAAACGACTTGCTCGACAAAGTAAAGTTTGTGAGTTTGTTTGTTTATTAATATCGCTAATCTCTGGAACCGCTGATCAGATTCTAAAAATTCTTTCACTAATAGGAAACTGCATTATACCTGAGAGCTATATGGTACATATTATTATTATTCCATGCATGTGAAGTCCCATCCTATCTGTACAAAATATGTACAGTACATACATGTGTATACTAGCTTCCGCCCGCGGTTTTCACCCGGGTTCGCACAGGAATCGTGCATTTTTCCGGGATAAAAAGTAGCCTATATTACTCTTCGATTTTTAACTAACCCAGGTTTCGTTGTCCAGCGTCGCGCGTTACGTTTGGTTAAATTCAGTACCTATAGATCGAACTTAGGTCATTAGATATTCCTTATCACGGAATTAAAAATAAATTACCCACATTATATAATATCTTATTTACAATGGACTTCCGTAAAGTTATGCCTGATTCCATCAAATAGGTATCTGGTAAACTAGATTTCCCTACACTATAAAAAAAACTGCCATTTGTTTCTGTCCCATAGGTTCATTATCATAACCTAGCTTCGTCGATTTTTCCTTAAAAATATAAAATAAAACAAAATTCAGCCTCTCACGGTTTTATTGACAACGTCAATGCATTTTTAATATTTATATTCAAACTTCTGTATTTGCGTTACCACAGTTTTACCAGGCAACGTCTGCTTCTTAAACAAATGCTGGTAGTTCACAGAGATATCTTCAGTTACCGTCACTTTTTGAAGCTTCAAATCACCTTTCGTGAAAGTAGCTTCATTTTTCGTCACTACAATCACAGGCTCTGAATAGAAAACGTCATTAGTAGCCATTTCTAGATTGTCGTTACTTACTTTTGAAGTGTCGCCGTTGCTCGGCGTATTATCGCTGTTGTTAGGCGTATCATCGTTGTTGTTTGACGTATTCCCGTTTTCGCTGGTTTCGGATTGAGCCTCCCTAATTTCCTGAGCGCCTGGTACTTCAGCTTCGACGTTGACAGGGTCTTGGTACTCGAATTTGATTTTGACAGGCTCCGCCATTTTGTTTCTGTAATTTTTATGTAACGTCATACATTAGAAATTTCGTAATGAACATAAGTACTAGGTACTGCATTTATGCTTATTGGATCTGAACTGCTGCCTTAACGGCTAACAATTTCGTGTTCGTTTTCGATTCCAAACCAATTAAAACCATCGGTCACTAGTCTTCGTGTGGCAGGAGTTGTATAGTTTTTGCTTTTCGTTTTGTAAGGACTTGTTTCCTTACTAACGTCCTTTCTAAAATGATAACCATGGAAAATTCTAGACTATTCCTTACCGCTGGACTTAATCGGGTCGAGTTGAAAACGAACACGAGGTTGTTAGCTGGTAAGGGCTGGTCTGAAATTCTAAGTGCCTAACTTAGTACCTTGAGTTTTTGATGAAGAAAAACATTGAAATAGTAAGGTGGCAGGAAATTTGATAGTTCTCGACTGGCTATCTACTCTCTCACCAAATACCTATTGGTTGGCACCTATCGATGTTTCAGCGGCCACACTAGAGCCCAATCTCATTCTAGTTTAACCACATTTACCTTTTTCGACCTTATCATAACCTGCAGGGTTATTTTAATTCGCTCGGAATAATATCCGTGTCGAAAGCGTCTGTCTTGATCACTATTTTGGAATTGCATCCGTCAGTGAAATTTCCCGTTCAGCGGCACAAGTAGTACGGATCTATTCGGGTCGATAAAATTCGATAAAATTGACAATTGAAATCGGTAAAGTGGGTTTTATCGATTTTAACTGTCAATTTTATAGAATTTTATCGACCGAAAAGATACGTAGTTGCGCGGCAGATTTTACAACGCAGCTGCATAAACACATATAATCCCGACAATATTTTTCTGTCGGGATGCGTTTCCGAGATATAAACGATCAGAAACAGTCGCATCGTACACGGAATCATTCCGAGTCAATTAAAATCACCTTGCAGGTGGTAGGAACTAACTCGTCTGAGAGTGTCCGTTTGGGTGGGTAGGTACCACCGCTTTGCTCGTGTATTCTGCCACCTAGCGGTAATCTGCAAGCATCACTCTGATTTGATAAGAGTAGCCAGTGAAATTACTGAGCTTATGAGATTTAATATCTAATGTGTCATGTTAACGAGCGCACTGCAATTGTTATACTTTTGTCGATTGTATCGAGGCTCGATAAATTATATAAAAATCGATAAAACCCACTTTATCGATTTGAACTGTTAATTTTTACGAATTTTACGGATCGAAAAGATCCGTACTTGCGCCGACTCGATTATACTGACTCGAATTATATTGGAATTTATATTTAAAGATACGAAGGCAACCGTTTACACCAGCAACTCATGGGGGTGGACAAGTATTAAAAAAGTTAAAGAAGCAAAGAAGCAGAAGCAGTTATATAATTATATTATATTATAATAAAACTTACGTATTATGTTCAGGTAGAAGGAACTTCAACAACCGGCTGTGTTCCATCAATATAAATAATTACTTTATCGCCATGATAAGCAGTCTTAGTACGTATGCAGTGTCTATTGATATCAACCTTTGATTGGCTAAAAGAAATATCATAATCACAATAATTATTACTAATAATAGATTATTTTGCAAGTTAGTAAAATTTCCGCTTAGAGGGCGTCCATTAATTACGTGAAGTGTTTAATTTGAGGGGTCAAGCTGAATCTCACCCAATCTCACGTGGGGCACAGGGGGTCTCAATAAATATCACGTTTTTTTCCCGCAACAAACGGTTTAAAACTTGTTAAAAGTGGGCTAAATTAAAAGTAAAAAATGTGTCTTCACTAAAGCATGGCTAAATTCTACAAAAAAATTTTTATTGTGGCTATGTGAACGACACAAAATAGCGCAGTGACCTTGATTGTTTTGCCGCCACCGACCAACCAAACAGGCGCAGCGTTCCGATGAATGCTGCTGTTGAAAAATCTCACGTGAGATTAGGGGGGAGGGGAGGGTGTTGAGCCAAATCTCACGACATCTCATCAAGGGGGGAGCGGGGTCCAATAACCGCCAATATCTCCTCACGTAATTAATGGACGCCCCCTTATACAAATACAATACAATAGCAACAACGTTTTTTGTGTATAGTATATACTATATATATTGCACAAGTATAGTCATTTAAGAGCATCAAGATGACATCGATACATTGTTGATATTCGTCTTTTACGAACGATTTATTTGGCGTACCCACAGGGCGTACCGCTAAGGAAAGGAATGCCTTGCCGTGCTTGCGAATGCGTCTGTGTTCCCTGATCGCTATAACCTGGGTGTCTTCAAGTCATGAACGAATAGGATATCTTCTAGGTAAGCGTGCTCCATCTTCGACCGCATCATCACTTAGCATCAGGAGAGATAGTGGTCAAACGCAAGCCGTATAGTATATTTAAAAAAAACATCTTAAGAATGTAAAGTACGATTAGCGATCTTATCGGTTACGAGTGATATGAGACTTCCAGGGCTCTATTATGTGTGGATGAGCGTTGTATCGGTGGTGATCTTCGGTGATAGAACTGCGACGGTGGGATGAGATGAAAAAGCTCTTCCAAGCATTCCCCGTTGTACATTCCGTAAAATATACAGAGGGAGCCAACATCCAACAGTAAAGAAATATGGGCCGCCGAACGCGTCTATTAAGACGCAGCCACTAGACGCGGCTAGCTGTGGCTGAGTGCAGCCTTCAATCGAAGCCACTGTGGTAGCCAAGGCCAAGCGCGGATTTCGTTATACTCGAAATGCGCGCTTGACGCAAAAGCGTTGTTATTCTGACAAGCAAACGTACGTTTGCTTGAGCGTCTGAGCTGCCAGTAAGGCTTCTGTTCTCTCTCTATTTTGTGCGGAGCTGGGAGTAGTCGGAGTTTGGTGTCGAGTGTGCGCGAGAGGCGCGCAACCATCGAGAGATGGTATACTGTACAATCCGATCTCACAACATTGATTTTCCTATGACTTATATCAGCGCTCAGCGTATCAGCGCACGTTGAATCGGCGCGAGCCGGTCTCTTAGCCAATCAGAGCGCATTATGTCCAGGCAAAAATGGTGGAATTAATTTCGTGCAAACAAAACGTCACTGCACCTCTTGAGGTTACTATCTCGATGCGAGCAACAAACGTGGCCATGCGCCTCGGAATGTAGCTCGGTCGCGGCCACTCGAACACTCAGTTTGCGCCGATGCCTAGTTTCTACTTTATATATTAAAAAAACATACCACAATCCAGTAAAACCCTTAGTTAAATAATGCTTTCACTTCACTAGTACATAGATAGAAATTGTAAGTATTATAACACTTAATAAAATCCTTTATCCTATTATTATACGAGAACACTTCGTAAAATATAATCAGGTCACTATTATTCAAATTTTAAAACGCTCACTCACTTTCCTAATACAACAATTATTTATCTTTAACACCAACAATTTATAATTATTACTATTTATTAGCTTTTATCATTAACAAAGGTTAATTTATCGTGTTTTAGCATTTAGTTTATTGTTAGTTTAGCAATTCAAAGTAAAAGAAAAGTCGATACACATAATTTTCGATATTTTATAGGTGATATGTCAGAATCCAAACTGAATAATTTTGCTGTGTTTTTATCGCGAATGACTGTACAGATAATGTTGATAATTATTGATTGCTATAGATAAAAGCCTTGGTTTTAGATAAAAGGTATATTTTATCAGTAGGTATTAGAATAGCTACCGCACCTTGAGCAGCTATAATTAATACCTAGGTTTAATTCATTTTCAATATTCAACATCCTTCGAAAAGGGGTTATCAATTCGATACGTGTTTATGTAATATTATTGGAATTGCAATTCACATATTTATACACATATTATTCACATAAGAATATCTATTAGAGCTTCCAAAAACATATAAAAAAAATTATAGGTGTATTTATATTTGTTCACGCATTTCTCCGAAACTATTAATCGGATTGTGACATTTTTTTATTTTTACACGACTGCACAAAAAAGAGTGTTATGCTTTTAGGGTTCATGTATGTATGTTTGTATGTCTGTATGTGAGTTTCTTTATGCCACCATAACTTTTAAATGCCTGAACAGATTTGTATGTATGGGGTATCGTTAGAATCCTTACATCATCCCGAGTGACACTGGGTAAGGCTGTCGTGTTTTTATGTAACTTTTGTTACATCGACTTAGTATCACTAAGTTGAAATAAACGTAAGCCATATTAAATTAGATTATATAATGTGGGTAATTTTTTTATTGATGTGATAAATTTTATTTTTTTTAAAATCTCTATACATAGGATTATTTACATTTCAATAAAAAACTAAGAATTTATCAATTAAAAACAAAATTAAACAAAACCTTATAAATAAAAAACAGCATTAAGGTCGCCTTCTGCAGGTAGGGTGCCCAAAAAGCTGGCGACATTACCTCGCTGAATAGCTAAACTAAATCGTTGACCGAGGTAAGCGCCAGCTCGTTGGTCACCTGTCACTTCTACTAAGCGTCGGGACAACTCCTTAAAAAACAGCTTCAGTGGGTAATTTATATATATTAAATTAAATTTACCATATTAAATTTACTTCAACTTTGGGAACAGCGCAAGTTTCATCAAAATCGGTTCATTAGTTTTCAAGATATGGATTAATTTATTTAAGCTCAACGATTTCGGTCCGATTTTAAAAATTATTTTTTTGTTTGAAAGGTTGTAAATCTCGAGGTGGTCCCAAATTTTATGAAAGAATACCCCTAAAGGTGGAAAAGGGAGTATGAAATTTCATAATACAACCTGACTTTAAATTGGTATATTTTCCTGAAAGGGGGTCAATCTACTCCTGGAGGTCAATAACATTTGTTTTACGACTTTTTGAAATTAGAAATTTTTCATTGAAGAAAAGGCTTTTAAACTTTACGTCAAAATTCTACTACAGAACTTCCGGGCAGCCTTAGATCAGCTGATTTTGACAGAATTTTTTGGTAAAAATTATGTTGATTAAATGAGACTAGACGAAAAAAATCCAGATAATGTCACGTCATGTAGTTCTTTTTCTTTTTTTGTACATTTTAAATGACGTGTTTCAAGTCACAATTTTTCGACAACCATGTTGTTACCCCTTCCGGGATAACATACTAATTCAAATTCAGACTCAACCTGTATATCGCGATATTTTGATCGAAGTCTGTTCCCGCTATTATATAAGCAATTTTACTTGTCCTTTCTTATACACACCATACACTTACACTCAGCATTCCTGCTCTCCTGGTATTTGAACGCCGAACTACCTGTTGCATAATACTACCTGGCACTTGTTTGATTCTGGGGCGTCCATTAAGTTCCATCCCATGGCCATCTTTCTATCAAGTATGCTTTCTTGATATAACTTGCTCTTTGGTACCTGTCATTATTCAACTTTTGTATTGACCAGAATGGTTTCTGTCTAGACCTTCTCTGCATTTTTGCCGTGGTATTTGAACGCCGAACAACCTGTTGCATAATACTACAGTATCAAACAAGTGCCAGCTACTAGTATTACTAGTAGCTGGCACTTGTTTGATTCTGGTCTCTATCCTTATCACATCCATTGAGTTCCATTCCGTGGCCTCTCTATGAAATATGATTTCCTGGTACCGTGGTTCCCGTTGAGCTTCGAGCGGTACCACGTGGTACCGCGTAAAGTTCTCTTGACTTTGAGTCGTCGTAGCTTCGGCACAATCTATCCAACCGTAATATACTTGCATTTGAATGGTTCCTCAATTCAGCAGCAACAACATTCGTCTGAACTTTTTTGCTACGTTCAGAACAAAAAACCAGAGTTTTGACAACTTGAAAAAAAAGTGACGTGTTTCGAGCACCGCCCGCCATGTTTTTGTCATTCTCATTGTCGACGTGCAGTGACAAGTTTTGAAAAATAAAGAATTTATAATGTACCAAGGAAGGAAACAGTGACTATTTAACACAAAAATACTGTAAAATTATGGAGGAATAAGTGTAATCAATTGGTTTTTGATTTGTGCGAAAAATATTGAGTGGGGAAGTCTATAACTTTTGTTGCGTAAAATTGCGTCATCCAAACAAAGTGCCGTCGTTATGTTTTTTACTCGATATAACATCTAATTTTGCTTAGTTTGGTATTATATGTGTTTTAGTAGCTGCCTCATTTATCTAGGAACATAATGTTATATTATAGTTACTGCTTATAATGCATGATTGTTTAGAAATTGTGGTGAACACACGAAAACCACCTGTCGTTATTCATCGTTTGTTGGACTCATAACTAATCTATTCTGTGCTAGACCAGAATGGTTTCTGTCTGACCTTTTCAACATTCCTGCTCTCCTTGTATTTGAACGCCGAACTACCTGTAGCTTAATACTAGTAGAGCTGGCACTGGTCTCTAGTTTCATCCAATGGTCATTTTTCTATCAAGTATGCTCTCCTGGTACTTTTAAAGAAAACCACCTGTTTATTCATCGTTTGTTGTACTTGGACTAATATAACTAACTATAACTAAAATGGTATTAACCAGAATGGTTTCTGTCTGACCTTTTTAACATTCCTGCTCTCCTGGTATTTGAACGCCGAACTACCTGTTGCTTAAGTCTGGCATTGGTCTCTAGTTCCATTCAATAGCCATCTCACTATCTAGTATGCTCTCCTGGTACGTTTAAAGAAAAACCACGAGGGGGCTCAGATTCGATTCCGGCCGATGCAGATTTTGTGTAGTGAACATAATGTTTGTTCTCGGATCTTAGATGTTTCTGTGTCCTTGCCACCTTAGCACGGGATTTTTAGTACAGAGGTATGAGTGTGTGTTTTAATTGGGTGGAACATATTATTTACAACCTGTTCCATATCTTCCACTCCTCTTTACTTCAACGGGAAAACAGACTCCATTAAATTTGCATTGGTTACAAGCAAGTGCATTAATATGAAAGGTCTAGGATATATATCCCATCCTTTTCTCGTGATCTTTATAGAAATGAGACAGTTAAAGTTAGTTAAGTTCGTGAGCCATAAAATCAAGGTCATTGACCTATTTCCGACGGGAATGGAAAGAAAAATAAAACAACAGGTTTAGTTCATATACCCACATTTTATTAAAACAACACCTTGACAATTCGTACGCACATGCAACTATTATTATATTATTATTCGTAAAATCATATATTATGTATATTACTCTAAAATATATATTATTAGATACATTATATTTTGGACTCTTTGCTTGGGGCAGGATAAGATAATATACGAACATATTTCAACAAATATATAATTTTAAATACAAAACACATAACTTACTTACGAGTAGCAATAAAACAACAACAATATATTTAATAAAATCAGCGTAAAACGTTATAAATAAAAATTTAACAACAACAATTTTGAACAGTCATTAACATATTTTATGAGTAGATATGAATTGTTTAAATAAAACTCCAACGTAACTATATGGTCTGTTTTATAGTACATTAAATCACGGAATAAATAATGTGTATTATTATTGACAGCAAATAATAAAACATAATTTCACATTGTAGCAAAGTTGTTTAGAACTAAAACCAGTTTTTTAGTCTATGTTAAAGACTAATAGTTTGATAAAGTAATACGTGCTTTATCTTAAAAGTAAATAATGTCAATGTAACTGTTTAGTGAATTTATGAATAGTATAATATATTAATAATGTGAAATATAATTACGATATTGTATATAACAATAACTATTAAATACATTTAAGATTCGGAAGCATACGTCAAACGCTCAAATACTGTATAACACTACAACTCTAAAAGCATCAAAATATCACTAATTAGCTATCACATTTAATTCAAGATATTAGCATATTATGTCAGCGATATTTATATTTACTATGAACTAATATTATATTTGAATATAATATTTTAGAAGAAATATATGTTCTATTATACAAAGATTCGTCAGTTATTACTAGAATACACTTCTTCGCTTCTTCGCTCATTTTCCTATAATTAAATTCAATATAATGATTATTTACATGTATTATTATCTAGTTATGTGATTATGAGATCGTTATTTATTTATGTATCAATAATTAAATAATAAGTAACAGCAACAATGAATATACTTGTTTGAAAAAAATGTTTGTGATTAGTTAAAAGAGATTAATCACACCATAGAGAAGTGATAATTAAAATAATTTGTGAAATAGTGTTGTAACGTTTTATAATTATTATTTTGCCACAGCCGTACTTTATTTATCATATAATTAGTGAATAAAGCAATATAACAGTCATTGTACCAACAACCTAATGATTATAAGACTTAAAATTTAAATAATTATACCTCAAGGACCCAACCCAGCTATTGCGTATTTTTAACATTACTTTGATATGTCTACAAAGAATAAAGAAACATATGTATCAATTACGAATGATTATTATAATATATTATTTATAACGATTACTCAATTATTAGTTTATTACTAATAATGACGAAAATGTCTACCCATTTGGATAAAAATGTGTAATGACATTATAATAATATCTTACTAAGTATGGTGTGTTATTATCATGTTATTTATTAATAGTACGTTATACTGGAAGATTAAGTGATTAAATATTTTTGCATTATACTATTAATAATACCTATTCAATAGAGGTGATAAAGTACGTATAAAAACCAAGTGACTCAAAAACTGCAGAATGAACTTAAAAATTAGTAAAAATAAACTCAAAATTATATTTATCAAAAATTTTAAAGATCTTTCGGAACTTTTAGTTGAAGCAACACGGGGCCAAAATGATGGCATTTACTTGGCATATAAACTAAGCTTGCCATTCAGCGTGGCAATGCTGCCAGCATTTTGGGAACGTTGCCTATTGGTAGGTAGGGTAACCTAGATTAGGTTTGTATACTAATGGTGCTTTTAATTTTTATTATTATACGTGCAATTTTAAAATGATAAAAGTATTAGTATACAAAACGTATAGTAATAAAAAACACGAGAAAGTTAGTTTTTAGAATTGCGTGGATATTTTTTCAACAATTTTTTTAGATAACCATTCAAGCAGCCATACAAGAATAGTTACCTTTTGGTGTTCTTTACCAAAATGAAAAAATATAAACATATATTAATTATTACAGCATTCTATAAATTTAAATTACCTACTATTTTTATTTTTCAGTTTCTTATTTTTTGTTATTTTTATGTGTATATGACTTCAATCTAAAATTATTTAAATACCAGTTTAGATATCTGACAAGAAATTATTATTTAAAATTAATATGTAAATAAATGTTCATATTATATTATAATACGAATAGTAGGTGCAGCTAAAAATATCATCTAGAAAAACCAGTTCCGTAGCATGAACTTGCGGAAGAAAGACATGAGTGGCATCATTTAGTATCAGACCGTTTTAATGCGATAGTTTAGTAAAAAGCATAAATTAAAATATCGTATTTTGCTAATTTTGATGAGACACGCAGCTCAACTATAAAAGTATACAGGAAATGTGTGCTATCTCAGTCAGGCGCTACACCCGCGTGTATTATGTTTTTTATCACTTCCAGCTTCTAGCTTAGAGTTTTAGCTCTTGCGGTTTCCACCCCCGAACAATCAGTTAAGACAAATTGGGGGTTCCATTTAGACCCACGAAGTTTACAGTTTTATCACTCACCGACGCGATTTTATTCAAACGTTCTATAATCCTAGTTATTCCACTGGCCACTGGGCATAGCAAAAGTAAATATATGATAGCTTTAGTCGTCCATTACAGATGTTTCAGTGTCTGGGTTATGTGGAAGACACAACTGTTTCTGACTATATAAGCCAATGACTTGTAGATACGTCTACCTTTTGTGCAGACTTGTGTTGCTACAAGTGGTCTATTGCAGCTGTTTTGTTGATTTGCTCTTTTTCTCTTTTTCGACCAGGCCAGAACCACGCTTCGTCGTTAAGTTAAAAGCTACTTGATAAAACACCTTTGGAGAAAAGTTATATCCAGCGCAATTCATATTGTTACAATATGATTAACTAATCTTATATTCTTAAGTCTAGAGAAAAACTCCTACAAACTACTTCTACTCAAAAAGGTGCTAAGAAACAGCTACGTTTACATTATTTTAATATTTAATAATATTACATGTAGTATATATGTCATAGTATATATCATAATAATACAAATACATATATTTATTAAAATAACAATGAATTAATGAAACACACAATTTATTATATGAAATATAAATATTTAAGTCTAAATAGAGTGGAGTCAATGTTTAAAACTCATTATTTAAATGTTATTCTTGAAGCAAACGTTTTAACTGTTTTTATTAACTTTAATATGTAATATTATCAATTTCGTGGAAATAAATTTAATATTATTTATAAACAGAAAACAATGGCATCAAAATATATGAGAACAGTAAAAATGTCTAATATATTATAATAATATTATACTGATAAATATTAGTAAAATACATGAAATGCAATATTTTATAATGCGTTTATTTTTAAATAATTATCGCAATTATTCGACGTACCAAATTCGTTTTCTACTTAACAATCAAACTCTAAATTTCTTATATTTACATAAAACTTTATATGCAATTATTAAAAATGAATAAATAATCATTCATAATTGATAAACATTTAAATTATACAAACAGCTCTATTGATGATAGTATTTTTTTTATTAACTTCTAACTAATTTATTTTTACGAGACAAGCGAAAGCAACCTAATAAAAATTAATTGAAATACTTCAAAATATACTTAAGTTATGATGATAAAATAAGTTGTATATTTTCTTTCTGCTCTTTTTGTGACGATTTTTGCTTCAAACCATGAGTTTTATACAAAGTATAAATGGTTTTCTTTGACGAAAAAGCTACACAACGGCACGCCGCTGGCCATTTTCAAACTCGTCAACTCGTCAATTTCTATTTTACCAATGGCTTTAATTTCATTAATAAAAAATAAATTAATGAAATATAAATTATAATAATAAATGGAAAATATTTAGGTAAAATTATTGTATATTCTCTTACATATACTATTTCAAAAATAAATTATTCTGCACATTTGGTTCCATCAGCCAAATTAAAAACAATTTGGATATTGGGTTTATCGAAAGTGCTTATGTAATACGTGATTATAAATCAATTATAGTTATTGTCCATAAAATCGCCGAAACATCCAAAGAAATATTTATTGTCCTAATAATATATGTTTTTAAATTTTAAAACTATATTGTCAAAGTCACATTTGCAAAATTATATATCACATAAATTATGAATACTGCAAAAGCCATTTTTGTATAAATATATATTATTATTGTCTAAGTAATGTATAATTGTATAGTAAATTATATAAAATAATAATACTACATTATTACCTAAGCTCTACGATTTTAATATTAATATTATTCGAAAATGTATATAATATTGAATATTATTCTATTATTTGCGTATCATAATAGCTATATAAATAAATATGTTTTTTAACATCTAGACACACCCTGACTAAACGGTTATAATATGTAGGTATATTATATGTATAATAATATATTTAAGAAGAAAGCTAGCACAGAACAAATATATGCTGATTAAAATAATATTATTATTATTGTATAATTTTGGTCGGGAAAGTAGATTTAGGATATAAAATACAGTTCAAAATAGTTATGTAGAAGATAGAAGTAAAAGATATGCTGAGAAAATACCTTTTCCTGGGCAATCACTACAGTATAAATATAAATTAATATGTATACACACATTTGGTCACACTAAGTTAGAATATATGAATAAATATATTTTTTTATCTAATTTTGGCACTAACTTTGGCAGCACTTACTAAGCGAACCTCATTTACCACTTCCAAGTTAACAAGATTTAAAAAGTTAAAAATATGGCGGGCTTTCAAGATGGCGGAATCATTTTGGCGGGAATTTATTCCTCTTCTTCATTTTGGTAGCTCACGTAGCGTACTGATGATTTTTCGCTTATGATCAGGCTCTGAAAATTGAAACCTTATTATAATCTCTTCTAATTTGTGCTTGTAAATTGTAATTATTTGGCAAAATAATTACAATTTTTATAATTATTTGGCTCTACGAATCAGATTTGCAATGCCACGAGCTGCAGCTCTCAACTGGAATGTACGACATCAAATAAATCAACATCAACTCAATCCTAAAAAGGCTGTCAATAAAAAAAAGGTTAATTAGCTGTAGTCGTTATATGGTAGGACTTTAACATACCTGCTTCTCATTGGTGGCCGGAGGTGAACGCAGCAGAAGCAAGCATGGCGCGTACGCGAAGTTGAGAACCGCGATGATGACCATCATCCATTCGAACCCGATGCTGTTCATCAGGGCGCCGGAGAAGGCGGGACCTGGAAGGAAAATAATCACAATACATAATAACACTAACGCGTATGGGCACACAATAATAGTACCATGTGGCCTGTGGGTACTATAAAAGTTGGCTAAGGGAATATCCAGGGAATCTGCAGCATCATTCTCCGGACCAAAGAGTAACATAGATTACTTTTTATCCCGGAAAATGCACGGTTCCCGAGTGAACGCGGGGGAAACTATAGGCAGAAGCTAGACATGTTTTATTAGAAAGTTCGTAAGTCATTGTCAGGTCTGAGCTGAAAATCACCGCTGTGTTTTTTACAGCATAAGCATTTTAGACATCACTGTACTTTACAGCAACCTGAGGAAGTAATTAGTAAAATGTAGGCATTTCAGTTCATTGTTTGGAGGTTTTGTTTCTTTGTTTATATTTTGTTCTCTTTGTGTTTACGTTGTATTATTTGTGCCTGCGTTATTCTTAACTACTTTTCTTCCACCGTGTTTTTATTGTGTGTTTTGTTGTTCTATGCAGTGTTGTCTAAATAAATGTTTTCTTTCTTTCTTTTTTAAATAAAGTGGTCTTACCAACAGCATATCCAAGGCAGAACGCAGTATCTCCAATGGCATAAACGGATCCGTAGACGGCAGCGTGGCGGATGTCGACCAGGAATCCCAGCTCGGGCATCATGGACGAGTCGACCATTCCGATTGCGAAGCCAAGACCAGCGTTGGGAATGATGAGATGCTCCAGCTTTCTAGCCATTGGGATCTGAGAAAGGTGTGGAAGAATTTAAGAAGGTGCCTCAAGGTGCCTAAGGCCAGCAAAACTGTCTTCATTTCTTCGCGCCATTTCTCCCTTTCACATTGCGTGCGATCGTGAAACAACGCTATCCTTGTAGGAAGTGCCAAAAGCGTTTATTTCTAATGGTATTATAACAAAATCCCTAGCAAAATAATTAACTCAGGTATTATGCTAACTAGTTACTTATCTAATTGTTGTCCTAATATTTTGCAGCATATCGAGTAGGTATTTATTGAAATATATGAAAATTAGAAGTTATACATTGTGAGTTTTTTGTCTCGAGGAAATTTTGTTATTTTGTGTTTTAGATCAGATAAAAACCTTGAAAATATTATAAGTAATAAATTTGTATCATCGACCTACAGATCGGCGAGCGACGTCTCTATCACTCATCATAGCATCAAGTTAAATACTACAGAAGTACAGTCTGGTTTTATATACTTGTCCAATAATGTAAACAACTCGGCGGATGCGAACCAATAACAGCTATGTTCGTGAGTGATCCGATCGCCTACCAACGACTTGATTCGAATTTGAATTTCTAAGTCAACAAATAATATAAATGAGAATAACTAAGAAAATGTCCCCTATATACTTACCAGAATAAGACAGATGCCAATTATGACCAAGCCAGAGCACGCCGCGAGCCAGCGTCCCATCTTGTGGCCGAGGGGACCGAACAAATTCGTACCTGTAAAAAACAAGTTGAAAAAGTATTTCATTGGTTTTCGACTATCGTGCAATAGGTAACTTTGATTAAAAAAAAACAAGCGAGGTTTACAACAAAAAAAATATATGTAGAAAAAAGGTTAAGCGTTGTCATAATGTCATTCAACTCGGCCATAACTCGCAATAGGGATGTTGATGCCTTTTTTATCATTCAATTAATTTTCTCAGTCATTTTTCGGAAAAAAAAAACAGAATTTTATAAAAAGGCTTATAAATCGAGCTCTACAAACGTCAAAAATGAGATCAAAGTCAGGCGTATCTACTGAGCGTTAAAACGCCAAATTGGGCAGAACAACATCTGACGTCACATGTTATAGGTACGCGGAGTTTATAGCTGTACTAAAACATACATTTGTTAAAAATGGTGATAAAAAATACAAATCTACATAAAATAATTTTACAAAGGATGTCATAAGTTATCGTATACCAATCAAGTAGCAAATGCTAGCGGGTAGGAAGGCGACTCCTTGCTGCCAGCGGTGCGCCTCCATGGTGTCAGCCATCCATATCGGCAGACTCGGCTCCAGCATGGCGATCCCCACGTTCGCGAACGTTATGGCACCTGTAAGTAATAGGGTTGTCGATTCTGTCATCACATACCTAAACCTAATTTTAGTTGCAATCCTCTTTCAAAATGAGAATATGAGAAAGAGAGGCAATATATTTTAGACCTGTCAAATGAATAAACTTAAGTACTTGTGTATGAGAATATTGGCGTCTAATTTACCAACGATGGAAGATATTGATTGACTTGAATCAATTTTGTTAGTGGTAGTTGACTAACTCTTCTGCGAGTGTCCGCCTGGGTTGTTACCACCGCTTTGCTCGTGAAGTCTGCCGCCAAGCAGTAGTGTGCAAGCATTACTGTGTTCCGGTTTGATGAGCAGAGTATCCAGTGAAATTACTGGGCTTATGAGACTTAATACCTAATGTCTCAGGGTAACGAGCGCACTGCAGTGCCGCGCAGGCCTTTGTGTTTCAAAGTTCTGGGTGGCAATGCAATCGTTATGGGCGCGCGTTATACTTACCATCAGGCAAACGACCAGCTCGTCTCGTTACCTAATAAAATAAAAAAAATAATAAAATAAAAATTTATACTATCGGATGAGACGAGCTGTCTTTTGCTTGATGGTAAGCACAACGCCGTCCCATAACAATTATTGCAGTGCCCCTCAGAACTTTGAAACACAAAGGCACCTCATTGTTAATTACAAATTGAAAACACATATCTGACAGAATTGCTCACCTGCAGCTATTAGGATGTAAGGATCGGAGACCAGATCCTTCAAAGAAGGGGGCTCACTCTCCTGCCGCACTACTCCTGGCTGGAGAATCATCAGCTGCAGCACTGGAAGGAATATTACAGTCACTTTTAGTAAGATTTAAAGAAAGAGAAAGGAGGAGAAGGAATGAGAAGGACAGAAAAAGAAAGAAAATAACATGGGGGATAACATAGCACACGCAAATTGTGGAATTTTTTTCGGCGCTTAAAAAAACACGTTGCAAACGTAAAGGACACCAAAAACAGTGCTTACACCCGTCCCCAAGAGCCAAAGCGGAGAGCATCAAGAACGGAGCGGTCTTCCCCACAAACTCGTACATGAGCCCCCCGAACGGTGGACCAATCAGCACGCCCAGAGCCAACCCCCCGAGAGCTATGCCCATCGCATTGCCACGTTCCTGAAAAGAAAATATTAATAGTACAGTATTTCATCTCTCGCGGTTAGTTTCGCGATGAGCTAAAATGACTGACTATAAGATGATATGAAATGATATACGAGGTAGTTTTACTCCTGAAAAACATATTATAACTCTGTTTCTATTTACTAAAGCTATCTCGGAGTAAAACTACCTCGGAGTAAAACTACCTCGGAGTAAAACTACCACGGAGTAAAACTACCACGGAGTAAAACTACCAGGGAGTAAAACTACCTTGGAGTAAAACTACCACGGAGTTAAACTACCTCGCAAATAATGGGTCATTTTAGCCCCTTGTATAACAATCTACTATTTTACCCTTTCAGGATAATATACAAGTTCAAACTCAATTATTAATGATACAAAAAGCTTACCTTGTCGTCTGGGTACCGTTCCGCAAGCATACCCATGCCGGACACAGACGAGCAAGATGACCCGATTCCCTGCAGCGCTCGGGCTATGAACAGTACGCTGTAGGACCGGCCGAAGGCGAATACTGGGGGGAAAAACAAAACAAATTAGTCACGAAACTTAACTTAGTAAAAAAAGTAAAGTTTAAATGACTTTTTCTAAATTTATCATCATATGTTGCTCTATCGTTTCCCCCTTAAACAGGAAAGGGGGTCAGTCTACTCTTGGAGGTTATCAACATTTGCTTTACGAGTTTTTGAAATTCGGAATTTTTCATTGAAGAAATGGCGTTTACGTCAAAATTCTACTGCAGAACTTCCGGACAGCCCTAGATCAGCTGATTCACTTGAACTATGTTGAACTTTGTTAAATGATGATGTTGATCAGAAGAGACTTAGAAACAATTTCATAAAATGCCACGCAATCCATGTTTCAAGTTGAATTTACTTTCTTTTATGGAAATTTGGAATGACGTATTTCCAAGGGAGGTTCTCATAACTTGTGGATGACCGTGGTCCTAATCACTCCCTTCCGGGATAACATACCAATTCAAACTCACCCCGTATAGTATAGGTAGATATATTTAAGTACATTTATTGATTTAACTTACTCAAAGTCGACAAGAACATCAGAATGAATCCGGTAAACATGGGCACGCTGTATCCAATCCTGAAAAGATTAAAATCATTTTTAACAAGCAAAATAATAATCTTAAAAAACCCCGCGTATATAATAAACACTGAAAAGAAAGACTAATAGTATACCCTAATCACACTCACAATTAAAACGAATATAATGACACCTCATCTTTGAGGTCAATCTACTCCTGGAGGTCAACATCATTTGTTTTAGAAGTTTTTGAAATTAGGAATATTTCATTGAAGAAATGGCATTCAAAGCTTACGCCAAAATTCTACTACAGAATTTCCGGACAGCCCTAGATCAGCTGATTCAATGTTGAATGAACTATGTTGAACGATGTTGATTCGAAACAAACCACGCACTTCAACGTTTGAGTGGTTTTTTTTTTGTATAAAAATTTGGAATGACTTATTTCCAAGGTTCTCACAACTTATGGACAACCACGACCCTAATCACCTCCTTGCGGAATATCATACCAATCCAAACACTCTGTACATACTCTCAAAAACTCTTTTTCCCTTCGGTAGTCTTTTTGCCCAAAATAGGGATGTTGACTCCATTTTTTTTGTGTTTTATACTCACTTGTGGGTCAGGGGTCCTACAAAGGGGTTGGCCAACAGCTGCACCAGGGCCTTGCTGGCAAACATCACCCCCACAGCTACCGTCTCGTGGATCAGTTCTTGGTGACGGGCTTCTTTCTGAGCTGTTATATTCACTGCAGAAAACACAATAAATACACCATCAGTTAATGCAACAAGCTTACTAGGTGGTAGGACTAACTCTTCTACGACTGTCCGTCTGGGGTTGGTACCACCGCTAAGCTCGTGAAGTTTGCCACCAAGCACTAATGTGCAAGCATTACTGTATTCCGGTTTGATAAGCAGAGTAGCCAGTGAAATTACTGGGCTTATCAGACTTAATACCCAAAATCTCAGGGTAACGATCGCATTGCAGTGCCGCACAGGTCTTCGTGTCTCAAAGTTCTGAGTGGCACTGCAATTGACCGGTGTTATACTTACAATAAGGCAAACGACCCGCTCGTTTCGTTATAAAATAAAAATGTACTTACATACATACGCTCGAAAAACATTACTTCGGGTAAAAGATACTTACTGCCATGAGTAGCGTTTTCAACAACAAGGGTGTTATTCCTCTCCAGACAGGGGCAGTAGGGCGTGGGGCTCGGCGTGGTGGTGGACAGCTCATCCAGGGACATCGACAGGGGGGCGTCGGGGTGGCGGATGTCGTACAGGAATTCGGGGATGATTGGCACTGTAGACGAAAGTTGTATAAGAATTTATTTCTCACCTCACAAGCTCGGAAAGCTCTTTATTTTCGAAATCTACGCCAAAAGGGCTTTTTATCCGCTAGCGTGGAATAGATGCTGTGCCCGAGCCTGCGAGCGATGTCGGTATGGCGCCGCCCACGCTGTACTTAGCCGGACTTAGCTTGGAAATAACTTTTCTAAGCTAGCGGATAAAAAGCATGGTCACGTGTAAAATCCCACAGGAACCATGCATTGTTCCGGGATAAACAGTAGCCATATGTTACTCTCCGGTCCATAAACTGTATCTATGCCAAAAATCACGTAGATCCGTTGCTCCGTTGTTGCAGAAGGACTAACTAGCAAACCAATACATTTTCGCATTTATTTTCGCAAATATTTTACTATAATTTTTTATTTTCGCAAATATGCGAAAATTAATTATTATTAATAATCCTTACTATTGTAAGGATTATTAATAATAATTAGCAAAGTTCCCTTCTTGATTTACTACGGAAATATATAAACAGTGAACACCCTTACTTACACTCAGTTTCATTAATAAATGTCAGATATAGCGGAATTTTTCCGTATCAGGGATTGTATGTATCTAATTTACGGCCGAACCAAGTTCGGAAAAGCCGGTGTTTAAAAAAAGGAATATAATGTTTTTAGGGTTCATGCATGTACATTGTACACGCACTGGACCTGCGTGGTGGATTATATATAGCCCAGACCTCTCTGAGAGAAGGCCGGTATCCCAGCAGTGGGAGCGTAAGAGGCTGATAATAATATAATAATTGATTATCTTCAAAATTGTTGAGATGTGCGAGCGAAAAAGCGGCGCACCGTATCCCCCAGTAATTTCGCGGACTAATTTTCCCATTCAACATTCTATTACATCTGTTCAGACTTTCAACTTTCGTATACACATTCTGGTGCACATATCATTTTATCGTTCATGTTGGATATGTATCATTTTGTATATATTGTATTATGTTGGAGATATCATTCCGGCCCGCATGGAGCCACCCGTCCGTGAAGAGAGATGATAAGATATACCGAGTAATTTATACGTTTCAGCTTTGACTACGTATTGGTCAGATAGGTGTTCAGGGAGGTAATGTCGCCAGGTTTTTGGGCACCCTACCTGCAGAAGGCGACCTTAATGCCGTTTTTTATCTATTAGGTTTCGTTTAAATTTGTGATATGTGAGGTTAGTATGGATAGTTTTAATCAATTTAATTTTAAGTGTTTATTGTACTGTTTAGAATTTTAGATAATTACGTATAGTCTTTAATTATATAAATATTTTATAAAAAGCTGTTATTTTGACATTAGAAAAAGACACTTCAATTTTATTTAGTTGCATAGAAGATTTATTTACTGACCAACTAAAAAGAAACTATAACAAAACAATCCTAATTAAAAACCAGATTTCTAAACGTGAGGCCATTACGCCGCGTAGTCGAGGGCCCTCCACCGCCTGCGTGTCACTGACAGGTCATTCCGACACCAGTGCTGTGCCGATTGTTGTTAAATTGGATCTTGCGGCTTGTGCTGTCATTGTGAGCTTGAGAGCTTTATAAAGCTTTTTAGGGCTATTCGAACTATTATAATATTATAATTAATGCTAAAGTGTGTTTCTACGAAACTACGAACAAAATCAGAATTGACGGGATATTTACCATGTATCTCATCATGATAATTTCATCCTTTGTCGTTCAGAGAACAGAGGCTGCGGTTTACTACCTAGCTTTGACTAAAGTGTATTTGCTGCGAAATGGAACTGCTTTGTTGTCGAAATGTGTTTGTATTTTACAGATGTTAGATTATTTGCTTTGCAGTGGAAACCACGGTTGTGGTTAGCAGAAATTCAGACTCTTAATTTATCTGAAAGATGATGCTAGTGTTTTTCGAGCCTATGTATTTATCGGGGCTTTAGATACCAGTTTTAAAACATTTGTACGCCCCATGCAGATTGGACAGAACATCTGACGTCACTTGTTCTACGCGGGCCGTAAAGTTGTACTGAAAATATTCATTTTGTTGATTTGACCGTGAAAAACTGCAATTAGGTATGTACTGTTAAATCCAGAAATAAGACACCCGGTTTGAATAATTGACAGGTGTATTATCGCTCGTAGTTCAATGAGGACTGCTGTCCTTCCCGCGTCTTCTCCTTGCGTAGCGCTGGGACGACTACGGCGTAGCACTGACTTGCTGACGTCATAGCGTAGCACCATAGCACCACACCATGTTCTACCTTCATTCTTACAGTACTTAACACAAAATGACAACTATGTAGCTGTCATAAATTTTTGTATTCATTTAAAATGTAAAGAATCTGATGGTATCATTTAAATTACTAATGGATAATACAAAACAAATTGTTGAATTTGGGAAACTTTAAGATGCCAGTATCTTTGTGGATATTTTTGAGAATTTCGTTTTTATTGTGTCAATGTGATCTTCTTAAAACTGTATAACGACAGAAATTGTATATTTTGTGTTGCATGCAACATCCCAATTGGCGCTCTCTTGCGTTAGAGGCGTAGATCTATTTCTGGTCACTGAGCTGTAAGACTAAGTAAGTTAGAAACAAATCGGATACGAATCTACCTGCGGATTTTTGCTCGCGAGCCACGCAAGCAATTTAAAGTTAAAGTTGAAATCTCTTAAACGTAAAGTTAAAACTCAAAGTGGTAGGGCGCCAACTCATTACAGCTTTTAGTGGAACCGTCGGAAGCGGGGCAATTTCCCAGCCGGCGAGATCAAAGTGAAATTCACTTAGCCGCCTCATCAAAGACGCCGCGCCGCTTTAGTGCGGAAACGAGCGAGTTATCGATAAAAAATTATAGTATTTTTTGAAGTCGATAAATCATGGAATTTTCTTGGGGTTTCGCGAATATTACACATTGAATTAAATAACATTTAACAGTTTATTATCGCGTATATTTACATTAAGTGTCCTATGTCCTACCTCGTATCATGCCAAGTTTCATTTGAATTTATTTAGAAGCTCCAACGTGATGCGCGGCCAACATATAGACTCATCGAACCGAATCAAGGCAAGTGTTTTAGGAAATTTATCGATACCTTTAATCGACACCAACCCCAACACTACGTCTGCTGAAAATCATATTTGGTCCAGTTCTCACTAGCGCCCTATCACACCCCATATTTTGATATAGTCTCTTCCTAACTAGATTTGACTGACTGTATTCAATTTGAGACGCCTCGCTTTTTAACCTCATTGAGAACTGACTGACTTGTTTTGTTTATTACATACATTTGTAATAAATTGACGACAGCCTGTGTTATTCGAGTTTTTGAATCAGTGAGCTATTGCTACCTTTTACTTCAAATAGAAGAGGTTCTATGTCGGTTATTATTTTGTATTAACAGTATAAAGTAGTGTAAACTATACCTAGATATCAACAAATGAAGTAGCTTCTGGGTCTACATGCTAAGTATTTTTTTATACTACTGTACCTATAACGAGACGAGCTGGTCGTTTGCCTGATGGTAAGCATAACGCCGGACCATAACAATTGCAGTGCCACCCAGAACTTTAGAACAGAAACGCCTGCGCGGCACTGCAGTGCACTCGTTACCCTGAGATATTAGGTATTGGGTCTCATAAGCCCAGTAATTTCACTGGCTACTCTGCTCATCAAACCTGAACACAGTAATGCTTGCAAATTACTGCTTGGCTGCAGACTTCACGAGCATGGATGGATTAGATTAACTCTATGAAAAACAGCAACGCATTAGAATTTTGAGCATATTGAATGTAACCCACTAAAGTAAGTACTTTAGTGGTCTACAAAGACTACAAACCCCACTACCTGAGCGCAAGTACCTTCTAAAGTGAGGCTACAAAAGAATCCTTCTGTCAGCGAATCAAAATGGCCGCAAAGACTAATGAATTGCAGATGAACCACTTGGGAGATTGCGCGTACCTATCTACGGTCATAGAATAGAGGACATACATAAGCGAGTTGTGACTGCGCAGAAGTGAACACGGTAGAGATGGTGCTGTTTTTTACTCTATTGCCAGTGGTCGATAAATGAATGGAAAAGAAAAATATCCTGACATATTGAGAGAAGGTACATATTGAGAGTACTAAATAGAAAAACCCCTTTTGGTGAGCACAGTAGTCAGTCAAATTAATGATCTTATCAGAATTTATACCTAACGTCTCAGGGTATCGAGCGCACTGCAATGCAGCGCAGGTCTTTGTCATTTCAACATTTAGGGTGGCACTAGCACTGTTTATCTCGTTATTCATTTTGAAAACTCCAGTTTTGTTTTGTTTTCTCTGTCAGGCGTTATTGTTAGTAATTTTAATGTCGCCATAAAACTTTACTTAAAACAATAAATAATATTTGTTAACCAAGCTGAGACAATTTAGACAATATTGGTCACGGTGATCACTTTGCAGTCGCCTACCTCGCGCATGTGTATAAGCTTCACTCACACTTACTTACTGTGAAATATACCGTGAGTTGTGGCTTCCTTTCTATAAAGGTTTTACTGAATATCTATAAAATATATTGTGTAAGGGAAGATCAAGGTACAGTTGGCTGCAGTAATGTATACACTTTCAGATTTTCAAAGGATTTTGCGAATAAAAGTGTGCTGGGCAGTACCATCGCCGCCTAGTCTTAGGGTTAGTGTAGACGCTTATGCAAACGTACGCTTGCTTGTCAGAATAACAACGCTTTTACGTCAAGCGCGCATTTCGAGTATCACGAAATCCGCGCTTGACGCATAAGCATTGTTATTCTGACAAGCAAACGTACGTTTGTATATAAGCGTCTACGGTCTGCATTATTAGTACTCAAGGACACGGCATAGACACCGAGGTCACCTGACTACGTAGATCACTTGGCACTACAGCCTTCCAACCCCGGTTGGGGAACCAGAAGCAGGCCCAAGGAAATATGGAAAGATGTAGTGCAAAATGATAATAGTGAATGCCGGTTATCCGATAAAGATGTCGATGACAGACTGAAGTGGAGGGAAAATATAAGGAATGTAGACCCCACCACCAAGTAAACAAATAAAGCAGTGTGAATAAAGATGTGAATAAATAAATAAAAGTGGGATATATAGCCAGGAACGAAAGAGAAATGTACTGAGCTACGTTTTCATATTACGGATTACGTAATTAATCGTGTCTTGTGAGTAAGCTCAGAGACGCACAACGAGCTACGGAGAGAGCTATGCTCGGGGTTTCTCTGCATGATAAAATCTGGAATGAGGAGATTTGCAGGAGAACGAAAGTCACCGACACAGCTCTCAAAGTTACCAGGTTGAAATGGCAATGGGCATTGGGCAGGCAACATCGCTCGCAATACCGATAACCGATGGGGAGGAAAGGTTCTCGAGTGGCGACCACGAATCGGAAGACGTAGTGTAGGCCGGCCCTCCTCGGAGGGGCTTCGATTTTCGGCATAGATATAGTCTATGGACCGGAGAGTAACATAGGCTACTTTTTATCCCGGAAAAATACACGGTTCCTGTGGGAACGTGGAAGAAAACCGCGGGTGGAAGCTAGTAAACCTTTAAAGATGACGAACCTGGCCTTATTGTGACTGCACTTACCTACGGTGGTGAGAAGCATGTTGTCCAGCAGAAGAGCGATGGCAACGATGATGAGGACCAGCTTTCTGGACTCCCGGCAGGCGGCGATCTTGGCGCGCCAGCTGGCACCGTAGCCATCTGATGCTGCTCCCATGGTGAGGGTGTTCTGAGGAGGTGGAGACGGTTAGGTGGAACTGATGCCGAATGAAAACACGGTAAGGACTATTTTTTTGTGTATTTTGAACTATGTTTTATCGTCATCATAAGCTGGAAACGATCCACTGCTGTATGACGTCTATTGAAAAAAATTTTTCACAACCATTGCGTGCTCAGTGCAGACGCTGCGCTAAATACGCGGTGGCGCACAAGTAATGTAGTATGTAGCGTAAAACGGAGCAGTGGTCGTTTTGAGCCCATGCAGGTAGAGCTTCAAGACAACACTATTTGGCCGCTGCTATTCGTGTCTGTTTCAAGGCAAGCCGCGCGTGTGCGTGTAATACCTATATAATAATCCGCGTTGGTTGCAAAACCATGGTTATATTGACAGCAAAACGCAAATATGCGTTAGCATATAAGGTCGGCCTAATGCTTGCAAACATTGGTTGGAGACTACACGAGTAAAGCCAGACGGACACTCACAGAACAATTAGACCCACTACATCTATACAAATAAATAAAATTGAAGTGTCTGTTTGTAATATCAAAATAACAGCTTTTTACTAAATGCATATGAAAGTATATATGGTACCTATAACAAAACAACCATTTTTAAAATTTTTGTCTGTCTGTCTGTTTGTTCCGGGTAATCTCCGAAACGGCTGGCCCGATTTTGACGGGACTTTCACTGGCAGATAGCTGATGTTACAAGGAGTAACTTAGGCTACTTTTATTTTAGAAAAATAATTAGGGTTCCGCGCAAAAAAATAAAACTCATGAAATCCAATATCTCCGCACGGGTGAAACCGCGGGTAGCAGCTAGTAGTAAATATATAGGTATATTTCCACCTCATTGCTTCTAATCTGATCTACATCTTGCGTTCTTGTATGACCTATAATAATACCTAGTTCCGCCTATTTCATCGTTCTAGTCTAGGTTGTGTGGGATACCTATTTGTTACAATCTCAGATTTCTTATGCGTAATATGTACATACGGCGGTAAAACGTAGCGGGTCGCTCTGTTACTTCAAAAATGGTTGAGGCGATGGCTGGTTCGTGAATGGGTGCAGTTTGTGTATGCAGTGCAAGTACCGATCTTTTCGATAAGTAAGATTGACACACTAGGTGGTAGGACTAACTCTTCTGCGAGTGTCCGTCTGGGTTGGTACCACCGCTTTGTGAGTGAAGTCTGCCACCAAACGGTAATGTGCAAGCACTACTGTGTTCCGATTTGTTGTTCAACTGAATTGTGAAACTCCTCCTTTTTTTGAATTCGGTTAAAATAAATAAATAACTAAACTAATAAATGTATTACTTTAATAAAAAATAAATAAACATTAGTAATGACTAACGATTGTTAATTTTTTATTTGTTAAGTTGTTTACTTATTTAACCGACTTCCAAAAAAGATATTTTTTTTGTGTTACCTCAGATCTCCGCCGTTTATAAACTGAGTTGGAAAATTATTTTTTTATTTAAAAGAATATACTTCATATAGAAATTTCATCAAAATCGGTTCAGTACTGTACTGTCTGGTTCAGTATCGGTCACTGAAGTGGGCGCTTTTTAAATTAACTATTTTAATTCTTTTAATTTATTACATGCGTCTGCATGGTGGATTACGGTCTATACTCTTTCTGTAAAAGAAGGGATACTGGAGAGTGCTGGGATCCCAGTAGTGGGAGTGGGAACCCGGGTGAAAGCCGCGGGCAGAAGCTAGTAATTATTATAAGCATTAACTTTGTTAGTTTAAGAATTTAAATATTATTATGGATTTAAAATGCCCATAACAAATCAGAAAATCTTTTAATACCACGCTAATAACTCCAATTAAAAATTATGAAAACGACAATGGGACGGATCACAATGCAAGATGGCGTCCGGAAATGAGACGACGACCGCGCTAACGACGCGAAGCGCTTCGCACAATATGGCGGCGCTTCTGGTGGTGCTTTAGTCATTTGAGAATTTATTAATTTGAGTTTTAATCGTATTTCAGTTATAAAACGATGTTTAATTTGGTTTGTTTACAATGGAGTTAGAAATTAGTGCAATTACAAGCTTTTATTTATCTTAGATTTGAGTTTAAATTCAAAATTCGAAATATTTGTGTGCTATACAAATACGGTTTTGTATTATGTATGGCTAAATAGGTATTACTCCATCAATCGTTCAAAGTCATGAGTAGGACTACCGTTGCCGTCTGGGCGGGTACCATCGATTTGATTGTATAGTCAGCGGGCCGGATGCAGTCCGCTTCGACTTTTGTTAGGCCCGCGGAACACCATAGGTAGAACATTTTATAATTGCGCGCAAAACAAAAACTCAGTTCACGCCAACAACGGAGTGAGAGTAGCATTCTTCAAGCTATGTACTAAAACCAGCTTACAGATGAAAATTTGGAAAATACTTTGCGCCTGTGTATTAATGGAATTGATCCCAATATTGATCTTGTTTCTCGGGCTCAAGCTCAGCTGATTGACGTAACTTCATTATTATAGGATAAATGTATGAAATAAACCGTATATTTTTCACAACTACGTGTTATCTACGGCTCGTGATTTCATTAACACCCTAAAGCGTCTGTCTTTAACTCCAATCCTTTATTTAGTCTGGAACTTTCCAAAGGTATTTATTATCAGCCTCTTACGATCCCACTGCTGGGATACCGGCCTTCTCTCAGAGAGGTATAGGCCATAATCCACCACGCGGGCCCAGTGCGTCTTGGTGGATGTCACATGTCCTCGAATTTTGTGGTTCTTGAACATGCGGGCTTCCTCACGATGTTTTCCTTCACCGTTAAGCGAGTGTGATAAATCCGCACATAACTTGATATGAGTCATTGGTGCGGGCCGAGTCGAGATTTGAACTATGGTGCATCGGATTGAAAGTCGCACAAGCGGCGCGAGTACGGATCTTTTCGATAAATAAAATTCGATAAAATTGACAGTTAAAATCTATAAAACCCACTTTATCGATTTTAACTGTCAATTTAATCGAATTTTAGTTATCGAAAAGATCCATACTCGCGCCGAAGTTCAGACACACTCGCTCTTGGTATACCTACACCTGGTTTATATAGTATGCCGCGCTAATCAGTAACATGCAAGCATTACTTATTCCGGTTTGCTAAGCAAAGTAGTCACTCAGATTACTGAAGGGGATATCACTGCAAAATCGTTTCAATCGTTTTTTTAGCAAAATTGGATGAGGTTTCTGGTGATAAACAGACACGGTCGCGAAACTGAATCCAAAAATACCATACCAAATTGGTAATGTTAGCACTTGAGCCACTTGTACGCTAAATTGCGGTGTTCACAATTATCCAATAACATGGAATTTACTCAGTTTTCGTTAAAATGTCTAGAGGTGATATAAAAACGGCATTTCGCACACGAATTCAATTTTTTTTTTATACTATTTGTTAATGAGACGAGCTGGTCGTTTGCCTGATGGTAAGCATAACGCCGGCCCATAACAATTGGGATGTAGCATGAAATACGAAATACACAATTTCTGTCGTTATATAGTATTATGAAGATAAAGATAAAGATAAATTTATTTGTCAAAAACATGTGAGGTTACACACATATCTGTGCATGCATGCAGATCTTTTTTTATAATAATGTTGTCAACATGTTTTGCCTAGCGTACAAAATGCAAGAGAATGGCTTATCTAAATACATGTCAAAAAATAAAAATTTACAAATAAAAATACTTGTCAAAAAGAACGTAGTAGGTACAAGAGTCAAAATACAAATTACAAAAAACATAAATGTCAAAACTAATTAAAATAATTCCAAGTCCAGTTCCTTATCATTTAAAAAGTCATTCACGCTATAATAGCATTTTTTTGTCAAAATGTTCTTGAGCTTAATTAATGTTTAGTTCTCTAAGCCATTTGGGTAGTTTGTTGTAAATGATGGAGCCCATACCAAAAATGCTATTATTAATTTAAATGATACCAGCAGATTCTTTCCATTTTATTGAATAAAACAATGTATGACAACTATGTACGCAGTTTTTCACGCCCAAATCAACACTGCATGTTTTTAGTACATACAGCTTCTCGGCCCGCATAGAATAAGTGACGTCAGATGTTCTGTCCAATTTATATGGTGCGTTTTAGCGCTCAGTAGACACGCCTGACTTTGACTCTAATTTTTGGCGTTTCTAGCGTTCGACTTCCAGTTTTTTCTATATATAAATTTGATTCTCATGAGAAAACGAATTAGTTGACATTATAAAAAAAATGAAGTCAACATCGCTATTACGGTGCCACTCAGAACTTTGAAACACGAAGACCTGCGCGGCACTGCAGTGCGCTCGTTACCCTGAGACATTAATAGCGTTACCACAAAAAAACCACTTTTAGTCGCCTGTTTAGCTAAACAGCGTCTAAAGGTAAACGTCAAAAATGATTAGAAATGTCACAACAGGATTGTGTTAGATAACGGTTAGACACTACTTAAATCAGGATTGGGGTTGCTCATATTTAATCGCGTGACTAAGGCATGTTTAGGTATTAAACAGGGTTTAACACAGGTTTAACGTGTGTTTAATTTTGTTGTTGTAAGACTCATAGTATTAAGACTCATAAGCCCTGACTGACTGCACAGTAAATTGTCTATAGGTTTAAGAGAGATTATCTCTTGGATTTATTCGCCGTGCACTTTCAATCAGAAGTTCCAGTCCCTTGAGAAATCACGCAAGACTCTTAAAAAAGCTTTACGTTTTTATAAAACGAGGATTTTGGTAGTGGTAGGACTAACTCTTCTGCGAGTGTCGGTCTGGGCTGTTACCATCGCTTTGCTCGTGAAGTCTGCCGCCAAGCAGTAATGTGCATGCATATACCGGAAGGTTTGATGAGCAGAGTAGCCAGTGAAATTACTGGGCTTATGAGACTTAATACGTAATGTCTCAGAGTAACGAGCGCACTGCAGTGCCGCGCAGGCCTTTGTGTTTCAAAGTTCTGGGTGGCACTGCTATTGTTATGGGCAGGCGTTATGCTTACCATCAGGCAAACGACCAGCTCGTCTCGTTACCAAATAACATAAAAAAATAATTGTTTATACATCCTTTTTTATAAATTGTTAAAAGAAAAAGTCATGTCATTGAACAGTTAAATATTATGCGAAAAAATACTGAAAATTGAAGCAAAGTTCTATCGAAACACACCTAATCCTTGAATAACGTAAGAAAAGAACACCTTTGTGTAGCTATTTTCTGCTCGCGCTTGTTATTTTGGCAGAAACGAAATGAAAACATTGAAGCAACAGGTTTACACAGTTCCCCTTTCCGTTAAGCAAGTATTTATGTAAGAAATCCACTTTAAGCGAACTCGTAGTTCAATATTAAGCACCAGCTTCTGCGCGCGGCTTCGCACGCAATCAGGATAAAAAGTAGCTTATACCACTTGGGGATAATGTATAGCTTTCTATTAGAGAATATTTTTTTAGAATCGGGACTTTGGCACCAGTGGTTAGTGGTACTTAATTAGTTCAATCATAATTTCGGAAAATTACAGAAATCCTTAGACTACATCATCAATCTGTTATTAATCTATACAAATAAATAAAATTGAAGTGTCTGTTTGTAATATCAAAATAACAGCTTTTTAATAAATACATATGAAAGTATATACGGTATCTATAACAAAACAACTATTTTTATTATTTTTGTCTGTCTGTCTGTTTGTTCCGGGTAATCTCCGAAACGGCTGGACCGATTTTGACGGGATTTTCACTGGCAGTTAGCTGATATTATAAGGAGTAACTTAGGCTACTTTTATTTTAGAAAAAGAATTAGGGTTCGGCGCAAAAAAATAAAAACCATGAAATCCAATATATCCGCGCGAGTGAAACAACAGCTTGTACTTAAAATGTAAAAGAAATCGTTATACTGCAAAAGTTTTTTATCTGTGCTATAAATGCAAAAGTGTGTTCGTAGGATTGTTGGTTTGTCCTTCTTTCACGCAGAAACAGAGCAACGGATCGTCATTCCCCACGCCACGCGGGTAAAACCGCGGGCAGAAGATAGTGAAAGATGAATTCAAATCCCACCCTACACTTGATTAAGAAATCTTTTTGGAAATTCAAAAAAGAAATGTATAAACTTTACCTTGTTGAGTTTAGCAAAGAAAAAAATACAAGAAACGGAAATGATCAAACATAAAAAAGATACGCAGTAGAAATGGAAACACCCTTTTGCAGTCGATTACTAAATACCTATCTAAAATTATGAGAAAAACTGGTTTTAAAAAATTACTCTTCATCACACTTTTCAAAAAATATCGGAGTTTTCCGCCTGTCAGTTTAAGAACCAGCTATAACCATTAAGGCCGTTACATATACCTTCAGTTTTAACTATGCGATTTAAATATACAGTGAGACCGCACTTATAACAATCTCGTTATAATGCTAAGCCGCCTCAACAAGAAAAAAGGAAAAAAGTATTACATATAAAAATATCTGAAAGGACAAAGTATAGGTACCAGATACCAGATTTGAATAAAACTTTATCAATTATGAAACATGGAATTTTCAATCAAAATAATCTAAACCTAGTTTTTAAAATTAGATAAAATGTATTATACTAGCTTCTGCCCGCCGCTTCGCACGAGTGAAATCAGGATAAAAAGTAGACTGTGGTCAAGGAATTTTTAGAATCGGACCAGTGATTCCAGAGATTAGGTCAAATAAACAAACTTTACCTCTTTATAATTTAAGTATAGATTACAAATAAATTAAATGCTCTGTATTTGCTTCCTGAAAATCAGTATTTTCATCAAAAATCATCTCTCAAAAGCGATCACCATACAAAAACACGAAACAAATCGCTTGGGATGAGTTTCAAAGCATTAATCATAAAAATGGTACAATGATTTCACTTCCTGACAACAAAAACGTATTTGAAACGTTCTATTTAATGTTAAATGTTATAAAAAGTATTAAAATAATTACTCACTCTATTTAGCTATGTCCCGAACACCCCTATACTTCATTTTCTTAATTAAATTACTAAATTTAACTAACTAAAAAGAGGTCTTGACTGCGCGAGTTCCTTCTGTCGACTGTATTACACTGAAGCCAGAACTCGGAAGCTTCAACTAGACAGTGTCCAGAAGTACTTGAACCATGACTTGGGATTACCGTTCCCTTTTATCTTAGGCTTTATTTGGTATTCGACGGAGCGGGGAAGGTCTAGGCTTTTTGGACAGTTCTTATCAAGCGTTAGTGTTCATGATATAGGATTTCGATTCTTATGTCGTTAAGTTTGCATTGGTTTTGGTTTGTGTTTGACGATTTTCTTAAACGAAGTTTTGGGGTAAGGGAAAATAGGGCTTACGGTGTAGGATTAGGGTGGAAAATTGTGTGTTCAGGAGGTAAAAGCCACAGGTCTTCGATAAGTTAGCGCTGAAAGTGCGCGTTGTCGGATTTCGGGAAAATGACGTAGCTGCGATTTCTTGACTTTTCGTGTGGTAATGGTAAAAAACGTAATATAAGGTAAAGTCCCCTTTTACAATTAGGCACATCAATTCTAGCCCCCACTAGGTGGACCGACGACCTTGTCAAAACCGCGGGGAACCGTTGGATGCAAGAGTCGAGTAGCCGACCCAAGTGGCGTTCTATGGGGGAGGCCTATGTTCAGCAGCGGACGTCTTCCGGCTGATGATGATGATGATGACATCCAGCTTTGAATTTGACCGGATTTCAACCTGTCAAAAGTGATATATTTAGGCATTTTGTGTAAATGTGGGTAGTTGGTGACAACACTCACATATTATTGATGCTAACACCCGCATTCTCAGTCTTCTCGTGACCACGATCAATGCAACTTGATCGATACGCCGAGGTAAATAAAAACCTGTGATTTTATCGCGATTAAGTCCCGTTCTTAAAAGTGAACAATGTATTCGAATCGCGAAAATTTAAAAGTTAGTAATTCCTAACAATAATTTAAGATTATCATTTTACACAATGTTTTTATCCATAATTTCGATGCCATGCAGGTGAAGCCGTGGGCAACTACTAAGTATATAATTAAATATCAGATCACATTGTCCAACATCGACTGCAGTCATTTCCGTCTAATATTTCCACATAATACTTTTAGAGCCACCTTTTTAACAATAAAACTTTTACTAACGCATCATAAAACCTATTTATTACATTTGACATTTTCAACCTTATTCCCCGTGGCCGTCGGAAGAGGTCCTTAATTTCAGTTGCCGTCTCTTTCGCACTAGTAAAGTGTTCTTATGTCTGTCTCTTTTTATACTTTTAAGTGGAATTACATCCTTTTTGTGAACGCGCTAGTTTTTATTCCTGGGTTTTCTCGTTTTTTTAAATGTTATCGTAAAGTTTGTTTTTAGAAGCGATAATGTTGGAGTTGTTATAAGGTTCGATTTGACGATGGTTCGAATCCTACGATGAGCTTGTAAACATTGTGATCCATCCATAGCACGGTGGTCGTCATTTTCTAGGCTTTACCTGGCTAGCTATACTATCTTTAAGATGAAATCAAGCCAACTTCAGCATAATACTGCTGGCTAAAGCCAGCAGTATTATGCTGAATTTATTGAAATTAACAAGTTTTAAATGATACTAATTCCCATTTTGAATGTGAAAAATCTGTCATTTCCATATTTATATTCTAATTATTGTTATTGTGAAGAACTTTAAATAAATTGAGAAAAAAATTATACACCCTGTATACATAATGATATTATACATTGTTTGCTTGTTTTTGTACCGCTTTGCTCGTGAAGTATGGCGGTTATAAAAGTATGGCGTCATGGTTACGTCATTTTTGACAGTTTTAACAAATAATAAGCTGTGTTGTCATCGGTTCTGTCAATTTTTTTTATTGTCTATGCTTTATTACATTCAGCCAAAAAGAAGCTGCAAAAAACGTTCCGTTTCGAGAAACTGCGTTCCGTTTCACGTTACGTACTAAAAGAAACTTAATGTATTTTCAGGAAATCGCAGGCCTATAAAATTGTAATATCATTTCAGAATGTCATCATGAGAGGTCATTCCAAAAAACCAACCCTTTTCAAGCTTATTGAAGTATTCAAACCATCAACGTATCGGTGGTTGACTCCCCATTAAGGAGCCACCATCGCTTCAGGTTATATTCTGTACCACATTGAAGGGCAGTAAAATCTTTACACCCTCCATTTTATCGCTGATGAAGTAGCTTATGGAACGCTGTGGAAGTGCTTGAGTGTTGCTACATGACTATTGTATTATATTCAATGAGTAATTATTTATTTTTAGCCGACTTCAAAAAATTTTGCGTTTTTATTTGTAGCGAAGTCACGCGTTTTCTCTGCGATTTAAATAATTCTTTTTTCTATTTAAATAATTCTTTTTTCCATGTGTGTAGGCTATACTTAGGCTGTATACCCAGCCTAAGTTTGATTTTATATGTTATGTCGAAAGGAGTCAATGTACTCCTGGAGGTCAACAACATTTGATTTACGACTTATTGAAATTCGGAATTTTTCATTGAAGAAAGTGTATTTAAAATTTACGTCATTCTACTAAAGAATTTACGGGCAGCCCTAGATCAGCTGATTCATTTGAACTATGTAAAACTTTGCTAAATGAGGATGTTGATTATTACAAGCTTAGAAAAAATCCTAAAATAGCCACGCACTTCTCTTTTGAAGTTGAGTAAATTTTATTGTAAGAAATTTGAAATGTATTTCCAAGGGAGGTTGTCACAACTTGTGAACAAGCATGGTCCTAATCACCCCCTACCGGGATAACATACCAATTTAAACTCACCCTGTATATCAAGGGTGGTCGTTTTATAAATTGTATTAATACCACCTCTATAAGGGTAGAAAATGAGATATGTAATTTCAAATGTCGCAATACTTTTGGAAGCAATTTTAAGTATATATTTTTATTTTATAAACACGTTTTGCTTACCATCAGACAAATGACCAGCTTGTCTCGTTATTCAATAGTATAACAAGAAGTTTGTCGTGTTCTTATACCGAATAGTCATTTAAGACAAATAGAGATAGTTCTTAAACACTAAACTGTATCCAATTTAAAAAAAAATTCATTAATTCACTAATTCTTTATTCAATTCTTATTTCACATGGGCCCAAAGAGAGCACTCACGAAAGTAAATTAAATGACTCAAGTGTCCTTTCCAAATTACTATACGCAGCATAAGATAGATAAGTCTTTTCTATAAACACTTGACAATACTACTGTATTTTTTTGCTGGTAACATGTATTTTAACCGGACATTTGCACGACGAAAAACAGGACGTTTTGCTTCTGAAAGCGCCTTAAAAGTTTTCAATTATTGCTTTCGTAGCATTTGCTACGCTGTAGAAGCTCTACAAAGCTACGCTTCCGCGTAGCTTTGTAGGCGTGCTACATTTTTTAAATTGGTAACGAGAACTGGCCCTATGCCTGATGGTAAGCATAACACCGGTCCATAACAATTGCAGTGCCACTCAAAAATGAAACACAAAGGCCTGCGCGGTACTGCAGTGCGCTCGTTACTGTGAGACATTGGGTATTCTCATAAGCCCAGTAATTACACTGGCTATTTAGCTCATCAACCTGGAATACGGTAATGCTTGCACATTACTGCTTAGCGGCAGAGTTCATGAGCAAAGCGACACTTGCAGAAGAATTAGTCTACCACCTAGTGAAGTACATTTGTAAGTACGCCAAACTTGTTCACTGAAGACTCCGTGGCTAGTTGATAGTGATGTGGAGGAGACTCGGGTTCGATTCCCGGCCGGGCAGGTTTTGTGTGAGCAAGTTTGTTCTCGGGCCTTGGATGTTTGTGTTGTGTATCTGTGTGTCCCTGCCCAACATAGAGAATCCTAGTGTAGTTACTACGCTAGTGTACTAGTTACTGTTTATTGTGCTTACTACGCTGTATAAGCCACGGCCCACAGAAAGCGGCGGTTGACTTCACGACCACTACACCACAACCTAATTGCGCTTACGTTTCATAATTCATCATCATCAAGACGTCCACAGCTGAACATAGGCCTCCCCCATAGAACGCCACTTGCATCGGCTACTCGCCTCTTGCATCCAACGGTTCCCAGCGGTTTTGACAAGGTCATCGGTCCACCTAATGGGCCGGCCTACACTACGTCTTCCGGTTCGTGGTCGTCGCTCGAGAAACTTTCTTCCCCATCGGTTATCGGTTCTGCGAGCGATGTGACCTGCTCATTGCCATTTCAACTTCCTAACTTTGAGAGATATGTCGGCGACTTTTGTTCTCCTGCGAATCTCTGCATTTCGGATTTTATCACGCAGAGAAACCCCGAGCATAGCCCTCTCCATAGCTCGTTGCGCAACTCTGAGCTTACTCATGAGGCCAATAGTAAGAGACGTTTCATAATTATGTCAAATAAAATGTAAATTCAGTAATGCAAGAGCGTGTATTGATTGATTAACTGCTGAGTCGAGGAGGGCCGGCTGCGTTTAGTGGTTTCACTAGAGGTTGTTGACCAGTGAGATGTAAGCTCTGAAATTTATATCTCTCTCTTACTATAGCTTGGGTTAAAAGATATACCATTAACTTGGATGAAAGGATATATCATTAGCTTGGGTGAAAAGATATACGAGTACATTAACTTTGATAAAAAGATATACAATTATCTTGAGTTAAAAGAGATATCATTAGCTTGGATGAAAAGATGTACAATTAGCTTGAGTTAAAAGAGATTTCATTAGCTTGGATGAATAGATATACAATTAGCTTGAGTTAAAAGAGATATCATTTATTTTGTTGATATATTTTTTATGCTATTAGATAACGTGACGTCAATGGCATGACGGTAAGCATAACGCCAGCCCATATATAACAATTGCAGTGCCACCCAGAACTTTGAGACAAAAAGGCCTGCGTGGCACTGCATTGTGCTAGTTATTAAGCCTTAGGTATTAATCTCATAAGCCCAGTAATTTCATTGACAACTTTGCTTATCAAACCGGAACACAGTAATGCTTGATTACTGCATTATTTATCACAAATAAAAATAATATAACATTTAAAACCCGTTAAAGATTTAATTTAACCTAAGATTAATTTATCATATAAAATTGATTTATATTAACCCTGAAAGTTAGTACTATAAATAAATGTGCTGATTTAAGCCGATGAGATAGCTATCAACCGACGCAGTGGGTCGATGGGCTTACGTGAGTGGTTATCGCAGAGTGCGGACCTGTGTCGCGGTGACAGCTGTGTCGTGAAAAGACGTGGAGTCGCCTTCATTGACTTAAAGTATCTAAAAAAATTTAGTGAACTATAAATCTAACATTTTTTTTGTAATTTATTTGGTAAATAGACGAGCTGGTCGTTTGCCTGATGGTAAGCATAACGCTGGCCCATAAAAAATGCAGTGCCACCCAGAACTTTGAAACACAAAGGCCTGCGCGGCACTGCAGTGAGCGCGTTACACTGAGACATTAGGTATTAAGTCTCATAAGGCCAGTAATTTCACTGGCTACTCTGCTCATCAAACCGGAACACAGTAATGCTTGCACACTACTGCTTGACGGAAGACTTCACGAGCAAAGCGGTGGTAATAACCCAGTTGGACACTCGCAGAAGAGTAAGCTAGTTAGTTAGTTAGCTACCACTAACGAAACTTATCTTGTTTTTATCGTTAATTTCTATTAATACATGACCTAATCTTATAAGAGTATGGACCACGTGTCCGTAGAGTATAATTTATTGAATTAAAAAAAATTAATGCAAGGGTACTTAATTATGAAAAATAAAGAAATAAAACACAATAATTCTACTCAACTAATCAAAGATACAATAATTTAATTAAAAATCTAGTCAACCCCCCGATGTTGCAAAACTCACACGAGGCCCTCTGGTCTAGAAAACCTTGCTCATCGATACGGAACACAGCAATGCTTGCACATTACTGCTTGGTGGCAAACCACAAGAACAAAGTGGTTGCACCCAACATCGAGGTAGTATATATAGTAACGTACTAATTACTATAGGAGCTATGTGAAACAAAAGTCCTGTTCCATTTTTTATGTTTAAACTAAAGTCCGCTGCAGCGCTAATACCATAATTATGTCTTCTTACAAAACAAATAAAACATGTAGCGCTAGATTGCGTCTAAGGTGTAGTTTTCTCGCGATCAAAAGGTCAAAAGCGCCGCTAATTTCACGGCGCTTACGCGTTTTGTTTAAGAACTGGGATAGTTGCGGTCCATGGACCACAGTGTGTGGCGCAAAATATGCCTTTGTGGTGTCGACTCTTATCAGTCAGATCCTAGGTCATTCGCAAGAAGACTTTGTTGTACCATCTGATAAAACCATCTATTTAATGTGTACCACTCCACACCTTCTCTGTCTATTTGACCTGTCCTAAAGGCCGAGTTAAGTGGTAGAAGGAGATGGCATTAGAGCAAGGGAGATAGCTACCGTCCATTCCAGGAGATAGAAGGTTTTAGATTACAATTGCTAAGGATTTTATTTGATTTAGAACGTAGATGCGATTTTATAGACAGAAAGTTGATACCTTATTTTAGGGCGGGATCCGCCAACCATTTTGAACCGAAGTTCAACTAAACTAAGTTTAACTAATCGAGGTTCATATAGCTTATACATACTTGGAATTATTTGAAAGAGAATTTTGAAATCTGCTGTCAAAGCTCGCTCTTGAGCTGACGATCACGGGAACGTCATCAATTTCAGATTTGGCGAATATTATTTACTGGACTGCCCAAAATGGATTGTTTTAGGGTTCATGTACTATGCATTTCTTTTCATAACTTTTAAATGCCTAAACAGAGATGTATGTATGGGGTATCGTTAGAATCCTTACATCATTCCGAGAGACGCTTGCTAGGGCAGCTGTGTTTTTTATTGTTTTAATTATACTGGTTGTCGCGTATCCGAAGAAATAAAAGAAAAAATTATTTTAATGTACCCTCCAACCCCTACCCTCGACTTATGTAAAAAATAATGAATATACGCCATATTTTGTTGCACCACAGCGAACGTTTCTCTGCAGTTTTTATTTTAATTGCCGAGCTTCAAGCCCTACCATATTTAGGTCTTATGTTAGGCCCCTCCATATTGATCCTACGAGCCGGACGCTAAAACTACGAGCACCTAACGACCGTTTTGCGCCTACTTGGAAGTTTTGGAGCGACCAAGGATTCATCCGAAATATCAGCTGTACGAGACTACGTTCCACATCAGAATAGAAGCCACACACTTCAAGGAACGCATATTGTGGTACGGCCAGCCAATCTACCTTATCATAACCTTTCCAAGTGCTTGTGCTAATCCCGTGGTAAAACAAATTACAGTGATTGAGACGCGGCGAGTTACCTGCTTGCCAGTGGTTACGAGCATCGTGCTGGGATCAGCAGAAGCGGCCACCGGTAACCGTGAGTACTCCACCTTTCACCAGCCACCGAGATGAGCACTGAAGATAAAGCTAGGTCAAAGTCCCCCTGTAGAATTACTATTACTGATGATGAAAATACAAACCAGACAATCCGTGATCTCGTTAAAAAACGTGCTATTGTCAAAGGTCGATTAACTAGATTCACTAATCATATAAATTCATTTAGTAGTGATGACATATTATCAGCTCAGATGCGAGCGGATCTCAAGTTGAGAAAGCAAGGAGCCGCTAGCCTGTTTGGTGAGTTTAACGATCTTCAAACAAAATTAGAAGAATGTATATTAGAAGTTGACTTAGAGGAGCAATTACATCAACGCGATTTGTTTGAGGATTGTTACTACAGCACACTGGCTCGAGTAGAATGTATGTTGAGCACCGACGAGGTTCCTACATGTTCAAAAGGATGTCATAGCGATTCTGTTAAACTCCCTACTATATCGGTACCTACGTTTGATGGTTCAAGTGAGCATTGGTTAGAATTTAGAGATACGTTTGTGTCGTTAGTACATAACTCTGTTCAAATCAGCAGTATACAAAAGTTTCATTACCTAAAATCGTCACTAAAGGGTAGCGCATCACTAGTGATTGATTCATTAGAATTTTGTGCAAACAACTATACTGTAGCGTGGGAACTTCTCATTAATCGATACAATAATAGCCGAATTTTAATCCAAAATCATGTCCGCGCATTATTCAACATTCATGCACTAACAAAAGAATCACCAGACTTATTACGCAATTTAATTGACACTATTTTAAAAAATTTAAGAGCTTTAAAACTTCTAGGCGAACCGGTTGATACTTGGGACACGCTCATTATATACATAATTGTTTCCAAACTAGACAAAAATACAGAACGTGCTTGGGAACAATATAAATCCAACGCTTTAAAACAGTCTGATGATTCCGAGTCACGTTTGAGGGTTGAAACAATGCTATCGTTCCTAAAAGAAGAGGCAGACATGCTGGAAGCATTGCAAGTGTCTCACGGTAGCACTAAAATGAATACCGGTAAACACAACACAGTTACGCACACCGGTAATAAAGTTCACTGCAATGTTTCCACCAATAAGCCGCAACCGATTAAAAAATTATGTTTACTTTGCAACGATAACCATCCACTATACGCGTGTCAAACGTTTTTAAACTACAATTTAGAATCACGAATTAAATTTGTCAAAGATAAAAAACTATGTGAGAACTGTTTGCGCGCCGGTCATACTGTTACGCAGTGTAAGTTTGGCCCGTGTCGAAAATGCGATAAGAAACATAACTCCCTTATACATAAGGACATCGTAGTTTCGCACGCGAGCGGGCAGCTCGGACAAGCACCAGGCGATAATAGTCAACCGGTTTTGGCAATGCAAGCGTCCCTCGCCTCACGCGTGCCGCTCGAAGATCCTGCTATTGAACATACACACAGTGATATATTATGCGCTCAGTATCCGTGTATGCAACCAGTGCTAATGTCGACAGCTGTAGTGGAAGTTAAAGATAATAACAATGTTTATCATTCAGCTCGCGCTCTTTTAGATTCCGGAAGCGAACGATGCATTATTACGCAATCGTTATGCGATTTATTACAATGTCCAAAAATACAGTCCACTAGAGAAATACGTGGGGTTGGTAATTCCATAACACAGTCCACGCAAATTTGTGATATTGAGGTTAAATCGCGGACCAACTTATTCACAATGCAAATGCAATGTTTCGTATTGCCGCACATAACGTCTACTATGCCGACTATACCTAAACAACACGCGCAGTTTAGGTTGCCCGCACACATACAATTAGCGGACCCATACTTCAATGAATCTCAACCTATAGATATTTTAATAGGCGCAGATAAGTTTTGGGGCTTATTGAGCGACGGTAAAATACGATTACCAAATGGGCCGTTCGTACAAAATACGCACTTAGGCTGGATAATTTCGGGTCCCGTACATATTAATACGCGCAGTACTGGCCATATCCAGTGTAACTTCACACAAGCTATTGACGAACAGTTACGAAAATTTTGGGAACTTGAGGAGCTACCCAAGTCATCTGATACGCGCACAGAGGACGAGAAGGCATGTGAAGACCATTTTATCAAAACGATGATGCGCAATAGCGACGGAAGATTTATCGTCAGCATTCCCTTTAAATCCTCACCAGATGACTTGGGCGAGACGTTTCCTCAAGCCCAGAACCGGTTTTTCGCGTTAGAAAAACGATTACAACGCGTGCCGGACTATAAAAAGATGTATAGTGATTTTATGCACGAATTCGAAGACTTGGGTCACATGACGCGTGTTGATACTTACGGAACCCCAAATTATTTTATGCCTCACCATGGTGTTTTCCGCGAGCACAGCAGTACCACTAAGTTGCGTGTTGTGTTTAATGCCAGCACGGCTTCAATGGGTAATTCAGGTAAATCGCTCAATGATCTACAACTCGTAGGAGCTCCTATACAGGGTGATCTGCTAGGTATCTTACTTCGAATGCGACAACACAGATACATTGCCTGCGCCGATATCGAAAAAATGTATCGGCAGGTTTTAGTATCCGAAGACCAAAGAAACCTGCAACTTATTCTCTGGCGTTATGAACCGACGGAACCTTTGGCCATTTACCGTTTGAACACAGTTGTATACGGAACCGCAAACGGACCTTTTCTTGCAGTACGTTGCCTAAAGGAGCTAGGAATCCAGTGTTCGGATCCTGACGTCAGACGAATCATCACGGAAGACTTCTTTGTCGATGATATGATCACAGGCTCAGATGATAAAACCCAGTTATTAACATTATGCGAAAACACTTTCGAGGTATTAAAATCTGGTTGTTTTCCACTTAGAAAGTGGATATTTAACTTTGAATGTGATCAGTCATCGACCAAGGGATGGTCCGGAGAAAAACAATTAAATTTAGACGAAAATAATCAATGTAAAACTTTAGGTATTTGTTGGAATTACGCGACTGATGAATTTACCTATAAAACGCAATTTAAATCGGACACAAAAATTACAAAGCGCACGATTTTATCTCACGTGTCTCAGATATTTGACCCCTTCGGTTTATTAAGTCCATGTATCACGATCGCCAAAGTTATGTTGCAGAAACTATGGCTTATTAAAATCGATTGGGATTGCGAGCTGCCTAGCGACGTCACAGCGGTCTGGAACCGGTTTGTTAGTAGCCTGTCTGCGCTCCAGGACGTAAGAGTGCCGCGACACGTTATAGGTATCGAACCTGCGTTGATTGAGTTGCATATATTCAGTGACGCCTCCCAGACAGCGTACGGCGCGTGCGCATACATCCGCACTATAGCTAGCAATAAAACCGTAACAATGAGGCTCCTCGCAGCTAAGGGTAAGACTGCGCCGCTTAAACCTATAAGTATACCTAGGCTTGAATTATGCGGAGCGTTGGTAGCTGCGCGGTTATACATAAGGATATGCGAGTCGTTACGTTGTCGCTTTAATAATGTAATGTTTTGGACCGATTCAACGATAGTTTTAGGTTGGTTACGTATGGCGCCTAATCTTTTAAAAACTTTCGTGCAAAATAGGGCGGCCGAGATCCACGAAATAACGAAAGAACTACCCTGGCGTCATGTGAGAGGAAAGGAAAACCCGGCGGATTTGGTATCACGCGGATCACCCTTGCCTGACCTTGCTTCTTCTGCATTATGGTGGGAGGGACCTCCGTTCCTTCGCGAGTTTACAGGTGACTGTACTGAATTAATTTCAGAAATGAGTCCTGAAGTAACGCATGACCTTCCTGAAATTAAGTCTAGTGCTGTTCACGCGTTAAATGTAAACCAAAACGAATACGTTTTCCCTTTCTCAAGGTTTTCGCGATTCGACCGTATGAGACGCACATTCGCATACGTTCTGCGTTTTTTATATAACGCGCGCAGTTATAAAATAAATCGACAGCACGGCGAGCTCACTGCGGACGAACTCAGAGCATCAGAGCTAGGTTTGGCTAGGTTAGCCCAAACAGAATCATTTGCCAATGAATATAATTTAATTTTGAATAAATTATCATTAAAAAATAATCGTAGTTTATCTAAATTGAATTTATTTATTGATGACAAAAATATTATTCGAGTAGGTGGAAGAATCGAGAACTCTTCTCAATTCAGTTATGATAAAAAACATCCGATATTACTGTGCGCACGTCACAAGTTCACAGCTCTGTTATTTCGACACCAGCATAAGCGTCTGTTCCATGCAGCACCTCAGGCACTCCTGTATGATATTCGACAGCAGTGGTGGCCTATCGGTGGAAGAAATCTCGCGCGTAAAACCGTCCATGAGTGTACAATATGCAAACGGTTCAAAGGAAAAACCCTTACTCCCTTAATGGGTAACTTACCTGCACAAAGATTAAATCCCACGTATCCATTTTTACACTGTGGCGTAGACTATGCGGGACCAATGCTCATGTTGAATCGCAAAGGAAGGGGAGCTAAAACTGTTAAGGTATATGTTGCTTTATTTATCTGCTTTTTGACGCGAGCTATACATCTTGAACTCGTAAGCGACCTCTCGTCTGAGGCATACATCCTAGCTCTTAAGCGATTTATATCACGCCGCGGAAAACCTAACGAAATCTTTTCTGACAATGCAACGGAAGGAATTTTGTAGGCGCTCAGAGCGAATTTGCTAAGTATTTGGCTGATTGTTCCAATGACATATCTGAATATGCGATTAGTCAGTCAATAAAATTTAAATTCATACCAGCTTATAGTCCTCATTTCGGAGGTTTGTGGGAGAGTGGGGTAAAATCGAGTAAGCATCACCTGATACGCACTATCGGGAACGCTCACCTCACTTTTGAGGAATTTACCACTGTTTTAGCCCAGGTTGAAGCCATTTTAAACTCCCGTCCCCTCTCTCCTCTCTCATCCAATCCTGATGACCTACTTCCACTTAGTCCTGGACACTTCTTGGTTGGTCGACCGCTTACTGCACCAGTCTACCAAGATTTGCGAAACGACACAGGAGCCGCTATAATCAACCGCTACAAACGAGTCGAGCAGTTGCGACACCATTTCTGGGCAAGGTGGGCAAAGGAATACGTCTCCGAACTCCAGACTCGATGCAAGTGGAGGGAAGACACTTACAATACATTAATGCCAAACACCATGGTAGTCATCAAGGACGACAACCTTCCTCCATTAAGATGGCATCTGGGGCGCGTCGTCAAGACCATACCAGGCAAGGATGGCATTTCCCGCGTTGCAGACATCCAGACGGCATCAGGCATCGTGCGGCGTGCTTTCACCAAGATTTGTCCTCTATTCAACGAAGAAGACGCATAGACTCTATATTGGAACAGAGCTTCCAAGGCCGGGGGCATGTCGCGTATCCGAAGAAATAAAAGAAAAAATTATTTTAATGTACCCTCCAACCCCTACCCTCGACTTATGTAAAAAATAATGAATATACGCCATATTTTGTTGCACCACAGCGAACGTTTCTCTGCAGTTTTTATTTTAATTGCCGAGCTTCAAGCCCTACCATATTTAGGTCTTATGTTAGGCCCCTCCACTGGTTTTTGTGATGTTTTTATTCGTAAACTATAAACGTGCTACCATCAAAATCAACTGTTAGACACTTGTTTGATTAAGGCATGTTTAGTATTTAAACAGCTTTTAACTGCTAAACATGTCTTAGTTACATGCTTAAATATGAGCAACCACAAATCTTGATCCTAACTCCGTTTTGTTGTGATATTTCTAATCATTTTTAACCGACTTCCAAAAAAGGAGGAGGTTATCAATTCGTCGGGTATTTTTTTTTTATGTTTATTACCTCAGATCTCGGTCATTTATAAACCGATTTGCAAAATTCTTTTTTTATTTGAAAGGGTATACGTTTAGATTGGTCCCATAGAAATGTCATCAAAATCGGTCCAGTAGTTTGTCACTGAAGTCGGTTCGTCGCTTTTTTAAAGCAATTTTTCACGTTTATCTTTGGACACTGTCTAGCTAAACAGGCATCTTAAAGTGGTTTTGTATGGTAACACGGTAAAAGTGTAAACGCTAAAGCTATCCATTCTATTCCCTGATTGGCAAAACGTGATGGGCTTAAGCTTTATGCTTACGTATAACCTTAGTGCGTCAGCCATTCATTGCGAAGTCTACAGATAGAACAATAGAGTGGTAAGTATCCGTGTCGGTCGGTAAGGGCTGGATACACCGCCGACCGGACGCCAATATCAACTACTTATTTATTACTAGCTTCTGCCCGCGGTTTTCACCCGCGTTCCCACAGGAACCGCGCATTTTTCCGGGATAAATGCGTATGCTACTATCCGGTTCATAAACTATATCTATGCCAAAAATCACAACGATCCGTTGCTCCGTTACTGCGTGAAAGACGGACAAACCAACAAACACACTTTCACATTTATAATATTAGAAGGATATTAGAAGGACTAGTAGGAAGTATAGGATAATATATTAGTAGGAAATAGGATAGGACTAGTAGGAAGTGGAAAGTAGGATAGTAGGGTTAGTAGGAAGTAGAACTAGTAGTTCAGACCATACATACCTATAATCATTAACTTTCTTTTTAGATTTATTTAATTTAATAATTTTCGTTTGTGTATTACGTTTGGTATAAAATTTTATACTAGGTACCTAATTATCGAGCGCACTGCAGTACAACACAGACCTTTTTTACTTTTAAGGGTGATTCAAAGTTCTGGGTGGCACTGTTTAGGTCAGGCAAATGACCTGGGGCCTGTTTCATAAAAAATATTAGTCTAATATTATGAGCTTTTTTTTTCTTTTTTCAATACATATTGTATTGAAAAAAGAAAAAAAAAGCTCATGAGATTAATACTCATAATATTAGACTAATATTTTTTATGAAATAGGCTCCTGCTCGTTTCGTTGTTCAATAGTACAAGTACACAAAAAATATTAAATGTATATACAGCCTTATAATTCATGACTATCGTCGGGACGTGCTGAGCGACTATTGAACTAATTCTGAGTTCGCCTCTTTGTCTTGTTCAAACTTTTAACTCACGGAGAAACTAGAACCCTGAAGCTAGCTAGCTACCCTAGGCTTGTAGAAAAAGGATCGATGTATCGATACATCGATGTTTTTTGGTTCGATATATATCGATATTTTTGGCGATATCTATTACTAGCTTCTGCCTGCGGATTTCACCCGCGTTATCACAGGAAACATGCGTTTTTCTGGAATAAAAAGTAGCCTATGTTACTCTCCGGTCGATAAACTATATATATATGCCAAAAATAACGTCAATCCGTTGCTCCGTTACTGCGTGAAAGAAGGACAAACCAACAAACACACTTTCGCATTTATAATATTAGTAGGACTAGTAGGATAGTAGGAAGTAGGATATCGATACATCGATGTATCGAGATAAAGTATCAAGTATCGAAAATGTTGGCACTTGACGGGTTAACCCGTCAAGTGCCAACCATACATTTTCAAATTTTCATTTATATATGTCACGCGGACCGATGCGGTCCGAACGACATGTTTTTTTTTTGTTTCGTTACGGGCAGACATGGGGCCGGTCGACTAGTATAGGGTTAAATGCGAAATATTTCCAATATCAACAACGTTTCCGCCAGATTCCTGACTGAAACCGCTGAATTCAAAGCCGTAAAAAATGTTGACTTTTTTTATTCAGTCTAAGACTATTGACCATTGAGTAGTACTATATTACTTTGCTCGGGGAATAATAATCTTGTAGAATTTCATAAAATACAAATTTTTCAACACACCGACATATCGATGGTTTTTATCGATGTCAATACGTTTTTAAATATCTATATTATTGATACTTTTTCGCACTTCCTGTACCTATCCCTAAGCTACCCTGCTGGTTTTCTCGCAGTATCATTTATTTTCTTAGAAAATACCAACAGTTTTGATCCTGCAGTGCAAATATACCGATCTTTATGAGATATAATATTGATAGTTCGAATCGTGAAAAATTTCAATTAGAGATAGGTAGTTGATTTCTTCGAAAACGAAACGAAGCCGAATCTACTTTCGTGAATATGAATATTCACTATATTTGCATGTCACAATTCGAAGCGATTGAACTGTAAAAACACTTCTGCAAATATCATATTTTTTCTTGGGAACCCTGAACACCCACGTTTCCTCGACTAGCAGTCACCAGTTACCACCTTATACCGACAGAATAACTAAGCAAAAATTCCGAGCTCGTTCCTTGGACAGCAATGTACCAGGCACGCAGCGTCGGCGGGAGATCACACGACTTTATTAAATATCAGACGCGCGCGGCATTCCAGCCAGTGCCGGGTGTGGTGACCAGGGCGGCAGGAGTAAAAAAGGAGACGGTCCGGAAAAATAGCTTTGGAATTGCTTAGGTATTAAAACCTTTGGCTCTTCGCCGATTATTACCTGTGTGTTTTGGTCTGGCGTATCTGAGTGGGTTGAGAGAGAGTCAAGGCGTCGAGGACCCCAATTTTACGAAACAAATAGTTTAAAATGGTTTGGTTAAATGCTAAAGTATCGAGTACAAAAATCTCTTATCGCTACAAGAAATCTCTTACAGTCTGGTTAGAAGAGATTTTATCGAGTGCTAAATGATTTTTTTAATCGACTTCCTAAAAAGGAGAAGGAGAAGATTCTCAATTCGGTGTGTATTTTTTTTATGTTTGTCACCTCAGATTTATAAACCGACAAGCTTCTGCCCGCGGTTTTCACCCACGTTCCCACAGGAACTGTGCATTTTTCCGGGATAAAAAGTAGGCTATGTTACTCTCCGGTCCATAAACTATATCTATGCCAAAAATAACGTAGATACGTTGCTCCGTTACTGCGTGAAAGAAGGACAAATGAACAAACCAACAAACACACTTTTGCATTTATAATACTAGTAGGATTAGTAGAATTTACGGAAGAAGCATAAAATTAATCTGAAAACTTATAACAACATTCTTTTTAAAAGTTAAGAAACAACATTAATCACTAAAAACACATTTGGTCACCCTACTCTAAACTTAGCTCAGATCTGAAAGGCAAACTTAACAAAACAATTTCGCCTCTACCTCAATACAATAAAGACTATATTTGCTTGAGAAAACATCACAACTGAGATGTGACTTAAAGTCATGCGATTTTGACACTTAATTCTTTAATCTGTAGGCTATTTTTGGACTGTCTTCAGACCATTCTTATCGTGTAAAGAAAATGTACGGCTACAGGATTTTCAAACGCAAGCCTTTGTTTTAAAGTCGTTTGTTGTTTAAACTAGGGTTTCCCTATAGTATGGGTTGAATTTCTTTACAATAGGAAAGCAATGGACCCCGAAATACGTATAAATTCCAAGATAAATAGGTTATTGGTACTGGCGTCATTAGATTAGAAACGGACGGCCTTAGGAAGTGAAAAAGACTAGAAGCTGCCCGTAGTTTCACCCGAGAGTCACACAGGAAGTTTGTAATTGTACGAGTAGTTTAAAAAAACTAATAGCTTTCCAAACTTGGACTCGCCAAAAAGGACCCAACTCTCCATACTTTCTATACCAACGCTCGTACGTGATTATAGTGTTGTATCAATTGTTTTCTTTGGGTATTTTGAACAAATAGGTATCTTGTGCATTATATCTATGTTTTTGTGGAACGAAAGTTTAAAATTTTGACGTATTGCAATTTAGGTTTACCGTTTATCGTATCTGTCATTTTCAGCCGCATCATCGTTTATCATTAGCCGAGAGAGTGGCCTTTAAGCTCAACGTAACAAAAACCGCTCAACTACACCACGGCAGCTGTCACGGACTCATCGGGTATTCAGCATTTTGAGTTATTTAATTATGGCATTCTATCGTCATACAGACCGGAACGTGGGCTATACATGCCTGGCCTTGGTGGGCAAAGAGTAGGCGGTGGGTAGATAGGGCAGTTGCTTTATTTTTATTTTAGCACATTACACTCTACGGACACGTGGTTCATACTCTTAAAAGATTAGTATTATATTAACAAGATAAAAAAATCAGAACAGAAGTATAACAACTGGAGTTGACCAGACACCACAAGCGGCACCCGTTCACGAGTATGACCCATGTGCCAGCCATCGCTCTCCTCAACCATTACTGAGGGAAGAGGGCGACCCACCACAGGATGGCGGCGAGCAGAACCTTTTTCGTGAGCATGACAGCTCCAATTGCATACACAGATGAACATAGTTATACCTTGGTACCTATATACTAGGGCAGTTGTTTGCAAGCAAATGTCCCGTAATGTTATTGCCAGCAAAATCACCGATTGCGATTTTTCATAATTATATTAAGTGATTGTTTATCTTCAAAAATGTTGAGATGCGCGAGCGAGAAAGCGGTGCGGAGTATCCTGCCCTCAAGGACTAAATAATTTTGTACGCTCTCACACTATTCGGTGACGCTGTAAAAGTCGCTCGATAAAAATCCTTCAAAAAAATTTGTAGGTAAATTTCGTGCCGGCTGCATTTTCCCATCTGCGCTTCATAATCTTTGCCGCCTCAATTATGATCCTCTTCGAAGACGCTGCGACCGACGTCTCATTTCACCCGATGTGGTTCTATTATCGCGGAGTGTGGTGTGGGTGGATCGCAAATTGCGGAATGTTTATTTATATTCCTACTTGGGGTACTTTAAAGACTTATTGGAAATAGTCTAGTCTTATTTGAGTCTCGTTGATTCGTCTTCGACTTGTTTAAATATTGGATTTGTGGATTCCAGAAAAAATATTTGATGTTAATTAATAACTTTCTAAATTCAGAATGAATATTTTATTAAATGACGCTGCGCTGCGGGGGACGTTGAGAAGTGAAGTCGCTCTACGCATAGCAGTTTGTGACGGAACTGGCATTGGTAGCCAAGTCCATCATGTTCACAAATAGATGAAGAGAAGGAAAAATACATATATAATGTTAACAAACTTAAATAAACTTATTAAGAATAAAAGGAATAGAACATCATACTGTAGTTTGAATTATAAACCAAAAATATCGAGGGAATCCTATTACTGATAATGAGAAGGAACTAATTAGGTAGCCAAGTCCATCATGTTCACAGATAGATGAAGAGAAAAGGGAATTACACATAATGTAATTAAACTTTAATAAACTTATTAGGAATAAAAGGAATAGAGAAACATACTGTATTTTAAATTATAACCCAAAATGTTGAGGGAGTTCTATCGCTGCATGAGCAAAGACATGGAAGTACAAGTAATACTTGTAAAAGTATGAAAACTTCATTTAGGCTAAATTAATTATTAGATACTTTTGAAACAACATGCAGAAGTTATTTTAGTCTAAAAATATAAATTTAAATAGTAAACATACTGTATTAACATCAGAACAAATTAGATAAACTCATTCTGAGGCTAAAGTTATCATACAATAATTGATAACTAAGATTAGTACTTAATACAAAAGTTGAAGGAATGTAGGTTTAGTAAAAACAGAGCGATGTAGGCGAGAATCAAAAAGTAACAAGGGAAAATTAGTTCAAACCAAAATCAACGTTATAACTATGTAAGGAGGGAACATATCTGTGTGAAGTTGCATTTGTAGCCGATGGCTCTGGAGTCTCCCGTGTCGCACGAAAGCCACAGGTTCTCAATGTTTCACCAAGCGCTTTTGTTGCCGGGATCTTAGAGGTCTTATGAAGCGCAGGACAGAAGGTATAAATAGTGGCGCGTTACTAGGGTTAAGGGGCATTTCGATTTTATCCTTATAGTGTGAGGTTGAGATTTCGGCTTTCGCTCTTTTGTAGTGTGAAGTGGATTTTTTGACTTTACTCTTGTGGTGTGAGGTTGGAATAATTGTTAGTTTTCGCTTCTATTGAGTAAACATCTCGCGTTTTTGTAGATAAATTAATTACTATCGATTATTTCGTGCGGTGCCATGTTTGTTAGATAATATTTTAATTTTTATAGTGTGTTTTGTGGTGAAAACTTATAATTTTATGGGGAAATTTAGATTTGTTTTATAGTTGTTTGAAGGGAATTTTAAGCAGTTTAAGTGGGGTTTCGGAGTGTTTTTAGATTAATTTACCTTGTGATTTATCGCGCTTTGTATATAATCATGGCTACGTATTGGAGTTTTCTTTAGTGATTTTGTGAGCTTTTCGCGGGTTGTGGTTTAAAGAGTTTGTTTACTTGATTTTAGCTATGGCTTAGCAATGAGACGGGCTAAGTAGCTGTATCTTCAAGCAATTGGAGTTCAGTGTAGCGTCTCCCGGTCTTTTTGTGCGTTGCATTGGAAGTTGGAGGGCTCGTCGAAGTGAATCCGCTCCTTTGGGAACCAATGGAAAATGCCTCGTACAGATTGATTCGGTCTCTATCTATATATTTATATATTCCCTGCTTATTGTCTTTCCCAGCTACTACGTTCATCCATAGACTGCGGTCTCGAACGTGGGGGGCTAAAGCACACGAGTTGTCAGGTTGTAGGAGAGGTTGCTCCCTCGATCCCGTAGCAGATTAGTCAGGTGACCAAGCCTTTGCTAAGGTGTAGGTCTTCTTTAGGGGGTTTTTCATTACACCGTGAAAAACCAACACGTTTAAATGTAAATGTGGGATCGGTTTCCCTAGCTTTGTTTATTACTTAGGAAAACTAGATCGAATAGGAACCTTTTTAGGGCAGGAATGATAGGAAACTTAGGTACACTTTGAGTATTGAGTTAGGTAAATTCACGAATCTACAGTTAAAGTTAGTAGGTTGAATTTGTTAGGAATAATAAAAGTTAGATTCAAACTTGGAATAAATCATAGGTGAATTAGGGCTAGTTCAAGCTAACTGGCAAACTAATAATTAAACAAATCTTTTGATAGAAATAGTTAGGACTTGCATTAGTAAATATTTACTAACTTAATAAAGATCAAATTCTAATTAACAAAACCTTTATCAAATAATATTACTTGATTCAAAACAGAGTTCAAAAAGCTTATTAAACTAAATAAGATAGGTCAGGGTTTGGCTTAAGTGTCATAGATTTATATGATGGAATCCTATGAGGAGGTTTATATTCATTAAAATAAGTAACTTCATAAGTTGGTCTTAATTACTAAGAGTACAATTGGGTTGAGGCTTGATGAGCAATAAAAGCAATCATTGGTTATCCATACGAATACCGTAGGAGAATCCATATTGGTCACAAACTAATTCTACCTAAGTCTAATAAAGACTAAACTTCTTATTATTTACCAAGAAGCAATTAAAGACTTCTAACTTTATTTTAGACTTCCAGAGTAGAGTCTTTCTGTAAATCTGTATTGACACGAAGGTTAAACAAAACTTGTTAATAGAAGAGTTAAACTATAAAATGTTGGTACCAACTAATAAACTATAAATAGTAAAGAAATATAAAACTCTATATAAAGGAAAATTATTACTTCGAATAAACGAAACAAAAATAAGATTAAATTATCTAGTACTTATAAAAGCACTAAATCGTTACAAATAAATCTATAATGAGGTTTCATTACTAACTAACTAAGTAGTAAAAGTATTCTCAAACGAGATTACTAACAAGGAATCTATAGGGAGATTGTATAATTACGATGAAGCAATTAGTCTCATCTCTACGCTAAATTAGGGTTACTAATAGAGAATCCTACATCAAAGTTATGTGTACGTATTGGTCCTTATAATAAAATAAGATTACTAATATGTAGGGAATTACAAATTATAATTACCTACGTGAAAACGAGTAATTAGTTCAATACTAAAATGAAGGGTTAGGAAGGAATTCTATTGTTATGGTCTTGTAGGAATTTACGTAGGCTTTTGAATTATAGGGCTAGGTAGAGTAGTAGGCAAACGGATTACATTAGAATCTTATCTATACTAGATAAAGTATGGACTAGATTCGGGCATAACCAGGCAGTGTTGAGATGATGGATGGAAACTCAGATTAGGATGATAGACGGGAGAGAGTGACCAGCGCTCTTTACTTAGTTTGTTATTCTGACTGAGTAGTATGAAGATTAGCTTTGACTATAATTTTAAAGTAGAGATACCTTGAATGGATTAGACAAACAAACAAACATACCTTTGCTAAAAGATAAAGTCCTCTTATCTCTTGTTATTTGACTAATTAACATTACTAACGAACTGAATTAACTAGTAGTAAGAAGATAGATGAAAATTCCCTATGATGATCTTCATTATCATCTGAAATGCGGGGGAGATTATCCAGTTTGGAAGTCGAAAATCACCAATTGAAGCGGGAGTGGGGCTTCGATTCTATGCCGCAAAGTTTAACTTATTTTGAGTATGTACTGAAAGTAAATTCAATTTATAAATGTCATCAAGATCTAGATTCTATACTAAATTAGGTAATCACCAAGATAGGCCAAGTAATAAGTATTCTGTAATATCACTCATATTCGTAAGATAGGATTATTTCATTACAGTCAATCCGGGTAACATTGACAGGTTTCGAGCATGTTTTTGCTTGTATGATTTTGGTAAAAAGTATAAGACGTAAATCGTCAAGTAAATTTGTGTTCTGAGATCGTGAAGAATAGAATTCTAAAATGATCCGACATTTATTAATAGAAATTATACAAGAAAATTGCAAAAATATGGTATGGCAAAGTTACCCCCCCTCTCTGGGTAACTTTGACAATAATTATGGTTTTTACTAAAATCGCTTTTTATTTGTATTTTGAAGATTCTGGGTATCTTTGATCAACATTTAAGGGTTCTGGGTAGCCACAGTGAAAAATAAAACCAGAACAAAATAGACAAATAGTTATATTTTTTTTAAAACGGCAATACAATGATGATCCTATCAACTAGACATCGAGCTTCGAATTATTACTGATACAATAAAGAATGTCAACCAAAAAATAATTATCTTTTCAATTTTATAGTTACACTTATCCAGACAATTTATTAAAACTGGAATTTCAAAATAATTATCTGTATAAATATCTGTATTTTTTTCATATTTTCTATAGAGAAGAAAACTATTACAAAAAGTCAATATTTGCAATTTTCAACAAAAAAATAGGCCTAGGATAGAAAAAGAAAATAGTTTTTTATAATTAAACTCAACTTGCATGAAAATCAGAGTATTTCACCTCAAAAAATTACTCGCCACATTACCGCGGTTTTCATTTTGAAATAATAGATGAATTAAGTTTGACACTTAACTTTTTTTGTGAAGATTGTTTATGGAGATGGCAAAGAATAGATTTGTTTTTGAATTTGGTTGTGGTTTTGTTAGTTTCTATAGTAAAAAAATAAAGAATCATGATAGATCAAAAGTGCCAAAGTTACCCAGATTGTCAAAGTTACCCTGATTGACTGTAGTGATTAGATAGGTATAGGAAATCTTCATAGTAACTATTGCAAGTAGGAAATTAGGTTTAGTTAGGAACTGTTTCAAAACGCGGCTGAAAAGAAGGGTTATTATGGAAACACAACGTAAAAGGGTTCTACCATTAGACGAAACGACACGGACGGACGATGCGGATTATCTTAAATATTCTATCTTCCATATTATTACATATCTAGCTATTTATATCTATAACCAATTAACTAGGCAACCATTACAGTTAGGTACCGTTAACCAGGATATGTAGTTAAGATAGGTAGGGGTCGGTACATTTTGGTTTCCGTAGACCAGGATAACAGTTAAGGTTAGGGTAATTAACAAGAGATTGAGATTAATAGAACATACAGGTATTAGCTAGGTATCGGTACAATTTAGTTAACGTGACCAGGATCCAGTTTAATTAGTAAGTGGTAGTTAGAAATAGCGTGTTACAGTTTAGATTATAGCTAGGATTAGATTAGGATTACCTAGGTACCCATTACAATATAGGTGCCATAAACCAGGATTCGAATCTAGACTACTACGGCTATAGGATTTTTAGATGAAGTTAGTTACAGTTTAGATCATTAGGATACAAGATAGCTAAGACGGCTAGGTAGAATGGATTGATTAGTTTAATTAATATTTATCATTATTATATATATGTACTATATCTCTTTATTTATTATATCTATATTATCAAGTGATAGCTAAGCTATCACAATTTGTTGTTTGTGAAAACGGACAGTCAGTTTTGAAACAGTTGTAAATTACAAATAGTCTTCATCTAGGTTTAACATGAATGATTTTAACTTAAAATTTAAAAATGAGTGTATGTAGAGCGTTTAGAGAATACCTATTTAGTCTATAGTAAATTAAAAGTTTGTTTTAATATTAGTGTTAAAACTGAGTAGTTAACCTAGGTAATTTGATAATTGAAACACAAGAAAAATGAACATTTATTACAGTAAATACAGTTGAATAATAGAAACTTTAAAATCAAATAAACATAAGACTTAGTAAATAAGCGCCCCTAGTGGTAAAATTAATAAATAGAAAGGCGGAACAAAAGGATAGGTAGAAAAGCAATTGAATTATGGATTGGTTCAGTGTCTTGATAGTTTTAGCTGGAGTAGATAGATGGCGCCGATCGTAGATTCTTGTAACTGGGTTGTTGCATACTGAAACAAAGATATTTGTAGGTTAAAGCATAATTGAAAACAATTAGATTGAGTTGGTAAAGCTTAAATTATCTAAAACTTTGTACTTATGGAAAGGTTGGTCATAAGTTTGTAGTAACATGGCAGGAACGGGTGTAATTTGATTGTTGAACTAAAGTTCTGACAAATAATATTATTTAGTTTTAAAAACGGGGGGTTGAAATAGGAATTGTATGTATATAGAATATACTTCATTTATTATACACAACAGAACATACACAATCAGTGTTGTGTTAAAATAGTGCCGGTTAACATTATAGAATTTATTTTAGAATTTGTATGACTAGGAAGTAATAAAATCTAAAGAATGTTTCTGTATGTTTCATCTTAATGTTAGATTAACCAGTAGTGGGTTAAACTAGACTAAACAATTGATTAATATTTAGTTCTATAAACGGGGGGTTGAGAATAAAAGGTTTCATTTACTTTAGTACAATTGAGGGATCATCTTATCTAATAGTTAGGGAAAATCAATTTAAATAAAACTAAAAGTAACAATTAGATTAACAGTTAATTAATTAATGTATAGTTGTTTACACGGGGGGTTGGATAGAATATTAGAGGTAGGAATAAAAGTATTATTTACCTAGAGTCTGGAACGTTGAAGTGAAAGGTCGTAGCGGGCATGGTTGTTTGGTTGGTTGTTGATTGATCCAGAGAACTTCGTGGTACCTGCCAAATATAATGACATGATTATTTAATTTAGGATTGTGATAGATTAACATTCTTCTTCATTCTTTTAAGTGTAAAGTAGTTTGAAATTTTTAGAATTATTTACTAGGATTAAACTTGAACTAGGTAGAATCCAAGTCTTTACAGTATAAAGTTAGGTTATGTATAGAAGCGGTTATAATATAACCACGATAATAAACAATAAAAACAATTGAGTTTTATTTGAATGAATTTAGATAGAACAGTTAAAGTTGATAGGTTAGTAGAGAGCTTAAAATAATTACGGGTTCAAAGAAAGGTTACGAGTTAGATTAAAATTAAAGCATATTAAACGGTTACTTACATTTGAGAAAGGTTTCATGTTGAAATGTTTGGTTTTGTCTATTGGGGGTTGAAGCAAGTGGCGTCCTTTCTTTAGATTTTGAATTTTGTAAAACGAATGTTTACTTTCGCTGGAGCTGTATAGAAGTTCTGATAGCCGGTCACTCAAAGTAGAAATAGATCTTGTAAAAGTAGAAAAATAAAACTAGGTATATAAAATTTTAACCTGGATATATAAATTACTTTTAATTAGAATGCTAATAAACATTAAACACTGGTTACGTTTTCAATGAAATAAAAGTAGCAATAGGCATGAGCATTGAGCACAGAGTAGACAAACAGACGACTGTCAGAGACATCTAGAGTTTATGTTCTGGCTCCACGTTATTTGCGCAATTCTGTTTAAAGGGCGTAAACGATTTCGTATAATTTTAATAAGAAAATTATTAAGAGTTAGTTGCGACAAAGAAAAGGGTATGTTAGGATTTATAAGATATTTGGATTGGGAAGTTTAGAAACTAGTTTATTTGGGAAAAATATTTCACAAATATAATAAATAACGGTATTAAAATTGAAATTTTAGTTCGGTTATTTATTTAATATAGTGTATAGCAATTAACAAACATTACAATAAATATAATTATCATAAAAAAAGATAGAATCGTATACACGGAATAAATAAGGAGAATTATAGTAATATAGAGTTTTGAGTTTTATAAAAGATAGAAATTTAAAGTGGTTCCAGGATTTAATTAATAAAATTAAAAGGCTAAATAGTAGAACAAAAATTAAAACAAAAGGACAATGGAACGAAGCAAATCAAGTCGTAAACGAAGGATACCGGCAAAATACGCAGATCAGGAAGTAATAGTAAACATGGAAGATACAAATATGATAGATGGAGAAACGGAACAAGAAGAAGACTTAAACATAACATCCAAACGTCAAAAATTAACAGTGCTAAAATCAAAACCTAAGGAAAAACCAGTAAAAGGATTAGGAGTAGTCTACCGAATGATGAGAAGAGCTATAGGAACGTTATCTAGCAAGATAAATGATTTGAGTGAAGAAGTGAAGGTAACTAAAACGACTGTAGGCAGTCCTCAGATTAATAGTAATGAAATAGAGGTACGAGATGAACAGAGTTCACCTATGGAGAGTTCTGATGAACAGATAATAAGTAGTAAAGGTCAAGAGTCATCTTGTGGATCAGTCACAGAACAAGGAAAGAAACTATCGAACGAAGAATACAAGAATATAATTTACAATGTGAGAAGCGTAAATTTAGAGAAACCGAAATATGGAGGAGGGACAAATATACATCCAGTTACATTTTTAGAAGATTTAGAAAATTATTTGAAAAGGGCATCTAAAGAAGGAAAAGAAATAGATTTGATACAGGATTGCTTAATAGGGGAAGCTAGAGATTGGGCTAGAATTTATAAAGGAAGATGGACAGGTTTAGAAGACTTTAAGATGGACTTTTTAGCGACATACTGGGGAGAGAGCGAACAAAGTGAACTTAGGCGTAGTCTGGTTCAGGGTTGTTGGGATCGACAGAAGTGCCCATCGATGTTAAATTATTTTCTACATCTGGTTGGTAGAGCCCAAATGCTATCCTATAATTTACCAGAAAAGCAGTTGATAGCTGACATAATCAGACACTACCCAAAACGTGTCCAACAAATATGGGTAACCACTAAATTAAGCACAATAATAGAGACAGCAGAATTTTTGAGGAATTTAGATGACGTAGATAAACAAGAGGTTCACGTTTATCCTTCAACGGACCAACAGCAAGGATTCATTAATAGAAGGAAGAATTTTCAACAGCAATATAAAAATTGGAAGAAGCCGGAAGTAGTTCAAAGGAAGGCAGTAAACAATTTACAAACAGAAAATGCGGAAAGAGAAAATTCGTCTAATGTATTAGTAGATTTAAACTAAAGGAAGCTGAGAGTTTGGTTCCCGAGTCAGCTTCTTTAATAGGGAACATACCACTGCATATTATGTTAGGCATGGGTTGGAAACCGAGTCAAACTTTAGGTATAAATAACAGAGGACTTAAGGTACCGATCGTAGGGAGAATTTTAGAACGTGAGAAAACTGAAGGATTTGGATATAGATCAAAGAGTTTTAGAGAAATAGAAATACCAGGAAATATAATAGAAACTTTAAAATTAAAAATTGAACAATCTTCTATAGATAATAATAGTTTAGGTGGGATAGTAACTTCGGTATTTGAGGATAATGAAGTAGAAGAAAGTGATAGAGTAGATTATAAATCAGAATTAGAAGTACAGATTTACGATACTGCAGTAATAGGATTATTAGACACGGGAAGTGATATAACTTGTATATCAGAAGAATTTTGGTTAGAATTAAAACGCGAAAACCCATCTATACCGTTAATGCCAATAAAACCTTTACAAATTAGGACAGCGGTAGGACATAAAAGTGCTGAAATACGTTTTATTGTTCTTTTACCTTTGACAATAGGACCTTTAACGATTGATACAGGATTTTTGATAGTACCTGGTTTAACGAGCCAAGTAATATTAGGTTTCGATTGGATGAAACAGAATGAAATAACAATAAATTTAAACAAAAATGGGAAAGGAATTTTGATAGGACCTAATGAGGAAAAACAATTGATACAATTTTATGAGCGAGAGATTGAAGTATGTGTGGAGAATAATGAAGGAAAGTGTAGAGTTATGGATGAAGAAGGGAGAATAAAGATACAGGATTTAGATTTTGGAGTTAAGTTGGATGAAAGAGATAAGGAGAAACTAGGAGGATTATTAGAGAAATATAGAGATTTATTTTCATCTAAGTTAGGTAGAGCAAACTGCTATGAGCATACAATTACCATGGAAAGCCATGTACCCATAATTAAGAAAACGTATCCTGTGCCTTATGCATATAGACGGAAAGTAGAGGAGAAATTAAGAGAGATGGAAGAACAAAATATAATTAGTAGATCGTCAACACCGTATTGTAGCCCTTTAACTTTCACTTTAAAGAGAGATGGTTCTATTCGAGTGCTTTTAGACGCCCGCGAAATAAATAAGTATATGATTCCTGAAACTGAAAAACCACCAATACAAATAGAAGTAATGAATTCATTTCATGGAGCTAATTTTATAAGTATAATTGACTTAAATAATGCATATTTTCAGGTACCTATATCAGAAGCAAGTAAGAAGTACACTGGATTTACATTTAATGGAAAATCATATGTTTATAACGTTCTTCCTCAAGGATTAAAGACTTCTGTAGGGAGTTTTAGTAGAGCTATGGATGTCATACTAGGTCATGAGGTTAGGGATTATTGCGTTAATTATTTGGATGACCTAGCCATAATAACTACGGGTACGCTAGACGAACATTTAGAGCACTTAGATACGGTATTAGGGAAACTAAATAAAGCAGGGATGACGTGTAATATAAAAAAATGTGAGTTTCTTTGCAAGGAAGTCAAAATGCTAGGATACATAATATCAACAGAGGGACTTAGGACTGATCCTGACAAATTAAAGGCAATAAAAGATTTCCCCGTACCCAAAAGATTGAAACAAGTTAGAGCTTTTTTAGGGTTGTGTAACTTTTACAGGAGGTTTATACGGAACTATAGTCAACATATTCAGCCTTTGTGTGAGTTATTAAAAAAGGAACGAGAATGGAGTTGGGGGGAGATAGAACAAAAAGCATTTGAAGAAATAAAAGGATTGTTTATAGAAACTATACTTTTACATCATCCAGATTTTAAGAAACCATACTATCTACAAACAGACAGTTCAGGAGTAGGAATGGCAGGATATTTATATCAGTTAGATGAAGAAGGAGAGAAGAGGATATTAGGATTTCATAGTAAAGCATTGAAAGGAGCACAATTGAATTGGACGGTGACAGAACAGGAGTTTTATGCTGTCATTTGTTGTTTAGAAAAGTTTGAAACGTATTTGAGAGGGGCTAAAATAATAATAAGAACAGACCATAAAGCTTTAACGTTTATTAAAAATTGGAAATTGTACAACGCTAGAGTAACTAGATGGATTAATTATTTAGAACACTTTCAGTATGAAGTACAGCACATAAGTGGAAAGGAAAATGTAGTAGCAGATATATTGTCTAGATATCCACCAGAAGGAGAACTGTTGCAAGAAGATAGAGTTAAAATGCCAGGAATATTATACACAGAAGTAAAGACAAATAAAGAATTAATAGCAAAAATAAAGAATATGAGAAATTTACAAAGGGAAGATGGCGAAATTAAATTAATTATAGAAAATATAGAAAAAGGAAAAGAGTTAGAGAGTAAACTAGATCGGATAGCTAAGAAATGTTCAATTGAAGAAGGGTTATTATATTTCAGCATGGGGAAAAACACAATTACGAAAAAGGTTATTTATATACCTGAAGTTTTGAGAGTAGAGATAATCAAACAAGTTCATATTGAAATGGGACATCAGGGAGCTTTCAAGGTGATAAAATATATTAAGGACAGATTTTATTGGATAGGAATTGCTAAATTAGTGAAACAAGTGATTAGAATTTGTCATGAGTGTCAATTGACTAAAAGTGATACAGTGAATCAAGTGGGACCGTGTTGTTCAATAATTACTAGTGATATTGGTGAATTAGTTATGGTAGATTTGTACGGACCATTACCATCAGGTGTTTTCGGAATGCAGTATATTTTAGTGATTCAAGATTCGTTTAGTAAGTTTGTGAAATTTTACGAATTAAGGAAGGCTACGAGTAGAGCAGTAGTAGGAAAGATGAAGAAGTTCTTTGATATAATAAAACCTAAGATTATAATGTCTGACAACGGATCACAATTTGCTAGCAAGGTATGGAAGGAGAGTATGAGACAAGAGGGTATAAAGGTTATATATACTACGGTCAGGAATCCACGTCCTAACACAACAGAAAGGGTAAACAAAGAGTTGGGACGATTATTTAGAACATATTGTAGAGCTAATCATAGAAGTTGGACGACTATGCTACCTAAATTAGAACTATTGTATAATAACACGTTTCATGAAAGTACGAAATACACGCCTAGCGAGATTATGTATGGAGAGACCACACGATTAACTTTTGATAGCGAGCTAAAAGACATAGGAGATAAAATGGATGTGGAACAAATAAGAAAAGAGGTTAGGAACAATTTAAGGGAAGTTGGGGAGAAGCGGCAGGCAAAATTTAATCGGAAATTCCGGCTTATACAGTTTCAAATAGGGGATTTAGTGAAAATAAAGAGGTTAAATAAATCGGATGCAAATAAAAAGATAACAAAAAAGTTTGAGGCATTGTATGAAGGACCCTATGTCATAGCAGCAAATCCTTATAGGAACGTCTATATTTTAATTGACCCTAGTACCAACCAAGTAAGAGGAAAATTTAATACAATACATCTTTCAAAATATTTTAAATAGAAATAGTAAATATGTGTGTGGAAAACCTTTACGAGAGCTGATTCGGGAACAAAACAAGTAGAAAAGCATATTTTATTAATTAGTTTTAGATTTAATGCAGACCTAAGATAGAGTTTAACAAAATTTAGTTTGAAGTATTGTTTAGTTTGTTAATTTAATAATTTTATTGTAGTAACCTAGATCTAATAATAATAGACTTAATGTTCAAAATATGTGTTAAAAGTTTTAGTTGTGGATGTCAAGGAATAATTGAGATTGTAAGAAAGATTTATCTACTATCATAAGTAAACAAATATGTACTTAACTATAGCCTTAAGTTGTTAAAGTGTTGATTTGTATAAAAAAAAAAAAAAAAACAATGTATGTGGGTAAGGGAAAGGCCCATCTAGATTTATCGGAGGTTACTTGTCTATTCATATTACAAAAAAAAAAAGAAGAACATTAAACGGTAAACAAATTTTAAACATTCATTAAATTATTCTTTCTATTCACAGACTTATTACATATCTGTGTTTCTATTATATATTTTATACCTCTAGTAAGTCTAGATGGAGGGGAGAGTGGCGGCCTTTCAAATAAAAACAAAAAATGTTTGTGAACGAAATATATTATCATTTAATAAAATAATAAAAGAAAACAAGTACACATGAGGTTTCATTGAGAAAAAAAAAGAGGAGACGAAAGAGGGTTTTAGTCTGTGGTTTTAGTATCTAACAAGAAAATTGATCGTGCGGATTAAAAGAACATTAAAATTATTTTGTAATCCAAATAAAATAAAATAGGTTACGTAAAATTATTTCAAATAAATATAATAATAGGTTCAAAACAAAATAATTTAATAATCATATAATTGTGATAGAGAAAGTTCACATTAGTTTATGGTATGGTTTTACGGCAAGTAGGAAAATCTTTATTAGTCTGTGCATTTTAATTCTGAATGTTGCCCATAGATAAGATAGTCTGTGGAACGCAGCTGTCAATATTTGAAGTCCGAGAGGTTAATTTAGGACGATTTGGTAAACAAAACATGAACTTTAAAAGTAAAATTGAATAGTCAAAAACAGTTTGAAATACATAATAAATTAGGAAATAAGTGCTAATTTCAATGGTTATAAGCTGTGCGGATTGTTTTTATCATGGAGACTAACGATATAAGTGAAAAAGGAGGTTAAAAAAAATTGCGAACGTGATATAACCAGGTAAATAAAGAATACAAATTTTCTAGGTATTAAATGAGTATATCTTATATTGAGGATTAAATTCGATGGGAAATAGAGTATTAGTTTAGAAATAACGATTCTTCGAAGGTTCGAAATCATTTACTTTGATTAAACCATAATTAAATGCAAATAAGTTTAACAGGTTCTTGTACTTTTATCGTATACAAAACTATATAAAGTGGGTAATGATAACGATAATAAATGTTATCCAGTCATAAATAAAATAAAGTATTTAAAGGGGTCCATTCCAGATAATATAGTATGAAAAGCAATTAAAATTGATATACGTGATTGGTAATTCGCATTTATTATGTACAAAATTAGATTCTTATCTAAAGATTAATGGATAGATAGATCTTTATAAACCAAAAAAGTAGACAACTTGGTATTGGTTTATACTTTGAACTACATTATTTAATTCAGATTTTGAAGTAGATTATTTGAATTATAGAATTTTCATTTGCTTTATTTATGGTGAATGCTTGTTGACTTATAAATATAACTTAAAGAGAGGGCTTACAAATTTGGATTATTAATTTTCAGTAAAAGAAGGTTGGTGTTAGATTGATATTATTAATATTTTATGTTATGGGTTAGATATATATAATAGTTACGGCCAGTTTTTATGATTTCTAGTCTGATAGGTCTGACAAATTTTTTTAGCAGCGAGGAACTGAGGTAGCGGAAAGGATGTTAGTAATTGTATGAATTATTATTAGTAAATAGTATGTAAGGAAGATTATGCGGGCAGTTTGATAGTGGTGAGAGTAAAGTTTTACTAGAGAGGGCTCAGAGAGTTTGTTAGATCTGGGACTGGAAATAAATTTGTTGTCGATTGGTTTCAAATACATTACACCATACAAGAAGGAGGATTTTATGGGAATAATCAGGTGTTAGGTTAAAGTCGAAATGACAGATTTCCCATTGACTGGAGCCATGAAATTCTCTATACTGTACAAGTTAGGCTCTGACTAAGCACACTTCACATTTTCCAGAACGAACAAACTTCTATGGGAGGACAGAATCTAGGTGGGGTATATTCATTGTGGGGAGATGTAGCTTTTGTCTATAGGGAGAGTTTTTTCTTTGGGGGATATACGGGGAATTTCAGACTGAAGACGAAGCAATTAAAGTCTTCAAAGTATCAGCTGTCATGCTCTGTATAGTACGGCTAGAGTATACTGGATTCACAACCCAGCACCTTATCTGAGTCAAAATAATCCTTGCGGAGGTTATACTCTGTCCATAATGGTATACTAAAAAGCCTAGAAACTTAATCTTATATTGGTTGAATTCATTATGGTTTAAAGACACACCTCATATCTACTCATCTCACTTACATGAACAAATTTGAAATTATTGACAATAAATTGAAATTTATTTAATTAAGTTATAGTTGTTTAGTTGTGTTTTAGAAGGAATTAAAGTAAGAATAATTGGGATATTAATAGAGATTTAAAGGGGAAACACGTCTTGTTTAATAGTATAATATAGTTATATACATTTATTTAGTTAAATTCATTAATTTATATTCGAAATAGTACATACTATTTATTTGTGAACAGGCATTTGCTGTGTAGAGGGGAAATTAATCTCGGGTTTTATAGAAAAACACCATCAATTAATTTGGGGGTTGGATGTGACGGAACTGGCATTGGTAGCCAAGTCCATCATGTTCACAAATAGATGAAGAGAAGGAAAAATACATATATAATGTTAACAAACTTAAATAAACTTATTAAGAATAAAAGGAATAGAACATCATACTGTAGTTTGAATTATAAACCAAAAATATCGAGGGAATCCTATTACTGATAATGAGAAGGAACTAATTAGGTAGCCAAGTCCATCATGTTCACAGATAGATGAAGAGAAAAGGGAATTACACATAATGTAATTAAACTTTAATAAACTTATTAGGAATAAAAGGAATAGAGAAACATACTGTATTTTAAATTATAACCCAAAATGTTGAGGGAGTTCTATCGCTGCATGAGCAAAGACATGGAAGTACAAGTAATACTTGTAAAAGTATGAAAACTTCATTTAGGCTAAATTAATTATTAGATACTTTTGAAACAACATGCAGAAGTTATTTTAGTCTAAAAATATAAATTTAAATAGTAAACATACTGTATTAACATCAGAACAAATTAGATAAACTCATTCTGAGGCTAAAGTTATCATACAATAATTGATAACTAAGATTAGTACTTAATACAAAAGTTGAAGGAATGTAGGTTTAGTAAAAACAGAGCGATGTAGGCGAGAATCAAAAAGTAACAAGGGAAAATTAGTTCAAACCAAAATCAACGTTATAACTATGTAAGGAGGGAACATATCTGTGTGAAGTTGCATTTGTAGCCGATGGCTCTGGAGTCTCCCGTGTCGCACGAAAGCCACAGGTTCTCAATGTTTCACCAAGCGCTTTTGTTGCCGGGATCTTAGAGGTCTTATGAAGCGCAGGACAGAAGGTATAAATAGTGGCGCGTTACTAGGGTTAAGGGGCATTTCGATTTTATCCTTATAGTGTGAGGTTGAGATTTCGGCTTTCGCTCTTTTGTAGTGTGAAGTGGATTTTTTGACTTTACTCTTGTGGTGTGAGGTTGGAATAATTGTTAGTTTTCGCTTCTATTGAGTAAACATCTCGCGTTTTTGTAGATAAATTAATTACTATCGATTATTTCGTGCGGTGCCATGTTTGTTAGATAATATTTTAATTTTTATAGTGTGTTTTGTGGTGAAAACTTATAATTTTATGGGGAAATTTAGATTTGTTTTATAGTTGTTTGAAGGGAATTTTAAGCAGTTTAAGTGGGGTTTCGGAGTGTTTTTAGATTAATTTACCTTGTGATTTATCGCGCTTTGTATATAATCATGGCTACGTATTGGAGTTTTCTTTAGTGATTTTGTGAGCTTTTCGCGGGTTGTGGTTTAAAGAGTTTGTTTACTTGATTTTAGCTATGGCTTAGCAATGAGACGGGCTAAGTAGCTGTATCTTCAAGCAATTGGAGTTCAGTGTAGCGTCTCCCGGTCTTTTTGTGCGTTGCATTGGAAGTTGGAGGGCTCGTCGAAGTGAATCCGCTCCTTTGGGAACCAATGGAAAATGCCTCGTACAGATTGATTCGGTCTCTATCTATATATTTATATATTCCCTGCTTATTGTCTTTCCCAGCTACTACGTTCATCCATAGACTGCGGTCTCGAACGTGGGGGGCTAAAGCACACGAGTTGTCAGGTTGTAGGAGAGGTTGCTCCCTCGATCCCGTAGCAGATTAGTCAGGTGACCAAGCCTTTGCTAAGGTGTAGGTCTTCTTTAGGGGGTTTTTCATTACACCGTGAAAAACCAACACGTTTAAATGTAAATGTGGGATCGGTTTCCCTAGCTTTGTTTATTACTTAGGAAAACTAGATCGAATAGGAACCTTTTTAGGGCAGGAATGATAGGAAACTTAGGTACACTTTGAGTATTGAGTTAGGTAAATTCACGAATCTACAGTTAAAGTTAGTAGGTTGAATTTGTTAGGAATAATAAAAGTTAGATTCAAACTTGGAATAAATCATAGGTGAATTAGGGCTAGTTCAAGCTAACTGGCAAACTAATAATTAAACAAATCTTTTGATAGAAATAGTTAGGACTTGCATTAGTAAATATTTACTAACTTAATAAAGATCAAATTCTAATTAACAAAACCTTTATCAAATAATATTACTTGATTCAAAACAGAGTTCAAAAAGCTTATTAAACTAAATAAGATAGGTCAGGGTTTGGCTTAAGTGTCATAGATTTATATGATGGAATCCTATGAGGAGGTTTATATTCATTAAAATAAGTAACTTCATAAGTTGGTCTTAAGAGCCTACGAGCCGAACCCTCCAACTCATCGGTGGGCGCGGCTAAAATGCATGCTATTTCGTCTAACATTCGTGGGACAAGGTAAGGCTCTGCAGCTATGAGTAGTACGAAGCTAATGCTCGCGCATACACAGTTACACACTCTCGTAAAGTCGCGACCTGCCGCTTCTACGCACACATGCGTGATCTTATGAATGGCGATTCTTCATTCAAAGAAATTTCGTGAATATTCGTGTGATGGCGCTCGCTTTTGTTACTTGTACTATTATCTATTCTGAGCTCTCGTTTGGTCATCGCGCCGCGCGCGCCATTTTTCATTGTTTGCTTCTTTGAGTATAAATTGTAAATTGTTTGGTTTGCCTACAGTCCGCTGCAAACATAGTAATAAGCTATATTATCTACTGTAAGTAAATAAAGTTTCATCAAAATCCACTCAGTAGATTTTGCGTGACAAACATCTATCCATATATCCATCCATCCATCCTCACAAACTTTCGCATTTATAATATTAGTAGGATAGGAAGTAGGAAGAGTAGGACAGGATTTATGTATATATATGTATGTATGTGTATAGATTCCAATGAAATTTGGTGTGAAAATAGCTAGAAGCGCGAGAAAACACACAGGGTACTTTTCAACAACATCATCACTTTTCATAATTGTCGATCTATAGAACGGAAGAAATTTGGTTTCGAGATAGCTTGAAGCCTGTGAAAGAACACAGGATACTTTTCATCATTGTCAATCATTTGAACGGATTTTATAGAAATTTGGTGTGGAAATAGTTTGAAGTCTGAGAAAGAAAGCAGTGTAATTTTCAACCTCATCATCACATAATAAAATAATCGTGCATTTGGACAGCGTAGAAATCTGCAGAAGTTATTTTCGGAAACAAATTTATCTAAGTATGCAAATAAATAAAATTGAAGTGTCTGTTTGTATTATCAAAATAACAGCTTTTTACTAAATGCATATGAAAGTATATACGGTACATAAAACAAAACCATTTTTAAAAATTTAGTCTCTTTGTTCCGTGTAATCTCCGAAATGGCTGAACCTATTTTGACAGGACTTTCACTGGCAGATAGCTGACGTTACAAGGAGTAACTTAGGCTACGTGAGCGAAACCGCGGGGTATAGTAACTGTACTGTACAGGGGTAGTAATATCTAATAGTTCTTCATGTTTTATTCTCAACAATCAAACTTGTACACTATAGACAATAACAAGTTTGTATATTATAGGTAACAGACAGTACCCTACCTATGTGTTCGACGATAACTTCCGAATGAAAACTGCCAGCGCGGGAGTAGTTACCTACGTCAGGCGGTATATTTGTAAGGTAGGTAACTACCTACCTACCTAAGTACCTACATAACTTAATAATTTTAGGTGATTCCTACGAGTATTATAACAGTCCTCCAAGTCATTATAATATATAATGCGCGGGTCAGCGACCCCACACACATTGGTACCTACATCTCATCACTCATTTCTACACAAAAAATGTCTCACCCATACTCCTGCCAGGATGACCTTTCGTTTAGATAAGTAGGTATTTTATTACACGACTGCACAAAAAAGGAGTGTAATGAGTAATGAGTGTGATGAGTAATGTAATGAGTGTGATTGTATATACATACATACAAACATACGTGAACCCTAAAAACATAACACAAAAAACTGCACAAAAGTTTTGGTGGAATAAAGAAACTCACGTACATACGTGATTCGGTGAGATTTCGATGTATGGGGTATCGCTAGAATCCTTACATAATCCCGAGCGACACTAGCTAGGACTGTCGTGGTTTTTTTCATGATCGATGTAACTTTTGTTACATGGACTTGTTTACATAAAGGTACTTTTCAACATTTATAGTTCTAGTAAGTACGTTATATAGCCTACTTGGCTTCCGGCCGTGGCTTCGCCCGCCTGGCTTAGGTACAAATACAATATCTTTATAAATTATAGTCTGTGTTATTCTGATGTATAACCTCTATATTACGTACTGTAGTTTCATCAAAATCCGTTCAGTAATTTTTGCGTGAAAGAGTAATGAACATCCATCCAAACATCCTCAAAAATTTTCGAGTTTATAATATTAGTACGATAGAAACGTACTCAGTAGCTGGTATATATTTATTATCACGTACACTGTATTATGTAACCGACCATATTTTTTATACTATTGAATAACGAGACGAGCTGGTCATTTTCTTGATGGTATAACACATATAATTATATTACTCTGATAGAATAACGCCCGCCCATAACGATTGCAGTACCTACTCAAACTTCTAAGCACAAAGGCCGGCCCCACTAGGTGGACCGATGACCTTGTCAAAAGCGCGGGAAACCGTTGGATGCGCGAGGCGAGTAGCAGCTAGCCGGTCCAAGCCGCCGCATAGAATTATAATCAAAGCAAAGGTTAGGTAGCCGGGCCACCGCCGCCGGCGCGCGGCGTTGCATGCCGGGTTACCGGCATTACCGCCCGCCGGCGCGCGGCGTTGCATGCCAGGCGCGCGCCGGCGCGCGGCGTTGCCGGACTACCGCCGGCCGCGCGCCGAACCGGAGTCCGGGCGGTGCAGTGGCGCAAGTGTGGAAGTCGGTTCGATAAATTTGTCGAATCGTAACAACTGACAAATTTATCGAATGTTGCGAGTACCGAAGTATTATCGTAAAGTATTGTAGTAGCTTTATATTTCGTTTGGATTCGACCTAGCTATTCGATAACTTTTGTCGATTGTATCGAGGCTCGATAAATTATATAAAAAGTTGATTAAACCCAATTTATCGATTTGAATTGACAATTTTATCGATCGACAAGATCCGTACTTGCGCTGCGGGCCGGAGGTACCTATGTACCTATTATAATAGACCGTATACCTACACCCATCCAGACGAATTCTCGCAGAATATCTTCTAAGAAGAATATCTCAGTCGGTCATGCTTTTTATTTTACATTTTTGAAAAAGTTGACTGACTATGGCTGGTATTTTAGTATACGAGACATAGGTAGTGTACATACCTACATGCCACTGTACTGACCAATAAATGAGTAGTAAATATAGGTGATAAGGTATAACTATAATAAGTAGAATTCAGCGGGCCCAAGCACTAACTCTTACCTATTCTGTGGCGCCGCGCAGCCGGGCGCCGCCGTCGTCGCCGGAGGATTTCAAGTAAAGCGGAGGTAAAATAGGTACCTAGGTACTCATCCAAATGGACTCTCACAGAAAATGTTCTAGAAAGATCGGTGGGTAGCCTAAAGCCTTACCTACTTATGCTTTGCTTACCTATGCTTTCACCTTTGTGTTTTACTGATTGCTTAGTACGTATTTTATCATACTCACCTACTTCTTATACCTAGCTATAGAAGACATAGGTTCATACCTACTGTAATTCAATTGCCAGAGCGACCGATAAATGAGTAATTAAATATAATAAAGGTACCTACCTAAACTCTTTTTTGGAACACCAAGTTAGATATTATAGGCATTTCTTCCATACATAATTTTCATACCTATAGCTATAAATATATGGCCAGCGCAAGCATCGGAAACTATACAACGGGACGATTTTTTCTGAATTATTATAGATTACCCCGAACAAACACAAAACATGAGCGCCAGACGGCTTTTAAAGCTAATTAAAAATTCTAGATTATAGCCTATCACATTCTCGGATGATCTCTCTTCCATTTCGTGAAAATGCTATGAAAATCATGCAGTAGTTTCCGAGAAAACAAACACAAAAACAAACACGAATTCAGCGCGCCGTAGTACTAACTGTTACCTATTCTGTTCTATCACGTGACGCAGCTAGTAAATTCAAATAATTTGCTGTATTGAATTTTAGTAGATACCTACTCGTATCGACCTACCTACAGAGTTATATTATTCATTTCATTCATTTTTATTATTCATCACCATCATCATCACAGGAAGGGCCGTGTGGCCGTGCGGGTAACACGGATAAGATCACCCTATCTCTTCAGAAAAAAAATTTGTTATATCAAAATAACAGCTTTTTCCAAATGCATATGAGAGTATATATATACGGTACCTATTATAACAAAACAACCATTTTTTAAATTTTTGTCTGTCTGTTTGTTCTGGGTAATCTCCGAAACGGTTGGGCCGATTTTGACGGGACTTTCACTGGCAGATATCTGATGTTATAAGGAGTAACTTAGGCTACTTTTATTTTAGAAAAATAATTGGGGTTCCGTGCAAAAAAATAAAAACCAAGAAAATCCAATATATCCACGCGGGTGAAACCGCGGGCAGCAGCTAGTTTATGAACTTTTATGAATATATAAAGCTTTTTTATATAACGTGTACAATAAAGTTATCTATCTACTCACGGCGAAATAACCGTAGTTTTTTTACGGCAAAAAAACGTATATGTATATAAAATAAGTGGTCTAAAGGGCTATAATATTAGACGCAATGAATTGACGCAAAGCATAATCACGGACCACGCGCAAACCATGGAAAAACCAAAATGGTGATCTTGACGCATAACGTACTGCCTAAGGTGGTGCCTGGTAGAAATCTAGTCCGAACGCTAAGGCAGTCCTCACACCTAATTCATGATTGATGGATAAGCATCAATCGCGAACCACGAGAAAACATGGAAAAACCACGATCTCCGCTTGACGCATATCGTATCGTCTATTGAGGTTGTGGCTGGGGCTTGCCGCTTGATGGAAATCTAGTCCGAGTACAACACCCGCTTCTACCTACTATTATTATTGTTATTATTGTCAGCCTCTTACGTTCCCACTGCTGGGATACCGGCCTTCTCTCAGAGAAAGAGAAATAAATGTATTTTCTTTCTTTCTTTCTTTCTAGAGAGATGGGCCATAATCCACCACGCGGGCCCAGTTCGGCTTGGTGGATGTCGCATGACCTCGAATTTTGTGGTTCTTGAACATGCCGGTTTCCTCACGATGTTTTCCTCACCGTTTTAGAGCGAGTGTCAATAATCCGCAAATAACTTGATATAAGTTATTGGTGCGGGACGAGTAGAGATAAGAACTATGGTGCGTCGGATTGAAAGTCGCACAAGTTACCGCTCTCGATTCACTCTCGCTTCTACGAAAGATAAAAATTATTTCACAACCACTGCGTACTCAGTACAGACGCTGCGGTAAATAAGCGGTGGTACGCAAGTGATGTATGTAGCGTAAAGCGGAGCAGTCGTCGCTTTGAAACCAGACCGTCTGGCCGTAGTGCCGGTCTCGTCCGTTTAGTGGATTTTAGAGGTTTTTTTAGATGTTTTTTTCTTCAAACTGCGATGCGCGTGTAAATACTTACCTCGTATATGTGTAATTGTTGCAAAACCATGGTTATTTTGGTTTTTTATTTATATTTCAACATAAGCCGTGTAACCACAAAAACTAACTTTTAGACGCCTGTTTAACTCGACAGTGCCTAAAGATAAACCTCTAAACTGATTAGAAAAGTCACAACAGAGTGGAGTTAGACAATGGTTAGACACTACTTAAATCTCGATTTGTGGTTCATATTTAAACACGCGACTACGGCATGTTTAGGAGTTAAACTCTGTTTAACACACCGTAAACAAGTATTAAACAGCGTTTAACTCTTAAACATGCCTTAGTCGCATGTTTAAATAAGTAATTAACCACAAACCTTGATTTAAGAAGTGTCTAACCATTATCTACCTCAATTCTGCGGCGCGAGTACGGAAGTCGGTTCGACAAATTTATCGAATGTTGCGAGTACCGAAGTCTGATCATAAAGTATTGTAGTAGCTGTATATTCTCTTTGGATTCGACCTAGCTTTTCGATAACTTTTGTCGATTGTTTCGAGGCTCGATAAATCCCACTTTATCGATTTGAACTGTCAATTTTATCGAATTTTATCGACCGAAAGGATCCGTACTTGCGCCGCTGATGTGACATTTCTAATCATTTTAGAAGATAACGGTGACCTTATCATAGAATAAATACTCATCGTACAAGCCGTTATGATTATTTCTAAACATTTTGCTCGTGAAAGTTGTGTAGCGTTGTTTAACTTTTAGACACTGTCTGGCTAGACAAAACCACCAAAAACTATTTTTAGACGCCTGTTTAGCTAAACAGCGTCTAAAAATAGTTTTTGTGGTAACGCGGTTTTAGTTCAAGTAGGTACGTATGTACTTACTAGGTAGGTTATAGACTTGTGCTATTATCTATTCTGTGGTTATAAGTAGGTACGTACCTACTCAGTTATCAGTAAGTACATAAGTACCTACCTAAGTACTTACAACATAACACCGTATATCGGTCTTAGTCTTACTAAAAACACACCCTAAACATGTGTTAAACAGCGTCTAACTCCCAATCATGGCTTACTCACGTGTTTAAATATGAGCAACCACAATCATTTTATATCATAACTAGCTGCTGCCCGCGGTTTCACCCGCGCGGACTTTTTGGGTTCATGGGTTTTTTTTGCGCGGAACCCTAGTTGTTTTTCCAAAATAAAGTAGGAGTACCTTATAACATCAGCTATCTGCCAGTGAAAGTCCCGTCAAAATCGGTCCAGTCGTTTCGGATATTACCCGGAACAAACAAACAGACAGACAGACAAAAATATTAAAAATTGTGTTTTTGTTGGTAGGTATCGTGTATACTTTCAAATGCATTTAGTAAAAAAAGCTATATTTTTGATATTACAAACAGACACTTCAATTTTATTTATTTGTATAGATCATTTTATAGACGTTTTTATTTAGACACTGTCTAGCTAAACATGAGTCTAAAAGTTGGTTTTGTGCTAACACAATATGTAATAATAACAAATCGAATAATAATAGGTAGGTTTCTACGTAAATAGATAAGTATCTATTTACTTAAATTCTATTAATAGATTTCTATTTATTAGTATTTGAAAAAGATATAGGTAGGTAATATTATTACAAAAATACGATTTAGCCATTGTTGTACTGAAGTCAAAAATAAACACAGAACACTTCTCTAACGCAGCAAAGTCCAAATTCACAAGCATAGGTAAACATCCAATTTAGACAAAGAAATCTGAATCCAATATAGCGGGCGGTGGCATTATCATAGAACACAATTATGATAATACGCATATCGTTTTACGTCTTCGGTCGATCACCTTGACCTTTGCTTGTTCGTAATGCCGCCCACAAATTATATAGGATGCCGCCGCACGCACCGGCCGGTCGACCGCGTCAGGTGCGAGACAGTACTTTGTCACAAACATCGCGGTGTTTCGTGACTTTGAAATGGCACAGCAGCACACAGCGGGCACTGTAGTGTGCGTGAGACACTTCCCTCCTCTCCCCGCCAGGGTGGTAAAATTTCCGTGAGACGCGCGATGGTTCGACTCGAAAATCGGCGCGCAAAAATGTACGAATTGGCTTCTGGTACTTGGGGTGTTACGGCAAAACTACTAAATGTATTTAGTCAAACCAAAGTTATTTGAAATGTCGACAAACTAAAGCTTGTTACTATGTTCTTTATTTTTGAGTTTTCTTAGTTCTTTTGTAATTTATTTACGTCCAAACTTGCGTTAAAATATGTGCTAAAATACAGATGTTTGAAGGCTCATTACTTTTAAGCCACTTATTTTTTTTCTGTATAATTAGCAGATCAACCTAGATAATGAAGAGATAAATCGATATTATTCTTAATTTTGGACTTAAAACGTCAAGTAGTGGAGTAATAACCCAAATACGGTTGTATGGAGAAATGAACGACTCGTTTTCCCTTAATTACTAAGAGTACAATTGGGTTGAGGCTTGATGAGCAATAAAAGCAATCATTGGTTATCCATACGAATACCGTAGGAGAATCCATATTGGTCACAAACTAATTCTACCTAAGTCTAATAAAGACTAAACTTCTTATTATTTACCAAGAAGCAATTAAAGACTTCTAACTTTATTTTAGACTTCCAGAGTAGAGTCTTTCTGTAAATCTGTATTGACACGAAGGTTAAACAAAACTTGTTAATAGAAGAGTTAAACTATAAAATGTTGGTACCAACTAATAAACTATAAATAGTAAAGAAATATAAAACTCTATATAAAGGAAAATTATTACTTCGAATAAACGAAACAAAAATAAGATTAAATTATCTAGTACTTATAAAAGCACTAAATCGTTACAAATAAATCTAGAATGAGGTTTCATTACTAACTAACTAAGTAGTAAAAGTATTCTCAAACGAGATTACTAACAAGGAATCTATAGGGAGATTGTATAATTACGATGAAGCAATTAGTCTCATCTCTACGCTAAATTAGGGTTACTAATAGAGAATCCTACATCAAAGTTATGTGTACGTATTGGTCCTTATAATAAAATAAGATTACTAATATGTAGGGAATTACAAATTATAATTACCTACGTGAAAACGAGTAATTAGTTCAATACTAAAATGAAGGGTTAGGAAGGAATTCTATTGTTATGGTCTTGTAGGAATTTACGTAGGCTTTTGAATTATAGGGCTAGGTAGAGTAGTAGGCAAACGGATTACATTAGAATCTTATCTATACTAGATAAAGTATGGACTAGATTCGGGCATAACCAGGCAGTGTTGAGATGATGGATGGAAACTCAGATTAGGATGATAGACGGGAGAGAGTGACCAGCGCTCTTTACTTAGTTTGTTATTCTGACTGAGTAGTATGAAGATTAGCTTTGACTATAATTTTAAAGTAGAGATACCTTGAATGGATTAGACAAACAAACAAACATACCTTTGCTAAAAGATAAAGTCCTCTTATCTCTTGTTATTTGACTAATTAACATTACTAACGAACTGAATTAACTAGTAGTAAGAAGATAGATGAAAATTCCCTATGATGATCTTCATTATCATCTGAAATGCGGGGGAGATTATCCAGTTTGGAAGTCGAAAATCACCAATTGAAGCGGGAGTGGGGCTTCGATTCTATGCCGCAAAGTTTAACTTATTTTGAGTATGTACTGAAAGTAAATTCAATTTATAAATGTCATCAAGATCTAGATTCTATACTAAATTAGGTAATCACCAAGATAGGCCAAGTAATAAGTATTCTGTAATATCACTCATATTCGTAAGATAGGATTATTTCATTAGTGATTAGATAGGTATAGGAAATCTTCATAGTAACTATTGCAAGTAGGAAATTAGGTTTAGTTAGGAACTGTTTCAAAACGCGGCTGAAAAGAAGGGTTATTATGGAAACACAACGTAAAAGGGTTCTACCATTAGACGAAACGACACGGACGGACGATGCGGATTATCTTAAATATTCTATCTTCCATATTATTACATATCTAGCTATTTATATCTATAACCAATTAACTAGGCAACCATTACAGTTAGGTACCGTTAACCAGGATATGTAGTTAAGATAGGTAGGGGTCGGTACATTTTGGTTTCCGTAGACCAGGATAACAGTTAAGGTTAGGGTAATTAACAAGAGATTGAGATTGAGATTAATAGAACATACAGGTATTAGCTAGGTATCGGTACAAGTTGCCGGTTGCGTAAACTAGTAACTTGACACAACTGGTCACGGTTGCGTAAACTAGCACATTGACACAACTGGTCAAAATTGGTCAGTTGCTAATTTCGAAAATTGGGTCGCCGACTCTCCCAACTGGAGTTGCTACGTCTGGCGCAGTTTTTCAAAATTATTTGAAAATAGCAAAAATAACTAGTTGCGAGGTGCTGGTTGCCGCAACTGGGAACTCAAAGTTGCTGAGGGCCTAAATGTCATAAACAAAGACTAATTTGAATTTAGATAATAAAAAACTGACATAATTTTAACTATTTTATTAATGAAACACGGTTATAATACAAAGTAACTTAAGCTACAGGGTGTACTGACTAAACCTTATCCTTTGAAGGCGAACGCATAACCCTCTCCGAAACTGTGAGGTCCTTTGTTGTCCACCTCGTTTTCGCGGTACTGAAAAAAAAGACATAAGTACTTATTGTAACAGATCTCAAAAAAGAGGAGATTTTCATTTATCTGTATTTTTTTGTGGCAATTTTACTCGATTTGTCATCCAATTGTCAACTGATATGATTATTTTTTCATGAGTTTGGTAAATTGTAAATTTGCAGTAACTTATAAAATGTAAAACCATTATTGGCTTTAGGTAACGTATATAAGTAATGTTAAGATTTTTAAGAGCTGTGGTTTTTATGAATAAATAAATAAATTGGCTGGTCCTTAAGGCGCGGCTTATATAAAGTTATTTTTATGTATGTATGTATATCACCATAGTTATGCCTTCGGAGTATTCTTTTTGTTAATTTAATGATGTGATGTGAAAATTGCAAGAAATAGTTTGATTAGCAAAAAAAGGGTGCGAGCCCTGGAGCTTGCAGAGTGTAAATGTAAACAATAAAAAAAAAGGCGCGGCTAAAGCAAACCGTCCGGAAAAATCCTGTTTTTCATCGCACAAGACTTTGTTTTCTTTGTCTTGTAAAAAATCGCAAAAAACACCCTGAAAATTTTTGTTTCGAAATGCTCAACATTTTGAGCTACCGCGGTTATCATATTTTTTGTAATCAAAAGAAAGGAAATTAATTGATTGCAATTGTTATGGGCCGGCGTTATGCTTACCATCAGGCAAAGGAGCAGCTCGTCTCGTTACCAAATAGCATAAGAAAAAAAGATGTTTGACAGCTCTAAAACTAAATTTAGATCTGTAATTCCATGTTTATCACGTGTTACGTTTTGAGAGAGAAAGAGAAACTAAAATTAGGTGTAGGTGTGAAACCACAGAGTCGACGCCAATGTTTATAGGTTAGGTTAGGTTAGGTTACTTTTATTTCAGGGATTCGTTTGTGAAAATGGGAAATAATATTTACCTGGCCGTCATCCTCCGCCCCTCCCTGCGGCCTCCAGTTCTGCACGAAGTACTGCCCGCCTGCTGCTTTCTGAACATCCTGCCCCTGAAGAAGTCAACAGTTACGTAAATATGGGAGCATTACTGTGTTCCGGTTTGATGAGCAGAGTAGCCAGTGAAATTACTGAGCTTATAATACTACATAATGTCTCAGGGTAAAGCGTCCAATCCAGCCCTTCGTGTTTCAATTTTCTGCAAGGGCTGGAGTTGTGCTTATCAGGCAACCGACTCGTTTCGTTACCCAATAGTATAAAAAAGCTCTCGGTGAAGGAATACACCGTGATTCAACCGTAGCATCATGTAAGTAATTTCCTACTAATAACTACCAACCTAAAGCTGATAATTAATTAATAATAAATAATAATAAAAAAAATATAATGATAATTAAAAAAAAATTGCATTTAATATTTAAATACCTATTGTCATGTACCTGTGTCCTACCTCAAAAGCGTTTTGGTTTTAACTGTAAGTTTTTGAGTAACTAAATAAAATAAATAAATAAATAATCTCTCGCCAAGCACCTGTCGGTGTGTTCCGGCTCTTGAGTCAGTTCTAATCTAGGTTTGCCATATTCACAATCTTAGACCATATCGTCGCTTGAGATCAGGCGAGAGAGTGGTCTCAAATTGTAAGTGAATTTAAGTTTTAGATCAGAATTACAGAGATAAGCTTCACAAAGCTTTAGCGTCATTCTAAAGTCCAATCATTGTCTCGTTATCAAAACTAAAGGGTATTATTATTTCCTGTTGATCTGCAATCTTGAAATTTAGCACAAAGGTAGGAAAATATAAAGATAAATAAAAAAAACCATTAAAGACAAAACATTCAGCTATTTTGTTAACTAAGCAAAAGTTGCCTTGGTGATGAAAATCTCATTACCATAGGTAATATAGTAATTAACTATTTCATTTCATAATTCAATCATTCCATCATTTAAACATTCATCATTAAATAATTTCATTATTCAATAATATCATAATTAAATCATTTCATCATTCAATTATTTCATCATTCATTAGTTTATTCAATTGCATGTTTTTGCAGCTACTCGATAGAAAAGGGGCGACAGCTGAAAAACAGCGCGCTACTTCGGTGGCGCTTTTATGCTGAGCTGCAGTGTCCATTTTGTAGTCAACTGCCTAACTTTTTCATGTTCTACTTTTAGCTGTAAAATGTATGTACGTATCTATATTTTGGTCATTACCTACAAATAAATATATTTTCTTTCTTTCCTTTTTTACAAATTTAAGTGTAGCCGCACATTGGGCCAGCGAACGCGGCCATAAGTGGCCGCGTAAGTGGTTGCGTAAGCGCAAGACAACATTTTAGCAAAGATTACATTATGCACAGTATCTTAAAAACATACGTTTACTTATCTTTTCACAGTCCATTAAAGTTGTGAGCGATAGGCTGAACTAGACTTTAGACTGTCGGCGGGAATCGAACTTTCCAGAAGGGCGTTGGGTACTCATCATTACCTTGAATATTTTTAAAAACCTTTAACCTAATGAAGATTTGACCACGTTTGTGACATGCCGTGACCATGACAAAAATAATTATCAAATTCAATTTCAAATTGCTTTATTCATATAAGCCCCAAGGAACTCATACAAGTATGACTAACGGCGGGTTTCTGTAACGTTCTACCCTAATCACAGTCTAAAACTAATGCTGTCCTTATCTAGAACATAATAAATGACAAAGATGTCGACAGACCCAATCCGTGCTAATGAACTTTCCTGAAACCCACCATTTATTTCATATATTCATTATCAAAGTCGGTAAATGTCCACTGCTGAACATGGGCTTTCCCAATAAGCCCAGGGCCTCTCTACCAAGCGTGCTGTATTGTAATAAAGCTCGCTTGGCAGGCGTCGCATTACTACTACTTATACTATAAACAGTATTAGCTTCCGCCTGCAGCTTTACTCGCGTGGTATATCTTTACTAGCGTCTGCCCGCAGTTTCACCCACGTTCCCACAGGAACTGTGCATTTTTCCGGGATAGAAAGTAGCCTATGTTACTCTCCAGTCACGTCGATCCGTTGCTCCGTTACTGCGTGAAAGAAGGACAAACCAACAAACCTGTTTATTAATATCGCGAATTACAAAATTTTTATCGTAATGGGATTAAAATTACGACGTTTACTTTTCAAATTTCCCGCTACCTAATGAGGTAACGACCAATGGGTCGTCGACCTTGAATTTTTTTCAACATATCTTTATACCTGGTCGTTTCTCCAGCTCTGGTTGGGGTCCGGTCGTTGCTGGTTGTATTGCTGCTGCAGCTCGTATTGCTGGCGTTGCTGAATGTATGCTTGCTGGTAGTGGTTATCTGTTTATTTATTAACTAGTTATTTATTTATTAATTATTTATTTACTAGTTATTTATTGATGTACTAGACGCTGCCCACGCTTTCACCCGCGCGTAGATATTGGACTTCATGGATTTAAATTTTTTGCGCGGAACCTTAAATATTTTTCTAAAATAAAAATAGCCTAAGTTACTCCTTGTATGATCAGCTATCTGCCAGTGAAAGTTTCGTCTCCATCAGCCTAGCCGTTTCGGAGATTACCCGGAACAAACAAACAAACAGACAGACAGACAGAGAAAATTTTTAAAAATGGTTGTTTTGTTGTAGGTATCGTATATAATATATATGTATTTACTTTCATATGCATTTGGTACAAAGCTGTTATTTTGATGTTACAAACAGACACTTCAATTTTATTTTTTGTATAGATATATCTAAAAATTAAAAATAATGATCTTACCTTGTGGAGCCATGGGTTCAGGACTTTTAGGCAGGTGGCTGCCTTCTAGGATCTGAAACCACATCACACTAGGTATATACCTAATTCATGTTACCACCACCGTAGCAAAATATATCTATTTCAAATTCAAATTTCTTTATTCACATTGGCCCAAGTGAGCACTCTTGAAAGTTAAAACAAATGACTTTAAGTATACACTTTTATATGCATTTATTAAAAAGCTGCTATTTTGACATTACAAAGAGACACTTCAATTTTATTTATTTGTTGTACAATTGTATTGACTATACCTGGAACCCGTCTTTCCCTGCCCTGTACTTGAGCTTGACAAGCTGGCCACTGGGGTCTTTATATTGGTAAGCGCCGACCCTGGAGCCGTCCGGTTCAATTTGTTCCCCGGCCGCCAAGCCATTGTCTGATGCGTACTCGAAGCGGAAAGCGCCATCTGTTGGAAGAATATTAGGGATGTTGACTGATTTTTTTATGATGTCATTCAATTCGATTTCTCAAGAGAATCAAATGTCTATATCGAAAAAACTGGAAATCGAACTCTACAAATGTCAAAAATGAGAGTCAAAGTCGGGCGTATCTACTGAGCGCTGAAACGTCCCATACAAATTGGACAGAACATCTGACGTCACTTGTTCAACGCAGGCCGTAACGCACGGATAATGTGAATCCGTACGGAAACCTGTCCGATTGTATTGTGAATACCCCTGAAGACCCCGATGTAAGCGTTTGAAGAACTCACCAGCAGATAAAGCCTGCTTGTGGTGCAGTATGGAGGCCTGCTGCTCCTTGCTGACTCCATACGGCAGCCGCCAGGGTTCCGGCTTGAAGGTGGCGGGGCCCGTGGGACCAGACGGATCTGCGGCAATATTTGTTAACCGTTGAGAGACTGGAATGATCAATGAATAGGTATTATAACAATGATTATGACCTTTACTAGGTGGTGGCCGGCGTTATGCTTACTATCAGGCAAACGACCAGCTCGTCTTCCCATTAAATAAAAACCTCGATTCTAGGGGTCTACTTGGAAAGTCGATTAACGATATATCGTTGTATTTTTTGTGTCGTGTCGTACTATAAGGCGGCATTAGAAGCTAACATTTTGCTGTCAAAATAACCATGATCAACAATCGCAGATTACGGGGTAAGTAACTATTACACGCTCATGCGCGAAACCATGAAAAATTGTCCAGAAGACAGAATGATATATTTCATTAACTCGGGATGGCGCCTTAAGTTTACCTATAAGTTGTAATTCGCTCGTTCGTTTGTTTGTGTTTACACCGAGCGAAGCATCTAAGTAATAGAGATGTTGACTCCATTTTTTATGATGTCAATCAATTCGTTTTCTCATGAGAATCAAATGTGTAATCGAACAAAACTGGAAATCGAACACTATAGAAACGTCAAAATGAGAGTCAAAGTCGGGCGTATCTACTTACTGAGCGCTAAAACGCCCTATACAAATTGGACAGAACATTTGACGTCACTTGTTCAACGCGGGCCGTAACGCTGTACTAGAAACATGCATTTTGTTGATTTTGCCGTGAAACACTGCGTTTAAGTACATAGTTATAGTACATTTTTTATTCATTAAAATTTAAAGAATCGGATAGTACCTATCATTAAATTACTAATGGATGATAAAAAATTATTGAATTTGGAAAACTTTTAGTATCTTTGTAGAAATTATATATATTTTTTGTGAATTTCATTTTTGTTGTGTTAATATGATGTTTTTTAAACCGGTGTAACGACAGTAATTATGTATGTAGTGTTTCATACATCATACAACATCCCTATTCATTCCGGGTATCTGGAAAAAGGCAATTTTACTCAAACATAACTTTTTTATAAAACACTTTGCGAAACTCGGGTACCCAGATATTTTTTGTATTATAATTATATATATTATATTTTGTATTGTAATTATATTCCAATGATGCTCACCTCTCCATTGCTCTTTAGGTTGTGGAGTCCAACTCTGTGACGTGCTCTGAGGCGTCACATCTCTCCCTGAAGCTGGCGTGAAGAGACCGCGTTGGTAGCCTTCTAACTGTAAACAAATAAATAAAATTGAAGTGTCTGTTTGTAATATCAAAATAACAGCTTTTTACTAAATGCATATGGAATTACATATGGTACCTATATAACAAAGCAACCATTTTTTAAATTTTTGTTTCTGTCTCTCTGTTTGTTGCGACTTATCTCCGAAACGGCTGGACCGATTTTGACGGGACTTTTACTGGCAGATTGCTAATGTTATAAGCAGTAACTTAAGCTACGTGAGCGAAGCCGCGGGGCACAGCTAGTATAACACAAAACCATAAACTCTCTCTAAGCAAAAAATCACGTCGATCCGTTAGAGAAGGATAAACCAACGTACTTGTACGGTACAACGCTATAGTACGGACAGTTACTGTTTCTTACTTTGTTACTGGCTGATCCCCAGGGTTGGTGCGCTGGTTGGAAGAGAGCTGGATCTCCCACAGAGCCCTATCAAAAGTAAAAGTGAAGTGAGCCATAGAAAGATCTAAAATCTAAAGGAATTTTAGCCACTTCCAAAGAGGAAGTTGTGAGTGTCCAAACGGATACTAGAAGAGTCAGTCCTACCATCTATAATTATATTTTACAAATATCTACCTCATCCGTTCTATAATAAAGGCGAAAGTGTGTTTGTACGTTTGTTGATTTGTTTGTCCTTCATTAACGCAGCAACGGATCGACGTGATTTTTGGCATAGATATAGCTAATGGACTGGAGAGTAACATAGGCTTTTTATCCGGAAAAATGTACGGTTCTTGTACAACGCGGATGCAAACGCGAGTGCAAGCTAGTATTATTGTATCCATAAATCAATTGATACCTAATATTGGAGATTTATACAGTATACTAGCTCCAAGCCGTGCGATCCAGGTTAAATTTAAAAATATGTTATTTTTGACCCTCCTAAAAGAGGATCTATTATTGTTTCCACCATAACAAACTTACTGTATTCTTTTTTCTTTTTTTATAATTTTCATGCTTTGTGTTTATATAGTTTAACTTGTCAAATCAACTTATTACTTTAGGAATTTATTAAAAAAAAAAATAAGAATAGCACCGGGAATATCCAGGAAATCTGCAGCAGCATTCTCCTGAGTCAAACTTATAATCTACTGTGTGTACGGCGACTCTTGCCAAGCGTGCTCTATCACAAGCCACCCTTCATGGCGAAGGCCGACGTTCACACTTCCCACTGATGATGACATGATGAGATTAGTTTCAGCTATAGTTTTAAAGTCTGATGCAAACGACCAAACTACCAAATCAGCTAAAACTAATTAAACCATTGTACCACCGCTAATTAGCCCAGTAGACCGTGTCGAGTGTCTAGCACGTGTTCTATTAAACATTGATTGGTGTTAGGTAATCGACATCGATGCTTATTGGACTAAATTATGTATTTCGCAGTCATATAACCACAACTATCCTCTGAAAATCACTATGAATACATATTAGGGCTGGCGCCGCGGCTTCTTCGGCTGAGCGGCTCAAGCGGCGCATATATGCTAACCTCGGGGGCGGTTACATATTTGAGCAATTTTGGTGTGAAACATTGGGTTTTTCTTTTTTTTTTAATTTGGTAACGAGACGAGCTGGTCGTTTGCCTGGTGGTAAGCATAACGCCGGCCCATAACAATTGCAGTGCCACCCAGAACTTTGAAAGACAAAGGCCTGCGCGGCACTGCAGTGCGCTCGTTACCCTGAGACGTTAGGTATTAAGTCTCATAAGCCCAGTAATTTCACTGGATACTCATCAAACCGGAACACAGTAATGCTTGCACTCTACTGCTTGGCGGCAGACTTCACTCACAAAGCGGTGGTAACAACCCAGACGGACACTCGCAGAAGAGTTAGTTCTCCCGTGGTCCTCCCACTAACAACAGTTGGGTCCAAAACATTTTTGATTAGACATCTAATTTTGAAGTCATTACGCTTTTTTTGGATTTTTACTAAATTAATACGCGCGCGCGATATTTTCCTTTTTACATCAATGCAAACCGACAGTATGTGTAAAGAGGACAGAATGATAAATGTCATTGACTCAGGATACCACATTAAAGTCAGGGCCGGAGTATCCATAAGGCAAAGTAGGCTACTGCCTAGGGTTATAGGTGATAAGTGTTCTAAAAAATAAATCACAGCCATTTAAGGACTCTCAAAAACGCAGTGATATCGTGAGCGTGTTTTGTCGTGACTTTCGAGTGAGTTCTAGTAGTACGCGTAAAAGACAAAGAAAGCGGGTAGACAGATTTGTCTGCTCATAATTTCGTCTACAATCCACCCGCAGTTTTCGCCAGTATTCCCGTGAACATGATGCTTGCAACAGCGTCGAAATATAGGGAGCTCACCAGCTTATAATAATCACGGTAAATATCCCGTTACAATGTATAAAGTAATGAATAACCGTGAAAGTCTAAAACAGTGCTTACTGCCTAGGGGCTCAGCGCCGACAAGGGGCCCCGCATCCCGGGAAAATAAATTGAAAATGTTTCTTCGAGTGAAAATTAAATTTGAAGATTTGTATGTAACAAACCCTCAATGACAATATTATTAATATTGCCTAGTTTTTTATATTATATCGTCATATTTCAGAACGCATTTTAAATTATTATACCATTATATTTTTATGGTTAGAAAAGGGGGCCCGAGACGTGCATTGCCTAGGGGCCCCGACATGGTTAATCCGGCCCTGATTAAAGTACTAACTTGTTGTCTGAATGTCTGCGGTGCGTAGTAGTCATTCTGTGCCTTCACAGCCGCGCCAAGCAGGAAACACCAGAAACATATCAACTGCAAGAGAAAACCAGAATTAGTACTATTATTGGAACATTTCGCACCCTTAGTAAAACATCGACCGAACTCAAAATTTGACCAAAATGAGTTATAGTGAAATAGCGACCTAAAAAAGCAAGTCCAATAACCTAGTCTAATTAAAAACAACCCTAATTTGCTTGTAAGGTATTTTATTTTATTATTATAAGGATATTTAGTTGTAATTCTACAGCAATTTAAAAAAAAAAGCTAGTTACACTTCAATTGCCAAAAGTTAGTGATTTTGAATTAGTGATATTTTATTAAGAGTGCGATTTATTATTGGACATACGAGTATGCATCAAGTACTCATACCTAAAGTTATGAAGAGTGAACTATTCGACCATCAGGACGGGTCATTATATAGGCAAGGGGAAGTCTGAAACTATAGCTGTGTTACTACAAAAACATCTTTTAGGCGCTTGTTTAGCTAATAATATCAAAATAACAGCATTTTACTAAATGCATATGCATATACGGTACCTATAACAAAACAACCATTTTTTTTATTTTTGTCTCTCTGTTTGTTCCGGGTAATCTCCGAAACGGCTGGACCGATTCTGACGGGACTTTCACTGGCAGATAGCTGATGTTACAAGGAGTAACTCAAGCTACGCGGGCGAAGCTGCGGCACACATTTTATAAAATATACGAAAACTGCTGTCCGCAGTTATACTTGCACATTGCTGCTTGGCGGCAGACTATAAAGCGGTGGCACCCAGACGGACACTTGCAGAAGAGTTCCTACCACCTGGTATAATTTCTCTAGCAGGTTTAAACGTAGCGTATCTTGTTTTGTAAGATTAGTTAATTAGGGCAAGGTCACTATGAAGTTACGTTTTTCACCTGACTTGTTATGCAGTGTAATCGACAAAACCACAAAACACAGAGTAAACGGATAGATGGATAGGCGCTTGTTTTTAACCAACTTCCAAAAAAGAAGAAGGTTTTCAATTCGGATTTGGAAAATTATTTTTTTATTTGAAAGGATATAGTTCAGATTGGTCCCTTAGAAATTTCGACAACATCGGTTCAGTAGTTTGTCACTGAAGTCGATTCGTCGCTTTTTTAAAGCAGTTTTTTTAATAAAATAATTTATTTATTCACATAATGGGTTAATTTCTTAATAACAAAAAAATACACAGCTCAAAAACTATAAGTATAAATATAATGGATTAAAAATTGCCCTTGTGGAGTTTGAACCACGTTCCTTAGCAAATCCTCAATTTTAACCAAACGATTAACTCTCGACTCGTCGCAAAAATGTTACCTATCTATATACAAATAAATAAAATTGAAGTGTCTGTTTGTAATATCAAAATAACAGCTTATTACTTATGAAAGTATATAAGATACATATTACAAATTAACCATTTTTTAAATTTTTGTCTGTCTGTTTGTTCCGGGTAATCTCCGAAACGGCTGGATTATGACGGGACTTTCACTGGCAGTTAGCTGATGTTACAAGGAGTAACTAAGTATACTTTAATTTTAGAAAAAGAATAAGGGTTCCGCGCAAAAAAATGTAATCCAAAATCTCCACGCGGGTGAAACCGCGGGGCAGCAGCTAGTATTGCATAAAAAATGCATAAATCAAAATTATAAAGAACTGTGCTGTATTATCGAGTCAAAAATAGCTCACGTTGCAAGATCGATTCGTCAAATCATACAAGCTAGGCCTACAGTGAGCTCTTCTGTGAAAACTAGCTTTTCGATTAAAAGCGATTTACTTACAACACATTTCAAACCGATGAGAAATGTGAGGAGAATCAAAAGGATGGTGTTGCCTGCTGGAGTCCAATTCACATTCATGACTACCAGCTTTTTCCGACTGGATGTTTCTGGGGTTCGTGTTTAGAGGGGAGGCTTGGGGGAAAGGTTTTTTAAAACTTGTTTAGGTTAAAGAATTTCGGTGTCATAGTAAGTTTTTTTATACTATTGGGCAACGATGCGAGCGAGTCGTTTGCCTGATGGTAAGCATAATGCCGGTGAGTCTAAGAACTTTGAGACACAAAGGCCTGCGCGGCACTTCGCTCGTTACCCTGAGACATTAGTTAAGTCTCATAAGCTCAGTAATTTCACTGGCTACTTTTCTCATCAAACCGTAACACAGTAAAGGTTGCACATTACTGCTTGGCAGCAAACTTCACATGCAGAGTGGTGGTACCCAGTCGCAGAAGAGTTAGTCCTACCAATGATATAATAGAGATCACGAGTGAAGAGGTACCTTCTGGGCAAGCGTGCTTCAATGTCGACCGCAACGTCTCTTAACATCAGATGAAATAGCGTCCAAACGCAAGGTCATTCATTATAAAAGAAGCTAAATTAATTTAATACATTTTCATGTTGTAAAAAAAAACTTGGACTAAATTCAAATTCAATAGTCTTTATTCAAATAGGCCCCAAAGGAGCACTTATGAAAGTTAAAATGACTCTAACAGCGGGCCTCTGCAACATTCATCTACCCGAATCACAGACTAAAACTAATGCTGTCTTTATCAGAACATAATAAATGACCAAGACACCAACAGACCCAATCCGTGCTCAAAGTCAACGAACCTTCCAGAAACCCACCGTGCCCGTAATATTATATCATTCGATGTTAACCGATGATGCGGTCGAGTTACTCACCCTCATTATCACACACAATCACCGCACAACACGGACAGACAGACAATGTAGTCTAGATACGATACTGTGGCGTATATATGGTATATATACCTGTTTGCCAATACGCGACGGACCGTATCTTAGGTACTGGTTTACTGAAGTATATTACCTACACACGAAGAAGGTTAACGTTCTTACCATAAAAAAAATTAAGCACACTTTAAATCTGTGCTAAACATGCCTTAGTCACGTGTTTAAATATGAGCAACCACAAATCCTGATTGAAGTAGTGTCTAACCATTATTTAGCGCAAAATAATTACTTTGTGACATTTCTAATCATTTTGGGACACACCAAACAACCAACAAGTCAACAAACACACTTTCGCATTTTTATATTAAAGTAGGAAGTAGGATATTAAGATAATAAATATGATAGTAGTTGCTCCAAATATTGAGAATTTCTGATTTCGAGACAAAAGTATTTTTTCGGGTATAGGTACCTACTTTTTGCATTTTTTTTTCAAGATACTGAGCTATTTCTATTAAATATCTTACAGTAAGTATTTTCTATAAACACTTGGCTTTTCTACTGTATTTTTTTTGCGGGTACTAACATGTACCTGTGGTGAAACTATTTTTTTAGTAGAGATCATAGATATCTATGGTAGAGATCGTAGAAGCGGCTGCTGTGCGTCTCTTCCACTACCTCTAGCCGTGGTACGTGGTTAGTGCTCAGACTAGATTTCCACCAAGCTCCGCCTTAGACGGTGTGATATGCGTCAAGCGGTGATCGAGGGTTTTCCATGCTCCACTCGTGATTGATGACATCCATCAATCACCGTGTAACGGGCCCTTTAGACAGTCCGCATCTGTGTTAACCATTCAGGTAAGTTGGTAATGTTTTATTTCTTCGGAAACTGGTGCTCTTTGTCAGATTTGAATATACAAGGTATAAATGGATTTACTGAAAACCTCTTTTTTATTTTATGTTATGTTAATGTCTATATCACAGGTCTATATTTACATTATATACCTTAATTATTTCAAAAGGTTTGTTACGTACGTAATTCTAACTGATTTGTAACTACACTCGTAAATTGGACTTGTCAGCTGCGCTTCGCCGTTTCTTCTTCTTCTTCCCAGATTATGGCTTTTCTTGTGACGTTAAACGTGAGTTTGACAGCGCTCTAGTCTAATCCAGTATTAATTATCTAGCTCATTTAAATGTCCAATATAGCAAAAACAATTCATAGGCGTCATATTTGCATTTGGAACTTTCAGACTGGGCACAGTAAAAAAGCGATTTTAAAAAAATCGATTCTACTCTTGGTTCTGTACAAACTACTTACACTTTTCAGTTGTTTAATTTACACCTTGTATATGCAATATCACTTTTAAATTAAGTAGGATGTTACCTTTCCAAATAGTCGATAATTGGCTCGTTCGAACGCACAGTTATGCAGTAACGCGGTCATGCTTGCGATACTGGATTGATTGCTGACAATATCTTCACGGTAGCGACCTTTGGGGTCGATCAGCTGTTACCGCTACCCTATTTCAAAATTTATAACAATAATCAAATTCTTTTTCCACTAGCTTCTGCTTGCAGATTGCGGTGGATATTCCAATAGGAAGCGTGCATTTTTCGGGATAAAAAGTACCTACTCTATGTTACTCTCCGGTCCATAAAATTTTTCCACGCTAGCGTGGAAAAGGCGCAGCGACCGGCGCGGGACGGGCTGCAGGAGGGCGGATGCCGCTTCCTTTTCCACGCTAGCGAATAAAAAACACTTTTGCGCGCAGATTCCGAATGATAAATGGATTTTTTAATGACCCACATTTATATATTAATAAGTCATAAAGAAAATAATTTTGCTACTATGCTTGTAAAATGGACCGGCCCGCTCGTCACCTATGTTGCTATACCCTAACTAGGGTCATATGTAAGCTCACCTACTAATATAAGACCTTTCTGTAATGTACATATGATGCAAAAAATGATTGAATATGAATAAACAAGATCTTGCCGAGCCTTTGAGGTGAAAAATAATATATGTTAACAGGGTGAGTTTAAATTGGAATGTTATCCCGGAAGGGGGTAATTAGGACCATAGTTGTCGAACTTGAAGTTGTATCATTACAACTTCAACTTCATGATGTTTTTGCAAGGGAGCCTCCCTTGCAAAAACGTCATTTAAATTTTATAAAAAAAAAATAAAGAAAAATAAACTGCAAAACGGGAGTACGCGGTATTTTCTGGATTTTTTATGTCTCCTCTAATCAACATCATCATTTAACAAAGTTCAACATAGTTAAAGTGAATCAGCTGATCTAAGGCTGCCCGGAAACGCCTTTTATTCAATGTAAAATTCTAAATTTCAAAAACTCGTAAAACAAATGTTGTTTACTTCCAGGAGACCTCCTTCCGGGATGACATACCAAATAGGCTTCATAAGCCTACCTAATTGGCTAAAGTCTCATAGACTTAAAACCCAATGTCTCAGGGTAACGAGCGCATTGCAGTGTCGCGCAGTTCTGAGTGGCACTGCAGTTGTTATGGGCCGGCGTTATACTTACCATCAGGCAAACGACCAGCTCGTCTGGGTACCAAGTAGTATAAATAATACCTCCACGCATTAAGTAAACCGATTTGAAAGATTTTTTCACTAATAAGATATTAAATATAGGTTACTTTATGCATATTGAGTTTCAACTTTAATGTTGTACAATTTTTTTAAATCAATATTAAATTTATTTACCAACCTTGATGTGTCAAGTTGCTTTGAAAGTGTTCAAGCAGTCTGGTGTATATTTTTTTTAAACTTTCTATAGGTTTTGCTCCCAACATCGCACGCGTATTGTTTTACACAACTAGGTAGGTACCCAAAAAGGGGCGCCAAGGACCTATTCAGCGGCGCAAATACGGAAGTCGGTTCGATAAATTTGTCGAATCGAAAAACCCAATAATTTGTTATCCTGAATCCAGCCATCGTGAAGTCAGGATGGCTGGTCAGGTCAGGATGGCTGGTCAGGTCAGGACAGAAAAACCACGCCGAGTTTCTTTAAATGTGTAGTACCAATGCTACCTTTGGTTCTTAAATTTTAGCTTTGTACATACTTTCGATTAGGAAACAGCTACTTATAACTTGTTTCTGCCCGCGTTCCCACAGGAACCATACATTTTTCCGGGATAAAAAGCCTATGTGGGCTATGTTACTCTCCGGTCCATGAAGTATATCTATGCTAAAAATCACGTCGATCCGTTGCTCCGTTGCTGCGTGAAAGGGCAAACCAACAAACGCACTTTCTCATTTAGGTACTTTCATTAAAAGAAACGAAAAAAACAAACAAATTCAAAAATAATAATTTTAATAATCACAATCGACTTACAACATTACTAGTACAAAAAGCTATAACAAAATTACAACATAATTTTGATTATTTTTATCTCGCCTGCTGCCTTACCGGCTAACAATCTCGTGTTCGTTTTCGATTTCAAACCGATTAAAACTAGCGTTCTAGTCTTCGATTAGAAATAAATGTCTAGAATTTGCGCTAGTTTTCATTTTTAACCGACTTCAAAAAAAGGAGGAGGTTCTCAATTCGGTTGGTATTTTATTTTTATGTTTGTTACCTCATTACTCAGTCATTTATAAACCGATTTTGAAAATTCTTTATTGGAAAGGATATACTTTCAGATTGGTCCCATAGAAATGATATCAAAATCGGTTCGGTAGTTTGGTTTTTAAATCAAAATAACTGAAAACAATTACGTCATCCAAGTAAACAAAATTGCTTTTTAATGCATTTATTCATAGCTGATTTTTCGAAGTCGGTATTTTTTATGTAACCTTTGTTACATCGACTTGTGCAACAACTTATTTCCTTAATAACGTTCGTTCTAAAATGATAACCAGCGAAAATTCTAGATTATTCCTTCCAGCCGAAGACCTAACGACCGTTGGTCTTAATCGGGTTGAAGTCGAAAACGAACACGATTTTGTTAGCCGATATCAGTGGGGTGAGTTTAATTCACTCGGAATGATATCCGTGTCGGAAGCGACTTTCTTTATCGTTTATATCACGGAAACGCATCTCGACAGAGAAATACTGTCGGGATTATATCCGTGTTTTAAACCGCTTAGTTGTCGAACCTAAATAAGAAATTTCTCGGACAGGATGTGATTCCGAAATATAAACGATCAAGACTGTCGTTTCCGACACGGATACATTCCGAGTGAATTAAAATAGCCCTGCTGATGAACATGGTGAATATGCTAAACCTATCAACGGCGCGAGTACGGATCTTTTCGATAAATAATATTCGATAAAATTGACAGTTAAAATCGATAAAATGGGTTTTATTCGATAAAATTGACAGTTAAAATCGATAATGTGGGTTTTATCGATTTTAACTGTCAATTTTATCGAATTTTATTTATCGAAAAGATCCGTACTCGCGCCGCTGAACAGATTGATGCTCGACGAAGGATTTTCAAATTGTTGATGGTAACTAGCCAGGCAAGTACCAGAAAATCCTCTACCGCCACCGCAACGGTTTCTAAAAGGAAACCAAAGCGGTGGCGTGGCCAAAAGGCAGGCTTACAAATCAAATCTAACATTAACTGCAAAGATAGTCGGAGACCCAAGGGGACATTTCTTGTGTATATTTTGTAGGGGGTATATCGTATGGTAAGATGAGTCGGTTTCTCTCCTTTTCTTCTAGAGGAAAAAGATCTTCATTTATCTGAAAATAAAATTCGTTTTTTTTTATTTATTTCGATGCATGGAGCAAGAAAACTTGAGATTTTGAGATGAGACTTAAAACCTAATGTCTCAGAGTGCGATCGCACTGCAGTGCCGCGCAGGCCTTTGTGTTTCAAAGCTCTGAGTGGCACTGCAATGGGGGGACGATTCTTTGTTTGTTTAGTTACTAAGATATTATAATGAATTTTGACAAAGAAACAACACCAGCGATAATGCGCCACCTAGCGGGATAAATAAGTAGTATGTCGACCACTGCAGTGTCACTCAGAACTTTGAAACACAAATGCCTGCGCGGCACTGCAGTGCGCACGTTACCCTGAGATGTCAGGTATTAAGTCTCATAAGCCCAGTAATTTTACTGACTACTTTCCTCATCAAACCGAAACATAGTAATGCTTGCACATTACTGCTTGGCAGCAGACTACACGAGCAAGGCTGTGGTACCAACCCAGACGGACACTGGTGTCAATTCTATCATTTCATAACTAAACTAATTTTAGTTTCACTCTCTCTCTTTCCAATACATAACATGAGAAAGAGACGAAAAATGTCTGACAGATCTAAATCTTGTCTTAGTGCTGTCAAATTGCTTTCGATCTTGATAAATTAGGTGCCACTGAATTCATTACCATTAAATTTACACTACACTCAAGCAAGTGGATTAATTTGACAGGTCTAAAATATATTCCATCTCTTTCTCATGTTATGCATTGGAAAGAGAGAGAGCGAAACTAAATTTAGTTATGAAATGATAGAATTGACACCATTAGCAGAAGAGTTAGTCCCACCACCTAGTATTCAAAAGTTACTTACAACAAATCTCGGTAGGAACAACACTCCAGCCTCGTAGCTCATAATCCTTAGGGCTGCATTGCCTTTGTTAATAGAGCCCCATGCGGCCTGAAAAGAAACACCAAAAAATATTTAACACCAACAAATATTTAACACAAAAAAAATATTTAACACAAAAAAATATTTAACACAAATAAATATTTAACACCAACAAATATTTAACACTACATAACAAATATTTAACACTACATAACAAATATTTAACACAAACAAATATTTAACACAAACAAATATTTAACACAAACAAATATTTAACACCAACGAATATTTAACACTTATACAGGATGAGTTTGAATTGGTATGTTCTACCGGCAGGGGGTGATTAGGACCACGGTCGTCGACAAATTGTGAGAACCTCCCTGGGAAATAAGTCATTCCAAATTTCGAAAAAAAAAAATACAAACCAGAAATGTGCGACAATTTCTGAATTTTTTTTAAGTCTGTTCTAATCAACATCATCATTTACCAAAGTTCAACATAGTTCAAGTGAATCAGCTGATCTAGGGCTGGACGGAAATTCTGTAGTAGAATTTTGACGTAAACTTTAAAATGGCTTATCTTCAATGAATAATTCTGAATTTCAAAAAATCGTAATACCAATGTTGTTGACTTCCAGGAAGTACATTGACCTTTCGGGATAACATACCAATTTAAAGTAAGGTTGTACAGTTGTAGATTTTTTTTATATAATTTATTTCTTGACCTGGATACATAGTCCTTAAGTCGCAATATTAGAAACAATTTTCGAGTCGAAGTGACGCTTCAGTAAAGCGGTGGATACTTTACTGAAGCTTCTATGGAGTTTTGGATAAATACGAAAATACACGTTTTTCGCCTTTGAACTATTTGCCTTTCACTCATGCACGTTTACGAACACTTAATGGTTAATAATCCACCATTATTACACGTTAACACTCGAAGAAACATAGGTTTTAGTAAATAACACAAAATCAACAACAGCACATTTTCGCATTCCAGCCAAAACTCCTTGTAGATTATTACCTTGCTAATGTTGCCAGACGTCAATAAAAAGTAACCTGCTTTTTTGTTATCTGGCGACACCCGAGTGTACGATTTTATATGTGGCATTGCGCGATCGCGCTTCGTAGTCCTCGCTCGCCATTGGCTGCAGAAAAAAAAAAAAAAAACTACACATGAAAATGGGCAAAACATAAAATCCCATTTTTAGGTTTGAAACCTTGATGGATCAAACAGAAATTTTTGTTTAACCTTTCTAATGTTATTGTCAGTAATTGCCAAATGCGATTTTTCATAATTATATTAAGTGATTATTTATCTTGAAAAATGTTGAGATGCGCGAGCGAGATAGCGGCGCGGAGTATCCTGTCCTTATAGTATTTTTTTTCTATAAGATAATTTCATGAAATCGTACTTTCTTATCTTATACTATTTAGAATGAATCCTGAACTTTAACATATATTTATTTCAAAGTAAATGTTGCAGTAATGTTGATAAAACATAGGATCATACTAAGGGGCCGTCCATTAATTACGTAAGGTGATTTTGGCAATTTTTGGCCCCCCTTCTCTCTTGGTGTGTTCGTGAGATTTGACTCGCCCCCTCCCCCCCAATCTCACTTGAGATTTCTCAATATACGCGTTTGTAGTGTTAATCTGCGATTAATTCCCGTACGCGCGGTAGCGTTCGCCGGGTATTTTAATGGAGAAACGTGTACTTAATGTAACAATCTTTTCTTGCAGTTTAACACTGATAATTATGTGATATTTGCTGAGCCCCCCACCTCTCCCACGTCAGATTTGGTGAGATTCGACTCCCCCCCCCCACCTCCCCCCCCACCTCACGTAATTAATGGACGATCCCTAAGCAATGTGAGGTAGTATAAACGCTTAATGCCGAAAGTAGGTGGGAACTCACTACAAATAGTCTTTCAGCCAAGTTTGCTTGGCGTGTGACGCGCCCGCGTACGGCAGGCAACCACCGCCGAGCAGGCCGTCGTGCGAATGTTTTACGTTTTCTGAGAAATATAACAAAAAAAGAATTTAAATGGAGATACAGTTTGTAAGCAGAAAGAAATCATCATCTCAAGAGTAGGGATGTTACATTAAACTCAATATCCATAATTTCTCTCGTTAAACGAGATTAAGAATATCACATTGACACAATAAAAATTCACCAAAAAATATATAACTTCCACTAAGTTACAGAAGCATCCGAATTCAAGGTTTTTTTTAATCATCCAATAGGAATTAAAATGATACCCTCATATTGTTTAAAATTATATGAATAATGTATGGCCTCTATGTACGCAGTTTTACACGGCTAAATCAACAAAATGCATCTTTTTAGTACAGCTTTACGGCTCGCGTAGAACAAGTGACGTCAGATGTTCTGCTCAATTTGTATGGGGCGTTTTAGCGCTCAGTAGATACGCGTGACTTTGACTCTCATTTATGACGTTTCTAGCGTTCGATTTCCAGTCTTTTTGATATCTAGAAATTTGATTCTCATGGAAAAACGAATTAATGGACGTCATAAAAAAATGGAGTTGACATCCCTTTTTCGGAGTCAACATCGTTGGCTCCCATAGCCTAGTTGGTTGGAGTCTGGTAATGATAAACCAGAAGACGCAGGTTCGAATCCTGTTGGCAGCGACATTTTTGTGATGTACCTATATATTTCCGTCTAATGTCGGTAAACAGTTTAAAATATTTTAAAATATATTTTAATAACGTGCTTTAGTCCTAACCTAATGAAGGGTAAATCAGTTTCAAATCCGGCGGACTGCTCAGCGTCTGTATTTGCTCCTTTATCTTAGTGAAGCTGTGCAGGAAGTCGCCTGTGAGCCATAACTGTTGACAATATTTATTATCAGAGAGAGAGAGAGAGTGAGATATATCACTCTTCACGTTAAAGAGTTTCTTCACGTTTTCCTTCACGGTTTCAGAGCGAGTGTCAATAATCCGCACATAACTTGATATAAGTCATTGGTGCGGGCCGAGCCGAGATTCGAACTTCGAAGGCGGATTGAAAGTCGCACAAGTTCCCTCTCGGCGACTTAATACCTAATGTAACGAGCGCATTGCAGTGCCGCGCAGGCCTTTGTGTTTCAAAGTTCTGGGTGGCACTGCAATTGTTATGGGCCGGCGTTATGCTTACCATCAGGCAAACGACCAGCTCGTATCGTTACCAAATAGAATAAAAGTAAAAGTTCTAAAAATCGTCACTAGATGGCAGGTCTTCATCTACAACAGCGCCACCAAGCGGAATAAATAGAGAGAATTATCGCCAATGTTTTAACGCTCGCTATCAGGCAAACGACCAGCTCGTCTCGTTATGTTGCAGAATTAAAAACTATTTAAAGACTATATTTTAACTTACATTCGCTTGATTCCCGAAGCTACCCAAACTCGAAGCTTGACATAGTAATGGCCAGCGCCTTGTTTCTGAAAATAATATTTAGTTGCAGTTTATTTTTATATTTTACTAATGTTGTAAAGAAAATGTACATTTGGAAACACTGTTTTACTGTACTGATAAATAATAAATAAAATAAAAATAAGAAAGGCTATTTGTTCCGATACCAAATAGATAATGCTTACAATGCAGCACTATGCGATTCATTTTGATATGTGTCAGTTCAATCAAGCAAAGCAAAGCTAATCTCAGATGGCGCCACCATCGCTGGTGCTTGTCATTGATGTTTACTTTGAGGGTTAATTTAAACTATAACCAGTAAACATGCTCGCGTCTTAAAAATCATTACATTCGAAACGGTCACTACATAACCTAGAAGAATAATTGGTTTCCAATCATTTTTGATGAGCAATGCATTGATCCACAATTTCCGTTTTTTCTCGTCAGAAGGTAAACGTGTGTACCATTATTTTAATACTGAATTGCACTTTACAGAGGCATACTTTATTACAAAGACGATTTTTTGTTTACTTACTAAATTTTATAATGAAGTTTCATAGTGAAACAACACCAGCGATAATGCGCCACCTAGCGGGATAAGTAAGCAGTGTGGCTCCCCATTACATGAAATCTATGAGTGCGAAAGGGACAGAGCATGCTGTCTCGCTCTTATATATGTGGCAACGGACAGCCCTTATTTCTATCTCTGTCACTCGTCGTCCATGACAGTTATTGTTGCCAGTATAATTATTTTCTTACCCGAAGCTGGTATAGCGCAGTGTTGCCGCAATAAAGAAGCCACCCGATTCATGCCCCAGTCCATATCGAAGTGGGAACCAGGCGCCGACGCTACCAGGAACACACTGGGAAAGATTAATCATACTTTTATTTTCATATCCATACAAGATTAGCATTAGAAAGGTTCTCAAAAGACCTTTATGTAATGTACATATGATGCAATAAATGATTTAGTACAAGTAAACTTACTTGATTTGCGAGAAGTCGCATCTCTTCACCCTCTCCATATAGAAGGCGAGCGCCGGCGAGTGATAATGACTTAAGTACCTCAATAGGGTACGTTTGAACATCGTAGGGGATTCCCCGTCGTGGGGCATAGCCGTCGGGGGTAGCTCGGGGCAAGACGGGCTGAACCACAGACTGGAATATATTAATAATTCAAATTTCAAATACAAATTCAATTTTTTTCAAATATGCGATATAGGCGTCGGAGGTTGCTCGGGGCAAGACTGGAATATATTAATAGGAAATTCAAATTTCAAATACAAATTCAAAATTCTTCAAATGCAGAGTGCTCGGGAAAGTTGTTTGTTTGGGTCAAATCTTGCAAATTAAATTTGACCCACTTCCCGGTGTTCGATTGAGCGGATTTACATACATAATATTAATTGTAAATAGGTTGACAATGCAACATAATTAATAATAGTAAAGGTGATTTGATTTGTCTAAAAGTACTCTGATCCTAGATGATGTCTAAGGTCCTGATGATGGAGCCGGAAGGTGGCAATAAGATTACAGTATGAGTACCAATAACGTATTCTACAAAAACTTGTCTGAAAAACATAACATATTTTTTCACAAAAAAACTTATTAAACCATTTGCTTAGTAGAGTATTATGGCACAAAATCATGGGGGATGCCGGTGTTCAGCAGTAGACATTTTCTAGCTGATGATGATGATCATTGTAATGGTGATGATTGTGCTGGTGGTGATGATTGCGATGGTGGTGGTGTGATGATGATGATGATGGTGATAGTGGTGATTATGGAGATGGTTGCGCTGGTAGTGATGATGGTGATGATTTTGTGGTGGTGTAGATTGTGATGATTGTGATGATGGTTGTGCTGGTAATAGTGATTATGATGATGATGGTTGTGCTGATTGTGATGGTGATGATGTCTCACCCCTGAGTCCTGTTCTCCCAGTCGTCTATGTACAAGTTAGCTGTGGACACGACGACACGAAGCGAACCGTCCTCATAGCATAATACCATCAGTTTACTGGAAGAAAACATACACCATTAACCATACCAATAGTTACTTGTCACGCTAGACTGCAAAGTTGTTATTTGGCACGAGTACTTCTGTTGAAATCTTAGGAAGCGAAGGAATCCAGCGTGGAAAAGGAACCTTTTCCGCGCTAGCGAATAAAAAGCAGTTTTGCACGCATACTGTTGTATGTAGCGAGGTGAAATAGTTGTTTGCTAAGCAAGGCTGCAAAAATGTTATTTGGCGCGATAACTTGTATTGAAACCTGAGCAAGCGATAGATGCTAAGATTGAACCAAGAACGAAGCGAAAAATAGAACGCAGCGCATAAAAAGCACTTTTGCATGCAGAGTTTGAATGATAAACAAAACCTTTCCGAACTTGAGGGGTTACAAATGTATTCGACAACCCTTTCTCAGGTTCTTATTTAAAAAGAGGATAATAAACTAAAATATGATTTTGGTTTGAAACACACGAATTGACACTATAAGTGTTAACATACATATATCTTTTTATTTATTATTTATTAACTACTAGGTTCTGCCCGTGGTTTTCAACCGCGGTCCCACAGGAACCGTGCATTTTTCCGGGATAAAAGTAGCCTATGTTAATCTCCGGTCCATAAACTATATCTATGTCAAAAATCACATCGATCCGTTGCTCCGTTACTGCGTGAAAGAAGGACAAACCAACAAACGCACTTCCGCATTTATAATATTAGTAGGATTATTGTCTGTTTATTAAAACCAAATAGTCTTACGTATGATGTGTCCCAAACGGTGTGGCCATTTTTACTAGATGTGCGTCGACTTGCGGTTTCTTCTGACTTATATTTTTGAGATCAGAACACTCTTCACCGTACAATATTGTCAGCCTTTTCTCACTGGAACGAAATAATTAATAAAGGAAGTATAATTTGACATTACAAGAAAAGTTTTGTTTCTCATTCGAGTTCCGCGTGCAAAAGTGCTTTTTATCCGCTAGCGCGGAAAGTGTCAAATTTGTGTCTTTTTTATATTCTATAGGCTCACGTTTCTATCCACTGAAGAGTGAGTAAGAACTCCGATCCAAGATAACGAGCGCAATGCCTTGCCGCGCAGGCGTTTCAAAGTTCTGAGTGGCACTGCAATTGTTATAGACCGGCGTTACGCTTACCATCAGGAAAACGGCCGGCACGTCGCGTTATCGAAGAGTATAAAAAAAGCTTGCAAGATTTGACTAAAACAAACATTCATACATATATTGAAAATTAAAAAAATCTTGTCAATATTACCTATAACCAGCAAAGTAGTATTGTGCGAGCAACCAAGCAATTTCAACCATAAAGTTGATTTGCAGAGAGCATTTCAGCTCGCCTAAGCTTCGGTCTAGGATTTCTGTAACAAAGACAATTTTGCTCTTAGTATGAACTTTGAAGCTATGATGGGTGGGGTTCATATGTAAGGTCTGCCTTTTCATACTTGTCCAATTATGTGAACAGCATAAAAAATGTAGTGACAGTTCTGCAATGGTCAATTTACTAGCGTACACCTGGCTAGCTCATTTTAAATATCTATTGCCTAGCATCAGTGTCCATTTATATTTAGATTTCATTTTTAAACATGATTGTCAACATTAGAATCATTGTAAAAACTATTTTTGAAAAGAATACTGAAGAGTTTCTTGCCCTTCTTCTTGGTTGATTGACCTGCTTTGAACTGGAACTTAGAGACATTTAACTTTCATGAGTGCTCCCCTGGGACACATGTGAATAAAAGATTTTGAATTTGAATCCTACCCTACTAATATTATAAACGAGAAAGTTTTCTCAAAAACTACTGAACGGATTTTGATGAAACTTTAAAGTAATATAGCTTATACATCAGAATAACACATAGACTACAATTTATATAAAGATATATACTATGAAGCTAGTCATAATCCAAATAAATAAAAAAATCCAAACAAATAAATAAATACAAATAAATAAAGTTGAAATGTCTGTTTGTCATATCAAAATAACAGCTTTTTATTAAATGTATATGCAAGTATATACGGGAATTATAACAAAAACTACCATTTTAAAAAAATTGTCTGTCTGTCTGTCTGTTTGTTTGTTCCGGGTAATCTCCGAAACGGCTGGACCGATTTTGGCGGGACTTTCACTGGCAGATACCTGATATTATAAGGAATAAGCAGAAGCTAGTTTTGTAATAAATTACAATCTTACCTTGAAATGTGATAGAATAAGGCTGGCAATGCGTTTCCTTCGCCGATGTAATAGTCGTGTAGAATATATGATAGGGGGCGCTGGCAGCGTGCTTGGCGGCCATCTTGTTTTTAGGTACGACCACATTCAAATAATTTTCCACTCGTCTGGTAGGTGGCACTATCGGGCGATAATCGGAGTCTGCAAGCAGAAATTTGATTTTAACAAGTAAAATTGCTTTTAACAAGTAATATTGCTTTTAACAAGTAAAATTGTTTTTAACGTATAAAATTGCGGTTAACAAGTAATATTGCTTTTAAATAGTAAAATTGCTTATAACAAGTAAAATTGCTTTTAACAAGTAAAATTGCGTTAACAAGTAAAATTACTTTCAACAAGTAAAATTGCTTTTAACAAATAAAATTGATTTCAACAAGTAATATTGCGTTTAACAAGTAAAATTGCGTTAAAAAGTAAAAGGGCTTGTCACAAGTAAATTCGCTTTCAACAAGTTATATTGCTTTGAAGGAGTAATATTGCTTGTAACAAGTAACATTGCTTTTACAAGTAAACCTCCTTTTTGGTAGTCTAAAAATTACGCAGACGAAATACGCTAGCAACGTCTGGAGAAGAAGAGCCAAGGACCAGGCTCTGTGGCGCGTCTTGGGAGGCCTATATGGACTGTCGTGGACTGAAGTTGGCTGATTATGGTAAGGACTGGAGAGGCACATTCTTGTGAGAATACCCAGGCGGGTGGAACCGCGGTTCACATAGTTGTGAACCGCGGCTCCACCTGTGTTTATACTCCGTGTCTGTTTGTAATGTCAAACAGCTTTTTACTAAGTACAGCTTTTTAGTAAGTATATAACAAAAAAGCTATTTTTAAATTGTTTGTATCTGTCTGTTTGTTCGGCTAACCTCTGCTGGCTGGACGGAGTTTGATGGAACTTTCACTGGCAGATAGCTGATCTTATAAGAAATAACTTAGGCTATGTGGGCGAGCCCGTGGGTTTAAGAGATAATTAAGAGATAAATCACTTACAATTTCTCAATTGTGGAGATGTCTTCGGAACATCCACAGTGTTAGACAGACTTCTTACTCCTTCTAAGTGCTTCTGTGAATGCTGTGCCAATGTTGGTGAATTTCTCTGAATGTCTTGAGATATCGGAGAATTCCTTGGAGCTTTTAGAGTAGTTGATGGATTCTTTTGATCTTTTAGAGAGCTGAGTGAATGTCGTTGACAATCCTGGTTTGTTGTAGATTGTGTATGTTGTGAGTGAGGTATTTCTATTTTGGCTTGATCTGTGGTACTGTAAAAAAGAACAACATTTTAAAATATGTTTTACCAAGTGACAATTGCGAGCTGAGTGGTGTACCATTGCCACTTTGCTTGTGTAGACTGCCTCCAAGCAGTGCTGTGCAAATGGTTGCAAGTCTCACAGTAAAAGTGCTAGGATAATGAGATGGATATATGGATAATGAGAGCACTGCAGTGCTCTCATTATCTCAATTGAATGCCGGGAAGTAGGTCAAATTTAGCTTGCACAATTTGACTTAAACAAACACATACAAACCTTGCAAGTTAAATAAAAGGTTGTAAATATAGCAAAATATTATACCCAGATGTTCCACCTTTATTGGTTGTATTATCAATCCCCTCTTTATCCACTGCCGTGGATTGAGTAACTTTATCGTTAGCCCAAGGCGTGTAAAACTGCTTCTCTATTATGACATCCAGCTGTTCAGTTATTGCAGCACTGTCCATACCGTACTTGTCTGGTATGGTATATGGACCAGTTCCCGAGTATGTGTCTAGGATGGCTTCTACTGAAATGTGAAATATATTGTTACAAGTTATAGGTTATACATAAAATAAGTAAACGATTAAAAATTTTATGTTTACTTATTCTTATTCTAGGTGACTGGGGGTTGAAACCACGGTTATGCCGATGGCTATATACTGTTATAGTACGACCGGTCCTCACCTACGGTTGCGTAGTGTGGTGGCCGCGCACAAATCAGGTAACCACTATAAATACACTGCAACAAATTCAGAGGCTAGCATGCTCTCTGATCAGCGGTTGCTCAAGAACGACACCATCCACCGCCTTAGATATAATTCTGGGTCTGACGCCCTTACACCTGCATATACAGCAGGAAGCCATGGCGTCCGCTCTAAGGATTAGATCTACAAATCAGTGGAAGGGCATTGGAATCAATACAAAGCATGGCAAAATTATAGACAGAGCCTTAAGCATCATCCCAGAGGCAAGTCGAGGCACCGATAAAATAGCCACCACGCACCTAGATGGCAAAAAGTATGAAACGATCATGACCATGGAGGCTGGTGACTTAGTGGAACCATCACCTTCTTGGAATATTTACACAGATGGTGCAAAGAATAAAACAGGTGCGGGCTGCGGTTTTTATTCTCCTGAACTTGGCCTCGCCGAGTCGCGGGCTTTGTATAAAACCACAACAGCGCTGCAAGCAGAAGCCATGGGATTATTACTAGCTGCTAAAACATTCCTCAGCCTCAATGTGACTACTTCGTCCCAAATAGAGGTAGGAAGGTCTAGGACTCTCGTATTTACGACGGACAGTGCGGCGCTCATCCATGCACTCAGAAGACCGGTCACTAGGTCAGGGGTCATAGCTGAGTGCCACGCGGTGTTACAAAACCTATCGGATAGTTGTAAACTATCAATTAGGTGGACTAAGAGCCATGGTTCATGTTCAGGGAACACCAGGGCGGATTACCTCGCTAAGCAAGGAATTCAGAAAGAAATCAGTGATGACGTGAGACAGCTATGCAAGCCATCAGCAATGGAAGTGCGAGATCTACTGCGTCGTCACTCTGAAAAAGAGCAACAAAGCCTGTGGGAGAAGAGAACGGATTGCAAACATGCAAGAGCCGTTTTCCCGGCCCTAAACAGGAATATCACAAACAACCTACTAAAACTACAACGGCTAGATCTTCGACTTTTAGTAGGGCTCATCACAGGCCACTGCGACTTAAACTATCATCTACACAAGATTGGAGCGACAGACAGCCCCCTGTGCCGGGGCTGTATGCAGGAAAATGAGACTGTGGAACACGTGATATGGCATTGCGAGGCCACAGAAGAAATAAGAATTAGTACCGGAATGCGTGAGCAGCTGACGCAACAACAGCAGACGACTAACGTTCATTCATATAATACAAAATCAACATCAACGCTACTGGAGCAGTTTTGCCAGCGCCCCAAGGCCGCACTCCGTTATATGAAGGAGTTGGGCTGGCTTGGGTAAGCGCTGGCAGGGGGAAATGCACAATACACCCCAAGCGGGACGTCAGTGCAGGCCTTATCGCCCCCATCTAGAATAAGAATAAGAATAAGAATAAGGTGGGTGTGATAAGGCCTGCACTGAGGTCCCACTCGGGATGTATTGTGCATATACCCCTGCCAGCGTTTGCCCAAGCCAGCCTAACTCCTTTATGTAACGGAGTACGGCCTCGGGGTACTGGCAAAGCTGCTCCAGTAGCAGTGTTATTGCACTCATATAATGTGTGAACGTTAGCCGTTTGCTGTTGTTACATCAACTGCTCACGCGTTCCAGTAGTGATTCATAACGAATTTCATTTGTGAGGAATTGCTATGTTCACCTATGTTATCTTTCAATTATTTGCTCTAGATTGCACTGCACTATGAAAATTGGGCCCCCAAACATGGCTACTAATGCAACCACAACCTGAGGCCAAGATTTCTCATACCTTTTATATAGCATTGGCAACAATAGTTTTTCAGGGAACACAACCAAGCCAAAAGCCGAGGCGGTGGCCACATATGTGGCTCGCCTCCTACGCACTCTCGGTCATAAACGCCGACTTCTTCCCATCCGCACAGAATAGCGAGAACAGAAAGGGCGCTTGGGCGCTTAGGACGACAAAACGTGGGGCACCCGAGCACGCAAGCGCCCGCCGCCCCTTCTGTTCTCTGTAGTTTGAGGCTACCAGTGTCTCCAGCTGGAGATTGCACCAGGCCGTTGTTGGCCGCGTCCAGTGGCCCAATCTGCACATTGGGCCACCCAACATTAATCACACTTTGTCACTTAACATTGTTAGTTTAGTAAAAGTATTAATTTACTTACAATGACGATGACTAAACTCTCTGAAGTGTGCAGGATTTCTTCTGTAACATTTCTCACCATAATCACACTCCTTTTTAACACGTTTTGGTTTGTTATCATCTAAAACATGGACATAATATTATGATCGGTTGCCTGATTAGAACATAGGTACACGTAGAACACGAATTTGTAGTTTTTAGAGTACCCATCCAGTAAATGTCCTTCATTTACTGTACAACAGCTATATTACCTTTCTGTGTGTTATTGCGTTTACTTGGAGCACTCATCACAATTCTTTAACTATTCTAAAAAGTAAAAACTGCGTTTTGCTGTTTTCATTTGCAATAAACGTTTGTGGCACAAATTACAAAACACTCACAAATTATATATGAAAAATTGAAAACACTAAACAAAAACAGCTGTGAGCTGAGAACGTACTACTCCATAGATTAGTAAAAGGAATAGAGTGCGCCAAAGAGTATAATAACTATCCATAAAGGAATGCGCACTGCGCTCTTTTGTCTATTTCCCGATGTACGGCGATCAGCGCCACCCACAAAAAAAGCGGTCAAACTACTTTACTAGTGTGCATTTTTTATTTCACACGCACATTATAATTGAAACTCTTTATATCATCAAGAAAAACAATGCACAATTACCTACTCGGAAAACACTAAAACTTCGGTTTCCATGGTAACTATTTGACTTGACTTGACTTCTTGATTTATGGCCTCTGTGATTATTTATCACAATTCTGCCAATGTCCGTTCATGCTAGTTTCACAAACCGTATAGAGATTGCGTGTGTGAAAAATAATATGATCGGTATTTCTCTGGGAGAATCGACCAGACATTTGAAGACCACGATGATTTATCTAAAACAAAGAGAACAACACAACTAAGACAAACACAATATTAGTAAGTATATACATATATAGGTAAATTAAATAGAGTTAGGTAAGTACATACATGTTTACAATTTAATATTATTTATATTTATAAATTTACATAACATATAATTAATTAAGGAGGAAAACGTTAGGGATAAAATACATTTGAAGGAAGTGGGACGGGGGATTTCAGGTGGTAGGATATCATATAAAGAACGTTTCAGTTTTGGGCAGCTAAAAAATATGTGATCCACGTTTCCTTCATCCAGGCCACACTCACACAATGAGTGATCCCTGATCCTTAGTTTGGCTAAATGGACAGGAGTACATGAATGGCCCAATCGTAGTCGACAAATAGTAGAGGTGGTGACTTTATTGGCCTGGCGAAATTTAAAAAACCACGGAGTATTTGGGATTTCCGGTTGGATGTCACCATAATATTTTCCCTTGAGTTTTCTAGAACTTTCCCAGTACTTCGACCAAGATACCATAAGTTGGGTTTTAGGGGAAAGACAAAGGTCATGAGAGTACACTTTAAAATGTTCCAGGGTACCTATTTGAGATGCAGCTTTTGCACCGGAATCAGCTGTTTCATTGCCAGGGATTCCAGAATGACCAGGAATCCAGGCGAGGATGATGTTGATACCAAGATTATGGCATTCTAAAAGAGTTTGTTTAATTTTGAAAATGATAGGGAAACGAGAAGAAGAACGGAACGGGTTTGAGAGAATACTTTCGAGACAGCTTTTTGAGTCAGTAAAGACAATAGAATTATTTAAATTATTAGACTTAACGTAAAGAATGGCTTCCATGATTGCCAAGGCTTCCCCAGTAAACACGGAAGATTGGGAAGGACATTTAAAGCTTAAACATATTTTTCCAGAAGGGATCCAAACTGCTGAACCGACAACACTATCTGAAGATAATTTGGATGCATCGGTAAATAAGAAATGCCAACCTTGAAATTGGGAATTAATCCGTTCATTAAATATACAGCGGGAATGAGAAGAATCCTTATCAATGCCAAAGTGCAGTAAAATATGAGGTTCATATATAAGGGCTTCATAAGAAGTAGAATAAAGGGGATTGCTAGGGAATTGAATGACAGGGAAGGGGAGTTTCGTAAATTTGATGAAGCTATGTAGTAGGCATGGAATACTATCAGTGTTTTGTGGATCAACAATGTTTAAAAGATGGCTTAGTTTTGGAAGAAGGGGATGGTTATTATTTTGAACTAATTTAAAGAGATATCTATCTGAGAGGAATTGTCTGCGTATATTTAGAGGGGGTTCGCCACATTCGACCTGCATCGCATTAATAGGAGAGGATTTCATGGCTCCAAGGATTATTCGCAGACATTTGGATTGAATTTTAAAAATTTTGTTCTGTCCAGATTTGTTACAGAGATTAAGCAAAAATGAACCGTAATCAAAATGGCTCCGAATTATAGCATTATAGAGTAACTTTTGGGAGTAAGGGTGGGATCCCCACCAAACCCCCGAAAGAGACCTAAGGATATTTAAATTTTTTTCCCCTTTTTGCGAAATATAGTCATAATGGGGTGCACCGGTCATTCGTGAGTCAAGCTTAACACCTAAAAATGTAGCACTTTGCACCTGTCGAATTACTTCTTGGCCAAGAAGTAATTCAATGTGAGGTATAATTCTTTTTTTTGTAAAAACTACTACTGAACTCTTTGAAGCAGACAGTGCCAGCCCATGGTCAGACAGCCAGTCATTAAGGTAATGTAAAGCGGAGTTTAGTCTATTAGTTGCCTCTTCCATGGACTGTACCCGTACATACAGTGCCAGATCATCGGCATATTGCAGTACTTCACAGAATGAGTTCACAGATCTCTCTAAATCGTAGGTATACAAGCTGTATAGTAATGGGCTCAGAACTGAGCCTTGAGGTAAGCCATTCCACACAGTCTTAGGGGGAAGAAAGTACTGGTTACACTTCACTACCACAGATCTCTCCATCAACATGTTACAAATGAACCGTACAAGTTTCACAGGGATGCTCAGCTGAATAAGCTTATTCCTGAGTACCGGAAGCAGGACGTTGTCATAAGCAGATGCAATGTCTAGGAATACACCTACGAGGGTCTTTTTCTCTTTAAATGCTATATAGATGTCAGTGGTTAACATGCTTAAACTATCCATGGTGCTAAATCCCTTCCTGAAGCCAAATTGTGTCTTGGCAAGAATAGACTTATTCTCAACAAACCATTCAAGTCTATGCTTTATTAAATGTTCCATTATCTTGGCCAATACAGATGACAATGCAATTGGTCTATGATTGGATGGATCTGAGGGATCCTTCCCAGGTTTTAAAATTGGGATAATAATTTGTGTTTTCCATTGATCGGGTACAATACCATGTTCAAAGAAAAAATTCAATAAGTCTAAATAAGTTTGTTTGCATTTATCGGAAGACTTAGTTATAAAGGAATAGGGAATTCCATCAATGCCAGGAGATGAGTCAGTCAGTCCGTCAAGAGCAAGGGTTAGTTCACGGAAGGAAAACGGGCTATCGAAGCAATCAAGAGTTGGAAGAGGACCTGGTAGCGTAGGGAAATAATCTTTATGGGGGACACAAGGAGGAGCAAGTTTATCCGAAAACGCTTCTAGCCATGATGAAGGATCATTAGCTGAAGCGTTCTCAGTATTATAGGATCCCCTAAATCGTCTGATCTGTTTCCAGACAAGGGATGAAGGAGTTTTTGGAGATAGATGTTCACAAAAACCTATCCAGCCAAACTTTTTCTTCTTGGAGGCCAGTCTTTTAAACTTAACATCTGATTGCTGGTATTTCAAAAAGTTTAATTCAGACATGCATGCATAATAATTTAGTTCTGCCTCTTTTCTTTCCAAAACTGCTGAAGTACATTCACCATCCCACCATGGAGTGGATATCATGAAGTCTTTGGCGGGTTTCTTTAGTGGAATGTGGGACTCGGCAGAAGAGGTAATGTTATCTAAAAATATATTATATGAAACAAGGGCATCTATATCTAGTGGGTATATAGAGGAAGAATCTAATTTAAGGTCAAGGGTAGCTGAATAGGAAGACCAATCAGCATTAGAGAGTTTATATTTAAAGGTAGGGCAAGGGTTGCGGAAAGGAGTGACTCTATTGGGAATAGATATAATTATAGGGAAGTGGTCGCTTCCATATGTAAGAGGGAGAACTTTCCAGGTAATAGTGGAGGACAGTGAAGGAGAGCATAGAGTTAGATCAACAGCACTTCTCGGGTTTTGAGAAGGGCGAACCCTACGGGTAGGTGAACCGTTGTTAACTACACAGAGGTCAACTTCATTAAATATGTCCAAGAGGGAAAGGCCAAATAAATCAGAATGGCTAGAGCCCCAAAGGATGTGGTGGGCATTAAAGTCTCCCATGATTACCATAGGGGGAGGGATAGATGAAAGGAGTAAAAGTATATCCGCAATAAGACAAGAATTGGGATGAGGAATATAGATGGATATAAAAGAGATATCCATGGATCTGATACCAACAATGTTGATATCAGGAGGGTGGGGAGGTAGGGATATTTGGGAAAATGGAAGGGAGCGCTTCATTAATAAAGCACTACCAGCATACCCGTCAGCCCTGTCATCCCGCAGACAGGAGTAACCCGAGACCCGAAAATGCGACCCAGGAACCAACCATGTCTCCGAGATGGCAATGACTGACGGGTGGAATTTTGTTATTAAATGAGCCAGATCATGCTTCTTTCGACGCATGCTCTGGGTGTTCCATTGCAGGATGGATACTGGATCCATATTGATGGGAAGATAGAGAGACTAATTGTGTAAGTTTAGAGGCAACGTTGGACGGTAAGGGTTGAGGATTCATTAAAATAATGTTTATGATTAAGGTTAAAAGAGTTTCTAACATATTCTCCTTTTGTGGAGAAGATTCGAGGATTTGGTTGTTGCCCAGAGCGCAACCATTTGGCATTGAAGATGCAGGAGTAGTAACTATTTCACTATGGGCCGCCTTATCATAAGACTTCCCCTGTGGGCCTTTCGAACGTGTGGCACGGATGACTCTTACATAGGACCGGCTATTTTGGGGTTGATAAGAAGTGCTGGTAGGCTCGGCGGCCTGATATGAGGAAGAGGGGGAAGAAAACGCAGCTTGGGAAGCCTCAGCATAGGAGCGAGTCACTTTAGGGAACTGAGTAGCAGCCTCCTCATAGGAGATGTTGGCTTGAGCCATAACTGCTTTGATTGATTTTTGGCGGTTCAGTTCTGGGCAGGCCTTGCTGGTTGCAAAGTGCCGTCCTGAGCAATGTAGGCATGTGGATTCACTTTCTGAAATGTTGCAAGTATCACCAGTGTGCTCCTTGGAGCAGCGGAAACATATTGGTTTTGATCTGCATTGTGCTTTCGTATGGCCATATCGGCAGCAAGAGTGGCATTGAATAGTTGGGTATTGGTAGAGTTCAACTGGTAGAGATGTGTAATAAGAGAAGACTCTGTCAGGTAGAGCCTGGCCTAGGAAGGTTACTACAACTGTCTGAGTAGGGATCCAATCTGTTTTTCCTTCGACAACATTTTTCCTATTAAGGCGTCTAGCTTTAATAATTTTGCCACATCCTACAGGAAGCTCAACAGATTCCACGAATTCTGTCATGGACATTTCAGTGGGAACTTGTCTTATGAGGCCCATCCGAGTTATGTTGTATGTTGGGATTGTAGCTGAATATTTGCACATAGCTAAAACTGGGAAGGAAAGGAATTTATTAGCATCATCAGCAGTGTTGAATTCAACGGATATTTTGTTTCTACCAACTCTCTTTACTCCGTCAGTGTGTATGTTAGTTACTTGGTGTGTTTTTAAGAATTGGCCAAATTTGATAGGTCTTATAGTAGTGCCTGCCGAAGGATCAGGTTCTATGCGTGAAACGTGGACCACATAGGGGCCTTTGTCTAATGTAGTGTATGATAGCCCACCAATAACTAAGGATGGGTCTGTATAAACAGTCTCAGATGAAGCTGATGCTAGTTCGGGTGAAGTTATTATTTTTTTAGCAGGTGGTTGCACTTCTGCTTCAATGCGCCTCTTGGTGGTAGGGCGGTAGGAAGGTCCGGAGGGTCCGGGGGATCCGGCGGATCGAAATCCATGCCGGCTGTTTTGAGGTTACTGAACCTCAAACTAACACGAAAGAATTAATTATATCTTACCAGCACCGTAAAGGACAACACAACACTAAACTACACTTAGATATATCAAAATGGGGGCTTCCACAGCCCAAAATTTAGTTTTTTTCCTCCTGCAGGTTTGCTCGCTATCAATCCGAACGACAGAATGTGGTAACTATTTTAACTTTGACGTTTTGTAACGTCAAAATAGTTCCACGCCTATTAATAGATGGCGTTAGTTCCTGTGTCTCGGGGCACGACTAAAGAACTGTCACAGTGTGCCCCTCCCTGGGCTGGATTCAGGAAACTTGGGTGGTGATTGGGTAGAAAGTTTCAGATTTCAGAAATAAAAATTAAAGTAAATTTTATTGTATCGCTTTGTGAGCGAATCAACCGAATTATTAAAATCGCACATCTAGTCTAAAGGTCTAAACTTGGTCAGGTGAGCTATAAATTATCGTTTCTGTCCATCATACCGGCTTGTTTACAAATGCCGGTTTTATTTATTTTTCAATGTAATAATCTTTGATTATTTACCTTAAAAATTCTATGGTAATAGTTATATTTCTCAGAAATATAAAACACTTCTGCCTTAGCCTTCTTCATGTTGCCGTCATTCTGTAAAGTGTTCTGAATCAAGTAACTTGGATAGCAATTGCATATTTGAGACTTAGGATTGAGACACTTGGACCGTGGGGACCTGGAGTTCATCGACTTTAAGAACTTTCAAGGCGTCGAAAGCCGTTCGAAGCCACACATGTACAAAATACTGGCCTGTACATACTTATAGCTCAAAGATTATGCGTTGCCATCCAATGTGGCAATGCTGCCATTATTTTGGGAATGTTGCCTACTGGCTGCAATTATTAGATTATGAATGTAAATAGATTTTGTGAGTATATTTCATAGTTATTTAAATTTATTTTGATGAATTTGTTCATCTTATATTTACGGATCATGTCAGTGATCCCCAAATCAGTCATACGCCATACCATCCAATCAACATTCTGTTCTTCAAGTTTTTTATTTTCAATTTTTGCCTGGTTACAGGAGTATGGATCCTTATGTGTCCTGTCCTTACAACGGTCAACACCGAGTCCCTCTCTCCCGCATCCAGAAACACCTCATCAAGTGTGAACAGGTATAAAAATGTTTGACTTATTAAAAATTTTTTTCATCTTGTTATGTCAACATTTTCCACTATTATATTCGAAAACTACAATCTGGGAGTCTTCAAGACACGAGTGAACAGTTATCTTCTGGGCAAGCATGCTACATTGTTGGCTGTATCCTCACATAATGTGAGATAGTGGTCAATCGGATTTACTAGGTGGTAGGACTAACTCTTCTGCGAGTGTCTGTCTGGGTTTGTATCACCGCTTTGCTCGTGAAGTCTGCCGCCAAGCAGTAATGTGCAAGCATTACTGTGTTTTGGTTTGATGAGCAAAGTAGCCAGAGAAATTACTGGGCTTATGAGACTTAATACCCAATGTCTCAGGGTAACGACCACACTACAGTGCAGCGCAGGCCTTTGTGTTTCAAAGTTCTGAGTGGAAATGCAATTGTTATGGGCTGGCATTATGCTTACCATCAGGCAAACGAACAGATCGTCTCGTACAAAATAGCATAAAAAAAAGGCAAGCCCATCCACTATATTAAAAAGGAAACAGTTGCTTCCTGCACAGAATTATTCCGAGTGAATTAATTTAACGCTACTGATCTTGATCGGTGATATGGTTGACGATTGTAAATATGCCATACAATAAATGGAAGCTGACTTTCATGCTAATGAATTAATAAACTAATTGTAAGATATTTAAGCCCCTTACACTTATAAGTGAAGTTGAGGGTGAGGATGTATATAAAATTATTAAATATTAAAGTGTTTACCGACACTAGCAGATGTTCATGCATACAAAGTTAAAATTATTCGAAATCTCTCGCCATTTGATTGATACTGTAACATGTCACAATCCCTACAAAGCGAGGTCTACGGCATACATGAGCTACGGCTTGTAAGCCGAAAGAAGTCATCTTCTCAAGAATTTAAGAGTCAACATCGATTGTTAGCTTAGTTGGTTAAGACCATTATACGCCCCAAGGACCTTGCTCGAATGGGCGGAGACAAGCGCACTTCACCCGCGCGGTCCGCGCATCCCTTTTCCACGACATCGTACAACCAAACGTCATAGAACACCCGGAAGCACAGAAGAACCCGCTCAAGCACAGCATTTTTGCCTACAATTGGGATGTTGACTGATTTTGGAAGGGTTTAAAATGATGCGAATGGGCCTAATATAACCCTAATATATTTAAAATTACTTTTTGAATACAGCTAATACTTTAATTTTCATGTAAGTTATTATTACCTACTAATCGGATAGTAGGAAAGTACCTAGAAAACGCTAAAATATCAATCGCCTAGATAGAACGTACGTACGTAACGTAGCGTAGTACTTAGCGTACCATGGTTATTTTACATTTTAGTTATTGTAATGCAAAATTAAAATAGTATTCAGTATTCACCTAGATAGTAGGTACCTACTTACAATGCGTGCAATGGTTATTTTACATTTTAGAGGTACGTAGGTACACTATTACAAATTCTTCGATAGTATTTCAATTTTAAATATTTATTCATTGATCGTTCAATAGCCAGGCTAAGAACTGTATCACTCCATCTCTTCCCGTGGGTACCGTAAGACCCAGCTATGGGAATATCCAGTGAATGGGCAGCAGTTTGCCGGCTCAACAACAATATCATAATCTGCTGCGATCACCAAGACCCTTGCCGAGCGTGGTGTATTATGGCTAAATATCCCGTTCACGGGGGAGGCTGATGTTCAGCAGCGAACATTTTCCGGCTGATGATTCACATGGGGCCCAGGAGAGCGCTGATGAAAGTTAAAGTTCTTTATACGCCCGTTCCAAGTATACAAATAAAAAGAGGAAGGTACTTAGATTACCATATTGGTTAAACTTTCCTTTGTGGACCGTCGATTTTGGGGGGGAAGGGGGGAGAGGGGGGAGGGGAGGGAGGAGGGATACCCCCCTGTACCATCCCCACCCTGCGGAGCCCCATGGTTATGGAGATATCCATGGTTAAAGTTTTGAGGTTAGACTACATTTTTCCATAAATATACATCGATTTATGGGGCGGGGAGAGGAGGGAGGGGGTAGGGGGAGGAGATCTACCCCCCCTGTACCATCCCCACCCCGCGGAGCCCCATGGTTATAAAGATACCCATGATTAAAGTTTTGAGGTTAGAATACAGTTTGACTCCGCCCTAGCTTCGGCGCTGCGTGAAGAGCAGCCCTTCCGCCCTTGCGTGCCGAAGCACGGTCACTCGTGCTTCGTCACGGCGGGCGAGGGCTGCTCTTCCCTCCGCGCCTCCGCCTTTTTATATACACTCTAGGGGTAGGGCAGACAAGACCACGTGGAAAGTGGGGTGCTCTGATTCGGTTTTGAATACAGTTTGACTCCGCCCTAGCTTCGGCGCTGCGGGAAGAGCAGCCCTTCCGCCTTTTTATATACACTCTAGGGGTAGGGCAGACAAGACCACGTGGAAAGTGGGGTGCTCTGATTCGGTTTTGGGTATTTTTCGGATTTTCATGTAGTGAGAATAAAACACAACAACAAACGATGACTGACACTGACAACTAACAGAAACAGATAAAAAGACGCTACAAAACAAAATGGCGTCGCTTCACGTTCCATTCCGCAGTATAAACATAAATTCGTTATTTTTTTGTATTAAAAAAATCAATGTAATTGTGTAATAAAGCACGGTTATTGTGCACATTAATTACACACCAAATTTAATAATGGAAAATAAAATTATATCTTAGAAAATATAAGAAATAAAATTTAATGAAATACACCTCTAGCATCAACGGAACGTAAATGTCAACTTTGACGTCTACCATGACAATTTATCCATAAAAAATTTGCAAATGGCGTATTATTTTCCAATTTATATCGAAACTTTAAAAAATTATATCTCGTAAACCGTGAATCTCCGCAACTTCAAAATTTGTAAAAAAGCTTTCTATCTAAGAGTACTAACTACTATAAAAACGTGAACTTCCAAATCGACGGTCCACAAAGGAAAGTTTAGCCACCATATTCATGTGTATTGCTCTTTGTTTTGCCTTTTTCATCTTCCAGTTTACCCGCGGCATTTTCACGTACCTAACACGTAACACACGAGATGCACGCAAGAAGAAATTGTAATCAACTAAAAAAAAAGTAACTCAAAATATACTATAATAAATATAGCGTCCACGCGCACACACAATATAAATAGTCCTAATAAAAAAAAGTAACTCAAAATATACTATAATAAATATAGCGTCCACGCGCACACACAATATAAATAGTCCTAATAAAAAAAAGTAACTCAAAATATACTATAATAAATATAGCGTCCACGCGCACACACAATATAAATAGTCCTAATAAAAAAAAGTAACTCAAAATATACTATAATAAATATAGCGTCCACGCGCACACACAATATAAATAGTTCCTATCTGATTTCCCTCTAGACGCTAGTCTTCAAACCCACACGAATAGACAAATACTTGTGTCGATTGTCATTCACACACACAAATGCACGTAGTCGGCGGACAGCGCGAGCGGATCAACGAGTGACACAACCTCCCCGTCTGATAGCTAGCGCACGACTGCCGCGCGCGCCCGCGCAGAGCACCTCCAAGACTTGGACGTTTGGAAATAGATTTTTTGCTATTTTCTTTGAGAAAATGTTGCTTGATTTACAAAAGAAACACCCAGTTTAAAGTAAATTTTCTTCCTTATTTTTTGGTGTAAAATTAATTCCAAACGTCTAAGTAATTTAGAAGTTTTAGGGAAAATAGTTTTAAAACATCATGCTGTTAAATATTTTTTCAAGCCATAAGTAATGGTAACACAAAAAAATCAATCAGTGAAATTAAAGCCCTTGAATTGATCATTCAGGTAGTATTTTTTTCAAGTCGTTAAACCAAGCCGTGTGGGTGTTTTAGGAGGAGAAAGTAGTCGTTTTGGCGGTCCTAGCCCCTTAAGGCTTCTGGTCTAGATAACCAGGAAATGCAGGTTGGTATATAAAATATGAGTCACTGAGTTTATTTTACTAAAAATAATATAATAATGTAAGAGAGATTTTCATGCTGCCAACATTTATGTAGTGTGCTCATACATACTGCCAAATAATAAAAGAAAGAAGTTTTATTAACTTATAATGTTTTCAGAACTACCCAAAACTTGCCATCTGTCCGTACAATGCTACTCACCGATTCCCCGACGACCAGATAAAGGCCCACGTCTCCGACTGTCCATCCAAGGTATGAGTCTTAAAATAACATACTAGTTGTGATTTGCAGTTTCACCCGTATAGAGGAACCATGCATTTTTCTGAGATAGAAAGTAGGCTATGCCATGAAAGCAGTAATTTCTCATAATGGCAGCTCTAATCACAAGTCATTGCAACTTAAACTATAACCTACATAAAACCGGAGTAATAGCATTCTTTGCCGTGACTGCATGCAAGGATGTGAGACTGCGTAGCATGTGCTGCTACAAGGCTGTGCTCCGTTATTTCAAGGAGTTGGGATGGCTTAATCATCTAAAGACATATAGCATATGTAAACTCTGTATGGTGTCTCTTTTTCTTCTATACAAATAAATAAAATTTAAGTGTCTGTATGTAATATCAAAATAACAGCTTTTTACCAAATGCATATGAAAGTATATACGGTACCTATAACAAAACAACCATTTTTTAAATGTTTGTCTGTCTGTTGGATTCGGGTAATCTCCGAAACGGCTGGGCCTATTTTGACGTGACTTTCACTGGCAGATAGCTGATGTTATAAGGAGTAACTCAGGTTACTTTTATTTTAGAAAAAGAATTAGGGTTCCACGCAAAAAAATTAAAACCATGAAATCCAATATCTCCGCGCGGGTAAAGCCGCGGGCACCAGCTAGTTTATAATAGTAGGAAGTAGGATGTAAAGAGGGAGAAGGAAACTATATTTATGTAGGAAACAGCATTGACACCGTTATATCTTATCATTATTTATTTTGCTTTTCCAGGAACAGTTTCGGTTGGAAGACAAACCTGAAAATACAAATGCTATAATAACCAGACCGGAGCCCGTGCAGATAAAGTGGGAGTCGGACGAAGAAGACTGGGATAATTAGAACATAGTGTAAAATGTGCAGCAGTGTAAGTACAGATCCTTTCGATAAATAAAATTGACAGTTCGAATGGTTAAAAATTTTAATTTGAAATAGGAAGTTCTTGTTTTTATCGAAAACGAAACGTAGCCGCGTTTATACGGTGCGCTGGTATCTCGCTCGCGCATCTTAACATTTTTGAAGATAAACAATCACTTAATATAGTTATGAAAAATCGCATTCGGTGAAGTTGCTGGCAATAACATTACAAAGGTACGGCAAAAGTATCATTTTGATCCGATCAAGTTTTCATACATGAAAATGGGCAAAACATAAAATTCCATTTTTAGGTTTGTAAACTTGAATGGATCAAAATGAAATTTTAAACTTTGTAATGGTATTGTGAGTAATTTCACCGAATACGATTTTTCATAACTATATTAAGAGATTGTTTCTTTTCAATAATGTTGAGATGCGCGAGCGAGATAGCGACGCGCCGAATTCTGCGAAGTGAATATTCGAATCTAGCAATTCAAAAAGTTTATGGAACGAAGATTATTTTAACATAAATGTTTAAATGGTTTTATCATCGTTCGCCACGGTTTTCACGCGAAAATTACTTCGCGAAATTAGTAAATGCAACGAAAATTGAACGTCATTGTGTAGGAAATGCAATCGATAACAGATTACAGGTAAAACTTGTTGTCGCAAAACTAGTTTCAGAGATTAGTTTCGTTCTCGGGAAAAAGGTGTTTCGTTTTCGAAAAAAGTCAACAACGTCCTATGTGTTGTTGTATAGGGTGTTGTTCTCTCTGTTTTAGATAAATAATCGTGGTCTTCAAATGTCTGATCGATTCCCTCAGAGAAATACCGATCATATTATTTTTCACACACGCAATCTCTATACGGTTTGCGAAACTAGCGTGAACGGACATTGGCAGAATTGTGATAAATAATCACAAAGGCTATAAATCAGGAAGTCAAGTCAGGGTATGCCTATTTCTAAGTTTAACTTATCGAACTGTCAATTTATGGATCGCAAGTTCCGTACTTGCGCCACTGGTGAGATGAGATAGTGTTCAAACGCTAATCTCTTTTTGTTATTCACAAATATTTAATTAGATTTAAGTTAATTACAACCAAAAGACTTTACTTTAAGTGTGTTTACTCCCAGTGGGTTTAAAAACTTTCAAGTCTGTATTCCCCGCAGTGATAATTGAACCGGTTTCAATGAAACTATATGCACAAGTACAGCTAAACCATGAAAAGTAGAAAAAAAAATGAGGGTGCTACTCTATGCAATCTTTTCAAAATCACGTACAACTTGGCAACACTTGAGTAATATTTTGTATTGAGAACTTTTAGTTTCATTTTGTTTAATTTCTACTCTGGCCAAACTGTAGGTACATAATATGTACCTACAGTATAGTATAGTAAGTATAGACCACCATATTATGGTGATTTTCTATACTTGTCTAATATTATAAACAAAATCGGCGGCTCACCAACCAATGACGTAGATAGAAATTCAAATCATGTCATTGGATGACGATCGGATCACTGTTGATGTCATTGGTTGGCATCCGGCGAGTTTGTTTACATTATTGGAGAAGTATAGAAAACCAGACCAGAATTGATCTTCAAAAATGTTGAGAAGCTCGAGCGAAATAGCGGCGCGCCGTATTCTGCTCCTATAATTATGAAAAATCGCATTCGGTGGTTGCTATAAAGTAAACAAAAATTTCATTTTGATCCATTCTAGTTTTCAAACCTAAAAATGGGATTTTGTGTTTTACCCATTTTCATGTATGAAAACTTGATCGGATCAAAAATGATAATTTTGCCGTACCTTTGTAATGTTATTGCCAGCAACTTCACCGAATGCGATTTTTAATAATTATATTAAATTATTGATTATCTTCAAAAATGTTGCAATGCGCGAGCGAGATAGTGGCGCGGCATATTGTGCCCCTTAAATCGGTTTCAAAGACGGTAAAAATTATGTTTTGTAATGTGTGATATGATTTCTGTTCCCAAAAGGGTGCGTACTATTTTTTTTATTGTATTGACTTGTATGATCTCTATCTAAAATTTAAAAATATGTACGTCTCGGAACTATCTTGAGTTGATAGGTATGATTATTTTTAAGAATTACATTTTTAAAATGTATGTAAGTTAAAATGAATATAACCTGATTCAATCTTCATTTTGTGGTTTTGTTTTTACCTACCCTACAATGGGGGGCGAGTCACCTCGCGTCGCGATATGCGTACCTATCTACATGCAGAATCGGACTATTTTGAAGAATCGAAAATTTCGATTCCGATTCCTAATTCGGAATCGGATACCTGGTTTTTTCGATTTCATTTTGTTTATATAATAATTTTAAGTTAAATAAAAAAACCGGTTTCTTACTAGTTTTTTAGAAATGAATGAATTGACATCGACACCAGTTCAGTTGACACATTTTTTATTCAATCTCCCAATATTGAACAGGCAAACGAATCTATTATGATTCTTGATATTATTTAATAGTGGTCTATTGAGAAGGCGCTGCCATCTCAACAGCTAACTATTGCTTAGAATTGGAATATTTTAAACGGCAATCGAAAGGAATCGGAATTCGATTCCTACTGATTTAAGAATCGGTGCACACAGTACAAAAAAGAATCGGGTTTTCCCGGTTATTTTGGAATCGGTTAAAACCGGTTGCGTGCCCTATGCGTATCGTATTGCGTTTGTGTTACCGACGACGCGCTACGCTCAGCCTGTAGGGCTAGGATGCGCACCGTGACAAAATTTTGTCGATGCTTATGTCGTGCATTTGTCTCATGTTCGCGAGAGAAAGAGCGAGACAAAACAGTAGACAACATATTGTCGTGGCGCGCATGCTAGCCCTGCTGGTTACTTTTTCGACAACAGTATGATGTTTTTTTCACAACATTTTCTAAATAAACATGTGCAATTTTTTGGATAATTAATTTTTGTTACTTCGTGTTTAGACAAAGCAGTACAGCTGTGTCTGTTAATTTGACACTTATTTAAAACCACAGCTTGTATACCTCAATTGTATATGTAGAGGACATTAAAAAAAAGGTACATACATAATTAAATTTAAAACTTTATTATACTGTACAATATCTACACAACTAACTTATTATTTAATTAATTAATCCATTTTGATGTTATCATTTCAATTGGAGATAGTCTACTTATTTTCAAATCATGTGTATCAAAATCGGTTCAGCCCAAGGTCCTACAACAGACAAAGGACAAGTACTTCCACTTATAAATACATAAATGTGACAAATATTTAGTGAGTATGGTTCAGTATTGGTTTTGGTGAAAGAAAACTTCTTTATGCAACGATAGTCCACCCATACACACTCATGACACAATATTATTGGCAACAATGTCAAAAATATTGACAATATCACAAAAACAAACACAACCTGCTAACGCTCAATATTATTATGTACGTAAAGTATTGTCCATAATATTATGCAGGTGCCGGGTAGGCATAGCGTGGTTTGAGCAATATCTAGTGCCCATATTAGCTATTAGCTACCTTCAAATTGAATATTATTTATTCACCACCATGTGCGCTCATGAAAGTTAAAAAACTATAAGTTAATAGTTACTCCAATCACACAACATTCATCAATTTTATAGACAAACAACAAGAAACTAATGATATTCCTCCCTTGCAATTTTAAATTCAATAATAACATCAAAACGAAAACAACTTTAACAAAAATCACTCAGCAGTCTTCAAATCTTTATCGCTCAACTTCTGCTGCTCAAAAATCAATCTCAACTTCTCCGTAGCTGTCACTGGCAGTCTATCGTTTCCTCCGTACTTAGCATCAGGTAATACAGCCACATTGAGTTCTGGGTTCTTAAATGTAAACGGAGTCCAGGGCCCTTGGACAGATGGGTAGTCGGTGTACTGGTACTTGCGGAGACGTTTAGTTGAATCATCACCTTGTTGAGTGCGGAATACTTCAATCCATTTTGTTATCTCCGAGTGGGTTTTGTTGTGCAAGCTCATCCATACTCTATCTCCGTTTACTGTAATATGAAAATTTTAATTTACTAGAATAATTTCTAATAGATAATAGCATCAATTAGTATATTGGAATCGGCGATATTAATAATTATGCTGAAAGAATACATTAATAAATTTCGCATCTAAACCCCATGTAAACGAGCGAGCAAGTTACTGTTGCGGTCTAAATGTAGCATTTTTATTTATTGTCTTTGATAATGAGACAAGCTGGTCATTTGCTTGATGGTAAGCATAACACCAGCCCATAACAAGTACAGTGCCACTCAGAACTTTGAAACAAGTCCTGTGCAGCACTGCAGTGCGCTCGTTACCCTGAGACATTAGGTATTAAGTCTCATACGCCCAGTTGTTTCACTGGCTACTCTGCTCATCAAACCGGAACACTGTAATGCTTGCTTATTACTGCTGGTCTTATTATGATGTATCCAATTTGCGAAAGTTTAAAAAGTATTATCTATCAGTGTTTCCACAGCTAATAAACAGTTCTGTATACTCACAATACTCTCCGATTACAACAGGGCTTCGATGGCGTCTCGGCTTCAGGTACACAACAACACCCGGGTTCTCCTTCGCAAAGTCCACCAGGTCCTGTTCTATGAAGTCTCTGGAATAGCAACAATTTGACAATGGTATTATTTTGAAGTGATAATGGCCGAGTGATTGTGATGCGGGCCATTGATCTACAGCTTGGTTCAAATCCTTCGATGTGACTATTATGGAAGGCATTTTCTAGTTCTTGCCTGGCTAGCAACCATTGAAAAAGTGAAAATGTTCTTAGCAGTATTTATGTAACTAACCTGATTCCTCGACTGCCGCCGTGAGATTTACAAAACTTCAGCACAATTCTTTGTAGCTGGCACACATATCTCCCCACGCCATTTTGTAACGGGGCCCGGACAAAAGCAGTCGGTAAAAATAGGTTCTTAGCCGACATTTTCAGTAATTAATTTAAGATTTTTGCGTGAAATTTCGCTCTATTGTTTACAAAATTTAGATTTTTGAGGTTAGAATTATTAGAAAAAAAAGATATGTCATTTGTCACTCTGACGTAGTCCAATTTTTTTAAATTTATTTCTATGACCTGGATACAGAGTCCTACAGTCGCATTTAGCAGTTTGCGTTTTGTTATTGCCAGCTGACTTAGGATCCAACTTGTGAATACTGACTCGTTTTTGCTTTCCAGTTTTCATCTTTCAAAAAGATCTTAATTTTAAATTTAGTAATTTGCTCTCAGAATAGCAAATACGTCTAAATCTCATTTTAGATAATTTTAGGCTTAGGAAGTCGTGTCAGAATCGATACGTCTTCCAAACCAAACATTAACCTATCGAGAAAAAAAATTGTGCATTGTATATTCAATGTTTTACCCGGTGGCAGGACTAACTCTTCTGCGAATACCTTTAACTGTGTGGGTACCACCGTTTTTCTCGTGTCTACTGCCAAGCAGTATAACGTTACAAGCATTACTGTGTTCTGGGTTTGATTAGCAAAGTATTCAGTTCAATTACTGGACTTATGAGACCTAATATTTCACGAGTAAACAGCGCACTGTAGGTCTTTTTTGTTTCAAAGTTCTGTGTGGCACGGCGGTTACCGTCAAGGATGTGGCTTTAGGCTTAGCACCAGGCAAACGACTCATTCGTTATTGATTATTATTATAAATAGGGTAAAAAATAAAACAACACATGTATTTCACACGTTTATAATATTAAACGTATATTTACATTACATAGAACGAGTACATACAACTTTATAGCTAAATGAGTATTGTATATTAAAAATACTATGTTTACTTACTTTAAAACACGTGACTCAATCACAATATAAAAAACTTCATTAATCTTGGGCTTTTTAGTGCTTTTTGTTTTTCATACGAGCAAGTTGTTATAGCAGATGATAAGCGTAGGTACCTCAAAGGCGTCCAGATTTTTTAAATACAAAAGCCTTTGTGGCACTGCAGTGTGCTCGTTACTATGAGACATTAATTAAGTCTCATACGCCCAGTAATTTCAATGACTACTTTGCTTATCAAACCGCAGCAATACTTGCACACTACTATTTCGGCTGAGAGCTTGAGCAAACCTATGGTACCGACTATGGTACCCGCTCAGATAAACTCGCACAAAAGTGCCAAATCACAAGGTTTTCCTGGTGAGATGGGTCACGTGTTTTAAATTAAACAACTGTTTACATATCTTGAAAGTTTAAAAGTTAAAATACTTATTTTAATGCTTGTTTAATTGCACCATTTGGATTAAATATTTAGGCCCATTGTGTCGAATTACATGTTAAATTAAAAGCTGTGCTAATTGTGTCAAAATGTATTGATTAAAAAAAACGACAGAATAATCGTAGTATAATATTCGCATTCTCTGATCTCTCTAGTTGGATAAATATTCTCAAAGATTATTATTATAAACTTTGAGAATGTAACCTTAAAGTTATGATAACCTCAGAGAATATTTAAATTAATAAACAAGAATATAAGGTTTATACTACAATAATTTACACATTTTGGGCCATAAGAAAATAATTAATTTTTTAATGACTAATTACTGCGGTAAATACTTACATACTCTTTTTCTTCGATGGTATCTTCCAACAAATGAATTTAAAAGAGTATTAAGTACATTTTTACTTAAACAATTGTAATTTATTGCACTGTTAAATATTTTAAAATAATTATGTTGGATACACAGTAACAAATAATTTCAGTAAACATAAAATTAGAAGTATTTCCGGTAATTCTAATTATTTATTGTGAAATTAAAACTATCGACGCTTGATAAATATTTGATTTAACTGTAATCCAACTATTAGGTATAATTGTTTCAGTTTATTATTAGTTTTAAATACATTTTAGGCACTTACGTAATATTGCATTTTAACTATTCTAATAAAAACAGGATGTAATCATTATTATTCATAATTTATTTTGCTTTATGCCTACCCATCCCCCATTTTTTCACCTTTGAGAGATATTTACCATTTAACCCACTAATGAAAAAGAATAATTATAATCGGTTGGCAATTGACTGTAAAATCAAGTAACATATACACACCAAATACAAATACAAAAAATACAGACGAATGGCGAGCCACACTGCTTATTTATCTCGCTAGGTGGCGCATTATCGCTGGTGTTGATTCACTATGAAACTTCATAAAATTTTAGTAAGTAAACAAAAAAATCGTCTTTGCAATAAAGTATGCCTCTGTTAAGTGCAATTCAGTGCAAAAATAAAAGTACACACGTTTCCTTTGTGACGAGAAAAAAACGGAAACTGTGGACCAAAGCATTGCTCATCACAAATTATTGAAAACCAATTATTCTTCTAGGTTATGTAGTGACCATTTCAAATCTAATGATGTAAGACGAGAGCATGTTTACACAGAGTACATTAGTATGGTGTTTACTGGTTATAGTTTAATTCATTAACCCTCAATGTAGATATCAATGACAAGCACCAGCGATGATGGCGCCATTTCAGATTAGCGTTGCCTGTGTCCCTCCCCATTGAGAAACCTCCTTTTTCAAATTCGGATAGGAGTAAGTATAGCCAAAGATGATCTTATCACACAGAGAGATAGATAAGTGTAGGTAAATATTAATTCCTGTTTTTATTAGAAAACACTAAACAGTCATCCCTATTCTCTATTCTTCCCCTCCAGCTGTTTGATCCGCACCGGCACTTGCACCGCGGGTAGGTCAACGCTCTTCGCGCGAGGGCGGCCATCTTTGATGACGTCACGGCTTACTAAGTCCGGCAGGGGGCAGGTGCGCTTGCGGACCAGCTCGGGGTTGCGGACTGTGCCGCCTGGTAACGGTAAATGTTGGGTTGATGAAGATGAACAAATTCAAATTGGTGGTTGATAGTTTGTGTTCCAATAAGTTGTCTGTATGGAATTGGTTTTTGAGAGTGGCAGCATCACACATTTGTTGAGTGTGGCAACACCATATTTTTTTGGCTGGCAACAACACGTCGTTTTGAATTTAATTCAAGGAAGTTGGATCCAGAGAGCAGCGAAGGATTCTAAAGTAATATTCTGATCGGAGCAGTTTTTTTTCACGAGTTATGTACTCTACTTTTTACCATTGCTGCGAGAAAATAAATATTATCTATACACAGTATTTAAAATTATCAAATTATAGATCCATTCAGCCAGCCAGTAGGTACATTCAGTACGTTTTATTTATTTTTTGTACTTAATTCCATTATTATTTAAAAAATAAATCAGCGAAAAACAATTTTAAAATAATTACATATTAATAAAGTGGAAAACCTAGTAGATATTAGAAAGCGTGCTAACAGATAAACTGATCAAATATTTAATTTATAAATAAAATTATTATTTTTAAGGATTCGGCAAAATAAATAAAAAATAATAGACAGAGAGTACAAGGCACAAACATAATTTACAACATTAATGGAAAAATTAAAACACCAAAAAGAGTTACGATAAGAAAAACCTGAAGTCCTAAAAATATAGTCAAAAGAGCAATTAATAGTAAACATAAACTAAATACAGCATGCTAAGTCTAAAACATTCGTAGTTATATACCTGCCACTTCATAATAATCTAATATCTGTTTTAAAGTTAAAACAAGTTATCAATTTTACAATTACTCGTAATAACTATCACGAATATGGTAACCTTAAAATAAATAATAAAAAGTATATCGTTTGCCAAGGTGGCTTTCGAGTAGGTTATGGTTTGATTTATGTATGGGATTCCTACTTATTGCTGGGTACAGACCAAGCGAACGAAAACGAGCGAAGGCAAAGCCTTGGATTCCTCATGTTTGTTCATTTGTTCAATTATTAGGTATTTTTGCACATTCAAGTACAACAAGTACATATATGTATACAAGTATATCCCTTCAAATAAAAAAATAATTTTTCAAATCGGTTTATAAATGACGGAGATCAGAGTTAACAAAAAAAATACCCACTGAATTGAGAACCTTCTCCTTTTTTGGAAGTCGATTAAAGCTACATGCATACTAGTAGAGAATGCTCACCTGCAGACGATCACATACCCTTCCTGCGCGGCGCGTTCTCAGTAACGGGTTTCAGTTCGTCCGCCAGTATCATCTCACAGCCGTCCGCCCGCGTGCGGGCGCCGAGTTTTGGGGAACTAGAAAAAACGAAAACAGTTGGAATGTTGACTCCATTTTTTATGATTTCATTCAATTCGTTTTCTCATGAGAACTAAATGTCTATATCGAATAAAATGCAAATAGAACGCAAGAAACGTCAAAAATGAGAGTCAAGTCGGACGTACCTAATGAGCTCTAAAACGTCCCATACAAATTGGACAGAACATAACGTCACTTGTTCAACGCGGTCCGTGAAGCTGTACTAAAAACATGCATTTTGTTGATTTGGCCGTAAACACTGCGTTTAAGTACATAGTTGTCATAAATTTTTTTATTCATTGAAATGTAAAGAATCTGATGTGATCATTTAAATTACAATTAGATGATAAAAAAAATGTTGAATTCGGGAAACTTTTAGATGCTGTATCTTTGTGGAAATTATATGTATATTTTTTGCGAATTTCATTTTTATTGCGTTAATGTGATGTTCTTAAACCTGGATAACGACAGCAATTATGTATTTTGCGTTTCATGCAACATCTCAATTGGCGTCAATATTTTTAACACCCTTCACTTATAACTTAACAAACTTGTACCACGTGCTGTGAGTGTGACTAACCACCAGGTCATAGGAATACCTGTTCTGCTAGTGTCAGTCAAGGTAGGTACCTACCACTTTGCTTGTTTAGTCTACCGCCAAGCAGTAATGTGCCATCCGGTTTGACGTGTAGTCAGTAAAATTATTGAGCTTATGAAACTCAATACTACTGATCTCTATCTCTGTGCTCAATACATATAGTGTCTCAGGGTAACGAGCGTACTGCAGAGCTGCGCAGACCTTTGTGTTACAAAGTCCTAAGTGGCACTGCAATTTTTATGGACTGCTATTATGCTTACTAACAGTCAAACGACCTGCTCGCCTTGTCACCGAATAGTATAAAAAATAAAAAAGCTGTGTGTGTTTATGTATGTGGTTAAGACGCACCTCTGCTCGACCAATATCTTCGTGAGCCTGGCGACTTCGCCCCTTAGATGGTGGAGCTCCTTGTCTTTCGCTCGTGCTTCCTGCTCAGACACGCGCTCGCGAGCCGTCAGTCGGTTGCGCATGTCATCGAAACTAAAAAATATTAGTAAGTTAAAAAATCTAACGAGGAAAAAGTCACTGACTGGCAAAGTTTAATTAGCGTTGACAACTATTTCCCCCTCCCCTAAGATTAACTTCATCTGATGTTAAGTGATTATGTGATCGAGATTGATAATTACGGTTGTGATATTTTCAAATTGATGGAAAAAGTTAAATACCTACGTATTTATTAATTACTTTGTTCAACAGATCAAGAACATAAAAGAATAACTGCCGAAAATAATCAGTATTGTAATTTGTACCTAATTCAGAGTATTTTAACAAACAAAAAAAGCAGCTGGTATATTTTTTATGTACCTATAACTCCTAACTTTTTCAAATTCATTCAGTAACGCCTGATTCCATCAAATATATCAAATTCATTTTTTCACTGGAATTGGGCCTTTGAAGTTAGGCTCATTTAAATATGAAAAAACCACTAGTAGGCGTCGGAAAAAAGGGAACAAGTGACTGTTCACCCACTGAATTTCCCTGTGAACCGATTCTGTCGAAAATTGGCATACATATTTTAAACGTAGCGCGTCGGGATAACTTTTCACTAAAAAGTTTTATGGCGGCGTAAAACTAGTTTAAGTACTATTATTAATAATATAAGAAAAATAACAAAGGGACAATACTCACAGTTTCCTCAAACACGCAGTTTTTCTTGTCAAATGCTCGATTTGATCCTTCGAACTATTCTCAGCCTGTTTTATTTTCGTTGCGTCTTCGGATCTTTTCTCTCTTAACTCTCTTTCTCTCGCCAGCGCTTCTCTATGTTATTAGGATACGATAAAAGTAAAATATTATGGATTAAAAGGATAAAAAAGAAAGCGGGGTATAACGTTTTGTTATTGCTTTTGAAGCTGAATGTGTTGTGTGATCTTTGCCTATTTTTTGTTTATAAAGTTAAGATTCAGGTGGGGTTGCCAGAAAAAGAATGTTGAGTAAAGCAATTTTTTTGAAAAAAATTTATTAACACGCCGTTTTCGTATAAAATTACAAAAAACTACACTTTTACTTCATTCAAAATTAGATAAATATTAGCAGTATAAATGAAATGTTGAATTTTGGAATAACTTTGAATACAAAAATGTAAAAAAGCATGAAAACAAATGACCTCAAAACCATCAATTTTTATATACTTATGAATAATTTAAATGTAATAATTAAAAATACACGAAAATGAGCAAACATGTGACTAGAAATCGTACTAAAATGACAACATTCAATGAGTGAAAACAAATATGTTTACAGAAATAATCCATTTTGGCAGTATTTTAATAAAAAATAAACAAAAATAAGTACCTACTATAAGTTAAGTGTAGAGCTAAAAATATTAATGATTCATGGAAGCAAACTCGATAGGAATTACTACTCTTTAGCTTGGTTTATTTAAAAGAAATATATTTTGTAACGTAGTTTAGTATTTGGCCTACTTTTCTAACGGACAAGCAATTAAAACGCATATATGGTTATTGGTTAGTTAAAGTTTTTTAACTTGTCTAATAATGTAAACAAATATGGCGGATTACCAACCAATTACCTACTTGTCAGATAGAAATCCCACAACTTCAACTTCTTTGAATGGCTTCTGCAGGGTTAAATGGCGCTACAAACCTAAACATAATTTCATCTCACTCTCTCTTTCCAACAAAATATACGTGAAAGAGATGGAACATGTTTATGTTTAACAAGTCTAAATTTAGGTTTAGAGCTGTCACATATCTTCCAGCTTTGACAAATTAGACGCCACTGAATTCATGGTCGTTAAATTTACACTAGATGAATTCATGGTCGTTAACTTTACACTAGACACGAAAGAAGAAAAAAAAACTACACTAGATCTACTGGCAAGTGGATTAATTTGATAGGTCTATATATATTGTATTTCTTTCTCATGTTCTTATTTAAAAAAAGAGAGTGATAAAATTAGATTTAGGTTTGAAACGCAAGAATCGAAACTTAGGCTAAGATTCAGAGACGATTCTAAGCGTAGACTTTGGCTTCCATATGTCAAAACTGTATAGAATTTTGACGTATGGAAGCGTGAGTACACGCTTAGATTCGTCTCTGAATCTCAGCCTAAGTCTTCCTCTTTTATTTAGATCCTTAAAGCACTATAATTTAATACATAAACACCTTTGTGTCTACGTCAACAAACTATATAAAAAGACAATTTTTAAAGTAGTTACTAAGCAAAACGCGCGTATCAGTTTAACATTATCTCTATAGCAAAATAAGGATTTACAACTCCTCAAAGTACCATCAGCAGGTTTAGATACTCTTGAAACTCAATTCCAATCGTTTTGTTCAGGATCAAATTCGTGTAATTTAGTAGGTACTCTTGAACGCAATACTAGCGCACGATTAGATCCGATTTCGGTGGAAATTTCAGTTTTTTGTAGCACTTCCTCTTCTCATATGCGTATAAACAAAAAGTGCGAGCGAGAGCAGCAGAGCGATGAAAGCGAGACGGAATGATCCAGTGAGAGCGCCGGCGAACACCGTCAATACGGCTCCCAGAATGAGTAGCGAGCTGCAGCTGTCAATGTCAAAAATAGTTTGTGTGCAACCAAACTTTTGGCCGGTGTGAATATGCGAGTCGTAGACGGACTATCTTCTCTGTCTAGGATGCGAGTCCTGCGCAATTATAGGTTAGCAAGGAGCGCGGGCGTAGCGTTCGCATACTCTGACCGGGTATAAAATTTGTTCCAGAACTAAGATCAAAGATGGCGTCTCTATTACATTCATACGGCACCACAATTAGGCACCTATTTAGGTAAAATTAATTTTGAAGGTGTAGTTTTAGGTACAGCATCGGTTCAGTTGGTGAGACTGTTTATTCATTCTTGTAGACTTTTTCTAATGGGCCATATATGTAACACATAATCTCATTCGAAAACTAAATTTTAATGATTCACATTAAAAAAAGATAACTATCTAACATGTTACAATTAAGTAAAGTGCAATAATACAATAAGATATTTAAAAATAAAACATAATAATATAAAATACTAAACTTAAACAATTCCTAGCTTTTTAGCTAATAAACTTATTTAAAATTAGTAGAACTTAAAAATAGCTACATTTTTAGTTTCAGTTAGCCTGGAGTTGCCATTTCGAAAAAAGAGCATTTTCAAATAAAAAAAGGATAGGCTCCTCTCAGCCATCTGTTTTTTTTTTATTATAATACTGCCTTTTGGACGCATTCTTGTAAATGGGTCTAATAATGAATTTAATGTATGTATGTATATTCATGATCTTGTGTGAATTTTAAAGTATTAACAAATTATATGCACAGGAAATTATTGTTAGGTCTATACACAGATATACAATGTCAACACTCGATTGGTAGCTAAATTTCGTCCAAAAGACAATACTTTCTAAAATTGTTAATATTAGTTCAAAAATAAAAGAAATTAGATTTTATTGAGGACTTAAATTCAGCTACCAATTTCATTTCGAGGAACAATTAATGCAGTCAATTGTTAATTATTAAAAGCTTCCTATATTTATTTCTCAGAACTGATTAACGTATGTTATTCATTACAAAAAAAATGATTAGGTATACCCTGAGAAATGATTTTCACAAAGATCATTCAAATCTTCAAATAGATATAAAATGTCTTATATCTGATTTAAATGTCTTAATTGGCTCTATTGCACACAAAGTTAGCTTATATAGACCGTGCCTCTTTTCAATTAAGAATGTAAGACACAGTATATTTTAGACCTTGCTTGTAACCTGTGTGAATTTAACCGGTGTTTATTTCACCGTCGTAGAATAAAGTATTATGGATATTATTTATTAATATCCAGGATGATATTAATAAAGTATTGACAGGATTAAATTATCTTCAATCCTCTCTCGTTTTTTTAAAGAGAGTTATATTAAAATCAGTTAAGTTTGTGACAAAAGAATCAGAATCATTATGACATAAAATAAATTAAATTCTACTTAGTAAACGGTATAGTTGCTTTCATGATAATTATGTTACAGTATTGAGTTTGAAGAGATTTTATATATACACTTGTAGTAGCACGCATAATGTCGCCTTGTCTATGCACTAAGTTCAGAGAGAGAAAAAAAAAATATGTAGGTAGACCGCACAATTTCATTATTTCGTGCGGTCGGCTGGTTCTTCATTCACGTTGCAGTGCTCCGCCGCGTCGCACTACAAAGTTGGTTTTTCTAAGTTTCTCCGTGTTAACAAGTTTTTTCGTCAAAATCAAGATGCCGAAGAGGAAACATAACGACGAGTGGGAATATTTGTAAGTAATTTGCACAATTACCGATAACTATCGATTGCATATGAGGTTTCACGTTCCAACGATTCGAGTTCTTACTTAACCCATTTTTTTACTCGAGTTCACGATGCAACGCCACGAGTTCATCTTACTCGCTGTATACCTATGCGTACTTAATACGCCATCCATATAGCAACCTGTTGAGGTTATCCTATAATAATAATATGAAACGACCCGAAAGGTAACATTTTAACTATTTAAGTTAAGTTCTAATATTCACGTTTCAACGATTGGAGTTGTCACTTAACGATAATAATGCATACGAGGTTTAACGTTCCAACGATTCGAGTTGTTACTTAACCTACTTTTTACTCGAGTTCATCTTACTCGCTGTATACCTATGCGTACCTAATACGCCATACATATAGCAACCTGTTGAGGTTATTCTATAATAATAATATGAAACGACCCGAAAGGTAACATTTTAACTATTTAAGTTAAGTTCTAATGTTCACGTTTCAACGATTGGAGTTGTCACTTAACGATAATAATGCATACGAGGTTTAACGTTCCAACGATTCAAGTTGTTACTTAACCTACTTCTTACTCGAGTTCATTTTACTCGCTGTATAACTATGCGTACCTAATACGCCATTCATATAGCAACCTGTTGAGGTTATCTATAATAATAAAAAGATGAAACGACCCGAAAGGTAACATTTTAACTATTTAAGTAATTTGCAATTTCTTCGGTTCACGTTTGAGTTGTCACTTAAATACATACGATGTTTAACGTTCCAACGGTTCAAGTTGTTACTTAACCTATTTTTTACTCGAGTTCATCTTACTCGCTGTATACCTATGCGTACCTAATACGCCATGCATGTAGCAACCTGTTGAGGTTGTCCTATAATAATAATATGAAACGAACCGGAAGGTAACATTTTAACTATATAAGTTAAGTTCTAATGTTCACGTTTCAACAATTCGAGTTGCCACTTACCGATAATAATGTATACGAGGTTTCACGTTCCAACGATTCGAGTTGTTACTTAACCTATTTTTTACTCGAGTTCACGATGCAACGCCACGAGTTCATCTTACTCGCTGTATACCTATGCGTACCTAATACGCCATGCATATAGCAACTTGTTGAGGTTATCCTATGATAACAATATGAAGGTATACGTATAATTACGTATATTAGACACAAATTTGCAATTTGCTGTTAATGTTGAAAACGAAAATCAAGAGCTACGCGAACCAAGACCGTCGACTAGCGCGTTACACGCGAGTTCCGATCGTTCGCTGGATATAGCCAACGTGACAATACTGGAGGATGTATCTCCACCACCAGTGATTAAAGGTGCTTCCAGCAGTGAGGATGTTCCACGAACAGAACCAAGCTAAGGCAAAATTAGCAGCGGTATTGCTTGTCTTGACGAGCCTATAAGACTCTTCTTAGTAAGGATAATAAAGATCCAACTGTTCTAAAGCTGCTGATTGATGCTGGGCGCATCATCTGTGACACACAACTCAGGGAGTCAATAACGAGGCGAAATTTCATATTGGCTGTACTAAAGAAGGACTTGAAAGATCAGATGCTGCTCACGATAATAGATAGTTTTCTTGTAGCCAAGAACTAGCCGAAACTTTAAAGACCGCAAAAGCGATCAATAAAACAGGTGTGGATCTCAAAGCTTCCACCTCTAACAAGACTACTGCTACAAAACCAAAGCATCAAGTCGTTAACAGAAATTGAAACGGGAAGGCTCCGGTTCAAAACCACAGACAGCAGCCATCGGCGCCCTCAAAGATGAAGGAGTCTGCACCTCAGAGGCAACAGCACTCGCCATCATCGAGGACATCGCGACTGAACTTCAGTCGCGGCCGCCGCTAGACAATACGGTAAATTACGCCGGTAGACTATTTGTTTTTTACAACCAATGGTCACAAATAACCGCAGATAAAATAATGTTATCGTGGATACGTGGTTATGAAATTCCGTTCACTGAAACTCCATATCAGCATTGTATACCTCAACCCCGAAATTATGCACACTCAGAAAAACTTGAATTTGATCAAGCTATACATAATTTAATTTCTATAGGTGCTATACCTCACTGTGAGCCCTGTGAGGATATCCAATATCTTTTTACCCAAACCGAACGGAAAAGCACGCTTTATCCTAAATTTGAAAAAGCTAAACGAGTTCATTCAACATGTTCATTTGAATTAGAAGATTTTAGAATAATGATCAAACTAATCTCAAGATGTTGTCTCAGGTCAACTATTGACCTCAAAGACGCATATTATTAAGTGAAAGTTCATGATAACTCTAAAAAATATTCAAGACTTAGTTTGAACGGTAACTTGTATGAATTTAATGCCCTACCGTTTGGTGTCAATACGGCACCTTTTGTCTTCACGAAAATAATGAAAACGGTGGTCAGAATGCCACGCTGTGCTGATTATTTATCGGCAATATATCTTAACGATACCTGTCTAATATCACATAGCTATAGCGAATGTATGGATAACATTACAAAAATGAAAAGTACATACATGAATTTGCCTGTAAGTTTACAGTCAGATTTCGATTGGTGGATTAAATCTATCGAAAATCCCAAAAATCAAATTAAATTTGACGAATTCAGATGCTTCGACTATGGGGGGTTGGGGGATAGCCTGTGCGGGAAAAACGGCAAGCGGTAGCTGAAGTCGGGAAGAAAGAAAACTTCACATTCATAAGATTAAAAATGTGTCTAGAGGATTTATCCAATTGTCATATTATCTTGCGAATAGATAATACAACTGCGATTTTTTACATTAATCGTATGGGAGGAATCCAATTCCCCCATCTCACAAACTGACCAAAGATATACGACAATGGTGTGAAGCGCGAATTCTATTTATAACAGCGCTATACATTCCATCTACAGAAAATACTATAGCAGATACTGAATCAAGGTGTATTCACCCGGATATTGAATGGGAACTATCTGATCTTGCCTTTCAGCAAAATAATTAACAATTTCTGGCTACCAGAGATTGACATGATTGCTAGTTGAATAAATAAAAAATGTCCTGTATACATATCATGGCACAAAGACCCTGATGCTTGACGCTTTCTCTGTGAATTGGTCAAAATTGTATAAAAATACCATGAACCAGGAACCCGTAAAAACGGGTTCCCTTCCTTCTCAATAATTTTAAAAAAGCATTGATGAAAATTATTAGCGACAAAGCTAAGTGCATACTGGTCGGGCCAACATGGCCAGCTGAACCTTGGTATCCCCTATTTAACCAGTTTTTTACAAACTAAACCACTGGTTTTTTCAAACTTCTGAGGACCTAATAATCTCTCATTCCAGTTTCTGCCAGATCCAGCGGCAGATTACCCTGGATGCCGGAGTATTGTGCGGGAGTCTCTTCAAAATTCAAAAATTCAAAATTCAAAAGTCTTTATTCAAATAGGCCCCAAAGGAGCACTTATGAAAGTTAAAATGATTCTAACAGCCGGCCTCTGCAACATTCATCTACCCGAATCACAGACTAAAACTAATGCTGTCTTTATCAGAACATAATAAATGACAAAGACACCAACAGACCCAATCCGTGCTCAAAGTCAACGAATCTTCCAGAAACCCACCGTGCCCGTTCCAAATTGGTATAGGCCGAGCAAGAAGAAGGGCAAGAAACTCGTCACGGCATTCTTTTTTAAAAAAAGTAGTTTTTTACAATGATTCTAATGCTAACAACTAACAATTTAAAGTTTAGTAGTCGCCAGGAGGCTCCTGAGCTGTTTGCCTCCATGCATCCTTGTCATCTACATAATCCTTAATTTTATAATACGCTTTTTTAATTAATACACTCTTGACTATACGTTTAAACTTTCCTTGTGGTAATTCAGTTAATACTTTAGGAATTTTGTTGTAGAATCTGACACCATTTGCCAGGAACGATTTGTTAGTTTTACTTAATCTGAACCCGGGTACAACAATTTTATGTTTACTTCTAGTATTTAACTCATGTACATCACTTTTTAAGTTAAATTTAGTAATATTCTTCCGTACATACATTATATTTTCCAAAATGTATAGCGAAGGCAGGGTTAGAATACCTATTTCTTTAAAAAAGTCTCTTAGAGATTCGCGTGGACCCATGTCATAGATGGCGCGTACTGCTCTCTTTTGTAATATGAAAATGGTATCTATATCGGCAGCAGATCCCCAAAGTAGGACGCCATAAGACATCAAACTATGAAAATATGCAAAATATACCAACCTTGCCGTCGCCACATCAGTCAGCTGCCTAATTTTACGTACTGCAAATGCAGCGGAACTCAAACGACCCGATAGGGCATTGATGTGAGGACCCCACTGCATTTTGGAGTCAATAGTTAATCCTAAGAATACAGTGTTATTCACCAGGTCAAGTTTGCTGCCTTCCAATTCCACTTTAGATTCCACGTGTGGTACGTTGGGAAGTGAAAATTTAATACATTTAGTTTTACTAGCGTTAAGTAGTAGATTATTAGCAGCAAACCATTCTGAGATTTTGTCAAGGTTATCATTTAATTCCTTTAGTTCACTGTCTTTCCTATCAGTTTTAAAAATGAGTGAAGTATCATCAGCAAACAAAACTATGTCCAATGCTATATGGTCTGTCATAAAGGGTAAGTCATTTATATATACTAGAAAGAGAAAGGGGCCCAGTATTGATCCCTGCGGCACGCCTATCTTCACTGAAGAACCACAAGATGTTACTCTATCGATGCCAACCTTCTGCTGTCTACCCGTCAAGTAAGAATTTACAAGATCAAGAGCTGTCCCACGCACGCCGTAATGATGCATTTTTTTAATAAGCGTTCTGTGGTCCACACAATCAAATGCTTTGGAGAGGTCACAGAATACTCCAATAGCATCCTGTGAACTCTCCCAAGCTTCAAAGATGTGGGACATCAGTTTAGCTCCGGCATCGACTGTTGATCTGCCTTTCGTGAAACCAAACTGGTGACCGTGCAATATTCTATACTCGTTGAAATGTGAAAGTAACTGTTCTAATATAATTTTTTCAAAGATTTTGCTAAGAGCTGGAAGTACAGAAACTGGTCTATAGTTAGAGGGGGTGTCCTTACAACCAGATTTAAAAATAGGGGTGACTTTACTGTGTTTCATTAGATCAGGAAAGACACCCTGATCTATAGAAAGATTAAAAATAATAACTAGATAGGGCGCAATTGTATCAATTAAGGATCCTATTACTTTTACCGATATACCCCACAAGTCTTCGGTGTTTTTCATATTGATAGATTTAAACGCTTTTTTGATACTAGTGGTTGTTATGTAATGAAAACTAAAATCCGGAATTAATTTAGAAAAGCTGTTTTGCAAAAGCATTTCTGCTTTTGCTGGAGAAGAGTCTAGTGATTTAGTAGCCTCCAATGGTATGTTTGTAAAAAACTTATTAAACTCATTGGCTATATCGAGTTGATCAGTAACTACTTTATCGTTAATTTTTAGTTTAAATTCACAATCTCTGTTTTTATTTTTACCAGTTTCTGTGTTAATAATTTTCCAAACAAATTTTCTAATAAGAAAACTCCCTCCCGGGTCTTTAGACACATTAATAGCGTCTCTGTCAGATAATTAAATTAAGTAATATGATACTTACACATTCCAGTTATTATTCATGTTTTAACAGAGTTATTTCAATCGGGAGCGCTATACGGCACTCTAAATGGGTTTAGATCTACACCTTCCTTAGTATTAGGAAGTCAGATAAGCACAGACGACTGTGTTTTAAGGGTATATTTAGGCTTCGCCCTCCCTTACCCAAGTATGAATCCACTGGGATACTACATTAGTAATTGAAACTCTAGCCACTTGGATTCCTAATTAATCTCATTCTTTAGAAAAAATCACTAAAGAAGCTAGTTACCCTGCTGGCGCTGGTAACAGCGCATAGAGTACAAACTATTTCAAAAATAGATATCCGAAATTTTCAAAATTGGCGGAATGATATTTCCATTAGGATCCCTGACTTAATAAAAACGTCAAGTGTAAACGCAACTCAGCCAACGCTGATGCTGCCAATTTTTCGAGACAGACCTGACATAGGTCCGGCTTAATTATTAACGGATTATCTAAAAGTAATGTAGCGGCATTACGTGATCATCACACCTCTATTTTTATTTCTATAAAAAACCATATAATAAAGTTTCTCCCCAAACACTTAGCAGATGGATAAAGAGTATACGTTGTGGGTCTGTGGAATAGATATCACACAGTACTCTGCACATAGTACTAGACACCTCAAAAGCTCATAAGCTCGGTGTGAATTTGGATGTTATCAGGAAGACTGCCGGTTGGTCCGGCGGCTCTACAATATTTGCCAAGTTTTATAACAGGCATATAACAGACAGCATATACAGAATCAAATCATTGTTTTGCTAGAAGTAAAATTGATTGATTTATGCTAAAATTTACTGTAGCTATTATGTTAATAGTTTATTTAAGAAACATTACCTTTTAATTGAGTGATTAAGTACATTTATTATGTCATTTATTGAAGAAATATTAAATATATTTACTTCTGTAATACTTTCAACTGAAATAGATATTTCACAACTTCTCTCAACATCTACAAGTGTATATATAAAATCTCTTCAAACTCAATACTGTAACATAATTTAATGATTAAACGAACTTACCTGTAAGTTAAGTTCTATCATAATTATGTGAAGTAGTGAGTTTGAAGAGATAGCATCCCGCCCACCCAGATTACCTATTTCATAGGTCCCGAATAGTGAAATATCTACTTGAACTGATAAGCTCTGAACTAAATGAAGAACCAGCCGACCGCACGAAATAATGAAATTGTGCGGTCTACCTACATATTTTTTTTTTCTCTCTCTGAACTTAGTGCATAGACAAGGCGACATTATGCGTGCTACTACAAGTGTATATATAAAATCTCTTCAAACTCACTACTTCACATAATTATGATAGAACTTAACTTACAGGTAAGTTCGTTTAATCATTAAATCATTTCCGACAGAGTATTTATTTTCTAAGACTCATTGACAGCGTGCGTAAAAACCATGAAGTCATCTATGTACATGACAATGTTTGACTCTATGCGCCATGCGGTGCTAGAAAACCACACTAACCTTAATTCTTGCTCTGTTACAGCCAAAGTACGCCCGCAGGCAGCCGCTTTCACTGCTAGACCATCAAAATCAATCGATTTCGAGTGGATTTGAGCCTTGAGATCTGAAAGAAGATTTGACAACATGCTTGTCGCAAGTCGATTATTCCACTGCATTCAATTTAGACAATGTGTTTCTTATTGCACAATCTAATTCCTTCCACTCCTTTCTATCATCGAATGACTAGAAGCTTAACAATGCACGCAACTAAGATATATTTGGGAGTTAGACGCTGTTTAACACATTTATAGGGTGTTTTAAATTTATTTTGTGGTAAAACTGTGATTTTTTCCTTCGACCTTTATAAAGCGCACAGCTAAGAAGTGGAATTCTCTATAACTAAAATCTGAGAGCCTTCAAGGCAAGAGTAAACGGAGCGCCTATAAAATGATATTCACTTTGTAGTGATTCTACAGTTGTTATCACTTCAACGATATTTATTTGTAATTGATGACATAAGTTACCATGGTAACCAAAGTAACAAGTCAAGCAATCGATAGCCAATGTAGAAAGTAGTTACCATGATTACTTGTCTCAATTTCAATAACGTATAGATACGTTATAGTATAAGTATGTTTTGGGCCAGCGTGATACACCATCGGCCGCATCGTCGCTTAACATCGGGAGAGATTATTATTTACCGCAAGCTAAAATAAAAGGAATGGAATAAAGCGCGGTTAGTGATCAATGTTTTCACTCGAAATTATATTTAAGATTACCTCGAATTTCTTCTAGCAACTCTTTTTCTCTCTTTATTCTATCTTCTTCTCCTTCTTGTCGGCACTCGTTCTTCATTCGAGATAAGCAGTTTTCTTTGTCAGTCATGAACTGTTCCCATTGGTCCTCTGAAATAGTTTATATTAACATTACTTCATTTACACAACACTTTCAAGATACTGTTCCTTATTATCTGTGTTTTGTCTTATAACTTTTAATTTTACTATGTCAGTCTTGGAAGAAATATCCCTGCAAACATTGCTATGTGATCGTACCCATCTCTTGTCGATGTTTTTCTTTTAGTTTGTTCAGCTGGTCCACTCTCTCAGCCACAAGCTTCGATCTGGTCGTCTCCAGTGCTCGTCTAGCCTCGTCAGCCGATGTCGCTGCTTCATCTTCTATATCCTTTACTTTCTTTGACCATTCTTCTATTAGTTGTTCTGAAATGCGGAACAGAATATGTCTCGTTATTAAATCCTTCAAAGGTATTCTTTTGAAAATTTAAGTATGTAAATTAAATAATAGATTTTTAAATTGTGCTATATAAATATGATATTTTTGTAAAATATAAAGGTTCGAAGTTGCTCTGCAGGTCAGACGCTCTGAGATTCTTAATAATCGGCTTTGCTGTTCGCCTCTGTTCTCCCTGTTTCAAACAAGTAATAACAATTTTTTACCTCTCTCTGTCTCGAATCTCTGCGTGATGTCTTCTACTTTGTTAGCGTAATCTATGTCAGACTTGTCCAGCATATGGCGTAGCTGTAGTATCTCCCAGTCAGCTTTGCTGTGCGCCTCTGTGATCGCAGTTTCGAACTGTGCTTCTTTTCTCGTGAGGACTTCTTTCAGGTTGTCGAACTGAGGGAAAAATAATAATTTATAATAACAAATTTTTATTTAAGTGTATTTTGATATAGTATCGTTTGTACCTACTGTTCGTCAAAGCCTTTTATTCTATACCCATATAATCGACGCGATCGACAATGACTCCGAAACCGTTCTGATGTTCACTCCACCATAGTACCAAACCACCCTAGTAGCGATCTCCCTCAGCCTTCTTCCGACACACCTGGCCTTCCTGTTCAGACTCGGCTTGCCTGGTTCTTTCAGCGTGACTTCATTCTAAGCCTGATTTTGAATTCTTTTTAAGTCTTCTTTTTAAGATTGATTTGAATAAGAGTGATCATATTCGACCCGAGCCACCCGTTCCTTACAGTGTAACTGTTCTGGTGTTCATCCCACCATAGTACCAAACTTACCCTGGTAGTAATCTCTCTCAGCTTCCTCTCCGCATTCCTGGCCTCCTGTTCAGACTCGGCTCGCAGCTGTGCCAAGGCCGCTCTGGTCCTTTCGGCGTGGCTTCTTTCTAAGACTGATTTGGTGTTCGCCATGGATGCTGCGTGATCTGTTTTGAGGGTCTCGATTGATTTCGAGTGGTTTTGCTCTAAGCGTTGGACTGTCTGGAATTTAAAATTTTATGTCGTTGGTGAAAATGTTTAGTCCTGAGGATTATTTTATACTACAGGGTAATGATGAGCAGATCGTTTGCCTGGTGATAACTGTTTTTAAAAGGAACGCCGACGAGTTTCTTTTCCTGCCTTTGGTCTATACCAATTTGGAATGGGCACTTAGTCATCCCCCCTTCAGTACAGAGTGCTCTCTTGGGGCTCATGTGAATAAAGTATTTTGAATTTGAAATTGAACCAGCAAAAAGCCTTAACCCATAACAATTGCAGTGCTACCCACAACTAAACTTAAACTTTGTAATTACATTGATACTTCTCTCTGAAAAAATCCAGATCACACACCGTCAACCAAACTATATACGGTCTGTTTGATAAAGTAATAAAATTCTTTATAAAAATATGCTTTAACTTAATTTAGTCGTCGATCCACCTAGTGGGAGGCTGGCCTACACTTCATCATCAGCCTTACGCTCCCACTGCTGGGATACCAGCTTTCTCTCAGAAAGAGAGTTGGGCCATAAAGCCATAATCCACCACGTGGGCCCAGTGCGGCTTAGTGGATGTCACATGTCCTCGAATTTTGTGGTTCTTGAACATGCGGGTTTCCTCACGATGTTTTCCTTCACCGTTTTAAAGAGAATGTGATTAACGGCCTATACTTGGTAACCTGTAAATGCCTTTCCTCTGCCTCCTTCCTGCTATTCTCCTCTCTCTCGAGCAGGTCTTTCAATCGGTGAGCTTCAAGTTTCAGTGCTTCTTCTCTCGTCTCTACCCTCTGTAACTGTAGCGTTAGAGACTGCACCGAGCGCTGGTGTTCGGACGCCAAACCCCGCAGCTGTTGGAGTTCTGCCACTTGGGCGGGTGAGGGCTGGGGGTGTGCTTTGAGGTGGTTTACTGTTTCTGTGAGCTGGAAGCAGGCAAAATTAAAGATATCAGAGTAACCACAGGCTTGCAAAGCGGTCTATCACTGACAGGCTCAGCTGAAATCTAACTCCAGCAATACCTACAGAAATATCATTGGAACAGCTGTGCCAGTGACTCAAGGCGTTAGGATGGCAGGACAGAAACTGGAAGAGGAAAACGCACAAAAGACCCCAATCGAGAAGGCAAAAGTTAATGTATAACACTAAAACCTCGGAGAGTTAGCAAGACAGAAGTGAAGTGAATATATTCAATAAGCGAGGTATATTCAAGGCAAGCATGCTAGACCATTGACTGTTGAGGTCATCCCGATTTAACGGGTTTGACTGAAATCTCAGCTTATGGGCGTTTTCTGTCTTATGCTGATACGGGTAAGAGAAGACGCGGGTTCAAATCCCGTTAGCAGCAATTTTTTTATATTATTTGATAATGCGACGAGCTGGTTGGTTGCCTGATGGTAAGCATAACGCCGGTCCGTAACAATGGCAGTGCCACTCGGAACTTTGAAACAGAAAGGCCTGCGCCGCACTGCAGTGCGCTCGTTACTCTGAGTCACATGAACATCTCATTAGTGTGGGTTAAGTTTGAAATATATTAACTTTACAATTAGCATATCGTTGTCTCTTTCTTGCCTGTTTGTTATCCCTCTCGGCGTCTCTGGCTCTCTTCTCGAGCTCCCTCATCTTCCACTCGCAGTCAGCCAGCATCCTCTCCGCTCTCGCCGACGCCTGTGATCTCGCTGCTTCGTGCGCGAGCCGCCATTTCGCTGTGTTCGCTTCTGCCGCCGTTAAAGCCTGGAAAAGGAAGACATGCCTCTAAAGACAAAAAAATTTATCGACCGAAAGGAGGTCAATCTACTCCTCGAGGTAAACAACATTTGTTTTACGAGTTTTTGAAATCGGAATTTTCACTGAATAAAGGGCATTTAAAGTTTACGTCAAAATTCTAGTAAGTACAGAATTTCCTGGCAGCCCTAGATCAGCTGATTCACTTGAACTATGTTGAACTTTGTTAAATGATGATGTTGATTAGAATTGTCTTAGAAAAAAAGCGGATAATGCCGCGCACTTCTCGTTTGGAGCTTTTCTTTTTTTGGTTTGAATGACTTTTTTCCAAGGGAGGATCTCACAACTTGTCAACAACTATGATGGTCCTAATCACCTCCCTTCGGATAACATAACACAGCACACGGATAAGTGGCTACCAATGAGAAAGGTGTTGATTCTGACGTCACAAACAAAAACCATGTCAAAAACCATGAGAAAGGGGTGGAAGATGGTTGACAGGTATAAATTTAAGTTTAGAGCTGTCAAATATCTTCCATCTTAGACATTATAGACGCCACTAAATTCATGGCCGTTTTATACTAGATTACAAGCAATTGTAGGAAGTGTGTGCTGTAAGAATTTGTGTAGTAGGTATAAGTAAATCCTCTTTTACCTCGTGAGCCTTCTGCTCGCCCTGCGCCTTCTCATGTTCCAGTCTCTCCCTGTCTCGTTCTAACACGAGCACCCGCGATTCAAGCTCGGCTCTCCGAGTGAGAGCGTCCTCGAGTTCTCCTCGTAGTTCTCGGAGGTACTCATCTGGAATTGAAAAAAAAATGTTTAGAAGAAAAAAAGAACAGAATATAATAAAAGTAAAAAAAAATCCCAATGAACAATAAAGGGCAGACGCGCCGCTATGTCGCTCGCGCATCTCAATATTTTTGAAGATAAACAATCACTTAATATAACTATGAAAAATAGCATTCGGTGAAGTTGCTGGCAATAACATTACAAAAGTTAAACAAAACATCAAGCTGCCAAACCTATACGCCTTAATATTAGTGACAGTAGGTACCTAGAACTTACCGTTCCTTTGCTTGAGTTGGTCTGCCAAGTTCGCGGAACAACTCCTCGCAGCAGTCAGCTCTTCCTCCAGCGACCGGCTCCGTTGCCGGATCAACTCCGACTCTTTATATGCCGCTGCCAATTCGCATTTTAACTCTGAAATAGAAATAAATAGAAGTGCTTTATAATCATGTTTACTATCATGGCTAGTATAAGATGAGCCCGCAGTTGAAAGCACGTACGTGCCATAGAATAGCGCGGCTTGATTAACCATCAAAAATCCACGAAATAGACAAGAACAGCAATACAGGCAGGTAGTCGTAGACAGAGAAGGTAAGGTAGTGCTATAAGTACATCACTAATTGCGCGCCACCTTCTGCACTGAAAAAGCAATTTGGCTGTGCAACTATTTTTGAGTAGACGCTGTAGAAGCGGCTGCGGTGTCTAACTGGACTACTTCTAACCATGGTACGGTTACTGTACTGACTGTATTTCTGAGCTCCACAATAGATGGTACGATATGCGTCAAGCGCGTCGTGATTTTACCATGGTTTTCGCGTGGTCCGTGATTGACGCGTATCCTTTCAGTCATGCATTAGGTGTATGGGCTGCCACAAGATTATGTATCCGACCCCGTATACCTCAGCGTCGTGCGGTCCGATCAAGAGAGCACGGCGTTAGGCAGCCCTCACACCTAATTCATGATTGATGGATAAGCATCAAGCGCGGACCACGACAAAACCATGGAAAAACTACGATCCCCGCTGGACGCATATCATATCGTCTATCGTAGTTGCGGTTGGGGCTTGACGGAAATCTAGTCCGAACATGGCACCCGCTTCTACCTATAAGCTTCTACGACCTCTATTCAAAAAAATTGTTTCATAACCACAGCATGCTCAGTGCAAATGCCGCGTTAAATAAGCGGTGGTGCGCAAGTGATGTATGTAGCGTAAAGAGGAGCAGTCGTCGCTTTGAGCCCAGGCAGGGCTTCGAGACAGCACTATCTGGCCGTATTGCCATTCTTGTCTATTTTTTGATGGTGTTGCATCAAGCCGCGCTTGCGCGTGTATTTTCTTGTAATCCGCTCTTGATGCAAAAGTAGTTTGACAGCAAAACGTATACCTACTTTCAGAAGCGTCTACGGTCTGCAAGACCTACTTATTTATACATCTCGCTTTGACTTTGAAATGCACAGATTTTCTTTCTTTCTTTCTAGATATGCCTACGAAAAAGTCAATCGTTTTGAACGTGGACACGTTCTCAAACACTCGCTGAACGGACTGAAAATATCTTAAAAACCTACTTTTCCTTGTAATTGTACGTAATGCGAGTGTAATTAATTTAGCAGATTTCTAGCGTGGGTGGGTTCCGGCTGCATTCCCTAAGGATATTTTTGGATCTGACTAGTGACTACGTTAGTACAGTAACTCTTACTTATTCTGTGCCCTGACGAAGATAATCTTAGGGTCAAGAGCTAGCAGTTCAAGATTGTTAAAAGCTGTTTAGGGATTAAAACTTCTGCGAGTCTCCGTCTAAGCGGATATCCGCTTTGCTCGTGTAATCTGCCACGAAGCAGTAATGCAATTGTTCGATGAGCAAAGTAGTCAGTGAAATCACTGGGCAACGAGAGGAGCAAGTCATTTGCTTGATGGTAAGCATAATCATCATTATCATTATCGCCCGGAATGGAGTGCTCGTCTGTGTGCTCGAAAATTGAGCTAACGTTCCACGACGCGCGGAGCGATGGAATAGGAGTGATCGTGAATGGAGTGGTCTCTACCTAGAGGTCCTAGAGACCAGAGCTGCACGGACTATCTAACCCTTTTATACTTATTTATAACTAGCTGCTGCCCGCGGTTTCACCCAAGCGGAGATGTTGGATTTCATGGTTTTTATTTTTTTGCGCGGAACCCTAATTATTTTTCTAAAATAAAAGTAGCCTAAGTTACTCCTTGTAACATCAGCTATCTGCCAGTCAAAGTTCCGTCAAAATCGGTCGAGCCGTTTTGGAGATTATCCGGAAGAAACAGACAGACAAAAAATTTAAAAATGCTTGTTTTGTTATAGGTACCGTACATATACTTCCATATGCATTTGGTAAAAAGCTGTTATTTTGATATTACAAACAGACACTTCAATTTTATTTATATGTATAGATAGGTATCTAATTTTTTGAAATGGACATTATGTATTAGTAAAATGTTATTGCAGGAAACTAATGCAGTAAATTTATTTTAGGTTTGCGCAGATCCGGTATTCGATCATAGACCGATATTGATTCTAGACTAAACAATATTACCACGCTAGCTCTGAAAACAGTGAACGAAAACATCGTGCTGAGGAAACCTGCATGTTCAAGAACAACAAAATTCGGCAACAATGTGACATGCACCAATCCATGCTGGGTCCGCGTGGTGGATTCTATTATCTATACTAGCCATACTCAAAGTGTGCTCCGCGGAGCACTAGGGCTCCGAAAAGCCTCTGTGGGGGCTCCGCGTAAATACTGGTTATAACGAAAAAAATAATACTAAGCAGTATAAGGTTGCATAGTAAAATAAAATCTATCTAAATATTTCGTGTTAATTTTCTCTTCTATCAATCCTGATGTAAAACAATTGATGAAAAATTAAATCAGTATCATAGCTCCAGTTAGATGCAAATTTTATATCACATGAAACCAGTTTTTATTATATTAGGGCTCCAACAAATATTTCGTCTTCCAAAAGGGGTCCGTCGCCAAATTAGTTTGAGAACCGCTGACCTATGGCACCTACTCTCTCCATGTTTGAGAGAAGGCCTATATAGGTATTATGTCCTCTTCTGCGAGTGGCCGTCTGGGTTGTTACCACCGCTTTGTTCGTGAAGTCTGCCGCCAAGCTGTAATGTGCAAGCATTACTGTGTTTCGGTTTGATGAGCAGAGTAGCCAGTGAAATTACTGGGCTTATGAGACTAATAATGTTTCAGAGTAATGAGCGCACTGCAGTGCCGCGCAGGCCTTTGTGTTTCAAAGTTCTGGGTGGGACTGCAATTGTTATTGGCCGGCGTTATGCTTACCATCAGGCAAACGACCAGCTCGTCTCGTTACCAAATAACATAAAAAAATGTTGTTAAGTACATTGTCAGTTGTCACACTCGTTTCAGAGTGTTCCACCCAACTTCACGTTGGCAGCCACCCAAGTCCATCCACGTGGTCACTTTGTCTGTGCTTTGTCGTGAGTGACTCACTGACTGTCGAAATAGTTGTTTTATAGGTTCGTTGGTTGTTTTCTTTCTTTAAATTGCGCTGTTTATTTATACTTTAAATGACAGATCGATGTGCGTGCATTCTTTTTAAAAATGTTTTTACAACACAAAACCAAAACTTAGTACATTCAATTCTATGACCGTGTGTTCATAACAACTTACCCAGAACTTTGAAGTATCATTATCAGCCTCTTACGCTCCCACTGCTGGGATACCGGCCTTCTCTCAGAGGGAGAGGTATGGGCCATAATCCACCACGGGGCCTAGTGCGGCTTGGTGGATGTCACATGTCCTCGAATTTTGTGGCTCTATAAGAACATGCCGGTTTCGTCACGATGTTTTCCTTCACCGTTTTAGAGCGAGTGTGGTAAATCCGCACATAACTTGATATAAGTCGATTCGAACTATGGTGCGTCGGACTGAAACTCGCACAAGTTATGTAAACGATTATTTTGAAAGTTTAGTGTACCTATGTATGTTCAATGTGTTTAGTATAATAATTGTTCAACGACCATACGTTACAAATAAATAAAATTGAAGTGTCTGTTTGTAATATCAAAATAACAGCTTTTTACCAAATGCGTATGAAAGAATATATACGGCACATATAACAAAACAACCATTTTTTAAATATTTGTTTGTCTGTCTATACCGGGTAATCTGCGAAACGGCTGGGCAAATTTTGACGGGACTTTCACTGGCAGATAGCTGATATTACAAGGAATAATTTAGGTGACTTTAATTTTAGAAAAAGAATGAGGGTTCCACGCAAAAAATAATCTCCGCGCGGGTGAGACAGCGGGCAGCAGCTAGTCAATATATAAATACATATTTTCATTTCGATAAGACAATTAGAAGTAAGTAGACGAAAACTGACTTCCAAGATTTCATTATAAAGAGGTAAGAATGATTAGACACCATATGATCATCCATGTGAGTGGTGGACAAATAAAATATATAAAAATAGGCCGTGTAACATCATTAGCGCGACCTTCACCGAATATTAGTGGGCTCATTACCCACTAGACATTCTGCCAGAAACAACTTCATTAGCGAAAACATGACACGATATGCATATTATTATGTCACTTCTACTACACCTGTGGCGCAAGTACGGAACTTTGCGATCCATATCGATCGATAAACTGACAGTTCGATAAGATAAAATTAGAAATAAGTAGGACGTTGTTGGTTTTTGTCGATAACGTAACAACCTTTTCCCGAGAACAAAAACTAATCTTCGAAACTAGATCTGCGACGACGACAAGTTTTACGTGTAATCTGTTATCGATTGTATTTCCTACACGATGAAGTTCAATTTTCATTGCTTTGACCGAATGACGAATTTTGCGAAGTGATTTTCGTGTGAAAACCGTGGTGAACGACGATAAAACCATTTATACGTTAGTCTTCGTTTCATAAACCGCAGTCGTTCGAATTGTGAGATGCGAATTTTCACTTCATATCTCGTTCGCGGTAGGACTAACTCTTCTGCGAGTGTCCGTCTGGGTTGTTACCACCGCTTTGTGAGTGAAGTCTGCCGCCAAGCATTACTGTTTTCCGGTTTGATGAGCAAAGTTGTCAGTGAAATTACGGGGCTTATGAAACTTAACCTAATGGCTCAGGGTAACGAGCGCACTGCAGTGCTGCGCAGGCCTTTATATTTCAAAGTTTTGAGTGGCACTGCAATTATTATGGACAAGCGTTAAGCTTTCCATCAGGCAAACGACCTCCTCATCTCGATCAAAAAAATAGTCCTCTCCTATTAATTCTATCGATATACCACTATTTGCTTTAACTGCTAAGTAAAATAGATTATTCATGTACTCACGTTCTATCTCCTGCCCTTTCTCCTCTAGCTGCTTCCGGTAGGCCACCACCAGGTCTCGAGCCCGCTCCGCCTCATCAGTTCTGGCTGTTCCGAGCTCCGTGAGCGCAGCGACATGGTTGCAGAAGCTGTTGTCTTGGGCCAAGGTCTTCCTGAAATAAATTATAGGAACTGTTAAAGCCTCCATACTCGAGCACTCCACAACATTCCACGCAAACCCAGAGGTTCTTTCAACAAAATAATAGTAACAAGAACAAGTGACGTTAGATCAGATATAAAAGAAATGTTCTAAAACTAGAAAAGTACTACATCAGCTGATCAACAAACATGTTTTTAAGCCAGTCTTCAAACGATTCGAACCAAACCCATTGACTGGTATCATTCTATCAGCACTCTAGTATTAAAAGTCTTGAAATCTAGAATAACTAAACATTAGTGAAGTCTATTTACCAATGATTTAGTTTAGAGTTAGAGTAATAGGCTGAGCTGGAAGAACGGTCTGGAAATGTCTTGGAATAAACATGCGTAGAAACTAAAACAGTGGAAAAGTGAAGCTAAAAATAACTTACCAAATTGGTAAGAAATTATCTTTGTAGGGAGCCAACTAACATGTTATGCCAGGGCTGGCCCCGAGAAGAAAACTCAAAAACCTCTGTTCAACGAATTTTGGATATTTGCAATAAATAAATCAGCTAATGCTACGTAATGCTGCGAAACAGGGAATTCTAGTGTAGGGATACGAGTGTGTAAGCTTTTGTTTATACGGAACAGTGGGCCTTCTACCACTGAATTTGCATAATCCTACTAATATTATACCTACTTAAATGCGAAAGTGTGTTTGTTGGTTTGTCCTTCTTTCACGCAGTAACGGAGCAACGGATCGACGTGATTTTTGGCAAAGATAAAAGTTTATGAACCGGAGAGTAACATTGGCTACTTTTTATCCCGGAAAAATGCACGGTTCCTGTGGGAAAGTGGGTGAAAACCCCGGGTAGAAACTAGTAGCATGTAGTACCTAGTAGTAGTAGCATGGCATAAGACGTGTTTGAAATGGTTCTTCCGCGCGTATTGATTCTAAGCCGAGCGACCATCGAGGCCAGCAGATATTTATAGATATAGGAAGACCTCTTGAAATTCAATTTATGTATTTATTTTGGTAGCGAAAGAACATTTATTCTATAGACAGGAAACGAAGTGAATATTTCGGTTTTTTTCTTTGTTAAAACATGTTTTGTCGTGTTGTTTATTTAGGGCTTTGAGTTTTTTTTTATAAAGTAGATTTGAAAATTTACTGTATTTATAGGCACCTACTTGAAAAATACATGACAAGACACTTAATTTTAAACGTATAGCTAAGATACAAGATATATATACTAATTAGTAGGTACGATAAAGTAAGATACTACCTAATTGTAATTTATTCTAGTTAATTATGTGCTGTCGAATGCTTACCATCAGGCAAACTATCTGCTCATCTCATTTATCCAGCAGTATTAAAATAAAGGTTTAAAAAATTGCAGTTAAACATCTCTCTCCGTCCACTTAGGTCCCCTGACATGGTCCCCTGGGGGATTCAACTGGATTTTTTCTCAACACATATCTCCTGGGGGAGTCATATGGATTTTACTCCACACAGATCTACTGGGGGATTCATTTGGAGTTACTTCACAAAGATCTCCTGGGGTATTCATTTAGATTTTACCCCACACAAAACGCTCTCCAAGCTCCAAATATAAAAAACACCTAGCCAAGCCGTCGTATTTTTATTTTATCTTGGTAACGAGACGAGCTTGCCGTTTGCCTGATGGTAAGCATAACGCCGGCCCATAACAATTACAGTGCCACTCAGAACTTTGAAACACTAAGGCCTGCGCAGCACTGCAGTGCGCTCGCTACCCCGAGACATTAGCTATTAAGTCTCATAGGCCCAATAATTTCACTGGATACTCTGCTCATCAAACCAGAACACAGTAATGCTTGCACACTACTGCTTGGCGGCAGACTTCACGAGCAAAGCGGTGGTAACAACCCAAACGGACACTCGCAGAAGAGTTAGTCCTCCCACTAACAAAACTCCCATGAATCGATTCTCCTGATGGAAACACGCAAGGGTGTAAGTAACGCAAAAGTAAATAAGTAAATTTTAGTTTAGAAGTTATTGAAATAACTCTATTATTTTAGTTTGTAGTTCCGGTGAACGTGCCTTACATATGACGGTAGCGCCGATTTTGAGTATTATTATTGTTTTGAAGGAAAAGTTATTCCTAATACATACTATGTAGTACTTATTGATATTTTAAACAAACGTGTTATTTTAAACATTCTGCGTACAGGAGAAGACGCGTTCATATCCCGTTAGTGATGAAAATATTTGGAGATGTGTTTATAAAGATATTCCAATACTTTTCTTTAATCGTTATAAACACCGCGTTTCAACTGTATTCGACACCCTTCTACGGATGTAACCATCCAACGGGGCCGGGCAAGGCGTCATAGCTCGTGCGCGTACGTCAAACATCCAAGATGGCGGCCTTGAGCTGTCAAAAAGCGCGGGAACCTCGCCGCTCTTTGTATATCATTGACACAAATATTTATTGTGTGACAAATGTGCAAACAAAGACTTTTGTTAGTATTTTGATACTAATTTTAACTCGGAAACGTTTTCTTGAATAATGAATCATTGACAATGGTTTTCGAGAATTCGTCTTTGGTGTTTTCAGTGCCAATTTTCTTGCATTTTTTTTCGCGGAATATATCTTATCCGTTGCTCGATGGTCTTACCTCTATCACAGAATACATAATAGTACAAGTCCACTATAACAAAATTCGCGGTATTTTTGCAAGCTTTTATGTACTTATCTTCGCTCGCTGAAACGTGGAAAACGTAAAAATAAAATATAATATTTTAATATTACAAATATGTAATATATTATTTTATATTTTTATTAATAATAACAAAAAAGCGTACCCAGCAAAAACCGGTTTAGTAGTTACGGATATGTGGTAACATACATTCGCACACACAAACTTTCGCATTTATAATATCAGTAGGATACTTATACCACGCGGGCGAAGCCGCGAGCGGAAGCTGGTCGCCGCGCCGGTCGAGTATAAAAAAGTCCGTCTGGCCGTAATAAATATTTTCCTTTGGATGAATCTCGCGGACTTGACCCTGATTTATTTAAAGTCTCCATTGTTTACAACTTTAAAAGCCGCCATTTCTCTTCCCCCGACGCGAAGTCGTTCCGGAGATGAATCGATGTCATAAAATTCTTTCGACTTGACGTGCGAAGTAAATAAGAGCCCCCATACACGAGCGTTACAATGCACAACGTTCCACAAGAACGTTCCAAAAACGTCCCGTCTGCGGAATCTCAGATGGATTACGTGCGTGATAGGAATATTGGATATCCAAACTGTTGACGACACAAATACCTATTTTTTACTAATATTTTTCGTGACCTAGGTGTTTTATTAACACATTCTTTTTTATATTATTTTCGTTAAATAAAAACAAGGGATGGCGCGATCGAGGTGTTTGTGCAGGCAAGGGGTGGTGAAGGTGGCAGGGCGGGGCGGGCAACTGGAGGCTCACCCGCACGCCTCACCAGTGTAGTCGTCGTCGATTGCGCAAGCTCTACTGCCGACAAAAATCCCGCTCGCGATATCGCCGTTTCTTTCATTCATATTCTGTTTTTTTTTCTGTCTCCTTCACAAACGTTCCAAATCCAATAATGCAAGTCATCGTGCGTGGCCGATACAACGATCTATTTCGCGCTCAGTTGTACTCGAGACGACAATAGAGCGATGGCGCGCGGAATGGAGTGACCGTCTGTGTGCTCGAAATTGACCATCGATCCAATCAATCCACGACGCGCGGAACGATGGATTTGTACCGATCGTGAATAGTGGCCATAAAAGACAGTTTGAGTTGAAAATGTTGACAATCCCTGGCTGTTAGGAAGTTTATTGGGTATTTCTTTTCAGTAGTGGTGAGGGGAGAGTTACAGCGATTTTGACGTGTAGATTCGATTTTTGTAGTGAAAATAACAGTGCAACTGATGGAACACATTAATATTTATTTGCCGACAAAGAGTGGTTGGTAGCATTCCTTACTACATCGAGATACTAACCTCAAGAGATGCAGTGACGTTTGATTTGCACGAAATAAATTCCACCATTTTTGCGTAGATATAATGCGCTCTGATTGGATAAGCCACCGCCTCGCGCCTAGTCCCCGTGCTCTGATTCACTGAGCGCTGATATTAAATTATAACAAAATCAATACATTGTTGTGAGATCGGATAGTACAGTATTTCATCTCTCGGGGTTAGTATCCTGATGACTTATTATACTTTAGGATCTGAACCATTGACGTACAGATCGGTGCGGCGGCAGAAGTTACTGAGACATCGTAGCTTGTGCAAAAGCATTCAACCTTCAATGTATCAGGCCATCTGGTTTCTTCGTCATTGTATGGAAAACACATATTATTATATGCGTAGCGCTTTCCTGCGATTTATTTATGTAGGTACTTTTATGAAGTAATAAGATTTTTATGACCAACAAGCTGCGGCACGCGGTTCCACTCGCGATGCTTTTTATCCCACTTTCAAGGAGGTTATTAATTATTCATCTGTTTTTTTATACTCGATTTCTTCGTCGATCCTCAATCGATTTAAAATTCTTTTTTTCATTATAATATGCATAAGTATTATAACTTCCTGAAAATCGAACACTTTTTTAAACTTTTACGGTTATTCACTTGTTTATGCATTATAACGGGATATTTACCGTGGTTAATACCAGGAACTCACCACACATCAAAGGAGCAATGGATCTAAGTGAGTTTTGGAATAGACATAATTTACGGACCGGAGAGTTTTTGTCCCGGAAAATTGCACGGTTCCTGTGGGAACGCCGGTGAAACCGCTTGCAGAAGCTAGTATAATAAAGAAATCTTATATCTATACAAATAAATAAAATTGAACTATCTGCTTGTAATATCAAAATAACAGCTTTTAACTAAATGCATATGGAAGTATATACGGTACCTATAACAACTCAACCATTTTTGAAATTTTTGTCTGTCTTTCTGTCTGTTTGTTCCGGGTAATCTCCGAAACGGCTGGCCCAATTTTGACGGGTATTTCACTGGCAGATAGCTGATATTATAAGGGGTAAGTAGGCTACTTTTATTTTAGAAAAATAATTAGGGTTCCGCGCCAAAAAATTAAAACCCTTGAATTCCCATATCTCCACGCGGGCGAAACCGCGGGCAGCAGCTAGTAAAAAGTAGATATGCTTGGGTAAGTATATAAATGGTTTTCCTTTCAGTAAGTTGCCAAGATCCGTTGGGAAATATATCTACAGTACGTTCATATTTCGTCGTCGATGGATTTGTTTTATTAGTGTTTATTTATAAATAGAAAACTAGGAGATAGCATGCAGCCGCTGCACTACTTTTTTTAATATTTTTCTTGGCAATAAACATACTTACACTATTATTATTACGCGAATATTACCGTTCTGTATACAGAATCGATGTTTTTGTACGCTAGATTAATGTTTTGGTTTTTGCGTCAGAATCCCAATTCCACTAAACGAATGGTTTAAGAATGGTTTTTAAACTGTCATGGTCATCAACACTTTGAAAATTATCACTCGAAACGGGATATTTACCATGTATATTATTTGATTTGAGTTTCCGATATTTCGGCGCTGTTGCAAACGCCGTGATCACGGGAGAATTGAAGTACTGCGGGTAGATGGTGTTTATGGGCAGACGTAGCGATCTACCCTCTTCCTCACTCGTTTATTATGCGTGCCAATACTATTGTCCTCGCTATCTCGAACTACCCTTAATGTCTCAGGACCTCAATCTAGGGGGTAATGCCCTACGACTCTTCCTGGGAAAGAGTAAAATACACAAAACCTGTTCTGTTGTTGTAATATGCTTCAACTGTTCTTATACTGCAGTACAGAGTATATCGCGAATGACGTTGACGAATTTGTTGACGTTCTAAAGCGATGATAGCTCGATGTGAAATGATATGACAGGAGACAACAGATTTAAACAACAAACTAAATCCGTCGCCAAGCGCAGTCTAATTATAATCCGAAATCTGACCTACTGAACGGTTATAAAATGGATAAGCGCAGCAGCGGCGCGAGTAAGGATCTTTTCGATAAAATTGACAGTTAAAATCTATAAAGTCGGTTTTATCGATTTTAACTGTCAATTTTTCGATGAAAATGGCAGTTAAAATCGATAAAGTGGGTTTTATCGATTTTAACTGTCAATTTTATCGAATTTTATTTATCGAAAAGATCCGTACTCGCGCCGCAGATCCAGTTCGCTCTGAAGTTACATCAACGATCAGCTACTCAACACTTCTATTTTTTTATTTGACAAGAAAATTCACAGTTTCTAGATATCGCCACGCAGGTAAAACCCCGAGCAGCGGCTAGTCCTACTTCCTACTATCCTACTAATATTATAAATGCGAAAGTGTGTTTGTTGGTTTGCTGGTTTGTTGATTTGTTGGTTTGTCCTTCTTTCACGCAGTAACGGAGCAACGGATCAACGTGATTTTTGGCATAGCTATAGTTTATGGACCGGAGAGCAACATAGGCTACTTTTTATCCCGGAAAAATGCACAGTTCCTGTGGGAACGCGGGAGAAACCCGCGGGCATAAGCTAGTAATTTTATAAAGATACTAGCTTGAGTAGCTTCTGCCCGCGGTTTTCACCCGCGTTACCACAGAAACAGCGGCGCGAGTACGGAAGTCGGTTCGATAAATTTGTCGAACCGAAAAACTCGACAAATTTATCGAATGTTGCGAGTACCGAAGTCTTATCGTAAATTATTGTAGTAGCTCTATATTCTCTTTGGATTCGACCTAGCTTTTCGATAACTTTTATCGATTGTTTCGAGGCTCGATAAATCCCACCTTATCGATTTGAACTGTCAATTTTATCGAATATTATCGAATTTTATCGACCCGAATAGATCCGTACTTGCGCCGCAGTACCTACATTTTTCCGAGTTTTAAAAATTGTGTTTTGTTATAGGTACTGTATATACTTTCATATGCATTAAACCACAAAGAATGAACTCACTTTCGCATTTAAATAATACTAAAGTTTGTTCAAACTTGATACCGTGATAGCAGAGAGTGAGCGTGAGGGAGTAGGATGGCAGACATCTTTCATCATAAGCTTGCAGTTCCGTATTTTTACAGTCGCAAAAATGTATACAAGGTGATGACGTACATATGTACATTAGGTGGTGATATGACCAATAAATATGACGAAATAACGAAAGTAACGAATGCCGCTCTATACCGAGCATGTATAGTGGTGAGGGGTGTTTAATGTTCATTGTGTTTGTTGAATATAGAGTATATAGATTACTAGCTTCTGCCCGCGGTTTTCACCCGCGTTCGCACAGGAACCGTGCATTTTTGCGGGATAAAAAGTAGCCTATATTACATTCCGGTCCATAAACTATATCTATGCCAAAAATCACGTCAATCCGTAGCTTCGTAATTGCTGAAAGAAGGACAAACCAACAAAAACACTTTCGCATTTATATTCTACGTCAGACTAGGCGGTACGGTATCACGACTTTAGCCGGCACAAAAACGCGAACCAAAAAAATTTAACCACAGATTAATAAAACAAGCGGTCACTACTTTTAGTATTTATATTGTTTTTTTTTGTTTGTTTTCTCTGTGGCGCCTTTTAGGAGACTCATGTGATATGTCTATAACTAGTCTATGGACATGTCCAGCCGTTAACGTATACAGGCTGATGATAATTAGTTTTATTAATGCAAGACCTTTAATTTTCTTTTGAGATAATTAGGTACGAAATATATACAAGTAAACAACAAAAACTACTTACGCGTCATCACTCGGCGCTTTCTCCTCTTCTAACTCTTCTACCTCGATCTCTTCTTCGATTATCTCCTCGATAATCTCTTCAGTCTCACTTTCACTCACTTCACTCTCCCCACTCTCACTCTTTACACTCGTGAGGTCATCACCAGAATTGTTCCTATCACCTATTTCTAGAAACCCACTATCACTATTGTCACTTTGGAATTTTCTATCCGGATTTAAGAATTCACCATTACTGCTAGCAGTCACAAAGTGTTCATCTTCGGAATTTTCTATCTTTATTGTTATAGGTTCATTTTCGTTTACATTTATCACTGTTTTGTTGTCACTATCAAGTTCTACGTCACCTAAGTGTGCATTTTCGTTGTCTAATGGTACATCTAAGAAATCTTTGTTTTCATTGTCCAAAACTACATCTTCTAAATATTCCTCTTCAGACGTTAGAGATTCGAATGAAGAGTCCGCTTCATCATCAGTCTGTTGTTCCCCATCATCAAAAATGATGTGTTTTCTGAACGTAACGCGTTTCCTTCCGTTATCGGACCGGTCGTCATCAGAGCAGCCTTCTGTATCAGACTTGGGAGGCTTTAGATTGGACTTCTTCGCGGCATTCGGAGATTCTTCTTCCTCTAATAAACTGAGTTCATTCTTCAAGTCGTTTTTATAATCGATATTAAGTTTCTCTTGATTTGAATCGACGCTCGGTTTGCTGTCCGTAGCCCCCATATCATTGTTGAGCTTGTCGACAGTGCAGTCTATACTCCTCGCAATTTCTCGTAGCAGTGTCTCAGCGCGTCGTTTCTCGTCCAAATCAGGCTCGTTCGATACATACACTAAAGACACGTGTTGATTGTCTGTGGGTGTTTTTGCGTATTTCTGCAGTACCAAAGCTTTGACGAAATCAGCGGGATCGCTGTCCGCTCGTACGGCGGTGTCGTGGCTATTTCTGTCTCTGGCGGGCGTAGACGATATTTCATTCTTAGCCAGGACGGACGAGCTTCTCTGTAATATTTGCGTCTCTTTCGGCGGGCTTACGCGACAGGATTCCGTCCTTTTTCTCTTCCCGCGTTTTCGTTTTCCAGCCATGATTTGCAGGATAGCGCCGACTCCAGTTTTTTGGTTGTAATCGGTTTCGGGTATAAGAAGGTTCACTACATCTTTGCGTGTTGTGCGTTCGTCGGTTTCGGGCGCGCGCGCTTCGACTGACTTCTCGGGGGCGGTCGGCTGTTTCCGAGGGCCTTCGTGCTCGACCTTCCCACCTTTTCGTTTGAAAAACTGGAACATTTTCTGTCAATTCCGTTCGGGAGTCATGTCCGTTCGGCTCGGCGATGTATCACAGAATGTTTTTGAACGGTTCAAGCGGCTGTTTTCAGACGGTTATTATTGTTTTGAGTTGTTTCGTTGACTGAAATGTTCGTTTTTAATAATCATGGGTAGCACACACATATAAAACGAGTTTCGTGCGAGCTACTCTTTTTAAAAATTGTGGTAGTACGCTGTGATAGCACGATTGAGGCGAGGCGACGACGCCTCGCCTCGCCTCGATCTTGCTACCACAGTGAGGCGAGCTGAGGAGGAGCCAATCGAGGCGCACGTACACACGTGACTCACCACCACATCGCCACACGCCTGCTAGACGTGTATGTGTGTTGTGTGTCGGATCGGATGAAATCAAACGTAGTAAAAGACACTTAGAACTTAACTCGCATCATTATAATTTAAAATTCTATAAATATTAAAATAAAAATTATGCGATATTTTTTAATCCCTTGCCTTTCTTTTCGAAAATATAATTATTTTTTAGACACTATTGAAGTTTTCATATTCAGTTAGATAACTACTCCTAGCACGTATCGCAAACGCCCCGCGGTCCACGGCTTGTACTCACCTTTTCGATTTCATTCATTCAAATTTCAAATCAACTACTCAGAGACTCATTCACTCACTCGGCACACTGATGTGTGGTGTTCTTTGAATCTGTGGTCTAATTGTGGTGTGGTAGCTGTGGTGTGTGGTGTGGTAACTGTGGAGTGTGCTGTGGTAGCACGTTGAAATAAAACGAGGCAGTGACTCTTTGTGTGGAAGTGAGTAGATACAAACGTGCTACCACACGTGCTGTGTACCCAAGACTAGTTTTTAAAGCTGTCGTTGGTTAAAAGCGGTCGTAGTGAAGACTGAGTTTGGTATAAATTATGAATTATCTATGTTTACTGTCCGAACTTTGAGATGTTTGAGTATTGTTGCTAAATTAGGTACAGGCACACAGTATAATTTTGACTAACTTCGTTTTATGAGGTTAGTCAGAATTATGTTTTGATTTTATTTGTGCGCGAATAAACCCGGCACACAAGCTGAAAGTTGTATGGACAACGTTCTAGAGGTCTAGCTGAGTAGAGCGGCTCATTTCGGATTGCGGGAAGTTACAATAGTCCTTCCGGGAAGTATACTTCAGGACTTGCGGTCTTTTAAAACTCTGTTTCATTGTAATTGTTTCTAAATAACCGTTTCTACAGATTACCTATGTAAGCACTTATCAGCTTATGTCCGCAGCTTCACACGCGTGGAATCTGTATACAAAGTAGGTAGCCTATTATTATAGGCTATCTAATTTTTATTACTTTTTTTTGGACTCTTCAGCGAGTGTCCGTCTGGGTTGTTACCACCGCTTTGCTCGTGAATTCTACTGCCAAACAGTAATGTGCAAGCATTACTGTGTTCCGGATTGATGAGCAGAGTAGCCAGTGAAATTATTGGGCTTATGAGAATTATTACCTAATATCTCGGGGTAGCGAGCGCACTGCAGTGCTGCGCAGGCCTTTGTGTTTCAAAGTTCTGAGTGGCACTGCAATTGTTATGGGCCGGCGTTATGCTTACCATCAGGCAAACGGCAAGCTCGTCTTGTTATCAAATCGCATAAAAAAATATGATACTAGTGTCATTGCACTTGGGAATAATGTATACTTACTTATAGCTTCCTATTTGTGGAAGAATTTTTAGAATCGGGAAAAAACAAACTGTACCTATTTATAATATTAGTGGATAGGTATAGATAGATTTATTATTATATTTACAACAATAAAGTAGTACCTACAATACATTTCAAAGGCGTATCAATCGACAAATCTTTCGATCTATCGAGCGCGTGTTGAAATACGCATCAATTGTAGTATTTAGTTTAGGTATTTACTATTTTACTACGCTTTACCAATTGAAGTCATGTGTAAACAAAACAAGGTATTTATAGGCGGAGAGGTGTCGTTCAATCTTTGTAAGGTCTATTAAGACCAGGTGGATAAATCCATGCCCACATTTGTGATGTGGCTGAAGAAAAAACTATACCAGTGTTGTGTTGCATTTCAGCGTTTCTTGGCAGCATTTTTTAGAGACTTTCAAGTACCTACAAAATCTTCCAAATTAATGAACCGATTTTAATTAAACTTTATACGCATCTTGAAAGCATTAGCTTATAGACATGACTGCTCTATATGGAAGCACTGGGTGAGTATTCATATATGGCAGGCAGGTTAAATATAAGTACTGCATGTGTCCGTGTGTTGTTGTCTTACGTATTGTAAATGTTTTTGTTTTGTCATATTTTCAACTTTTATTTCAGTTTTCACTAACAAATAACAATAGGTATAAGGTGTTTTACTAACATCATGTATGGATGTAAGTGTAAGCAAATCTGGTCATGTAGTTCGCATGCTCTCCAGAAAGTATCCTAAAAATATTGTCAGACTCTCTACTCTACGACCGTGATCAAATCTTAGTAGTTTCGAAGGGACTAGTGGTCTTCACCAATAAGCCTCAGTTAAATTGATTGCACCTTAGGAAGAGTAACCGCCGGCCCCTCACCTACTATAAATGTAATGACGATACAAACAACAAAATTAGGGCCATAGACTTGGCAATCGCATGTCGCACCAACGCTTGCGATGCAGCAGTGACAAATGACATGACGCATGGATCTTGCGCAATTTAGTGCGATGTAGTGAAAGGAAAAAGTCAATCCCTACTTATCTATTACCTATATCTATACAAATAAATAAAATTGAATTGTCTGTTTGTAATATCAAATAACAGCTTTTTACTAAATGCATATGAAAGTATATACGGTCGAACACAGCCTTTTTAAACAAATTTTACCTTGACTTTGGCCGGTCACAATATTCTCATAAATGTAAAATTCAACAAAATACTTCCATAGAATATGGACACAAAATAACATACATTTTTTTCACAAACTTGTAAGGCATTTTCAAAAACACGTTTTTCCTGTAACAAGTTTTAGGAAATTACCACGCACTAATTGTCTTCGGAATTTTTCTTTGGAAAAATATTTCAAAATTTTCAGAATGCCAACCGAAGGCTCTGACGTTGTCTTTCTTTTTCCGTAGTGCCTGTTTTTCTTCGATGAACTAACAAGCCTTTAGGCCATTTTTGCGTTCTACTTAGGCGGGCCGGGAAGAGGCACCTTAAGGGCTATTCCATGTATTGTGTATGAATAAATAAATAAATAGTTGTGAATTTAATTTTAAAAAATGCAAACTAATTCAGCATAAAACAATAAAGTAGGTGTACCATTTCAGTAAAGTTTCGGACACAAGCCTCGCTACCAATAAGCCATTACAGCGTCAAGCTATATTTAGTTTAAGCCAGTGACCTTAACTCGGGGGAGTGTTGTTTATTTGTGTTTCAAAATAAATTCAGGCATTTCACTTTGTCGGGAATGAGGCATTGGCGTTGCATTTCTTCGAGAATAATTTTAACTTTCAAGGTTTATTAACTTTGAGTGAGTGTGGCCGAGTGGAACTTGCGCGTCTTTCAATTTGACGCACCAGAATTATATTCCCAAACTAGCTGCTGGCCGCGGTTTCACCCGCGCGGATATATTGGATTTCATAGGTTTTATTTTTTTCGCGGAACCCTAATTCTTTTTCTAAAGTAAAAGTAGCCTAAGTTACTCCTTATAACATCAGCTATTTGCCAGTGAAAGTCCTGTCAAAATCGGTCCAGCCGTTTCGGAGATTACCCCGAACAAACAGACACAAACATTTTTAAAATGGTTGTCTTGTTATATGTACCGCATATACTTTCATTTGCATTTGGTAAAAAGTTGTTATTTTGATATTACAAACAGACGCTCCAATTTTATTTATTTGTATAGATATTATGTACAGATTTACCGCACTCGCTCAAAAACGATGAATGAAAACATCGTGAGGAAACCCGCATGTTCAATAATCGTAAAATTCGAGGACTTGTCGCATTCACCAAGCCGAATTGGGCCTGCTTGGTGGACAATAATGGCCCATAATCTCTGAGAGAAGATCGGCCGGTCTCCTTGCAGTAGGAGCGTAATAATATTAATAATGAAACGTGTCTCTGCTGCCATCAAGACAGGGTCTATAACGCCACCTGACTATAATTTTAAACCGCCTCTATAAAATAAAGAATATGATTATGAATAGGGTCTGACGTCACTGCGACGTCATCTTAAATTGCATAAAGAAAATTCAAAATCACCTTGCGAGTATATAAGTTGTAACACCCTCATTAAGAAAGTAACAGTATTTAACCGATGACTTTGTGATTTCCTGTCCTTTGATTCCCACAAAGTAAACAAATATCTCGTCAAAAACACGAGTCGTTTATAAATAGGCACCATCTTGGTTCCCGTCTGCTGACGTCATTATAGCTTCCTTTGACAGTGCTACCATGCTTTTTCTTTTAGCCGGACAGGATATATATTTTTTAACATTGGGTTTAACTTTATTAGTGCAGCGCCATCTAGTTGTGGCGGCTGTCAATTCTGTCAACTCAGGATGCATTGGTGTCGATTCTGTCATATCATACCTAACCCTAATTTTAGTTTCAATCTCTCTTTCTAAATGAGAACATAAGAAAGAAATGGTTTTAGACCTGTTAAATTAATCCACTTGCTTGTGTCTAGTATAAATTTAACGGCAATGAATTTAGTGGCGTCTAATTTATCAAGGATGGAAGATATTTGACAGCTCTACTGCGCTGACTTCATGTAAAATGGGACAAGGGCAGAAAAGTGGACGCTTAGCTCTACGCATCCACTACGGAGCGGAAGGATTTATTTGTGCACTGGATCGGTAAATCCACGCCGGATACCGGTATTTCTGCCGATGTTGTCATTCGCAGTGAACCATGCCATCAGTGGCACTGGCACTTTAGTCACTTTTTGTTTATGAAAATACCGATATTACCGATACAAAATACGAACCCAATGGACGCACTCTATCGGCATTTTATTGATTTCGATGCATAGCTTCAATATTGTAATTTGTTAACAACAACAGACTTAAAAAGTTTACAAAAAGGGATTCATGGTCAACCCATCGTTAGCTCTCTTCATAACTCAACGTGATAGGTTTTAATAAATTACCGAATTTATATTTGACGTAGATCTCTGATCTCCGATCGTAATTTCTGTATATTGGAATTTGCCTTCTGCTTTTAGCATGTTTTTGCTAGATTTCATTAAAAATATTGTCAGTTTATTTCGTGTATGATTTTTTGACGCTCCCATTTTTTTTATGTTATTTCGTAACGAGACGAGCTGGTCGTTTGCCTGATAGGAAGCATAATACCGGCCCATAACAATTGCAGTGCCACACAGAACTTTGAAACACAAAGGCCTGTGCGGCACTGCAGAGCTCTCATTACCCTGAGACAGTAGGTATTAAGTCTCATAAGCCCAGTAATTTCACTGGCTACTCTGCTCATCAAACCGGAACAAAGTACTGCTTGCACATTACTGCTTGGCAGCAGACTTCACGAGCAAAGCGGTGGTAACAACCCAGACGGACACTCGCAGAACAGTTAGTCCTACCACTAACTACATAATGATATAGAATTAATATCGTGTGTTTAACCGTTTCAATCCTTACTCTATCCATCCCGTCCTCTTGAGATATAAATATCAGCACTACACTGCGAATTTAACCTACTCCATCAGCAAATGCGTTTGTTACATAAATCAATGGTTATGCTCGATCGATTCTGTAATTGCTTGGTGGGGTGCCAATGTTAACGTTTGATCGATATGCGAAATATTGTTTCTAGCGTGAGTTACTCATAGCGTATAGAATATTTTTTAATCGATATAAGCCATAACTAATATTAAAAAAAATGGCCAAGTGCAATTCAGACTCGCGCACCGAGGTTTCTGTTCAAACTTGTAGGTACCTATATAAATAGTTCGCCCATCACGGGAATCGAGCCTCGAAGATTTTTCCCGCCTTTTCCGAGTGTTGGGCCTTCCCTCCAAAATCAGTCCCCAAACGTATAATTTTTTTTGTGAAGTAATTACTATGGTTTTCTAATTTGTCCCTCCTTTATTACATTGCTTCTTGCCTTTCACGTTCTAGGTCAACGGGAAGTAGCCGGGAGCCAGGAAGGTTTTGATAACTGGTCTTGACAGACAGACAGCGAAGTGTTCCTATAAGGGTATCTTTTTTTTGAGGTACGCATCCCTAAAATCTAAATAAAAAATCCACCTTCTCTTCTTTAGTCTCTATTCACACAATTATTTATTAATTAAGAATATCAGAATATCAATCCAGGGAAAATAAAAATTAATTGTGTATGTTCTCTTTAAATTTCCATTTTTTTCCATCAGGTAAATCCATCTTCAAATTTCAAACACTCAATATTCCCGCTTGGCGCTTTCCATTCTACCGAAACCACTATTTCACGCGGAAGTTTCCGGAAACGCATCAATTTCTAACGAATAGACTTCGTTTCCGTCAAAAAAAAAGCAAACGTCAGTTCTTAGAACTTCTAAAATGTACTTTATAGCTGTTAGAAAATAAGGTTTATTTTAAAGAAGGTTAATATCTTTTTGTAAATTATTTTGTCCTTTTGAAAACATTTGAAGTTGACGACATCCTTCAGTGTTAAATCTAGTTTAACGGTTTAGAGAATAGAGAATTAATTAAGAAAAGTTTTCCCAGAAGGGATGTAATTTAGGCCGGTATTCCACTCATCAAAGATCTTACAGTTCTGTGTCCTTTATTTCATCAAACTTTGAGGCGATAGGCCCCCATTCCGCTCGTCCAATATCTTTGTCCAAAACTTCTTAGTATATTCTTTGCATAGTTTGAAACAATTGAGGAGTTTCGACCTTATGTCGCTAATTTGCTATTGTCGATATAATAATCTTTCATCAAATATCGGTGTTTTAGGTGATTTCATGAAGTCATCCAAGTTCTTTGTTCAAATCATAGACCACACAAACTCAATGACGACAAAAACACAAAAGTATTTTGGAGAGATGTCCATTGAGGTTATTCGGAAACCGTTTTTTTTCCACCTATTTTAGTATGGCTGGGAGACAAATTAAGCTTCCTCGCGATCTAGCTTGACAGTTCTTTACTACGCTCGAAGTAGGAAAGCCGTCAAGTAGAAGGATTTCTTTACGACTAAAACTACCGATTTCCTCGAGTATGGTAGAGTGAAGGTAAGGAACGTTTTGTATTACGATTAAGAATATGAGTTAAGTAACTGTTTACTAAGAGCGCCGGGCGGCGAAACAAGTTCCGAACCGGGACAGAATATAACTTAGAGTTAAATATTTATGCAGAGTAGTTACGCAAGACACAATACCTATCGTTAGAATTTATTTTATCGGTTAACTGTGATTTTGAAGTGGAAGTGTTATTTTGCTAAAAAAATGTAGTAAGGTACCAGTTAGGAAACAAATTATTCTGCGAATGTCTGCCTGGTCACAGAATAGATAATAGCCTGGTGGGTACAACCACAGATTTAGGGTTTCTCCTAAATCTGTAGGTACAACCCTAGGTGCCGCTTTACATAAGGCAAATAACCTAGTCCGTAAGTAGATAGTCGTTTTCGACAAGCATTTATTTAACTTCAGTAGATTGTTATTAATTTGTATAATGTTAAAATGTGAGAGTCTGGAACTGAATTGTGAACCAGTTCGAATAAGCTGAAATATTGTATTAAATATGGTGACCAGGAAATATTACTTACAGGATATAACTGTTTTAAATATATTCCCAAAATATTTTTGTATAAGTATTTATATATATAAAATAAATAGTATTTCTTTGCGTATGCCTATTCCAAGTTAGAGAAGAATAACTTCTCAGAATTCATTGTGGTCCTTTTATTTATTGTTCAACAACGAATGAGTCTGTTTTATGAAAAAAAAAATTAAATCAGTTGACAGTTGGCGGAGAAATCGAGTGAGAAACATTGCCAAAAAAACAATAAAGACGAATAATTGTTAACCTCCTTTCTTGAAGGCTGTCCCACGTATCAAATTACTTATATTTAGCTAATACTCGGGTAATTACTACTCGTAATTGGGTTTTTGGCGGGAATGCGAAAATTTGCTGTTGTTGATTTTGTGTTATTTACCAAAACCTATGGTTTTATCGTGGGTTAGTGTGTAATATTGGTGGATTAGTAACCATTAAGTATTCGTAAACGTGCACGAGTGAAAGGCAAATAGTACAAAGACGAAACACGTGTATTTTCAGATTCAATCCAAAAGTCCATAGAAGCATTCAGTAAAGTATCCACCGCTTTACTGAAGCATCACTTTGACTCGACCGCACCTAGACTAAACTTTAACGTGACTAATTATTATAGAGTCATCTATAATTGGGGTCCATATGAATAAACAATTTTGAATTACAATTTCTTGCTGACGAATAGACGAATTAGAATTGAGATTTTAAATAAGCTGGCAAAAATGAGAATGAATCTCATTAGTTTACTAATGAGTATTATAAGACGAGACTCTACAGTTAAAATAAATTAAGTATTTAAATAAAATTGAATGGTTCAGTTAATATGACACGAGACGAGACGTTTTGACAGACGGGAAGTGAAAGTTTTTAGAGTGAAAAAATGCATAATTTACATTGAAATTGAATTACTATAGGATATTATTATCAAGTAAAAAATAACTGAGAAATTAAGACTAAGTAGGTATAAGGAAGTAACTACGTCTTAATTTCTTAAAAAATAGCACTTAAGCGAACTATTTTTTAATCGTTTTCCAAAAAAGGCGAAGGTTCTCAATTCGGTGCATTTTTTTTATGTTTGTTACTTCTGATCTCCGTAATTTATAAACCGATTTAGATACTTAATTATTTTTTTAATGAAAGGATATACTTTCTGATTGGTCCCTTAGATATTTCATCAAAATCGGTTAAAGCAATTTTTATATCGAGACGAGCTCTATCAATTGCAGTGGCACTCAAAACTTAGAAACACAAAGGCCTGCGCGGCACTGCATTGCGCTCGTTATCCTGAGGTTACATTAGGTATTAGTCTCATTAGCCCAGTAATATCACTGATTACCTTGCTTATGAAACAGGAACACAGGAATGCTTGCACATTAGGTACTAGTGGTAGTGAGGTCAATGGTTCCATTCCTACTATGAGCTTGAGTCTTGGAAAACATTCAAATTCAAATTCAAAAGTCTTTATTCAAATAGGCCCCAAATGAGCACTTATGAAAGTTAAAATGACTCTAACAGCGGGCCTCTGCAACATTCGTCTACCCGAATCACAGACTAAAACTAATGCTGTCTTTATCAGAACATGCGCAATGCAACATAGCATGGTGGTAGGGAATGTAAGCAACGACTTACGCTAGGTAGCGGGCAACTATTATATACAACATGAGGGAAGCCGAAGATCGATTTCAGCGTGGCTTTATTGTCCGAGCGGGAACTTGTGCGACTTTCAATCCGACGCACCATAGTACGAATCTCGACTCGGCCGCACCAATAATTTTTTCAAATTATGTGCGGATTATTCACACTCACTCTAAAACGGTGAAGGAATACATCGTGAGGAAACCGGCATGTTCTAGAACCACAAAATTCTGGACATGTGACATCCACCAAGCACTGGGCTCGCGTGGTGAATTATGGCCCATACCTCTCTCTCTGAGAGAAAGCCGGTAACCCAGCAGTGGGAGCGAGGCTGATAATGTATTGGGAGAGGCCTACGTGTAGCAGTGGATTGATACAGGCTGATGATGTGGGGATATAATGCCTGTCTACCAGCTTCAAGTTGAAAATCTAAGGTTAAGTAGGTATCGGTGCATTACATTCTAGGTGTTTTTAGATTTGACCACAATATCATCATAATTGTAAACAAGAGTAAAGAAAAGTTGTTCATTTATTAATTCCGCAATTATTTAGATAACGTTTTAAGCTACTTATTGTTCGTGTTTTAATATTTATCTTTTAATGTTATTTGTTCGGTATGTTTTCTACAATGCCTATTTTAAGAACACGGAAAACAGTAAAAAAGTTTTAGAATCGTTGTAAAAAAATATGACGGAAGAAAAGAAAGAGCATGCGTTAAAGTTTTATCTGACCATCCATTTCGGAAACCACATTAAAAAATAACATCAAACATTTCACTCAGTAACAATGTCAACGAAACACTTCAAAACTTTTACAGCCAAAAGATAACAGGATTTATAAAATAAACACCGTTAATCCTCATCCATGATGGGAACCACAAATTGCACTTCAACTAAAATATTATACATTTATTTTGCGCACTGAAAATATCACTTTGAGACTTGAGTCATCCATAAACAAAACATTGGTTTGACACTGTATTCGAACCGCGAACGTTTTCACTGGCCGTTCAGAATTTTACTGGCGCGAAAATTTTGACAGCATCACTTTGACATTGGGATGTAACGCCAATAAGTTTTGATTGGCGGGAAAATTGACACTGACACTTTGACTTTTAGCGATGGCCGCGTTTTTTTTTTGTTTTATTTAGGGGAACGATTGTTTGTTTTTTCGGGCTACAAGGCAAACGTGTCGCGCCGCTTTCGTTCGCCGTAGTCAGAGAGAGACTGCGAGAGTCAAGTTTCTTCGGATTGTAAATAGAAAATGTGTATTTGCGTTTCGTTCCGTTCGTGTGGTGCATTTTGCACTTTCTGATGTTTTAACGAGGCCAGCCGAGCCGGTTACCTATGAATCATTAGTGCTTGACGGATGAGTTATATCGGATGCCGTTCCATCTGTCTGGACATGTAAAACAATAAGTTTTTTTACAGTTTTGAAGGTGCGTGTAGGTAGACTGTAGAGCGAGACAATCAGTTGAAAGTGTCCGTTTGGGTGGGTGTTACTTATTTTTCTCGTGTAGTCTAGCAATGAGCATGGGAAAAGTGAAGTAATCAGTTAAATCAAATTACTTGGCTTAAGGGCCCCATATACGACCGCTCCAATCCACAACATTCCAAAAACCGTCAGTGTGTGGGGAATCTCAGATGGATTACGTGGAATGATAGAAATATTAGAAATCCAAACGTTCCAAATCTGGCGTTCCAACTCAACGGGGAAGGCCGATATGACGATGCACTTCGCGCTCAGTTGGCAGTACTCGAGACATGACTGAAAAATAATAATAATAATAATACGTTTATTTCAGGCCACACTACATCGTAGCGGGCCCATAGAATAAATACCTTATAGACTAACATACATACAAAATATAACACTTAATTAGCACGTTTGGTCGGCGACGTGTGACGCAACATGGTGTCTGGTAGCCGGCCTCTGAAGCGCCGGAATACGACTCCTTTCGGCCAAAATTCCACTTTAGTGAAGGTCGCCAGATGTACTGCAGTCGGCACTCTCACCACAAAAGAATTAAAATTCGTCTCGTGGCGGGATTCCAACTTCGCGACCCTCAGCGTGAGCTTGGTCTTTAGCCTGATGTACTCCACCACATCATCGGTCTTCATGGTGTAGTGGAGGCGGGACACGTAGAGCTGCGTCGTAGGTATTTCCGGACGCAGCAGAAATGATGCGATGGCGCGACTGGAATGGAGTGATCAGTGTCTAGTGACCGCCTGGTGTGCTCGAAATTAGACCATCGTTCCATTCAGTCCACGGCGCGCGGAGCGACGTAATTGGAGTGATCATGAATCATGAACTTATTGACAGTGACACTCGTAGATGAATTGACTAACTCAAATGATGGCAGGCCACTACCATCATTTATAGAAAAAAAAAAAGAAATAAAAAAAGGAATCTGGCTACTGAGCCGCTTCTCATAAATTTTCAATCGGGCTTGGAATAAATATGCTTAGAAAGTTAGTTTAGAAACTCTCACACAGGCTATCATGATGATAATTCATGTGAATGCAAATAACACTGAAAATTTAATAGAGCAAAGTTATTGATATTACAAATCTTTCCTTATTTCCACTGTTTTCTAAACAAAAAAATCGATGAAACCTGTAAGTATCAAATTTTGTGAAATAAACATGTGTATTCTATTTTGTATTATGCTATTTATGTGCATATTAGGTACTAGCTGCTGCCCGTGGTTTCACCTGCATGGAGATTCTCCCAGGAACCGTGCATTTTTCCGCAATAAAATTTACCCTATGTAACTTTTCGATCTATAAACCACATTATGCAAAAAATCATGTCGATCCGTTGCTGCGTGAAAAGGAAAAAAAACAACAAACCAACACACCATATTATAACACTTAATTCGGGTTTATTAATTAGTACGGAAGTACATACTGGTTACCTAGTTTGATTACGAATTACACACATGCGAGTATGAAGCTTTAGGTATTTTCACCAAACAAGATGAGGAAACGTCTTATATACCTATCTAATTATTTTATGAATGAATTAAGGAACAAATATTATAAAACTTACCAATTTTGGTACAATAATAAAATTTAGACCTTACTTTTTTACAAGCTAGGTTTCTACGCAAACTTATTCTCAGCGATCAAGTTACGTTTTTTTATCGAACAAACATGAGTCTAAAATGTACTTTTTGCCAAGAAACCGGTCTGTAACGGTAAACGTTTTGATTTCATGCGGTATTATTAATCTATGTAAATGTAATCATCTGTTATAAACGATAACCGTACGGTAGGCCAGGGGCCTATTTCATAAAAAAATATTAGTCTAATATTATGAGTATTAGCCTCATATTTTATATGAAATAAGAAAAAAAAAAGCTCATAATATTAGACTAATATTTTTTATGAAATAGGCCCCTGACCTAATAAACAGATCTCTCAAAAATGTCGCTGTCAAAGGGATTCGAAGCCGCTTGTTCTGGTAATCTTGACCACGGCCACGCTTAAAACCAACTAAGCTATGGAAGCAACCGTTGTTAGTGATGAAGAAACGATGACTTCCTACTTAGAAGAATGGGGATTCCGATTCAATTTACTTTATAAAGAAAGAAAGATAAATGCTTTTCTTTCTTTCTTTCTATGTTACTCTCCGGTCCATAAACTATATCTATGCCAAAAATCACATCGATCCATTGCTCCATTGCTGCGTGAAAGAAAGACAAAATAATAAACATACAAACACATTTTGCCTTTATTATATTATATATTGTACAAGGAAAAAGATTAACACTTCCCTGTAAATACATACACCTATGTACCTACTTAGATTATTTTTATCTATAGATAATAATAAATCAGTCCGCTCAGTGTTATGTTTGGCATTGTTGTATAAAAACTAATACTTAAACGTAAACTGAGTAGGTACTATCAAAATTAATTTGATATCTACCGCTTTTTTTTAAATTGAAAATGGGTGACGTTAATTTCGCTGACGGCGAAGAGCGAGTTTATGTGAGTTATTTTTCTTTTTTCTAAACTGGCCATTTAGCCAGTGTCTTTATTTGTAACAAATTCCAGGAGTTCAAGTTTTTTTTAATATTTTATTGGTTAACGAGATGAGCGGGTCATTTGCCTGATGGTAAGCATAACGCCGGCCCATAACAACTTCAGTGCCACTCAGAACTTAGAAACACAAAGGCCTGCGCGGCACTGCATTGCGCTCGTTACCCTGAGGCAATCCTAGTAATTTCACAAGCATCTTTGATCATCCAACCGGAACTCAGTAGGTAATGTAACGAGCAAAGAGGTGGTAGAAGTGGTGGATACCACCGCTCGTATATAGCCTGCCACCCAACCAATAATATATTACTGTGTTCCGGTTTGATAGATAGAAAATTCTTTATTGCACAATCATAATTGAAGGTACATAGGCGAACTTAATGCTATAAAGCATTATCATATTATTATTTGATGAACAAATTAGTCAGAGAAATAACTGGGCTTATGAGACTATTGTCTCAAGGTAACGTTTTCAATGCAGTGCGCGCAAGGTTTTGTGTTTCAAAGTTCTGGGTGGCACTGCGAATGTTATGGGCTGGATGGCGTTGTGCTCACAAACAACATACGCGTATCGCTAGAGTCAAATGTATCTATTTAGTGGGAATATGATCCTAGGAATAGTACTATACTGTTCCCATCTGTGGGATGGCTCTGCCAAATATCAGCTCGAAGCTTTGGAGACCATTGAAAGGCGAGCCAAGAAGCGCATTGGTAACTATGCGTTGATTGAGATTAGGCTTGAACATCGACGCAAAGTTGCAAGTCTCTCAGTGTTTTAGAGGATACATTTTGGAGTGTGCGATGGAATTACACAACTTGATTACCTCGTCTCCATTTTACCATCGGACGACTAGAGGTAACGACACTGTGTCACCCGTATATGGTTGATATCCTTCCTGTCCGTATCAAGAGTTTTACTTCAACTTTCATTATAAGGACGGCTAAGTAGTGGAATTCTTTGCCAGCCTCTGTGTTTCCCAATAGCGATAAAATGGGATTTTTCAAGACGAGAGTGAATAGGTTTCTTCTGGCAAGCGTCGATCGCATCGTCACTTAAAACCAGGCGGTCAAACATAAGCCAATTTCAAATAAGAAAAACTTGATTCGTCCTCACTTCTCTAAAAGAAGGTCATTTGTTTCAGGTAGCAGACGGAGGTTACCAAGGGGGAGTGAATTTTGCGGATGGAGGGTACCAAGGAGGAGTGAATGTTGCCGATGGAGGGTACCAAGGGGGAGTGCATATTGCGGATGGAGGGTACCAAGGAGGAGTGAATGTTGCCGATGGGGGGTACCAAGGGGGAGTGCATGTTGCCGATGGAGGGTACCAAGGTATTTTGTGTTTCCTTACATCGAAAAAACAGAATAGGCTACCTTTTACTCTGTATCCATGCGTGCTAAGCCGCGGGCAGACGCTAGTATATTATAGAGAAGATAATATTTCAGGTGGAGTGCATGTAGCAGACGGCTCTATGCAACCTGGCTTTGGAGGGAACCTCATCATTGAGGGTTATCAGCCTGGAGGTGGAGTCAATGTGGCAGACTACGGCGATGGCGGAGTCAATGTGGCAGACTACGGCGATGGCGGAGTCAATGTGGCGGACTACGGCAGTGGCGGAGTCAATGTAGATATATTTGTTTTTTTATTACCTTTATGCTCCGGCCACAGTAACGTTCAACGTCAATGCCCATTATCCTACTAATATTATAAATACGAAAGTGTGTTTGTTGGTTTGTCCTTCTTTCAAGCAGTAACTGAGCAAAGGATCGATGTTATTTTTGTCATAGATAAAGTTTATGGACCGGAGAGTAACATACATAGGCTACTTTTTATCACGGAAAAATGCTTGGTGCCTTTAGGAACGCGGGTGAAAACCGCGGGCAGCAGCTAGTATAGGTATAATAATAGGTAAAGGATTAAATGACTAATTAATTTTGTAATAATGGTAAATATTTTCAGTTCGCCGATGGAGGTGGAGTGTCGTCGAGGGAAGGTGGGGGGGAACCGGAAGAGGAAGAAGAACCTGAATAACTGAGAAATTCTATGATATATTAAAATAATAATAGTATTAATTTTTGTATTTGGCTACTAAAATGGAGTACATATGTAAATAATAGTAATTTTGTAAAGCCGCTAGCCGATTCCAGATTCACCGCGAATTTGCGATTTCGATTTGGTGGGAGGACTAACTCTTCTGCGAGTGTCCGTCTGGGTTGCTACCACCGATTTGCTCGTGTAGTCTGCCGCCAAGCAGTAATGTGCAAGCATGTGTGTCCTTTTTGATGAGCAAAGTAGTCAGTGAAATTACTGGGTTTATAAAACTTAGAGGTACCTGTCGCAGGGTAACGTACTGCAGTGCCGCGCAGGCCTTTATGTTTCAAAGTTCTGAATAGCACTGCAGTTATGAGCTCGCGTTTTGATTACATCAGTCAAATGAACTCGTCTCGATATCTAATAGAATAGAAATAAAAACATTGTAATTTATCTAAATAAATACCAAAAAATTTAGTTTGCTTTTTATTCACACACTTTCAGTTTAACTGTTCGATTTGACTGATCACTCGGACTGTTCAAATAAATCACTAACTGTGTAGAACAAACTGTTCAACTGTACATTTGCACTGAAGTCCAACAAACATCATTAGATAAAACCGTACAGTTAAAACTGAAGGTGTAAACACTAGAACCATATATCCGATTAGAAGTGTTATTCCCTTTCTCCCCACCAGCATTGTCCCACCAGTGGGGAGAATGGGAACATAGAATATCGTATTCCCAACAATCTAGGAGAAATCAGTTTTTCTTTCGTTTTCTATCTTGACATATTATCATTTGACCAGCAGGGTCATTTTAATTCATTCGGAATGATTCCGTATAGGAAGCGACTGATGTTTCTGATTGTTTATATCTCGGAAACGCAGAGACAGAGAAATATTATCGAGATTATATCCGTGTTTATGCGGCTGAGTTTTAGAATCTAAACGGGAAATTTCTCGGACGGGGTGCGATTCCGAAATATAAACGATCAAGACTGTCACTTCCGACACGGATATCATTCCGAGTGAATTAAAATAACCCTGCGGTGCTCACTTTCAATTTAATCGGCAGATTGCGAGCAAATTGGCTGTGACAGATAACCAAAAACACACGAGTCATCCTATAAGGGTTCCGTTTTTGTTATTCGGACGTACGGAACCCTAAAAAGAACAACTCCAACTAAAAGTAGTTAAGCTACTAACGTCAACAAGTGGCTTTATCTGCAGCGAGCCTAACCGACACTCCTTGACCACGTTCACATTATCAGTCCTCAAATCCGATTATCGCGATAAAAAAAACTACACAAGTACATAGTAGGTAAGTTTGTACTAATGCAGACCGTAGACGCTTATGCAAGTATGCGTTTTGCTGTCAAAATAACCATGTTTTTGCATCAAGCGTGGATTACGAGATAATACACGCGCTGCAAGCGCGGCTTGCTGCAATACCATCAAAAAACCACGAAATAGACAAGAACGGCAATACGGTCAGATACTGCTGTCTCGAAGCCCTGCCTGGGCTCAAAGCGATGACTGCGGTGTCTGCACTGGGCAGTCTGAGCACGCAATGGTTGTAAACAATTAATTTGAATAGAAGTCGTATAGAAGCATAGATAGAAGCGGGTGCCGTGCTCGGACTAGATTTCCATCAAGCCCCAACCACAACCACAATAGACGATACGATATGCGTCAAGCGGGGATCGTGGGTTTTACATGGTTTTCTCGTGGTCCGCGATTGATGCTTATCCATCAATCATGAATTAGGTGTGAGGGCTACCTAACAGTATGGACAATGGAACTCCGCCGCTTTGACGCGACTCTAGGCGACTTCTGTCTCACTCAGAAACTGTTTCACATTGCATCTCTTTCTAACATCTGTTTTGCTGGTGATTATTAACGATACATAAAATTATTTTATCTATTGATAAGTAAGTCCTTGCTGGGCATTCTTTGAGTTGGTTTTGAACGACTTGGTTTTTTTTTTAATTTTATTTATATTTAAAATGGGTGACGTTAATATTGCTGATGGCGAGGAACGCGTTTTAAATGTAAGTTTTCTTTTACACTTGATTAGTTACACAAACTAGTTGACGTAATTTAATCTTTATCGTAAGCGAACTTTGTATCCGTAATGTTTATTAGAGACAAATGGTCTTTTACTATACAAACACACACAGTTTAAAAACCGATAAACATGTATTTGTCGCTTGTTTAAATAATGTCTAACTCGCTTCTGTCCTGACATATCTACGTAATCAGTTTTAGACGTTTACCTATTCGCGTGTTTAAATAACCCTGATTTAATAAGTGTCTAACTAATACTGTTATGACATTTCTAATCGTTTTAGACACTATCTAGCTAAACAGGCACCTAAAAGTTTTTTTGTAATAAGATGGTATAATAATTATTCAGTTAACTTGAAGCGGCCAGCATATTGGGAACTCTGTCGTTTGAACTATATTTAGCCTATTTTGTTGTCTGATAGTTCAAACGATTTTTAATTATTTTATTATTATTTTTTTTTATTGATAGGAGTTATTGTTTTGTTTTAGTTTTTTTTCTTGTTATCTTATTTGAATTGGGCTATATAACATTTTGATTTACTTTGGCTTGTAGATTATCCAACAGTTTTTGGAGCTAGGTTTGATGTTGGTGTTTATTTATGTATTAGCTAGTTAATTATTTATTGGCATGTTTAATGTATTTCAGATAGTCCCAGATAGAGGTTTTGCCTATCCAGGTCACCCCGGAACCCCAGGGTATGGTGTCCAAGTAGCAGACGGTGGATACCCAGGTGGCGTCAACATTGTTCACGGTGGATACCCAGGTGGCGTCAACATTGATCACGGTGGATACCAAGGTGGCGTCAATGTTGTAGATGCAGGTGGATATCCAGGCGGCGGCGGCGTCAATGTAGCAGATGGTGGATACCCGGGTTACCCAGGGGGCGTTAATGTTGTCGATCCCCATTTATACCCTGGTGGTGGAGTTCAGGTTGCGGATGGAGGCTATCAAGGTATTTGTTTTTTGTGTTTGACTTTGTCACAAGAGCGGGGAGGCATTGGATGCAAGAAGCGAGTAGATAATCAAAGTGGCGTCCTATGGGAGAGGCCTATGTTAAACGTTCTCCAGCTGATGAAGATGATGATGATGAATATTTTATAGAAATGGAGAAAAAATTGGACTTTTAGTAGAAAATAAATTGTTCAATTATAAGTAGGTAGCATTTTTCTAATAACCCTGTTTCATCAAGCTATGAAATACCGCTCCCACTGCCGGCTGCCGGCACAGGCCTTCTCTCAGAGAGAGTATGAGCTATAATCATTGAAGTACTAACCCCTACCCGATTTCACATGTCGTGTAAATATCAGCGCTCTGCGTATCAGCGCACGGGGAAACGACGCGAAGCGGTGGCTTAGCCATTCAGAGCGTATGTCTAGGCAAAAACGGTGGAGTCCATTTCGTGCAATCCAAACGTCACTGCATCTCTAGGGGTTAGTTCCTCGATATCCATATTCCACCACGAGTGCCCGTTGCGGATGGTGAATGTCACATGTCTTCTAATTGTGTGTGTTTTTTTTTTTCTACTCAAGCAGTTTATTAACTAGCTAATACATAAATAAACACTACATCTAACCTAGCTAGCTACAAAAACAGTTGGATAATCTAAAAGCCCTAGTAGGCCTATAGATAATCCAAATGTTCTAGCCCACTACCAGTAGGAAGCGTACCCAGCATGCTGGCGGCATTGCCACGTTGAACCGCAATGATGATCCGTTGAGCCAAATAAGTACCAGCATTTTGGTTACGCGTCGCATCAATCAAACGCTCTGACAAAATTTTGAAAATATTATGAGCTCCCGGCCCCCTCGTACCCGGTATTGTGTGGTAGGTACTAGAACATAGGTACGGGTATTCAATTCACTTTCTCACTTTCCTTCACAGTTTTAGAGCGAGCGTGGTAAACCTTGTACAAAATTAATTAATATTTCAGGCGGAGTGCACGTAGTAGAGCACTCCCCTAGCTACGGTGGCTACCAGCCCGGTGGCTACCAGCCCGGTGGTGGAGTCAATTTCGCGGACAACAGCGGTGGTGGAGTCAATTTCGCGGACAACAGCGGTGGTGGAGTATACGTATGTATTGTATAAAAAAATGGAATATTTTATCCTAGACGGTTATTAATGATGTTACAATGGGAATGGGAACCTGGCTTTCAAGGCAGAGGAAACATACCGATGATTGGCGATTCATTTTCATCTTGATGATGGAAACTAGCTAGGCGACCAATAGAATGCCCAACCACGGCACGCCAAAGCTAGTAGAACTAGCATACAGTTTTAGAATGCAAAACTGTGACATGTACGGTCTAACCACAAAAAAACCGGTGTTAAACACTGTGTAACACCTAAATATGCCTTAGTCGTGTGTTTAAATATTAGCAACCACAAAGTAGTGTCTATAACCGTTAAATGCCTAACTCAATTCTGTTGTGATATTTCTAATAATTTTTGACGTTTATCTTTAGATACTGTCTAGCTAAACAGGCGTCTAAAGGTGTTTTTTGTGGTTGTTAGAGCCTACTATTATTTTAATACTTAAAAGTACAATCTGCAATGTTCTCAATAGCTAGACGCTTATGTAATGTTAAGTACATTTACCACCATTTTCAAGATGGCCAATTCTTTTCTCTTTTTTTATATCTGTTATTTTATCGTTTTGACTACGATCTCACCTGAGCGGTCGACGATGGAGCACACTTGCCTAGAAGAAACCTATTCACTCTCGTCTTGAAAACTCTCTCCACCTATGTGTGCACAATAATATCAAATTTAAATTTTATAGGGATTTTTACTTATAATTCACTCAATACAACTATATAATAAAGTTAGGACCTCATATGGAAATAAATAAAAAAAAAAAAAAAAAAAAAAAAAAAAAAAATTCAAATTTGGATCCTCATAGCGTCCTTGGAGACGCGACATTGGTAACACGTTTGTATTCTCTTTGACTATGACCAAAGAGTATAATAACTATCCATAAAGCTAGGTTTCTATATGAGGAGTAGGCGAACAAAACGTCACTTTTCCATTTTTTTACATTTTAATTTTTTTTATTGATTCGTGTTGGCAACCCTGAGACACATCGTTTCATGCGTTAAAATCTCGACAAAAAGCTTTTTTTATGGTAGAAAATCGACTTCAAAACACAACTACTCCTTCAAAATACTTTTTTAGTTTCTGTAAAAAAATTAAAAGTGGAAAAGTAACGTTTTGTTCGCCTACTCCTCATATAGCTTTAGGCATAGCAACCTAACTACCTACGCATTATTATGTTTTCCTTTACTTAGGTACATAAATATATTGTAAAGTTCGAGCCATCGAGGTCGCCCACACTGTGGGCGACCTCGTTAAACAAAGTCCTGATTCCCAGCATTTGCTGTTCCCGTAGTTTCCCGACACTCGACAGTAAACAAAGTACAATAATATACAAAATGCAATCTTGTGAATTTGCTCGGGAATCGCCATCTGTGATCGTTATTGTGTAGTGGTTATATTCTCTTTGGTTATTGTATACTTTTACGGTTTAATCTCTGGATCCTAGATGGCGCACTTGACTCTGGCTAAGTATTGTAGCAAATCGCGTGGAGCAAAACAAACAGATAATAAATTACAACTAACGATAATAATTTTGAGTCCTATTGGACTTGTAAATTGATTGCACGTGTTGTCAAGGATCTGATGATGGAGCCAGGAGGTGGAAGCATTTTTTATTTATTTATTTATTTATTTATTAAACAATCAGTTGCAAACTTACAGCTACATCAGCCAAAACATTCACAATGATATATAAATACAGATTTACAACACAGAACTTAAATAAAATAAAAGATAAGTAGTTATACGGCAAATGGGGTCAGTGTGTATATCGACATCTTGGACCTCATTCAGAAAACGGTTAATTAGTTCAACTGCCCTCGCTGTTGGTGCGTTACGTGCGTGCCACGTATGTAACATGGGTGGGATCGCTAACAGCTGATGCTGGCTACGTTGGCCAGTGCGGACGTAGTTCTGTGGCACATAGTAGCTTACGCCACCCAGCACAGAGGGGTTGTCAACTTTATTACGCATCAGCATACAGTAGTGCAAGACCAGTGAGAGCTTACGCCTAAGTTCTAAAGTCTCAAGACCTACCATTCCCGAGACAAATAATGAAGGGAAAAGAAAGGGGTAATATCCGTAGGTTCTTTTATAGAGGTACCTTGCGAATTTCCTCTGCACTCTCTCTAACATGATAGTAGACGTCTTGGTTTTAGGATCCCAAACTATTGAACCGAATTCAAGTAAACTACGAACATATGCATGGTACAACATAATGGGAATGTTCATATCTCGAAACTGGGCAGCAGTTCGAGTAATAAACCCCATTGTTCTGTTGGCTTTCTTGCATATGGTCGTAATGTGTTCACCAAAATTAAGAACACTGTCCATTATAATACCTAAGTCACGAATAGATCCTACTCTCTCTAAAACATCCTGCTCCAACTTATATCCATAAATAACTGGTATAGGTGATCTGGAAAATGTGACTATCTTGCACTTAGATACGTTGAACTGCAAGTTATTGACTCTAGCCCATTCGACAACTGCATCTAGGTCCCGCTGCAAGACTTCACAATCCGAAGTATTGCTGATCCCATTAAAAAGCTTCACATCATCTGCAAACATCAAACACTTGGATGCATTCAATACCTTGGGAAGGTCATTGATCAACATCAGAAACAGAGAAGGCCCCAACGTCGATCCCTGACTGACGCCCGATCTCGTAAAATATTCACTAGAAAAGTAGTTACCTAGTTGGACGTATTGCCTACGATTTTTCAAATAATCGGCGAAAAAACATAGAAGACTCGGAGAAAAACCGAGACAAGAAAGCTTAGAAAGCAGAACATCATTATCCACGACATCAAAAGCCTTCCTAAAATCCAGGTAGGCAGAGTCAACTTGCATACTTCTATCCATCTGGGCTGTCACGTAGTCGACAAACACAACTTGATTCGTCGTCGTAGACCGCGCTCGGCGAAAACCATGCTGTGAGTCATCAATGAGAGGATTTATTTGAGCAGTGATATGATGGTTTATTATGGTTTCAAATATCTTACCAAAATTAGAAAGTATGGCAATAGGTCTTTGCGACGTAACATCTGCTGAGGAGCCACCCTTAGGCACCGGAGTAACTCTTGTCACTTTCCACCGTGTAGGGTACAAGCTGGACTGTAAAGATAGATTGTAAATGTGTAGCAGCGGTGACTCCAGTACAGAAATACAATCCTTAACCAGATATCCAGGTATACCATCTGGACCAATAGCCGAATAACCCTTAAGTTTCCTGACTGCACGACGCACATCAGCGGCTGTGACGCACGTCATTGACACACAACTAAAATTTGGAAATTTGTGAGCTGCACATTCAGCTGTTTGAACATCTAGTTTTGGAGCATCATTCAAGAACACGGAGCTAAAATAATGAGCAAAAGCATCAACTGCTTCCTGTCCTGAAACATTTTTACCGTTGTAAATATATCGACGGTGTTGCATAGTGTCGTTACGTCTACTTTTAGCGTAAGTCCAAAAACTAGAGGGATTCTGGCGAATACCGCGTTCAATAGACCGAATATATTCGTCATAAGCAACATCGATTAGCTTCTTTACTTTTGTTCTATAATATTTAAACATTTCTTGATTAAATTCAAGTCCATCAGATTTGAAACGCTTGAGGTGAAAGTATTTAGTTTTAATATTTTGAATTATTTCTGAAGTATACCACGTAGGATAAATGTATTTCTGGGTCGAACAATAATTAAGAGACTTTTTCGTGGGCACATACTCGTTAATAATGTTATTTAACTTCGAATAAAATAAATCAACAGCAGAATCAACACTTGTTTGAATCAACACGTCAGTCCAATCAATATTACCTAAAGCAGCATATAATCCTTGAAAATTCGCCTTTTTAAAATTCCAATTAGGAGATTGACAGGTCACTGGTGGTGGAAAAGATAGCGCTTGGCGATGAGAAAACGAGCCGCAAGGCATCGATATTTCAATTGCTAATGGTGGGTGGTACGCATCTATAGGCACCAGCGGCTCAACACAGCCTGTAACATTCAGCCTCTCAGCTGTCACATTAGACAGAACTAAATCCAATATACCGTTATACTTATTACTGATCCCATTGTGCTGTCTTAAATTACAAAATTCAACAAAACAATCAAATTGGCATTTAACAGAAGCATTACACGAGTTAAGATTAAAATCACCGACAACAACAACATCGACTGACGAATATTGACACACAACATTTTCTAAACAAACTAAAACATCAAGGTACTGTTTCTCAGTATAACTAGGTGGTATATAGACGACACCTATAAGTAACTTAATATTTTTCCAGGTTATTATAGCAAATAATAGTTCCTTGTCCTCATTCATGCCACCTACATCTGTGATAAGTTGAACTGAGAACGAATCTTTGATCGCTAGGAGGACTCCACCCCACCCGACGTCGCCAACTCGGTCCCTACGCAACACCACGTAGCCTGGTGGAAATAATTCAGCACTACAAACGGAACTATTTAAAAATGTTTCAGTTAAGGCAATAAAGTCCGATGTACATGAGCTAAAATTAAATTAGTTTTTATAAACTATTTACCTACTTATTTATTTGTCTGTTACAGGTAGCGCATGGTTACGGTGGAGCGATGGCGAGAGGGGGAGGGGGGGAGCCGGAAGAAGAGCCAGAACCTGAATAACCGCTAATTGTAAACTGAGATAGCTTGCCACTTTTCTATTTTGTTAATAAACGTCTTCAATCCTTGTATACAAAATTTGGATAGATTACAACACTATCCCTTAACATAACCGATTCTAAAAGTTATTTCACTAATAGAAAGCTGCATTATTCCTGATTGTTATAGGCTACATATACTATCCTGATTCCAAGCGTGTGAAGCCGCAGCCAAAAGCTAATATATTTATATGAGGTATAAGAGGCTAGATACCAGGGGCGGATTTACCTTAGGGCCAAAAAAGCCATGGCCCGGGCGGCAGGCTGCGAAGAGTGGCGCAAGCAAAAGAAATTTAAACGGTTGAATAGTTAGTTCAACTGTGTTTCTTTCGATTTAGTTTACTGACTTTACAGTTAACTGTCAAAGAACAACAAAGACAAAACATAGTTTAAATAAACCACCGTTTAACACCGTAAGAGCCCGTGCTGTTGGTGGTTGGTGCACGTGGATGTAAGTTTGATACACATCAAGACGTGGGGCTATACTGACCGGCAGGGCGGCGGGGCCTGCAGGCCCAGGGCGCTGAATCCTAAAATACGCCACTGCTAGACACGAGTTGAGATAGTTTCAAGACAATGTTTAAAGATGGTAGCGTAAAAATTTTGTTGAGTTTGTAAATAGGGAATAATAGTAAATAGATAGATAGATAAACTCTCTATTTGCACACTACAATGAGAAATACAAAAAATAAATAAAAAGAAACATATTTTAACTGTCTAGTAGTACAAAGGGCGGTCTTATCGCTTAAAGCGATTTCTTCCAGACAATCAAATGGAGAGAGGGATAGAATGAATGTTGAAGGAAGGTAGTGCACCGCGAAAATTACATTAGATACATACTTTAGTAACTGACTTGAATAAATAACTCACCAATAGTCGAAAAGAGTCGCCAGCTCCATACAGTCCATGTCTCGTCGCGGCTCCACGTGCTCCTCAGCTATACCAGAATCCACGTCTTCTTCGGAACTGGACGCACTCTCCGAGTCACTCATTGAACTTCACTCTGACCGTTGACCGTCGCTCGAGACACTTTCACTCGCTGCTCTCTGGGAGTGTCACTTTGGTTTGGAAATCTTAATTGATTGTTATTTGATTTATTATTTGATTGTTGTTTTCGTTGGTGTCTGTGATTGCAACATAATAAACTGTAGCTTCTGCCCGTGGTTTTCACCCGCGTTCCCACAGGAAATTTGCATTTTCCCGGGTTAAAAGTAGCCTATGTTACTCTATATCTATGCCAAAAATCACGTGGATCCGTAACTGCGTGAAAGAAGGACAAACCAACAAACACACTTTCGCATTTATAATATTAGTAGGATAAGTAGGAAGTAGGATTATTATGTACCTACTATTATACATTATTATGTATTTGTAACAAAGTCCTGCATACTAACCTAGAGAGACACTCGCAGAAGAGTAGTCTACCACCTAGTAAAATGATTGATTTTATTGTTTTCATTCACGTCATGTATATTTTAAACTAATTATCTAATTAGGCAACGGTTTTGTATTCATAAAAATAGAATGACTTATTATTTGAAACAAACCTATGGTCTATTGCCAATTTGTTCAGATATATTACCATAGACGAAAATGTAAAAGCAAGACGGCTCCCATTGCAGTTATGTTTAATTGCCCCTAAACCCGCTACTCCGGGCCGGATTATCCATAAGGCAAAGTAGGCAACTGCCTAGGGACCCCATCGTATCACTTCCCAGACCTCCAAACCGCCTTCTGCCAAAATATAAGCCGGTGCATTTTGTTGGCTTCACTGGCGTCAATGACGCACCGTCCGCCATTTTGTTTCTTCTGTTACATTACGTATGAATTGATTACACTATTCGTATGACTAATTTAGTGACAATGAATCATTGAATGAGAGATCATTTCGTATTTGACGTCAAAGAAAAGATTTACTGATACAATACCTAAAAGCTACTTTCTCCATACAGGATTTTTGATGGCTTTTTTTGCCATTTGATATCTAGGTAATTTTGGATAACTAGAAGACCGGGTCGTTGTCTGTTAGTAAGCATAATTTTAGCTCATAATTTTACAGCGTCACTCATAACTTTTAATAGGCCTGCGCGGCACTGCAGTGCCCAGTCACCCTGGGACATCAGTAAGCCCTGTAATTATACACTGACTACTTTACCCATCAAAGAGGAACACAGTAATGCTTGCACATAGCTTGGCGGCAGACTCCACGAGCAAAGCGGTATAGTACCCAGAGTCCTAGACGGACACTCGCAGAAGAATTAGTCCTACCACCTATTAAAACAACCAAATAGCTCCAACAAAAACATACAGTAGATTAACGAGTCCATTATTCCATCTGGCAACTTGCTGCATTGAACCCAAGTGACATTTAGAAGTTTGCACCGGCCAAAGAAATCGGGGACATTGCCACAGCCAAGCGATAGTTACTGCGTATTTTTAACGCCCTGAATTGCTTTGTAGAACAATCAAATGCCTTCGCGCTTCCTGGGTGAAAGATCAGATAGTACTTTGTTATGTTTAGTTCTTGTTCGATCAATCTGTTATGAAGCAGTATGGTGCAAATCTATGTTGCGGTATAGAGGGCAACCGGCAAAGTATCTAAAATCAGATAAATTATTAAACTTTTGAGTAATGAGGGTTATTGTCATTCACTCGGAATGATATCCGTGTCAGAAGCTACTTTCTTGATCGTTTATATCTGGGAAACGCATCCCAGCAGAGAAATATTGTCGGGATTATTTCCGTGTTTATGCAGCTGAGTTGTCGAATCTAAACGGGAAATTTCTCTGACAGGATGCGTTTCCGAGATATATACGATCAAGAAAATCGCTTCCGACACGGATATCATTCCGAGTGAATTAAAATCACCCTGCTGGGCTTACGTTCATTCAAGTGAGCAGGGGAATGGGTATGGAAGGGGTCAAGGAAGTACAGGGTAAAAGTAAAATCAACATAATAATAAGGCGACGTATGTAGGCATTAAGAATATCCATAATTTTTTAATAAATATTATATACGAAACAATATGAGCTTTAAAAATCTTAATTGGAAATAAAGTCCTCACTCATCTAAGTACTGAAACAGTGACATTACAGTACACTTCTTAGTAAATATACCTGTAAGGTTTTTAAATTTGTATAAGCGGGCCGGCTTACTTTGACGGCTTCACCAGCGACGTTTAAAGCGCCGCGCCGCGCCGTCTACAAATACCTGTGGTCTCCGGCGCAAATAACGAATATTAATTTTAAATCTTTCACAATTGCGTTGTATGCGCACGTTACTCACTCGGCAGTCGCGCGACAGCACTTGGCCTACTTCATAACAAAAATAGATCATTTTCTAAATAGTAACTGCAGCATTTTTGATACTGAAACTCAGTTTTCCCAAGTTCGGCAGCTTATGGACTCAATAGCTGTACAAAAAGTTGTGTCAATAAACTCTTTTTCACCTCATAAGCTCGGAGAGGTCTAGTTTATCGGTTATCGTTCGAAATCTGCGCGCAAAAGTGCTTCTTCATCCGCTAGCGTGGAAGAATTAGACTTCCGCGCAAAAAACTAAAACCCATGAAATTCAATATCTCCACGCAGGTGAAACCGCAGGCAGCAACTAGTTTATAATATATTTATATGCTAAGATATCACCACCTGAAAATACATCCGGTTGGTACCTATATAAAATCTTCGTAAAAGAGGGTATTTTTTTTCATAAACTGCTTTAAAAAAGAGGTCAGCAGTTTTTGTGTGCAAGTTATTCGATTCCTTGTATACGCCTTAACCAATTTGAATGGTTTAAACAGTACATCCCGAGGTGGTCCCATATATTATATATTTTATGTCAAAATTGGATGATCCAGTGCTACAGCTAGACAATGGAACTCTGTTCCACTCTTACCCTAATTGTTTACTCAATCCTGTATTTAGTTTTTAATTTCCCGGCTGAATAACAGCTTCACCAGTCACTTGTTTTAAAACTTTTAAAAGTTCACTTGCCACTTTGACATTTAGCTTTTTTAATTTTTGTTTTTTACCGCCGTTGTTTCGGCAAAGCGCGGACGTTGGTTTTGTTGCGGTGCCGCTACAAACTGCTTGCGTTTTGTTCTCTTTGCATTGAATAGGGAATATAGTAAACGAATGGAGAGGTATAAGTTTTAATGTTAACGTTAAACTTTACGTTGAAAATTGGTGCGAGTCCTGTGCGTAGATATCCAAGCAATATATTAGAGCAGATATTACCTATACTGTGTTACGCTTTGATGCCCAAAATAGTCTCTGAAGACAAGTGGGAAGTTTCTTTTTTATGTTTTTGGTAACGCGCCGAGCTCATTTGTCTGGTCGGTTGCCTGAGTGATCTAAATTCAAAAATAAGTCCATACCTGACTCAACACACGTATCCCATGACTTGTTACTGTTCTAACATCATCTGGAAGACGTTCAAAATGTAAAGACATGACCACAAAACACCAAAGAGAATGCTTATGAATCCAATATGGTTCCTGGCACAGACGTTAAAAAATTTTTGAATCCTGGTATAGTTACTTCTTTTATGACTATATATAGCATTACTTAATGCTTGCACATCACTGCTTGGCGGCACAGAAGTGTTAGTTCTACCACCTGGAAAAGTAAAATAGGTAGAGCTTACGGAGGTGTCCATTGCAGAGGCACCTGAAGAAAAACTCAAAGTAACTAGCTCCTGCACAATAACATTCGAAACTATAACTCGCGGCTCCGCCCACGTGTTTATATATAACCACTAGCTTCTGCCGCCGGTTTTCACCCGCGTTCCCACAGGAATCATGCATTTTCCGGGATAAAAAGTAGCCTATGTTACTCTCCGGTCCATAAACTATATCTATGCCAAAAATCACGTTGATCCGTTACTGCGTGAAAGAAGGACAAAAAGCAACACACTTTCGCATATAGTAGGATGGATACTGTAATTTACTAAAGATACCTGCGTAGATATCTTTATAAATTGTAATCTATGTGTTATTCTGATGTATAAGCTGTATTACTGGAAAGTTTCATCAAGATCCATTCAGTAGTTTTTGCGTGAAAGAGTAACAAACATCCAGCCATTCTCACAACTTTCGCGTTTATAATATTAGTGTGGATGGACTGTATACTCAATGGATTTGTTGTTCTACCCACAGCCAAGTGCGTGTATCTATTCTTAACACGGCTGACAGTTCGCTGCACCGCTGCCACCGGACATAAATCACGGAATTGAGCCTTATTTACTAAAATTGGATGTAGAAAGGACGACGCAGTTACTTTGCAGAAGTGGATAAATGGGTCATAAGCTAACGAATTTAATCTATACATCTATACAAATAAATAAAATTGAAGTGTCTGTTCGTAATATCAAAATAACAGCTTTTTACTAAATGCATGTGAAGGTATATACGGTACCTATAACAAACAGCAATTTTTTAATTTTTTTACTTTCTGTCTGTTTGTTTCGGGTAATCTCCGAAACGGCTGGACCGATTTTGACGGGATTTTCACTGGCAGATAACTGATGTTACAAGGAGTAACTTAGGCTAAGTGAGCGAAGCCGTGGGGCACAGCTAGTCTATATAAATAAATAAAATTGCAGTGTCTGTTTGTAATATCAAAATAACAGCTTTTTACCAAATGCATATGAAAGTATATTACGGCACCTATAACAAAACAACCATTTCTAAAATTTTTGTCTGTCTGTCTGTTTGTTCCGGGTAATCTCCAAAACGGCTGGACCGATTTTGACGGGATTTTCATTGGTAGATAGCTGATGTTATAAGGAGTAACTTCGGCTACTATTATTTTAGAAAAATAATTAGGGCCCTGCGCAAAAAATAAAAACCATGAAATCAAATATCTCCACGCGGGTGAGACCGGGGGCAGCAGCTAGTTGCATAATATATATACAAGCTGTAAATTAAATAACTGAAAACCTGAAAGTATAATTTGTTCAGAATCGAGAGTAGAATCGATTACACTATATTTTAAAGCAGATTTTTTTTGTAATATCGCTTTTTTTTACAGAATGCAACATGATGCCAATGAAAATTTTTGACGAGTTTGCATTCTATGCTATATTACTATTTTATACACCACCGATGCTCGGCCTAAGCCTGCTCAAATGGGTACATGTTCAATTTTTTGATTTACATACTGTAAGTTTTTGAAAAACTGAAATAAATAAGTAGATAACATGTAGCCAACAAACGTGTCACTTGTCAATACCTACCAATGCCGCACAATACCGCACCACGCAGTCTATCTTTCAACACGCATCGCGTTAAAAATAATGCCAACCTGTGCCTAAAAATAAGACTTGTTTCTAATATATATATATATCGGAGCAATGACGTCACAGGCGAGCTTCATGGACGGTGTAAAATGACAACAATCAAAACATGTTAACTTTGGTTTACTAATTAGCGTTTAGAACCGTAAATTACTCATTGGATTGTTAATAATTTCACTTAAACTTTGATTAGCTAATTAATGTTTGTGAACCATTAATTACTCATTGAATTGTTAAAACTAGACAAATGATTGTTAAACTGAACAAATTCACTGTAAACACAATTTTTTAAAAGATTGCCGACAAGTTTCTTGCCCGTTCTTCTTGTACGGCCTATTACTTGGAATGGGCGCCTAGAGTCATTTATTTTAACTATCATGAGTGCTCTCCTGGGCCCCATGTTAATAAAAAGTAATGAATTTCAATTGAAGATTAAAATCTAAAGTAGAATGACAAGATCTAACAAGTTTTATAAAGATTCTTTGTCACAATCTGTTTTGCTATAAATACGAGCGACCGACTGTTGGAAAAAGCAGTATTGCGCCTACCGTCGGACCGTTCAGATCTCCCATATAACGTTGCCGCAATAAATGGTTGAGATAAATCAAGCTTCTACGAGTTTTCTTTCTACGAGGGGTGAGCGGTCACCATGATGCTGAAGATGTCGACGTCACCGGTGGTGACGTCACCGTTTTTAAAAAGACCCCTGGACTCGCCGCCCCGTCATCAGAAGTGGGATTGGAACGGAACAACCTAGCTTTCCAATCCTAGCCTTCTCACCCGCTTGTCACCTGAAGTACCAGCACAGATGGAGTGGGATTGGAACGGAACAACCTAGCTTTCCAATCCTAGCCTTCTCACTCGCTTGTCACCGGAAGGACCAGCACAGATGGGCAATGCAGCCGAGCCCAGTCGCAGCAGAGGTCCCCACATCAGACACCAGCTTCTGAAGATTATGCTGACACACCACCGTATTGGCGAGAGATGACCCACCACTACCAGCTCCTGAAGATTATGCTGACACACCACCGTATTGGCGAGAGATGACCCATAACTACCAACTCCAGAAGATTATGCTGACACACCAGCCGCGTCCGTGGTATCTAGACGAACGGGCCAACACGTGCAACCAAACCAAGAAAAAGGCGATGGACACATGACATCAGAATACAGGTGAATCGTAACCTTTTCTACCATATTTTAACTTTAGACTTGCATGCGCATAAACGCAACTTACAACTTACAAATAATCCAAGAGATAACTTCTAATTTCACGAGATTTCTTAGTTTCTTGAGTTTTATTTTTAAAAGTTTTTCACGAGATACCCACAAATACCAAAAATCTACGAGTGATCTGTGTGCTACCCACTATTTATCACGAGTTACCCGCGAGGTACCTACGATCTTCTAAGCAAAGTCGCTTCTTTTATTTGATTTTGATTATTGTGTTTGAAATTATTGCTCATGGGTCTTGTGAATTTGTGAAAGTGAGTTGTAAGTGACAACAAGCATTCTAATTTAATTTAAACTTATTTTGACCAACTAAATAAAAGGGCCGCCAAATCATTTCAAGTATGGCAGTCTCTTTAATCGACATCACAACTCTTAATTCGGGTTAAGCTTTGTGTGGTGAGCGTGAAGTTTGATTTGTTTGGTTTAAGTTGAACTTCGATGTTTGTGTTGGGAAACTATTACCGTTTTTCCTGTGAATCTGTGTGTATGCTAGTTAATTCTAAAACGCGTTTGCCACTAGCGTTTGCGTTCATAATGTTACTTCTATTCCGGTATACGTAAATGCGCGATGTGGTAGTTACAAAAATTCATTGAATATACTGAGCTTTCATTGTTTGATTGTTTCATAAATTCGTGGCGTTAGCAACAGCGTGATGTGTTCATTTAGTACTGTGTGAGTCGGGAATTGATAAGTAAACTACGCCTACTAATAATTTTTATTATGGTTTCATGTGACTACTGCATCTATCATCTGATGCCTAAGCAACAGCGCAAGGAGTGCGGTGAAAGGCTGGTGCTTTACATGTGATGGTGACACATGGCTTCTTCGGTCATCAAGAAAGTGGGCTCATCCACTAGTCATCAGCAAGTGAACCTGTGCTCCAGAACTGCGCGAGGAATGTTGCAGATAAGTGATATTCGATTACTAATTCGGGGTCCGAATTATAAAACGTGATAATTTTGAATCGTCTGTAAGACTGTACAAATTATTTTATTCCTTGTGTACTTTGCATTTTCGTCATTTTCACAAATTATTTTATTCCTTGTGTACCCTCCATTCCCGTCATTTTCAGAGCCTCTGCGGACCACGGTCATAACAATAAGGCCCAGACCGCAGCATCGACCTATATCCCATTTCCTTTAGAGCCTCTGTGGACCACGGCGTACAAGACCGCCCAGACCACAGCAACATCCCAGTCTCCCTGTCTTCGAGAATTTAAAATCGTTCAATGATGCGTGGAGCATTTGCATTGAACCTATAATAAATCTATTCATGCAATGATGCGTGGAGCATTTGCATTGAACCTATAATAAATCTATTCATGCAATGATGCGTGGAGCATTTGCATTGAACCTATAATAAATCTATTCATGCCATGATGCGTGGAGCATTGGCAAAAACAAATACACACTCTGCTCACATTCCCTTGTGCAGCCAATTTATTTACGTTTGACTATGACTATGACTATGACTATGAATGTTTGCATGTGAACTGTTATGTTTACAGAATATTATTAAGAAGGTACTAAAAGTTGGCTGATAATTTTGTTACGTGAATATTGTTTCACTCTAACATAAAGTTAAATCTTGACAATTTGAAAAATAAGCAATGTAGCTTAATTTATGCAGTGATAAGAAACAAAATTAACAGTTAGTGTACCGGTGTACGGGTACCTACCTCAAAACCAAATTTCTAGTTTTAAGAAACACCGTGCCTGGTGCAGGGCGCGCACCACCTGTCAGAATGGCCGAGTCGGCGCGAAGCGGGCTACGTCTACGGTGTTGAGCAGGGCAATAGGAAACATAACATGTTTACCTACTTTGATTAACTAAATGTTTACCTACTTTGGTTAAAACTAAATAGTTTGCTCATTAGATTGTCGAAACTAGATAACTTCACTGTAAAGATAATTGATCAAAGAAAAGAAAGCAAAAAGAAAAAGAAAAGAAAAAGAACAAAAAAAAAAAAAAAAATTCTTTTTCTTAAGAATGCAAACTATTACTCTTTCAAACTTAACTGCAAGCAACGGTGGTTGCTTACAGATACCAAACTCAGAAGAAAACGTCTCATTGTTTCAGAACATAACTGGACTGGTGCAGAGCACGCACCATCTATCAGAATGGCCGTATCGGAGCAATGACGTCACAGGCGAGCTTCATGGACGGTGTAAAATGACAACAATCAAAACATGTTAACTTTGGTTTACTAATTAGCGTTTAGAACCGTAAATTACTCATTGGATTGTTAATAATTTCACTTAAACTTTGATTAGCTAATTAATGTTTGTGAACCATTAATTACTCATTGAATTGTTAAAACTAGACAAATGATTGTTAAACTGAACAAATTCACTGTAAACACAATTTTTTAAAAGATTGCCGACAAGTTTCTTGCCCGTTCTTCTTGTACGGCCTATTACTTGGAATGGGCGCCTAGAGTCATTTATTTTAACTATCATGAGTGCTCTCCTGGGCCCCATGTTAATAAAAAGTAATGAATTTCAATTGAAGATTAAAATCTAAAGTAGAATGACAAGATCTAACAAGTTTTATAAAGATTCTTTGTCACAATCTGTTTTGCTATAAATACGAGCGACCGACTGTTGGAAAAAGCAGTATTGCGCCTACCGTCGGACCGTTCAGATCTCCCATATAACGTTGCCGCAATAAATGGTTGAGATAAATCAAGCTTCTACGAGTTTTCTTTCTACGAGGGGTGAGCGGTCACCATGATGCTGAAGATGTCGACGTCACCGGTGGTGACGTCACCGTTTTTAAAAAGACCCCTGGACTCGCCGCCCCGTCATATATATTTTCTAAAAACTTTTCATTCTATTTTTCGCGACGGAGGGCCTTGGATTGTCATTTTTTTACTATGCAATGCCAAAAGGAAGGGTTACATTTTTGGCAATCTGTGCGTGTATTTCGGTAAGTATAAGTACCTACTTACTTATGTTACAACGCTACTAGCCGTAGGACTAGAATAGTCACACCATATCTTCCCGCAGGAGCAGTAAAGTACCTATCGGATACGAGAATATCCAGGGACTCCAGAGTATGTGCATTCTTCTCAGTGAACATTATAACCTATTGCCCAAAGAGTATAATAACTATCCATAAAGGAGCATCCATGCTATTGCCGAACACCAAGACACCTCCCAAGCGTCCCGTAGGGGGGGGGGGGGGGCGGCAGCAATGTATTTTTTTCCGTCTGATGATTGTGATGTTCCAGTTGAATCTACCATCAACAAAATACGACTGATTTGCCAAAAAGATTCATAACTTTTTGTATGAGAGATGAAGTACATAGTGTCGCCGGTTGGGGAAGACATATCCTATATTATAAATGCGAAATTGTGTTTGTTGCACGTTTGTTGATTTGTCCTTCTTTCACGCAGCAACGGAGCAACGGATCGACGTGATTTTTGGTATAGATTATGGACGGAGAGTAACATAGGCTACTTTTTATCCCGGTAACATGCACGGTTCCTGTGGGAACGCGGGTTAAAACCACGTGCAGAAGCTAGTAATAAAGTAAATATACAAAATAATATACATAGAGGTATAATATACATAGAATAAGCAGCATTATACAAACCAAACGGCATTTTTTTTTTAATAGCCGGCGCACGAATGCATCTGAGCTCGTATCGTATCCAATAATAGTTCAATCATTCCCGTTCGCGACTGCGGCCGTACCTATTCGGTCACAGACTAATATTAACGGTTTATTACAGATAGTGGTCAGGGAGGCCAAAATAATAGTCCAAATTATCTTACACTTGATACTTTTTGTAATACTTTCTTAATTGCTTACAACTGCCCTCTTTACAAATCTTCAATCTACCTTCCTCAAAAAAATTATTGTCTGCCGACCAGTGTTGCCGATATCTCACATTAATATTCTTCTAGAATCGATTATATAATACTGATGCGTATGATTGTAAACATCTTTATATATTGAATCCAATACAAATCGATAACTTTGATAATTAACTAATAATGCAATAATCAAAATATGAAATCCCGTCAATCTAAATTTAGTTAGTACGTCGCTGAGGCCGCAATGTAGCACTAGTAGTCGATGACGTTTGTAACATTCGGCCATCCTGAAATTGCCGTGTCCCACGGCGCTCGCCATCAACAGGAGCAGCACCACTGATGCTCGTTTCCTGAAAAAGACAAGGCGACGCAGTAATTTATTTTATTTATGGTTACAATTTATTATAAGGTCTTCAGAAATCGCTTTAGAAATGCCTCAAAATTATTGGACTTGTTCACATAGCCGTCCTGTAGAAACTATATATTGGACTTGTTCACATAGCCGTCCTGTAGAAACTATATATTGGACTTGATCACATAGCCGTCCTGTAGAAACTATATATTGGACTTGATCACATAGCTGTCCCATTATACTAGTTGTAATGGACTTGGTCACATAGCCGTCCTATTAGACACCAGATATAGGTATTAGACTTGATCACGTAGCCATTCTACAGATACTATAATTATTGGACTTGATCACATAGCTGTCCCATTATACTAGTTGTAATGGACTTGGTCACATAGCCGTCCTATTAGACACCAGATATAGGTATTAGACTTGATCACGTAGCCATTCTACAGATACTATAATTATTGGATTTGATCACATAGCCGTCCCGTAGAAACTATATATTGGACTTGATCACATAGCTGTCTATAAATGCGTAAGCACCAAATGTATTATTAATGCATTTTTCACGAAATAAACTGTTTAAGTAATGCTATAATCACCGCATTTTTTTTTTACCCGACTAGTTTTATTTATGTCATAACAAAATATTATACTTAAGTAAATTTAGTTATTAACAAATTTTAAACCTTTATATACTTAAATCATCTACTGCATAATGTAAACTCACTCTCTGACATCATGTTCAACCCGTTCAACAGCGTGCGGTTCGAATATGCATTTTGATCAAATCAGTGCAACCAAGTCTTTCGTATCCCTGGTAAATGAATCAAAATACCTATTAAGCAAGTCCAGTAATTGTGCTTTTTGGTCATCATTTAGATCTCCTAGATAGATATCCCTTAACGTTATATCCCGTTTATTGTCGTGGTCGTAATATTCATTAACAGTGAGTACATTCTTCTCTTCTACTAAATCAGCCCTAGCTATCAATTTGTTAGCTGCCCATATTATGCTTTCATCACCTACATTGTCACCTTTTAGAAAACATTCTTTTGAATGAATAAGTGTCTCTGGTATATGAAAGGAAATACCTCCCATTTGAACGCATACTAGCCGTGTTAGAAATTATGTGTGTCTCTTTAAGAATTTATTACCTTTGGGTTCACAATTAGTGTAAAACTCAACATATTGACTGCTACGTTTCAGCAAGACAACATCATTTTTCAGGTAAACGGGACATTTTGTTACTATTTCGTGCATGTTCAGTTGGTTGTTCAGAAGGTTCTCTTCTAAAGTATGAGTATATATGAAATATAACGACGTTGATGTGGTGATCAAGCTCACGTTATCTTGGTTGATCATTGGTTGTCCAATTATCAGATTTACATCTGCTAGAGTATTATCAGTTAGTTCTACAGCACCTTTTAATATAAGATTATCAATTGACACAAATATTTTACATGTACCGGAGAGAACGTGAGCATGTAACACCAAAACCTTTCATCACGACGTCAGACGGTTCGATATCAAGACGCAGTTCATGAGCTTTTGTGAGCCTAAGAATATTAAGCCTGCTCCCTGTGTCTATATATGTTAACAGTTCACATCCGTTTATAGTTACATTTATACATAGTATACACGTAGTATATACGTAGTTAGTTTCACGTATACTAGTCTAAATATATAAATCATATGTGATGTGATTACATCACTCACCTTGAACGTCTGGTGTTGAGAAGAATTGGGTCCAAACCAACACGTAGATGTGCTGTGTCCAACGCGCTGGCACGTTCCGCACCGTTGAAGCATCCTGCAGTCCTCCATCTCGTGACCTGGACGCCGGCACACGTAGCAATTCTTCGGCACCAACTGTGTTTGCGAAAACGAAGTCGAAGCCGCTGTTGTATAGCTCACATTGCCACCTCCGCTCTTCCACGTAGACGCGCTTGTATCCCTTCGAGCAGTATTTGTAGCTTCAACGCGTTTGAAGTTTTCTAAAGATGACAAGTATCCAAAGTACAGCTGCTCTGGTGTATCGCATTGGTACGCTTTAGCGTTAGCCCTGAGTTCTGCAGGTAATCCTCGAATAATGCATGAAATTGCATTATCGCCGTCAATCTGACATTTCTTCAATAAAGATAGTTTGTCATGGTCATACCTCGTCATTGTTTCCAGATCAGTTTTCGTCCTTAACAGCATCTGTTCCAGCCTATCTACGTAATCAGTGGAGCGAGGAAAAGCAGTGAGAAGCGCATTCTTCCATTCATCCCAGTTAAGGCTATAATCTTCTAGATCGTCGTACCAATCCCTCGCGGAGCAACGTAGACGGATTTGCATAATAAACTGACGGTCCTTGTTACTCCATCCGTATACATCGCCTAGCTGGTCTATTTTATGGAGCCATCCAATCACGTTGCTGGTCTTGTCATCGGGACGGAACTTTGGTATGACTTCAGCCTCAGTTGCCGTAACACGTCGTCTCTTGCTAGAGCTCCCGAAGTTAGAGTCAGGAGAAAAATTTTCGTCATTTTCTGTGTCCCGCTCGGATGACGATCTCCTATGTTTTCGTTTTTCACGACCCAATCCACGAATATATGGGCCAGACATTTTATTCCGTATCCCACTTCTGAAATATTACAGATAGTGGTCAGGGAGGCCAAAATAATAGTCCAAATTATCTTACACTTGATACTTTTTGTAATACTTTCTTAATTGCTTACAACTGCCCTCTTTACAAATCTTCAATCTACCTTCCTCAAAAAAATTATTGTCTGCCGACCAGTGTTGCCGATATCTCACATTAATATTCTTCTAGAATCGATTATATAATACTGATGCGTATGATTGTAAACATCTTTATATATTGAATCCAATACAAATCGATAACTTTGATAATTAACTAATAATGCAATAATCAAAATATGAAATCCCGTCAATCTAAATTTAGTTAGTACGTCGCTGAGGCCGCAATGTAGCACTAGTAGTCGATGACGTTTGTAACAGGTTATTTATTTGGCCGTATTCGATATAGTCTCGAACTATCGTCAGATCAGGACAAAGGACTACGTGGCCTAAGGGACTTGATGTCACATGTCGGTCGAGCCGAAATCAAAACTGAATGCGGTCAACGACCACAAGTGGCTTCCACTTGCTTCCGCTTTTTAGCACCCCCTTGTAGCTTTCTAGCTGGCGGTGTTTTGTATCTGTAGCGCGGCCCGCGTGCGTCATATTTAATGGTCATATTACTCTTATAATCAGTGGTATTTTTTTTTCGTATCTACGGTGCAAGTACAGCGGCGTGAGTACGGATCTTTTCGATAAATAAAATTCGATAAAATTGACAGTTAAAATCGATAAACTGGGTTTTATCGGTTTTAACTGTCAATTTTATCGAATTTGATTTATCGAAAAGATCCGTACTCGCACCGCTGAAGTCGGTTCGATAAATTTGTCGAATCGAAAAAACTGATAAAATCGAATTCGTAAACTATTGTAGTAGCTTTATATTCTCTTCGGATTCGCCCTAGCTATTCGATAACTTTTGTCGGTTGTATCGAGGCTCAATAAATTATATAAAAAATCGAAAAAACCCACTTTATCGATTGGGGCTGTCAATTCTATCGATCGAAAAGATCCGTACTTGTGCTGCTGTTATCGAAGCACACAGAATACAGGTTAAGAGTTGAAGTCATATATTATTTTTTCTCTGTGGTTGAAGTTGACTAACGAACGAAGCAAAGGATCCACGTGATTATTGATCATTTTTGTATATTAGAAAAAACTCACGGTTCCCATGGGTAAAACCGCGGGACTAGCAAATAAGTAAAAGCAAATCAAATAAAATCAATATTTATTAATCATTTTCATCATTTTCAATCTATTCTGCATTTTCTTCAACCTTTCTATATTAGTCAATGGCCTAACCTTCCGTTGAAAATTATTACTGACAAGCTGTTTCCGCCTGACAAGTTTAACACTAAAAAACTTGTTATTGCACTTATCACATGTCTGTTGCACCCCAAACTCTGTTTTCTCACCGAGTTCATCGTAATTGTGCCTATTTTGCATGTAAATCTTCATAAAAGAGAAGCACATCTCGCACAATTGCATAACAGCAGTTGACTTTTCAACTGCGTCCAAATTCAACGATTTCACATTGGTGTCTTCATAGCTTATTCGACATGAAAATCCTTTATTTTGACACAACTGTGTAGGGTTATGTTTGGAATTTTTATTGGATTTAATATCACCAAACTCAAGTAGATTTCTTAATTTGTTACTTTCAAAGCTCTCTCCAAATTTAAGGCATTTATTGTCTACGTGGTAATTTTGCAGATGTTTAGGGTAGCTGTGGTACTTCAAGCCGCATTGAGGGCAGTCGTAGACGGTGTACCGAATCTTCCTTTCTAATTCTTCGGGATGTTTCCTCTCCATATGGATCTTTAGAGTGACATAGTTCCCTGATATGTACCGTTCGCATACGCAGCATAAAGGCACTCGCCACTTCCTCTGTTTCACTCTTAAATGTTTTGCTTCGTGTTGCAATAGCTTGAATCTGGAATTTTGAAATGAAAAAGTATTTTTAATTAGGTTAGAAACTTCATGAATGCTACTGTCACTTATGAGTGACAGTGACAGAGAGATTAGAACTAAAATTAGGTTTAGGCATACCTTAACCTAATTTTAGTACCAATCTCTCTTTCTAAATGAGGGCATGAGAAAGAGATCTAATATACACTCGGCGTCACAAAAATCGCACCTCTCCGAAATTATGTTTGAAGCGTCTCCAACAGCTAGCGCATACATTTTATTCAAGAAATATTAATATTACTTGAAAGTTTATTTAATTACCCTTAAATAAATAAGCGTTTTAATTTATACATAAAAGTAAAAGCCTTGCTACAGGATGCTGTAAAAATTTGTTCATAAATTACTTGTTGAAGGGGTTGTTAGTTGCGCTAACTTAAAAGGGTATAAAAGGGCCGATCCAGGGAAAATGTGGGTCAGTCACAATCCAGACTTCAAAGTGAACAGACGTGAACATCACAAGAAAGAAAAATACACCTCAAGATGGATACTACCGCTGAAGAAGCCGCTCAAGTGATTGCACTGTTGCAATCAGGAATGCGGCAGTGTGATGTTGCTCGGCAACTAAACCTGAGTCGTTTTTCCATTCGGCGAGTGTATCAACGGTTCCAAGAAACTGGTGGTTGTATCCGAAGACCTGGATCTGGGAGAAAACGCTCCACATCCGATAGAGATGATCGATTCATTGTTCCGATCAGCTCGTAGAACTTCAGTGAGCGTCTCCACGGTTAGGAGAAGACTACGGGAGAAGAAAATCGCAGCCTATAGACCTGCTAAAGGACCAAAACTGTCTGCACAGCATCGCCGAGACCGACTGCAGTTTGCTCGTGACCATCGATATTGGTCACTCGATCAGTGGAGGAAGGTCCTCTTCTCTGATGAAACGAGGGTGACCCTTTTCTGTAACGACAGTCGTAGAAGAGTTTACCGAAGACGGGGGGAGCGATTCGCACAAGCTTGCTTCGAAGAATCCGTCCCATACGGAGGTGGATCGTGCATGTTCTGGGGCGGCATTTCAATCGACGGGAAAACGGAACTCGTGTGCGTTTCCCGGCCAGGAGGTGGTCGTGGACAGGGGTCGCTGACTGCTAGTCGGTACATTACGGAGATCCTGGAAGAGCATGTGGTCCCGTATGCAGGTTTTGTTGGCGATGGGTTCATGTTAATGCATGATAACGCCCGTAGCCACACTGCAATCATTGTACGGGATTACTTACAAGAGGTCGAGATCCCCGTTATGCAGTGGCCAGCACGAAGTCCAGACCTGAACCCGATTGAGCACCTCTGGGATGATGTGAAACGGCGAGTGCGAGCACGTGAACCTGCTCCCACCACTCTTCAAGAGCTCGAAGCTGCCGTAGTTGCGGAATGGGAGAACATTCCTCAAGAAAGCGTGGTCACACTAGTAAGATCAATGAAGGACCGCATGGAAGCCGTTATCAAGGCCAGGGGGGGGTAACACTAGATTTTAAACCATTTTTGTTAAATTTTAAGTAATTTTTATGAAACTTTTTTACGTGAAAAAAAAAACCTTTTTTTTTCTTGCCTCACATAAACTTCGTTTTTTTTAACAAATTTAAATAAAAACACAACCTTTTTGTTTTTTCCGATAGTGGTATAAATTATCTTTCTAATGATACCCATAATGTAGTCCTTATTAAAACCAAATATGATTAAAAGTATTTTGAAGTAGAATTTTTAAGAGGTGCGATTTTTGTGACGCCTAGTGTATTTTAGACCTGTCAAATCCACTTGCTTGTGTTTAGTGTAAAAACGGTTATGAATTTAGTGGCGTCTAACTCATCAAGGATGGAAGATATTTGACAGCTCTAAAACTAAATTTAGATCTGTCAAACATCTTCGATCTCTTTCTCGTGTTATGTATAAGAGAGAGAGTGCGAAACTAAAATTAGGTTTAAGTATAGTTTAACAAGTCGTGTCAGTATTTTTCTATAAATTGACTTTGAAGACATGTAACGGCATATCAGATATATCCATAGTATCACACAAGTAAGAACTATGGTTAGTCATTCACAATCGTCTATTTCTGATCTGAATAGTAAAAATAAGGAATGTCTGCTCAATACAGGCGAATAAAAAGGAAATAATTGATAAAAAGTAACTTAGTCACAGACTAACTTAGTCTTTCAACTTATAAAACCAGGCAGTGTATTCACCGAACTTTAGTAAATATGTATTCGCCGAGGAATAATTGGAACGAAGTCTATCTTAACATAAATCTTTAAGGTTTTATAGTCATTCGCAAGGGTTTTCAACGTTCCTTAGCGAACTTAGTTAATCGGTCAATGTAATGAAAAATTTAACTTCATTGTGTAGGAAATGAGATCGATAACATATTATGTATGTACTAGTAAAACTTGTCGTCGCAAAACTATTTTCGGAAACTATTTATCGTTTTCGGGAAAAAGGCTGTGTTACGAAACAATCTACAACAACCTTACCTACTTCTAATTTTAACTATTCAAAATGTCATTTTTATCGATAGTAAAGTTCGGTACTTGCAGGTCCGTTTTTTCTAAAATTTATAGTGTACATCCCTTTTGTTCTTCACGCGAGGTCTTCATATACTTACTAGTCTATGCTTTTTTTTTATTTCAAGTGAGATTGCGTTTGACCTCTTGTCTCACCTGCGGTGCAAGTCAAGGACCTTTTCGATAAATAAAACTCGATAAAATTGACAGTTAAAATCGATAAAACCCACTTTATCGATTTTAACTGTCTATTTTATCGAATAAAACCCACCTTATCGATTTTAACTGTCAATTTTATTGAAAAGATCCGTACTTGCGCCGCTGATGTTAAGCGACGACGTGGTCGATGATGTAGCACGCTTGCCCAGAAGATACCTGTTCACTCATCTCTTGAATACTCCCAGATTGTAGTGTTCAGAAAAAACAGATGCCGGCAATGAGTTTCCACTCTTTAGCTGTCTGCACGATGAAGGTGGAAGCGTAACGCTTAGTACGGATAGTAGGAATCAACCATAAGCAGATGTCACATTGTCTGGTTGTCCAACGATGGATAGGGAAATCAAGTAATGCAGTATCAATGCACACTCCAAAATGTATCTGGTAGAAGACAGATACACCAGCAACGATACTAATATAAAAAGGCAGGAGTGCTCCCGTCTAAGAATACCATCCCACCTCTCCCTGTGGATGCCGTGAGAGCCAGCTAAGAGAATATCCAGGGAATGTGAAGCGTTCTCCTCTGTCACCAAGATGTACCAAGCGTGATGTATTATGAATTATTATAACCGTAAATAGGTAAAGGACATAGCAACTTTCAGATTGACATTATTAGTATGATGCAAATACATAGTACATACCTATTAGGAAATTCTTTTTTACAAATTTTACACGTACTACCATCTGATTCCATCAAAACATCGTAATGAACCGCTTCTTTGTATTTAATTGCGTATGTGTTCTCTTGGGACTTATCGTTTCCCATATAACTTGAATTAGCAATACCATCCAAATTGCTACTTTGTGTCAATTCTACCTTAGGTATTACTGTGAGCGGGGACGAAGGCAATCCAGGATCTGATGGCATGTTTAAGGGTTGGCTAAAGAGATCCATCTCTAAAGATTCGAGGCTAACATGACAGTCCGCAGACAGGTCTTGGAATAAGGTATCTTCAATATCCATTTCTTCTTCGAATAAGAGCCTTTGACATATTGTCTCTTTATCTTCATTGCTTGGAGCACCCAGTCTGGGGCTGGCTTCTGGACTGAATGGCTCCTCTTTTAGATTATTTAACAATCCTTCTGAATTTAATATTCCATTGCTGTTTAAAATTGAGCTATCATGTTGTTTGTGTCTATTATTGTTTTTCAATTCATTACATTTAACAAAGACATTTCCTTCGTCTTTACATTTCACTAAGACATTCTTATCAACAATGTTTTTGGTGTTTAAAATTGTGCTGTCACAATCTTTGAGTTCATTTATTTTTCTCAATTCATTACATTTAATGAAGACATCTTTTAGTTCATCTTCACATTTGACAATGACCTGTTTTTCAACGATGCTTTGGAGGATATCGGGTATTTTGTCCGCAAAGTCTTCTTCAAATTTTATTCGAACCGGGTTGCGGGCTATCACTCTGGTGTCTGTATGTTTTTTTGTTATGTGGAGTTGTAGGTCTTCTATTGAGGTGAAATGGTGGAGACATTCCTCACACTGGTGCGTGGTCATCTTGATTAGTGGTATAATTATATGGCTGACATTGTGTTTCAACATGGAGTATCTAGAAAATAATAGAAAAGTATACTTAGTATTAGGCCTGTGTGGAAGAAACTATTTTGATATGGACACGTGGTTCTTTGTTGAGATTTTAATAGTAATAATAATTTATTCAATCAGACAACATGGTCCATGTGTTAGTTACAGAAAAGCAAATCTTAAAACTATATTAGTTATTCAGACATACACACACAAGTGGTAAACATTTATTAATAACATTCAATTATCTCATAAGGACTAAGAAAAGCCCTATTGAGCGGTGAGTCATCTTTATGAGATATGACTTGGAGGATACTGTTAAGGCTACCCGCACTCTTTTTAGTAGCGATGCGGTTCTTTTTTAATTATGGCATGAACCCTCAATGCACGCGTCCGCTAACATTTTTGAGGCACTGCAGAATCGAGGCAGCCCCGTCAGTATACAAAATCCATTATTATATTGGACTGGAATGTCTTCTGTGTATAGGTTGTCCATAGGCTGCTCATATAGAAAGTCTGACAACACACTTTAAAAAGTTACAATTTACTCAACCAATATCTTGCCTGATCTCAAGCGATGATGTGGTGAATATGCTAAACCTAAAGTAGAACTGACTCTCAAGAGCAGCTACCGGAACAAAACGGTAGGTGCTTGGCGACAGGTCTGCATGTAACCAACACTGTCGCAATAATTGTGCTTACCTATCACTAAACCGCTTGTCGCAGAACTCGCAGTACTCCCATTTGTGATGACAAAGAGTATTATATTCATTTTCATTGTCGCTTTCCAAATCTATTGTGTCTTTACTTGATACCCTGCGAGTCTTCATGTTGCTGTAAAAATAAATAAATGACATATTGGACAGTAATTATTGCTGTCCACATTTCGGCACAATCTTGACTGATCTTAAGCAACAATGCGGTCAAATATGGTGAATGTGATATGTTAGACCTAGATTAATACTGGCTCTCAAGTCAACACCTGCTGAAACACACCGATAGATGCTCAGGGACACTACTTAAATCAGGATTTGTCGTTGCTCATATTTAAACACGCGACTGAGGCATGTGTAGCAGTTAAACACTACTTAACACAGGTTTAAAGTGTGTTAATTTTTTTGTGGTAATTCCGTTAGTGAATGTGGTGCAACTGAATGGAAAACAGATGGTGTTGTTTGCTAACTTAAAATGTATGTACTAAGATAATTATGAGGAGTTTTCTGGTCAAGGCCAGGGGTATAGGTTAAGGTGTCAAAACGGATGATAGTCCATACACCAATCTATCATAATGATGAGCAGAAAAGTCAGTCCCATAAACTTTTAGAGTGGAGTGACATGCATACAATAAGTGAATATGTTACATTTTTTTACTATAACATTTAATACAGCGGCTTGCACCAGGTTGTAGGCGTGAAATGTTATAGAAGAATAAATGAAGGGAAGTTTAAAATATCGTATCGAAGTTGGTAAAAACGAGAAATAAAAACTTACATATTAAATAATAATTCAACGAGATTCCAATTAAACTGACTGATCAAACACATACAATTAAAAATAAAACAATTATTAACATTTCATTACTAAAATAAAATAAATTACGACTTCTGACGTCTACACATATTTTGGCAGATAATTTTGCGGCCATTTTTAGTCTTTTGTTTTAAGTGTTGCCAGCTCGGTATCAGGTTTTCGAGCTAACAGCTAAATAAGGATGTTAACCTACATATATAGGTATAGTAATCTGTGATGTTGACTCAATTTTTTTTATGATTTCAATCAATTCATTTTCCTATTAGAACATAATGTATGTGTGCAATAAAATATATAAATAAAATAAATAAAAATAAATAATGTCTAATCGAAAAAACTGGAAATCAAACGCCAGCGGCGGCGGCGCAAGTACGGATCTATTCGGGTCGATAATATTCGATAAAATTGACAGTTAAAATCGATAAAACCCTCTTTATCGATTTGAACTGTCAATTTTATCGAATATTATCGACCGAAAAGATCCGTACTTGCACCGCAGAAACGTCAAAAATGACAGTTAAAGTCGGGCGTATCTACTGAGCGCTAAAATGCCCCATACAAATTATCAGAACATCTCACCACGTCACATGTTCTACGTGGTTCGTAAAGCTGTACTAAAAGTTTTCATACATTTTTTTTATTGATTAAAATGTTAGAATCTGCTGGCACCATTTAAATTACTGTTGGATGCTAAAAAAATTTTAGATGCAGTATCTTTGTGGAAATTATATATTTTTGTGGATTTCATTTTTATTGTTAATGTGTTTTTTTAAAACTGCATGACGACAGAAATTATGTACCTACCAATTTTGTGGTTCATGCAACATCCCAATTGAATTTTAAAAGGGATTTAAAATAATGCCCAAAAATGATAAAAATGGGGTTTACTGCTAATGAACGTACAAAAGTAGTTGTTTATTATAAATATAGTTCATCTTCTACTATCTATTATAAATTAAATACAGTATGTTGGGTATACTAAAAAATTGTCAAAGGACACGTTAAAAAATAAAAATACAGTCTTATTTTGGTAATTGCAATATGATAATGAGGTAGATTTGGGGCTATGGGCTAAATTCTCATTGTACCAAATAAGCAAAATAAGGACTAGATCGAGCCCAGAACTAAATTGTTAACACATTTTTTTTATTTTTCTATAATCATACATTGCATAGGATCAGCAAAGCTATCATGTGCACCACGGCTAATGTCTACTGCATCTCTATCTTTCTCCTGCAAATATAAAGAGATTGCGCGAATACGACACAAATGCACGAAATCTAGGCATCGACAAAATTTTGGCGCGGCGCGCATGTTAGATTTGAGACTACTTTGCCCTTCAAACCGAAAAGCAATTTTGGTACACTCAACACTGTGCTTGACTGCAAAATACTATACTATAATAGCTGCACCCCGCGTCTTCACCCACGCAGCCTAAGTTACTTCTTATAACATCAGCTATCTACCGGTGAAACTTACGTCAAATTCGGTCCAGCTGTTTTGGAGATTAGCAGGAACAAGCACAAAAATTAATTTTAAAAACTGTTTTGTTATTGTAGGTAGGTACCTTAAATACTTTCATATTAGTTTTGTGTTTGTTCCGGCAAATCTCCAAAACAGCTGGACCGATTTTGACGGAACTTTCACTAATAGATAGCTGATGTTATAAGAAGTAACTTAGGCTGCGTGCATGCATTTAACTGTTATTTTGACGTTACAAAAGACACTTAAATTTGATTTATTTGTAGGTATGGATGAGCAAAGCGGTGGCATTCGCCCTACAAAAAGGAAAGGAATTATTTACCCACACTTCAAAGAATCACATAATTATATAATTTCAAATAAAAACTACAGGATCATTATGGTAGTGATTTATTTTGCTTCATGCATTTACAAAATATACAATAATTGCAATATACATTACTTACAGATAAGTAGGTAAGTAGGATAACAAAAATATCTTCCATGATTCAATTACTAACTACTTATAAAAAATCACGAGCAGAAGTGCAATTTTTGAATATCACCGAGTGACTAATATTAGCGATGTGGCCGATAGTCAGCGATTTTCAAAAAGTCGTATTTTTAATGTCAGCGGGTGACTAAAATTATCATACCAATGATATCGTTTACGAATGGGTACCTCCACTCGTAAACGATATCATAGCTATGAGTATGTATTCAGTGTCAATTTTGACTTAAAAACAATATCCAACTTGAAAAATAAAATCGAATAGAACACAATTATAAGTTAGCCAGGAAATAAAGAAAGAAGAAGACAATTATAAGTTTGTCTATGATCAAAGCCGAGACATAGTTGCATGTTGGTACAAAGGGTATGTCTTTCAAAAATACGACTTTTGCAAATTATTAGTGACTATACCCTATATAATTTGTGTTAGTGACCTCAGTCATCGCAGAGAAATTTCTCACCGGTGATTTCGAAATCACTCGTGAAATTCAAAAATCGGTCCTCAGGGAGGATTATCAAAATATATTTTAACATTTACGGTCACTAACACAAGAGTGAACATTATACACGGTGGTAGCGCATTTTCTATGGATCACCTGGCTAGCTACCGTCTTCGACACGAAAACCCGTCGCCATCCGGCAGTTTCACTTGAGACCCAATTGTTTTCTAGGTTCAGTGCATTAAAACTATAGGTACATGCAACCTAATAGCCACTTATTACCAGATAAGTACTGGTTGAACGCTAACCTATCTATACAAATAAATAAAATCAGTGCCTAATGAATAAAAAAAGATAACAAAAAAGAGTCATGCCCGTCTGCACTAAAGTTTAGTTATGTTAGTAATTATAAAACTTGTAACCAGTTTACGTTCATAAGTTACTAAGGTTAGGTAGGGGGCGTCCATTAATTGCGCGAGGTGATTATGGTGATTTTTTTGGAACACAAAGGCCTACGCGGCACTGCATTGCGGTCAGTCTCAAAAACCCAGCCAAGGGCCACTATACCTACTCGTATCTGTTATAAGCCCAACCACTATATTATAAAATCCGTGAAATAGTATTTAATTCAATGTCTAATAATAACGAAGAATTATGAATTCTTTCCTCCGCTTGCAGCAACTAAATAAATACCTACAGGTATTGATTTGAAAAATAAGTAATTACCCTATTTAGCCCAAATTTCATAACAATATCTATAACTACAAATAAATAAATTTGAAGTGTCTGTTTGTAATATCAAAATCACAGCTTTTTACTAAATGCATTTGAAAGTACGTATGATACGTACCTATAATAATAAAACTATTTTTCAAGTTTTTGTCTGTCTGTCCGTGAATCAGCATTAACCTAACGACAACTACAATGATATAATCAATGGATTTATAGAACTGAATGAGGAAACCACTGAATTAACAGGAAAAAATCTTTGGAGTTTTTATGTTACGGGAAACTATTTACAAGTGGCAACCGCCTCTGGCTTTTTATTTTTGCATAGAAGCGATATCTTGCGTGTAATTAAAAAAAATATCATAGACATGAAAAGAGCAGTGACTGCTCTTATCATGTGTATGATATTTTGTTCTTCTGCAGTCTCCCCTAAAAGCCTTTGAGAGAACACAAGGAGAGGACAAATCGTTGCAGGAAAAAAAATTGGTAATTTACGACCCTTCGCATCCAATAATAAAAGGGTTGTGAAACAATTTCTTGACAAAAAACATTAAATATAAGAATAGAATTTCCAAATGGAGTGACATTGTAACTGTATACAAATAAATTTTCCAAATGGAGTGACATTGTAGCTGTATACAAATAAAATTTCCAAATGGAGTGACATTGTAACTGTATACAAATAAAATTTCCAAATGGAGTGACATTGTAACTGTATACAAATAAAATTTCCAAATGGAGTGACATTGTAACTGTATACAAATAAAATTTCTAAATGGAGTGACATCTAAGGGCTACCTGTTTCCCCCGCGCCAGCTCCTTTGGGACCCGCGACACTTGATGGGATAAATAGTTCGAAAAAAATGGGAAAGAATTCATAACTGGCATCAACTCACTCAAGAAATCAACTAAATAAATTACGATGGACAACACCCAGAGAAAACAGACAAGACCAAGAATAATTACGGGGAGGCAATCAGAGGAAGGGGCGAGAATGACACATTGGAGATAATGGTCAACGAAGAGATGGCCAGCCTAGAGGAAGGAACCCGCATCGCATTGGAGATCTTCGAGCTTGCAGCTCGTTTTAGTGTTGGAACAGAAGTAAGTCCAACGCCTCAAAAACACAGCGGAAGTGGTGTCTTTTTTTGATTACTTGTTTCTTGATGACTCTTTCAATAGGACCAACATTTCCCACAAGAAATCCAAAACGAAACCCCTTGAGTAGTAACTAAAACATCACGAAATTTAGAATGGTGCCTTAAAAATCTCAATAATACTAATTTTATTGATAATCACGGAAAGGAAACATTTTTATCTTCATTTGATGACTTGTTAGACTCTGTCAATGGGTCCAGCGTTCCCCACAAGAAATCCAAAGCTTTTCCTTGAGCTGCAGTGACTAAAACATCACGACATCACGAATTTTAGAATGGTGCCTTAAAAAAACCTCAATAATACTAAATTTATTGATAATGATGGAAAGGAAACATTTTTATCTTCATTTGATGACTTGTTAGACTCTGTCAATGTGACCAGCGTTCCCCACAAGAAATCCAAAACGAAACCCCTTGAGTAGTGACTAAAACATCACGACATCACGAATTTTAGAATAGTGCCTTAAAAACCTCAATAATACTAAATTTATTGATAATGACGGAAAGGAAACATCTATCTTCATTGAAAAATTAGGACCGCAACTCAAGATGAGACAATACTTAACGATAACTAATAATTTATGCGCCCGCGATACATGAATTCAGATCCAATAGAAAACATTTTTGGTCAAGTACGGGCATACAATTTTAGAAACAACAATCCAAATTGCCACAACTTCAAAACAACCTTTAAATCACTGCTGGTAACGAAATTAATTAAATTTCAGGCGGTAAGGTATATCATAGTAAAAGTTTTTTACTTGTACCTAAAGAGAGAAGAACTAAATGGGAACCCAAAAGCAAGCGAGGAGTATTCGTTGCTTATGGGGAAACTTGCAAGGGTTACAGGATCTGGTTTCCAAATAAAAAGAAAGTAAATACTTACAGAGATGTTGTGTATGTCAAAAACAAAGATAAAAAAAAGGAAGAACCAACAAGCAATAACCCATCAGAAGAGAATTTAATAAATGAAGAAGTCGAAAATATACCAGAAGAAACAAATAGCAAATCATTGCAATATACCAACTGTAATTGTTGAAGACAAAGAAGTAGAAAATGACATGGAAGTACTACAATTAGAGGAAGTCCAGCCAGATAGACAAGATACTGAAAGTGAGATGTGTGAACTAGAAATGTTAGAAGAGCATTTAGAAGATGATTTTTATGATGCAGAATAACAGGTGCAGAAGAAGTTAGAAAACAATCAAGAGGATTAGTAAAGAAGCCTAGATGGTTAGATGAATATGATACATGTAGCGCTCGGCCTTCATTTTTGTAATTTGGCGCGCTTAATTTCGGGGGCGGTCGTATTTTCCAAGGACGCGTTCGCGCAGCTTCGGCGAGGCGCTCCTTCGCACCCCGCGCACCCGCCGTTCGAGCAGGTAGTCAGCCCTGATCCTCGCAGCGAGACTGTTCCCGCGCGAGCGAATCTTCTGTGTTTGTTTATTCTTTGTGTAACGTTCATATTGTTGTGGCCTAGATTAATATAATAAACATATTTTGTCACGATACAAATGGCGCCCAACTAGAGGCCGAACTCAACCCGAACTCACAAAATAAACGCGAGTGTTCACTGGCGACGACGCGGCAGCGAAGCGACGCGCGACAAGTCTCAACATGACTCGACGCGTCTATAAAATGCCGCCGACAACAAGAACTAACAAACGAAATGACAACGGATCGAGCGACGAGAGCAGTAATGATGAGCGGCAGCGGCGAGGTGACGCCGACCCTGCCCCGTCACGCTCAACGCCCGTGGCGGCGCCGGCGAAGGCGCGCCGCGATGATCTGATCACCTTTTCGATTTCATTCATTCAAATTTCAAATCAACTACTCAGAGACTGATTCACTCACTCGGCACACTGATGTGTGGTGTTCTTTGAATCTGTGGTCTAATTGTGGTGTGGACTGTGGTAACTGTGGAGTGTACTGTGGTAGCACGTTGAAATAAAACGAGGCAGTGACTCTTTGTGTGGAAGTGAGTAGATACAAACGTGCTACCACACGTGTTGTGTACCCAAGACTAACTCGCACCGCCGACATGATGTCATTTGCGCGAGAATTGGGCTCCTGGCTAGACTCATCTCTAACTTAGTGAGAAACGTCGCGACGCCCCCACAGACGGACCGACTCCATCGACCGCTGCTTTCCCGCCGACCGGGAACTTTTCCCGCTGTACTGCACGCTTCGACGGCGCGACCCGCAGCGCTGAGGAATTTGAAGCGTTCATGGACAGCGTGATTATCTACAAGGAGCGCACGGCGGTGAGCGACGAACATGCGATAAGCGGATTACCCATGTTGCTGACAGGCGATGCCGCCGTGTGGTGGCGAGGCGTCAAAGCAACGGTGAAGACGTGGGACGAAGCAGTGCACCGACTTCGTGCTATGTACGGCACGCCGAGACCAGATCTTCAGGGAAATCTTCGCGCAAGAACAAGGCGATGAACGCGCCGATGCTCACAAGATCTTCAGGGAAATCTTCGCGCAAGAACAAGGCGATGAACGCGCCGATTCGTTCATTTCGCGAGTGCGCGCTAGTTTTTCGCGTTTGCCATACAGTGTTCCCGACGTAATACAACTAGATATAGTGTACGGACTGTTAGATAGGCGAATACGTAAAAGAGTGACGCGAGATAGTGTGAACGCAGGGCTTGACTACTTACTCGAACGAGCGAGGTACGTAGAGGAATCTTTGAGCGAGGTAAGTCGTCAGAGTTCAATACCTACTTATTGTGCGCCCGCGGCCGCGTTGGACGAACGTCGTCCTACCACGAACATACCGGCGTCTAGTAATTCTAGCACTTTGAAATATTCTAACCCGCCAAGTAAAGATATTAAAAATGTTAACACATCGAACGCCCATGCCGTTAACATCTCGACCGCCTCATCCGCTAGTAATAATAATTGTAGCGCTAAAACTAAACGCGATCGACCACGATGTTCGGCTTGCAATCGTTTCGGGCATGTGGCAGAAGTATGTAGGTCTAACCCCATGCCCACAAAAACGGACGAACGAGCCGAACCGTCTACAAGTGTAAAAGGCAATTCTTTGTATTGTTATGGTTGCGGCCGACCGGGCACGGTACGGTCCAGATGTGAGACATGTAGTACTGGCTCTAATAATAGTAAGGAGAAAGTTGAGTTTCACCGAGTTGAGATCGAGAGTAGAGACCGGTCGCGTCCGACCGTGCGTATTGAAGTAGCTGGCCGTGAGGGTGTCGCTGTGCTGGATACCGGCGCAACTCATAGTATTGCCAGCCCGGGCCTCTATGCTATTTTAACAAAAAGTGATGTGAAATTTAAGGCGACGCACCCCTTAGTTGGACTAGCCGACGGAACCCAGCAGGTAAGAAGCGCATTGACCTGCCACACTAACGTAGTTTTGCGTGGTCGTGCGATACCTACCACGTTTATTGTATTTCTGGGTGCAGATAATAAGACACTCCTCGGACGAGATTTTATAGTACAGACCGACGTCATGCTGGACCTTCCGCAGGGCACTTGGAGTTTCGCCGATACACCCGAGCAACAATTTCCTTTTGTAAACTCTTATAGCCTCGAACCGCCAACGTTGGAACCTACCGGGAGTACAGAGCTGATGCAGGTCTACACCGATGACCTGAAGTTGAGAGAAGATGAAGAAAACACAGGCGAATGTGAAGTGTGCGAAGTGGTCGTCGATATGCCGCACAGGCCAGCTGTGGACATCCGTGAAAATCAGCGCAAAGATCCTGAATTACGAAGAATAATCGACGATATGGAAGCAGACGACACAGATGTTGACTTTAGGGGGGAGGCTGGTCGAACCGCGGCTACGTGCTGTCAGATGGCGTGTTACACCGCTACAGCCCTGAAGTTGATGGCGATGATGCAGCTTGTCTAGTCGTCCCCCAGCATGAACGACAAAAGGTTTTGACTGACTTCCACAACGAACCTACAGCGGGCACTGGCTTTTCTCCTGCTTATCTTACGTTCGGGCGTGAGATCCGAGCGCCAGCCAATGTCATCATCGATATGAAAGCGTTCGTTGACAGCGAACCGGTACCTACCGCCTTGACTCCATACCTGAAGAAGTTATCTTCGACGTTACTGGAGGCACGAGACGTACACGAGAAGGCGCAAAACCGGCATAAGAAGTATGCCGACGAAAAGAGGCGCCCCGCTCCTGATTACGACTCAGGAGACTACGTTCTTGTGAAAACGCAAGGCTTAAACGATGTCGATCGTGGACAGTCTGCAAAGTTTATCCCTCGCAGAGACGGGCCATATAAGGTAACGAAGGCAATTAGTGCCACTTCTTACGACTTAGAGAACCCCGTTACTGGTGAATGCATAGGGAAGTACCATGTCCCGCATCTTACTCCGTACATAGGTCCGGTCGAGCCGCCTGTAAAAGGGAAAAGACGTCGTGGCCGACCGCGTAAGGTTTTGATTCCTAGTCCGAACACGAGGTCGCCATGTTCGAACTAGAGGGGGAGGATGTAGCGCTCGGCCTTCATTTTTGTAATTTGGCGCGCTTAATTTCGGGGGCGGTCGTATTTTCCAAGGACGCGTTCGCGCAGCTTCGGCGAGGCGCTCCTCCGCACCCCGCGCACCCGCCGTTCGAGCAGGTAGTCAGCCCTGATCCTCGCAGCGAGACTGTTCCCGCGCGAGCGAATCTTCTGTGTTTGTTTATTCTTTGTGTAACGTTCATATTGTTGTGGCCTAGATTAATTAAATAAACTTTTGTTGACGATACATACAGTTTTTATGCCACAATCTGAATAACAGCTATCCTTCAAAGAAGCAACAAGCGGTGATGAAAGCAACAAATGGTTGGATGCAATAGAAAGAATTGGAAGCGTTAAATAAAAACTTACTTATAAGTATGTCTTAAAGTCTGTTGATTTATTTATTAAGGGCAAACATCTCGTGTCGCTAAGCAACTTATCCCACGAGATGGCGCTGTTTCTCCAAAAACATGTTTTTATTTATTTTACTCTAAGTAGCGAGAAATAAATTCATTTTAGGTGATTTTGCCGTATTATCAATTTGTTCTTAGCACATATCAAACATAGTTGAACCCATTGATAACTACACTTTTGAGAAAATGTTAATCAAAACCGCACTCCTGTATATGTAAATGAACGACACACACACATGCAAATGGGAAAACAGTATTATAGGTATACTAAAATTGGCCGAAGTATAAAGCTACGAATTAGCGCAGTTGTCACTTGCGATTTGAAGAACCAGAGTTCGAATCTGGAATACTATAGTCTCATTTTGTGCTGAAGAATATTTTTTTTTGATATTTTGGTTATCTATTGCACTTAGTAATAATAACAATTACCTAGTTTTTGTGCTAGATTGAAAAGTAAAATGAAAGACTAGGTAACGTTTAAAAAGATTTAATGCGTGTGTCCACTTTGGAGATCAAGCATGTCGCCTATTTTTGCTACAATAAAAGTTGTTTATTGTTATTTAGTTTATTACATAGATTTTAGAATAAGTGAGACAACCACCGCCAGGATAAACTCTTCATCTCTCTCAATTTCTACTACTCTTGCGGGTTGGGCTGATGAGATAAAGCACTCCAAATAAAATCTCTTCATTTTGACTCTTAGCTGGCTCTGTACCTGGTAATAATAAAGTGTGTTTTTTTTATCTTCCCTCTTTGAATACAAGTGGATTTTATTTTCCTTGGCAGCGCTTTCGATATCTTCGATCAACCATCAACGAAGGAAAGCACTTTCATTCTAAAATCGCTTCTTCATTTGTAATCACGCCATCTGGGCTTGCTCCTAGAAACCCATATCCCTCGTTGATATAGAATCCAGAAGGACGAACTGCTTTTGAAAATGTTCAGTAAAACTAGTTCATTTTAGATTCATTTTGCTGACCGGACACCATATCCGTTGACAATTACTTCTTGGACGTTTTCAGGCATGGTTTGCTGTGTTACTGGTCTATTTTGTGTTATAGTCAACCTCTACACGGATCCGTCTTGATTTTCTAGCATTTTTTATTGTCAAAGGTAACACATCAGAACTTGAACTGGGTTTGACAAAAAAATCTAAGCTGAGCTTAGCTAAGATGTTTTTCGCCATGCGTCTTCCCGTCTGTAAAAATGAAATAAGTACCTGCTTAGTATCTCAGAATTCAAAAAAATTGTTCCATGTTTGTTTACATAGGTTCAATACTTACGAAACTTCGTCGCCATGGAAACGCTTGAGCTGACCACGAACCTATTTTCGGTTTACTTTTAGGACAGAATGAGTTTTATAACACGGTTTTGATCTATTAGGTCTATTAATTTTGCTGTTATAAGAGCTGGATGATGAATACAAACATTATGCTGCAAAATACAAACACTAACCTAACCTAAAAATGCGAACTGAGAACACAACAAAATTTGTATTTTGTGTTGCCAGTATGTTACATTCAATTTGGCCAGTCTACTGCGGCCAAAAGTAGTGTCTTGATTGATTAGGTTCGCGTACTGAGTATTGTTACAGTAAAATAAAAAATACTATTGTTATTTAAGTCACTTGAGCTCATAGCTGTGTTTGCAAAGCTTGCTAGGAAATTTTCTTTGATAATAATTAATTACTTATTATCCCCATCATCACCCTGAACGTGTTCTTTGTTGATAAACTTGAAACCCCCTATTTTTTTTAAGCAAACGCGTCTATAATACTAATTAATGGTAATCTCTATGAAAAGGTCCTAAATAAAACATTCATATAGCAGGAGAGTTACGCGATAATGTCATAAGTTACTCAAAATGTTACACTCGCAAGGTCTGGCAGCACTGAGTTGTATAACTCTCGCTTATTTGAATTGTTGTTTTTTGTGGTTTTGATTTTATGTCACACGGAGCGGCAACGTCGCACATTGCGATATAGCGCGGCTCTGCTCTCGCAAAGTAATGTATTCTCGCTTGCACGCACAATCTGACAACGCACGTTGCACGCACATCATGAAAATGTAACTCACACTACGAGCGCGTGCTATATAATATTGTACCACTACAATCGTAAAATATTTCGAAATATTAGGCTAAAAAAATGTACTTCCAGGCTATTAAATCATAACATTACTGATTTTGCGGCTATATAAGCTTAAATTAGGGCTATGTTAAGTCATTATGAGTTCAAAATAACAGCAGGACACGTAAGAAGGTCATGCAAAGTTTGTATGGTAAACATTTAACCTTAATAAATAAAATCAGTTCACTCATTTCGGAGATATAGAACTTGAAAATGTTTATGAAAAACCATGAGGCGTAAACGCTTTTAAACCTATATCATTACCCTAATTAGGCGTTACCGTACGTTTTCCTAAATATTTATCATTTTTTCCTAAATATTTATCATTTTTTCACTTTTTTCGTAAGTACTTATAATTTTTTCACTTTTTCCTAAATATTTATCATTTTTTCACTTTTCTGTTCCTGTATATTAATAATCTTCAGCCATTATAAGGACTAGGAGCGCTGTCCATCCGGTAAAAGGCCTGCATCCAGATCCTTTTCCGTCTTCACCGGAGTACTGTTCCCATAGGTAACCGGTGCGTTTGTATTCTTTGATTAAGTTACCTATAAAGAAAAAAATAATATGTTAAGAAATACGAGTAGCTACAGTACCCTGGTTTGAAATACATCTCCACAGTATATTAACTACATAGTACATCTAAAGTCTGTGTTTTAAGGGGCAGAATCCGGCGCGCCGCTATCTCGCTCGCGCATCTTAGCATTTTTGAAGATAAATAATCACTTAATATAATTATGAAAAATCGCACTCGGTGAAATTGCTGACAATGACATTACAAAGGTTACACAAAAATTTCATTTTGTTCCATTCAGGTTTTCAAACCTAAAAATGGGATTTTATGTTTTGCCCATTTTCATGTATGAAAACTTGATCGGATCAAAATGATACTTTTGCCGTACCTTTGTAAATTTCACCGAGTGCGATTTTTCATAATTATATTAAGTGATTATTTATCTTCAAAAATGCTAAGATGCGCGAGCGAGATAGCGGCGCGCCGGATTCTGCCCCTTAAAACTTGAATGTAAATTAATATAGCGGATCATCAACCAAACTCAACCAATAACATAGATAGAATTCCTATCACGATTTATGTCATTGGTTAGCAATCCGATAACTATTTATGCTTTCCCTCTCTATGTAGAGCGGAGAGATCGAGGAAGTTTATATTGATCCACACAGAGTCCAGTATAGCAGGACCTTTCAAACGTAAGCAACTAGTAAGTACAGATGGGTCAAGTTACACCGGGTATTAGATACTTACGGACAATGTTATCTCTCAGTCTGTCGTGCAGCACTCTCGCTCTAGCGGCGTTTATGCCCTCTCTGGAGTAATGCTTGAGAGCGGAGAGAGCTAGGAAGTTCATAACTTCATATTGGTCTAAACTAAGACCAGTATAGCAGGACCTTTCAAACGTAAGCAACTAGTAAGTACAGACGGGTCAAGTTACACCGGTTATTAGATACTTACGAACGATGTTCTCTCTCAGTCTGTCGTGCAGCTCTCCCGCTCTAGCGGCGTGTATGCCCTCTCTGGAGTAATGCTTGAGAGCGGAAAGAGCCAGGAAGTTCATATTGATCCACACTTGGCCACGCCAATACGGAGGGTCGCTTTCAGTGTTACGTTTCATGTATAGAGGCGCTGACTTTGATAGCGACCTGAAGAGTAAGACAAAAAGCTAAAAAAAAACTGCATAAATAATTGTTTAAACAGGTGTTTAGCTATGAACTGTTTAAGACTGTTTATGACATTAGCTATACAAATAAATAAAATTGAAGTGTCTGTTTGTAATATCAAAATAACAGCTTTTTACCAAATGCATATGAAAGTATATACGGTACCTATAACAAAACAACCATGTTTAAAATTTTTGTTTGTCTGTCTGTCAGTTTGTTCCGGGTAATCTCCGAAACGGCTGGGCCGATTTTGACGGGACTTTCACTAGCAGATAGCTGATGTTACACGGCGTAACTTAGGCTACTTTTATTTTAGAAAAAGAATTAGGGTTCCACGCAAAAAAATAAATAGCATGAAATCCATATCCATATCTCCGCGCGGGTGAAACCGCGGGCAGCAGCTAGTATAATATATAAAATACATACTGACACGTGGTAAGTGTGTTTAATTTTTTGTGGAAAAACAGCAAAAGTTTATGAAAAGAAAAAAGGAGTTTAATTAAAAAATAAACAATGGTTTAAAGTTTAAACCGTTATTTAAATTTTAACTTTCTTTTATTAATAAGAGCCATAGTGGTCAATCGCTATCGTAAAACAGCCTCACCTAAGTCCATAAGGCGACCACAGCAACTCTGGCTTGTCCAAAGTTTCGAATATCTTGCCGAGCTTCTCACTATTGGGGTTCAGCACTTTGAGCAGCATCGGGAAGAGGGATATGTAACCTGAAATAGGAATTATTAAGTACTAGCGCCTGCCCGCGGTTTCACCGGCATTCCCACAGGAACCATGCATTTTTCTGGGATAAAAAGTATCATATGTTACTCTCCGGTCCATAAACTATATCTATACCAAAAATCACGTCGATCCGCTGCTCCGTTGCTGCGTGAAAGAAGGACAAACTAACTAACTAACATGAGTAACTGAGGCAAATATTTAATCCACTTACTTGTTTCTAGTGCAAATTTAAAGTGGCGTCTAATTTGACAAGGATGGAAGATATTTGACAGCTCTAAGACTAAGTTTAGATCTGGAAAACATCTTCCATCTTTTTCTAATGTATGTTTATACAAATTAATTTATTTATACCAACTTGGATCACATAACACGCAAACAAATAATAATAAAACCAATAAATTAAAATTAAGTAGCTGCGGAAATAAAATATATCAAAAGAAAATAATAATAAATTAAGATAAATATGATACAAAATAGATAAAATTAAACTTAGTACATATATGACGGCTCCGTAGCTAAGTTGGTAGTAACCCTGCCTGCAAAGCGAGGGGTCCCGGGTTCGATTCCCGGCCGGGGCAGATTTTGTGTAAGCATAAAGTTTGTTCTCGGGTCTTGGATGTTTGTCATGTGTATCTGTGTATGTCCATGCCACCTGCGACACAGGGAATCCTAGTGCGGGGGTATGAGTGTAAGTGTTTATTATTATTTTATTATTATATACCTAAACCATAATTTTGAGTTTAGTCAGTATGCGCATCATGTTACAATAGTAAAGAAAGAAAGAAGACATTTATTCTGAACAACTGTACACCAAATTGTAACAAGGAATAAAAAAAAGTTATTAGAGCTAATATTCTACTAGACATAAATACTGACAGTCAAAACGTTCAGTTTGGAAAGAGAGCTAATCTAAAATGAGGTTAAGGTATGAAACAACAGAATCAGCACAAGTCTCACCAAAAGCCGAGGTGACCAGTTTCTGTTGCGGTGCCGCGCTGACCAGCCGCACCACCTCGCCCTGCTCAGAGGGATGCTTCGGCTTCTTGCGTGCCAGGCGCACACCATCAGTGTGCAGGCCTGCAAACAGAATTTTTTTATATTATTTGAGAGCGAGGCGAGCTGGTCGTTCACCTGATGGTAAGCATAACGCCGGCCCATAACAATTACAGTGCCACTCAGAACTTTGAAACACAAAGGCCTGCGCGGCACTGCAGTGCGCTCGTTACCATAATTTCACTGGCTACTCTGCTCATAAAACCGGAACACAGTAATGCTCGCTTGACCTAAACAAAACCCCCCCTAAGCACCTCACGTAATGAATGGACGACCCCTAAGAGATAAAAACCTAAAGAAGTCGTCATCTCAAGAATTTCGAAGTTAACGTCGTTCGCTACCATAGCCTAGTTGGCAGTTGCTTGGCTCTGGTCTAGACAACCAGAAGACACAGGTTCGAATACTGTTGGAAGCGAAATTTTTGAGGTGTATTGAAGTGAACATCCCGCTAGTGTCGGTAAACATTTAAAATATATATCGGAGCAATGACGTCACAGGCGAGCTTCATGGACGGTGTAAAATGACAACAATCAACCATGTTAACTTCGGTTTACCAATTAGCGTTTAAAACCATAACTCATTGGATTGTTAATAACGGTGTGGTGACGTCACCGTTTTTAAAAAGACCCCTGGACAAACAGACACTTCAATTTTATTTAGTTGTATAGATATAGATTAGTAGGATTTAAGGAAAGAGTTTGGAAACTGACGAAGGTATTCTTTACTGTGAGTATGTCTCACCATAGTCCGCGTACGTCTCCGATTGCGTAGACCAATGCAAATCGTTCAGCAACTCTTCGTCGGACAGTAGAGAACGCATTTCCTCATATCTGTAACAAATAACCACAAACTATGATTTAAGAAGTATCTAACAGTTTTTGTACATAATTCGCTTAATTCGTGCATGTTTCAAAAATGTTTTTATTGTCTTGTAAGTAAAAGTGAGTTTTATTCACTGTTATCGATGAATCAAACGATCTTTTTCGAATGTTTTTATTCTCTTGTGATTAATAATGAGTTTTATTCACTGTTATCGATGAATCAAAAGCCCCTTTTCGAGTGGCAACGGTAAAAACGTTTTTATTCTCTCGTAAGTTAAAGCTAGCTTCATTCACTGTTATCGACTAATCAAACGCCCTTTTTCGAGTCGCAAAGGTAAAAATGATTTTATTCTCTTGCAAGTAAAAATAAGTTTCATTCACTGTTATCGACTAATCAAACGCCCTTTTTCGAGTGGCAATGGTAAAAATGATTTTATTCTCTTGCAAGTAAAAATGAGTTTCATTCACTGTTATCCACTAATCAAACGCCCTTTTTCGAGTGGCAATGGTAAAAATGATTTTATTCTCTTGCAAGTAAAAATGAGTTTCATTCACTGTTATCGACTAATCAAACGCCCTTTTTCGAGTGGCAATGGTAAAAATGATTTTATTCTCTCGCGATTACAAATGCGTTTTATTCACTGTTATCGATGAATCAAACGATGTTTTTGGAATGTTTTTATTCTCTCGTGAGTAAAAATGAGTTTTATTCACTGTTATCTATGAATCCAACGCCGTTTTTCGAGTGGCAATGGTATAAAGTTGTTTTTTGTCATAGCACGGAACATGTTTGAAGGCTCTCACTTGCTGGAGTCCACTTGCAGCACGTTGGCAATGGTGGCCATAGCATCAGCGGCGGCGTACATCCAACAACGTAGGTCCAAGTGGCGCTCGAGGTCAGTCGGGTGCGACGCTCTGCAATAGATATGTTGCAAAAATTAACCATGCTTCATAGTGTTGCAAATATTAACCGTGCTTCATAGTGTTGCAAAAATTAACCGTGCTTCGTCGTGTTCCAAAAATTAACAGTGCTTCATCGTGTTGTAAAAATTAACCGTGCTTCGTCGTGTTGTAAAAATTAACCGTGCTACATCATGTTGCAAAAATTAAATTAACCGTGCTTCGTCGTGTTGCAAAAATTAACCATGCTTCATAGTGTTGCAAAAATTAACCGTGCTTCGTCGTGTTCCAAAAATGAACCGTGCTTCATCATGTTGCAAAAATTAACTATTCTTCATGCTTCATTGGTGTTGCATGTGTGGTGCACATAAAGTTTGTTCTTTGGCCTTGGATGTTTGTGTTGTGTATCTGTGTGTGTCCGTGCCACCTGCTACACAGGAATAATAGTGCAGGGATATGAGTGTGCAAATGTTAATTTTTCATGTGGAAAATCGAGAAATGTGAAATCATAGGACAAGTTGTCTGCGATTTATAGCTGTTTCCATTGCTATTTTCAGTCGCGGCGTTTGCCATCAGGTAAAATGCCTGCTCGTAACTCACCTGGGGTAATCATCAAGGCCAGAGCTGAGACTCTTCGGGTTGAGCTGCCTACCATCGTCCACGCGGCCGCGCCAACGGTAGGTGGTAGGTTCGATTCCCTTCTGAGTGTTTTGGAACCAGTTGAACCAGGCCTGGAATTCGTACAAGAATCAATAAATAACGATACACATCATAACCTGACACTAGGATTCCTTGTGTCGTGATATTAACGCAGATTCACAACACAATAATACAAAACCTGAAAACATTATGTTCAAAAATAACAAAATATAATAATATGTAGTACAGTTAAGTTGGGTAACATTGAATACTTTTCTCAAGATTTTTACGGATATCAAAATAAAAATGTATCAGTCTAACTGTTCTATGTCTTATTGATTAAGGAGTGTTCTTTTAATAATTTAATTAAATTGTCGAGATTTAAATAAAAGTTTGAGAAAATTACGTTTTATTGGCCGTTCAAAGTTACCATCACTATTGGGTATCTTTGAAATTGGATATTTTGGACATCGAAAACCCGTTTTATCGGCAATTTAACTGACTGGGGTAAGATTCAACTCATATTTTGAATGAAATAAACATAGATCTGTCAAATTAAATCAACTTGTCAACATTATTTTTGTTAGTGGGAGGACTAACTCTTCTGCGAGTGTCCGTCTGGGTTGTTACCACCGCTTTGCTCGTTAAGTCTGCCGCCAAGCAGTAGTGTGCAAGCATTACTGTGTTCCGGTTTGATGAGCAGAGTATCCAGTGAAATTACTGGGCTTATGAGACTTAATACCTAACGTCTCAGGGTAACGAGCGCATTGCAGTGCCGCGCAGGCCTTTGTGTTTCAAAGTTCTGGGTGGCACTGCAATTGTTATGGGCCGGCGTTATGCTTACCATCAGGCAACGACCAGCTCGTCTTGTTACCTATTAACATTAAAAAAAAAAAAAAAAAAAAAATTATAAAACTTCAATGACAGCTGTAAATTTTATGTCACATTTAACACTCAAAATATTTGGTCTTTCCGTTTCACGCAATTATCAATGATTTTGATGAAAAGTATTTTGAAAAAAAAATTAAGAATCTTCAAACCCGTTTTATTCAAAGTTACAAGGAAATTCAAAGATACCCAACATGACTGTAATTATAGTAAAAATTTGTTTATTAACTTTTAATCAGTGCCCCTTACCTGTAATCGACTATACATTCTGCTAAGTGTCAGTCGGTGCGGCTTGTAAGGTTGGAACAGTTCCGGCTGACTCCTCACCATTCCACCAAGTGTCACAAGCAACATTGGAGGGTTGGCGTGAGCGTTGCTTTGCACCACAAACTCTTTGGGCACGCGGGCTACGGCTTCGGTGCCTGTCCGTGGAAAAAAAACAGAACTTCATAAATAAATACAGCACCAATTCAACGGGACGCACAGGCATAGCTAATCTCAGATGGCGCCACCATCGCTGGTGCTTGTCATCGATGTTTACTTTGAGGGTGAATTAAACTATAACCAGTAAACATGCTTGTAATGGTTACTACATAATTAAAGAATAATTAGTTTCCAGTAATGTTTGATGAGCAATGCTTTGATCCAGTTTCCGTTTTTTCTCGTCAGAAGAGAAACGTGTGTACATTAATTTTACATTGAATTGCACTTTACAGAGGCATACTTTATTGTAAAGACAGTTTTTTGAGTGAAAATTAAATTCGAAGATTTGTCACAAACCCTCAATGACAATATTATTGATATTGCGTTGTTTTTTTATATTATAGTATCATATTTCAGTACATTTCAGAACACATCTCCAATTACTATAGCATAATATTTGGAGGAGCGTGTAAATAGCTCCTCCGGGATGTAGGATTACTACGTGATATTTTTTTTATAATTTAGCGGAGAATGTAAAATACAAATGCCGGTCGATAACAATAAACTCGAAGGCTGCACTTACCTCTGAATGTCCTCGTACCAACCCCAGGTCCTCCTGAGGGAACAGCGGCAGCCAGCACTCCAAGATGAAAGCTGGGAAGAATCTTTCTCCAACAATCAGGCGGATCCAACCGACGATTTCACAATTCACAAGCACAGTGTCAGGGAACTTATAAATTGTCCAGAAAACACTATATTGAGCGTCCATCAAACTTAAAAAAGGATATAGAAAGCGTAGCGTGGAAAAATACGTTCTCCTGGTATGAATTTTCGCGAACCAAAAAAATCTCAGGGAGCAGTTCCCAAGACGCGGACACCCATTTTCTTTCTTTTTTAAATCCACCAATAGGTAATCCTTATTTGCTTCAAAATTAGATGCGCGCGCAGGTGACGGCGCACGCGATGCGCCAATCACGAACGATATTATATCGTTCATTGGAGACAGCTAGCGCCATCTAGCGGATTTCCTAGGGTCTTTCTCAGACATCATTGGCTCATGCAGCACTAAGAATCCAAGTATCGACCGGCGAAAGAAAGCGGGAAATTTAAATCTAAATTAGAATTTATAAAAATATAATTGCGCTTCACCATGCACCCCGCCTTGGAAGGTCGCAAGATCTTTCAAAACGAACTAATTTCATGACTGGTCCGAGTACATAGCGAATTCTAAACAATAAACTATATTAGATTAATGAGGCGTGAAACTTAACTAAGATAATTATTATACTTTATATTTTAATGAAATTAATTATTATTATTGCGTTGGAATGGGATAAAGTTTTGTAATAGGGCCTTTATAAAGTCCTGATTGCGTTTTGACCATTGCTACGCGGACGGTGTCATTAGCGCCCTTATAGACTTCGGTAATGATACCTAACGGCCAATACAGAGAAGCGGTATTCTCCAGTTCAACGAGCACTACCGTTCCTACTTCTACAGATTTGTCTGGAGTTAGCCATTTATGTCTAACTTGCAACGTGTGCCAATACTCAAGGTGCGATCTTTTCCAGAACGATCGAACCATACTATACAGCAACTTCTTACGCTCGTGTAAATTCACGCGTTGTTCGGACAGGTCCGCAGCGGGTAAGTATCGCAACGGCGTAGACATCAGGAAGTGTGCGGGAGTTAACATGACGTTTGCTTTGTGCTCCAGCAAATCATTGCAGTTAGTGAGAGAGAATGGTTTTATCGGCCATTCCTCAGATGCGCAGCGTAACCACGGTGGATCCTTCCACCACGGGTCATGAGTTAAGAACGGCGATGGAAGCATCCCACGAGAAAGTCTGTCACTTGGATTTATAGCTCCGGACACGTGGTAAAAATGTTCAGCGGCCAAATTCTCTTGGCGTTGAGCAACGCGGTTGCTCACAAAAATGGACCAACGGTGTGGCGAGGTATGAATACACGACAGAGCAATCGTAGAATCAGAAAAAGCGTATATTCCAGCGATGGGAATGCGGGTTGCGTAAGTATAGCGTACAGTTTTAACCGACTTTGCCATAAGCAAAGCGGCGCATAATTCCAGGCGGGCGAGCGTTACTATTCTAGCCGGGGAGACCTTTGACTTCGCGCAAAGAAGACGAGTTTGAATGTCAGTAGGATAGGTACAGTGGGCATAGATTACACAACCTAAACCATCCATACTGGCATCGCAAAATGCAACAAGACGTAATTCGCAACCTGTTTCGACACCTATATGTCGCGGAATCCGCAGAGTATCGAGCAGGTGGAACTCTTGTGCGAGAGCGGCAAATCGAGAGAAAGGTTGCCTATTAAAGGCGAAGGTGCGTACTTCTTCAGATTCACTGAAGCGGAATAAGATGCGTAGATATTTACGCCGGTCAACAGGCACACCAATACGTAAATAATGTTGTTTAATATCAGCGTTCATAGCGATTGGAAATAATCGGAAATCTAGTAGCAGTAGGAACAAATCCGTTTGCAAATTGGGGCCGATGTGTAGTACATCGTTAAGCGAGACTCCCGAGTGGGTTTTAGCACTAGCGTCCAGCACGATTCGCGGCATTGGCTTGTCTGGCCTCACCACAGCGCTATGCGCGATGTAATAACCATCAGCAGTAAGCTCCGACTTGTCGACAGAACTGAGATAGCCGTTGTCAATATATTCTTGTATCACCTTATTGTAATTCTCGCGCAAACTCGGCTGATTACGAAGCTTACGCTCGAGCGTCATCAAGCGGCGATAAGCGGCGGCGTGCGATTTACCAAGTTCTGAGGGATCCCTACAAAACGGCAAAGCTACGGTATAGCGTCCTATGTCATCGCGTGTCACAGTCGACATAAAAATATTTTCACACTCAGTTTCTTCCGGTGATAACAAGCGCTTCGTCGGCACCTCTTCGAGTTCCCAGAATTTTTGAACCAAATCATTGAGCGCTAAAGCGGTGATAGAAGCGGCGGTAGGTACTACGTCCTTACGCGGAAAATCGCCCATTAAAACATATCCGAATGTTGTCAATAATGCAGGTGGGGCTCGCGGACCACAATCGACCCTGTTCCCTAAGTAGATGAACGGGAAGAGCTGAGCACCTAACAATAAATCGATATTTCCCGGAATGTTCCAATTTAGATCGGCTAGCTGAATATCATGGAAATCGATATCACTTTCCCATTCAATAAATTGCGTCGGTAATTTGTCTGTGATGCATTCTACAACTAAAGCGTGAATAGAATACTTCCGTTCCGGGTTGACGCGTGATTCTATGTCAAGATAAACAAAACCTATAACAGGCCGCGATGCTGAGCCCACACCTTTGACAAAAGAATCACTCAAAGGCGTTATCGGAAGATTCAATGTGCGGCAGCAATCAGTCGTAATTAAATTATTCTGACTGCCGTTATCTATAAGACACCTAACAATAGATTTATTCCCGGAACCACCCTTAGGACGCGCGTACACTTGAGCAGTCGAAAGCAGTATCGTCGCTTTGGCATTAGCTTCGGCTGCATGCAAGGTAGTAGCGCCATGAGACGGACACTGCAATAGTGAACTAGCGCTTGCAACATTTTGTAACGCGGCTGTCATGCTAATATGGCCCTTATGTTCAGGCACATTAGACTGAGATTGCGTGGGAGGCTCGAGAAAATTCTGTGCGGGGGGTGCGCAGGCGTCCGATAAGGCGGACGTAGGCGCGCGAGCGGGGGATGGCAACAAGTGCACCTTATCATCTACACAAGCGGTATGCGAATGTGTGTTATTTATTTTATTATTAGTATCAAAATGCAGGAGCGTGTGATGTCGCCTTTTGCATAAGTCGCATACAGACGCTGATTTACAATTTGGAAGATTGTGCAATGTACTAACACAATTGACACACCCTTGTTTCGATTTTATAAATTGATACCTACTACGCGCATCAAGCTTTTTAAATTGCATGCAATTATATAACTGCGCGTGATCAGTACTTCCGCACAAAGCACATTGTTGCACTACTACCGAAGAGGACACACGCGCGCTCACAGACTGCGCGAGCGACGACGCGGACGGCGCGATGTTATTATATTTACTACGCGCTAACGCATCGTCCGTAGGCGTAGGTTCGCTTGAAGCAACAAATGACTTGTAGGAATACTGGTCGCGTGTGTTACGATTACGAGTCGCATTACTAGCGGGCGTTTTATTCGGGTTACTATTTCGCATATTAGAACGCTCAAGTATTTTAGCTTGATCTTCCACAAAGGATATAAGCTGTTGCGTGGTAGGTATTTGAATATTGCGTACCGAAAGTTCAAATGCTTGAATTGTTTGCGAATCCATTTTTCTAAGTGCGCATTGCAAGAAAACGAAGTCAGTCAAATCAGGTATTTCAAGCTGTTTGAGAGCCGATATAGAAGCGGAATATTTACTGATAAAAGTGTCGAGGTTGTTTGCATCGTGCGAGCAATTGTTCAAGTCCAGTATATTATTTAGATAATATGAACCTAAGGCGCGTTTGTCTTGATACTTCTTGACTAAACTATCCCACAAAATATGATAAGTTTCACCAGTCGGAACAATACCCGCGGTGAATTTTAGCGCATCACCTGTTAATTTTGATATAAGATATTGCACACGTTGCGAGTCAGACAATTGGTCGTTCAAGTGAATATTAGTTTTAAAAGACTGGTAGAATAAATTCCAGTTTTCTGGGCGACCGTCAAAACTAGGAATGACCAAAGGTTGCAATTTCACTACAGACTTAGTCGAGTTACTCGCCTCATGTGAACGCTCCTTGACGTCACCGGCCGTCAATTTAGTTCGAGCGTGTTTTACTCGCGTGTACAAATCCTCGAAAGAATCGAGGCTAGCGTAATCAGGAATAGCGGTAGGTTTTAATGTCAGCGTTATTCTATTTATTTCATCTAAACAGACCTCGAACTTATTTCTTAAATCGTCTATTATCTCAGAGTCAGCCATGAAACTTTCCTTAGATCGTGAATCAAAAGAAGAGATGTTTTTGGTTAAACTATACAATCGATTTATGCGTTGAAATATACGTTCTTTCTTTTGATTCAACAGAACCAACATAACATCGAAATCAGATGATTTTTCCATCATATTGGCAAAAATAAATGATTTTTAATAGAAGAATGCGGGTAGCGTTTTAAAACAAAAACGGTAAAATTACAAGGCGAAATACAATGATGAAGCGAAAATATCCTACAATAGGAATTTGATGGACTATTTAGGTACTTATAGTGACAATAATTAAATCGAATAACTATGATGACATTACCAATACGTAAGCATCAAGTATTACGGTTTTAATTATTTGTCACGAGAATTGAACGGCTACCAATAATTACGTAGGTCAATCTCGGGCGTAAAAATGGTGGCAAAATTTGCCGTTTACCAAAAAATTACGTAAACAGGGGGGCGTTATGCAATTAAATAAATTGAAATGTTAAAGGGAGCGTTATGATAAGAATTCACTAGAAATAACGTGAATATTTGCACAAGGATATCGTTACAGAACAATTATTCACCAAAAAATTACGTGAATATAAATTCGTGGAACTATCCGGTTCGAAGGACCAAACTTTTATGGAGGAGCGTGTAAATAGCTCCTCCGGGATGTAGGATTACTACGTGATATTTTTTTTATAATTTAGCGGAGAATGTAAAATACAAATGCCGGTCGATAACAATAAACTCGAAGGCTGCACTTACCTCTGAATGTCCTCGTACCAACCCCAGGTCCTCCTGAGGGAACAGCGGCAGCCAGCACTCCAAGATGAAAGCTGGGAAGAATCTTTCTCCAACAATCAGGCGGATCCAACCGACGATTTCACAATTCACAAGCACAGTGTCAGGGAACTTATAAATTGTCCAGAAAACACTATATTGAGCGTCCATCAAACTTAAAAAAGGATATAGAAAGCGTAGCGTGGAAAAATACGTTCTCCTGGTATGAATTTTCGCGAACCAAAAAAATCTCAGGGAGCAGTTCCCAAGACGCGGACACCCATTTTCTTTCTTTTTTAAATCCACCAATAGGTAATCCTTATTTGCTTCAAAATTAGATGCGCGCGCAGGTGACGGCGCACGCGATGCGCCAATCACGAACGATATTATATCGTTCATTGGAGACAGCTAGCGCCATCTAGCGGATTTCCTAGGGTCTTTCTCAGACATCATTGGCTCATGCAGCACTAAGAATCCAAGTATCGACCGGCGAAAGAAAGCGGGAAATTTAAATCTAAATTAGAATTTATAAAAATATAATTGCGCTTCACCAATATTATTATGGTTAGAAAAGGGGGCCCGAGACGTGCATTGCCTAGTGGCCCCGACATGGTTAATCCGGCCCTATCTCCACTCACCGAGTATCTGTTCTCTAGGGATCCACCCCTCCACGTTGGTGAGGTCGAGCCAATGCGCAGCGATGTCCATAGCAATGTCAGGAGACCAGCGGCTGATCAGCTGCAGGTGGAAACCCTCGTCCCAGAGGAAGCCGCGGGGGAAGAACGATCTGGGAACATATCCATCATGTATATCAACACAAATAAATAAAATTGAAGTGTCTGTGTGTAACATCAAAATAACAGCTTTTTACTAAATGTATATGAAAGTATATACGGTACCTATAACAACCTGTAATGTACCTGTAACCTTTACTAACTCTTCTGCGAGTGTCCGTCTGGGTTGTTACCACCGCTTTGCTCGTGAAGTCTGCCGCCAAGCAGTAATGACTAATTTGCAAGCATTACTGTGTTCCGGTTTGATGAGCAGAGTAGCCAGTGAAATTACAGGGCTTATGAGACTTAATACCTAACGTCTTAAGGTAACGAGCGCACTGCAGTGCCGGCGCAGGACTTTGTGTTTCAATGTTCTGAGTGGCACTGCAATTGTTATGGGCCGGCGTTATGCTTACCATCAGGCAAACGACCAGTTCGTCTCGTTATCAAATAGCATAAAAAATATATTACCTGCTGGGCACTGCAGTGTATAGCGGTGCCCTCCAGTACGGAACGGGCTCCTTAGTATGCTCTGACTGCACACGACCAGCTCCGTAGAAGTAGCCGATGCCTCCAATCATATTGGACATAGCACCCTTTGCTATTACCACCTCTTCGGGGGTGTACCTGGGGTAGGAAGTTGGTTGCTCAGTGATATACAGACAAAATGTATTTACTAGCTGTTTGTTCCGGGTAATCTCCGAAACGGCTGGACCGACTTTGTCAGGACTTTCACTGGCAGATAGCTTCTGTTATAAGGAGCAACTTAGGCTAATTTTATTTTAGAAAAAGAATTAGGCTTCCACACAAAAAAAATGAAACCCATGACTTCCAATATCTTCGCGTGGGTGAAAACGCGGGCAGCAGCTAGTTTTTTATATGGCGAGTACACATAAATAGACAAAGATGTACTTGTGCTATTATCTATTCTGTACTATGGAGCCGAATTTGCTGTTCTAATAATGCAATTTTTCGAAGAAATGTTTCCAAATTTTCCTAATTTGCCGCAAAATCCCTTCATGTGTTCAGCAGTGAATATTTCCGACTGATAGTGACGATGAAATCTCAACCTTACCCCCTCTCGCTAAGATTGAACTTCGTCTGGAACTTCTCATCGAATTTCTTCTTCCTAGCCGCCAGCTCTTCTGTATAATCCTCTGATGATAGGGGCTTGGAGGGCACTCCTTCGGCCGTGAACAAGATATCAATTGCAAATGGCGGTTCAACAACTAACTGCATCGGGACGAAGGTCACTGGATTCTCCTGAGAAAAATAAATAGCAGCGTTCATAAGAGTTGTTCCGTTTTAGTACTAAAATTGAACCAGGCTATCAGTTGGTTTTTTGGAAAGAGCTCTCAAAATCTAGATATTCTGAAATGAAATTACAATTTTATAGGCCTGCGATTTCCTGAAAATACATAGTTTTTTTTGGTACGTAACGTGAAACGGAACGCAATTTCTCGAAACGGAACGGTTTTTTCAGCTTCTTTGTGGCAGAATGTGACAATGATAAAGACAATAAAAAAAAGTTGACAGAACAGATGACCGCTTATTTGTCAAAACTGTCAAAAATGACGACGAAGACGCCATACTTTTATGAACTTCCTGCAGGGTGATTTTAATTCACTCGGAATGATTCCGTGTAGGAAGTGACAGTTTCTGATCGTTTATATCTCGGAAACGCACCCCGACAGATAAATAATTTCGAGATTATATCCGTGTTTATGCAGCAAGTTATCGAATATAAACGGATAATTTCGGGATGCGATTCCGAAATATAAACGACCAAGTTAGTCGCTTCCGACACGGAATCATTCCGAGTGAATTAAAATCACCCTGCTTGTTGATTGAAACCTTTCGGGATAACATAATAAAGCTACTTAAAGACCACATTTTAAGTGACCTTTCATTACTTCTGTGAACTTCATACTCTTTGACTAGTTTGTGCGTAACTTATTTTTTACCTACCTACGTCCAACATACTCCTCTTTTATTTGTCACTAGCTGCTGACACAGATATTGAATTTCATGGTTTTTATTTTTTTGCGCGGAACACTAATTGTTTTTCTAAAATAAAAGTAGCCTAGTTTAAGTTATCCCTTATAACATCAGGTATCTGCCAGTCCCGTCAAAATCGGGCCATCCGTTTCGGAGATTACCCGGAACAAATAGACAGTCAAACAAAAATTTTAAAAATTGTGTTTTTGCTATAGGTATCGTATATACTTTCATATGCATTTTGTAAAAAGCCGTTATTTTGATATTACAAACAGACACTTCAATTTTATTTATTTGTATAGATGATATATGAAACAATATAGGGTTACCTCATTGACACTAGAGTCCCGCCTCAGAACAGTAACATGTCCCAAATCGGGGTGGGTTTCCATTCTCATCAACCCCAAAGTCTTCTCCTTCAAGCTATGAAGACCATGACTGGCAGCTTCTGACCCTGAAGCGTGGTACACGTGTCCTGAAATATGTTTTATACATATTATATGTATAAAGTAGTGGTGTATAATACACCACTACTTTGAATGAATACCTAAAAAAATGAGGTTAGCAGTATTCGCTAATCAACATAATCGGTCTTACTACAACATTTTAAACACAATTTAAACCTTTGTTAAACAGTGATTTAACTCCTAGACATTTTTTTATTATTTTTGGTAACAAGACGAGCTTGTCGTTTGCCTGATGGTAAGCATAACGCCGGCCCATAACAATTGTAGTGCCACTCAGAACTTTGAAACACAGAGGCCTACGCGGCACTGCAATGCGCTCGTTACCCTGAGACATTAGGTATTAAGGCTCATAAGCCCAGTAATTTCACTGGCTACTCTGCTCATCAAACCGGAACACAGTAATACTTGCTCGTCTTGTTACCAAATTATATTAAATTAAAAAATAAAAATTATCCTTACCATGTAAATTTTCAAATTTTATGTTAAACTTGTCTAGCGAGGGGGTGTATCCTTGTATGGCTCCATTCTTCAGCTCCAGCCGGGCATGCCGCATACTGACTTCATCCAACGCTGCGTACCAAATGAGACCGAATGGAGATTTCTCGACCTGGAACCAGTGTCAATTTATACTAATACTACCTCGCGGTTTCACCTGCATTCCCACAGGAACCGTGCATTTTTACGGTATATAATCCTATGTTACTCTCCGGTCCATAAACTATATCTATGCCAAAAATCACATTGATCAGTTGCACCCTTGCAGAGATATACTATATATAATGTATATTTGTTTGGAAGACCTAAAAGAGAATATATTGCGGTTTCAATAAAATACATATCGAATTGATAACCTCTTATTTTCCTGAAGTAGTCTAAAATAAATATCAGTTTATAGTGATCAAACGCTATACACCACTCACCGTTGAAGTAACGTTAATCCTGACGGTCCAGTGCGATCCCTTTGCCGTTGGCGCAGTCTTTAGGAAGCTCGTGACGATCTTATGAGGCGGGTCGACTATGACTTGCTCACCGAACGTACTGCCATCATGACGAATCCAACCATAGCGTGGGAGCTTGTCACCTTGGTCGCACCAATGTCTGAAAGATGAGATAACCCTATCAGTCTTACCTTAAAAAATTTAATCATGGTGTGTGCAACACTTACTGGCTTATTTCAGCCACATAATGCAAAGGGGAGACAACAACCTCGAGAAATTGGTCATTATAGGCAATACTGATGGGAAAAAAGCGCGAGGCTGGTCGCCAACACGATGGTCTGACCAAGTGAAGGAAGCCATCTTGTCTAGCTGATTTCACCAGGTGGTGAGGGCAGCTCTGGACCGGAATCGATGGAGACAGATTAATCGCTTAAAAGAATCCAGTGACCACAATTCTATGTAATAAGGGATCGACTGAAGAGAGAAACTGGATAAATTTTTTGTGGTACAACTTAAAATTACCCTTAAACATGCCTTAGTTGCATCAAAAAATGACATAAATTACCTGTTTTTTGGCTTTCGACAATTGTCTTTTAGACAGATTTGCGTTAACATTTTTTAACTACAAAAACCGCCAGATGGCGTTAGTATGTATGAAAAATTGTATGAATGCTCAAGCTAATACCAGGAAAATACTAAAGCTGAGCCCAAACCAACAAACACATTTTCAGTAGTTACGGAGAAACATGGTAAAAAACATTCTCATACACCCACACACACATCTATATATGCAAACACAGTTGTGCAAGCAACTCTGTGCATGCAAATAAATAAAATTGAAGTGTGTTTGTAATGTGAAAATAGCAGTTTTTTTCTAAATGCATACAGTACCTATAAAAAACACAATTATTAAAATTTTTGTCTGTCTGTTTATTCCGGCTTATCACCGAAATGGTTAGACCGATTTTCATTCACTGGCAGTTAGATGAAGTTACAAGGAGTAACTTAGGGTAAGTGGGTGAAGCCGCGTGGCACAGATAGTTTATAATATTATTAGCACTACTTATTTACCTTACGCCTTTATGTTGCGAAGAAGGGCTAGATAACAGCTCATACCACATGAAGCCGAAGACAGGAGAGCGGGGCTCTCTGCCTTTCATCCCCATGTATACCCCCGGTCTGTATGTGCCCCAGAAACGTTCCGATGAGATGTTGCCAGTGTCGCGGACTATCTGTAACAAAAAATTGAACAGATTTTTAACTATAATCTGGGCATCAAATATGAGTGCAATAGCACAAATGAGTATAATTTTTTCCCAAAAATATTGATATAGAATTATCTTATTCGGTTAAACTTTCCTTTGTTGACCGTCGATTTTGGGGGGGAGGGGGGGTGAGGGGGGATGGGGGGAGGAGGGATGGGGGGAGGAGGGATACCCCCCTGTACCATCCCCACCCTGCGGAGCCCCATCGTTATGGAGATATCCATGGTTAAAGTTTTGAGGTTAGACTACATTTTTCCATAAATATCTATCGATTTATGGGGCGGGGAGAGGAGGGAGGGGGTAGGGAGAGGAGAACTACCCCCCCCCCCTGTACCATCCCCACCCCGCGGAGCCCCATGGTTATAAAGATACCCATGATTAAAGTTTTGAGGTTAGAATACAGTTTGACTCCGCCCTAGCTTCGGCGCTGCGTGAAGAGCAGCCCTTCCGCCCTTGCGTGACGAAGCACGGTCACTCGTGCTCGGCTCCGCCGCTCCACCTCGCACGGTTCCCGTGCTTCGTCACGGCGGGCGAGGGCTGCTCTTCCTTGCGCGCCTCCGCCTTTTTATATACACTCTAGGGGTAGGGCAGACAAGACCAGGTGGAAAGTGGGGTGCTCTGATTCGGTTTTGGGTATTTTTCGGATATTCATGTAGTGAGAATAAAACACAACAACAAACGATGACTGACACTGACAACTAACAGAAACAGATAAAAAGACGCTACAAAACAAAATGGCGTCGCTTCACGTTCCATTCCGCAGTATAAACATAAATTCGTTATTTTTTGTGTAAAAAAAAGTCAATGTAATTGTGTAATAAAGCAAGGTTATTGTGCACATTAATTACACACCAAATTTAATAATTGAAAATAAAATTATATTTTAGAAAATATAAGAAATAAAATTTAATAAAATATACCTCTAGCATCAACGGAACGTAAATGTCAACTTTGACGTCTACCATGACAGTTTATCCATAAAAATCTTGCAAATGGCGTGTTATTTTCCAATTTATATCGAAACTTTAAAAAATTATATCTCGTAAACTGTGAATCTCCGCACCTTGAGATATTTGTAAAAAGCTTTCTATTTAAGAGTACTAACTACTATAAAAACGTGAGTTTCCAAATCGACGGTCAACAAAGGAAAGTTTAGCCTCTTATTCTTCAAATTGTTTACGCAGCGAAATTGTTGAATCTAAATGAGAAATTTCTCTGACAATGCGATTTTGAAATATACAGACAACACTTCCAACGTGAATATCATTCCGAGTGGATTAAAATAGACCTGCAGGTCTGAGTATGCTTGCGCAACGCTCTGTCGCCCATGGGACTTAGCTCCTACGCAGAAGCACCAATGTTCACATAAGTTTTAGAGTTTGGGGTAACATAACAACCATGTTGTGAATGTGTAGAACAAACTACCAGAGAGATTATAGACTTGATAAATATTTCACAAGTGCATTAAAATGATATACACACCTGTTTAATGCTGCTAGCATATCAATAATAAGGTCAACATCAGACTAACATGTTGTTACCGACCATAAAAATAGGACTATAACGAGTTTACACAAATTTTTTGTCTGTGACGAATTTACTTTGTGGCAAGTTAATCAACAAAATATAGTGACCATTTGACAACCCAACATTAAATACGATTTTCTTGAATGAAAATTACATCCACAGCCACAAATAAGCATCCAGCAAGACTTACGCACATTACAATAAGAGAACCATGTCAAAAATTATATTATCTCACGAGTACTTACTTTGTCTTCGTCGAAAGGCGTGTTGACTCTCGTCTCTAGGTATCCCAAAATGCTCACAACAACCGCCACTATAAAGCAACATAGCCCGAGGGATTTTGACCATGAAATTAACTGCCTTTTCTTCCTAGCCCTTGTAGATATATCGTTTTCTGAACTACTTCCCGCATCGACATTTTCGACGCTTATGATTCTTCTGTTTCGAACATTCATTTATAAATGGTTAGTATTAGGCTAAATCTAGATAATATGCGTGTCAAGATTTGATAATTTTTCAATTAGTTTTGCTAAGAAACCCTTTAGCGGCGTTTAGTTGCGAAGTGCAATGAAAAATTGGAAACAAATCGATAACTACATTTGCACCACAATTAACATTTGAACCACATTTGAAGTTTGAACTAAAAGTTAAAAGTCAGTCAGTCAGTAGCAGTAATCAGTGTTGCTAACTCCCAAAAATATTTCCCCTTAAGCTATGGTCAAAATCCAGTAAATCACCACTATTTCTTGGAAAAATACCTAAATTAATAAATTGCAACTTATCTTTGTAAATCCTATCTATATTCATAAACTAACTTTCAATCTAAGAGAGTTAGAGCTTCTAGCTGTTACTTTCTAGCTTAGAATCAGGATAAAATATAGTATCATTACGACGCGCGATGCTTACTATATTTAAGGACTTACCTATTATGACAAAATTTCATCAAAATCCATTCAATAATTACGAATATGAGTGGAACTAAACATAAAGCAAGATTAGCAGCGGGTGGAAGCTGCTAGAATCACAAAAAAACATAGCGCATACCATATCCATATCGCTCAGGTATAGTGTAGCTCTTTATTAGGATATTTTCAGAATCAGATTAATAGTGATTTCTGAGATTACCGCCTCCAGGTCCATAGGGTAGGTGCATAGCAATAAACGTGCTTAAAAATTATTGTTACCAAATTAATATTGTTTATGGTAAATGACCGAAGTTTTTTTATGAAAGGAGATACCACACACTCTTATGCCCGACTCACATCTCACGCTTCGCCTCGCACTTCGCAGCTCGCCTCACGTCACCTCGTGGACGCTCGCGCGGGACTCTAAATGCGGCATTACGTAAGACTTAAGAGAATGTCGTCTCCTTTCTATACAACTAGGTATATATACATATAGATTTTTACAATTATTTTACTAGATAATAAATGAATCCATAGAGAAATCTGGATTCCAAAATAAACCTAATAATACCCCTAAAAATGAAATGCTCCTAAAAATCCCAACCAGCACCGGAAACCCACTTATTTTCCCCCTAAATTTAGGGAGAAAACCGCTAAGTTGGGAACCCTGTTAAAAGTTGATAGTTTGGTTGATTTTGATTTGACATTAACATGCATGTACTGACCAATCACCTAACCAAACGTCAACGTTGCAACGTGTTGACAACACTGATGTGGTTAGTGATGTTGGAAATTATGTTTAGTCGATTACTACAACTATTTAGTCGGTACCTACAGAACAAGTCTAATAAACGCTTTGTTATTTATTATCATAATGGTAATTTTACCTAAAAATAGCAAAAGAAAATAATAGTTAAAACACGTTAACTAAATTATTCCGTCATGTTAACATTTTTTTTTTCATCTTTCGTGGCCATACCGGTTTTTGTATTTTGCCAAGATGTTAATATTGAGTTTTTGGCGGGAATGCGAAAATGTGCTGATGTTGTGTTTGTGTTATTTACTAAAACCTGTGTTTTATCGAGTGTTAATGTGTAATAATGGTGGATTATTAACCATTAAGTGTTCGTAAACGTGCATGAGTGAAAGGCAAATAGTACAAAGACGAAAAACGTGTACATTCGTATTCTATCCAAAACTCCATAGAAGCATCAGTAAAGTATCCACCGCTTTACTGAAGCGTCACTTCGACTCGACCGCGCCTAGACTAAACTTTAACGACTTTTGCACTACAAAACTAGAGATTTATTACATATTAATATATTTTATATAACTTGACACTGGCTAAATACGCAAATCACGTGGAGCCAAAAAAAAAATGTTAACATTAATCATTCTGCGTGTTCTAATCAGTGACTTTATATATGGACTGGAAATATTGCATACCTACAACTCATATTGTCGCATAAAATGCCCGCCATTGCTAGGGTTGTGCCAATCAATAAACATGAGTGTTACTATAACGAGTATCGATATTAGACACGAGCCTGAAAGATATCTGTTTCACAGGAATCACATCTAATCGAAAAAACTTACTATAGAAAACAGAAACGATATAGCTGCGAAAACGCATGCCTGCCATTCGTAAGATCGCTATGTCTTAATCCCTATTATGCTCTAAATCCTATTTCTATCACATTTGGATTATAATTCAATTATTTTTATCAATAAATCGTTTTGGTTATAGCTCCTAATATGGAACTAAAGCAAATAACAAAATGCTGATATTACTCCTTGTAACATATGGCTATCTACCAGTGAAAGTCCCGTCAAAATTGGTCTAGCCGTTTCGGAGATTACCCGGAACAAGCAGACAGACAGACAGACAAAATTTTTAAAAATGGTTGTTTTGTTATATACTTTCATATGCATTTAGTAAAAAGCTCTTATTTTGATATTACAAACAAACACTTTAATTTTATTTATTTGTATAAGTAGATAAAACTCTGTGGGGCGGTATCTCGATGCTATGAGTCGATGCTCGGACTTAGCATAGTCATCGGACCGATTTCTGTACCCACGCCACGGTGAGATCGTTTCGTATTCTGTAAAACTTGATGACGCCTGACGCTAGTTTATTATCTTACTAGCTTCTGCCCGCGGTATTCATCCGCGTTCCCACAGGAACCGCGCATTTTTCTGGGATTAAAAGTAGCCTATGTTACTCTCCAGTCTATAAGCTATATATTCTATGCCGAAAATCACGTCAATCAGTTGCTCCGTTATTACGTAAAGAAGGACAAACCAACAAACACACTTTCGCATTTATAATATTAGTAGGATAGGAAGTAGGATAATAGTAAGTAAACAAGCTTTTTGTGGAAAAATATATTTTTCCAGACAAGCTTTTATAAACTACGTAATTATTGGTACTATAATCTCGTGGCCACCTTCCAGCTCTATCATCAGTACGCTGCAGGACATCATCTAAGATCAGAGTAATTTTAAAGACGAATCAAACGAGCCCAAATACGATAGTTACAGAGTTCCTATGGCCACCTTCCGGCTCCATCATCAGACCAGCGGCGCAAGTACGGATCTTTTCGATAAATAAAATTCGATAAAATTGACAGTTAAAATCGATAAAGCGGGTTTTATTCGATAAAATTGACAGTTAAAATCGATAAAGGGGTTTTATCGATTTTAACTGTCAATTAATCGAATTTTATTTATCGAAAAGATCCGTACTTGCGCCGCTGACCGCAGTTCTCTAACATCATTATGCCCAAGGACCTGATGATGGAACCGGAATGTGACCACAAGACTTTTAGTAACTATTACTTTCGTATTTTATAAAAGCTTGTCTGGCAAAAGATATTTTATCACAAAAAACTTATTCTTCTTAGTCTGCCACCAAGCAGTAATGTGCAAGCATTACTGTGTTTCCGTTTGATTAGCAGAGTATAGCCAGTGAAAATTCTGGGCTTATGAGACACCTGATGTCTCAGAGTAACGAGCGCACTGCAATTCCGCACAGGCCTTTGTGTTTCAAAGTTCTGAGTGGCACTGCAATTGTTTTGGACCGGCGTTATGCTTACCATCAGGCAAACGACCAGCTCGTCTCTAGCAGCGTCACTATCATGGAGCCATCGTCGCTTCCCATTGCTCGACTTTTATAATAATACCAGCTTTATATAAAGTTGTACTATTATCTATTCTGTGATGTTGTTAAAGATATCAAAAAGTCATTCTGCAGCCTTACCGGCTAACAATCTCGTGTTCATTTTCAATTCCAATCCGATTAAAACCAGCGGTCACTAGTCTTCGGCTGGAAGGAATTGTCTTGAGTATTCGCTAGTTTTCGTTTTGTAACAACTTGTTTCCTTAATAACATTCGTTCTAAAATAAAACGAGCGAAAATTCTAGACAATTCCTTCCAGCTGAAGACCACCGTTGAAAACGAACACGAGATTTTTAACCGGTAAGGTCCCAGCGGGTCTGTTAGAAACTCAAAAGTCGCGGCAAAAAGCTAGCCGTATCTTCACAGAATAATAAATAGTATGGAGCATTGTACCTACCACAATCTTGCTTGAATAAGTACCTACTGAAAACATACCTAAATTCTATATAGGTACCTATACGTATAGTGTTGACAGAGCGCATCTCTTTTATAACGACAGCGGTTTAAGCGCTTTATTTAGAATAAGTATTTTATATTGTTTTGGTCATGGTTTATCGGGTACAGGTTCAACTCCTGAAGCGGAAAAAATTACATACATTTGTGTACAGTTCTTCAATTTGTGATGAATTTTAAAAAAGATTATTAGAAAAACTCTTTGATAGAACTATAAATAACTAGTTACCTAGTTTAAGGGGTTTCTTTTACTAATTTGTAAATAAAAAGTATTTAAACATGCTAAAACCGTCGACTTCCGTTTGTTTTTATTTAGAGATCGTCAGCTGTCTGCAAAAGGTGTATAAGTGAAAACTTTTCGCTTTTTGAGTTTTTTTTATTTTGTACAAATCTTTTTGTATAGCCGAGTAGCAAACACATTCAAGCATTGTAGCATCGCTAAGTCAATCGCTTCAAGCGCATTTTTATTCTAAAAACCGGTCGCCACCTGTCCGGTTGCTCCGTCGATCCAGCCGCCCGCTCCTACCACGTCGGTAAAGCAGAACTCCCCCCGCAGTGCCGCGCACAACCCCCCCCCCCTCGTCTCGCCCCGAGCCAACCCAGTGCGATCGAGCGACGCGAGCCGCGCGTACCTGCTCTCAATAAATACAATGCGCCACGCTCCGCGGTTGTTATGAGACGAACGCCTATATTTTCCTCAATTTATCAGTGAAATAACGTAATGAACGTACTAAAGTGATAATTAAACACGCCGCTGCGCGTCCGAGCCCGCGAGCGCCTTGTTTTGTAACCGCCGGCCGGCAGACGCTGCACGCGACAACGCTTCCAAAAAAAACTAAAATCTCGATGTCAGTGAGCGCGAGGATCCTGGTGTCCGTGTAGTGTAGTTTTAAAATAGTTAAATGGATAAACGCCGTGCAATGTTCGTATGAGGAAGAAAAGCAATCGGAACATCGTAAGTGTGGAGCGTGTGTTATTTCTGTTGTGTCAGAGCAGAAATGCGGGGTAACTCGCCCCTGTGCCCGGAGGTTTTAAACGAGTGGGGCGGCTGATCGCTACAGAGGTACGGAGGTCTATCCCTCGTATTCTCACTGTTTTTTTATACCCATATCGAGCAGGTCTTTTTCGTAACCCCTTTTTTGTGCGGCGCATTTTTTTGGAGGGATTTGTTTACAAATCGATACGCCTTGTAGGTTATGATTGCCTGGTACCCGCGTACGAGTCTTACTTGCATTTCTGATAATAAACTGGTTTTTGATCTTTTTCGAGCTATAAATAATCACTGATTCATACCGAGTTCTTCTCACTGAGTCGAAACTAAGCAATATTCATTTAGTCGAGCGTTGATTGTAGTTATAAAATGTAATTACAAACGATGTAAGTATTGCAATTATACGAGAAATCTATAATTTGCTTGGCAAGTTAAAAAAACTAGAACGCAGAGCAGACTGTTTAGGTAACCTCAAAACTTGTTTTGCTAAGTACCTACTGCTAGGTAATGACGAAACTATTATTTTCCACACAGTTACCAACGATATATGTCTAATTAGAGAACAAGAAATATGTTTATGCTATGTTATTAAACTACCTAGTCGTTTTTATACTCATTTTGGTGAAGATCACTCTGCACCTGTCGATTAAACAGCAATCGAAAATGAATATAAAACAAGAAAGGCTCTGAGGATCGCTCATAATTTTAAATAAACAGTTGTTATACCTTCATTTGTTTCTTTCTTCCTCACCAATATTTTCATCATAAACAAATAAACATTACTAACTCATCAAGTTTCTTTCAGAATCAGATAATACCAGACTGATGAATAACACCAGATTAATCTAAGCCAGTTCAGTCCTGACGTAGACTCCTGATAAGTCCAGTGGATTAACACAACTATAGGTAACATACCAGGAGCTATGCATATTGAAAAGAACATGCCTTAAATTTGAACCGGGCTAAGGAGAAAATAAGTCGACTAATCATAAACCAGGGAATAACGAGTGTCGACTAAAGAAAACAAATGCACGAGAAGGCTTTTTAAAAACAGAAGATGAAAGCTTACTTAAGATCAATGAAACATTTTATACTATTGCTAAGAACGCGGAATTATATTACATCCATGGTTTACGTGACCTTTATAATGCTCTGCCACGTAATTAGAGCTAATTATGGTTTCTCAAAGTTCTACAACAAATTCATAGAAGGCAACGATTGATGTGGACGATATCATTTTAGTATAGAGAGAGATACAAGGAGAGTTTATACTTTCTAGTTATCTTGAAATGCTGAAAGATTTGTGATTTAGTAAGTAGTTAGTAAAAGAACATCATCATCTCCCCGTATCATTGGGGGTCGGTGCAATATGTCTTTTTCTTCCACTCTTCCTTGCCACTGCCTGTCAGCGCTTCATGCTCTTCTAATCCATTCATATCCACCTTTACACAATTCGTCCAGCTATTCTTTGGTCTTCCTCTACTCTTACACCCCTCAGCATTCATATTAATCACTCGCTTAGTAGCATTATGTGTTTTAAAATAATAATTGTTGCTAACAATTACTGTCTTTTCTATGGCTTCTAAAAAGAAATTGTTGTGACTACATATAGCTATACTTTGATGAATATTATTCTCTAATCCTCTGTGTGGTTGTATTGTAGAAAATATTTATTTTATTACGTCATTCTTTTGTAAAATAAAGCATTAAAGAAGAAATAAAATTTGACGGAGATAAAATCAAAGCGACTTCTCACGTGAGAATTATTGAATTTGATGACTTGGTGATTGTAAAGGAAAATATTGTGAGCAAACCAGCAACTGCAAGACACACAGTGAACAATGGCATTAGCAAATATTCTATCAAAAATGAGACCCAAGTAAGGAAACTATAATCATTGGGATAATGGAAGTAAATCCGTATCAAAGAAAGCTTAAACAATGGAGGAATAACGTAAAAGTCGAAAATGTATATAAACACAGGTTGAAGACAGTGATTGATTCTTACACATTATGAAGAAAAAGATTTGTAGTGGATAGCAAATCCTATCTTTGTTAGCTAAATTATGCATGATGGTAGTTTGATTGTGAATAATTGATAACGCATCGGTGCCAAACGAGCCAAAAAACTCGCAAGCTAGTAAACGTTCGTTGAGTCTAGACTGCGAGTCTGGAGCAATGGCGAGAAGTGGCTTTGTACTATTTCTTGCAGTAGACATTTCTAAAAATTGTTTTGTTACAAGATTTGGTTTTTTCATTCCATCATCATAGCACCAGAAGTGGGGCATTGCGTCGTACATTATTGGTTGATGTTCCTCCTGTCTGCTCTTGGCATATTGCTTAGAATTTCGTCAACTACTGAGTACATTACCAGCATTTGTAAAAAAAAATGGTTATAATAAATTGTATCTGATCAGAGTATTTCCGACCACATACTCAATTTAATGTCGGCCGGTACCACGTAGGTCCGGCGATAAAAAAAAACAGTTAGACCTTATTCAGTGGTGAATAGGTTCAAAATAGCTTGACCTATAATAAAATAATAAAATTACTATTAAAATTGCTAAGGTGGGGGAAACAGGTATTTTTCCCCCGCGCCAGCTCCTTTGGGAGCCTCGACACTGGATGGGTTAAATCTTGTAACATAGTGGTCGGATGTTTTCATATTCTGAATAGAAAACGTCTAAATGGTATTGAATCTGCGAAGGTAGGGTACTAGCTGCTACCACACTTTAAACCTGTGTTAAACAGTGTTTAACTCCTAAACATGCATTAGTCGCGTGTTTAAATATGAGTATATATGAGTTTATATATGAGTTTAATATTAACCTTAAATCCTGATTTAAGTAGTGTCTAACCGTTGTCTAACTCAATTATTTTGTGACATTTCTAATCATTTTAAGCGTTTATCTTAAGACACTGTCTGGCTAAACAGGCGTCTAAAATTGTTTTTTTTTATGATATCAAGGTTAATATCATATCAAATGATCTAACATCAGATGAAAATGGTTTAAGACGTGAGCTAATCCAAAGTTACAAACAAAATAATTGTTTACTAGGAAAAAAAAACCATAAACTAGTCCAACAAAGATAATGCCAAACATCTACAAAAACAAAAGATTACGAATCTAATGCTGGCTTTAAAATATCTATCCGAAAGCATACTAATTACTTTGCAAATGCTATAGTCTATCGAACCAAAAATAGTTTTAATAAATATTTTACCATCGACTTATTCTAATACTTCTAAATCACGCTTTAAGAGTTCTGTTTTAAACATTATTATAAAAGACTCTTAATATTACTATTATAAATACATACACTGTACTTGCACATTCCTATACATTACACACACATACCTGCTCTTAATATTCTTATCTATACATAAAGTAAATCCGTAATTGTGTGTTAGTCTTATAAGTTGTGTTTAATTAAGTTTTTTTCTTTAAGATCTCTGGATTTTGTTACATAAAATAAATAAATAAAACATCGTTTCTTAAAAATACCTACCTACATGCAGACCTTTACGTGAAGTTTGATGATGTAGTGGATAAAGCAATGAGAACTGCTCCGTGGTATAGAGCGACCACCAGACTATCGGTCTATGATTCAAATCTACAAGGAGCTTGAGATTTCAGATAAGGACAACATTGTGATTTGTGATTCATCGTGCAACCCTAGCCCACCCTAAAGTTAAAAATCAGTCGCCCTACAGCCATCGGTATTCGGTACGTTCCGATAACAGCAATTGGGATGTTGCATGAAACACAAAATACATAATTTCTGTCGTTATACAGTTTTAAGAAGATCACATTAACATATAACAATAGAAATGAAATTCACAAACAATATATAATTACCACAAAGATAATACATTTAAAAATTTCCCGAATTCAACGATTTTTTTTTATTATCCAATAGTAATTTATATGCCATCAGATTCTCTACATTGGAATGAATACAAAAATATAAGACAACTATGTACTTAAAGTTTTTAAGGCCAAATCAACAAAATGCATGTCTTTAGTGCAGCTTTAGGACGGCCCATGACAACAGAACTTGAGAGTTCCCATCTAAGCTTTAACCTGTTACTTTTGACCGCATGGACACGTCACATAACATCAACCGAGATAATGGTCAAAAGACCGAAAAAAATGTTGTAAGTTTCACCAAGAACAGCCTCGTAATTTTGTAATTAAATTTACTGTTGCATTCCAACGAAATTGTGAGCAACTGTTATTCAAATGGGGAAAACGTTCTAGTCTTTCGTAACGCCTCTGTGTACCATATCTCGTAATAAAACTATATAGGTACTTAGCTGGTGCAGTCAACCTGATAATATTTTAAGAAACTGTAATGTAAATAAATTATCTAATTAGCAAAAGAAGGGTGCGAGCCCTGGAGCTTGCCGAGCATAATTTAACTACAAAAAAATGCTAGTGCAGTCAGTAGTACAAAATAAATCATCGACATAATTCAGTGCAAAAATGTAAATAATAGTCGGATAAACTAATAAATTTTGACTATGTGGAATGGATTCACTTAAAAAACTCCATTCACTTGGGCTCCTGGGCGCTCATGATAATTATATCATTTTAGGTGTCCATTCCAATAATACACGAGAAGAAAAGGAAGCCATTCGTCATCTACCTATTAGATACTAATATTACAAACAAGTAGTTAGTTTGTTCCTAATTTCCGGAACCACTAGTCCAACTCTAAACACTTATTTCATTACTAGCTGCCACCCGCGGTTTCACCCACGCGGAGATATTGGATTTCATGGTTTAATTTTTTTTGCGCGGAACACTAATTCTATTTCTAAAATAAAAGTAGCCTAAGTTACTTCTTATAACATCAGCTATCTGCCAGTGAAAGTCCCGTCAAAATCGGCCCAGCCTTTTCGGAGATTACCCGGAATAAACAGACAGACAGACAAAAATTTTAAAAATGGTTTTGTTATAGGTACCGTATATACTTTAATATTATTATGCATTTGGTGAAAAGCTGAACTTATTTTAATGTTACAAACAGACACTTCAATTTTATTTATTTGTATAGATTAGGAAGCTCTATTATCCCAGAGTGCAATAGAGGTTTTGTTGTAATTATAGGCTCTCAAAGCCTCGGGCAAAAGCTACTTGTATTACATCCGAGTGTACCTACAAGGCGTGCTTGTGGCAACTATTACATTAAAAAACGTTGTACAGAACATGCTTACAATCGTGCCTCGAGTGAAGGACCTTGACATGGTGCCTATCACTTCAGTATCGGAGATTTGATTGACAACCTTCTAACTGACGTACAAGAAAAAATACAGAGGCCTTTATTTCTGATTGGCTTCACTCTAAGAAGTGACCTGCAAGGACAATTTTCGTATGCATACCAGTCTGAGCTCATAAAGCTGTAGATGTACTTTTAACTGGTGCGCTTCCTAGCGCTAGCGTGGCGCGCTCATGTGTATGGTAGAGTGTTGGTCTAGGCTGGGGGTATGTATTTTGTGGTACAACGGATTAGCACCACTGTGCTCGTGTATTCTGCCGCCAAGTTGTGTATGTTCCTGTTTGATGAGAAAAAGAAGTACACTGAACAAAGCAGTCAGGGAAATTACTGGGTTTATGAGACATATCTAATGCCTCAGGCTAAAAACCGTACTGCAGTGCCGCACAGTACGCTTCTGTTTCAAATTACTGGCTAGCGCTGCAATTGTTAAAGGCTGGCGTCATGTTTACCGTCAGGCAAAACCCCCGCACGATACGTTTCCCAATTAGTAAAAAAAAATTTATTCTTTATAAATTGTTTTTTATTTTTGTTGTTTGGTGTTCAATAAAGCAAACAACAATAGCTTACACACTCATAACCTACACAAGGATCCCTGTGTCGCAGGCGACATGGATCACTCACTCATATAATTTATAATTATTATTAAATATTATACTACTAAACTATACTGTATTTCATAACCTATCGAAATATTTGATTGAAACCAGGAAAACTTTGGTAAAAAAATGCGGTTTTACTAGTTACGCATTTCTTGTTTTTAACTCTGATTATAAGGTCCGGAGACCGGAAGTATCGAATTTTTTTCGTATTACTAAATATTATGCTAAGTCAATGACGCCATTCTGCCTACAAAGATACTAGAAGCCATTAATACTTGTGTATAGATATATAATCATATCAAAGATATATCCATACTAGCCCATAATTATATATAATAAATGCGAAAGTGTGTCTGTGCATTTGTTGATTTGACCTCATTTAACGGAGCAATGGATTGACGTGATTTTTGGCATAGATATAGTTAATGGACCGGAGAGTACATCACTATTGTTATGGGCCGGCATTATGCTTACCATCAGGCAAACGACTAGCTCGCCTCGTTATCAAATAGTAGGTATAAAAAAATAGAGGCTGTACGCCATTCATCGGAAAAGATAAATAATCTTGAACTTGGATAATGTTTCAAGCCCATTTGACATATATTCAATTGCGTCAAATATTATTGAAGAAGCAATACCATGTGTACTAGGTAATAATAAAAAAAATACTAATTTTAAGTTACGCACTCTTTCATTTCTGTCTCTCGATTACCGGAAGTCACGAATTTTTTCGATGAATAGCATCAGAAACTACATAAGGCACACATTCCGCCATTACAAAAATATTTTTACTAATGGCAATTAAAAATGAAATACCTTATTTGGATCACAGAAAGCGAAGTGGCGGGAAATTTGAAAAAAATACAATTTATTTAACCTGGAACCCTGTTAGGATGCAATTTTTGAGAATATTTTGTAATTTGCACAAATAATTAGGTTTATTTAATGTCTTGGGTTGTCTTTAATACATAACAACATACTCCGCGTTGCTTTCTCGCTCGCGCATCTCAACATTTTTGAAGATAATCATAATTTTAATATAATTATGAAAAATCGCATTCAGTGAATTTGCTGGCAATAACATTAAAAAGGTACGGCAAAAGTATCATTTTGATCCGATCAGGTTTTCATACATTGTATAAAAATGGCCAAAACATAAACTCCCATTTTTAGGTTTGAAAACTTAAGTCGATCAAAATGAAATTTTTGTTAAACTTTTGTAATGTTATTGTCAGCAAATTCACCGAATGCGATTTTTCATAATTATATTAAGTGATTGTTTATCTTCAAAAATGTTGAGACGCGCGAGCGAGAGTTAGGCGCGGAGTATCCTGGTAAATATTGGTTCAGTATAACTATCAGTACTCATATTGGTTGCAAATACAGAGACATATTGTAAATGAGAACTAAATTTTAAGTTTGAGTTAGTTTTAATGCTGTTTTTTATTTATAAGGTTTTGTTTAATTTTGTTTTTAATTGATAAATTCTTAGTTTTTTATTGAAATGTAAATAATCCTATGTATAGAGATTTAATAAATTTTTGAAAGTTTTAAATTGAATCGTTTTAAAATCAAAATAGGATATAAAAATCGCCAAATTGTACACGTAGTCCGACTGTTAAAATCGGACGACTTGAACTTTAATTCCCGTCTGTTCGGGGTTCTGTCCGGGGTTGGGGTAGCCCTCCTCCCCCCCCAACCCCCTCCCCCCCATAAATCGATGGCCCATAATGGAAATTTTAACCATCATTTCAAATCTAATGATTATTAAGACGCAAGCATGTTTACTGGTTATAGTTTACCCTCAACGTAAACATCAATGACAAGAACCACCGATGGTGGTGCCGTGGTGCCAATTGCCATCTAGATTAGCTTTGCCTCCCCATTGCCTCCCCATGTGCCTCCCCATGTGCCTCCCCATTATAATATAGTTTTTGTAGGTGGTAGAACTAACTCTTCTGCGAGTGTCCGTCTGGGTTGGTACCACAGCCTTACTCGTGAAGTCTGCCGTCAAGCAGTAATGTGCAGAGCTTATGCGATTGTCTCAGGGTAACGAGCGCACTGCAGTGCCACCTTTATGTTTCAACTTACTGAGTGGCACTGCAATTGTTTTGTACCAGCGTTATGTTTACCACCAGGCAAACGATCAGCTGATCTCTTTATAAGATATTATAAGAAAATTAAAATACCTACCTAATTCTATATTATATTAATTCTATACCTAATTATAATTTTTCTACTATTTCTATCAAGCCAAATAGGTGCTTAATAGATAAAGAGAAAGGAACATTATTTCAATAAATATATCACTATTTCGCTGATGCAATATATTCCTAAAGAATTTTGAAATACTATTATGGCAATTCGTCACTTTATAGGTTTCAACTGGGTCACGTGGAAATTCCAACAGGGGCTTGCATTTTTCTGGGAAATGTAGGTAGGAAAGGAATTGCAGACCTGAGTATTTGATATTAAAATTACAACCTTTACGCGTTCCTGAGAGTCCTGACAGACAGACAGGTGGATAACGAAGGAAGTGATTCTAAAAGGGTTACTTACTCATTTTTTTTCCGGTGACAAAAATCCTCATTGATGCCACCAGCCGCGGGCGCAGTATGGTGGACTTTTTTTATACTATTTGGTAACGAGACGAGCTGGTCGTTTGCATGAGGGTAAGCATAACGCCGGCCCATAACAGCTGCTGTGCCATTGAGAACATTAAAACACAAGAGCCTGCACAGCACTGCATTGCGCTCGTTACCCTAAAACACGTATTAAGTCTCATAAGCCCAGTAATTTCACTACGGCTACTTTGCTCATCAAACAGGAACACAGTAATGCTTGCACATTGCTGCTTAGTGGCAGACTTCAAGACCAAAGCGGTGGTACCAACCCAGACGGACACTCGCAGACGAGTCAGTCCTACCACTAACAATGTTGAGACCGACCTACCAACTAAAAATCGATGGTGTTTTCTCCCAACGCTTTGTGCCCTGGCTGTGTGTACCTCTGCTTCGCACATCTTTTTTAGCCCTGACAGCGATAAGGGTTACGTACCCTAAAAATTGTCCAAATTTACTTAAACTGTACTAAAACTTACACTTACCCCGACACTGCATATACTACCAAGAAGCAATATTTTGGTAACTTTCTCAAAACTCATTTACTTATCCACTTTAGCGTTAAAACTGCATTTCCGCACCTTATGTCATTTGCTTTCGCGACGCCGAGATTTGGCAGATAAACAGGCACAGAAAAAAATATTTTTTAACTTTAAATGTATTCAAATTCAAAATGCTTTATTCATTTTAGCCCCAATGGAGCACTCATGACGGGTAAAATAAATGACTCTAACGGCGGGTCTCTGTAACGTTCGTCTCCAATCACAGGCTAAAACTATTGCTGCCTTTATCAGAACATAATAAATGACAAAGACATCAACAAACCCAATCCGTGCTCAAAGTTAACGAACCTTCCAGAAACCCACCGTTCCCGATCCAAATTGGTACAGGCCAAGCAAGAAGAAAGGCAAGAAACTCTTCTCGGCATTCTTTTTTTTCTATTACTAGATTCTGCCCGTGACGTGGTTTCACCCGCTTGACTTTGGCCACGTAGTCCGACTGCATTGTCCGACTGATCGAATAACGAAGTTATTGTTCCTGTCGTTTCTATTAATCGGACTACAATTTTCTGGGACAAAAAGAATTCTATGTCACTTTTCGCACCTTTTTATTTTATGGTACGGTCTATCGAACTTTACAACGTCACTGAACGGCGCGGCAGAGCGCATGCAGAAGCGCTTAGCACTAAAAAGTGGTCAGTGACGACTACCTCAAGGGCACCGCATGGGGTGTCATGCAGAACGGATCTCGGCTTGACCCACCCTACCGGGATTCGGAGGTCGGAAGAGAGCAGGCCGGCGCGGCGCACGAATGCATCTTTTTGATGTGGGCTCCAGTCTAGCTAAAGCTACTTCTCTTTGGCCCGAAATGGGCGCTCACGGAGGTTCTAGACTATATTTGCCTCATTGCAAAGCTTCACTTTCATCAGGAAATTAAATATTTCTATCAGGATACCACAAAGAGTGGGGAGTAGCGCGCCAGTTGAACGGCAAAGGCATATTCTAAACCCAATAAAATGCCACGTGGGTTTTTTTATTCTGATGTCAGATTAACATTAAGGTAACAGGACAACAGGCTTACTAGGCGGTAGCCAAAGAGGGGTTAGGTTAGATGGCAGAAGCTAAACATACAAGCATTCCGTAGAATAGGAACAGCATTTAGCATCCTCAGATTGGATTCAAGTACAGCTAAAAGAACATACAAATAGCTGCATTTTTACTTAAAAGTATACCAGTAGGGCTAACATGCGCACCGTGACAAAGTTTTCTCGATGCTTATGTCGTGCATTTGTCTCATGTTCGCGAGAGAAAGAGCGAGACAAAACAGTAGACAAAATTTTGTCGTGGCGCGCATGTTAGCCCTGCAGGCTACCAGACGACGTCAGAAGTAGCCAGAACGTTCAATCACCACCTATTATAAGAAAAAGCTTAAAACATCTCCTTATTCCAGATGTCGGTGGGCCTGCAACGGCGCGTCCCAGCGCTGGACGAGACGGCGGGCGGCGTCCCACCAGCCTGGAAGACAGGCAACGCGGAGCCCCCGTTCCCGTCCTTCGCCCCGCCCGCAGGCTCGCCCGCCGGCCCTGCCTTCGCCGCCTCCCCGGCACCCTCCACCCCCGGGCCAGGGTTCGGTGGCCCTCCTTACGCCGCCCCTGGCCCGTTTGGGAGCCCGTCCGCGCGGCCCGGGTCTGGCGGCGGGTTCCCTCCAGGCCCGCCGCCACAGCAGCACTTTCCAGGGCCGGGGTTTGCGCCCCCAGGCAGTCCCTTTCACCCGCACCCGCCACATCCGCCTATGCCGCCGCATGCACATATGATGGCGCCATTGCCACCGCCAGTTGACAGGTCAGTACTGCTCTATTTTTACTATTATATCTAACTACTAGCTGCTGCCCGCGGTTTCACCCGCGCGGAGATATTGGATTTCAAGGGTTTTATTTAATTAGCGCAGACCCTAATTCTTTTTCTAAAATAAAAGTATCCTAAGTGACTCCTTATAACACCAGTCAGTAAAAGTCCCGTCAAAATCGGTCCAGCCGTTTCGGAGATTACCCGGAACAAATAGACAGACAGACGATATAAGTGGTTGTTTTGTTATAGGTACCGTATATAAAAAAAAATAAAAGCTGTTATTTTGATATTACAAACACACACCAGACCATAAATGGAAAAATACGTTTGTATGAAAATCGAACTGTAACCCAAAACATATCTATTCTGTGTCCAAACCACAGAATAGCTGATAATAATACAAAAATGAAACACACAGTTACATTGTAAGTTTAAATGTTTATTTTTTTATTAAGTACTCAAAGATAATCCTGTTTTTATCACGTGCAAAGTTCACTTAAAAAGTAGGCAGATACACCTACATAATTAAGTATAGATATATAATTTTTTAATTGCTGACAATTAAATTAATGTTTGAAGCGTTTTGTTTTCGCATTTTATAGACTGTAATAGCTATATAGCCAATTATCTTATTTTAGTGAACAATTTCAACTCGTTTTTTTATACTGTTGGATAATCAGATGAACGGGTCGTTTGACTGATGGAAAACATAACGCCAGCCCCAAAGAAGTTCTCACTCAAAGGACTGCCCACAGATCAGTTATGTAGGGACTGCCTATAACAAATATTTATTAAGTCAGGATAAAAATTATAAAAGAACATATTTTTTTCAAATTTCCCGCCTCCTCACGGACAGTCCACCTTAACCAAGTTAAAGAACACGGACCTCAGGGGCACATGAGATGCTCATGCAGTTTGCGTTTGCTGTCAAACTAACCATGGTTTTGCGGATTACGAGGTATTACACGCTCTTGCGCGGCTTGAAGTAAGTAAGTAAGTAACCAAGAACAGAGAAGAACAGCAATACAGCTAGATAGTGCTGTCTCTTTAGTTTTCACTCCCTCGAAGCCTGGGCTCAAAGCGACGACTGCTCCGCTAATACATCACTTGCGCACCACCTAGGGTTGCCAACCGTAAACTTTTTTTTTTTTTTTACATCTGACTGGTAAAGCGTTTGGCCACAATCTCACCTGATGTGAAGTGACGATGTGGTCGAAGATGTAGCACTCTTTCCCAGTAAATACCTATTCACTCTATTCTTAAACACACCCGGATGATAACGTTCAGGGAACACAGACGACTCTAAAATAGAGTATTGTACTCTATATCATGTAAGCGTACTCTATAATCTATAACACTAATAGAGTATGATGAAATACTCTTTTTTACATAATGTTTACTATCATTATTGAGCATTGCGTTTGGGGTGCCACAAGGTAGTATCCTTGGACCTACACTGTTCCTCATATACATAAATGAATTATGTAACCTAACATTGGCCAGAGGTAAAGTTTTAACTTATGCTGATGATACAGTTTTACTCTTCCAGGGTAAAACATGGATTGATGTCCAGGACTCAGCAAATAAAGGGCTTGAAATTGTGGCAAATTGGCTTAGAAATAATCTCCTAACAGTTAACGTAGACAAAACCAAATATATGACTTTCACTCTGAATTCCACAACTCAACCAAAATCTCCACTAGCATTGCAGATACACGACGGAAATTGTAAGCATCAATGCTCCTGTTCCCCTCTTGCAGACACTGATAACATCAGATACCTAGGAATAATCGTCGACAAACATTTAACCTGGACTGAGCATATTAAAACACTAGGAGGAAGGACAAGAAAGCTCATATTCACATTTAAGAAACTACGCCACGTTTTGCCTACGGATACCTTAATGACCGTTTATTACGCTCTAGCTCAATCTATTCTAACTTATTGCATATCAATTTGGGGTGCAGCTGCTATCACACACTTACTCCCTCTTGAGAAAGCGCAAAGAGCACTACTTAAAGTAATGTACTTTAAACCAAGACGCTACTCCACAAAGTTACTCTATGAGGAAACCAAGGTACTCACTGTTAGGCAATTATTTATAAAAGCAATAATTCTCCGCCAGCATTCATCAGTAGAAGAAGAGCAATTATTGAGACACACGCTAAAAAGAAGGAAAGATGTAATCTTTAAGATTCCTACCTACCGTACACGCTACGCTAGAAAGTCCTTTATTGCACAAGGACCGGCTTTATATAATAGAATAAGCAAACAAAAAACTATCATAAATTTAAATCGTAACGCATTAAACAGATGTATTACTGAATACTTATTGGAACTTACCTATGATAAAACTGAAAATTTACTTCGGATTGTTGACTGACTTCAATAACTTATTTAACTAAAAACTGACTTGCCGAACCATTCACAAACACACTACACATATAACTACATTACGCACATGTACTAATTAACTATCGGCCTACTCACAATCATACTGTGCACACATACATACGAACAAAAAGACATACATCAGCTATCGGACTACTCATATACTTACATATACACAGTCAGATATATACACACACACACAACACAAACATAAATAACTGAAACACATACATAACACATAAATTAAGATTAGTTTTGTTATCCTTATTATCACTTATAAATAGTTAAAAGTTCAACTTGGGAACGCTTGTAGGTATGAATTTTGTAAATGAGCACAGAAAACACTACTGTTAGTATTAGCGATAATCAGGTAGTGGCTTTATAGTTATACAATCGTGTCCGAAGGAGAACCCTGTGACCTCACAATACAGGTAATCCTAGTGTGGGGGGCAGAGCTTCAACCAAGGTACATTATTGGATGTTTCTCACTTTAACTTCACTCTGATATTACTGTCAACAGTATAATATATAGTTAATAATTTACAACCTATGTACCAAATGCTCCATTATTTTGAATGAATAAAAGTTTATTATTATTATTTGTAAACTTAATTTATTCTCGAAATTAGAAGAATTTCGGTAGTAACGTGAAAACCACGGGCCTAAGCCAAGTGGAGTTCACTTTGGGGATTTTCTGATTGATCGTCCTGCAAAAATTTCCGCACGATCCGACAAGTATTCAAAATTGCAGCTTTTTGCATGGTCATGAATAAATTTTTAGGTAATTCTATCTGTTGCAAGTAGTGGAGTAGGTGTTTAGGTATGACTCCAGTGCTGGAGAGCACCAGAGGTACGATATATACCTTATTCATTTTCCAAATTCTAATGATTTCTTCTTTGAGTTCTGTGTATTTATGAATCTTTTCAGTGATTGTTTTTTGTAGGTTGTGTGTGTTAGGGACAGCTATATCTATTAAGTATACAATTTTATTTAATTTATCTATCATAGTTATGTCGGGTCTATTATAGTGTACAGTTTTATCTGTTAAAATGGCTCTATCAAAATATATCTTGTGACTCAGATTCTCCAGCACGGGTTTTGGGGCATATTGATAATATGGGACTGCTTTAGTCTGGACAAGTTTGTGTTTAATCGCTAACCTTTGATGAACAATGTGGGCTATTTGGTTATGTCTATGGGTATAGTCAGTTTGGGCTAAGGACGGGCAGGCACTAGTTATGTGTTGAATGGTTTCAGATGCGCGGTGACACTTTCTACACTTGTCATTTTGGATGTTGGGGTCTTTAAGAATGAACTTTTTGTAATTTTTAGTATTTATAACTTGGTCTTGCACTGCTATCATAAAGCCTTCAGTTTCGGGAAACAGAGAACCTAATTTTAGCCATTTATTTGAAGCATCTGAATCTACATGTCCTTGTTCAAGATCATGTAGATGTCGGCCATGTAGCTCTTTCGTACGCCATCTATCTATTTTTTCGTTGGTTTGGGTTTGCGGTGATTTATATTCTATGTTTCTGTTGTTTAAGTTAAGTGGAGTGTAATTAGTATCTAATTCTACTATTGCTGAATGTAATTTGCTAGTTGTTGATTTTTTGTAGTAAAAGTCTCTCAGGTTCCGAATCTGCCCTTCCCAAAGTAGTTTTAGGTCTATTAGTCCCCTTCCTCCTTTTGGTCTTTTGAGTGAAATTCTTTCTATTGCGGATTTAGGGTGTAAGTAATTGCACTTCGTGAGTGTGGTTCTAGTTTTAATTTCTAACCGATTTATGTCCGTACGTGTCCATTTGACTACTCCAAACGAATAGGTCAAAACAGGTATTGCAAACGTGTTAATGGCTTTAAAGAGATTTTTTGAATATAGCTGTTTTTTACATATACGGTTTAGTCTACGTGAATATTCTTCCGAGAGATCTTTTTTAATTTGCATGTGATTGATGTTATCTGATTGGTATATTCCTAAGTATTTGTATGTATCTTCTGGTTCCATTTGAGCGAATGAGATTGGTTCATCTGAATTGTGGTTGTTTTTTGATATTTTTCCTCTATGAATATGGAGTGTTTTACATTTATCTAATCCAAATGTCATGTTGATGTCTTGGCTATATTTTGCTGTGATATCTATTAGGTTTTTGACGTCTTTTTGAGATTTTGCAAAGATTTTAATGTCATCCATGTACATCAAATGTGTTATGGTTGTGTCGTCGTTTAATTTATAACCACTATTAGTGTTATTAAGGAGATAAGAAAGTGGGTTCAGAGCTAGGCAAAACCACAGTGGACTGAGAGAATCCCCCTGAAATATACCATTTTCAATATTTATTTCATCCGTGTTTATTGTATTAGTGCCATTAGATAGGCGCAAAGTAGTTTTCCATTCTAACATGGCATTTTTAAGAAAGTTTATTATTATAGGGTTGATTTTGTAGATATGTAGAACTCTAATTAACCAAGAATGTGGCACACTATCAAAGGCTTTTTTATAGTCTATGTAGGATATGTGGAGGTTTCTTTTCTTTGTGTTGGCATGTTTTAAAACTGTTGTATCTATCACAAGTTGCTCCTTACATCCCATATGGTTTCGTCGACAGCCTTTCTGTTCTTCAGAAAGTATATTATTGTGTTCTATGTGTCTATTTATATTACGCGTGATGCATGATGTGATTAGTTTGTATATTGTTGGGAGACATGTAATAGGACGATACTGTGAGGGGTTTGCTGTGTCGTTACTTTTAGGTAGCATGAAGGTTATTCCTTTTGTAATGAATTGCGGTAGTTCTTGTTCACCTTTAATTAATTCTGTAATGTTTTTTGCTAAAATATCGTGGAGTACGACAAACTTCTTGTACCAAAAGTTGTGTATATTATCAATTCCTGCTGCCTTCCAATTTTTTAATTTGATTGTTACTGCTTCTATGTCATCCCTAGTGATATCTGTAAATTCCATAGTTTCTTTATTTTCCATTCTATTTTCTTCTATACCTATCCACTCAGCATTGTCGTTATGGTCGTTTTGTTTTTTCCACAAATCAGCCCAGTAGTTTTTAAGTTCGTCTGCTTGTGGTATTTCGTTGTTGCTATTGCTTTGTGAACTGTCATTTTTAAATTCTCTATAAAAACCTTTTTCATTAATAGTAAACTGTTTGTTGTCTTCTTTTCTCTGTAATGCTTTAATGTACCTGGCGAGTCTTTGAGATTTTAATGTCACCTTTTGTTTTAGTGTATCCAAGTATTCTTCTGGTCTGATGTTATTTCTTTCATGTATAGTATGTACTTTTGTTCGTTTAAAAATATCCTCAACACCTGCAACGACTTTACGGGATCTGTTATTATTTATGTATTGTGTTAACCTTCCTATATCTGCTCTTAAATTTTTGATATCTAACTCTAGTCTTATTTGCCATGCAGGTTTTTGAGGTTTCCTATTTCTAGCTTGTGTTTGATGCGTCCGAATTTTGTATCCTAGACTTTCGCATATAACAAGTGCGCTACAGTATACTAATGTATGTACAGTGTTTATATCAGAGTCTATAGAGAAAAATCTTCCTAATATTTGTTTATTGAAAATGTCTACGAGTTCATACAATTTTCTATTTTCTTTTAATCGTGGTAATTTAGGACGTACCGTGGGATCTGTCCCTGTATATTGTAGGAGAGTGGTTTCTATCTGCTCTATTAGTTTTTGCGTTGGCACATCTATTTCACTCATTTCAGAGTTTTGTTCGCTTTCAATGTTTTGGATAATCGAAACAATGTTAGGTAGAGTGTTTGTCTGAGTAGAAACGTGGGAAGAAATTGTCATTGAATTTGGAATGGGAGATGTTTGTAATGAGGATAATGCTTGTAATTCAGATGTAAATTGAAAAGTATCTACTTGAGATATTGATGGAATAGAATTTGATACTTGAATTGGCGAATTTTCTCTTTCTTCTCTAATGAGTTGTTCTGATATTTCTTGTTTTAAATTTGTGATAACATCTTCAGACAACAGTTTATTTCTGATAATGACTCTTCTTTGGTCGGCTATTCTCTGTGCTGTTATATTTAAGTCCGGGTATTTTATAATAAACTGGTCGTGCAGTTTTTTGCAGTACGTGGTCCTATCCGTTTCAAGTTTTGTAACATAAAAGTATGTACGCATGATAAATAGGTTTATTTCTTCGCTCCATTTCATGCGTACTCTGGGTTTACCAGCTTTGGTGGTCGCAGGTTTAGCGGCGTGTGCCTCCTGCGAAACATCCTCGGCCGGGGTAGCTGATCTAATACAGCTACTACTACTGTCCTGTCCTCCTGTACTGTCGGCTGTAATCCCTGAGGACATTCCCCTACCCCCCGCGTCCCCAACTCCCGCCCAGCCGCCCAGCCGGGAGTCACTGGCTAGCATGCTGTCACGCCCGTGGCCAGCTACAGACGTGCCCCGACGATCGCCCTCGGGCAGCGGCCCTATACGTAATTTTCTATTTCTTGTCTCCATATTGATGGGTTACCTTTGCCTTGTTAGCCGTGTAAGTTTCAAATGTACACGTTGTCCGCCCCCCACGTGGTCAGATGTTCGACACGGACGTAAGGTAGGATTTTGGGGGGCTTATTATTATTATTATTATTATATTATTATTAGTTTAATATCATTTGCTATTAATATGTTGGTATCCCCAATTCCCCAAGCCACATTCGGACGTCTGAGAGAGTCTTTTCGGTCATGAATGTGAAGTGGCGGGAAGAGAGAAACAGAGCTTCATTGAAATTGATTAAAAATGAGCTCTTGATCTATATAAATTTAGAGTTAGAATGTTTGGAGTCATACAATTATTTAAAAAACCATGAAAAATTGTTATGTGCTGCAAAAAGTTCGAAAAAATACCTTTTTAATAGTATAAAATAAATGATACTCTTCTTTGGAAGTCCGTACTCTTTATTTACCGCCTTTGAATCAGATATACTCTATTTCTTCTAATAAAAGTTGGCAACCCTAGCACCACCGCGTATTTACCGCGGCTTCTGCACTGAACACGCAGTGGTTGTGAAATTATTTTATAGTCTTTGATTTTTACCCGATGGATAGTATTATCATACGTTCTGTGCCCACGGAATTGGACCCACGAGTCGGAAAGCGATTCCCCAAATTCTGGACGTGAGAATTTGGGGAATCGCTTTCCGAATCGTAGGTCCAATTCCACACCCACAAGTCAGAAAGTGTTTCACCAAATCCTCGTGTCCAGAATTTGGGGAATCGCTTTCCGACTCGTGGATCCAATGCCACACGAATCGGAAAGCGATTCCCCAAATTCTCATGTCCAGAATTTGAGGAAACGCTTTCCGACTCGTGTGTCCAATTGCACCACTGGGTAAAAGAAGATCATCATCGTCCCATTACGCTCCCACTGCTGGGATACCTATAACAGGCGGTAACAGGTCTTTCCTCAATCTCTTTGAGAATATTGGCCGTATTCCACCAGACTAGCCGCGGTCCTGTGTGGCTTGTTGGTTGTCACACATGTCCTCGTGTGTGTTTCTTGGACATGCGGGTTTCTCACGATATTTTTTCACGGTTCAACAACGAGTATGATAAATACGTACATAACTTAACTAGGTAGGTATATAATCCGTGCTACCGAATGTTATAATTTATGCGAAAGTGTATTCGTTAGTTTGTCTTTTTTTCACGCAGAAACGGAGCAATGGATGGAAGCGATTTTTTCATAGAGATATTTAGTTCATGCATAGTGCACGGTTGAAACCGCGGGCAAAAGCTAAGTAGGTACCTACGTAACAATTTCCTCCAAAAATACTGCAAATAGAAAGAAAAAAACAACAAAAAGAAAATATGAAATATCAATTCGAAATAATATTCTAATAGACCCTGGCGGTAAAAATCGCAAAATTATGCCCAACGGAGCTCAGAGTAAAATGTGGTAAAATAAAATACCTACTGCATGAATGTGTGCGTGCTTAAAGCTCGTCGTCGTTGCGCCTGTGTGCGCGGACCATAAAACTGTGTATGTGTGCGCTCAAATAAATGTAGGTGAACGGTACGTATATATTTGTGACTCGTACCGTTGGCAGGTAAATTATTGTTTAACGAATAGATGAATGATCAATTCCTGATGATTGTTTTTCTGAGTTCTTTTGATTTTTTTATAACGCTTTTTATATTGTAAAATTTTGTAATAATGTGACTTATTTTAGATATTATTATTAGGTCAAGTATGTAAGTTTAAGTAAGTACATTGTATTGGTTTATTAAAATAGGGTTAGTACCAGTAACTTTGATTAAGTATAAACTTACGGTGGTAATTAGTTATGTATTTGTTGTAACTTTTGCAGCGATTGATTAATCATTAAGTTTTAGATACCTATCACACTCTCTATATTATATCTTGAAGAAATCACTTTAGTCTATAAGAATGTTTTTGCACTATATTGTACTTTTTTAAATGTATTTTTCATTGCGCTGTAAACTAAGTAAAGAGTATTAATACCTATCTCATTAAAATCAGAGAATATTTTATTTAAAATGGACTTCCGCAAATAAACGCCTGATTCCATTAAATATCTCATTAAATTTGAAATTGGCAAAATACACAAACCATGTCTGGCCAAGAAATAAGTAAAAAAATAGTAACTATCAATTTATTAAACTAATTAAATTTTAACATCTACTTTGTGACTTGCGACTACAAACACATGGTTTGAATCGCTGAAAATTAAAATAATGTAAATTATATGCTATAAATTTTAACAGTAATTTAATTTAATGATTATTTATTTTTCTTTTTCCACTATTGAGAGGAATCAGAGAGTGATGATTTTGACAGGTGTGAGTGTTAAACTAAGCAGTGATAGACGTTCCGATTTGGCACACGCCACGTCGACCAAATACCAACTCGGATACCGACCACCACGTTTTTTGAAGGACCATAACTTGGTTTAGCTAAGTAATTGCTACCTTGACAGAGACCGTAGACGCTTATTCAAGTATGCGTTTTGCTGTCAAAAGAACCATGATATGCATCAAGCGCGGATTACGAGATAATATACGAGCAAGCGCGGCTTCAAGAAACCATGAAACTGGCAAAGAATTCCAGTCCGTAGTCAATTTGATCCTAGCCAGGTTCCGGTAGTCGTGAATAGTTGGCATCTACAAAATCGGAACATGTTTTGCTAGTCTTACTATTTACAAAGATATCAAGGAATTAGCTGGTTATGTAAGAAAAAATCCCACTTTACGAATAAAAATTTGGCAATAATAATACCACAGATCTCTGTGAATAATAACCCTACGAGATACACACTGGGACATAATAAAAATTATTGTAATACTTGTGCTGTGTATAATTATATTTTTAATTAGCTGCTGCCCCGCGGTTTCACCCGCGCGGAGATATTGTATTTCATGGTTTTTATTTTTTGCGCGGAACCCTAATTCTTTTTCCAAAATAAAAGTAGTATATGTTATTCCTTATAACATCAGCTATGTGCCAGTGAAGTTCCGGTCAAAATCGGCCCAGCTTTTTCGGAGATTAATAAATAATAAAAAAATATAAAGCCTTTTATTTCTCATAACCAAAAATACATTCCATGTTGTGTTCTATTATAAATCTTATATTTAGGTATTTATTAATATTTTGCTAAGCACCTATGTACTTATTAAGAACATAGTAGTATACAAGCCATTTTAATAACACCTATTTAAATTTAGCCTATTGTTTAGTTTTATATGCATGCATAAATATATCCTACAATACTACATAAATGAAACATCCATTTTTTTTTAATTATTTGAACCTATACATATGTATAATACGTAAAAAATATGTAAAAATATACATAAATAATATGTTTCGGAGATTACCCGGAACAAACTGACAGACAGACAAGAGAGATAGACAAAATTTTTTAAAATGGCTGTTTTGGTGTATGCCCCGTGTATACTTTCATATGCATTTATTAAAAAGCTGTTTTTTTGATATTACCAACAGACACTTCAATTTTATTTAGTTGTATAGAAACAGTAACTTAGAACAATGTAAACAAAATAAAACATGCTTTAGGTAAAAGATTATACCGTAATGTAGTTGTATACGTTTGTAGAGCATTTTCTACTACTTATCGGGCTAGCTATATTTTTTTTCATTTCAATTATGCTATGCAAGCTCCAGGGCTCGCACCATTTGTTTGTTAATTAAATTATTTTATACATAAAAATCCTTACTTAAAATATCATCAATTCGCTTTACTTTTAGTATACTTACTCCGAAGTCGAATAACTAATTTCGTGAAGTGATTTTCATGAGAAAACCGTGGCGAACGACGATAAAACCATTTATACATTTATGTTAAAATAGTCTTCGTTCCATATATGCGATTATAGACTTCATATTGAAGAAAGTAGATTCGGCTTCGTTTCGTTTTCGAATAAAACAAGGACTAGCTATTTCTAATTAAAATTTTTAACGATTCGAATTTTATTTATCGAAAAGATCGGTATTCGCACGGCAGGTCCGCAGCGTAAGTACGGATCTTTTCGATCGATAAAATTGACAGTTCAAATCGATAAAGTGGGTTTTATGGATTTTTATGTATTTTATCGAGCCTTTATACAACCGACAAAAGTTATCGAATAGCTAGGTAGCGAAACCAAAGAGAGTACAAAGCTACTACAATACTTTACAATCAGACTTCGGTACTCGCAATATTCGATAAATTTATCAGTTTTTCGATTCACAAATTTATCGTTTGGACTTCCGTACTTGGGCCGCCGATAAGTTAATGGTGGCGATTGGTGCCTAACGCAGATACAGTGTGCCGTGTGATTTGGGTGTATGAATAGTACCATCCAGAGGAACCGGCTAAGAGAACGTCCAGCGAATGGGCAGCAACATTCCCCTTACTCAACATTATAATCTACTGTGATCAGCAAAACGCCTGCCAAGCGTGCTGTATCATGGAAACCTCCCTTTATGGGATGGCCTATGTTCAGAGTGAACATCTTCCGGCAGATGACAAACGCCAATTCGTACGTACTATAATAAATGCGAAAGAGTGTTTGTTGATTTGTAAATGTGTTCGGATCGACGTGCTGTTTGGCATAGATAGTTTATGGACCGGAGAGTAACATAGACTAGTTATTATCCCGGAAAAAAATTTAATATTAAAAATAATCATTTCTGTTCATTAATTCTTATGCTATCACTACCCACCACCCCGTACGTATCTATACGTACTATGTATTTGTTGGTACCGCTTTGCCTAGTCTAACTTGAGCCGCTGCACCCCGCGGCCACCGCACGCTAACCGGCAATAAAAGGGCCGGGGGTGACATTACAGAGGTCCGCGCTAACTGGTTCGTGGTACGCGACTACACGTACATAAGTAAAGATTGTGGAGTGAGACGCCACTCGGTTGGAGTCGGAGTGTCGTCTGCCGAGCGCCCGATCAAAATCGTTCGAATTTTGAAATGAATTTTGACGTTTTTATTTTTTTTAAATCGTTGTTTGGTTAAGTTAAGACCATTTCTATAGTATTCTGATTTCTGACATGAAGTTGGAGATATTAATTTGACAGTTCCTTCAAAGTTCAATTGTTTCCATTTTGAATCGCTTTTTAAGTTTAAAATATTTCTCCTTTTTTTCTGTTACTTTCTTGTAGTTCGAAGGGGTTCTCCTATACGAGCCCCGATGCAAAATAGTTCGTCTAGTGTGAAATTTTCTCTGTGAGATTTTTTCTAACTTCATTATTTTTGTATATCGATGTAAAATATTAAGCTGTTCTACTATCACATGACGCGTTACTTATGCCATTTTTTATTTATGAACCAATAAACTATTTTTGCTTATTAAATTTATACATATCCTGTTTTAAATTCGAAGACATTATAAGCAAAATAGTTCGTCTAATTGTTAATCGATGCAAAAGAGTTCGTCTATCGGTGAGTTAAATAAGATTATTCCGCTTTGCTCAATTATGTTGCATAATTTAAATTTGTAAAAGTAATTCTCTATCATTTGTCCAATGAGACAGTATAAATTCTGAAAATTTTAGGTTTTTTCATTAATTTTCAAATAACAATGGGTCGTGGAAAACCCGTGTGTGAAGAGCTTCGAAAGCGAATAGTTTGTGGGGTCGATGCTGGCAAATCATGTTACCAAATATCTAAAGACTTGATACTTCCCAGGTCTACAGTCCAATCTATCATTCAGCACTATAAAAAGAATAGAACGACTTCTTGTTTGTCGAAAACTGGTCGACCACGCATCACAACTGCAGTAGAAAACAGAATCCTGAAGAAAATTATCAAAAATAATCGTCGTGCTCGAGCTGGAGAACTCACGGTGCAATGTTAGGACATGATTCACAAAGACGTCTCAGTTGATACTTGCAAAAGAGTCCTAAAAAGAATGGGTTACGGATTTTACACCGCTAAGGAGAAACCACTGTTGACTGCTGTACAAAAGAAAAAGAGGTTGAAGTTTGCTCGTGATCATTTAAATTGGACTTCCGATCAGTGGCGTAGTATCATTTGGAGTGACGAGTCCGTGACAGTCGGCGATGAAAGGAAAAAAGTGATTCGGAACAAAAATGAGGCATTTCATACTGATTGTCTCAAACGCAAAGTGAAGTTTCCGGCGTTTCTTATGATATAGGGCTGCATGTCTGCACAAGGTGTTGGTGGTATGCAGTTTGTGGATGGTTCTGTCAATGATGCAAGGTATCAAAACCTTTTGGAAGAGAATTTACTGACCTGTATTCCGTCACTTAAGCATCAAGATTCATTCATTTTTCAACAGGATGGTGCTTCCTGCCATACTGCAAGGACAACAAAGACGTGGCTACTGGCGAAAAGCATCCCTACAATCGAATGGCCATCTAACAGCCCGGACTTGTCGCCGATCGAAACCCTATGGTGGAAAATGAAAAAAGTTCTCCGTAAAAATCTATCAAGATCGAAGAGCGACTTAAAGGCTAAACTCTTGGCTGTCTGGGAGTCAATTACGCCTGAGGAGTGTGCAGCGTTGGTTGCAACCATGCCTCTTCGCATTAAAGCTGTCATTGAGAGCAAAGGCGACACAACTAAGTGGTAGACGAACTATTTTGCGTGAGTGACAAGGGTAGACGAATACTTTTGCGTTATGTTTTTTAGAATATTTTTTAATTTTTTTATGTTATGTAAAGTCATGAAAGAATATCAGTTATGTTAAAATAAACTTTAAAATGTTCTTCAAATTGTGGTTTACTTTTTATTAAACGTTCTTAATTATTTTACCAATATTTACTTTCTATATTTTACGCTTAGCACTACTTTCCATACTAGACGAACTATTTTGCATCGGGGCTCGTAGTACATAATTACGTCTTTAAATTGTAAATAGTTATTTGTTACTTAATTAGTTAGGTTAGCTTTTTGTAATCTCACATTTTGGTTATTAGAAGTTGTTTTTTTACAGTAGTGTATAGGTCCGTTATATGCAATGAATAATTAATCGTTAAACATCAATCACGGACCACGCGCAAACCATGGAAAAACCACGACATAACATGAAACGACATTCCGCCAAGTTTGCTTACTTTTTGGACAAGTATAAAAACGGACCTTTCATATACAATATACATCATCATGATCTTCAGCCGGAAGACGTCCACTGCTGAACATAGGCACATAGGCCTCCCCCATAGATAGAACGACACTTGGATCGGCTACTCGCCTCTTGCATCCAACGGTTCAACGCGACAAGGTCATCGGTCCACCCAGTGGGCGGCCGTCCTACACGTCCTACGTCTTCCTGTTCGTGGTCGCCACTCGAGAACCTCTCTTCCCCATCGGTTATCGGTTCTGCGAGTGATGTGGCCTGCCCATTGCCATTTCAACCTGCTAATTTTGAGAGCTATGTCGGTGACTTTCCTTCTCTTGCGGATCTCTTCGTTTCAAATTTTATCACGCAGGCAAGCCCTGAGCATAGCACTCTCCATAGCTCGTTGTGCAACTTTAGCTGGCTAATAAAGCCAACAGTTAAAGACCACGTCTCAGTGCCATAAGGCACAACTGGCAACACACACTGGTTGAAAACCTTGGCTTTCAGGCTCTGCGGTATTGTGGACGACAAGATAGGTCGAAGCTTCCCGAATGCTGCCCAGCCGAGTTGGATTCTTCGTGCGACCTCTTTGTCGAAGTTGGAGATACCTAATTGGACAGTCTGACCTAGGTAGACATACTCGTCAACAACTTCGTGAGTATCGCTCCCAACAATTACCGGTATAGGTGGAATATGGACATTGGACATGATTTTCGTCTTGTCCATGTTCATCCTAATGCAGACCGTAGACGCTTATGCAAACGTGCGTTTGCTTGTCAGAATAACAACGCTTTTGCATCAAGCGCGGATTTCGAGTATCTCATAATCGACGCTTGATGCAAAAGCGTTGTTATTTTGACAAGCTAACGCACGTCTGCATAAGCGTCTACGGTCTGCATTAGACCAACCTGTTGGGAAACTACTGAGGTCGTTGAGCATGGTATGGTACCGAGATCCTCAAGCGATTCCGCCATTATGACTATACACATAACAACAGATAACAGTGTTATGGTAATGATTTAGTTCGTGAAGAGTGATTAATCAATTTACAAATTTGAGTAACTCAGGTTAGTTTAGCTGCTCTTTCGGGGTCATTGTTTCACATCACTATATTTTATTTCTCACAAAGAGGTTACTTAAAAGCCGTTATGTAAAATGAAAGAGTCGTAATTTCGTTAAAAATAGAACTAAGTCTAAAAATTAATTACTTACTTAGATCATACTTAAGTTTGAAAATTCGACCATACGCTTGTCAGTTGTTACTTATCAGTGACCTCTATTCCGGTAGCCACCACTTTCCTAATAAAATTACCTGATTAATTAGTTATTATGTATTCTGTGTAAAAACAATAAAAAATATACATTCAGCAAATTATGATTCAGCATTGTGCGTAGTATTTTAATCAGATGCTCTATATTTTGCAGTACATATTATTTACCTAATACGAGCGCACTGTACCATTGCATCAAATGTCAGTTGAAAGTGACATTTCGTCTGGCCGAGTCACATTGGCCGTCAACTCGCAAAGTTAATTGTGCGCGCGGCAAAATTTGGAAACTAATTTTTACGAAGGCAATCAGCGATCGGCTAAGAAAGTGGCGCCACTAATTTGTTTAGATGCTTGTACAACAGTTATCTATTAATTTATAGTCTGTGATTAGTTGCTATTTTTTTATCCGTTAGTAGCTACCGCCCGCGGTTTTATCTACATGAATATTCACACAGGAACTGTGCATTTTGGAGTCAACATCCCTATTGGCAGTGTACTTAACTACCTAGCATGCTGACGATATTGCCTCGTTGCATCGATCGCAATAATGATTATCTTACTTCTTCACTCATTAAAAAAAAAACACGCGCTCAAAAAACCTCTCCTTCCAATACATAGCCAGTGACAGACAAGTTAACCTATATTTTAAGCTCAAGTAGGTATACGTACTATATCTCCACAGTTATGTAGGGGTGGGGGTGAGCACGTGGCAAGGGTGGTTTCACCGCTCGAGTCGGTGCGTTCTTGGTACTTGGCGGTGGCTGTTTTTTTATTTGGGTTATTTAATTGAGGTCATATTGAGTTTTTGTTCCGTGTAGTCGATCAATTTTTTTTATTTAGTTGGACGTTTTTGCTTTGTGCTGTTGGAAAACGAGACGAGGTGCTTTGTCTGATGGTAAGCGTAAAGTTGGACCATAACAATAGGGATGTTGCATGAAACACAGAATGCCTAATTACTGTCGTTATACAGTTTTAAGCACATCACATTAACACAGTAAATATTAAATGAAAAAAAAACATAGAGATATAGCATCTAAAAGTTTACCGAATTCAACAAATTTTTTTTTATCATCCAATATCCTACTATCCTACTTCCTACTAAAAATATTATAATTGCGAAAGTATGTTTGTTGGTTTGTTGATTTGTTGTCGTTCTTTCATGCAGTAACGAAGCAATGGATCGACGTGATTTTTGGCATAGATAGACCGAAGAGTAACATAAGCTACTTTTTATCTCGGAAAAATGCACGGTTCCTGTGGTAACGCGGGTGAAAACCGCGGGCAGAAGCTAGTAGTAATATAAATAATACTATCCAGATTCTTAAAACTTCAGTGAATAATAAAATATATGAAAGCTATGTACTTAAGTTTTTTTTTCACGGCCAAAATCAACAAAATGCATGTTTTAGCACAATTTTACGGGCCGCGTTGCAAATGTGACATCACGCGTTCAACTCAATTAGTATGGAGCCTTTTAGCGGTCAGTACTTACGCCCGACTTTGACTCTCATTCTTTACTTTTCTAGCGTTCAATTCCCATTTTGTTTCTATATAGACATTTGATTGATGGAAAACAAATTAATTGACATCATAAAAAAATAGAATCGAATAATATTTATTTCCAAAATACATAGAACTGGTTAGCTAGGTACACAAGTATGCCAAAAATTCTTAAAAATGTTGTAGATGTTAATATATAGCGAACCCCAAACTAGGCGTGACCGTGTGTATCTTGGGGCTCAGAGATACGATTTACGTAGGTGTTAGGTTTTAAAAGTATGGACAGTACCACATCATCGACAAGTTGAAATATTATAAACAGTTAAGTAATAAATTTGTTTTTATCAACGGATGGATACAACATCCCTATTGCAGTGCCACTCAAAACTTTCAAACACAAAGGCCTGCGCGGCACCCTACTAGACGCCTGCCAAGTGTTTAAGTTTAAGACCTTATTCTAAAATGTATTCTAGCAAATAAACGATTTGTAAACCTCCGTAGGGTATGTTCAGCAGTGAACACTTCAGTCTGGTGACGATGATGATGATATCACCGATATACTCGCACATAAAATCAACAACAAAATAAACGGAAACAAAAATGAAAATTTATGTAAAACTAAACAATAAACATTGACATAATGTTAACACAAACTGTTACAAATTAATTCAAATCGTCGTATAATTGATTCTGAACTTAATTTGTTATAAATATTACTTATTGATCGTTTAATTGGCATTTATTGATTCTGCCTGGTGTGAATGTTATTATGAATTATATATATTGACTAGCTGCTGCCCGTGGTTTCACCCGCGCGATGATATTGGATTTAAAGAAAGAAAGAAAGAAAATACATTTATTTCAGGACATCACACAACATTACAGTTTTACACATGTATAAAAAATGAAAGAAAAGGACAGGTTTTTATTTTATTTTTTTGCGTGGAACCCTAATTCTTTTTCTAAAATAAAAGTAGCCTAAGTTACTTCTTATAATATCAGCTATATGCCAGTGAAAGTCCTATCAAAATCGGACCGGCCGTTTCGGAGATTACCCGTAACAAACAGACAGACCGACGACAAAAATTTTAAAAATCGTGTTTTTGTTAGGTGCCGTATATTCTTTCATATGCATTTAGTAAAAGGCTGTTATTTTGATATTACAAACAGACACTTTAATTTTATTTATTTGTATAGGTAGATGATAATCATAAAAAGTTAGTAATATTAATTACTCTAGTACCAAGACCGTTCGGTCGCGACACACTCGCCCACCCTCTCCGTACTGTCGGCAGAATCGCTGAGGCCAACAAAAAAATAAAATTTTACGACCCTCAGAGGGGGTGTCACCTGGTCGCTTAGCACGGGGTTGAAGAATTGAAGAAATCAAGGTTTAAATTCTAAATAATCTAATAATCTACCTGTCAATTAATATTGTTCCTTATTTATCAGACAACATGTATTGTAGAAGTGAAATTGGAATCTAATAATCGTAATATGTACAGAGGTATCTACATTAATGTGATTTGTTATAAGCTTTATTATTATTGTATGGATGGATTCAAAACGTTGACATAAAACTTTTGATATAAAACACTATTAAGTATATCAAAGCATTTATTTTGTCTATTCAGTGAGGTAATTCCACCAGCTCTTCAGGTATCCTTCCTCCAGAAGGCGACCATAGACCAGTTTTTTATCTATAGAGTTTTTTGTTTGTTTATAAATACTCTAACACGAGTCATTTATAATAATTAAATTAAAAAATTCAATACTTTTATCCATCGAAAAATGGAGGTCGTTTTCAAGTCGACGCGTATATTTTTTTATTTTCAAATTCATTTATTGACAGATAAAATTAAATCCATAATTTTTTTATTAGTAACAAATTAACAATAAAGCGGAAAACTATGTTAGTACTTAGTATCTATCTAAACATACAAAACAATAAAACCAATTCAAAATCAGTCAAAATAATTATAACAGATGTCCTTAATATATATTTTTTTATTATTATACTAAGTGCTGCCCGCGATTTCACCCGCGTGAAGAATTGGATATCATGGTTTTTATTTTTTGCGCGGAACTCTAATTCTTTTTTTCTAATATAAAAGTAGCCTAAGTTACTTCTTATAACATCAGCTATCTGCCAGTGTAAAATCGGCCCAGCCGTTTCGGAGATTACCCGGAACAAACAGACAGACATAAATTTTAAAAATGGCTGTTTATGTTACATTACGAACAGACACATCAATTTTATTTATTTGTATAGTTGATACCATCTCAGCAATTTATACTTCCTCAGGTTTCTAACACCAATGTACAGACACTTAAATGGCTTATATTATATCACATACGATTTATGAACGAATGTAACATTAAGTTTATTAAACAAAAATACAACATCTTTTTATTATTATGAAGACGAAGGTTTAATTATACCCTAATTAAACCTTGATTAGAATTTAGAACTGGCTCTCAAGTGCAGCTATGAGTACAGATTTTTAACTTGATGGTGGTAGCTAGGCGATCATTAAGTCAGAAGACTACATCCAGTGCAATTGTAGTGTCCGGTGCAGACGAGGGCTCATATTTTACCATGCCCTGGGAGGGTTTTCTGCCAGGTAACCTTTGCATTCTAAGCGTTTGTTGAGTTGGTACCCACAAATCGCAAATTGGAGCGCTGAACACAGGGGCTGCAAGTGGTTCCGCAAGGGTTTTATGTATTGTTTTTATATATTAAAGGGTAGTGAGTTAAATGCTTTTTACCAATTTTATTTTTCTATCTTCCGAAAATCGGGTTGGCAATTATTCTCCTAAAGTTCTAACTTTTGTCACTGGGTTTTTATTTTTAAGTACCTTTTTTCTGTGAATTGAGACATTGTAACGGGATATTTACCGTGATTATTATTGAACGTTCAATATATCGTACAATAATAATCACGGTAAATATCCCGTTACAATGTCTCAATGAGTAAATAACCGTGATTTAGTTAGTATGATTATTTTTAGTAGGTGACCTGTAGTTATAATAGCTTAGTAACAATAGCTTAAACATAAACCCTTACACACTCATACTAGGGCCAGCACTAGGATTCACTGTTTCGCAGGTAACAAGTCGAGACCAAAGTTTATGCTCACCACACAAAATCTTTCCCCGCCGGGAATCGAACCCATGGCTCCTTGCTTAGGGTTACTACCAACTGAGCCATGGAGTCGTCAAGATTAGCGGTAACTAACAAACTTTACCGCTTTATAATACATACTAGCTTCTGCCTGCGGTTTCCTCCTGGTAACGATTGCCACAGGAACAGTGCATTTTATTATTTCGGGATAAACAGTAGCCTTTGTTACTTTCCGGTCCATATACTATATCTATGCAAAAAATCACGTCGTTCCGTTGCGCCGTTGCTGCGTGAAAGAATTACATACCAACAAACCTACAAATACATTTTTGCATTTATTAGTACGGATTAGTATCTACCAGATTCTATGAATTTCGAAATCCATTTATTACACAGACAAGTGCATCTATTGATTTTTCATTTGCATCTCGATAGGGATGGCATCATGCATCGGATGATTAGAGCGACCGAGATGGAGTATTATAATAAGGGTTGACTCCCCTATATTTAAGCACAATTCGGACGTCAATATATTGTAATAGATTTGACTGGTGGGATGTCAGTTTTTTTTTCGCTTTATAGGTTGGCATTTGAGCATTATTATCTCACATGGGTCCCAATTGTACTAAAATGGTGTCAAAATGACAATGGTTTCGTCGGAAAATAACACTTTTCATCAATATCTAAACAAATAAATAAAATTGAAGTGTCTGTTTGTAATATCAAAATAACAGCTGTTTACTAAATGCATATGAAGGTATATTCGGTACCTAATTATATACTAAAACACAATTTTTAAAATTTTTGTCTCTCAGTTTGTTTGTTCAGGTAATCTCCGAAACGGCTTGACAGATTTTGACAGGACTTTCACTGGCAGATAGCTGATGTTACAAGGGAAGGAGTAGCTTAGGTTAAGTGGGCGAAGCCGTGGGGCACAGCTAGTAATTCATATTTTTATAAATAGTACTTTATACCAAGTTCGGGTATCGCAAATTGTCATAACTCATTCATGACACAATATTTTTTTTACAAAGATTACAATTTTTAAAAATATCTTAAAATACTTTGATGAAGAGCATACGAAAATTAACAATGGTTTATTGATGACCACTACTGTCATAGGCGACGATAGAAAAACAATTGTGCTATAATGACTACGTGCGAAAGTGCCTAAAGTGATCATTTTGCGACTAAAACATATATATTTTTAAACCATTAATTTAGTAGAATTGGGCCCTGATGTCTGATTAGGCAGTCCTGACAGAACATATAAGACTTGTCAGTACAAGTCTTATATATTCTGTGCTAAAATGCCAGAGGGCCTAGCGTGAGTTTTACAACAAGTTAACGCGTGCGACAGTGACCGCGTTTACGAAGTTTTTGTATGAAAAACCATACAGCGCCCCTAGCGCCGCATTTATGAACTATCATCGCGCGGTTTTTTTTTTGAATGGTGTTTATTCGACAAACACGGTCGTTCGCGTAAACTGACTGTGATACTTACACTCAGCAGCTCAGCACACAGATGTCGGAGCACACCGATATGTGGTTGGCGACTGATTTTCAACTTGAGGGTGGTAGCTAGCAAGGACAGCACTAGAAAATGCCCTAGTGAAATTACTGGGCTTATGAGACTTAATACCTAATGTCTCAGGGTAACGAGTGCACTGCAGTGCCGCGCAGGCCTTTGTGTTTCGAAGTTCTAGGTGGCACTGCAATTGTTATGGGCCGGCTTTATGCTTACCATCAGGCAAACGACCAGCTCGTCTCGTTACTAAATAAGATAAAAAAATAAATAAAAAACCACCGTACTAAGGTTGCATCGCGATATTTTCCTTCTCAAGATCAAGTTCATTGTAGAAATCGAACCATAGAACTAAATCTAAGTATCACTAAGCCATCTCACAGCTCTAGCTTTAGCTACTATATCACCACATAATAAGTAATAGTACAGAGTATTTTTAAAGTACCTACTACTTATTTTACAAATATTTTATTACAACCTGTGGTACTTTTCATAAAGTATCAAAACTGAGAAGTCGTACTATAAATAAATACACACGCGCACATTGTCTTCGCGTACGCGGCTACTGGTGCGCGTGTGTGCGTGAGTCATCGCTGCATATGAGTGATAAGTAGTGTAAGGTGATAATTGACCTTTTTTAGATTTTTTTTTTGTTTTAATAAGTATGGATTATTTTTATTTTTTTGTGGTAGGACTAACTCTTCTGCGAGTGTTCGTCTGGGTTGTTACCACCGCTTTGCTCGTGAAGTCTGCCGCCAAGCAGTAGTGTGCAAGCATTACTGTGTTTCGGTTTATGAGCAGAGGAGCCAGTGAAATTACTGGGCTTATGAGACTTATCCCTAATGTCTCAGGGTAACGAGCGCACTGTAATGCCGCGCAGGCCTTCCAGTTTCAAAGTTCTGGGTGGCACTGCAATTGTTGTGAGCCGGCGTTATGCTTATTATAAGGCAACGACCGGCTCGTCACGTTACCAAATAACAAGTTATGCGTGAACGAGAACCATAAATTAAAAAATATAATATGGGTCAACTTGTAGAGGAACTTGTACTATTATGTATTCTGTGGTATTAGTAAAATAAAATAAGTATTATAGTTGATTCTAAATTCTAGTTTACTACCTGAGTTAAGTTTTATTCTACCCCTAAAGAGCATCGACTTGAAGTTACAAAAACATTCAGTATTCACTTACCTTGTTTTCTATGTATGCCGTAGATACGTCATAATAATAAACTTGGCTTGTGTGCGTGGAGCATACCTTTACGTGTGTACAGTGCTGCGTTCACACCTGGTCGTTACGCTGGACAAGTTACTGGAACGTCAAGATCAAGCTGTATTTTTAAAGATTCTAAAACTGTTGTCCCACTTTGTTGGTATCACAATTATTTGTCATGATAATGTATATGAGTCTTTATCGACGTCTAAAAAGGAGAACCTCAAGACGTTTTTTTGGGTGTATGATACGCTTATCTTATTGTTAACGTATGGAACGGTGACTCGATCAAATGTTTTCTTAGCTATGATAAAAAAAATATTTTCAGCCACGTGTAGATAATCGACTTTTTTAGTCAGAGGATTTAAAAAAAATATCCTGTTTGAGGTTTTTTTTCGAAACGGTCTCATTTTTCTAATGCAGCAGATGTTTGTAAAACTTGTACTATAGCCAACTTCTACTTTACCGATTCATATATACTCGGTCCCTGGGACAACACATTTATATGGATTCTGGTACGTATTCCATTGTAAAAAAAATGATTGACTTAAAAAGTTAAAAGCAGTATTAAACTGAAACAATATTAAAACTGTAAAATATCATTCACTCATCCTGGTGTCTATTAATTAATAAAGTCTTGATATATTGGGCATATTAAATAGGATAAATTTATTTTCACTAAATCTACGCTTAAAATGGTTTGATTTTAGGTTACTTTGGTATGAGAAATAACGCAGTTCATTTGAAAATATCAGAAGGCCATAGTATTATAATCTTATCAGTTATCCTACCTCTTTATTTACTAAAGTTAACAAACCCACTCTTGTTATGTCAGCTATTAAGCGTGTCCAGCGCCGGATCTACAGAACACAAGACTTCCGAAATAGCAATTCAAATATGGCTGCCAGAGCCAGAAAAGTTCTATAGGGTTTATTAAGAATCGAATTATTAAATTCACACTTTCATGTATACATTGTTAAATATTTTAGGTATAACGGGACGTATTTTTTAATTGGGATCATATTTCTGTAATATACCTAGTTGAAACGAAGGTGCACCGAAAAAATTGTTTTAATTATTTGGTCATTGAATTATCTTGAATAGTGCTAATTATTTACATTTTTTAATTCTTTATTGTCTTGGGCCGCAGGAGACTACTCATGAAAGTTAAAATAAATTAATCTTAGTTCCCGTCTCAAGTAGGTATATCGATCGAGGATCGAGAAGGGCAATAAAACTCTTTGGTATTCTTTTTAAAAAGGTTTTCACACTATTTATAATGCTAACAATTATGCTTATTTAAACTTGAAATTGGCAAAATACACAAAACGTGTCTGGCCACGAAAGAAGAAAAAAAATTATGCTTATAATTAACAAAACAAAAGTTATTACAATTTTTTCACTTATATTTAAGAAGAAAACCACTTTATTAAAACTGTTAATCATTTAGGCGCAAAGGTATGATGCACTAACAATCGCATAAAAAAGGTAAACATACTCGTTCAAGTAGAAAGTTCGTCCAAACGCAGCATTTGCTGATAGCTCCTTATCTCATCTAGAACTACGTCAACAGACAAGCTCTGTCTCTTTCTAATGCGCTAATTACATATCTACGCGTCTCGTTCACACGCCGGTACATCTGTCTCTGTCTTGCATAGGGAATACATGTTTGCTGTCCTGTTTGCGTGAAGTTTTGCCATCTCTATCGCTCTAATGAATTGAATCAACAACATCGCCGCTTGCTCCCTCTCGATGTTGAATCGAAATAGGAATTTGATTTTCATCTTTTTATGCCGTCTATGATATGCGTTCGGCTAGAGAAAAAAAATGCCTGGAAATAGATATTATTGTTTCTATCATCTGTCTTAGCTTTCTTATCTGTCTTGCGTAGTAAAACATCATAGGTAGGTAGTGTAATAATTATTTAAAGCTTATCTACATTAGAATTGTGCCTGCTTTATTAAAAATCGAGACAAAAAAACTACATCTATTTTGATAGTCATCAACATCATCAAGGTTTAATAATGAATAATTTTTTTTTACATTACAATCTAAATTCGAACGTCGCGTCGTCGGTCGCGTGGCGGAACATCGAATCGTAACTTTATTATGACGTCAAATGATTACTTCCGGCCTCTGTTCCGGGTTGTAGTAGTGACGTGCGGTTCGATGGAAGCATTTATCGACTATATCAATCTAATATTAATCGATGATGCTAGTTGAAATATTGGGAGTGGACTAGAAAGATTTTTGATACGAACATTAAATTAACTTATAAAACATAAGTCATACATAACATAAAATGAACGATTTTAAAAATAAATTAGTCTAAACTAATTAATCGACAGGTGGGTGTTGTACCTGGAATTGTTTTTACTACGGAAAATATTTGGATTTAATTATTATCAATTGCATTCAATGAAATTTAATGAATGAAAGCTAAATTAATTTTGTTTGTTTATGTGTTAACGGCGAAACATGTCTTTCAAAATCACTACTTTTTTTATACGTACTCTTGGTTGACAAGACAAGCGGGTCATTTGTGTTTTACAAACACAAGTTACAGTTCCAACAAAATGCACGCGTGTATCCCATGAATCTTGAAGAATGATATTAGACAATTGCGAGGAGAAAGTTGGAGAAAGCCACCGACTCAGTTTTCATCGCTGCTCGTTTGATGCTTCAATAACGTGGAACGGTCTACCGCTGAACTTTTGTAACTATGTACGGTTGGAGAGATAAAAACTTTCAATTAATCTATGCTTTATGATCTGTAGTAGAGTAATAGCGATCGAATGTAATACCGATAAGTATAGTTTTGACAAATAGTTTTGCAAAGTTGACAAATTCATAATTCTTTATTCACAAGGGTCCCAGGACTCCCAGGGGATATCCATCAACAGCGAACCCTGTCAACACCTGTTATGGAAGCGTATGTGGCTAGCAAAGCCAGACTTGTCTTTTTAAAAAAAACCCACAATTCAGTTGATTTATTCTAATTTAAACTATCGCAATTTAAGAGGAATGTGCCGGCTATTGTTTCGAAACCCTAAACGCTACTTTTTTAATCCAAGACAGCTTTCTTATCTATACAAATAAATAAAATTGAAGTGTCTGTTTGTAATATCAAAATAACACTTTTTTACCAAATGCATATGAAAGTATATACGGCCAACAATAACAAAACAACCATTTTTAAAAATTTTGTCTGTGTATCTGTCTCTTTGTTCCGGGTAATCTCCGAAGCGGCTGGGCTGATTTTGACGGGACTTTCACTGGCAGATAGCTAATGTTACAAGGAGTAAATTATAGGCTACTTTTATTTTAGAAAACGAATTAGGGTTTCGCGCAATTAAATAAAAACCATGAAATCCAATATCTCCGCGCGGGTGAAACCGTGGGCAGCAGCTAGTTAGCAATAAATAAGTAATTAGATACTATTATAATTATATAATCATACTGCTCAATTATGACCATGCTGTGTACACATGTTTTAGTATATGGTGCAGTTCGTAACCTATATAAGTTAAGCCTTTTCTAAATTGTATTTTACCGTATCCTGTTTTGTGTGCCTAATTAAAATAAAATTTTAACCAGAAAGTTCTGTTGCACGACACACCGTGCATCTCACCCATTGAATTATTGTAGGTATAAAATAACGTAAATGTTATGGAATGGAATATAAAAGCATTTGTTGAGTTACCACGTGCCTTATCCATTCTCCAATGACATTTGTAACTATTCTACCATCGATAACGTTTGTAGTATGTGACTCTGTTGAGATGCTTATGCCTTTTCAGCATGATTTATCAGCAGTGCATGTAGAACTGATAAACGGCTATTATAGTCCCCTATCTGTCCGAGTCAAACGTGACTCCAGTACCCGTAAATATTGCGTCAGTAAAATCAGAGTAGCTTTGTCTGAGTGGATTCAGACTTATTATCAGTGAAGTCACCATGTAGGCTGTTTCTTGAAATACTAGCTTCTGCCCGTGGTTTCACCCGCGTGGGGATTCACATAGGAACCGTGTTTTTTCCGGGCTAAAGTAGCATGTAACTTTCAAGTCCATAAATCATATGTTATTGGCCCTTCAAAACATAACTCAACAAAACTGAGGGCCACCGAAGCTAAATTCACAAATTAAATCTTTGCTTAGATCATGAAAGTGCTTGTCTTGTCTAGGTATACATATAGTTGTCTTGTTCAAGTGAATAAATGTAGCGCTATTTCACGCAACATGTAGACGTTTGACCTTGACAAGGACCAGCCAACGAGACAACCAGATAACAAGAGAGAAGAACACTTTTATTTACGAGCATTATTCATCTGTCATGCTATCATCGTCAGACGACGCGGAATCGCCACTTGACGCCTCTAAACGTGATTCAAGACCATTGTGGCCGTACCGATGTGATTGACCTAAGACAATAACCGGTTTTTACTATTAATCACTCTGACATAATCTAATCATGTAATATATCCGAACTTGCCGCGCGAACCGACGGCCGGCGACGCTCGGCGAAGTTTCCCGAGAGGCTGACAGTTCGTCACTCGTCCGTCACGGCACGGCACACTTCTCTTATGTATTGGATTACATAGGTGCAGTGTACGCGTCGCGCCGGCACTAGCGTTCTCTTTTCCAATTCTACATTTTCGAATTTGGAAGTTTTCAATTTTTTCACGTATCGATTCGCTGCGTTGCCGATATTTTTACGCGCTATCGGCTGTAGTGCGGTGGCTGTCCGGTGCAGCGGACGCTATGTACAAGATTTCAGGTCAGGCGCGATCGTTCTCGATTTTCTCCGGGGCTAGGTATCGGAGTTTTCCCGACGCACGTGTCCGTCGCTGTTTACGTAGCGCAGTACATTGTGCGATGCTAGCTAAGTACGGAGTCATTGACACGCCGGCATGACATACATTCCGGCTGACGGAACGCTAACACGTCCGCGGTTTTCTTACTCGTTTTTTTTTTGTGACAGTAATTGTAGCTTAATTTATTGTTTCTGCTGTTATCGTGTGTTTAAAGTTATATAGTGTAGCGGTTTATTTGCAGCGTTATCAGTGTATCTGGGTGTGATAACGTGTAGCTCAAGGCGGTCTCAGTTTCCTTGGGATCTTGCGAATTGTGAGATTTCCGCGTATTGTTGTCAATCGTGTGACTTCTCGTAGTATTTGTGCGTTGTTTTTTTGTGGTTCTTTTTTGTGGCCGTCAATTGTTTGGCTGAATTGTGCTGTCGTTTAGCATTTTAATACTTTATCAGGCTGATCGTGGTACTTTAACTCGTAATATTCATTTTCTTGCGTCAAAATCGTCAAATAAAGTCGGCTGTAAAAAATATTTTATTTTGAATACGCATTGTTAAAATTAATCTATACAAATAAATAAAATTGAAGTGTCTGTTTGTAATATCAAAATAACAGATTTTTACTAAATGCATACGAAAGTATATACGGCACCTATAACAAAAACACAATTTTTTAACTTTTTGTCTGTTTGTACCGGGTAATCTCGGAAACGGCTAGACCAATTTTGACGGGACTTTCACTTGTAGCTGATACTATAAGGAGTAACTTAGTTAACGTGAGCGGATCTGCGGGCCACATCTAGTAGCTAAATAAATTTGCCGTTAGTGCAAACAACTAAATACCGTACCACTAGGCAATACTGTTACGTGTAGGTATTTTTTATAATTCAATAGGTACAAAAAACAACCTGTAATATAAAATTGTTCGTTTAGACATGTACACGAACTTTCAATAATTATTAAAAAAAATGTTATGAAATTAAATTTATATTTAATCATCGACTGTTAAAGTAATGTCGATTTTTCAATTCGATATCTCTCACGTGACAGCTCTATGACGAACAATGGCGCGAATTTCGAATTGATTATTTTACCGAAACACCTATTTTCACGGACGCATCTTCTCTGTTATTTATAGATGTTTGATTTGTGTACCGAGACGTCGTAGTTTACCTACATAGCTCGACGTCGCTCGCGGAATGTATATAATGTACATCTTGCACTATGTAGAACGTATGTACGGCGGATATAACAATATAGCGTTGTTACCAGTGTGTGCGTGCCAGCGTAATGAGCGTTCTATGTGCTAAGAAACAGTAAAAAGTATGGCGCGAACGCACGGAGCGGCAACCTCGCGCGCGTTCTGACTTTCTGAGGCCTTGCCGCACGGTGAAAACAATAGTACTTTTTAGATTATCTTATTTTTATGACCTATGGTATTATTAATTTATTTTATTAAATAATATTAAAAACATGTTATTTATAATGTTTATGATCACATTTCACATTAAAATTATCTTGAAAGATTTACGAGACAGAAAACCTCTTCTACATAATTAATATTATTACGATCAGAAAAAATAGCGCATAATTAACAAAAAATCTATTTTAGAAAGTACCTACTATTTAGAGAAGAGTTATTGAAAGTTGAATTTAAATAGAAGCACCTTACCCTAAACAATTACAAACATTCCTTGACGTCCAAAAAATCAATATATCAGTGATAAAAAAACAAACAAAGCCAACGAAAATAGCTGGTTGTATAAAAAAAATAGTAACCGATGTTGACCTTTCCAAGCGCGGCTCGTTACTAGCGCGGCCAGCTGACGCGGCGTTGCCAGCTCGACAGCTTTGGAACGGTATCTACTAGCTTATCGCCTCTAACTCGACGGTATTAGAACGACAATCGCGTATCAACGTTAGGTATATAAGAGGTTAGGACGTTTTGGATACGCAGAAAGCGCACACTTCCCGCGCGAAAAATTCGAAATGCTTTTTATCAGTCGTGGTCGTGACGCGCTGGCTGTGTAGTACAGTTTTCTCTTGCCAATATTTTATGATTTACAACTGTATACTAATGTTTTAGTCGATTACATATTTGAAGTTTCGTATCGATTTTAGTGATTCTGGTTTTAGTTTACGCTACGTGTGATGTTGAACATACCAAAGTTACCAAAGCTATGTTACTTGTTAGCATAAATAATCGTAAAGTGCAGTGAGTGAGCTAAATAATAAACTTGAAAGTGCCTACAACTCAGTGATTTTATTAAAGGACTGCGCAGCTATGGTTATAAAATCAAAATATTATTGTGAAATTCCAGTTTGATAAGAACAACAATATAAAAATTAAAAATACTGTTGGTAGGCACGCTTCGTGTGATAAAAAGATTTAAAGTTAAAAAAAGCAATTTCTGGAAACGACACGTCAATTATCGATGTAAGTAGGAACCTACCTACCAAGCAAGCTATAAATACGAAGAAACAAAACATTCGAGTGAACTATTCAGTGTAACTAGTAGTTGAACGTGAATTTTAAGATGTCACAGTGACTTGAACAGTGGGTGAGGTCTACCGTAACAGTGGACTACGTTCAGGAGCCATGCACCGGTGACAAAGTGGCATACATGCCGGTTGCGTTGGGCTCGCTCGGCGGGGAGGGCGAGTACCACCAATACCCGCCGCAGCTGTACCACGAGTATGTCCCCCCGCCGATCTACCACCCGCGCCCTGACCAATACTACAGGTAAAGAAAATTACGGGGCCCCAGTGAAATTTCAGGGGCCCCGATGGGATTTAAGGGGGCCCCAGGAGAAATTTATAAGTCTAGAAATTGAAGGTTATTGGAACATATCGTTAGTCATATTTTATAGTATGTCTAATTAGCGTTGTCTGTTTGTTCGCGTGGCTTTCACCCTGATGCGGTTCTGGTGAAATATTTATTAATTGACAGGACCGGTGGTGTAGTTGTTACTAAAGACATATAGCCCATTGGAAAAAAATCTACAGTTGAAGCCATGTTAGATCTAGCTTCATTTACCTATAAGTAGTTATGGAAACTTTTCTGTTATTACTTCCGAAGCTAGCTCCCACTGGCTACGCATAATGAAATGAAGTCCTATAACATTAACAAGGTTTCTTTCAACGACGCTTAAAAATGATTACAATTCACACCTACACTTTACGTAAATGATTGCAATTAGATTCGTTTTGATTGTATTACTGGGTTTCCATCAGTTTATTATGATTTATTTGCACAAAAACTTAACCTAGATTATAAGATAATGTAGTAAAAATAGGGCATCGTTCGATGCTTAGTAGGTTATGGCTTGACTCAATCTGAAGAGACAACCGGCTCGCTTCTTTTTTTTTTGCTCCACGCGTTTTGTGTATTTAGCCAGTGTCAAGTTTATAATAAATCTTTAGTTTTGGTGCATGAAAGTCGTCAAAATCACGTTACAGCGGCGCGAGTACGGATCTTTTCGATAAATCAATTTCGATAAAATTGACAGTTAAAATTGATAAAGTAGGTTTTATTCGATAAAATTGACAGTTAAAATTGATAAAGTGGGTTTTATCGATTTTAACTGTCAATTTTATCGAATTTTATTTATCGAAAAGATCCGTACGCGCGCCGCAGTTTAGTCTAGGCGCGGCCGAGTCAAAGTGACGCTTCAGTAAAGCTGTGGATACTTTACTGAATGCTTCTATGTAGTTTTGGATAGAATACGAAAATACGTGTTTTTCGTCTTTGTACTATTTGCTTTTCACTCATGCACGTTTACGTAAAATGGTTAATAATCCACCATTCCCGTCAAAACTCCCAACCGACTCATACACTAGGAGGAACCTGTGTTACAAGACACAGTTGATACCAAATAGACTGTTCCATTTATTAACCTCGTCTTTATGTAATGTTGTAATTATTGCTGGTACAAGATGTGGTATTGTTACAAAGAACTTGTACCAAATTTGTCTGGAGCTTGGTACTTGATTTTTAGAGAAAATTAACCAGCCTCAATTTTTTTTTCTAGATAATTGCCTTAAACAAAGGACGTAGCAGAATAATAATAAAATTTTTGAGCCCTTCGTATTTTTAAAACTAGTTTTAAAGAAAAGCGTAGAAGAAATGCAAAATTAATTAACAGCAACACCGCGTTCCTAAAAATATCCAGAATGCAGCAACATTATAAAAGTATGACGTCATCGTGACGTCATTTTTGACCAATAATAAGCTGTGTTGTCATCTGTTCTGTCAATTTTTTTTATTGTCTTTGCTCTTTATCACATTCAGCCAAAAAGAAAATGAATAAACCGTTCCGTTTCTAGAAATAGCGTTCCGTTTCACGTATTTTTAGGAAATCGCAGGCCTATAAAATGGTAATTTCATTTCAGAAAATCTAGATTTTGAGAGCTCATTCCAAAAAACCAGCTGATAGCCTGGTTAAATTTTAGTACCAAAACGGAACAACTCTTTTGATGATAGTAAACACAATGTCGGCGCATAACAGTCATAACCCAGAACTTTGAAACGCATACACAAAGGCACTGCAGTTTGCTGCTCTATACTCGACGTTTCGATCAAGTTAAATATTGATCTTGGTCACAACATAATAAGACTTTTTGTAGGCTCTATGTTACTATGTATAAAAATAATGCTAACGTATAATTGAGTATAATCTATACAACGAAATAAAATGGAAGTGTCTGTTTGTAATATCAAAATACCAGCTTTTTACTACATGCATATGAAAGTACATACGGTACGTATAACAAAACAACCACTTTTAAAATTTTTGTTTGTCTGTTAGTTCCGGGTAATCTCCGAAACGGCTGGACCAACGTTGACGGGACTTTCACTGGCAGATAGCTGACGTTATACAAGGAGTAACTTAGGCTACGTGGGCGAAGCCGCGGGGCACAGCTAGTCGAGTTACATTATCAGCCTCTTACGCTTGGGATACCGGCCTTCTCTCAGAGAGAGAGGTATCCAGGGCCATAATCCACCACGGGGGCCCAGTGCTTGGTGGATGTCACAAGTTCTCGAATTTTGTGGTTCTTGAACATGCGGGTTTCCTCACGATGTTTTCCTTCACCGTTTTAGAGCGAGTGTCAATAATCCGCATATAACTTGATATAAGTCATTGGTGCGGCCGAGTCGAGATTCGAACTATGGTGCGTCGTATTGAAAGCCGGACAATTTCTCGCTCGGACACACTCGCTCGAGTATAACAAAAGATTATTGTGATTTTTTTATACTGATGATAATTCTTCTTGATTCCAGGCGGCACGCGCCCTACTTCGGCCAACCAGACTACAGAGTTTATGAACTCAACAAACGGTTGCAGCAGAGAACAGAGGTAATTAAGAATTACAAGTATTATATATCACTTTGTTAGTGGTAGGACTAACTCTTCTGCGAGTGTCCGTCTGGGTTGTTACCACCGCTTTGCTCGTGACGTCAACCCCCCAAGCAGTAATGTGTGTTCCGGTTTGATGAGCAGAGTAGCCAGTGAAATTACTGGGCTTATGAGATTTAATATCTAATGTCTCAGGGTAACGAGTACACTGCAGTGCAACGCAGGCTTTTGTGTTCAACGTTCAACATCGTTCCAAATCCATCGCTCCGCACGTCGTGGGTTGAGTGGAACGATGGTCTAATTTCGAGCACACAGACGGTCACTCCATTCCGGATGCGCCAAACATTTTATTTTTCCATCATGCTGCTCTCGACTAGTGCCAACTAAGCGCCAAATAGATCGTTGTATCGGCCACACATGATGAGATTTGGAACGTTTGGATATATCCAATATTCGTATTACTCCACGTAATGACCAGATTCCACATACACGGGTGGTGTTTGGAACGTTGGTGTGGAATGTTGTCGATTAGAGTGCTCGTGTATGGGGGCTCTTAGAATTCTGTCACTGCAATTGTTATAGGGTGCGTTATGCTTACCATCAGGCAAATGATCTGCTCGACTCGTTACCCAAAGAATATAATAGCATAAAAATCACCCTTCTTTCTTAACTTATTTATTTCAACTTATTGGGTGGTTTACAGTTACTACCAAAGCGCTAACTATACTTTATGGCTTCACTATACCTTAAAATAACTATGAACAATACGTAAACTTTGAAATACTAGCTTCTGCCTACGGTTTTCACCCACGTTCCCACAGAAACCATGCACTTTGTCCGAGATAAAAAGTAGCTTATGTTACTCTCCGGTCCATAAACTATATCTATGCCAAAATTATAGTAGGATGTCAACAAATAATGATATTTTGTTTCTTCAATAAAGAATTTTGTAGTGTTAGTGTTTTCATAAAATTAACGCCATCTATCGGTATGTTCCAGGACTCAGACAATTTATGGTGGGACGCATTCGCGACGGAGTTCTTCGAGGACGACGCCACGTTAACGCTCACCTTCTGCTTAGAAGATGGACCTAAAAGATATAGTAAGTGTTTTCAGTAGTTGTTTTCTTCTTGTTTATTTTCCTGTTCGCCCCATGGGCCTCGCCACACCCACAAAACTCCGCCACATGAAGCTTTTAACAACATTTTGTAGCATTGTGTAGTGGATAAAGAAAAGAAGCGAAAACTCTAGGCAACTCCTTCCACATGAAGACTAGAATGCATACACACATAGACACACACACAGCTAAATAGCCAACGAGTGTAATACGCCATCAACAGAGAATTTTGAATTTGAATTACATCGTAGTCACTGGTTACTTAGCACTGACTGTGGCTCTGAATTCTGAAACAACTCGCCACAGATGGCGCTACGAGGTCTCAACTCACATAGTAAGTAGTTCCTACGCAATATGTTGATTTTACACAATATAATTTCAAATGATTCCAGTACAAAACACATGTTAATTTTGAATTAACATAAGTATTTCATCTCTCGGGGTTAGTATCTCAATGAGTGTACCAATGTTCCTGATTTTAATCTAATCTATGATATTAACGGTATATTTTCTCAATTCCAGCGATAGGAAGGACACTCATACCTCGCTACTTCCGTAGTATATACGAAGGTGGCGTATCTGAGTTGTACTATACGATGCGACAGCCCAAGGAGTCTTTCCACAACACCAGCATCACGCTGGACTGCGACCACTGCACTATGGTCACGCACCATGGGAAACCTATGTTCACTAAAGTAAGTAACAACCTGGATCATTATAAAAACAATATCGATTCAAAAAACTTAAAAAAAGACAGATATCAATATGTTCCTAGTCCCTATGTCACTTCCTCAAACTCACATTCAATATGGCAAACGCTGGTAGGCGTTTTTTCTTTCCCATTCTGACGCGGGTCTTTCCCATCGCCGTTAAACTTAAGTTTGCTTTATGTCAGATTAATAATATTTACAAAAATGAGCAGTTGTACATAATAATGTATTTTAATGCCACTTATTTATTAAAAAAGGATAAAATCGACTTCCAACTTAATCGAGTCGGAACTAAATCGAACCGACCATCATCACTAAATTAATAAATTAAAAAAATAAGATAGCTTCCGGTTCAAATTCAGAATGGCGTTGAATGCCGGGAAATGTGGATCGTACAAATAAAATAACACCGTACTTCCTGTTAGTTGTGTGCTAAGTTGGGAGTTCTTTCTATCTTTTGACATGTTCGGTACTAATAATTATAATTAGTTAATTATGTATTGTAGTTTTCATTTTCATGTCAATATAATTAATCGTAAATCGAATATTGCACACCTCCAAATGAGGTAGATTCTATGAAACACATTTTGTATTACTATCTTTTTTTTTACCTACACTCTTTGCAATAAATTATTTTGAATTTTAATTTTTGTGTTGGAATTTTGATTTATTTTTTAAATTTGAATTTTGAAATTCTTTTATCTTTCTGTATCAACTCTTTTTGCAATAAATTATTTTGAATTTGAAATTTGAATATTTTTGAATTAGAATTTTAAATTTTTATATCTTTGCAATAAATTGTTTTGAATTTGAATTATTTTTAATTTGAATTTTGTATTTCTTGTCTCTGAACCCCCGGTGTCCATCGTATTCCAGGTGTGCACAGAAGGGCGGCTAATCCTAGAGTTCACATTCGACGACCTCATGCGGATCAAGTCGTGGCACATGGCGGTCCGCGCGCACCGCGAGCTGATCCCGCGGCAGGCGGTGCACCCGCCGGACCACGCGGCGCTGGACCAGCTCGCGAAGAACATCACGCGGCAGGGGATCACTAACTCCACACTTAATTACTTGAGGGTGAGTGGTTTCACCTGCTGCGCGGTTATGGTCGCCTGGTACTTTTGTAACGAAGTTACTTCAACAAAAAGTGGGAGTCGATGATCACCAACTCTACACTTAATTACTTGAGGGTGATTGATTGTACCACAATTTAACCACAGAGATAATAGAGTCGATGCCGCAAAGGTATATTTTGCACCACACTGCGGTCCATGGACCGCAATACCCCAGTCCTTCCTTGAACAAAACGCGTAAGCGCCGTGAAATTAGCGGCGCTTTCCACCTTTTGATCGCGAGAACACTACACCTTAGACGCAATCTAGCGCAACATAAATAATAGTACATTACGATATTAGTGCGTAAAGATGTTATAACCAATACGCACGTATATCGTACGACGTTTTTTAACACATTTGCGAGTAAACAGGAAAAAAAAACATTTAAATAAACTCAATCTGTGAATGCACACTGTTGCTTTCCCGCCATTTTACCAGCGCGCTTGAATAGCAACAGCGCGCTGCTCACTAGCTGGAGTGGTGCGGCGGCGATCAGTTCCATATTTGAAATGGCAAATAATACTGTTATGGAATTTGTATGGACTATAACTTAACTATTTGCTTTGATAACACATGCGTTTTTTATGACCCGCTTTACATATTTAAAACCGGTGGAATTATATCAGCTTTACGAGAGAGGGTGTTAAAAAGCTTTTGTTTCACATAACTCCTCTAGTACGTTAGTGCAGATTATCTCGATTGTTTTAACCTCCTGTGCGGTTATGGTCACCTGGTACTTTTGTGTTGTATGTAACAAGTGACTTAAAAAAAGCGGGAATTACTTTAGAAAACGAAGTAACATCAAATACCACATAGTCAATAATAGTGATCTCACCAATCAATAAAAAAAATATTTCTCTTCTTTTCAGTTATGCGTTATCTTAGAACCAATGCAAGAGTTAATGTCCCGTCACAAAGCGTACGCGCTCTCACCTCGGGATTGTCTCAAAACCACGCTCTTCCAAAAGTGGCAGCGAATGGTGGCGCCACCAGGTGAGTGCCGATAAATGTTTTTAATATTGTTTGATAACGAGCTAGTAATTTGCCCGATGTTAAAGCATAACGCCGGTCTATAACAATTGCAGTGCCATTCAGAACTTTACAATGGCCTGCGCGGCACTGCAGTGCGCTCGTTACCCTGATACTTTAGGTACGAGTAATTTCACTGGCTACTTTGGTCATCAAACCGGAACACAGTTTGCACATTACTGCTTGGCGGCGGACTTCACGAGAAAAGCGTGGTACCAACCCAGACGGACACTCGTAGAAGAGTTAGTCCGTAACATTCAACGTTTTATATTGAATGTTTTTAAAAGTCCCCTATCTATACAAATAAATAAAATGGAAGTGTCTGTTTGTAATATCAAAATAACAGGTTTTTACTAAATGCATATGAAAGTATATACCTACGGCACCTATAACAAAAACACAATTTTTAAAATATTTGTCTGTCTGACTGTCTGTTTGTTCCGGGTAATCTCCCAAACGGCTGGACCGATTTTGACGGGACTTTCAGTGGCAGATAGCTCATGTTATAAGGAGTAACTACGTGAGCGAAGCCGCGGGGCACAGCTAGTCTCCAATATTATAAGCACTTGTTTTCACTTCTGACTGTGTGTATCCGTACTATAATAAATGCGTTTGTAGGTTTGCTGGTTTGTCTTTACAAGCAGCAACGGCGCAACCACAGATCTATATAGATAATTTATGGACCGGAGATCAACTTTTTGTCCCGGAAAATTGCACGGTTCCTGCGGTAATATCCACGCGGGTGACACCCGCGGGCAAGAGCTAGTTTTAGTATATTATTAAGTTAGTTATCCATTGCCCGTTCCTTATTGCAGAGTCGCAACGGCCGGCTAGCAAGCGGCGCAAGCGCAAGGGGAGCGCGGGCGCCAACGCCGCCCCGCCCGCGCCCGCCAAGAAACGCTCCCCCGGACCCAACTTTAGCCTCGCCTCACAGGTATGCACCCCTGGTACTTTTGCGCCGTGAAACCATACTAACAGGGGATTCTCCTTTTACTTTAAATTTTACTTTTGGTTTAAATAGTACCTAATAGTATCCTACTAATATTATAAATTTAATGCGAATGTGTGTTTGTTGGTTTATTGAATTGTTGGTTTGTCCTTCTTTCACGTAGTAACGGAGCAACAGATCGACGTGATTTTTGGCATAGATATAGTTTATGGACCGGAGAGTAACAGGCCACTTTTTATCCCGGAAAAATGCACGGTTCCTGTGGGAACGCGGGTGAAAACCGCGGGCAGAAGCTAGTATCCTATAAATATACTATTTTATTTTCTTTTGGTATTCGTTTAGTATATCATTGTGGATGTGCTAGCCATTTAAAATTATTATTGTGACACTAATATAGATGTCCTATAATGTGACTCGAATAAAATTGAATCGATTTAGTAGCAAATAGTAATCGAATTTCCTTCTATGGCCCGATTAAAGAACTTATAGCTATTGAATGAATCGTGTTTTTAGTTTATGTTTCGGGTCTGTCATTTCGAAATTAATGGACCGTTAGCTAACTAAGGTTTATTTCTTTAGAATGTCATACTATTTATTTGCGTCTGTCTTCACCACAGACTTAGAAGATTCAGGGAATTATCTAACAAGACGTTGTTTGACTATTGAAAGATCGGCCCTATAACAAATTAATCCGATCTCACCATCTAATCGTTGCGTTGTCTGGAACAGATTCGCTTCTAGCAATAAGACCGTCCATTGCCACATATAAAGTTTAGTAATCCTATGTAACTTACAAATTCGCTTCACAGGACGTAATGGTAGTCGGCGAGCCGTCACTAATGGGCGGAGAATTTGGAGATGAAGACGAACGCCTCATCACTCGCCTCGAAAACACGCAATATGAGGGCGACAGTGGCGAGTGGAGCGCACCCCCGCCCCCCTCCCCCGCCAAAACACCCCCCACGCACTGACGCACGGCCCCTAGTACCATGTACTAGAGGCAACTGAGTTGACTGTTGAACGCTAGGGTTGGGAAAAAATAAACGTTGTGCGAGCTGGTTCGATAAAAAAAAAAAACTTTTTTAAATTGTTTTAATTGAAATTAGTATTTTACAGTGAATTTTGGAGTTTTATTAGTTAATGAAGGCTGTTAGGCCACAAATAGCTTAAATTGAAGACGCTGGTAGCACAAAATGGAGAGAGCACAGAAGCGCCACTTCGATAACGGAGCGACCACACAACTTTTATAACGGAAATTGTGGTCAAAAATGTCATTGAAAAATGCCAATTTTAAGTGAAACAAGTTTAAGAAACGTGTTAGTTTTTTTTTAAATTGATTAGCGTTTTGTCTTTTTCAGTTTTACCTCATTCGAAAGAGACAAAACACTGGTTCACAGCTAAACAACGGTTATTGGTAAAAAAAACTAGGAGAGCGGACGTTATTTGCCGGTGTTTGACGTTCTAAATAAGGAATTTGGACCGCTGTATTCTAAGAAAATGGACCGCTGCATTCCATAATGAATGATCCTCACTTCTATTTGACATTTCTATACTAACTGTTCATCTAAACTGTCTACAACTGTCAAATCTAAAATAAAATCTAATTCTAAGACTGGTCGTCATACATTATGGAATTACAGCAATATTTTTATGACAATTATTTATTTATTTATGGTCAACAACACTTCGAAAATAATCACTATAAACGGGATATTTAACGACTCTATCTCGGTTTTTATATAACTGAACCTCTGGATGCTTCGTACTCGACAGTTGAGTCCATTCTCACGATCGAAGTGTTTGTTTATTTGCCAAACTAAACAATGAAGTGATTAATAATTTATTTAATTTTGGTCTTACTTAGTTAATGGTTCGTGTGATTTCAGTGTTTTGGAAATTCAATATTATAAATGATAGTAAATATCTCGTTTATTGTATATTCGTAGAAGCAATAGTAAGCGCTTTAAAATATGAAATATTTGTAGAAAATTTCACATCACAAAGAATATTTATTTCGTTAAGTGACCAAATTATTTTGGACAAAGTTGACGTTGAACGCTAGGAAAATGGAGTACAATTTCTGTACCGACGCGATGTTTAATTGGGGCCACAGCGAATAAATACATAATAATAGTTTTGTACAGTTTTGATATTGTAAATTAATCCTACTTCCAACTTAATATTGTAAATGCGAAAGTTTGTTTGTTGGATTGTCCTTCTTTCACGCAGTAATGGAGCAACGGATCGACGTGATTTTTGGCATAGATATAGTTTATGGACCGGAGAGTAACATAGGCTACTTTTTATCCCGGAAAAATGCACGGTTCCTGTGGGAACGCGGGTGAAAACCGCGGGCAGAAGCCAGTGTCATTATATAGGCAACCGCAAAAGATCTTACACGCTTAGTGTAAAGTAAATCCTTGTCCAATCCTGTTAGACTCTATAGCCCACTGAGCTATGGTTGTAAGTACAACTTTTAGTGGCTTTGACAACAGTTGTATACTTGTAACAACGCAGGTCCATACTGTTTAGTCAGGGATTTTATATTTTAATGAAATTTGAAAGCACAAGAAGTTGCAACCCTGTTTATATTGATACAATTATACAATTAAGAATTGTTTGGGGTGTATATGTATTAACAGGGAATATTAATGTTGCCTATTGCAATTGAAATTGTTTTCAATTTTTGAAACATTCGTAGCAACCGATGAGAATATTGCAGTACCTACAGTCTGCTGCAGTAATATGTAGTCATAGAATTACACACTTTAAGGTTATCAAATTTATTTAACTAAATTATTTTTCGAACATAAGCGCTACGTTATTATTAAGGAACAACTCGGCACACTTATTTGCGAAAAATAATTTAGTTACATTTGAACGTGTGAATACATGTTATTAGGTAAATCCTATTAATTTCTATTGTACATATCTAAATCTCTTTCTATTTTTTTTTCTTTATTTCTATGATTTGGCATCGCATTTCTTGTGCGATTGCCAGAGCTTGGTTTTTTTTAAATTAATTTTTCATGATGTTTTATTGGATCAAGATATTTGAAGACATCTCTTCGATTTAGTTATTACATCAATTCTTGTTGTTATTGTTCGGTTTTCCCGCCACAGATAGTAGACGTCGAATTGGTTCTCAAAGTTGTAGAAAATTATAATCTAAATTTAGCTCAAAATTATTATAATTCAATTCAAAATGCTTTATTCAAATAAGCCCCAAAGGAGCACTTATGAAAGTTAAAATAAATTACTCTAACAGCGGACCTCTGCCACAATACATGGTGTAAAGTCTCAATTAGCTAATCGTTGCAAAATAAAAAAAGTAGTTATAAAAGGGGGACATCTCTAATAATGTAAAACAAAAATGGCGGGTGCCAATCAATGACATAAATAGTGATCTTATCGGCAACCAATGACATGATTCAATTTATGTCTTCGGTTTGTGATCTGCTATATTAGTTTAAATTTAACAATTTAAACTAAAATGGCAGATCACAAGTTGAAAAACATGTACTATAGAGCATGGACTGATTTATAAGCACCTGTCAGTGTGAGATCTTTAGTTTTACTCTGAGTTTCTAACTTGATATGCGATAGAGACAGGTTGGCCGCACATTCGCTATATCTCTTTCAACAGAGTGGTCAATTTTGTGAGGGTATTGCAGATTGCTCAAATGCTTAGTCCATGTTCTATATCTATGAGTAAATAGCAACAAGTGACCAACCTTTATAGGTGCCACTAACTTTGTTAGCTGTTTAAAACGTGAGGAATCAACAACCATCAAACGTCAACTTTGGACATTGTTTTAAACACGGTTATTTTAGACTTCGTACATTATAACGGGATATTTACCGTGGATGAGCTGATATTTCGACGCAGTTACAAGAATAATAATTATTCACGGGAATACTCCCGATTTAGCTAATAATAACCACGGAAGATGATCCTTTATAACGTAGGTAGTGAACTTTGGAATTGTGACATTAGAAGAAACATTAAGAAGAATTTTTTGAGATACATATGTATTGTTGAACTTTTTATTAAATGCAGTGCAATAACAGCACCTAAAGTCATTCCTAATAGGTACCTATTGATAAACGTCTTTATAGTTTTTTGTTTCTTAAAAATATTAATGGACAGATTTTCTGCGCCTGCAAGTGTGTATTCTACAAAGATTAAATAAAAGCTACGCAATCAATGTACGGGTTACAAAGTAATCAATTTCGATAGAATTGTTCAGATCAGCTGACATAGCTCTGTTTTTCACATCACTATGTCTAGTCTTAAGCTGGCAACTCAAGACCTGTTATTCCACTGCATCTGTCAAAAGTCGTTGTTAAATTATGAAGTTTTATTTATATTTTTTTTTCTTAGGAAAGGGGTCCAAAATTCTACTGATAACGTCTCACCTAATTCTAAAACGTTCCGCTGCTATGTGTGTAAATGTAACAGAATAAGTAGCAGTATGTACGAGAAACGGGGCCCGCGATTAAAATAAAATTTTTAAAACGTCACTTGAGTGGTAGAAGTGCGGTCAGCGCCTATCATCGATGGCGCCTATAGACATGTCAAACTGGTAAGGACGACGCTCGGCCGGTATGTTGTCAGGGCACATGGATTATGTCATATAAATAAATAAATATAGGCATTTACGGATAAATTATATATTTGCAGTTTTATTTTTTACCTATCACGTTTTTACTAGCTACTGTATGAATGCTTGTAACCTATTTGTTTTTTAACTTGTCTAACAATGTAAACAAATGACATGTTTCGTGATGGGATTCTGTCATTGGTTAGTGATCCGCCATATTTGTTTAGATTCTTAGACTAGTTACCAGTCTGGCGCAAGTGCCAAGTAAAAAACTGAGATTACAATATGTATGAAATTTGCGCTAGAAATAATGGCGGCTATCGCTGTCTTGCTCTCAAATATATTAAACTACCCCACGCATGCGCAGAAATATGGCGCCAAAGAGAACTACTCTTTGGCGCCATATTTCTTTTTGCACGAGTGTTTTTCATCAAGATTGTGAATTCGTATATTTTATTATTATTGTGTGTGGAATGAGTGTGGCGTAATATATATTGTGAAATAATGCCTAATAAACCAGTAATGCATTATAAAACGTGTGAAATATGTAATATAAGGTCCGGCCGTTCAGATAGCCAGAAGCGGGTCTTTATGGCTAAATTTCCATTGATAGAGGATAGGTAAGCAAAAAAATAATATTATTTAATGATTTAATTAATTTTGTAAAGCATTTACAGAAAAAGAAGTACGTGATTTACAGTTTTAGCTTAGATAATTTTGAAAATAAGCCATTAATAGTGTTTGACATTTTTTTATCGACTGTCGATATTTAAGGAGAAGGCATGATGGTGGCTAAACTTTCCTTTGTGGACCGTCGATTTGGAAGTTCACGTTTTTATAGTAGTTAGTACTCTTAAATAGAAAGCTTTTTACAAATTTTGAAGTTGCGGAGATTCACGGTTTACGAGATATAATTTTTTAAAGTTTCGATATAAATTGGAAAATAACACGCCATTTGCAAGTTTTTTTATGGATAAATTGTCATGGTAGACGTCAAAGTCGACATTTACGTTCCGTTGATGCTAGAGGTGTATTTTATTAAATTTTATGTCTTATTTTTTCTAAAATATAATTTTATTTTCAATTATTAAATTTGGTGTGTAATTAATGTACACAATAACCGCGCTGTATTACACAATTACAAAATTACGAGTGACCGTGCTTCGGCACGCAAGGGCGGAAGGGCTGCTCTTCCCGCAGCGCCGGAGTTAGGGCGGAGTCAAACTGTATTCTAACCTCAAAACTTTAATCATGGGTATCTTCATAACCATGGGGCTCCGCGGAGTGGGGATGTTACAGGGGGGTAGCCCTCCTCCCCCTCCCCTCCCCCCCCTCACCCCCAAAATCGACGTTCCATGAAGGAAAGTTTACCCGGCATGGTTTTGTAAGGGAGGTGGTCCTTGGAAACTGACATTAATAAAACTTATATTAATGTTAGTAACAGGTTTCAGTTTTTTTTTATGTTATGTTATTTGGTAACGAGACGAGCTGGTCGTTTGCCTGATGGTAAGCATAACGCCGGCCCATAACAATTGCAGTGCCACCCAGAACTTTGAAACACAAAGGCCTGCGCGGCACTGCAGTGCGCTCGTTACCCTGAGACATTAGGTATTCAGTCTCATAAGCCCAGTAATTTCACTGGATACTCTGCTCATCAAACCGGAACACAGTAATGCTTACACACTACTGCTTGGTGGCAGACTTCACGAGCAAGTTTAATTTTTATTCATCTTCTACACTTAGTAAGTTATAAGTTTTTTATGGAATACCTTCTCTTGTTATACTCAGTTGAATAATACAATTTATTTTTATTACAGCATCTTCATCATCAAGTGCAGAGGAAATTAAACCAGTCAATTATGTCAAGGACATAGGTAAATTGTCAAAGACAGTAATCCTATCTAATACCAGCTTATTTTGGATGTGCCAAATTCATCAAAATAAAATGACTGATCAGCTGTTGGGCCGACTAAGCCATTTATTAATACGTAACGAATGTGGAATGATTAATAAATCGTTCGCTTTATACGACGAAATGTCTGCAGATGCGGCGAAGAAAGCGCGGCAGCTGACCATATAAAAATAAAGCCCAAAGATTTGTTTTATTTTACCATCATCATAGTGTTCGCGATAGTGTAAGTGGGTCTACCTTGAATTTCAAATGAACAATTACTAGGAATCCTACATTTTTGTAGCTTCATATATTTTATCGACAAATAATGTAAACGCATACATCCCTAATTGATGTGATTATGTTGGCAGCTCTGCCGTGACGTCATACGTTTCATTTTTGTTTTGTTTTGTTGGTGTTGAAGTCTAGTGCACGTTTCATACAAGCGTCGTTTTCCAAATTTTTCTATGGCACTCCCGTCTCTTAAACGTAGTGATTATATTCTCTTTGCTAGTTACAAAGCAAGGACCTTATGTACTATCTAATTACTATTCTATATACAGACTTACTAGAGATTCTAATATTTGTTGTATTGAAATAAAGCACACGCAAAATCTAACGTAACCTTAAAATGTACGGATGTGGAAATTTTCTTACAATAATGTAAACATACTTGACGGCTAACCAACCAATGACGTAAAAATTCATGTTATTGGTTAGCGATCGGATTACTTCAGCAGATTGCAGTCATTGGTTTGCATCCGCCGACTTTGTTTACATTATTGGACAAGTATAGGAAACTAGTCCATTGCGGCAGACCTAGTCCCAATCCCAGCACTCCCATATTCATACACACATCCGTCCATAATAATTATATCGATAATCGTAAAAATTACTACACATCACTAGAGATTTAGTTCCAAGTAATTTGAAATTTCACTGCTTTCAGTGTCAAAATAGAATATGGGCATTCCGATTTACATCCCATCTTTTGTACATTGCATAGAGAAAAATAATATACTGTACAGGTCCGTCTGGGTGGGTAGGTACAATGTACATACCGCAAAGTACTTTTCTTTATACGTGTAATCTAGCGCTAAGCAGTAATGTGCAAACGTTACTGTGTTCCGGTTTGATGACCAAAGTAGTGAAATTACTGGGTTTATGAGACTATACCTAATGTCTTATGCAGACCGTAGACGCTAACGCAAGTATGCGTTTTGCTGTCAAAATAACCATGCTTTTGCATGATGGCTTGATGTAAAACCACGAAATATACAAGAACGGCAATAACGACCTACCTATTTCTACTGTTAACTTATCGAACTGTCAATTTATCGATCGCTATGGATATTTTAAAGTTGAAAATCAGTCACAAGCTCCTATCGGAGTGTTCCGGCGCTGCATTAGAGAGCCACATCAACACTGGTAAGTGGTATTATGACGATAGAAAACTTAAAAAATCTAAGTAGAAAAACAAGTAAATATAAATTAACCATTTATTTATAATTACAAAATAAATTAAATAGGGCCCTAGGCTAGGATCTTGCTCTTGTTACGGAGAGCTGTGTACGCAACGAGGATCGAGAGGAGAGTGGCCAGCACTTCGGAGTTTACCCACGGGCCGGAGTAACCTGCAAGAGAAAAAAAAATTACAGTGTAACCTGGATAACCGGAATGTGCAGACCTAAGATTTTTATCACTTACAAAAGACACCTAAATGAATAAGGTTTTCACCTAAATGAATAAGGCGATGCCTAACTTAGTAACTCCTAATCAGCAAAGTCATAAGTACAAACTTCATAATATCGTAAGAACACTTCTAAAGGTTGGTGAAACATTTTTTTTGCCCTAAATATTTAGGCATCCGTTTAAGGTGTCTCCTAGGGTGGATGAAAATGGGCATAAGACTACATTGATAATAGATTATTAAAACCAAGAATACTCACTGCCAGGATGGTTCAACTGAATTGCTAACAAGGGAGCAATGGCAGCATTGGGGTCGGAGCGGCGCGCACGACGGAGGGACGCCCAGCCTTCCTCATCCAGGATGTGGATTTCATGGGTGCCAGAGCGGGCCTTCGCTGGCTGTTCAGTCCAGGATACCTGAAGAATATTATTATTATTATAAGGAGTTCACATTATTGTGTTCGCTTGATTTTAAGCGGTAATGAGGTTGAAGTTTGTGAATACACTATATCTACTAGATTAGAAGCTGGCTCTCAGGTCCAGCTGCCGGAACAAACCAATAGGTGCTAGCTAATAGCTATCTATCTTTCATTATTGCTAATAAATAAAATACACTAATACAGTCTTCATTATATATTGTTTCTTAATAAGTGCCATTTGAGAAACGATTAAATTAGCTCAATATAATAATTTATTCTCTATATCAGATCCATGGGGATAATCGATTTTTTTATGATCAATACATCCCTAGGGTTAATCACCATGGGGCTGCCAAGCTTCAATTAGTGATGCCAGAACCATTTTCCTAATTTATACTATGGATTTTTTAAATTAATATAATTAATAAATAGCGGTGTCAAAAAATCATTCTTTGCGATAAATATTATCTGCAATTACTATACTACACATTAATTTAAGTTTTATTAATGTCGGTTTCCAAGGACCACCTTCCATACAAAACCATGCCATGTTCTTTGGGAATAAATTATGTAATGAAATGAATAAAATTATCTCGTATCTAGATAGGTAAAACCAAGCTTTATATAAAGTATGCATTCCACCTGCATAAAACTGGAGCAACGGATAGATCTCTTTGCTGAGGCTGCATGCAGGGACAAGAGATTGTGGACATGTGCTGCTACACTATACGGCCACAGAAGGTATCAGAGGAGTCACTGGCTTGCAACGCGGCAATTCACAGAAAGAGGCTCAACCAAGATCTGACTCCAGAAAATTTTCGCCAGCTACAACTTCACTGGAACAGCTGTGCCAGGGACCCAAAGCCGTGCTCCGTTATGTAAACGAGTTGGGATGGATTGGGTAGATGCTGACAGGGGGAAATGCACAATACACCACAAGAGCAGGCTTTATCGCCACCACGTGAATAAGAATTATAAAGTATGTATTAGCACAGGCTCTCAGGTAGAGTACAGGAATGGTTCCCAAAGGTTACAAAAATACATTTCCAAGGGCTATACACTCCTACTTAAGAAGGGATGATGGCGGGCCGAATCGAAGCCTTTTGCGGGGGGGCCGTACTTCAGGCAATGAGGCATCAAATTGAGGGGAAAAAGGCTTGAAAGAACTTTCAAATAAAATGCAATACAATCAAATTTTTTAATAGTGCTTCATCTTCAACTGCATCTTCACTCACCAGCAGGTGAGGTAATGGTAAAACGTAAGTCTATATTCCATAAAAAGACAATCATATTGGATCTGAAAGCATCAACTAAAGTATGCAAAGGACAATATCTATCGCTCTACTCTGATACAGGGGTAAGACTAGTGCCAATGTGAATATTGATGTGAGTTCCAAACAGTTTAAAGTCCAGACTCTTGAGTACAAGTGTGAAAGGCCATAAAGATTGGCTCTACGAGTTATCTGCTAACATTCTGACCCATTTGACTTCGCTGGGTAAGAAACATAAATTAACTAATCTTGAAATAAATATTTGTACAATGAATGTACGCCAATAACAGTGCAATATGATAAATATGACCCACAAAAATTGTACACAAGAAAACTAGAAAAACCTAATTTGATAAAAATAACCTTACCTGGTATTTGTTTTCTCCAATACGAGCCGCAGTTAAGGGCTTGCCTGAAACCTCAGCATACAGAGCGTAGTTTGCAGCCAGTGGATTGTCACATTTCAGTGTAAATTCTGCAATATATGCTATTTCTGTAACGACAGTAGCGTCTAGACTTGTGAATGAAGATGCTTCAACTTTAGGGTTTTGGCAGCTTTCTGCAAAAGCACCGCCCGCAAGAGCCACCACGAAGAGAGCGAAAATATATTTTGTGACCATTTTGAGACAATTTGTGACTTAAAACTAAGTTTTTAATTTAGAAAACTTTGACTATTTGAAATATTGAATTTGCTTTCACTCTCAAAAGATATCCACGTATTGGTAGCGTTCGAAAAATGTCTAGAAACCACAAATACAAGAGTGGTAGATTTAGATTTTTTTATTATTACAACTAGAATATTTAATAACATGAATTGAAACTTCTTATTTTGGAATATATTAAAAATAACATTATAGTTAATGCTATGTTCAAGAGGTTATTGGATAATTTAAGTACAAAAACTTTATTTAAACAAATCATTCGAAATAAATGAATGGTAAGATTCCTATGATTTGAACAAAACTTTCTAACGTCAGCAGTGACGTGTGTTTTAAATGCCAAATCGCTATAAAATGCGTTCAATAATTTTTACTCTTGCGTTCATAATGTGTTTCATTTTTCAACAGCTGCACTTATATAATTATTATGTTAACACGCGACTAAAGCATTATAGGTGTTAACGCTGTTTAACACATGCCTAGGGTGTACTTAATGTTACTTAAATACTTATTGAGCTCGGCTTAAAAGACCACAAAAAATTTAGAATCGGAGAAAAATCTAAATGAAACCGATGAGATGAACTCATCATTCATTCTTAAAACTTCTTTTTCATCAGATTATGACTGCTCGACTTAAAAATAAAAATGATAATTACCTATAACCTTTTATTATAGTACTACTCAAGTTCTACTCTATGATTATAACATTCTGTGGTTCGTCAGCTGATGAAAACAAAGCTTTTGTGGTTATAAATTATATTATTTATTTAAAATGACTGTGAAACCGCGAGAGAAAATAGCTGATGATGATGAAGATCCCGTTGAAAATATGTTGAAAAAAACTGGTTGCATAGAATTGCACTACAAAGTACAGGTACCTACCTACATAAACAAAAATACTCTCTGTGTAGGCGTACCAAACACCACAGTGATGAAATGTTATGAAAGTTGAAACTAAATAGTATTTTTAGTTATGAAATATGATGAAATATACACGATAAATATATTTCATAGGCTTTTTTTATTTCAGGAATGCATAGCAACGACTAAAGATTGGAGGAAATGCCAGACAGAGGTGAATGCATTTAGAGATTGTATTAACAAGCGCAAGCAAGAGGAAAATAACAAAGTGAAGAGCTAATTTTCGCCAAACTGTTTATTTTTTGTTATTTGTTAATTTATTGTTCGAGCAGCTTTGATTATAATGTATGTAATTCTTTGTTGAGCAGTGAGTTTTTATACGTTAGTGTGAAATAAATAATGTGGACTGTGGTTCAATTTAATGTTAATAATTAATGTTGTTTTGTTATAGTTACATTTGTTAGAATAAATGGTTAATTATTTGGTTAACGAAATACAATTACCCTTCTAAGGTGATCATTACATGGTCAAGTAAAATAGCTTCTCAACCATTGTGCCCTATTGTTGTTCTTGTCGGCTTGATGCTTTTACACCACGCGTGTAATTCTTTGCAATACCGCACACGTTGCAAAACCATGGATAATCTGACAGCAAAACACAAACATGCTTGATCATGTAATGGACACCTAACATTAGGAATACTTGACATTGACAGCCAATCAAAAATTTGAGGTTAGAAATTAAATTAATAATTATTGTATTGAGAGATTGCTATTAGCTGCGTAAGAAAAAAATGTTTAAAAAGATAAAACTAAGTTATTTCTCATCCTTATATGCAAATTATTCTACTAGAGTCGCCATCGATGCCAGCTTAAAGGAACAATTCGATTCAAAACTATATAAACCTCGAAAACACCCGGGCTCCACAAGAGTCAAGATCGCGACAATACCATCGGATATTCAGAAGGCTATAAAACTAGTTTTAGACGACTCCGGGGCAAAATCTCTACTTAAAGAGAGTGAAAAACTCGACAACTATCTTAACTCAAGGTTATTACCGCCAGAGGAAAGCGAAATCGATGCGAAAGCTTCAAAATTCTTCAAAACCATATCAAAGAGAGTCCTATCAAAAGTCGATGAATTGACTGAAAAAGAGGCTGAAGAATACGATGCGAAGATAAAAAATAAAGTGTTCAGTGCTCTAAAGAAGAATGTTTACCGATGGGGCAGTATTGCTTATGACAAACCTACATGTTTACAATATTTAATAATCCGTTCCGCAGCTGAGTATGCTGTTCTAATAAGAGTATTAGATGAAATAAACAATAGGTTCCCAGATTATAAACCCCGCAGTTTCTTCGATTTTGGTTCAGGTGTTGGTACTGGAATGTGGGCGGTAAATCATTTTTGGAAAGGCAATATTTTTGAGTATTTCTGCGTAGACACGTCACAGACGATGCACGATATTGCTAGACTTATACTTTGTCATGGGAAAGATAATGTAGAGATGCCGTTTAAGGGATATTTTCAACGTCAGTTTTTACCGGCGTCAACAGATTTGAAATACAGCATAGTCCTGTCTGCATATTCATTATTTGAGCTACCGGACATTAAGTCTAGACTGGAAACAATACAAAAACTGTGGAATAAAACCGAAGACTTCCTGATCATAGTTGAACAGGGCACAAACGCAGGCTTTCAAGTTGTGAATGAAGCTAGAGAGTTTGTACTTAATCTACCTGACACTCAAAGCAATAATAACAAAGGATACGCTTTCTCTCCATGCCCTAATGATAATGTATGTCCGCGATATATGGAACATCAAACACCATGTAATTTCCTTATGAAATATGAGAGTTTGCCATATGCATCGAAAACAGAAACTTATGCTGAGCTATTTTCATATGTAATATTGAAAAAAGGCTCAAGACCTGCCGATGACCCACAATGGCCGAGAATCGTACGCGCTCCTATAGTCCGATCAGGTCATACAATTTGTAGATTGTGTACTGCACAGGGAGACTTGAAGGAAATTATATTTTCGAAGTCTAAATATGATCAGACTACGTATAGATGTGCTCGGTCTAGTAATTGGGGCGATTTATTGCCTGTGAAATAAAATCTGTTTGTATACTTAGCATCTGTGGTTTGGTATTTGAGCTAGAGTCCGCACCACAACTGAAGTCCTGCGGAATAAAGAGAAACAAAAATCGCCCTATCTTTGCATTTGTTCATAATATATCTTGAGATTACTTTAACACTTGGAATAGTTTAATATGTGGAAGGGAAAATGGGAAATATTGTTGGCTTCATATTTCTGAGCTACTACAGTGCCGCGCCTATTGGACTTCAGTGATGGCAGCGGGCTCTATGTCCTTGTTTAACTATGTATACACTATCTGTGCGATAAATTGTTGAACCGAATGCGAGAAAAGATTTACTGTCTTGGGCACAGCTGGCACTGCCCTATTTACGGCACTGATATATACACAATGTTTTGTCTTTGTTGTTCTTTGGCCATTTTAAACTGAATCGAAAGAGACGAAACATTGTTTAACTATTCAAACGTTATACAGGGTTTATTAGTAAGACTGTTAGATTACAAAAAAAACAACTATGCTTCCCACACAGAGATTGCCCTTCGGGGTTCGAATGGTAGGCCCAACTTGCAGCGTAATACGGGTGCTATCCTAACCTAGTGGAAAAAAAAACCACCTAAACCACAATCGTGTGGTGCTGACTGCTGACCCAAATAAATACACACGTCAGGAAAGTAAAAACCCTAAACTACATGGTTCCATTCTATTGAAGTGACACAAACAAATACATACCTACGTCACGAGGCGCGACTAGAGACCTGGGAGCCAAGCACACTAAACAACGAAATTGCGATGGCAGTGGTGTCATTATCTATCACAACTACAAAGTGTGCCAAAAGTCTGTAATGTCTGTCTGTCAACTACGTTGTTATTAATTGCCGAAGGGAAATTGATATCATAATGATTTACCAAACTGACAAATTAGCGTACTGGCGATGGTTGGACACCATTGTGATTAGTGCTCACCAAGAGTGTCAGTTGTCACAATGATCGCAAACCATTACCATTTTAACCATTGTGGTTTAGTGTGTTTGGGGGCCCGAACGCGGAAGCTTCAGTCTCTGGTTTGTGTTTCGGTTGACGGATCGCAATTTTCCTATCGTTTGAAAGACAAAATGTCAACATAAATATATACATCATAAAAATTTCGCTTCCAACAGGATTCGAACCTTGCCGGGCCAAACGCCTTAACCACTAGGCTATGGGAGCAATCAATGTTGGCTACGAAATTTTTGATATGATGTACATATGTATTTCTTTTCGGCAAGCCGTAGCGCCATCTAGCAGACCCGCTTTGAAGCGATTGCCTGTCAAGGCGTTTGGCCCGGCAAGCCAGAAGACGCAGGTTCGAATCCTGTTGGAAGCGAAATTTTTATGATGTATATATTTATGTGAACATCCGCTAGTGTCGGTTAACACTATAAAATATATTTCACAAAATGTCAAGTTACGAACATCATATCGAACTTTGGATCCGAAACACTTTCGAATTTGGTTTGTTGGAATATTTATTTATTTATTCATAAAAACCACGTTATCGCTCTTATGATAGTTTGTCCATCTTTCACATAGAAACGGATCGAGGTTATTTTTGGCATAGATATAGTTTATGGGTCGGAGAGAAAAATAGGCTAGATTTTATACTGGAAAAGGCACGTATCCCGTGGGAAAACCGCCCGTGTGTGGGAAATCTCAGATGGATTACGTGGAGCGATAGCAATATTAGAAATGCAAACGTTCCAACTAATATCGTTAGTTGCCGACACGACGATCCATTTCACGCTCAGTTGGCAGTACTCGAGACGCCGAATGACCGAAAAATGGAGCGATTGGTGTGACTGGAGTGACCGTCTGTGTGAGTGACCGTCTGTGTGCTCGAAATCGGACCATCGCTCGTTCCACTCAATCCACGACACGTGGACCGATGGATTTGGAACGCTCGTATGGGGCCCAAGCACCTGATGGGTATAGAGAGTTAGTGTGCCGTACAAAGACTACCATAAACATCACTAGTGCTACCATATACCCACGGGACACGTGGAGGTTCCCACAGGAACCGTGCATTTTCCGGGATAAAAAGTAGACTATGTTACTCTCCGGTCCATAAACAATCTCTATGCAAAAGATCACATCGATCCGTTGATCCGTTTTTTTATGCTATTTGGTAACGAGACGAAATGGTCGTTTGCCTCATGGTAAGCATAACGCCAGCTAATAACAATTGCAGTGCCACTCAGAACTTTGGAACACAGTAATGCTTGCACATTACTGCTTGGCGGCAGACTTCACGAGCAAAGCGGTGGTAACAATACAGACGGACACTCGCAGAAGAGTTAGTCCTAGCACTAACGAAAGAAGGTCAAACCAATCAAATCACACCAACACACTTTCGCATTTATTATACCTCGTACGGATTATGTGCCTATGTGCAATGTACATGATGTCATTGTCAATGGTACTTATTTTGGGAAACACGCTTGCTAGGTAGACGATGCTTCATCAATCAAGACGAGATAAAATGTTATTTGTGTCCTTAATTCGGCACTTTATCAGCAAAACGTCTAATGAGCAAATTAAATAGCTGCGCCCCGCGGTTTCGCCCACGTAGCCTACTCCTCCTAACTGTTGTTACTCCTAGCTGATGTTACTCCTTGTAACTTCAGCTATCTGCTAGTGAAAGTCCCGTCAAAATCGGCCCAGCCGTTTCGGATATTACCCACTATATTTTGTTTTTGTAGTAGTGAGCAATAAATTGATGTTGAACTCAGACCCGTTTCAAATAAACCGCTCTGCCCATTTCTATATTGCCTTCTGCAGTACCAGTTCAGTTACACGACTAATACCGTTATAAATTCATTAGTTCCACTCGGCAAGCCGCCGCATCTCTACACGGTTACTTTTCGTAAAATTTTAACATATTTTTTATCAATATTTATTTACATATAGTGATAACACTGATAAAGTAAAAATAAATAAAAGTGATCAACTGTTTAACCTACGCCATTTTGTGAAGAAAATGGATGCGTTCAGATGTTTTCTTTTTCTTTTTTTGTTTATTTTTAAAACAATCGATGACGTCGATGGCGGTAAGTATTGCGTGCGTGTTTGCATTCATCAATGCGAAATGCTTTGTTTGACTCAAAGATTTGCAATCAAAGATGCGAATGTGTGATACTTGTGTAAGGCCGATCCTCCATTCATCAAAGATCTGTCGAAGTTCTGTGTCACTTATTTGATCAAAGTACTTTGACCATTCCACTCGTGCAAGATATGTGTCCAATTTTTGTTGGTAAATTTTGCACAGGACATTGCGTAGTTTGAAAAAATGGAGGAATTTCGTGCTACTATTATCGTTGTTATAATCTTTGATCAAACACTGGTTCCTAGGTGATTTTATGAAGTCATCAAAGTATGTTATTAAATATAACGTGGACAAAGACGTTTGAATTTTGATGAGAGTAATATTACAAATTTGATTTTACAGTTGACGAGGCATATACTATTAGATAACGAGAGAAACTCTTCTAATCAACATCAGCATTTAAGAAAGTTCAAAGTTCAAGTAAATCAGCTGATATACGGCTGCCCGGAAGTTCTGTAGTAGAATTTTGACGTAAACTTAAATGCCTTTTCTTCAATGAAAAATTCCGAATTTCAAAAATTCGTAGAAAAAAATGTTGTTGACCTCCAGCAGGTGTATTTTAAACTCAATCCAGCAGGTTTCCGTTCGGATTGAGTTTAGAATACGCCTGCAAGAGTACATTGACCCCCTTGCGGAATAACATACCAATTTAAATTCAGGTTGTATATCCAAAAAAATAATTTCATCCGTAATGCTCCGTTGCTGTGTGACAGATGGACAAACCAACAAACACGCTTTCGGATTATAATAATACCAATTTAAGGCGCGCCTAAAGGAAAACGACCGAACTGATCCTGACCGATCCTGTTTCAGCGCCACTAATCACAGTTTTCATAAGTGTTACGATAAAAAAAAATATAGAGTATATCCAAGTGTTTACTTAAAGAAAAGACTTATCTACAAAATATTGTATGTATGAATGTTGTAAAAAAACACAAAAATAACCCCAAAAAATTTCTATTGTCTCGAAATGCGTAAAATTTTGAACGACAACTAGATATTGTATTTGCATCCAAAAAAGAAAATTTAATCATCTAAAGATAAACTTATGTAAAAATATTTAAACATAATGGTGCCTTACTTTCTTAATTAAAAAAAAACTACGAAATAACCTTCCACTAAAAGCAAACTCATCGTATTTTCCACAGTTATAAATCTGTGGTATTTTCAACCTTATCTCAATACAAAAGAATGATACCTAAAGCAGCCACGTTCTCTGTCATCAATACAACAGAATAAGTAATAGTATTTTATACCTAAGTATTATTAATTATTATGTTGGATTCTAATTAATATGTATTGTTATTTCGATATGCTTTATATTTATTTGTTTTCCAGTCATTGGATTTTTGTTACTATTGTATTTTATAAACTAGTTTCTGTGATAAAAGTAACAAGGGACGTAATAATGAAATTTAATATGTATAATAATTATTAATTAAACTAGGGCAAGTGCGTTTCGAAACGTGTCTAGGGTGTTCCAAGTTTCCTGTCTAAAACTCATTTTAAAAAACTTTTCGTGTTTTTTTCTTGCTGACTAACATTTTACTGTAGTCAGTGAACGCAGTTGAACGTTTCTCTAGAAGTTGAGGACAGACTCCTATATTCCAGTAGCAAAATATATTTATAAAAAATATTTATTTATTTACAAAGGTTTTCTGTGGTAGGTACATATCTATAGGGTAATGAGACGAGCAGATCGTTTGCCTGATGGTAAGCATAACGCCAGCACATAAGCGGCCTGTTCCACGCATTCCATGATTGATGGATATAATTATGCACACGCAAAAACCATGGAAATCCTTCTATCACCGCTTGACGCATAACGTACCGTTTAAAGTGGGGCTTGGTAGAAACCTAGGCCGAGCGCTAACCGAACCACGATTAGAACAAACGACAAACGTACAAACACACTTTCGTATTTATTATAGTTCAGATTCGGACAGGAAGTATGTCGAACACTTCACCTATCCAACACCTACCCAAAACAAATTACCGTATCATCAGAAACGTCTTTAACCTATTAGATGCCCAAAGTATGTTAGGGTAGTGGGCAATGGGTCCGCTATGATAATATACGAGAGGCCTTTTTCTACCTACAACCACTGCACTAGGATTCCTTGTGCAGCGGGTGGTATACGGACATACAAATAACCAACTCAAACATCCAACATAAATAATATAAGTTCCTATACCTAAAAAAACACGACTGCCCTAGCCAGTGTTACTCGGGATGATGTAAGGATTCTAACGGTACCCCATACCATACATACAAATCTGTTTAGGCATTTACAAGTTATGGTGGCATAAAGAAACTCACATACATGAACCCTAAACACATACACTCCTTTTTTGTACAGTCGTGTAAAAAAGCCTTTTTTTTTTTCTAAAGTTTGGCACCACGGTGTCGAAAGTGCTACTTTGGTTTTATATCATAGTCAAAGTCGAGTCAAATCACGACCAACAGGGTGATTTTAATTCACTCGGAATGATTCCGTGTAGGAAGCGAATGTTTCTGATCGTTTATATCTCGGAATTGATTCCCGACTGAGAAATATTGTCGAGTTTTTATCTGTTTTTATGCAACTGAGTTCTAGAATCTAAGCGGGAAATTTCTCTGACGCGATGCGATTTCGAAATATAAACGATCAAGACAGTCGCTTCCGACACGGATATCATTCCGAGTGAATTAAAATAATCCTGCAAGTATATTCTAGTCACGTATATCTACATAGTGGAAAAAAACGAATTTAGAAAATTAAGAATTCGGAACAAATCTCTGATACCATAACACTCCAACAATTTTTATGTTTTTTATTTTCAAGATTGCAACCTCTCTCTTCACAAAGACTTCAGTAACATAGCTCCAGTATTCCTTCGCTACAATACTTTTTTGGCCCCCGATGACAATGGCGCCATCTCTATGCAAAGATCGGACACTATATTAATCGCATGTCCGGGAAAAAGAAAATTTGTTGAGCTGGGAAACGATACTTCTAGTTATAATGTTCTGGTAAGTATTTATTTCTTTATTTCTGGCGTGTTCTTTAGGGTCGCGTACTTTTGAATGAAAAACAGAACCTTTAAAGGACTCGCCTGTCTGTCCGTCTGTCTCAGTGAAATTCCTCCAGATATCGACCAATTAAGGTTGTTGGTAGGTACACCTATGAATTTCTGTAACCTAAACACGGACGTGTAATGTAAATAAATGAATTTTCAATATGCATACAGGGCCGGATTATCCAAAAGGCAAAGTAGGCAACTGCCTAGGGACCCAGCAATGATCAGAACGCATTTCAAATTATTATAGCATAATATTATTAGGGTTAGAAAAGGGGGCCCGAGACGTGCATTGCCTAAGGGCCCCGACATGGTTAATCCGGCCCTGTATGCAAAGGGTCACTTTTGAGGGCAATAAATTTAACAGAGTGTTTGTTAAGTACCTAACGTAATGTAATATCTTTTCCAGGAGGCCCACTGTATCATCAACAGCACCTTCCGCGTGGACCGGTGGATCGGCCCGTTCAATGAGATCCGCTGCAATAGCCACCCGACCTTTACCACAGTGGAGACGGGCACGTGTGTGAACGGAGCTAGGGTTTATGGGTTAGTTGTACTTCCTAACGAACTAGACAAACAGCCAAGCGATATCGGTACATTGGGGGTTATCCTCAAAGCCGGATTATCCATAAGGCAAAGTAGGCCAATAACTAGGGGCTCCGCGCCGTGGGGAAAAAACCTGAAAATGTTTCTTCGAGTGAAAATTAAATTTGAAGAGTTGCATGTAACAAACCCTCAATGATAATATTATTAATATTGCGTTGTTTTTTATACTATAACGTCATATTTCAGTAAATTTCAAAACGCATTTCAAATTATTATAGCATAATATTATTATGGTTAGGAAAGGGGGCCCGAGACGTGCATTGCCTAGGGGCCCCGGCATGGTTAATTCGGCCCTGGTTATCCTTTTTACGCAGAAACAATTAGTAATAACTTCCAAGCAATCCGAGACAATTTTGATAATACATATAAGCTTCCGAGTCGCACAAGCCCAGTATTTCACGAACACCACAATTCTTTGTTTCCTGAGCATGGGAATAAAATAGTATTTGATTTTCGCTAAGAGATGGCGCCACTGGTATCGGGTTCTAAAACATACTGTTGTGGCTTGACACGGGTATTAAGTTGCTTAACGTTTTCTGGAGGAAGTGTAATCTTGAAAAATCTCATTCTTATTCAATCGTTAAGGTAACAACAATTTTTTTATAAGTTTAACATGTGTATATGTGTGTCTGTTTGTGGCATCGTTGCTCCTAAACGGATGGAAGTATTTTGATATTTTTTTGTGTGAAAGGTGACAGGCGTATTCTAAACTCAACCCGACAGGTTTCCATTCTGATCCACATTCTTCGTCTCTGTCATCGAATGTGGATCCGAACGGATACCTGTTGGATTAAGTTTAGAATACGCCTGTTGATCGAGAGTGTTCTTAGAATCTTGCGAGTAGCTATGATTCAAGAAAATATGTGCGGCTGTTTGAAGATAATCAGTAAGTATTTTTGTTTGTTAGATGTTTAAATTTTTTTATTTACCTATTGACTACTATCTCAAACGGTGGCATTATTTGCACAAAAAAGGTTAGTTCATTAATATTTGTAATGCAAGAGCTATCATGCCAAAAACTACCCAATTTACACTTATCTATAATGATTAAATTCTGTGCAAACTCAACAATAGGGCTGTACACGATTAACACTGACACATCGTTACACACGTCCGAAGGACACGGAGAAACACAAAAACTGATGGATTCCTGCTGTGCCCTTCTAATCACTGCAAACCTAGCTATGTCTCATCAGCTGTTTGCACCAAACCAGTTTCTCACGCCGTCATATTATGCAATATTGCACTTGTATTATAGTTTCAACTCACGCATCATTCATTTTATTTTTATTCTTAAATATGATTAGCCCGTGTTTACTAGACGAGATTGATAACTCGGAGGTAATTAATAGTTTCCATACTTACGTTCCAGAATTGTGCGACATTTATCTGGGATTGGAACCAAATCAGCAGCAGTTTTTAATTATGACACAAAATATTCGAAGTATTCGCAAGAATTTCGATGCATTCGTTGTTTTTCTCACTCGGCTTAAGTTCTCACCGGACATAATAATCCTGACTGAGTGCTGGCTGGATTCCACCTTTGTAGGAGTTTCGCTAGAGGGTTATGACTGTTCATTCACTAAGCGATACCAAAATCAAAACGATGGCATTGTCATTATGGCCAGAACTGAACTCCTAGTAAATGTGTCTGAGCCACCACTCCAGGAAGCTTCTGGTCTTTTGGTTCAAATTGGAAGTGAGTACTCGATTCTAGCTATTTATCGTTCCCCTTCTTTCTATAATATAGATATTTTTCTTTCCTCGTTAGAAATGATATTGGACGAAATGAAAGGGCATACATCGCTTGTAATTGGTGATATGAACATCGACATAAAGCGGACAACATCGGATCCACGGGCAGCTAGATATCTCGAGCTACTCTCATGCCAGGGATATATTCCAGGCCATGAGATCCCCACGCGTGGTTCGAACTGCTTGGATCATGCTTTCGTAAAAACTTCATTCCAATCCTCTGTAGTTGTGTGCACAAATGACGTAACGGACCATGACGCTATTATTCTTGCTGTCGCTGGGAAACCAACTAATGATAGGAGAGAAAGCCAACAGGTAAGAAAAATAGATTACCAAGGCGTGATTCGCGACTTGGAAAACTTGGACTGGTCTAAATTTTATTTACATAATGATCCAAATGATGCTGTTAATGATATAACTTTTATTATAAACCAGGCTATTAAAACTCATACAACAATTAAATTGGTACGTAACTCTAAATTTATAAGAAAGACTTGGATCACCTCTGGCTTGATCAGATGCATAAAAAAGAGGGACACGTTGCAATACAAAAGTAAAAGTAAACCCAACGATACTCAATTAAGAGATAAATATAAGAAATATCGAAATTACTGTAATAACTTACTTCAAAACCTAAAGAATGAACACGATTCTAATAAAATTAGATCAAATATTGGTGATAGCAAAAATTTGTGGAACTGCATCAAAGAAGTCTGTAACATCAGTTCAAACAAATCAAAAAATGCTGATTTACTAACAATTGCCCCTTCTCCAGTCCAGGCTTTAAACGAAGCCAACAACTATTTTGCAACAGTTGGAGAAGTACTTGCAAAAGACATACTTGGTAGATTACATACATCTGAACAAGAAATAGCAAATCACACAACCCTACCAACAAGCCCTGTTAACTCACTATTCTTATCTCCTACAGATCCTGAGCAAATTTTAAAAATAATAACAGCATTAAAATCAAACTCCGCCCCGGGTAGTGATAATATCACTAACCAATTACTTAAAGCTTCTAAACATATTTTAGCTGCTCCAATCGCTTTCATATGCAACTTAAGTCTAGAATCTGGTACTTTCCCAGATTCTCTCAAAGCTGCAAATGTATGCCCTATTCATAAATCGGGAGACACTGAACAGCCTTCTAACTATCGGCCTATATCTCTATTGACCGCTATCTCTAAGATCTTGGAGAAAGTGGTCAATAGAAGTTTTATGACATTTCTGGAAAGAGAAAATATCCTCTCTGAAAACCAATTTGGTTTTCGCCCCGGCAGGTCAACGGAGGACGCCGTGACATCACTCGTAGACTTTGTGACTGGTAAACTAGATACTGGACAGAGATGCATTGGCGTCTTCCTTGACCTAGCCAAAGCATTCGACACTGTATCGCGCCCTATACTGTTAAAGAAGCTAGAATTGCTAGGTGTCCGCGGAATAGCACTTGAATGGTTCCGGTCATACCTTTCTGGCAGAAAGCAGCGTCTTAAGGTCAACGAGCACTATAGTGACTACCAAGAGGTGCATTTTGGAGTTCCACAGGGTAGCGTGTTGGGACCATCCCTGTTTTTGGCCTATATAAATGACCTCTGCCAACTTAACGTCCCACATGCAAAACTGTTTGCATTCGCTGATGACACTGCCATCATCTTCCATGAACGTAACTGGGATGTGTTATCAACGGTGACTAATAATGGCTTACGCCAGATAGTTGATTGGTTACAACACAATTTGTTGACCTTAAACGCAGGAAAAACTAAAATTATCGCATTTCGTGTATCTAGTCGCTCTGCACCTCCTCAACCTCCTTGTATTAAGCTGCATACTTGTACAATGGACGCTCAACGTCCATGTGCATGTCCAAGCCTGGAACAAGTCACGGATATAAAATACTTAGGTATATATATAGACGAACTCCTATCTTGGACAAAGCAAATAGAGACAGTTACCAATCGTATAAAAAAGTTAATTCACATATTTAAAAAACTTAGAACAGTGGCAGATATCAAAATAGTTGAAATGGTGTATACAGCTCTCTGCAAATCCTTAATTAATTACTGCATAACATCGTGGGGCAGTGCCTGTGGTACGCACTTGATGAAAGCGGAACGGGCACAACGAGTCATCCTTAAAGTCGCTCACAAAAAACCGTTTAGATATCCTACCGATGACCTCTATAAGGATACCAAGGAACTCCGGGTAAGACAACTTTTTATACTGGCTACTGTTCTTCGTTTTCACAAGACAGCGCTTAAAACTCTTGATAGTAATCCAATAACGGACAGACGTAAGTATACTTGGAAATCTGATAAAACAAAAACAAGAATGGGACAACGCTGCTACAAATATTTAGGTACCTATATTTATAACAAAATTAACAAAACACTAAATATTGTAAATGACACTAAAAACATATGTAAAAAGAAAATTAATCTGTTTTTTCAAAATCTAAGTCACAGAAAAACAGAAGAATTGCTAAAGATAAACATTTAGGCGAAAAAGAATAACATAACTCATACACTTAATATTCACAAACATAAACTCACATTCACATGCTCACATACCATACTCACATATACATTACATACACATACTCACATACACATACTCACATACACATACTCACATACACATACTCTCATAAGTTATATAAGTTTAGCACCCAGGAAGAGAACTAGCTCTTGCAAACTCAGGGTATCCTACCGCGAGAGCTAGAGTTTATAAAAATGGTTGCTTTAACCTGTAGTTAAATTTACAACTTGTTATTGTTAATTAAATTTTAATATTGTATTGTATTAAGTATGAATTATTTTTGTTAAAGTAACCTTAAGATGCATTTTTGGATCAATAAATGATTATTATTATTATCCTAAACTTATTTTTCTCTCGAAATTTAAAGAATTTCGGTAGTACATGAAAATCACGGGCCTAAGCCAAGTGAAGTTCATTTTGAGTATTTATTTCTGATAGATCATCCTGCAAAAATTTTCGAACGATCCGACATGTGTTTAAAATTGCGGCCTTCTGCATTGTCAAAAATAGATTACTGGGTAAATGAATCTGCTGTAAGTAGTGTAGTAGGTGTTTGGGTATGACTCCGGTGCTAGAGAGCACCAGAGGCACGATATATACCTTACTCATTTTCCAAATTCGAATGATTTCTTCTTTTAGTTCTGTATATTTGTGAATTTTTTCGGTTATTGTTTTTTGTAAATTATGTGTGTTAGGGACAGCTATATCTATTAAGTATGTTATTTTATTTAATTTATCTATCATAGTTATATCGGGTCTATTGTAGTGTACGGTTTTGTCTGTTAAAATGGCTCTATCAAAATAAATCTTATGGCTCTGACTCTCTAGCACTGGTTTTGGGTTATATTGGTAGTATGGGACTGCTTTAGCTTGTATGAGTTCATGTTTAATGGCTAACTTTTGGTGAACAATATTAGCTATTTGATTATGTCTGTGGGTGTATTATTATTATTATTATTATTATTATATTATTTTTATCTTTTTCTCATCTCCTCTCCAGAGTGGGCTACAAGATCAAGTCTAAGTTCCACCAGCTATACGAAGCGTGCTTCGACAGCGCGCTTCTCACCACACACTACGTGAGGCACTCGCTGTCTCCTAGCAGTCGGTTCATGCAATCTGGATCCCGAAGACCTCAGTTCATTGGTAAAATTTTAGGTCCACGTCGTCATCATCAACAGGAAGACGTCTACTGCTGAGGGGATCCACGTCCGGGGAGCCAAGTGGACTGAGAGCTCTACGGACATAGGCCTCCACGAGCAGTAGTAGGGAGCTAGTGCTTCGGACTCAAGTTGACATGAAATTTAAATTAAACTAGCTGCTGCCTACGGTTTTACCCGCGCGGTGATATTGGATTACATGGGTTTTATTTTTTTGCGTGAAACCCCAATTATTTTTCTAAAATAAAAGTAGCCTTAGTTACTCCTTGTGACATCAGCTATCTGCCAGTGAAAATCCCGTCAAAATCGGTCCAGCCGTTTCGGAGATTACCCGGAACAAACAGAAAGACAGACTGACAAAAATTAAAAAAATTGTGTATTTGCTATAGGTACCGTATATACTTTTATATGCATTTAGTAAAAAGCATTTTGATATAACAAACAGACACTTCAATTATATTTATTTGTATTTGTTTTGTTACCTACTTGTTACTTCCGAGGCCGGTTTCATGTTTTGTTTAATAATTGACGGGTTGCTCTTGTTATTTACAGAAGGTGACTTGTTCGGCAAAGTAAAAGTATCCAACTTTTACAAAATCGCGCATCAAAAGGAACGATTGGACGCCATGCTCGGAAACAAAATGGCTGACGAATATATCTCAAAGAAACAGGTAACTCAAAAAACAGCAACCTATACACCTACTAGCTTCTGCCTGCGGTTTTCACCCGCATTCCCACAAGGACCGTGCATTTTTCCGGGATAAAAAGTAGGATATGTTACTCTCCAGTCCATAAACTATATCTATGCCGAAAATCACGTCGATCCGTTGCCCCGTTACTGCGTGAAAGAAGAACAAACCAACAAACACACTTTCGCATTTAAAATATAAAAATAATAATTGTAGGATAGTAGGATATTCATAGTGATTTTCCAAATTGAATACCTACTAATATGTATTTTTTAAACTCGTCTGAACTTTTACAAAATCACTCGCTCCGCTCACTCAGCTCATGTTTACTTACAGTTCATGACCCGAGGTCACCTCGCGGCTCGAGCGGACTTCACGCTGCGAGCGGAAACTCGAGCCACCTTCCACTACGTGAACGCGGCGCCTCAGTGGCAACGAGGGAATGCTGGCGACTGGGCTGCTTTGGAAGAGGTGTGTTGTAGTTTTTAGACTTGAATGATTATCAGCGTCCACGTCCTATCTCTCTTTCATGGGAAGGCTGTTCAGCAGTGGACCTTTTCCGGCTAATGATTATTTGATGACTACATGGAGCTCAAAAAACGTTTTCACAACAAGGTCGGAAAGGTTTTGTTTATCATTCAAAATCTGCGTGCAAAAGTGCTTTTTTTTTCTAATGTGGCAAATATAGTTACGTTTTCCACACCTTGCATAATAATTAACGTCTGTAAAGAGATATTGTGTAAATGCTTGGAATAATGCGAGACGAACGTATGATAGAGTTTGTTTTTTGTTTTTATTTTTGTACCTGCGGCGCAAGCACGGAAGTCGGTTCGATAAATTTTTCGAACCGAAAAACTCGATAAATGTATCGAATGTTGCGAGTACCGAAGTCGGATCGTAAAGTATTGTAGTAGCTCTATACTATTATTCACTTTGGATTCGACCTAGCGATTCGATAACTTTTGTCGATTGTATCGAGGTTCGATAAAAGTCGATAACAGCCACTTTATCGATTTGAACTGTCAATTTTATCGATCAAAAAGATCCGTACTTGCGCCGCTGATCTATTTACTGTTTTGATTATTATTTCTCTATTCGAGTTTAAGTAATTTATTTGACTGTATATTCTGATTATTCATAGACATTCTATCTTATTTTAATTTAATTTGTAATGCTACTTTTTATTGATTGATGTATTTACTGGTATTTTCATTCAATTAATGTAAATAAATAAAAATAAATAACTAATTCCTGCAGGCACTTCGCCGCCGGGTCCAGACCCTCGGCCGTCCCGTCACGGTGCACACAGGCACGCACGGGGTACTAACACTGGAGGATGCAAAAGAGAAACCGCAGGAGATATTTCTCCATGCAGACGCCAATAACAATTTACAAATGCCCGTGCCATTGTACTTTTATAAGGTAAAACTTTAGCTTTATAAACAGCTTAAGCTTAAAGAAATAAAAAAAAAATAAAAAAAAAACAGACGCTTACTCTTTCATACCACTGCACCTATCGCCGGCATCGGCATGGACCATAGACATAGATCTGTCTAGAAACACACTTTAAACCTGTGTTAAACAGCGTTTAAATCCTTATTCGCGTATTTAAATATGAGTAACCACAAATCCTGATTCTTACTCAATTATGTTGTGACATTTCTAATAATTTTAGATGTTTATCTTTAGACACTGTCAAGCTAAACAGGCGTCTAAAAGTCCTTTTTTGTGGTAACACGGTAGATTTTTAAATTCCCTGCTTTTTTAAACGATTTCTAAAAAGGGAGGAGGTTCCCAATTCGGCTATAATTTTTTTTGTGTTTGTGACCTCAAAACTCCAAAACCGATCTAAACCCATCCGTTCTAAACCGATTTGGTACATTCTTTGTTTACTTGAAAGGATATACTTTCAGATTGGTCCCACACATTTCATCAAAATCAGAGTGTACTTAGTCATTCAAGTCGATTCCCTATGCTTTTTTTTTCGCAGCTGGTCCACGACGCGAAGGCTAAAACGGCAACAGCATTCGTCTCAATCAACTCTTCATACTACAATTCCTCCATGATTAAAGCGCTTACCTTTTGTGACGACGTCTGCGCAGACAACGCTGACTTTTCCTGGCTCAGGTGGAGGTCCAACGATGGGACATTTAGCTTCTGTTGTGACTACGATGACTTTATAGACGAAGTTGGTTATTTGGATAAATTGGATGTTAGGGGATTGTTTTATTGAGTCACTTTATGCATATATTCTCATATATTATTTGGTAGGTAGACTCAAAACATAGAACATAATTTATTACAGAAATATAATAATAATAACACAGAATAGAATAATATAATATGGATAAGTCTATGTTTCGTAAATAAAAATAACAACATCAAAACCGTGTTTTGTCCTTATTGTTCTTTGATCATTTTAAACTGAATCGAAAGAGACAAAACTTAGATAGTTGAACTATTCAACCGTTTTATTATTAAAAGCCCTGTAAAAAGACATGCAATGAGTCGTGGAGAGGGTTCTGCTGGGAGTTTAGTTGCGTAATCAAATCCGCAGGAAAAATAAACCACCAACACAACTCGAAATCAGCAATGGCAGGCCACATTGCTCGCAGAACCGACAATCGATGGGAAAGAAAACCTACGACGACGACCTATATGACTGATGAGTGACTAAGACAGAAGATGGCAGCTCCACTATATTTTTCTTATTCTATTGGATAGGTACCTACATAACGAGACGAGCAGGCCGTTGCCTGACGATAAGCTTAACGCCAGACTGGCAACATCTCACTGTCACAAACGTCACATCGATGTAATGGATTCTGTATCCAGGTCAAGAAATAAATTTAAAAAATATTAACATATAAAAAGCAGTAAAAGTCAATGCCAATGAAGTCAATGTCTATTTCAATGCCATTCCTGTTTTGTTGAGTGCAAGCAGCAGGGTGCCCAACTTAGAGGTTTTCCTCCTAAAAGGGGGAAAATAAGTGGGTTGGAATTAATATAGGGGCATTTTTAGGGTCTCTTATTTTGATATTTTTTGAATCCAGACTTTTCTATGACTTAATACTTTTTTCTGACCACTAGTAAACATCTATGCACAAGAGCATTTTTTACCCTTTAAAAAAAAGATATACATTTTCACTAAGCATTTACAGCATAAACAGGATTCATTTTGGTTACAATAATTTAAGTAAATATTCACTCTCTGTCTGCCCTACGGAGGCGAAAATCTCGGAAACCAGTCCAACCACTAATCTGATTCTGATGTTTTTACTGCTACGAAACTACACTGTCCCTTAACGATATAATTATATGGGCTATGTTTTATTGTGATACTTGCTTCCCCCTGCGTTATGTTTAAGTATACCTTAAATTCATAATTATTGAACGGATTTTGATGACATTTTTTTACATACCTAAATATAACTAACTAGGCTAGTAGGCGTCATAGTGACTCTAAATTTTATGCTGATTCTAAGCTAGAAAGGCACTTAGACCGTTAAAAAAATGCTAGAAAGCATGAGCTTGAAGCTCTAACTCTCTTATATTGAAAACTAGTTTATGAATAAAGAATTTACAATGAATAAGTTGCATTTATTTATTTAGGGGTTTTTCTACGAAATTGTACATAGTTTAGGTGGAAATACTCTTGGTAGTTGGCAGCACTGGCAAGCAGCTGCAGAATTATTTTTCGTAAATTACGTTTACTTTCTACGCTCAGATTTTTTCTTATTCCCATATAATCATTCAATTACTCTATTTTATTCATTATCACAAAATAGTTATGACACTACTAACTCGTGCTTTCATGTTTGATCGATATCGGACGAATGTTGTCTTCCACCCTGCCTACGCAAGTTGAAAATAATTGATTGTAAATAAATAAATAACACAATATTAGGTAAGTATTTACGGGTTTACTTATCGTTATAACAATAAGTGTATTATCACAAATGTGACGCTTGTTTTTCTGTATGATTTTTGTAATATTGGAAGAAAGCGTTACAACACTAAATAGATTAAAGTAACGGCATAGAATTCTCAAGATCTATGAGTAACGGTAGGTAAGTGCTATTTTATGAGTGCAGCGTTTTCCTTTGGCATCATGTCGACCGTAAAAAAGATGAACTTAGACAGTTTCGTCTGCTCTTAGAATAGCCTATTACTCAGGACTAGTTTTCTTTGTAAAGGAATATTTACTACAAAAGTATAATTGCTTTTTACATTTAAGTACCTACATTTGTAATTCAACAAGGCAATGACACCACATGCAGACCTGCAACCACAGCACGGTGGTAAAAAATTATCTAGAGCTTGCTTGGCTAGTTACCAACCCCAAGATAGAAATCTGTCAAGCACCTGTCGGGCCTCGCAGCTGTACTTAATGCCTGATTTACATGTTATTACTAGATAAGTGATTTAGTGCTTTAATCAACTAATGACTATGTAAACAGCCAATTTAGTACAATGTCATGTCGAATCTGAGATTTGCGCTGCCTTCTTGCTACTCCACACCCTCTGGCATCCTGGCCGATGATGTTTTATATTTTCAATAGCTCATACTGCAAAACATTGTATTTTGACTTAGTGACTTTTTGCTCTATAAGTATTGAGTATATAATATTATCAGCACTTTATCCTTGACCTACGCTGTAAATGGGTTTATCCATTTCCTGCTTACATCAAGTTAAGTCACAATTATTAATGTTCTCATAGCGATAAGAATTACAGACATCCGGTGTTGTATTGTTCCAATATATTTTGCCCTATTTTCCTTCATCTATTTGGTGCTATTCCATAGTACGCTCGTAGAAGTTCCGAGAAATGTACATACCTCATATTTGTTCATCGTCACTTTTTAGTAAATAGAGTTGTGAAGATTAAGTAACGAGTGAGTAGTATAATAATAATAATAATAATAATAAAGCCCTTTATTCTGAATTACAAGGTTAGAGTTACATTTTAAGTGTTTTATTTAATTATAAAATGTCCCGTAATTCAGTGTGCCTCTTGGCATAGGCCTCCTCTAACATTTTCCACTGGGTTCTGTCTCGCGCTACCCTTCTCCAATGATGTCCAGCCGTGAGTTTTAAGTCGTCCTCCCATCTTGTTTGTTGGCGACCCCTATTGCGTTTGCCATCTCTCGGGTACCAGTCTGTGACGTCTCCCACCACGGCTGGTCCCCGCGGGAGATTTAGACCATCACCCTCAAACAGGAAGAAATAAAACAATCCAAATTGCAACCTTAAATGCCTTAACCCTTAGAACGGAAGAAAGCCTACACGAATTAGAAAAAGCCCTAGAAGAGTGAGTAGTATACTTTATAATAAATTGTTCTGTTTTGATGAGCAAAGTTGTCAATGAAATTACTATGCTATGAGATGTTATACCTAATGTCATAGGGTAACAAGTGCAATGCAGGGATTATCCTGGTTGCCCCCCCGATCTTTGCCCCAGGGAGACAAACAGGACAAAAAGTTCAATTTGTCCCCGTGTTACCGAAGAGAGCACAAATTGAACTACTGCAGAGCAGGTCTTTGTGTTTCAAAATTCCGAATGGCACTGCACTTGTTGTGGGCCGGCGTTATGCTTACAATCAGGCAAACGTCCAGCTCGTCTCGTTATAAAAAAGTATTTAAAAGAAGTGTAATATAAAATGGCTCCGTAGCTAAGTTGGTAGTAACCCTGCCTACAAAGCGAGGGGTCCCGGGATTGATCCACGGCCGGGACAGATTTTGTGTAAGCATAAATTTTGTTCTCGGGTTTTGGATGTTAGTTATGTGTATCCGTGTGTGTCCATGCCACCTGCGACACAGGGAATCCTAGTGCGGGGGTATGAGTGTAAGCTTAAGTAGCTTGTTTATTTATTTAACACAGTTATTTTTTTCCAGGCATAATGTTGTCCGAAGACGGTGTGGAGAATCGTCATGGGCCTCCAGGAGTCAACTCACGATCCCTCAGCGCTGCACACTCTGCCGCTGATCTTGAGGTAAATTTAAATAGTGAAGTATGAAGTATCCTTACAGTAAAAGGGAAAGTTTGTTTACACATAAGAGCAGTGTCGCACAGGCCTTTGTGTTTCAAAGTTCGGAGTGGCACTGCAATTTTTATGTCTCATCTCGTTATCAAATAGTATAAAAAAAATTCTTTATCTTTCTCTCCAGGTGCTCCGAGAGATAGACCACGTATATTTCTCGTCGCCGAGTGAGTTTGACGCCGGTCGGTACGTGTTGGAACACGCGCCCACGCCGCTCTCTTGCGAGGAAGTAGAACGTATGTTTACCAAGCTGAAGAGACAGCAGCAGGTGAGGACTTCTACCCTTAGTTTCGTATTCAAAATTTCATCATACATCATCATACAAATAAATGAAATTGATGTGTCTGTATGTAATAATATCAAAATAACAGCTTTTTACTTTTTTTTATGCTAACTAGACGAGTAGTTGGTAACTAGACGAGCTGGTCGTTTGCCTGATGGTAAGCATAACGCCGGCCCATAAAATTCCAGTGCCGCTCAGAACTTTGAATGACAAAGGTCTGCGCGGGACTGCAATGCGCTCGTTACCCTGAGACTAGGTGTTAAGTCTCATAAACCTAGTCACTTCACTGACTACTTTGATCCGAAACACAAAAATGCTTGCACATTCAGTAATGTGCTTGGTACCCACCAAGCACATTACTGAATGTGCAAGCCGTGAAGTCTGCCACCACCCGGTGGCAGACTTATATATAGTATAGTATATTATATTAATTATACCTGTAATTATTACAGGTAGTATCTGGGAAAGCGCTGCACCTAATATCGCAGCAGCGCGACAATTGCGATCGAGAATTCGCCGAAATACAAAACATACGCGAACAACTCACGAAAACTTTACAAACGTGCAGGAAAGCGCGCGAGCAACTCCGCACGGCGTCCAACCACTTAACAATGTCCACTTTCGTCATATTAGCCAACTTTAGGAAACGTCAAATCATTAAATCCGTGTTAAAATCGCTGGAGTTGCTGAGAAGTCTGCGCAGCGTTGAAAAAGACGCCGCTGAATTGCTCAACAGAAAAGAGTACTTTGATGCAATAGAACTCATTTTGAAGAGCAAAAAAGCAGCAGCTAATCATAAAGAGTATACTTGCATCGCTGATTTATCTTCCAGGCTTCAAGATACGCTCGATATGACTGAAGAGAAACTAGATGCAGTTCTTTCCAGCATTTGTTACAGCTTTGACGAAAGCGTCTTCGTGAAATTAAGGAAAGCGTACGCGTTGCTAGGTAAGACTCAGGCAGCTATGGAGCAACTGCATATGCATTATTCTTCGGCCGTCAATGAGACTTCAATCGATGCTGTAAAATCGTATACTGAGGTAAGCTTAGATATGAAATTCCAGGAGATGTGCCAGTCGGTGCCTTCAGACAAAGCGCCAGTTTGCCTTCTCAGCTTATGCGAAAAGCTTTTCTCAATAATGAAGAGCTATTACCTTTTAGTTAACTGGCATATAAAGAATGATTCAGAAGATAATCCTTCTACCAACGTTTTTGAGATAGAAAAGAACGTCAGCCGAGAGTATATTAGGCAGAAATTGAAAGCGGGATTGGTCAGGATCTGGCATGATGTGCAAGCGAAGGTGTCAACGTTTCTGAAGAGTTCAGGGTTAGAGCAGTGTCCCTTTGAAAAGTTTATACAGATGCTAGGGATTTTGAGGAAGTTGACGCAGGTGGCAGAGGTGTTCTGCGGCGATAAGTCCGATTTGCTGCAAGACTTCATTAAGACCCAAAGCGTTTCGTATATAAAGAATTATCACAGGGGTAGGATGGAGGAGTTGAAACTGTTTTTGGAGAATGAGGGCTGGGAGCAGTGCCCAGTCAAAACGACATTCAACTTGCTAAACTTGCAAGAGTTCAAACAGTTTAAGAAGTATTTGGTCGCGTTGAAAGACGCCTCGGTCCTATCCAAAACCCAATCAGATGGTACTTCCTCGGTTCATTCACAAGACGACAGTGTTTACATAACCAAGTATTTTAACGAGAAAACTCAACACACCCCATTCGAGATCTTCCGAAACGAGAATGTCACTAACGATGATATATTCGGTTTGGAACGTGAAATGGAAAGCGAGAACGAATCTGACGACGAACCTGAAGAGTTGAAACGTGATTTCGTTGAAGACAACGATAGAGACTACGCCTCCGTTAACTCGAAATTGGTTGAAAGCCCTTCAAAGATCAAGTACAGCGTTATAGTAACCAACACGACTCTGTCGGTTCTGCGTAACTGCGGCCAATATCTTCAGATTTGTCGATATCTCCCTCAGATATCTTTAGAAGTGATAATGCTGATGAACCAGTTGTTTGATTACTACTTTTACACTGTGCACTTATTCTTCACTTCCGATTTGGAGGTTGCATCTTCGACTTTGTACACAAGCAAGCTTAATTCAGTTCTGAAAAGGATCTCGAACAGCATAGACTCAGTTAACGCTGAAGGCGATTCAAAGTTCCAATGCCCAGAGCTACCACATTTAGACTTGAAATCAGAAGAGAATCTCAACGGGTTATCAGAGAGAATTGTTGCTGTTGAGAGTGTTATATTTTTGGCAAAGCAATTTGAGCTGTTACACCCGTATCTAGAGTCTATAGTAGCGCCGCATCAGCGGATGATCATAGACCATTTTAAAGACAACACGCTGGCTGTTGTGGCAGACTTAAGAATGCCGGTGTATATGTGTTCGGCTAGTAAGGCAGTTGACGCGAGGACAGCTCTAATAGCGATGTCTCAAGTGAAATGGGATGTCAAAAACGTGGCAGTTGAACACAGTCCGTATGTAGACATGGTGACAAGGAAAGTCCAAGTATTCGCCTTACGTTTGGAAAACATATCAGCCAAAGTGACTTTGAATATGGAAGTGTTGAACGCTGTATGGAGTATGGTCTCAAAATTCATCGTACATTTACTAGTCGAAGGCTTTTCAAACGCGAGTAAATGTTCTAACGGGGGCAGAGGGCTAATGCAGTTGGATTACCGGCAGCTTTTCGTGAAATTGGAAAAGATATCGGGGTTGAAACCTATCCCTTTCCAAGACTACGTAGATAGGTACGTCAAAGCGTATTATTTGCCGAGGAAGGAGTTGGAAGAGTTCGTGCTGGAAAGGGTGGAGTATTCGAATAAGCATTTGTTGGCGCTGATAGCTTGCTCGTGTGAGAATAAGAGAGATCGGCAGGCTTTAACCGGGATGGTCGAGGGGCGGGAGTTAAGCGAAAGGCGGCTGTCACAAGCTTGAATACAAGATCACAAATTACTGTTGTTGAGAGCGTTTAACAGCAGATTTTCGTATAAAATTTTCAAGTCCAATCTCTCAGAAAATAATAGATGTTATATAGACATTGGTTTTGTTTCGGGCGTCTTATACTTAAACCTGGTTTAGGTTTCACTCTCTTTCTAAATAAGAACACGAGAAACAGACGGAGGAAACTTAAAAATAATTAAATTTCAGCAAAACACACCGTAATACAAGTTTGGCGTACATTAGGTAGTTACTATAAAACATGGGACTCAACCAAATTAATTTACCTCGAAGTTTTAATAAAATATGTTTTTTAAGTCCCGTGTTTAGTAGGTAAAATTAAAAAATGTTTTCGAGTGGGGAGCCACAGGCAAAGCTAATCTCAGATGGCGCCACAATCGCTGGTACTTGTCATTGATGTTTACTGTGAGGGTTAATTAATTAAACTATTAGTAGCGGATTATTAGATTAAGATTGTAAATAAATTAGTGTGTATTTTATTTAGTTATTTTAGTTTATGTTGTTTACTTTTTCTGTTATTACAATAAAGCTTATTCTTTTATTAAACTATAACCAGTAAACATGCTCGCGTCTTAGAAATTGTTACATTTGAAATGGTCACTACATAACCTAGAAGAATAATTGATTTCCAATAATGTTTGATGAGCAATGCTTTGATCCACAGTTTCCGTTTTTTCTCGTCAGAAGGGAAACGTGTATACATTAATTTTTACACTGAAATGCACTTTACAGGGGCATACTTTATTGCAAAGAGAATTTCGTTTGTTTATTTACTAAAATTTTATAATGAAGTTTCATAATGAAACAACACCAGCGATAATGCGCCACCTAGCGGGATAACTAAGCAGTGTGGCTCCCCATTGCAAAACTTTAAAGTTACTATATAAATAATTATGGTATAGGTATTTTTATTTAGCTTGAAATCTCAATGTAAAAGACATAATTTAGGTGTAAGCTCTATTAATGTGTGATGTACTTATTTAATGTTGTTTTAACACAAATTTTATTTAGGGAAAATATACATTTATTTTAGAAAAATGTATTTTTTTATACAGATACCTAAAAACTGCGTTTCCTTATTCGACTGCTTTTTTTCTCGTCTAGAAAAAAATGACGAGGAGATTGTCTTCGAGGCGGTGGTCTTCGTTTTGCGAGAGAATAATTTCGCAAAGGGAGGCCTTAGAGGGAGAGAGAGGCTGACCCTCTCTCTCACCGGATAGCACAGAGGCGAGGCGTGGTTGGTACCCATCGTTCCCCGTATCCAACAAGAGGGCCTGGGGCGCCAGATGCGCGGGCATTCGGTGTCCCACGCCTGATATAGTTAGGGCACTAGCGAGGAGGAAGTGATGCGCTCGTAGTTGGTATTGTTAGATTTTATTAACCTAATTTAAGTAAGAAATTGTTATGTATCAAATAATTTAATTAGCAAAAAAGGGTGCGAGTCCTGGAGCTTGCAGATCAAAAATTAAAAAAAACATTTTCGAAAAACATCACCGTCCAATTCTTCGGAGTTGGGTTAAAAAGAAAAAGTTATTATTGTGTTACTTACAGATTGTAACAACTGCCTTTGAACGGAGATAAAGAACGTAACATTTTATCTTCGTTATCAACTCCTGCCGACTGCTACCTAATATTTATAACTAGCTGCTGCCCGCGGTTTCACCCGCGTGGAGATATTGGATTTCATGATTTTTATTTTTTTGCGCGGAACCCTTATTCTTTTTTTAAAATAAAAGTAGCCTAAGTTACTCCTTATAACATCAGATATCTGCCAGTGAAAGTCCCGTCAAAATCGGCCCATCCGTTTTGGAGATTACCCGGAACAGACAGACAAAAAATTTAAAAATGCTTGTTTTGTTATATGTACCGTACAGGATTTATAGTCTTTGGTACCGTATATACTTTCATATGCATTTGGTAAATAGCTGTTATTTTGACAATACAAACAGACACTTCAATTTTATTTATTACTATAGAGTATAGAATTAGGTATAGGTTACTTAATTATTTTTATAGGTACACATTCAGAAAAGTAAATATTGCATAACCAATCTTGTTTTATTTTAATCTATTACATAATATAAATAAGTATTAGCATAATATCACAGAATAAGTAATAGTACAAACTAATATTAAAAATGCGAATATGTTTGTTGGTTTGTCCCTCTTTCACGCAGCAACGGAGCAACTTTTTTGGTTTTTTTTTGCATAGAAATAGTTTTTGGAGACTTGGCTCCGATTCTGTCCTCACAAGCCGATACCTACTTTTAGCTTCGCTATCTTTCCTATAAATAACATGAGAAAGACATGGAAGCTGTTTGACAGATCTAAAAGTTTTAGAGCTGTCAAATATCTTCCATTATTTGTTCCGTACCGATATCCGGAATCCATCTTGAGTCAAGCCTCTGTCTTTTAACGGTTTTTAGTCCCAACAACTTCCTCCCTTCTACTTCCGGCGCCACCGTCGCGTTTATTTTGGCGGAAAAGATGGCGGCGCTCAAAGTGGGGCGCGGTTTTACCTTCATTATAGCGTCGTCTTTCGCCACGGCTAGATGTCCTTATAAAATATAATTAATTTCACAAAGTAAATTAATTTTTTATATACAGTTTGAATTTACGTATAATTTTTATAATTAACGTAGGTATAAAATTTTTTAAATTAATTCCTCCCTTCGTTATGGAGAACGAAAATTTAAACGCGTAAACCAATTAGTGTCAATTTTAACAAACGTGTGTCGCGATGGAGGAGTCGTTCTCCAATTACGAGCAGTGCACCAACCAGTATTGCAGGGCTTTCAGTCCTGAAAGGAAGCTGCAGCGATCCAGAGGCTGACCAGTTGACCACGTAAGTGTTTTGTATTTTTGTCGCATCCAGTGGTCTTTTTGACAAATTTAAGAAGCACTATGAGTTTCGAGCATTTCACGCAATTCTAGAAGTTACCGAGGCCGTAGTTCGTACAAATAGTGACTTGGACTTGTGTTGTGTAATTATAATCAACTTTTATCAACAAAGGGACTTACAGTGATTGAAATGCATTGCTACCGATCCTCTCATCCTTGTATAGAAAAGGATAAAGAAAAACTACCCCCGGTATTTTTTCTTCACAACTAAATTTTAATGATGGTTCATGACTTTTTCATGCATCAGGTACTACCCACAGTTTGGTTCTAAATACCATTCGTTTAAGAGAACCTAATAATTATGTTTCGTTATCATTACTGGAATATTATCTACATTGTCTACTTTTTGTCTGTATGTGCTATTCTACACGGAAAGACAAATTGCGTACGACCTTGCAGCTTCAACAGCTTGAAGTGACCCGCCCTTCAATATCATAACTCTCTAGCAGCCTACCTACAAGTAATTGAGAAGGGGGGGGGGGGTGATAAGCTAGCAACTTGTTTACAGATTACTCGTCTATAAGTAAGCTGAGCTTTTAACTGGAAGCTTGCCTGCGATAAAACTCCAAGGCCATATAAGTAAAGTAAGCAAGCATTATAATTTTACCTTGTTTTCCAAAGTGATGTTTATACCCCCCAAAGTCAGATTAAAAGTTCACGCAAACATTTCTAGCAATAGCGGGACATCCGACGTCCAATACAAGCTGTACAAGCACTCTAAATGTAAAAAGCCAACATTTTCCTTACTTATTAAGAACAGTCTCGCCTGGCTTAAAATGCTTCCGGGTGGTTGTGTAAATATATACAATATTATACATATACATGAATAGAAGAATCTTGAAGCTCCGATAAACAAATACAGCTATTACTAAAAGGAGCGCGGTTATGAAGCCAATTTTAAAATCAATAGCTAATGAGCACTGTCAATTCCTTGTTGCTCTGTTACAACGGCCAGCCAATCCATATGACCTGCTTACCTTTTCCGACTTTCGTTAGCGCCGAAAACATTTAACTTGTACCTTCACGAATTGAACCGCAGAATACCTTAGGACCCAAACTATCAGGTGTGTAATTTATTTGAAAGGTTCTACGCTGGTACATTGCTCTCACCATGTTTCACGCGAACACAACTCCTTCATGGTGGATCTGATGAGACGGCTCGATTGGCCCATCAACATGGACAAGTCTGTACTGGTTCTGACTCGGCGCCTGGGTGTAATAGGGGCGCCAACTCGACACGAAGTCATGTCGGAACCGAAGTGCCTAACGCTACGCAGGGCACTTTAGTCAGATGTCTAGAGATAGTTGATCCTTCACACAGGCCCAGCCCCTTCTGGAGTGACTCAACTTTGCCTCTTGTAATACGCAGAGGAAGATTGTCAGACTTTGCAGTACTACGGTCGATAACTTTCCTATTTTCCTCTCGATTGGCCGATCAATATGGACAAGTCTGTACTGGTTCCGACTCGGCGCCTGGAATTTCTGGGTGCCATATGGGACGCCAACTCGACACGAAGTCTCTGTCGGAACCGAAGTGCCTAACGCTACGCAGGGCGCTTCAGTCAGATGTCCAGAGGTAGTTGATCCCTCACACAGGCCCAGTCCCTTCTGGGGTGACTCAACTTTGTCTCTTGTAATGCGCTAAGTCCGACCATCTTCCTTCAGCCGATAACTTCCTCACCTCCCTCAAAGGCACCTTTGCAAACAAGTGAGTCTATCAGAACCTAGCTATACTCGCAGAAATGAGGTGGTGGTTGAAAGCTTCATAGGGCTCACTACCGATACACACAGGCCCGATCTCGCATTATATTTACCACCGATGCGTCCGGTTTTGACAGAGGTGCGTGGCTGAATACATGAAGATGCCACTCACTGCCAGGAACAGAACAACTCCGTTGGCAAGTGGATTGCAAAGCTACACCATGCTCACATTTTATTGCAACAGTCTTCTGCACAGTTTTGGTTTATGTCAATGAGGAAAGTAAAACCAGTTCAAAGAAAGTTCTGGAGTCATCTCTGAAATATGACATCTGTTGATAGTAATGAACCAATCAAATTCAAAGTTATTTATTGACATGAGCACTTTTGAAAGTTAATATTGACATAGTACAACATTTATTAAACACAGTATGTCCCGAGCCAATTTAATTTCGAGATGGATCACAAAGTAAAACCTAAAACCTGTTATGACTTGTATCTGAACATTTCAGCAACGGAAATCATATACCTATAAGATATGGAGCATCTAATCAATGGACGTGTGGGATCAAAGCCCGATATTTAACAACTCATTACTTCAATAGTGGGGTTTACAGCTGGCATGACCGTTTCCTCCGCCAAAGCTAGTTTATTAAATACCTACTGTCCTGTCTGAACACATAAGGTCAGTACATCTTTATTGCTTTGAAGTGAAATGTGATGTTTGAGAGAGCAAGCCTACGAGCCCGCATCATTCGAGAACCGTATCGCATCCTGAATATTCTCCGCAAGAACTGGAAGTCATCCTCCAAAAAATTTATGTGAACATCCGCTAGTGTCGGTTAACACTATAAAATATATTTCATAAAATTTACGACTTCTGAAAACGTGCTTAATTTTGGTGGATAAACTAAATAAAGGATTGGACAAAAGATAGATCAATGTAACACATACGTAATATCACGTTACACTTAGTATAAGCACCTATAAACCTACATGGAATAGATAGTACATTACATTTCTAACAACGTAGATTACAAGAATCCAGACTAGAGCAGGTAGTCCGTTATCTAGAACATCTACATAACAATGAAGGTTTGCATTATCGGACAATTTTACTTCACAAATCAGTGGTAGTGACCTTATACTAATCATTACAGAAATAAGGACCTGTCATAACCCTTTTATCAAAATATATGAGTTTTAGTTCCAAAAGAGAGAAAAACCAAACCGGCTATCTGGAAAGTAAAACTACTATTATAGTAACGCAGTTAGTGAGAGTAACCTCTTCCAAATATCCTGTCACTTTGCGACATTAAGATGCGTTTCAAATGTGAGTGGCTGCTGCACGCGGCATGATCAAGCGCGCCGACAGGGCGATCACGGAATGCATACCAAAATTTTCAGAAGTATATTGACTGACCTGCATCGCGCCACATATAAAACTTTGTTTGATGCACGCTTTAAACCGATAGCTTTTTGGAACACCTCGCTTCACCCTCGAGTGTTCCATCCTTCCAATCGGCGAGCGTGTCTTGATGGTATCTATTACGCACGCATAGAGTGCTCACCAACGTTCAAGGTTTTACCGCGCCTGAAGTCAATACGCGGCTATACTGTTATTAGCAAGATCGAAGGGTGCTCGACGTCAACGCTACTGAGCATCGATTGGATTATCAACGATTGGGATGATTATTTTAGCAAGATCCAAACAAGAACCTCGTGTGTATGCATTGGACTAGTTAATTATAGTGACACGAAATCTTACAGATTTAGAAAACAAATTACCACAGCTTTTTGTTAGTCAGAAGAGAACCTGAACCAGCATTTAGGACGATAATTGGTGGAATGATCAAATCTATTCCCAAAAAAGCGACTGTAGACGCCTTGCCAGACTCAGTGCGATCTGCAGTGATATCTCTCATCTTTTTGCAACTTGAAATTGAGAATAAGAATATCCATTTAGAAAATATTATCAAAGAAGATAATTAACAAATCGTCTACTCATACTTTTGCTAATTTAATTTCTTTGGTCCAGTGGGGTAATATCTTAGTTTATGAACGAAGTATTTACTCTTATATTATTAACTTATAATCTGTTATGATTACAGGTAGATATAATTACTACATAATCATGACTTTTATTTACATATAGCACATTATAGCATCATATTTTGGCTACCAGGAGATAACAAACACATCACTCAAGATGGATTCCGGATATCGGTACGGAACAAATAATAGAGAGTTTTAACTACCAATAAAACTTACCTATTATTTTTCCAACGATATCCGGAATCCAGGTAATGCCTACCTGGTAGATCGTGAGTAAGTATAATGAAGGTAAAACCGCGCCCCACTTTGAGCGCCGCCATCTTTTCCGCCAAAATAAACGCGACGGTGGCGCCGGAAGTAGAAGGGAGGAAGTTGTTGGGACTAAAAACCGTTAAAAGACAGAGGCTTGACTCAAGATGGATTCCGGATATCGTTGGAAAAATAATAGGTAAGTTTTATTGGTAGTTAAAACTCTCTATTCTTGATAAATTAGACGCCACTAAATTCAGTGCCGTTAAATTTACACAGACACAAGCAAGTGGATTAATTTGACAGGTCTGAAATATATTCCATCTCTGTCTCAAGTCCACATTTAGAAAGAGAGATTGAAACTAAAATTAGGTTTAGGTTTGAGATCACAGAATCGACACCTGTGATCAACTAAAATTAGACTTAGGTCGTGACGCTTAATCCATGGATACTTCTTTTTATCCCTGAAAAAAGAAACGGTTCCTATGGGAGTCTGCTTGCGATTGACACAGCGAGACATAGCTAGTAATAAAATATATTTATAATTACTGATAACGTAGATAACCCGTCATATGGTTAGTTATTTATTTATGGTCTCAAAGTTAGGGCATCACTTATCGCTCGTGAGCCAAAAGAAGCTATTGTGAAAAAAGTCAAAAACCAAATGGCACGTGTTCCGGTCGTTACTTTTAATAATGGGAAAACTATTCCCATCATCGGATTGGGGACTTGGAAGGTTAGTTTAAAATAAGATAATTTATTTGCAACAACGCCGAAATATCGGAAACTCAAATCGGATAGTATATTATGTATGGTAAACCTGTATTTCGTTCCTAGTGATAATATTATACGTGTAAATAAACCCAGAATACTGAATACAGAAATTACAATGATAATAATTAGTACCTACTCACGGATAATGTAGCTTTTTATAATTAGCTTCGGATAGCACAGAGTAGATAATAGTCATCATGATCATCAGCTGGAAGAATCCACAGCTGTATCATAGACCTCCCCCATAGATCGCCACCTTTTTTTTTTATCTGAAATAGGCTTACGTTGGACCACGATCTCGCGACGATGCGGTCGACGCTGTAGCATATTTGCCTGGAAGAAACCTATTCACTCTCCTATTGAAAACTCCCAAATTACCTATAGCTATTGGGAAACAGAGGCCGGCAAAGAATGAATAGGATCGTCTACTTGCCTTTTGCATCCAACGGTTCCCCGCGGTTGTCACCAAGTCATCGGTCTACCTAGTGTGGGTCTACACTACGTCTTCCGGTTCGTGGTCGCCACTCGAGAACCTGTCTTCCCCATCGGTTGTCGGTTCTGCGAGTGGCCAACCCATTGCCATTTCTACTCGTTAATTTTTAAAGCTTTGGTGACTTTGTTACACGTATTATACAAATCTCAAGTAGACGAACTGAGAAACTCTTCATTTTTAATTTTAAAAACCATTTGAAATGTGTTCTAATTTTTTTCGTGTGCAGTCTAGAATTATGGCAGATCAATTACACGTCCGCTCATATTTTGTTTTTTATTTTTTTTTTTACCCCCGCACTTGGATTCCCTGTGTCGCAGGTGGAATGGACACACACAGTTACACATCACAAACATCCAAGACCCGAGAACAAATTTTATGCTTACACAAAATCTGCCCCGGCCGGGCATCGAACCCGGGACCCCTCGCTTTGCAGGCAGAGTTACTACCTACTTAGCTACGGAGCCGTTGAATCCTGATGGTATCTACTATATTAATGTTTGAATATCATAAAAACAAAATCTACCCCTTGTACCCAGTCCATGCCCGGTGAAGTGACGCAAGCTGTGAAAGACGCTATCGACATTGGGTACCGCCACATCGACTGCGCTTACCTTTATGGCAACGAGAAGGAGGTCGGAGACGCCCTCACCGCCAAGATCACTGAAGGAGTTGTGAAAAGGTATGATGATATATTTTTAGGGTGTATTTTTCACATCACAAGCAAGTGTTGTTTAAGATTCGAAATCTGCGCGCAAAAGTGCTTTTTATTCTTCTTATGTACGAATAGTCTGTATACAGGGGTAGGCAAAGAGTTCATATGATTGCAGCAGGACCAATAGGAATAGCATACCCTCGTGGTCTTACTAGTAGGACAAAAAAGTAGGAACATGAGAAAAAGGTTACAAGCGACGCAGTCGACGTAGTCAAGTTCTGGGCTGCGATCATTTAATTGCCATCGACACGCTAAGAAGAAGATGAGAAAAAGGTCGAATTTTATTCTCACTACACAAAATCTGCCTCAGCCGGGAATTGAACCCGGAGCCCGCTTTTTATGGTTACTGCCAACATATAGCTGCGGAGCTGTCAGTTCTGTCTGATAATAGGTGGTGGTCAAAATACCTTACTGCGTAACATAACTAACTGACTAGTGATTTCCCAGGGAGGACTTATTCATCACTTCCAAGTTGTGGAACACGTTCCATCGCCCGGACCTGGTCCGCGGAGCACTCCTGGAGACCCTGAAGAATCTCAACGTGGAGTATGTGGACCTCTATCTCATTCACTGGCCTCAGGCGTTCAAAGTGAGTGCTAGAACAGATTTGTTGTCTTGCGAGTCTTGATATTACCTGAATGATCACAAATACAGCCTAAGTTTGAATTGGTGTTATATCAAGAAAGGGGGTCAATCTAACCCTGGAGGTCAACAACATTTACAAGTTTTTGAAATTCAGAAATTTTCATTGAAGGCACTTAAAGTTTACGTCAATATTCTACTACAGCTCTTCCGGGCAGCCCAAGATCAGCTGATTCACTTGAACTTTGTTAAATGATGATGTTGATTAGAAGAGAGTTAGAAACTATTCTAGAAAATGCTGCACATTTGACGTTGGAGGTTATCAAACGGACACGCACAAAAGTCAATCCTCTGGGTATTTTTTTCAGGAAGACGGCCCTGTCCTCCCTACAGATAAATCCGGCCAGATCCTGTTCTCTGACGAAGATTACGTGAACACATGGCGAGCCCTGGAGCCTCTCGTCGAGGAAGGCCTAGTGAGGAGCCTCGGAGTCTCCAACTTCAACTCGCGGCAGCTCGCGAGGGTGCTCGAGGTTGCCAGCGTGAAGCCTGTGGTCAACCAGGTAAAAGGGATGATAGCATCGAGATACTAACACCGACAGATGAAATACTGTACTATCCGATCTAATTCAAATTCAAATTACTTTATTCATATAGGCCCAACGGAGCACTTATGAAGGTTAAAATAAATGACTCTAACAGCGGATCTCTGTAACGCTCGTCTCCTCAAATCACAAACTAAAACTAATGCTGTCTTTATCAGAACATAATAAATGACAAAGAAACCAACAGACCCAATCCGCGCTCAAAGTCAACGAACCTTCCAGAAACCCACCGTGCCCGTTCCAAATTGGTATACGCCGAGCAAGAAGAAGGGCAAGAAACTCGTCTCGGCAAAAATTTTACAACGCCAAATTGTTCCTCCCAGGTGGAATGCCACCCGTACCTGAACCAGAAGCGCCTGAAGGAGTACTGCGAAGCCCGAGGGATCAAGCTGACCGCGTACTCTCCTCTCGGCTCCCCGGACAGACCCTGGGCCAAGCCGGAGGATCCTCAGCTGATGGAAGACCCCAAACTGAAGGCCATCGCTGATCGACTGGGGAAGACAGTCGCTCAAGTGCTAATCAGGTTTGTAATTATGACTAGGTAGAAACGCTAGAAAATCGAGTATAAAAAATGATTGTGTAGTTTGGTGAGAAGTAGGTTGTATATTCGATGGTAAGCGCCATGTGTGTTGTAAAAATTGCAGTGCCACATCAGTGAAATTACTGGACAGCACTGCAGTGCCGCAGGCCTTTGTGTTTAAGTTCTAAGTGGCACTGGTCCTGCAGTTGCTATGGGTATTATGCTTACTATTAGGCAAACGACAAGCTCGTCTCGCTATCCAAAACTATAAAACAAGTTGATCACGTTAATATAGGCATGTTGTTGGTAAATCCTACTAATATTATAAATGCGAAAGTGTGTTCGTTGGTTTGTCCTTCTTACACGCAGTAACGGAGCAACGGATCGACGTGATTTTTTGCATTACAAATCTGTGGCATAGATATAGCTTATGGACCAGAAAGTAGCATAGGCTACTTTTTATCCTGGAAAATGGCACGGTTCCTGTGGGAACGCGGGTGAAAACCGCGAGCAGAAGCTAGTAAATAAATAAATATTCTTTCACAGATACCAAATCGACAGAAACGTGATCGTCATTCCCAAATCCGTGACCAAGTCCCGCATCGCGTCCAACTTCGACGTGTTCGACTTCAAACTGTCGCAAGAGGACATGTCCCTTATTGACAGCTTCGACTGCAACGGACGCCTCGTGCCGTCGACTGAGTAAGTACTGACGTATAGTAAAAAAAACGGCCAAGTGCGAGTCGGACTCGCGCACCGAGGGTTCTATACAAACTTGTAGATATGTACCTAAATAGTAGATTAGGTAAACATTCCCAAAGGAGAAATTAAAAAAAAATATATTTGCCTACAAAATATTTTCTGATTTTTCCGTTTATTTGTGCTTTATGAGATTGCTTCTTGATCAACGGTAGGTACTCTATAGGTTTTGATTTTCAGTCTTGTCAGGCAGACAGACAATCAACAAAGTTTCAATTTGAACCTTAAAAATTAAAAAATACGACTGCTCTATCCAGTGACACTCGGGACGATGTAAGGATTCTAACGATACCCCATGCTTACAAATCTGCGGCGCGAGTACGGATCTTTTCGATAAATAAAATTCGATAAAATTGACAGTTAAATTCGATAAAGTGGGTTTTATACGATAAAATTGACAGTTAAAATTGATATAGTGGGTTTAATCGATTTTAACTGTCAATTTTATCGAATTTTATTTATCGAAAAGATCCGTACTCGCGTCGCTGTTCCGAGCATTTAAAAGTTATGGTGGAATAAAGAAACTCACATACATGTTATGCAACAGCACAGCAATTATTATGGGCCGGCGCGGCGGCGTCATGCTTACCAGCAGGCAAACGAAGTTTCTTTATCAAAGTATAAAAAAGTTTACCTTCATTTTCTTTGTTTCAGCTGCCGAGGACACAAACACCATCCGTTCGATAACGACGAGTTTTAATGATTATAATATTGTATCTGTGGTAATCACAGATCTCTGTGGTGGTAATATTTAAGCACTTGATAATTTATGCACAAAATTAAAGTTATTTTACTACTACATTTTAGAGGTTTTTTTTCAATATTTTATAGCTTTTTTTATTTATACCACCGTGCACTCTGCTACCAAGCAGATGTGGTGCATGCATTATTTTGATCTGCTGCCTTATCAGCTAACAATCTCGTGTTCATTTTCAATACCAGACCGATTAAAACCAGCGGTCACTAGTCTTCGTGTGGAAGGAATGGTCTAGAATTTTCGCTGGTTATTAAAGAAGCTCTTACAAAACGAAAAGCGAAAACTATTGACAACTCCTTCCACACGAAGACTAGTGACCGCTGGTTTTAATCGGTCTGGTATTGAAAACGAACACGAGATTGTTAGCTGATAAGGCAGCTGGTCTTTTTTTTCTTTGCACATTAGTAACTGTGTCATAGTGTCGATTCTGCCAATTCGTACCTAAACTATTGAAACGACGGGACGGTAAGTTTAGACAGCTGAACCCCTCCCCCGCTAGGGCGTCAATGGGGTTTTTCCACTTCTCCGTACCATCCCCCCTAAGGGGGACAGCTGATAGGGCCAGGTGGAATATCCCAAAAAAACGAAAGATTTTTACCTAAATTAAAACAATTTTTTTAAAGCTATTTATTTAATAGTGAAGTCAAATATTTACAAACTAAATTATAATAAGATAAGCTTACTTAAGTAACAAGTCGATGCAACAAAAGTAACATAAAAACTCGGCTGCCCTAGCCAGTGTCACTCGGGATGATGTAAGGATTCTAACGATACCCCATACATACAAATCTGCAGTGCAGGCATTTACAAGTCATAGTGGAATAAAAAACCCACATACATACATGAACTCTAAAAACATCTCCTATTATGTGCAGTCGTGTGAAAGTAACACCTAATCTTTGAAACGTTCCTCTATCTCAGTCAGGGCGGCACATTCCTGATCAATAACTATAGTCTTTTTCAAATAGCAAGTCACCTGGAACACTTCCAACATCTTCTGTCTTTTGCCATTTATTTTAGTAGTTTTTCTTGTAAGTTTGCTTAATGTTTTCACTGCTAAATAGAAAATATATTCGGCTATTGGTGTGACGTCACAGGAAATGTTTACCTAGTATTTTACGTTCTATGTACCTGTCCGAGGTGACTTGCTATTTGAAAAAGAGTATAATCAGGGGACTGATTTTTTAAAATCATTAGTGATTTAGAAATCACTTGTGACAAAATTCACACCTATGACTTTGAAATTACTAATTTGCAAAAGTTTTATTTTTGAAAATCATAACCTGTGTACATACAATTAATAACATGCAATCATTTCTCAGCTTTAATCATAGACAAACTTATAACTGCGTTATATTCTACTCGGAAGAGTTGCCATTACTAGCAAGTAAATTCTGAAAAATGGTAAAATATGCAATAAGCTAAGGCCAATATTTTCATGCCAACGGGTCTAAAAAAACGCCAAATTTAGCATTAAAAATAACAAAACGGCAACACTGCCTCAAGGCTCAATAATCAGTGTATAAAACTTTTTGAGATTTAACTGAATCAATGTGAGACGAAACAATACAGTGTTTATTAGTAACGCTGATAGACTACAAAGTCAATGTATTTGTACAACGCGGGCGGAGCCGTGAGCGGAAACTAGTCTTCTATATCTCGCAGGCATTCTGATAAATCAGGACGCTTTCAGCATGTCGTCCAGTTCAGCTAGACTCATGGTAGCGTCTCTCAGTTGCTCGGCCTGCTTCTTACCGCTCTCGGTGAGAGCTGAGAGGCTCTGCTTCAAAGTTTGTAAGCGAGAAGAGACGCGACGCTTCTCTTCTAGAAGAAGATCTTTCGCTTTAGATCCTGAAAAAATAAACACATACAGGGTGAGTTTCAGTTGGTATGGTATCCCATGGCCATGTTTGTCGATAAGTTGTGAGAACCTCCTTTGGAAAAAGTCATTGAAGAGTTGTTCCGTAGATTCCCTGTGCTGTAACTGTAACTCACCCAGCAATGGTAAGTAGTCTCCTGCCTTCTCAGCGCGGATGTCCAGCTGGAACCAGTCGTCCATGTCTTCAGAGCCCGAAGATGGTAACTCCTGAGACACCACAAATATATTTAATCTATACAAATAAATAAAATTGAAGTGTCTGTTTGTAATATCAAAGTAACAGCTTTTTAACAAATGCATATGAAAGTATATACGGTAACTATAACAAAACACCATTTTTAAAATGTTTATTTATTATTTGGTAACAAGACGAGCTTGTCGTTTGCCTGATGGTAAGCACAACGCCGGCCCGTAACAATTGCAATGTCACTCAGAACTTTGAAACACAGCCTTGCGCGGCACTGCAGTGCGCTCGTTACCCTGAGACATTAGGTATTAAGTCTCATAAGCCCAGTAATTTCACTGGCTACTCTGCTCATCAAACCGGAACACAGTAATGCTTGCACACTACTGCTTGGCGGCAGACTTCATTCACAAAGCGGTGGTAACAACCCAGACGGACACGCGCAGAAGAGTTAGTCCTACCACTACCAGCATTAGTTTTAGTCTGTGATTCGGGTAGATGAATGTTGCAGAGGCCCGCTGTTAGAGTCATTTTAACTTTCATAAGTGCTCCTTTGGGGCCTATTTGAATAAAGACTTTTGAATTTGAATTTGAAAATTTGACTAACAAAATCCACTCACATCGTACAAGCTCCCGTCTTCGCTGTGGCTCTCCCCATCGCTGGGCACCTCCTCATCCATCAGCTCCGGTCTCATGATCCTCTGCCGGTTCTTGGACAACTCGAAATCGGACTCGCCAAACTCCTGCCGACGGTAACGATTCAAAATTATTTATCAACACGGGTCAAAGAGCCCTCATTTATTTATTTTATTATTATATTTAAAAATTACTTCTTATTTTATTTTATTTGGTAACGTGACGAGCTGGTCGTTTGCCTGATGGTAAGCATAACGCCGGCCCATACAAATTGCAGTGCCACCCAGAACTTTGAAACACAAAGGCCTTCGCGGCACTGCAACGTGCTCGTTACCCTGAGACATTAGGTATTAAGTCTCATAAGCCCAGTAATTTCACTGGATACTCTGCTCATCAAACCGGAACACAGTAATGCTTGCACACTACTGCTTGGCGGCAGACTGCACTCACAAAGCGGTGGTAACAACCCAGACGGACACTCGCAGAAGAGTTAGTCCTCCCACTAACAAAACCTGCGGGGGTTTGTCAGCATACCAGCGTCGAGTGTTTTTGGGCACTTGACTCATGTGCTGAGATAAATCCCTTTTGGAGCCGTACAATTTACAAATTAATAAATATTTTGTTCCAATATGACTTTAATCTTTGTACGTCAAATAAATGATTATTCTGTCTTTCTTTCTATATTGAACACCAACACGATGTATACATTAAAATTTGAACAAGCAATATAAAAGAAAAAAACACTGTAAAGATACCTCTATGGTCTGTTGATTTGTCATTTATTATGTTCTGATAAAGACAGTATTAGTTTTAGTCTGTGATTCGGGTAGACGAACGTTGCAGAGAGAGACCCGCTCTTAAAGACATTTATTTTAACCTTCAGGAGTGCTCCTTTGGGGCCTATATGAATAAAGCAATTTTAATTTGAGGCATTTTGAATTTGAGTTAGTACTACCACCTGGTAATTTGCATATACTCACATCCTCGTCAAGGTCGAACTCGTCCTCGTCTAGGAACTCCTCCTTGTGAATGGTCTCGTCGGGCTCCGCCCCCCGCGACGCCCCCAACGACGCCCCCCGCGTCGCCCCGCCCGGCCGCGACTGGAGCGTCGACGCGGACTTGAACGGAACCGGGGTCTTTACTTCCGGCGGCTTGAATGTGCTGAATTCGAAGATATATAACATTATTTAAGGGGCAGAATACGGCGCGCCGCTATCTCGCTCGCGCATCTCGACATTTTTAAAGATAAACAATCGCTTAATATAATTATGAAAAATCGCATTTGGTGAAATTGTTGGCAATAACATAACAAAGGTTTAACAAAAATTTCATTTTGATCCATTCAAGTTTTGAAACCTAAAAATGGGATTTTATGTTTTGTCCATTTTCATGTATGGAAACTTGATCGGATCGAAATGATACTTTTGCCGTGCTCCTGAAAAATGTACTGTTCAATCTCCACTCAGGTGAAACCGCGGGCAGAAGTCAGTCTGTATATTAAGGTGCGCCTTCCCGGCCCGCCTAAGTAGAACGCAAAAATGGCCTAAAGGCGTGGAAAAAGAGAAACAACACCAGAGCCTTCAGTTGGCATTCTTAAAATTTTGAAATAAATTTCCAAAGAAAATTTCCGAAGACAATTACTGCGTGGTAATTTCCTAAAACTAGTTCCAGAAAATACGTGTTTTTGAAAATGCCTTACAAGTTTGTGAAATTTTTTTTTATTATTTAGAATCTCCATTACATGTCCAAGGGACCTATCCAAGTGTTTTGTTTACTTTTACATTTATGAGAATACTGTAAACGGCCAAAGTCAAGGTAAAATTTGTTTAAAAAGGCTGTTTTTTTAAGTCTTTTACTGAATTGGATTGTCAAAATTTTTGTTTCCATAAAATCCTAGATATAATGCACAAGATACCTATTTGTTCTAAACACCCAAAGAAAAAAAATTGATACAACACTTTAATTACGTACGAGCGTTTGTATAGAAAGTATGGCGGGTTGGGTACTCTTAAGAGTAATACTCACGGCTGCACAGATTTCATTTCGACGGCCTGCGCCTTCATAGCGGCCACTGATTTAGGCGTTGGCGGCTTCAAGATGGACTTGGCCGTGAGTCGCTTATTCTGGTATTGTTTCAGAGGCTTCGATTGAGTTTTAACTGCTGCAAAAATAATATGAATAATCGTAAATTTTCATTACTCGGTGGTAGTACTAACTCTTCAGCGAGTGTCCGTCTGGGTTGGTACCAGCGCTTTGCTCGTGAAGTCTGCCACCAAGCAGTAATGTGCAAGCATTAAAAGCAAAAAAACCGCTCTGTTTCGAGAAATTGCGTTCCGTTTCACGTTACGTACTACAAAAAAAACTTTATGTATTTTCAGGAAATCGCAGACCTATAAAATTGTAATTTCATTTCAGAATATTTAGATTTTGAGAGGTCATTACAAAAAACCAACTGATAGCCCGGTTCAATTTTAGTACCAAAACGGAACAACTATTTTTTATGAAGTACATAGTACCACCCCTGGGGGTAGGGTTGCCAACCATACTCTAAAATAGAGTATTGTACTCTATATCATGTAGGCGTACTCTAGAATATATAACATTAATAAAGTATGATGAAATACTCTTTTTTACAGAATGTTTCAGCATTTACTGAGAGAGTCTTTTCGGTCATGAATGTGAAGTGGCGGGAAGAGAGAAACAGAGCTTCATTGAAATTGATTAAAAATGAGCTCTTGATCTATATAAAGTTAGAGTAAGAATGTTTGGAGTCATACAATTCTTTTAAAAACCATGAAAAATTGTTATGTGCTGCAAAAAGTTCGAAAAAATACCTTTTTAAAAATATAAAATAAATACTCTTCTTTGGAAGTCCGTACTCTTTATTTACCTCCTTTAAAGTCAGATATACTCTATTTCTTGTAATAAAAGTTGGCAACCCTACCTGGGGGTGGACAAATGGGAGATGAAATTTTGTATAAATAAAAGCTTGTCAAAAAGTAGAAAATAACTCACCTTGCATATTGGGCGGTCTATCGATGACGTTGACGATATTTTTCGGGGGTTGTTTGACCACCACGTGCGGGGTGGGCGCGGGCCGCGGCGCCGGCGCCGGCGTGTGCTGGTTGTTAGGGGTCGACTTCTTTTTAAAACCGAAGATTTTCTTCAAGGTCAGCAATTCGTCAGCCGACTGGAATAATAATAAATAAATCAACATTCTTTATTCACAGTAACTCTAAGGAAACTCATGAAAGTTTAAATAAATTACTAAATGCCCGTTCCAAATTGGTATAAACCGATCAAGAAGAAGGGCAAGAATCTCTCTTTATTCCGGAAAAAACACGGTTTCTGTGGTAATCACTCATCACACCACGCTCGTCACTCACCCCGTCGCGCTCGTCACTCACCTCGTCACTCACCTCGTCGTGCTCGTCACTCACCACATCGCGCTCGTCACTCACCTCGTCATTCACCACATCACGCTCGTCACTCACTTCGTCGCGCTCGTCACGATCGTCACTCACCATGTCGTGCTCGTCACTCACCTCGTCACGATCGTCACTCACCATGTCGTGCTCGTCGTCTCCGTCCTCCATGTCCTCGGGCTCCGCCCTCGCCGCCGGCTGCTTCTTGGCGAGCGCAGTCTTGACCGCCTTCAACTTTTTCATTGTAGCACTAGTACCCTAAGATAGAAAACAAAATATCATTCAAACGTTCACTGCTGAACATTGGCATCCCTCATGAAGGGGGGATTGTGCCATAATGCATGCTTGCCAGCATGCTTGGCAGGCGTCGCCGTGATCACAGCGGCCTATAACACCACTCAGAACTTTGAAACACAAAGTCCTGCGCGGCACCGCTCGTTACCCTGAAATCTAGTAATTTCCCTGACTACTTTCCATTTTGTACAGTATATGGCAAAGCCATCAGTAACTGGGAATAACCAGTAAGGGTTGGCAAAGCCATCAGTAACTGGGAATAACCAGTAAGGGTTGGCAAAGCCATCAGTAACTGGGACTAACCAGTATATGGCAAAGCCATCAGTAACTGGGTATAACCAGTAAGGGTTGGCAAAGCCATCAGTAACTGGGTATAACCAGTAAGGGTTGGCAAAGCCATCATTCAGTATAGATCGAACTTAGGCCATTAGACATTCTTTATCGCGGAATTGAAACTATAAATTACTCACTTTATATAAATTTCCGCAAAGTAACGCCTGATTCCATCAAATATATGTAGGAGATTAGCTTTGCCTGCACCTCCCCATTCGAAAGTGTGTTTGTTGGTTTGTCCATCTTTCACAGATCGACAAGATTTTTTGCATAGAGATAGCTTACGGACACCGAGGAGTAAAGTTAACGTACTTTTTACCGTGGATAAATGCACGGTTCCTTTGGAAGCTTCATGCGAAACCGCAGGGTGAAACCGCAGGCAAAAGCTAGTATATAATTTTTTCTTACCTCGTACACAAATTCATCATCATCACTGGAGGGGTGATCAGCTTTTACGGCTGATCTGATGTCCTTCACAGCTGATCTGATGTCCTTCACCGTTTTAGTCAACTTCTTCGTCTTGTTATTGTCTTCACTCAGCATTCTCTGTAAAACAAAGTAAAAACTGCTTATACAACCTGATTTTGAATTGTCATATTACCCCAAAAGAGGGTCAATGTACTCCTGGAGGTCAACAACATTAGTTTTACGAGTTTTGGAAACTCGGAATTTTTCATTGAAGAAATGGCATTTAAAGTTTACGTCAAAATTCTACTACAAAATTTCCGGGCAGCCCTAAATCAGCTGATTCACTTGAACTATGAACTCTGTGATTGCTGTAGACGAGCGTTACAGATACCACTGTTAGATTCATTTATTTTAACCTTCAGTGCTCCCTTGGGGCCTATATGAATAAAGCATTTTGAATTTGCATTTTGCATAGGCATTCTTACTAATAAATCGTCCGTGTCGTTCCCATCGTCTTGCTCTGGTTTGATATCGAATTTCACCTTATGTTCGGTCTTCACTTCTGTATTCCTGGAAATAATATTTATACAATACTTCTTCACGCGGTTTCCCACGGGTATCGTGCATTTTTCCAGGATAAAAAGTAGCCTATGTTACTCTCCGGTCCTTAAACTATATCTATGCCAAAATCATGTCGGTACGTTGCTGCGTGAAAGAAAGACAAACTAACAAACGTACTAACACACTCGCATTTATTATAGTACAGATGTAATGTACATGTCTTTCTTTCTCTCTCTCACACACGCACTCATGCACGCAAGCAAGCACGCATCCAACCCGCACAATTATAAATGCGGAACTGTGTTTGTTGGTTTGTCCTTCTTTCACGCAGCAACGGATCAACGGATCCACGTGATTTTTTGCATAGATATAGTTTATGGACCGGAGAGTAATATAGATTTTTTATCTGCGAAAAATGCACGGAATTTCTACGCGGCTGGAACTGCAGACCGCACCTAGTAATAAACAAACATAATCATACTACTTCAAGTTGAAGTAGTAAGTTGAACTTTAACGTTGCGGTCTTTGCAGGGTTGCCACGATTTTGCCAATGTCAGATTTGGTAGAATAAAGAACTATTTATGTAATTTTATTAAGTTTAATAATATTTGTTTGTAAATAAATGTTATGCCTTTAAACCTTTTATCTATAATTATATTTCAATGTTTCAATTTTTGTATCCGGGCAATTAATACTGTACACTGGCAGAAAAACATCAAGCAGTGTTTAAAAGCCGTAATGTGAAGAAGAAGAAACGATGGCGATTGTAGAGGAAGTTTAAGATAAATAAGATGTTTTGTGTGTGAGTTAATGCCGATCTTTCAATTACAAGTTAACGAACTGATTGCTATTGAATCAATAAATTTTCGCGTTTTTCGGGACTTTAATTTCGAAACTAATGGACCGTTAGCTAACTAAGGTTTATTTCTTTAGAATGGCATACAATTTATTGTCTTCTCCACAGACTTAAGACGATTCAGGGAATTATCTAACAGGATTATATCTGACTATTGAAGGATCAGCCCTTAAACAAGTTAATGAGTTATCAAGCGGTGATAATAGTAATAGACACTATAATTTAATTTTTTAGTAATAATTATATAATTTAACTAAGGAGTTAAGGAAAGGGGTAAAGAGAATGTAGTTAAATTAGTAGAGTGAGGGATTTCAGGAGGAAGGGTGCATAAAGGATCAGCGCAGCTACACACAGTTGAAAGAAATATGATCAAGAGTGCCCTCATCTAATCCAATCATACTACTTACTGAACCAACAAGCTGTCGAACGCATCATTTTTCCCATCATCCCCTTGTTTCCTGTCCAAATGTTTCATGGTCTCTTCAATATTCTGCTCAACAGGCTTAAGCTCTTTTTTATGTAAGTTAGAGTCCACATTCGCTTGAATAACAATATTTGCTACGCTCTGTGTAATATTTGTTTCAGTCTCTGTGATGGTTGTTTTGGTCTCTGCGTTATTTGTTCCACAGTCCATGGTGTCAGGTTGCGTATAGGTTTGGCTTTCCATATTTCCATCCAAGCCATCTGCTTCTAACTCTTCCATGTCTTCCAAATGCTCTTCATGCTCTGCCATATTTTCTTCATTATTCACATCTCTAGCGTCTTCTTCATTCTGATAAAAAAAATTATATAATATGCCTTTTATTAACTTAGCATTTGGTTACTGTTTATTTATTTATTTATGATATACTATCTCGAGTCTCAACTAGTCATATCCAATCTCCAGTGACTATGTGATCGAAGATAAAGGAACCCCAGGTGAGTGAAATTTAAAACAAATTACTCTTAAGTGCCCATTCCAATTATTTTTTTATACTATTTTATAAAGAGACAAGCTGGTTGATTTCCTGATGGTAAGCATAACACTGGCCCATCAACTGCAGTGCCACTGAGAACATTGAAACACAAAGGTCTGCGCAGCACTGCAGTGCGTACTATGAGACATTAGGTATAGACGGATCAAAACAGTCAAGAAAAGCATCAGCATTCTTCAAAAAAATATTTCTGGTGCATATTGTCTAATTATAATTTAAATGTTTTAAATAATTTATGTTTTATTGAATTTTGATATGAATTTGTAAAATATTGTAGTTTATGCGTTATCATATTGCGTTTGACCAAACCTGATCGATGTAGATATCACTCTAAATTATTATCACATACTCTAATAATCATTTTTGTAATACAAAGCCTCTTTGGTACCTACCTCTTTGTCCTCATTGGCTCCTTCCCTCGTCATATTGACCTCACTGTCCGCAGTGGTGTCCAGCTGTTCCATGGAATCGTTTGGATTCTCTTCATCAGGACTAGTCTCCAGCTGGGAGTCGGTACGGGTACCAATGTCCTGGGACTGGAACATATTGTTAAACTTTAATAACTGCAGATGATTCATACAAGAGATGTTGAAGGCCTATGTTCAACAGTGGACATCTTTTGACTGATCATGATGATAAACAAGTGCTTTAAAAAAATTCCCTAAATAATTTTTCCTAATAATAATTCAATAAATCAATTTGACTAATGATAAAACTTATTATTATATCGCAGATTAAACTAGAATTCCAAAGAATTTTATGAATTCATATTTTCTTTTGATAATGTTTTTTGTTGGACCTTGCTCTAGCCACAGGACTGTCATTATGCCGTTTTACGTTAAGACACACTTATCTGATCATCTTTTTCCCATCATCCATGATGTTACAGTGTTACAATGTTGATTGCTGGGAAAAGTGAAGGAGATTCAAATAAAGAACATACTAGAATTATAAGGGCCCATGTCATTAAGGAATTTCAGTGATATACTCACAGCTGGGTTAAAATCATCATCAGTGAGGATTCCTTCGCTGAGCCACTCCTCCTGACCCTCCTCTGCGATGTCTGGAATATCAGCACCACCTTCTATAACCCCAGACTGGTCCATAATTTCATGCTCTTCCAACACCGACTCATAGTCTTCTGGCAGCCCCTCCACTTCGGTGACGTGTGTGACGCCATCTATGCTCTGCTGACAACAAGATTTGCTAAAAAAAAACAGACCCCAAAAAATACATTTTTTTTTTCTCAAATCATTAAAAGACCATTTAGTTGATACAACCATGCCAACTTATTGGAGCATTGCATATAATACTGTATTAGTAAAGTTTAATTTTTTTTGCAAGTTCAATTTTTTTAATTGATTAAAAATTGAAATAAAAAAATATTTTTATGAAATTTGAACTTGTGCACAACAAGAGAACATAGCAAAATTTATTTTGACCACAAGTCAAGCAGCGTTTAAAAGCCATAATCTGAAGAAGAAGAAGATCTAAATGGGGCCTTACACCGCCACTGATCTCAAAGCTCTTGTCAAAGTCTAGAGAGGTATAAATTCGGATGGCTTGGAGAGTAAGGATGGTCTGGGGAGTTAGGATGGCTTGGGTAGATATGATTTTGTAGCAAAATAACAATCTCCGCTGAAAAGCATAGTCACTAACATTACTCACTAACATCATCTCCTGTTGTGTGTAAAATAAAAAATATTGAAATAATTCTAGAATTGGTTTCTCCATAAATATATGGCAACAACTATTCTACAGGTTTGAATTATAGGTCTGGACCTTCAGGTGGTATCCCCTACATATATAAGACAACAGATATGGGCAGGGAGGAAACGCACATAACACCCCAAGCGAGATATCAACGCAGGCCTTACCCACATAGAATAAGTATAAGTATGCTGCACTTGGCATCTCTAGTAATTAATGAAAGAAATATGTTTCATGACAATATTAAATACTTCCTAAAGATAGCATGAACCATCATAATAAATCTGATTACCCTTGTACTCTATAGGAATTAGAAATAATAGAAGAAAAGGAATTATAGCACATTCTGCAGACATCTGCATGCAATAACTTCTTACATAATAAATTAGCTTTATAGTTTTGATGAATAATTATTTAGCTGAAACAAAAATACAAACATCTATTTTTAACACCTTCGCCGGCGGTTCTTCAATTTCAGACATAATCGTATCTCAAACTTATTGTAGTAATATTAAAATTTTAGCTGGCTAGTACCACTTTGAAACCTAATCGAAGTACAAATTACAAATTGTTGATTATATATTTCAAGAAGCTAACCTCAAATTCAAATTCATAACAAAACGTCAGAAGTATCAGGTATATTGAGTTTGACAGTTTACAGCATTTATGTTTTGCATGATTTTATATTTTACGCAAAAAATCAACTATCTCTTACTTGATACTGAAATAGTAAGAGAAGGGAATAAATCCATGCTAAAAATATTTTCCCAACAATAGTCAAAAGTGACAAGAACCGACCGAACCGGAATGGAACAAAATAAAAGTGTGGCCATGTGATAAAAAAATTGTGAAAAAAATTTTTTCCAATTTTTAACACAATCAGAAATATATTTATTGTACAAATAAATAGTAATTATTGTAAAAAGAAATATTTATTGTATAATCACTGTAACAGATGTTATAAAAAAAATGTATCAACAGTTTGCCCATTTCGGACATATAATAGATATCGTGAAGTAGACATAGTTTATCATAGAATAACATTAATTTTTTTTTAAGTAAAAACAAAATTACAAACAGATAAAACGTTAATTTTTAAAATATTTTACTAAATTTTTAACATACTTTCGCTATAAGCCAAGACCTAAATTTTAGTTTAAACTTAGCGCATTTTAATAATTTTAAGTCCAAAGTGCTGTAATACTAACCCACTTTATGAGCAAGTCTGTTTATATCATACGACGTTTTTCAACAAAAGTCTTCGTATGAAACACAAGTGCTATTAATAACGTGTAGGGCTACCTGGACTTATACTTTGACACAGGAATGAAAATATATAAAAAATATTTTTTACAGCATCCCTTGGAAAACGCCATAAAATGTATCTAAGAGTCGTCGCCGATGAATCACAAACCTTATGCAGAAAACCGTATCTAAATTGGACAAACTGTTCTGGAGATAAATGGGAACATTCGTGTGCACACTAACAAACAATCAAACAACCTCTCACCCTCAATCGATATACATTCTCCGTTCCACCGTGGGTAAAAATCAGGCTAACTCCTTTATTCTATGGTAGCCTGGTACTTCTAGTAGAGAGTATAGCACAGTGGTACTATTATCCTTGGTAAAAGTTGAGTTGACCGTTAGTCAAACTAACAATAGTTAACTGCCAAATCAATTGTTCCATCGAGTTTACGTTTTTGACCCCTATTTACCAATTATGAGGGGATTTAGATTTTTTTGGCAATACTTCACTACGCTTGATGACATAAAAGCTGCGTTCACAAAAATGAATAAATGCGTTCACTATGTAACGTGTAATAAGTAATAACGATTATTTCATGTGGCTTAACATTTAAAAAGAAATTTAAAATGGTTAAGCGTTAAATCTACAGAGTCCGAATCAAAGAAATACTAAAATCTGGAGTCACTGAAACTTATTTACCATAAAATTATTTCCATTTTCATCCAGATGACAAGTTTCAAAACATGGTTAAATAACGGTACATCTGCTACCACAGAATATTATTACTCAATCTGCTACTGCCACTGCCAAAGAAAGACGTAAAGTTTTAAAAAAGTTTTAGTTGCGTGACGTCATGCGAAAGATGAGTATTTGGTGGTGATAGTGATTAGTGATTTTAGTTATTTTTGTGGTGTTTTTAATGAACAATTATTAATGTTACTGGTGAAATAATTAAAATGGAGACTGAGATGATTATAGAAGATATCAAAGCGCCACAGGTACGCCTGAAAACTTTAATTGGAGCAAGACCCGTAATGTCACGGCTCCGCCATCTTTCTTCTTGCCATTTCGTTTCAAATATTTTGTGTTTTTGTGCCCAATCTGGCGTAAAATTACGCTTGCTGATGAGTATCATCAGCACCTTTTATGGGTGCATCATATAAACTCTAAACGGAAGAGTATTCCATAACCTGTGTATTTAGGGGCACATATTTTTTCCTCCTGCAATGCGGATTTGACAAAAAAACTTTGTTTTTTGCCACATTCCACGTATAAAACCTTAGTCATTTCATCGCACAATAATTGTATCTTACGTTTATCCAGTAAAGATACCTCTTTACTTGTTTACCACAAAATTTAAAAAAATTGTGTTTCAACTTTGTAATCCTGAGTATTTTATGTAGATTAATCCACGTATAACTTTCGAAATACCTGTAAAAAGTGTTAAAAACCTGTCCTATCATCTTCCTGTCAAAATTATTACATTGGGGTCATAAAATAGGGTTGTTGTGTGACAAATTTTGCTGTACCACTTTCTATCTGGTTTTGCAACACCAACAGCGAATTTTGTAGACAAAGCCTGTTTGATAAATGACATAACACAAAGACGTAGATAGTTTGACTACCTATAACTGCTGTTACCACATTTTCAAGTTTACTACTATTTCATCATGACCTGAACATGTTTCATTATAATTATTCATTATGTATGTGCAGTTTGGTCTAATTATGTATCTGTTTTTAAATAATTATAATATGTACTTGAACAAAAAAGTATAAAATACACTTTCTATTGGACTTGTGTCAAAACGCATCATATGAGCCCAAACTAGAAAGGGTTTACTACTTAGCCACTGAAGAGTTCCACTATCCATATCCGAGCCATCCATATTCTTAAACCATAAGCAATTAGCTATAAGCAATTTCTTACAGGCAATCTTTGCATGGAGAGGAATTGTAAAAATAAATGTTGCGGATAATAGTGCACATCACTTGATTACTTACAAACTATGTAATCTAAAATCATATGTAACTAGTTAATTATGAAGCTCCTATAAACATACACACATCTTACACACTACTAATATATTTATTTATTTATTTATTTATTTAACATACCTTTGGGTGGGCATTACAGTATGCCCAATTCGCCCACCCACGGTCAAAATATATATATTTTGCACACTAATTGCACTCAAAACCCCTAAAACTATTGAAAGTCTCAAACATTCACTAGGTGGTAGGACTAACTCTTACGCGAGTGTCCATCTGGGTTGGTACCACGGCTTTGTGAGTGATGTCTGCCGCCAAGCAGTAATGTGCAAGCGTTACTGTGTTCCGATTTGATGAGCAAAGTAGCCAAGTGATATTACTGGGCTTCGTGCAAGCCTTTGTGTTTCAAAGTTCTAAGTGGCACTGCAAGTATTATGGGCCGGCGTTATGTTTACCATCAGGCAAATGTCCAGCTTGTCTCACTATCAATCAAATAGTAAATAAAATTAAATTAGGCAACTATACACATTCTCACTTAGCTTATTATAAGTTTCCGTTAAAACAGGATTTTCCTAATGTACAACCCTATAAACCTAATTTATAACACTTAAAAAATTGTGTAATCCCACAGGTTACACCAATCACATGTCTGGACACAGGAGTGCGGCCGGTGCCAAGCAGTCCCGCTTACACAGCAGAGAGGGACGCCTGCCTGAACTACTTTACGAGATGGAACGAGACAGATCAGGTAATTGTCAACTTTTTTAAGACCAGTAATTTCACTGGCTACTTTGCTCATCAAACCAGCTGCCTTATCAGCTAACAATCCGTGTTCGTTTTCAATACCAGACCGATTAAAACCAGCGGTCACTAGTCTTCGTGTGGAACGAGTTGTCAATAGTTGTTGCTTCTTTTCGTTTTGTAAGAGCTTATTTCTTTAATAACCAGCAAAAATTCTAGACTATTCCTTCCACAAGAAGACTAGTGACCGCTGGTTTTAATCGGTCTGGTATTGAAAATGAACACGAGATTGTTAGCTGATAAGGCAGCAGAACACAGTAATGCTTGCACATTATTGCTTAGCGGCAGACTTCACGAGGAAAGCGGTGGTACCAATTGAGATGGACACTTGCAGAAGATTTAGTCCTACCACCTAGTTACCTTAATTATAAACCTTCATTCAAGGATTAGGTGTTTAATGTCTCCATGTTGTTTCATTCTAGGTGGAGTTTGTGGAACAACTGCTAGCGCGGATGTGCCACTACCAACATGGACACATCAACGCGTATCTTAAACCGATGCTGCAGAGGGATTTCATCAGTATGCTACCCAGTAAGTTCTTACACTGTATCGGTCTTACCACAAAAAATTAAACAAACCGCAATATAAAACAGCATCTATGCAACCACAAATCTCGATTTAAGAAGTCTCCAACTGTACTTACTTGGTAGTTGATGCGCAGGCTCTTCCGCAACTATGTTGTTCCTCGGCCATTTTTACTGCATAAAAAAGGGTGTAAAGTTTTTAGGGCTCATGTATTTATGAATATGAGTTTCTTTATTTGTAAAGCGGCGCAAGTACGGAAGTCGCTTCGATAAATTTGTCGAATCGAAAACCCCGATAAATTTATCGAATGTTGCGAGTACCGAACTCAGAACGTAAAGTATTGTAGTAGCTATTATTCTCTTTGGATTCGACCTAGCTATTCGATAACTTTTGCCGATTGTATCGAGGTTCGATAAATTATATAAAAAGTCGATAAAACCCACTTTATCGATTTGAACTGTCTATTTTATCGAATTTTATCCATCGAAAACATCCGTGCTTGCGCCGCTGATTTGGATGTAATCCTTTAGAATCATCCCGAGTGTCATTGGCTAAGGCAGTCTTTTTTTTTATGTAACTTGTTATTGAATGCTCGTATTACCAAAAAAATCAACTTTATAATACGCCTGTGGTGCAAGTACTGAACTTTTCGATCCATATCGATCGATAAATTGACAGCTCGATAATACATAATTGTACATGTACACAATATAATCACACAAAATTGCTTTAAAAAAGCTACGAACCGACTTCAGTGACAAACTACAGAACCGATTATGATGAAATTTCTATGGGACCAATCTGAAAGTATATATACATAAAAAAAAATAAAAAATACCCTACGAATTGATAACCTCCTCCTTTTTTGGAAATAGGTAGGACGTTATTGATTTTGGTCGAAAACGAAACAACCTTTTTCCCGCGAGAACGAAAACTAATCTTCGAAACTAGTTTTGCGACGACGACAAATTTTACTCGTAATCTGTTATCGATTGCATTTCCTACACAATGAAGTTCAATTTTCGTTGCATTGACCAAATAACTAATTTCGCGAAGTAATTTTCGTGTGAAAGCCGTGGCGAACGATGATAAAATCATTTATACATTTATGTCAAAATAGTCTTCGTTCCATAAACCAGTCTTCGAATTGTGAGATGCGAATATTCACTTGACACTGAACATAGAAGATTCCGCTTCGTTTCATTTTCGAAAGAATCAAGAACAACCAAAATTTAAATTAGGGATATCTAATTTAAATTTTTAACGATTCGAACCGTCAATTTTATTTATCGAAAAGATCGGTACTTTAGTCCGGTAGCGCTAGCACTTTTTGGGGTCATAACTTACCATAATTCTAGAGTAGCTAATTTTTTGCCTGAGGATACAGTTGTACATAAAAAGCTTATTATTGAGTTTTGTGTCACATCGTGCACTTGCATTTTCAGGAATTCAATGGTTTGTGACTGTTTTGTTTAAATCAACATAAAACTGTCAAAATACTTTTTGAGTTTAAAAATATAATGGTATTCTATCTAAGATAGCCTGAGTAGTATGCAAACCTAATTTGTGTCAGTTTCATTAATTACAAACTGACATACGGTCAGTATGCAAAAACTTTGCCAAAATAAAATCAGATTTGAAAATTTAGACACGACATAATTCAGATCACCTAAATATGCCCATTAAATAAATTTGTGCCTAATTAAGCCACAGGTTTTGACGATAATTAATTATTTAGCTTTTCCAAGCTTTTGTAGCTTCAAAAAAGTATTGCCATTATTAGAGTTTACATATTCAATATCATAAATGCATGACAGATCGACAGTGTAAATTTGTGTCATTTTCATCCACGATTTACATGAAAAAACACAAAAAAACGTTTGTGGTTTCTCCGAACGAGAGCTACAGGCGGCAGCGACGCGCGGGGGGTATAAATACCTACGTACACAGCTCGCCCGCGCCGCTCCGCTCGACTCCTTTCGTATCGTCCGCGCCGATGTAGGTACTTATATAGCGTAGTATGGAATATTGACTCTTTTACGTAATGAACAAATGGGTAGGTATAGAGATAAAAATAATGACGTAGGTACCTATTTAGAATCTAGTAATCTCAATATGAATTACTTACCTAATTTTCTTATTTAGTGGGTTAACAAGTTCGAGAATCGACCCGACAACCTGGTGTATCAGAGCTTCTAAACCGAATTACTCTATGGAGTTACCAAACTCATAAACTTTATTTTAGGTACCTACGTCCTTTAGGTTTCATTAAAAAAAGTAAAATAGATCTTATTACAACATAGCATAAAGTATGTTGTTGAATGATATCGCCGAGGACTTTGACATAAGCCGCCTTCGTCGCGATCGGTGTTTTTGAGAATGTAAACAAACAGAATGAAAGCAACCTTATTACTCAATGAATAAAGTATATTTTTAAATGTTGCTGTTCCGTACTATGGTAAAAGCAGCTTTGCGTGTTTTATTGTTTCTTTCGCTTTTACTGTACCTAGGTAAATATTTTAATTGCCGCATATATTTTACACTAGCTGCTCACCCGCGGTTTCACTCGCGCGGAGGTATTGGATTTCACGGTTTTTATTTTTTTGCGCGGATTCATAATTATTTTTCTAAAATTAAAGTAGCCTAAGTTACTCCTTGTATCATCAGCTATCTGCCAGTTAAAGTCCCCGCAAAATCGGTCCAGCCGCTAGCCGTTTCGGAGATTACCCGGAACAAACAGACAGACAGACAGACAAAAATTGTAAAAATGGTTGTTTTGCTATAGGTACCGTATATACTTTCATATCTTTGATTATAAACCTTAGCAGATAGACAATACGGCCATAAATAACGAAGCTACAATAAAGGAGTGAGGACTCATACTAACTCCATTTACGTCAGTCAGTGCTGTCAGCGCCGCGCACGTCACTACACGAAACGGATATTGAGAAAATATGACGAGCTGTGCGATTAAATTCTGCCGAAATAACACGAGGGTTAAAGAGAAAAACAAAATAATACATTTCCACAAGTACGTATCACATATTTCTCACTTTGATGTGTTTTTATGCAAATATTTATATTCAAAACCGGTGACAACAAACAGATGCGTTGGGTTGCCATTAAATTCAATTAGGTTTCCCACTTTCCCGTCTATTGACAATCGTTTGAATGAATGACACATCGTGCAAAAAAATGTACACAATGCTATTTACGCCAGCACCGTCCTTTCACAGATAATACAAGGCGATGGTATTTATTCAAATAATTAGTTAAACGATAGACATGTAATCTGCAATGCGATTAAAATAAGAATAGAACTGGCCAAAGAGTATTTAGCCAAACTTCACTCAGTCCTATGTTTTACTGTGTAAATGTGTAAAATACATTTTCTTGTGATTTTAACTACGTTAAGATAAACGTTTTGAGAATATTTTGGAAAATATTTATATCTATTTAACCGGATTCACTTGCGTGGTTCAGCCGAGCTTTTAATTAAAAAATATTTTGGAAGTCATTTGAATAACAATTTAATATCTTATTTAATATGTACCCCAAAAACGGGTAAGTAATGACGGTCATAGCAACACTACACGGGTGGGAAGGGAGGCGGCCGCGGGACGCTTGTGTTGTTTATGGCGTCAGTGTGTTGCTTGCACACGCCGCTTGTCTGTGATTCTACTAATTTTACTTCTATGTTTCATATACATTTGGTAAAAAGTTGTTATTTTGATATTACAAACAGACACTTCAATTTTATTTATTTGTATATAGATTATTTATCATCCAAATGTTTCCAGTGATACTGCCATTTTTAATTAATTTTAATTTATACAATAACACAATTATAAAGTATAAACTAAGCAGTTCATCTTTCAAATGTCGGCCGGAACCACGTAGGTCCGGCGGCAAAAAAAAACCAGTTAGACCTTATTCAGTTGTGATAAGGTTCAAAATAGATTAACCATTATGATCGAATAAAAATGCTAACTATATTGAACCTTAAAGTCGGCCGGAGTGATAAGGTTCAAAATAGCTTGAACTAATAGAATTGATATTAAAATTGCTAAGGCTACCTGTTTCCCCCGCACCGCCACCTTTGGGACCCTCCGACATTAGCACGCGCCGCGCGCCTGTGTGCCCCGCGGCACCGCCCGCTGACCCCGCACTCACACACACAAGAGTTGCGCGCCAAAACGTTTGTTTTCTTTTTCAATAAGATTCCATGGATAAAAATGACACAAATTTTGGATAGTGTTTCGTTACATTATAGTCATAATAAAGACGTAAACTCTAATACATTTTTGTGGCTTTTACAGGATGTTTTACGAAAAAATTAAAATTGCTACAAAAGATGTGGATGAATTTGACACAAATTCTTTTGAACAACAGATACCAGTGATCTAAAACGCATAACACCTATTTAACACAGGCGAATATTCTTTTAGAGCTATTTAGGCCACGTGTTAGGTATTGGTTAAAAAACAGTGTTCCCGTGGACGGAAATGACACAAAATGCATATGTACATCGGCTACTACTTCGTTAGTATCACGAAAGTGAAATTTTCTACTCTGATATTCTTTTCGTCCGATATTGTTCGAAAAGACAAATACCTAAATATCTACCTACCCAAGTACCCAAAATGACACAAATTAAGGAATTAGGTTGTGCTAATGGTCTAGAACCTATATGCAAAAAACCAAAGATTTTAATATTTTCGAAACCTCAAAACCTAGCGCTATCCGTCTACTTGCACTGATGTATAGCTAGACAGTGGTGTCAATATTTCATACCTAAACTAATTTTAGTTTCGTTCTCTCTCTTTCCAATACATAACTTGAGAAAGAGATGGAAAATGTCTGACAGATCTAAATTTAGTTTTAGAGCTGTCAAATATCTTTCAATCTTGATAAATTAGATGCCACTGAATTCATTGCCGTTAAATTTACACTAGACACAAGCAAGTGGATTAATTTGACAGGTCTAAAATATATTCCATCTCTTTCTCATGTTATGTAATGGAAAGAGAGAGAACGAAACTAAAATTAGTTTAGGTATGAAATGATAGAATTGACACCAGTGTCGACATATTACTTTAAAAAATAAAAAATAAATACCTAAAGATGGCTTATTACAGCTCCTTAAATATATTTCATTTCATGGCGTCATAACTTGGTGACTTTTTAACTTGACATATGGGTACATGAATTTCTATGTATTGTATTATTTTTTAAGTTGTTGGTACCTATTGTAATTTTTTATTTTATTTTATTTCTATTCAATTCTATTTGTAAGAATTGTATGGGTTTTTTTTATGCCTGAAAATAAAGGATTATTATTATTATAACTTGGTGATGAAATTAATACTAGGGACCCCGTTTTTATCAAGTTGTTTATCTGAATCAGTATTCCAGCTCAGATGTAAGGTAATAGAAATTCAAATCGCTTCTGAACGCTATTATAATTTCAAATGTCTGACGTTGTCTTGCTTCGGGCTATTGTGATGAGAGACTGAAATAACTCGTACCTCGGCTCTAATAATTTGCTATCGATAAATGGAATCCTACTATCCTATTATAAATGCGAAAGTGTGTTTGTTGGTTTGTTGATTTGTTGGTTTGTCCTTCTTTCACGCAGTAACGGAGCAACGGATCGACGTGATTTTAGGCTTAGATATAGTTTATGGACCGGAGAGTAACATAGGCCACTTTTATCCCGAAAAAATGCAGGGTTCCTGTGGGAACGCGGGTTAATAACGCGGGCAGAAGCTAGTCCGTATTATAAATGCGAAATAGTTTCGTAGGTTTGCTGGCTTGTCTTTCACGCAGTAACGGATCGTCGTGATATTTGCATAGATATAGTTTATGGACCGGAGAGTAACGTAGGCTACTTTTTATATCTGAAAAGTGCACCGTTCCCGTGGAAAACGCCACGCGGTTGAAACCTGAACAAACGGCTCCTGGCATACCTAGAAGCAAATGATCTCCTCAGTGACCGGCAATATGGCTTTCGCCGAAACCGGTCTACTGGGGATCTTTTAGCGTATGCCACACACATTTGGAGTAAGGCCATCGAGGAACACGGGGAAGCGCTTGCCGTATCCCTGGATATCTCGAAGGCTTTTGACAGGGTCTGGCATGATAGCCTTTTAAGCAAGCTTCCTTCATACGGCTTACCCTCTGGCTTATGTGCATGGATATCGGACTTCTTGTGTGACCGATCGATTCGAGTGATTATAGATGGCTGCTCGTCCGATCAATTGGCTATTAATGCCGGAGTCCCACAGGGGTCAGTACTCTCTGCAACGCTATTCCTGCTTCATATAAACGACCTGCTGATGCCCGGTACATTTGGGTATGCAGACGATAGCACGGTTGTAGAGAGCTACACATCTAATGCACGAGCCAGTGGAGATCAAATCCAGTCTCTTAGGGAGGCCATGGTCGAGCGCTTGAACTTGTCCTTAAGGGGCTAGGTTACCCAAAAACGACTACTTTCTGCTCCTAAAACTCCCACACGGCTTGGTTTAACGACTTGAAAAAAATACTACCTGAATGATAAATTCAAGGGCATTAATTTGTATGATTGATTTTTTTGTATTACCATTACTTATGGCTTGAAAAAATATTTAACAGCATGCTATTTTAAAACTATTTTCCCTAAAACTTCTAAATGACTTAGACGTTTGGGATTAATTTTACACCAAAAAATAAGGAAGAAAATTTTCTATACATCGTATTGATTAAATTTGTGCATAGAGCAATATTTCGCAAAGAAATTATCAAAAAACTGAATTCCAAATGTACAAGTCTCAGAGGTGCTCTGCGCGGGCGCGCGCGGCAGTCATGCACTGGCATTCAGACGGGGAGGTTGTGTCGCTCGTTGCTCTGCTCACGCTGTCCGCCGACGTTACATATTTGTGTGCGTGAATGATATACAATACAAGTATTTGTTTTCGTGTGGGTTTGAAACTTGCTCAAAGAGTAGCGTCTAGAGCGGTGAAATCTGATTCATTCCGTGATTTGCGCGCGGACACTCCTCGCATACATATTGAGTGGGTTACATTTCTGATTACAATTTCTTGTTTACGTACATCATTTTTACGAGTGGCAAATATATGTATTGGTTAACAAAGGAATATCGGGAGGTTGAGAACCGTTTTAGAAAATACTGGAAATGAAATTGAAAAGTAAAATTACTGGCCTTATAAGACTTAATACCTAATGTCTCAGGTTAACGAGCACAATGCAGTGCTGCATATTTTTGTTTTAAAGTATTGATTGGCACTGCAATTGTTATGGGCCGGCGTTATCCGAAAACTGTAAATATGTTGTAATTGCAGTGCCATTCACAACTTTGAAACACAAAGGCCTGCAGGGCACCGCAGTGTGCTCATCATAATGCTGGCCCATAACAATTGCAATGCTTCACAGAACTTTGAAACACAAAGGCCTGCGCGGCATTGCTCTGTACTCGTAACTAAGTCTCATAAGCTCAGTAATTTCGCTGGCTACTTTGCTCATCAAACCGGAACATAGTAATGCTTGCACATCTGCCGGCAAGCATATAATGCTGTTCCGGGAGAAATCAAGGACCTACCTTGGACACGGTTTTGGCAAAAATTGAAATGTTGGTTGCATGAAAAATATTACTATACTATAGCTGAAGATTTAAAGTAATTTATTTGACCACTGAATTTCTAGAATTCTATTTAAATTATTGGTTTTATTTTTTGACACTTTAGTATAATTAATAAGAAAAATAATAACATTTGATAATATAAATAAGTACCTATAGGAAATGAAATATGAATTGTATTACGATTATTGTGTCATTAGTTTTTAGTAATATTTTAAATTCAATGATAGTTAATTATTCTAATATTTGCATGCCACAATGTGGTAAAATGTTTATGATACTTTATATTTTCTATACCTGTGATGTGACCCGACACTATTGTTGTCACCAACATTTTTAGCAAATAAAATGATTAGGCTTCATGAACAAAGTGGAAACCCAGACGGACACTCGCAGATGACTCGATACCTCGTAAATGACACCAAAATAAAAAACACGACTACAAAAGTAAAAATAAAAACAACCCGAAAATCATTTATTTACGTACACGTTAATTTTTGGGTCAAAATGTGTAACAAATTTCAACTTTACGGAGCAAATTGGCTGTGTGTACTTTTATTTTAGTCCAGAGCGATATTTTGAGATCAATCTCAACGTTGGATAATCTCATGTGCGTCCGTACCGTTTATTTACGAATAATGATGATCACTTCAACACTTCATTTCAATGAAGAACTTTCCACTAAATGAATTCAAAGAATTATAGGCAAAGATGCCGTGCGCGCGTGCGGGTACCGCTTCGTAGCGGTTCATCCGCGTGTTCTATGACGTTAGGTTTTGCGATGTTCTTGAAAGACGTAGTGTGGACCGCGCGGGTGAAGTGCGCTTGACTCCACCCATTCGAGCAAGGTCCTTGGCCCGTATAACGTCCTTAAAGGCAGTCTCCGATTGGGGCAATGCCAATCTGGTCAAGTTCAACGCTACTAAGACCCAAGCGTGTCTGTTCTCCGCCAAACGGAGTCAATTCCTTCTTACTCCTACTTTCCGGGATGTAGCCGTGCCGATAACTGACCATCTCGAGCTTCTTGGCGTCACTTTGTCGTCAACTCTCAATTTCGGCTCCTTTATTGAGTCTAAGGCTCAACTGGCCGCCAAAAAGCTGGGTATCCTAGCGAAGGTGAGGCAGTACTTCACACCAGAACAGTTGCTCAACTTATATCAAGCACAAGTTCGGTCGTGTATGGAGTATTGTTCTCATCTCTGGGATGGCTCGGCCAAGTACCAGCTTGAGGCATTGGAGTCTATTGAGAGGCGAGCAAAGAAGCTCATCCGCAATGACTCACTTGTAAAAGCTAGGCTGCAGAGCCTTGAGCATAGGCGTAGAGTTGCTTGTTTGTCGGTCTTTTATCGGCTGCATTTCGGCGAGTGTGCGTCGGAATTACACCAATTAATTCCTCCTTCTCCTTTCCATCATCTGACAACCAGACAAACGGCGAAGCGACATCGATACATAGTTGACATTCCTCCTTTACGCACGAAGCGTTATGCTTCTACGTTTATTTGGCGTACTGCTAAGGAGTGGAACTCTTTGCCCGAGTCTGTGTTTCCGGATCGTTATAATCTGGGTCTCTTCAAGTCACGAGTGAACAGGTATCTAGGTAAGCGTGATATATCGTCGACCGCATCGTCACTTACCACCAGGTGAGATAGTGGTCAAACGCAAGCCTATTAATATAAAAAAAAAAAAAAAAAAAAAAAAAAAAAAAAAAAAACCGCGGGCATTGGCTAGTAAATAATTTGGATGTGAATAAGTATTCAGTGAAATTACTGGGCTTATGAGACTTAGCCTAAGATTCAGAGACGATTCTAAGCGTAGACTTTGGCTTCCATATGTCAAAACTGTATAGAATTTTGACGTATGGAAGCGTGAGTCCACGCTTAGATTCGTCTCTGAATCTCAGCCTTAGTACATAGTATCTTAGGATAACGAGCGCAGTGCAATGCCGCGCAGACTTTGTTTATGTTCTTAGTGGCACTGCAATTGTTATGAGGCGGCGTTATGCTTACCATCAGGCAAACGACATGCTCGTCTCTTTATTCAATAGTATAAGACTCATAAGCCCAGTCATTTCACTGGCTACTCTGCTCATCAAAGCGGAACACAGTAATCCTTGCACATTACTGCTTGCTGGCGGACTACACGAGCAAAGCGGTGGTACTAACAACCCGTTTAAAGAAAATGTTTGGTCTTATTGCAAAAAAATTAAACACTCAACACGTCGTAAACAGTGTCTAACTATCAACCATGCCTTAGTTGCGTGTTAAAATATTAACAACCACAGATCTTGATTTAAGAAGTGTCTAACCGCTGCCTAACTCAATTTTACTTTGAAAATTCTAATAATTTTAGATGTTAATCTATTACTTTGTCTATCTAAACAGGTGTCTAAAGGTTGTGGTAAGACGGGTTTAGGTTTAAAACCTCATCGCCCCAATATCTCATAGCTCGTTTTCAAACATTCTAGAAAAAGGATTGGATCACGTCGCAGAGAATATCCTCTCGTATCTGGACGCGGGCTCGCTGTGTGCCGCCGAGCTGGTCTGCCGTGAATGGCAGCGTGTCATCTCCGAGGGGATGCTGTGGAAGAAGCTGGTCGAGAGGAAGGTCAGGACCGACTCGCTGTGGCGCGGGCTGGCTGAGAGGAGGGGATGGTGAGTCTATATTGGGGGTTGGACTAGGGCGGAGCTGGTAAAATGGGTCCAGAATGGTTGCAAGCCACATCAGGACCATAAAATAGGTAGCAGGTGGATAGCGTGTTTTTAGGATTCTGTACCTCAAAAGGAAAAATAGAGCCTTTACGGGATCACTATGTTGTCCGTCTGTTTGTCTCACTGTCAAGACCGGGTCTTAAAATCTATAGGGTACAAAGCATGACGAGAAGCAATGCCTTATAGCACAAGCAAAGGGTAAAATCCGAAAACAGTATGTATCTAGGTTTATTCAACCTCTTGTAAATGCCTCAACAGATTTGGATGTATTGTTAGAATCCTTGTATTATCCCGAGTGACACTGGCTAGGGCAGTCGTGTTTTTATTTTCATTATTTGTTTACTAGCTGCTGCTCGCGGTTTTACCCGCGCGGAGATATTGGATTTCATGGGTTTTATTTTTTTGCGCGGAACCCTAATTCTTTTTCTTAAATCAAAGTAGCCTAAGTTACTCCTTATAACATGAACTATCGGCCAGGGAAAGTGCCGTCAAAATCGGTCCAGCCGCTTCGGTGATTAACCGGATCAAACAGACAGACAAAAGTTTAAGAATTTCGTCATTAATGTTGGTACCATATATACTTTCATGTATGTTTAGTAAATAGCTGTTATTTTGATATTACAAACAGACAATTTTATTTGTGTAGATTTAAATACTAATTAGTTTGTATGTTAATTTCTAGGATCCAGTACCTGTTTAAACCGAAGCCTGGCTGTCAGCACCCATCACACTCATTCTACAGACACCTGTACCCGAAGATAATAAAGGACATACAGAGTATCGAAGATAATTGGCGAATGGGGAAACACAATTTACAGGTACTGTCTATATAGCGGTGGTATGACTTGTGCCCGTCCACACTAAAGTTAACAAAGATAAAACTTGTTTAAGCAACGCATAAATTAAGTCAGACTTTTTTTAACAGTCTAACCATTGTATAACTCCATTCTGTTGTGATTCTAATCATTTTAGATGTTTGTCTTTAGACACTGTCTGGCTATACAGGCGTCTAAAAGTGGGTTTTTGTGGTAACACGGCTAATGTTAACACAGTTAAGTCTCATAAGCCTAGTAATTTCACTCATTACTACATTACTGCTTGGCGGCAGACTACACAAGCAAAGCGAACACACACAAGTGTTAGTCCTACCATTTGGTAAAATCTTATTCTCGGGTCTTGGATGATGTCATAGACACACACAACACAAACTTGTTGAGTGTGTGTTTGTTTGTTTTTAAACAGTGTTTTTTCTTCCTTTCCAGAGAATAAATTGCAGATCGGAAAATTCGAAGGGCGTATATTGTTTACAATACGATGATAATAAAATCGTGTCTGGACTTAGGGATAACACTATCAAAATATGGGACAGGAAGACGTTACAGTGCGTCAGAGTGAGTATTTTTTATCATATGTTGACTAGCATCTGCTCGCGGCTTCACCCGCAAAGAAATTACCGCAGGAACCGTTTATTTTTTCGGGATAGAAAGTAGCCTGTGTTAATCTCTTGAGGAAAGTATCTCCATGTTTCTGGAAGGTTCGTTGACTTTAAGGACGGATTGGACCTGTTGATGTCATTGTCATTTATTATGTTCTGAAAAAGACAGCATTAGTTTTAGTCTAGGGCTCAGTGAGACAGAGACCCGCTGTTAGAGTCAGTTATTTTAACCTTCATAATTATGTGCTGACTTGGGGCCTATATGAATACGGCATTTTGAATTTGGTCGAGTAGAGTATGATTTTGACCAAGGATAATGGTGCAGCACATTCCCTGAATGTCACTTCAAACGGATCTTACGGTACCCAGGGAAGATATGCTGTGGCTCATACCACACAGCTTTCAACCTTACTCAGTGCGTATGTGAACTCTTCCCTCGTATCTTTCAGGAACTCCAAGGGCACACAGGCTCGGTTCTCTGCTTACAATACGACGAGCGTGCGATCATCTCCGGCTCATCTGACAGCACGGTGCGAGTCTGGGACGTAAACACCGGCGAGATGCTCAACACGCTCATACACCACTGCGAGGCTGTGCTGCATCTGAGATTCTGTAACGGGATGATGGTTACGTGTAGTAAGGTGAGGGTAGATGTGGTTCAGATCCTATCGACTGCGCCATATTTTAATTTTACATTGTAATTCATGTTTTTCGCTATAAGAAAGAATTGGGCGGCATTTTTTGCATTAAAATTATGGACGTATATCCCACCGACTGCTCCACATTCTGTAGTTCACGTTTTTCGCGGTAAGAAAATATTGGGTGGCATTTTGTGGTATAAAGATAATATGAAAATGTTGGACGTATATACGCACAGCACACTAGATCCATCAGCGCCCCACATTTCACCGCCCACCCCACCAGCACCCCAGATACACCTGCGCCTTAAATCCACCAGCGTCCCAGTTTCACCAGCGCCCCAAATTAACCACTGCCCTACATACACACCGGCCCACACTCACCACCGACCCACAAAAACACCGTCCCACTCACCGCCCCACACTCACCTCCGCGCCACATCCACACCACCCCACATCCACACCGCCCCACATCTGCACCACCCATTGTTTAGAATTATTCTTATTATTTGTTATTTTAAGTATTTGCACACTATTTGTAGTGGTTGAATTTATTTGGGTCTTTTAATATTATATACCTATACTATATTATATACATGCAAATAAACAACTTTGACTTTATTCCAGGACCGTTCGATCGCAGTGTGGGATATGACTTCGACGACTGAGATAATGTTGCGGCGTGTGCTGGTGGGGCACCGCGCCGCAGTCAACGTTGTGGACTTTGACGAGAAATATATCGTCAGTGCCTCCGGGGACAGGACTATCAAAGTTAGTGCCCCACTTTTTTGTATGCTGTTTGGTAACGCGACGAGCTGGTCTTTTGCCTGATGGTAAGCAAAACACCGGCCCATAACAATTGCAGTGCCACTCAGAACTTTGAAACACAAAGGCCTGCGCGGAACTGCAGTACGGTCGTTACCCTGAGACATTAGGTATTAAGTCTCATAAGGGGCGTGTGCGAGCAGGATTAGTCTAAAAAGAAGAACAAAAGATTTAACTGAATGTTTTGCTTCACAAAACAACTTTTTTCTCAACTGAACTGCTAACATAAATCATGAGCAAAGGCCGAGCAAAGTCACAGAGCGTTTTACGGATTTAGACCTTATGCACTCCATTCCCGATCCTCATTCTACCATAAATTGGCAGGTGTGGAACACGTCATCGTGCGAATTCGTCCGCACACTCAACGGACACAAGAGGGGCATCGCGTGCCTCCAGTACAGGGACCGGCTCGTGGTGTCCGGGTCATCGGACAACACCATCCGGCTGTGGGACATTGAGTGCGGGCAGTGCATCCGCGTGCTGGAGGGGCACGAGGAGCTCGTCAGGTGTATACGGTATGTACAGGAGCGGGGGGCATCGGACAACACTATCCATGGTTTTTTTCTTATCCAAAACTAAGATCTTTCCTCCACAGATTTTCTATTAGGTATTTCCCTTCGCAGGTTCGATAACAAGCGGATAGTGAGCGGCGCCTACGACGGCAAGATCAAAGTGTGGGACCTCCCGGCAGCACTTGACGTGCGCACGCCGCACCAAGACTTATGCCTTAGGACTTTAGTGGTAAGTCTCACTTAAGTCCAACACGGTCGTACTTTGATTTGATTGAAAAAGGTCATAGCATATAAATATCCATCAAAATTCTGCCTGGTTAGGCGTGCAAATGTTTGTCATTTGATATGTGACATTTATTATTCAAAATAAGTAATTATATAAACAAAAAAAACATGATGTGAAATAAATTACATTAATGACGATTGAAAAATATAAGAATAAGTACACTAAGTGAAAAGTCAGAGGGATTTTTTTATTTTTGTTGCAAATTGGCTTGCATTTGATTGCTGTCTCACCTGATGTTAAGCGACAAAATTAATGTTAACGAATTAATTAAATTAATGTCAGATTTATGAACATAATTACTAATTAATGGGTTCAATTTTATCATTTAAATAATCTTTTACTGAGTAATAGCATTTATCCAAGTCAAACAGTTTTTTTAGCATGTCAGGTAATTTGTTGAAAATACTAATTGCCATACAGTTTACTTTTGACTATTTTATTGAAGCCTTTGCACTGGAACATAAAGCCTGTTGACATTTCGACAACTTGGCATTTCGATAAAAAAACATATGGTAAGACAGTAGCGTACAGTCAAGTTGGGTAACTTTGAATACTTTTCTCAGATTTTTACGGATATCAAAATAAAAATGTATCAGTCTAACTATGTGTTATTGATTAATGATAATAACCAAATTTAGAATAATTTAATTAAAATGTCAAATTTAAAAAAAAAGTTGTAGATAATTTCTTTTATTGGCTGTTTAAAGTTACCATCACTATTGGGTATCTTTAAACTTAGATATTTTGGACTCCAAAAACTCTTTTTATCGGCAATTAAACTAACTTTGGTAAGATTAAACTCATATGTTGAATGAAAAAACAGAAATGTCAAATTAAATCAATTTGTCAACATTATGGAACTTCATTGACAGCTGTCAATTTTATGCCACATTTATAACAATAATTAGAATATTTGGCCATTCCGTTTCACGCAATTATCAATGTTTTTGATGAAAAGTTGAGGAAAAAAAATAAAGAATATTCAAACCCGTTTTATTCAAAGTTACAATGAAATTCAAAGATAACTTGAACTTGAGTGTATACGCAATCGGCTTCGTTCCAGGAGCACACCGGCCGAGTGTTCCGGCTACAATTCGACGAGTTCCAGATTGTTTCGTCGTCGCACGACGACACGATATTAGTGTGGGATTTCCTCAACTACGGGGGCGGCTCTCCCTCCGCGCCCCAGCCGCGCCCCCAGCATGACTCCGACCGGGATAGCGGCCGGGACATACAACACGACTTGTACGATTAGGTGAGTGGGGATGGGGGGCTGGCCGGGGGTTACCGGCAGCTGGGGGCTGTCTGCTCCTTTAAATGTAGCTTGATTGAAATGACAGATGTCGACTTGAAACGACTCAACTTTGTACGAACGTCTGACAATAAAATTACAATCAACTATTTTACGATACTAATAAATAGCAAAGGTATAATTTGAACATTGAAATGGAACTGCAATATGCAAGGATAGTTACAAAAAAATACATACGATTTTCCATCTCCTCGTGACAAGGCTACGTCGTCTTTATGAAAGTGTGAGGGATGTGATAAATCGATAATCGTATATCGATTGTTTTATAGTATAAGTTATAATTATGCTGCGCGAGAGCAAAGCCAGGGGAAATGGAAACAAAAATATTTTTCACAAGTGAAGAATGTTTTGGGCAACTGGCATGCCACTTTGACAGTGACTTTTCGTGAATCGTGACATTTCTTTGTTTACAAAAAATATCTAAGATTATGGAACCGGGTATAAGTCTGTTCATTGGACACCTGTTTAAAACCACAGCTTGTATAGATTACGATCTATACAAGCTGTACGTAATTTAACACTAGACGTTACCCCACACATAAAATAATGATAAATTAATAATAAACATTTCTGTCCACAGATAATAAATAGACGAGACCATATGAGACTACAGTACCAGTCCGCTGAATCGCGGCAGTCGTCGCGGGCCGGGGCTCCGCACCATGCCTAATGCTATATCGGAGCGTGGACTTAATTTATTACGTTATTTAGACTAAGCGATTTGCAAATCGGAAATTGTACGGATAGAGGGCGCGGCCCCAGTGCGTGAACAGTTCGCGGGGTTTCTTAGTAGCCAGTAGAAAAATTCGGTTATATTGGTGAAACGACCAATCATGTTATTAGCTAGTAATAATAATGGCTTCGGTTCTGTTGTCACAAAGCTGAACTGATTTTAATGTTACTAAGTCTCTTTCCAGACATAGGAAAAGGATGGAATATATATTAGACATGTCAAATGAAATCCACTTGTAATCAGTTTGAGAATTTAGCGCAGTCTCATTTATCAAATATATTTGACAGTTCTAAAACTTCTTCTTTCTTTATTTCCTGGCTTTTGTGGTATGTTCGTTCTAAAACTTATTACAGACCTGTCTAATATTTTCCATCATTTTTCTTGTGTTATTTTTAAGAGGCTAAAGTTTAGATTTGCGGCAACAGGAACGTGGTCAATGTAGGTTATTGGTCGATTGGCGAACGACTACGTCTTTCTTTGGGTGTAAGCCTTGAGTAAAGAAATTATAAACTAATGATGAAGTGATTTAGTATAGCTTGTGTGATATAGCACTAGATGACAATGCTAAAGGTGTCTCACTGAGATGTATATTTGTATAGATTTGCATTAGAGATAGTGTAACTAGAAAGAGAGAGAAGTGTCGATATGTCGGAAGCTCATAAGTTAATAATAACCACGGCAAATATCCCGATATAATGTATAAAGTTGTGAATAATAGATATAGTTTAAAATAGTGTTTCGAAAGAGGAATCGTTTGTCTCAAGTAAATCTACATACAACAGCGATAGACTAAATATTACAAAACTACTATTTTTTCTTCAAAAAATTAATTACCGTAATTCACCGTGAAAACGCTAACTAAGACTGTCATGGCGGCTTGAACGAGCACACGCCGTGCGAAAAAAAACAAATGTCAAAACAATTGTCACTGTCAACAATAAAAATGACGTTTCGCACGTCATGACGTATCATTTTTATGATTGATAATAATAACCTGCCATAACCTGAAGAAGAAAATGTTCACTGTAGTAGACATTTCGAAAAAATATTCTCTTATTGCCGTACACTGGCCTCACTTTGACACTGGCAGAAAAACGTTATGCAGCGTTTAAAAGCCATAATCTGAAGAAGAAGAAGTAGACAATCCATTCCAGCCACAGACATATAATAGAAGAAGTGTTATTTACTTCTATTATATGTTGCTGCTTCTAGCCGAAGTCTAGCGACCTTCAGGTTGGAGTTCAAAATAGAGACGATTTTATTAGCCGGTAAAGTCGCAAGTTCTGTGTATGTAGTCTTTAAATGTTACTTTATTTATTTATTTAGAAGAAATAATTAATTTATACTCGTAAAGTTTGACACTCAATGTAGACTTGACTTAAAGAATCAAATGATTAGTAAATGACTTGATTACACTATACAGGGTGTATATGTAAAGGGGTTTAATGTTCGTTCACTATGTCGTACTGGCTTCTTAAAAATATAGGAAGTGATTATAACACAATAAAAAAAAGTACTAAAATGTCATTAGACTGAAAGATAGAATATGGACACCCTAACGGTAAGCGACAAATGACACGCGATCCAGCGGCATAAGTACGGAAGTCGGTTCGATAAATTGGACGAATCAAAAAAACTGATAAATTTATCGAATGTTGCAAGTACCGAAGTCTGATTGTAAAGTATTGTGGTAGCTCTATATTCTCTTTGGATTCGACCTAGCTATTCGATAACTTTTGTCGATTGTATCAAGGCTCGATAAATTATATAAAAAATCGATAAAATCCAATTTATCGATTAGAACTGTCGATTTTATCGATCGAAAAGATACTTGCGCTGCAGCTGTCTATGCTTCCCGCGCAGCTCGCTTGTCAAGCCTGCAGCAGACGTGGTGAGTCTACTTTGTAATAATTAAGGATATTTTGATGACATTAGAGCAGAAATTTTTTTTATTGATTCGTGTCGTATATCTCCTGTATATTCACCTCCTTAAATATTGATACCGTTTACGTATACACCCTATATATGTGACGTCAATAAAGTACAAGATTTTTTTTTAGTATCGGTAATTTAGATGTGTGCGCAGCTTCAACCGAATAATTGGTTCACAGGTGAAAAGTTAATAATCAATCGTCCCCTTTTTTCTACCTTTAGTAGATTTTTACCATTAGTAGTATTTTTATTTTTCAAATTAAACTGGGACCAAATTCAACATCCAATTCAAACAAGTATCCAATGAAAACTCAAATGATAGCGATATAGAATCATCAACTACTCTGTAAAAAGTTATGCGTGTACATAAATAGCAATAAAAGATAACGAGTAGACGTGAGCCTGTGTTTTCGTCGGTTAAAATAATAATAAATAAACGCTTACACTCAAACACCCCCCCCACGCACTAGAATTTCCTGTGCCGCAGGTGGCATGGACACACACAGATACACATCACAAACATCCAAGACCCGAGAACAAACTTTATGCTTACACAAAATCTGCCCCGGCCGGGAATCGAACCCGGGACCCCACCCTTTTCAGGCAGGGTTATCTCCAAAAAAAGAGTGAAGAGAACGGCATGACCTCGAGCTTCGAGGGCCTCTTTGAAGCAAAAACATACATGCATGTCTTTATAATGACTTGATTTCATATATTGCATATAACAAATTCCATTAGAAGCAGGATCATTAAAAAAACTCGCCGTAATATAGATTGAAAAATACAGAAAAAATATATACCCTGTCACTCTCTAACGATATCCTACTAATATTTTAAATGCGAAAATGTGTTTGTTGGTTTGTCTTTCTTTCACGCAGTAACAGAGCAACGGATCGACGTGATTTTTGGCTTAGATATAGATTATGGACCGGAGAGTAACATAGGCTACTTTTTGTCCCGGAAATATCCACGGTTCCTTTGGGAACGCGAGTGAAAACAGCGGGCAGAAGCTAGTTATTATATTGTATTATATTGTATACCTGGACTATACCCTGCAATCCTCCGATGCAAATCTGTTCAAATCATGCTATTTCAAAACTAGATGGCGCTGGTTTGCTTGGGAGATTGTTTTTTTTATCAAGGTTGTGATTCAACCACTCGGAGCTATGATTAAACGCGTCCGATGTGAAATCTCTATTCAAAATAGAAGCGGGCGCTGCGCTATACGCTTTTCAAACTGTTGACTTGGTGGGGCCTAGCCATAGACGCAGGCGCTTTCGCGCGCGCAAGACTGTGGTGTTATCTTTACTGTGTACGCGTCCTCACCGTATTGATGTCCCTTGATGCTAGTTGGATTATAGGTTCAATGAAAACTGATACGTATTTTGTATAATAACTGATTGCATATACAACGCATGTAGGCATATGTATGTTTTTAAAGGAGTCTTGTTGCTTATTTCTACCTCTGTATATATTATAATCTGATACAACATGTCTCAGGGTAAAGAGCGCGCTGCACGATTGTAGTGCCGCGCAGGCCTTTGTGTTTCAACGTTCTGGGTGGTACTGCATTTGTTTACGGCCTGGGTTTATGCTTACCATCAGGCCAACTACCTGCTGTTAATGTTAGTAAAATAAGAAAATAATACAGACAAGATTTTATATATTAATTTTTTTAATTAATGTTTTTATTTTTAATTATGTTTATTCAATCTCAATATTTTATATTTCTCATTCGTTTTCTTTGAAAGGAATGTAAGGCATCAATATAGTGGTTTGTGTGAGGATTTAAAAAAAGATCTTTCCCGCGCGAAAGAGCGTGCGCTCAAACCCAAGTTTATGTGTCGGCATAGCAAACAAAGCAACAGCCAATATTACTAGCTGTATAGATGCCAAATTTACACGCTTTCTTGTTAATATTTTCAAAATTGCGTCTTACCACTTTGGGTATTTGATTAATGTGATTCCATTGTTTACAGTAAAAACATCAAAGGTTACTTACTGACTTTGGGTCGCTTGCGGCAATCTAGTTAGTAAAAAACCGGTTGACTATTTGGCATCGAGATACTAACCCCGAGAGATAAAATACTGTACTATCCGATCTCACAACAATGTATTGATTTTATTATATATATATATCTCTCTCTCTATACGGCTAGTACTATATTAGCTTCAGTTTAAGATAGTGACGCTTGTAAATACTGAAAATATATTCTAAATAGTTGTTAAAACCTTGCGTCTTTGGCCTTCTCACAAACTAAACTAATTTATAATATCCATATGACTCGTTCCAATTAAAAATGTGAAAAAAGGATGGAGGATGTTTTGACTAAGGGCGGTTACATACTACGACTTTTTGCAGCGTGTTTGTGGTGATGCTATCGCGATGCAGACGCCAACCGTCTACCTTTACACAGTAAGGCTACTTTGATGGGTTTTATACTACATATATGATTTCCCCTCTGCTCCCGCGCCCGCCCGTGCTTTGGTCACGCGTTTTTATTATATTGATGCATACGCGCGTCTGTAGTGATGCACAAGCGTTTGTATTGGTGCATACGCGTTTGTATTGATGCATACGCGCGTCTGCAGTGATGCACACGCGTTTGTATTGTTACATACGCGCGTCTGTAGTGATGCACACATCTTTGTACTGTTGCATACGTGCGTCTATAGTGATGCATAGCGTTTGTATTGATGCATACGCGCATCTGTAGTGATGTGATCTAGTGTCGAGATGAAGTAGCACGGTTGACAAACGCGCCTTTTTTCTCTGCAAAAAGCTGCAGTGTGTACCCGGCCTAATATCTTTAACATGAAGATAGATGTTAAATTAGTTGCCGTTAAGTTCACATTGGTTTACACTGGATTATGTCGAAACGGGTGTATAATGCGCCCTTTCTCATGTTTTTGATTGGAAAAAGATGGCGATACTAAAATTAGTTATTGTGATTCGGGGTCCAGTGTTAAAAATGTTATATCACTGCCTTGTGTATAAATATGTATAGTATAATCTATGTAGACCCAACATTATAATACTCGGCATGAAATTTGACCGCTGGCGACTTAACACGTGACCTGCAGGGTGATTGATATCATTCACTCGGAATGATATCCGTCTCGGAAGCGACTGTCTTGATCGTTTATTCGGAATCGCCGGGATGCGTTTCCGAAATATAAACTATCAAGACATTGCCTTCCGACACGGATATCATTCCGAGTGAATTAAAATAGCCCTGCTGTACAGTAGCAGAAATGAATAAATTCAAAATTCTTCATTTACATGAGAGAGCTCGTGTAAGTTAAATCACTCTAAATGCCCGGAAATCATGTATTGAACGCGTCACGTGGTGCCGGACCAGCGTTCTAGTTCCTTGCGGTATATTATACTTACAACGCGTAGTGTAAATTACTGAAGGAATGCTGTTATGCATGTTTTGTTTTAAATTATGTGTAAAATTGAATTGTGTTGAAGTCAGGTCGGCTAGCTACCACCGAAAAATCGAAAATCGGTTACAACGTATCAATGCCGGCAGCTGTTGAGCTCATTTCCATGATTTAGCGTATACAATATCTTAGATCACATAGTCGCTTATGATCAAGCGAGATAATTTTTTGACCGGTACCAAAAATAAAAAGGCAACTATCTCAGTCACTCATAAGCATGTTCGCGTTTTGCTGTCTCTTTCGAACAATCGGAAAGCAGTAATGTGCAAGCTTTACTGTGTTCCGGTTTGATGAGCAGAGTAGCCAGTGAAATTACTGGTCTTATGAGACTTAATACCTAATGGGTAACGAGTGCCGCGTAGGCCTTTGTGTTTCAAAGTTCTGAGTGGCACTGCAGTTGTTATGGGCCGGAGTTATTCTTACCATCAGGCAAACGACCAGCTCGTCTCGTTATCAAATAGTATAAAAAAATCCTTGACGCTGGCTGACGTAGGCTTATTGGTTTCAAAAGAGTTCAGTCTTTTGCAACCGACTGATAATTTGTCCTCGTTTAGTGAGCCATGTACTAAGCGTCCCTTCTGTTCTCTTTTTTATTTTGTGGTCAAACTAAATTATGAGGAAAAACGCGTGCTTCCATTTCTAATTTATTCGTGCTTGCTATGAGAAAAGTCCAGGGTTACGATTATCGTTAGAATCTGGTATTTTTTAATTTTAAATTGTACGTTTGATTTATGTTTTAGAAATTATGGATTTGTCGCTTGAGCTACACTAGTGGTTTAAATAATATTACATACATGCCAATACAATAAATTAATATCAACGTAATTTTAAATACCTGCGGTCATTCAACTTTCATGTGGGCGCGCAGAAGCCAATTTGTATGAATAGAAACGATAATTATTTATTTGCAAAAATGTAGCTTAATTTATGTTACAGGTAGAATGTTAATTATCACAATTTTTATTTTTTTCGAGTGATGTATATACTTTGTGTTATAGACAAGTGTTTCTCAATCGGTTGGGCGTATCTCCCTAGAGGGGCGTAGAGGGAAGACGAGGGTAGCGTGAAATGTTCTTTATTTTCGAAAAACAACAATTTAATGCACATCATATAAATATCACACTGACGCGTGACGGTACTGTGTTCCACATTACAAAACAAAACGTATCATTTCAACGGCGCGGCGCGCCGTCTTGCCTTTTGTCACGAAAAACTGGATGGAAAAATTATTTATAATCCGATGGTCGATGTAAAAAGTTTGAGAAACTGTGGGACATCCTACTTCCTACTAATATTATAAATGCGAAAGTGTGTTTGTTGGTTTGTCCTTCTTTCACGCAGTAACGGATCGACGTGATTTTTGGCATAGATATAGTTTATGGGCCGGAGAGTAGCATAGGCTGCTTTTTGTCCCGGAAAAATGCACGGTTCCTGTGGGAACGCGGGTGAAAACCGCGGGCAGAAGCTAGTTACGTATAATCACAGAAATTTACAGATATCTTGAATTTCTGTTATTATAGCCTATAATGCTGCTGACCCTATAATTTATAGGGTCAGCAGCAAAATAATGTATACAACCCGGCAGCCATATTAATGTATCCAAGTGAACGGGGGTGAAATTGGGGCTTGTCTACTGCAGCACATTCAATCGTGGATTTAAAAGTAACTTAGAGATACATTATTGTTAGGGTAAGGTTGTTATAAATGAATAAATGTTGTAAAGAGTGTAGATTCTTATGTCGTGCAGGTTACGACACGGGGGCGTCGAATATAATTGTACTTTTAGTGCACATGGTTACATAGCTTAGATGTTTTGGGAATACTATTTTGGTGGCATATCAGGGTAGATTATTGTATTCGTTAATGTGTCAGGGATTCTTTTGCCCTGCTTTTAATGAAATACAGATATTTTTTTAATTAAGTTCAAAATTACGTAAATTGCTGGGTTGGATACAATTTTTTGGTGGCATCTCAGAATAGACAAGTGTATTCTCCAAACGGGTGTCTTGGGAAATTGAAATCTTCGCATGTTTAAAGGGGGCAATGCACTGAAAAAATATTTACCGCTGTGATCTGGGAGATTTTTTAAAGGTGCTATGGCAATTCAGTTTGAGCATCTGTGGCATGATAGTATTTTTAGCGATTAGCGAAAACGTTCCTATTTTCACCCTATTTTATGCAATTTCTAAAACCAACCTTGTATTTGTTTTGTTTTTAAAGATGGCGTCGTCGCGCTCCCTTCTTTTTTTTTTCTTCTTTCGTGGCCAGACACGGTTTGTGTATTTTGCCAATTATAGGCTTATTATTTATCTGAAATCCTATTGCAACAGTTTTTATCAATTATTTATGTTTTGTTTTTAACCCCCGACATAAAAAAGGAAGGGGTGTTATATACGTTTAACGTGTCTATGCGTCTGTCGCATCGTAGCTCCTAAACGGTATTTTGATTTAATTTTTTTGGTTGAAAGGTAACTTGACCGAGTGTTTTAAGCTATGATAAAAAAAATCTGGCTCATGCAGTAAACGGGAGTTTTTAAATTTTATCTTGTGAAGTGAGCGTTGCGTCTCCTACAATATATTTACCGGACACCTATAATTATAGGCTCTATATCAAGAAATATTTATGATTTTAACTTTTTTTTTTTAAATGACTTCATGAGGGTTTAGCAACAATTTAACCAACACTTATTTTACTCTGTCATCTCCAATTGTAGTATAAAGTGTAAATGAAACAAGGAAATAGATAAATCTATTTTATATTATTATTTAGAAAAATAATTAGCAAAAAAAAAACATGTTTCTACCGTGTGGGTGGATTTTTGTATAAAGCGATTTAATTTAGGCACTAATTAATGTAATTATAAATAATAATTATATACATAGTTATATAATACTAGATTAGATAGTTTTTTACGAGTCAGATGAGTTTTTTGCTTTTGTAATATAAATGTGCTTTTTTTAGTAATTATTTTATTTTATTTCTGTTTTCCTTATCCTTATTTTATTTTTGTACGTTTTTCATTTGGCGTCTTTTTAGAAATTTTTATTTATTTAACTGGTCTACTACAGTTACAACAAAATCAGTTACAAGCAGTTGTAGGATTATGGAGTAGTAGGTATTGAATGTGGAACGAGCGGAGCTATGAACGCAGCGAATTAAAAAATCTTAGTTTATTTAATGTGAGATAAGAGAATAACTTATGAAGTTGGTAAGGAATCTAAGTATTCGTGTTTTATTCTCTATGGCTTCGTGTCCATTGGTGTCCATAGTCCGTATGCGCAACGGTACTTGGTCGCCCTAAACCACAGACAACAAATCTGTGCCCTAAACACGTTGTCAGGGGGGCCAACTCGACGCGAAAATGAGGGAAAAGTCGTCTAGTCGACTAGACCTAACTTCACAACTTGCCAATGAGGAACTGAGGTAGAACTCAAGTCGTCGGTACTAGACCTAACTTCACAATTTGCTAATAGGGACTGAGGTAGAACTCATCAAATCGTCATGGCTGAACCTAACTTCACAACTTGCATATGTTATTAGTATAGTGTAAAATTCAATAAAAAATCATTCAACAAATAAAACATCGAATTAATCTGCAAAGCAGTTGGATAATCTACAAGCCATTGTAATGAGGCATATAGAATAGATAATCCAATTTGTATTAAGTATAGTTTTGTTAAGTACATTTTAATACGCAGAACAGTCCAGAGCAGCTGGACGGGTTGTCAAGAGTTTCATATTTTTTTAAAGTCAAAATGTACCTACGCAACACAATTTTGCACCTTGGTGGTGAGCATAAATCATCGAGGAACTAACCCCTAGAGATGCAGTGAAGTTTGGTTTGCACGAAATAAATTCCGCCATTTTGCCTAAATACAATGCTCTCTGGTTGATTCCCCGTGCTCTGATATAATTACAGTGGAATCGGATAGTACAGTATTTCATCTCTCAGGGTTAGCACCTCGATGGCATAAATGAAGTGTACAGACCACTGACTTATATATATATACCTATATATATATATTATATTATATCATACGGACTTATACATATTGACAGATATGTTCCTTGTATTATCTTAACCACAGACTAAAAAAAAACAGCTGTCACGCGTGTCAAGATACGAGTTTGTTTAACGAACTATATTGTATCGATTCGCAAAAGTAATTCGAAGTATGTCGGGTTATACTAATAATACCAGCCAAATAGATGGTATCCTATTTCGCTTAATAATACTAAACATTTTGTAGTGTATTGGGATTCTGGCTATGTACATAACCAATGAGTGAGAATTTGAAATTGACCGAACGAAAAGGGGTAACTACTTCCAAAATAGCAATAATAATGGCACAGACTATAGTACCTAAATGTGTATAAAATGTAATATATATCCCCAAGTACTAACAATAATGTAAATGAGAACCATTGAGTGCATTTTTGTTTTTAGTTTCGTGCTAGCTAGCGTTCGATGTTGTACTAGAATCGATTATGCCGGTCGTAAATCGATGTAAGAAATGTGTCGTATATCGCCAGTTATAGGGTATGGAATGCTATTCGTCACATTAGCTATTTCGTCGAATCCCTGATTTCACATTTAATAGTATAGGTTTAAACTTGAAATTGGCAAAATACACAAACCGTGTCTGGCCACGAAAGAAAAAATATAGTATAGTTACCCATCTACGTTAAATTGTGCATCTAGTCAGCGTTACAGTTAACCATACACGAGCGTTCCAAATCCATCACTCCGCGAGTCGTGGATTCAATGGAACGATGATCCAATTTCGAGCTCACAGACGCGCACTCCATTCCGGGCGCGCCATTCCATTTTTCAGTCATTCTGCGTCTCAAGTAGTGCGAACTGGGCGCTAAATGGATTGTCTTATCGGCAACTAACTAAACACAATACGCAAAGTGACGTAGGTACTAATTGAATGTGACCTATCAGAGAAAACGACGGAATAGAGAATCTTGCGAATGACACTCCATATAAGCTATAGAACCTATAGAGGTGCAACCCTAAGCAACTATTATAATGTGTAAATGTATATATTTTACTGATATATTATTTATTTTACATTTTCATACAGTTTTTCGTTAGTAATATAATGCGTGTAAATCTGTATAATCTAATAATGGTCGAATCAGTTTAGTAGGGCGCGGTTTGGCGTGGTAGTATTGTGTAAAATACTAAATAAATTTAGCAACTAATTATGTATAATGTAGCTACTAATAACCTAGTATACATTTCATCACTGACACAAAACAGATAGAGAGCAGAAGGGACCTAGAAAATTCAACATTCACGTTCGCTCTAACTCCATCGCTCCGCGCGTCGTGGATTGAGTGGAACGATGGTCCAATTTTCGATCCCACAGATATTAATATGGTCACTCCATACCCTGCGCGCCTTCGCTCCATTTCTCGGTCATTCTGCGTCTCGAGTACTACCAACTGAGCGGGAAATCGATCGTTGTATCAGGCACACACGTTGAAACGTTTGGATATTAAATTTTCCTATCATTACTTCTATCACTCCTCGTAATCCATATGAGATTCCCCAAACACGCGTGGTTTTCGGTACATTTACGTGGACTGTTGTGGAGTGGTGTGCTCATGTGTGGGGGCGCGATACTTGGCGCGCTACATTTCAGTGTGCACATGTTTTGTCCCCGTCTTGTTTTGACAGAGCAACATAGTGCTTAATTTGGCCTGCTAAAGTTTCACTGTCAAGTCCTGCTACCGCAATTTTGCGTATTTTTTCTCTCGCCGAGGACAGCGATGATCTATCGGTTATAAAACACACAAATTCCACAGTCACCACGCCAAGCCCACCCCGTAGTCAAAACAGAGCGAGAGAGCGGACACTTAAAAGCCTACCACACCAAACGATATCACGACTGTCTTACAGTCTACTATAGACAAGCATGCTGTTACACTGCGCTGAATACCGCCGCGCGCCGTGACGACTAAACGCCTTGCGAATTGAGTTTCCGTGTGAACGAGTTTGTCTAACTATAAGGCAGTCTTAGGCTAAGATTCAGAGACGATTCTAAGCGTAGACTTTGGCTTCCATATGTCAAAACTGTATAGAATTTTGACGTATGGAAGCGTGAGTCCACGCTTAGATTCGTCTCTGAATCTCAGCCTTAGTATAGTCTACGTCTGAATATCATATTGTGGTGTAATAAGTCCCTTAGTAAGACTTTTATAGTGTCCTTTCTGTTCTCTATTTTGTGCTGTAGCCAGACCTTTCTCACACTATAGACTGCTTCCGTTTATAGAAAAGTTGTTGTAATTGAAGTACCTACCTCTAAGTTACGAGTGTAAATAATTAAAATTTCTTTATTGATAATTATTAAATGTCTATTGTAAATAATCTTGTTTTTTGTGATTTCATCCAATTTCTTTGATCAAACGTTTTCGACTTTATACCGTCAAAGTCATATTGAACAAAGATATTTAATGAGTAGAGATTATGTTAGTGGTAGAACTAACTCTTCTGCGAGTGTCCGTCTGGGTTGTTACTACCGCTTTGCTAGTGAAGTCTGCCGCTAAGCAGTAGTGTGCAAGCATTACTGTGTTCCTGTTTGATGAACAGAGTAGCCAGTGAAATTACTGGGCTAATGAGACTTAATATCTAATGTCTCAGGGTAACGAGCGCACTGCAGTGCCGCGCAGGCGTTTGTGTTTCAAAGTTCTGGGTGGCACTGCAATTGTTATGGGCCAACGTTATGCTTACCATCAAGAAAACTACCAGCTCGTCTCGTTACCAACAAACATTAAAAAACAAGTACCACCACACCACCCTTCCCAGACATAAATCAGGTGTTAGACTTAGTTCTATGCATGTGGTAGATTCCACACCTACATTTATTGCGACAATGAACAAGGAAAGTTTAAACGTATAGTCAAGAGTGTATTAATTAAAAAAGCGTACCTATTATAAAATTAAGGATTATGTAGATGACAAGGATGCATGGAGGCAAACAGCTCAGGAGCCTCCTGGCGACTACTAAACTTTAAATTGTTAGTTGTTAGCATTAGAATCATTGTAAAAAACTATTTTATTTAAAAAGAATGCCGTGACGAGTTTCTTGCCCTTCTTCTTGCTCGGCCTATACCAATTTGGAAAGGGGACGGTGGGTTTCTGGAAGGTTCGTTGACTTTGAGCACGGATTGGGTCTGTTGGTGTCTTTGTCATTTATTATGTTCTGATAAAGACAGCATTAGTTTTAGTCTGTGATTCGGGTAGATGAATGTTGCCGAGGCCCGCTGTTAGAGTCATTTTAACTTTCATAAGTGCTCCTTTGGGGCCTATTTGAATAAAGAATTTTGAATTTGAATGAACGAAGCTCGCCGTGGCGATACACACAGGTGTGGGAGAGGCATAAGTTGATTAGCATATTTTCATTAGAAATAAGATAACTTACCTATTCATTCATGTGTAGTGCCGGCTTTACCGACACTCGAAGATAATCCCTACTTGTAAAAAAAAAGAAAGTTTTGTTTGTCGGTTTATATTTCTTTCGCGCAGCAAAGGGTCGACGTGATTTATTGACATATAGATATCCGTAAATTCAAAAGTTTGTATGTTTGTCGTTCTTCAAGCAGCAACTTAGCAACGGATCGATGTCATTTTTGCCATAGGTAGGTATAGTTAATGGACCGGAGAGTAACAATAGGCTACTTTTTATTCTGGAAAAATGCACGGTCCCTGTGGGAACGCGGCCCGAGGGTGTAAACCGCGATAGAAGCTAGTAATTTATAAAACGGAGAGTACCATAGACTTCTTACACTGGAAAATTACATGGTTCCAACTTATATAGTTTTAATTTAATGAATAATTTGAATAATTGAATAATTTATTGGTATATAACTGATAGATTTGTAACTGCTGTAACTGCTGCTAGTATACGAGTAATAGCTATAGAATATTCTTTGCAAAGTGGAATGTAAGATCAAACTGCATTGGTTAAGAATTGCACACGGAAGGCCTTAGTTAGTTTATGAATGGCATATATTTACATTTACCAGGACAGAGGGGGATACAAACAAGGATATCATGCAGTAGTTTAGTTTTGGCGTACCAAGTCTTCGGGGTTGAACATGCCCTTAGCACGACGCAAGATGGAAAATGCTGGAAATAGGCTTCCATGCTAGCGTTACGGCAGTCGGTACACCGCCTTTATAGAGAGCAATACTACCACGTTTCTACATGTATTTAAAAATTAAAACTTCGTTACATTTTGAAGAAGTCAAAAATATTTTAGTATACCTATTTAATTGTTAGGTCCAGAAATGAGACAACTCGGTTTGAATAATCGACACACGTGTATTTTCAATCGTAGTTCAATGAGGACTGCTGTCCTTCCCGCGTCTTCCCCTTGCGTAGCGCTGGGACTACTACGGCGTAGCACTGACTTCCTGACGTCATAGCGTAGCACTACACCATGTTCTACCTTTGTTCTTACAATATGTATAAAATGGTGGATTGGCTCAGGCATTTCGAGAATTTGAACCCCCAAATAAGGCAGCCTTGCCTACGTATAGGGCTTTGATCTCCACGAGGGTGAAACCGCGAACTGCATCTAGCTAGCAAAATGTGAATTACATTACCATGACAACCTAATCTTGTCACTATTTTGTCAATAAAGAAGTCGTCGAAAACCTTCACATATTGTGATTATTTATCAGATGTGTTGATCGTTTAGTTGCTCAATTGAACGGTAGTTGATCAAAATGAGCGGAGCAACGCTGTACGAGCGACCCAGAAAGCACAACGTTGCAGCCATGAGGGTACACGACTATTTGTATGGTAAGTAGGCAAAGTAGGTAGTACTGTTAGTGGTAGGACTAACTCTTCTGCGAGTGTCCGTCTGGGTTGGTACCACTGCTTTGTGAGTGAAGTCTGCCGCCAAGCAGTAATGTGCAAGCATTGCTGTGTTCCGGTTTGATGAGCAGAGTAGCCAGTGAAATTACTGGGCTTATGAGACTTAATACCGAATAGCATAAAAAAAAGTACTCGGTGAAATTACTGGGCTTATGAAGCTTACGTCACAGGGCAACGAACGCAATGCAGTGCAGCGCAGGCCTTTGTCTTTCAAAGTTCTGAGTGCCACTGCAATTGTTTTGGGCTGGTATTATTCTTAACATTATCAGGCAAGGACACGGCGTCTCATATATTGGGTAATATAAAAAACTCATTTTTATCAGCTAAGACTAACTCTTCAAGTCTTCAGAGACTACGTCCTAAGGTCCCTACCTAAATAGATTTAAAGTGCTAATCTACTCTAAATACCAGGGCCGGATTATCCATAAGGCAAATTAGGCAACTGCCTATGGGCCCAGCACTGACTAGAGGCCCCCCGCACTCCGGGTAAAAAATTGAATATGTTCCTTTGAGTGAAAGAAAATTTGAAGATTTGTATGTAACAAAACCCTCAATGACAATAATAAATTGCGTCGTTTTTTATATTATATCGTCATATTTCAGAACACATTTCAAATTATTATAGCAATGGTTAGAAAAGAGGGCCCGAGACGTGCATTGCCTAGGGGCCCCGACTTGTTTAATCCGTTGTTTACTTTTAAGAACGGGACTTAATCGCGATAAAAACACAGGTTTATATTTACCTCGACGTTTCGATCAAGTTGCATTGGTCGTGGTCACGAGAAGACTGGAGAATGCGGGTGTCAGCGTCAATAAAATGTGAGTGTTGTCACCAACTACCCACATTTGGCGTTATAAAAGTTTAAACTTGTCACGACACACCACACTAACTGTATCCACTGGCTTTTCCTTTTTGAACGAACCGCGATGCGAACATTTATCAATCACTGGATTCCATGACGCCGGCAATCTGAATCCATCTTCCCGGTTGAAATTGGTGCATTTCTTGATTTCAACCGCTTCACGTACAATCCTGGAGTAGTAATGTCGTTCAGTGGAGAGGATTTTCGGTGCATGGAGCTCAATCCAATGGTTAGGACCCGATTCAAGTAGGTGTTCAGCAATGGCAGACTTATTAACCTGACGGTTCTGTTTGTTCCAATGTTTTCGAATCGCGAAAGTTTAAAAGTTACTATTGTTTAATCCGGCCCTGCTAATTACCACCAATTTCATTCATCGCTTTGCACACACTGTCGGTTTGCCTTGATGTAAAATTCTCTTTCAGACTCCGCCTTCATCGTCTCCGGGGCAAGAGACTACGCCAGGACTGCATTCAAGGCGGCCATGGCATCAGCTCAAGTGGTAAGCCAATTTTGTACGGCAATACTTTACTCGGTTATTCCTCCAGCGCAGTGCTATACGACCCGAATTGGAGCTTGGCTTCCGACACAAGAGAACGCCACCTGCCCCGGCCGGCACACTAAATCAGCCCCGGCCGGGAATCGTACCCGGGACCCCTCGCTTTGCAGGCAGGGTTACTACCATCTTAGCACAGAGCCGTTGCTCGCTTCCAGCATCCAACAGTGCCAAAAATGTTTTGTTATGAAATCTGTGTACCTATTTTGCTTGTGCAGTATAAATTTTCATCGGTTCATTATAATTTGAATGAAAAGCCGTGAGGTTGACGAAAGGAACTTCAAAACTAAGATGTCTTTCAGGGCATCCAGCCATGTTACAAATCGATGTTTTCGGAGCTGGCTAAGTATCCTCGCGCACATGTTGGTAAGTTTCATTGTCTTAACACAAAAAAATTAAACACTAATAGTGTCACCACAAAAAAAACATTTTTAGTCGCCTGTTAAGTTAAACAGCGTCTTAAGATAAACGTCAAAAATGATTAGAAATGTCACAACAGGATTGTGTTAAACAATTGTTAGACACTACTTAAATCAGGATTTGTGGTTGCTCATATTTAATCGCGCGACTAAGGCATGTGTAGGCGTTAAACAGTGTTTAACACAGGTTTAACGCGTGTTCAATTGTTTTGTGGTGAGACCCTGTGTAACCTGTCAACCGTTATACAGTTATTTATTAGTAAGGCCCTATGTGTTATTCTGATGTATTTTTGTGGTAAAACCCTAGTGTCTTGCCGTTGTCTAACACAATTCCGTTGTGACATTTCTAATCAATTTGACGTTTATCTTTAGACGATGTCTAGATAAACAGGCGTTCATTAAATAAGTGCAATTGTCTTGTACAGTTTGTTTTTCGGTATAAATTCTTTCTTTACGCAATGATTGCAGTGTACCACACGAACTGCCGTCTTCCGGACCACATCGACCGCTCGTACGACGGCTACCTCACGAAGGTGCAGGGCTCCGCTGAACTGCCGTTTCCACAGCTGACTGGGAAGGACCGCTTCAAGTTTTCTGCTTTGTAAGTAGCCGAGTCATGACGGCTAATAATAGTACCACAATTTCCAATCTCTCCCCGCGGCCAACACAATCAAATCTTGGAAGTCAGCAACTTTAATCTAGTTTTAATTTGGACGTTGCATGAAACACAAAATACATAACAAAATATGTCGTTATACAGTTTTAAGAATATCACATTAACACAACAAAAATTAAATTCACAAAAAAATACTTAATTTCCATAAAGATAGTGGTAGGACTAAGGCTGAGATTCAGAGACGAATCTAAGCGTGGAATCACGCTTCCATACGTCAAAATTCTATACAGTTTTGACATATGGAAGCCAAAGTCTACGCTTAGAATCGTCTCTGAATCTTAGCCTAAGTCTTCTGCGATTGTCTGGGTTGTTACCACCGCTCTGCTCGTGATGTCTGCCGCCAAGCAGTAGTGTGCAAGCATTACTGTGTTCCGGTTTGATGGGCAGAGTACCCACCCATAAAGGTGGAAAATAGATGTTTCAAATTATCGGGATGTTTTCATTGAAGGTGGTTCGCGCATTTTTAGAAGTCATTTTCGTTGGGAAATTAACAGGTAGCATTCTATTCCGCAGTCCAAAGAAAGTGCTGGCAACGAAGAGCTCAAGCCCCGACTTCCACCCTCCCACGCCCAACCTCGTGTCGGTGGGACCCACCCGGCCGAGGAACCGAGGCACGCAGAGCTTGTACCGGTGAGTACCTCTCCGGGAATGGAGAATTTAGGAACAAATGAGACATGGCTACTTGGCCTTTGGAATGGAATTGGAGATGATCATTCTGATTAGTGACACTATCTATAAATCTATGAATGGCATCGACCTTACCTTTAGCATTCACATTTCGTTTGGCACACCGTGGCAGAATTCGGCCCCTCAACGGTACGTGGCATGCCGAAGGTTCTCAGCATTCCGTGCCATGCCATGCTAGTCAGTACCTTAGTCACTACATAAAAATATACAAAAAGAAACATATTTAGTTTGCACGTTTGTTGGGCGACTGTGTGACCAACATGGTGCCAGGTAGCCGGCCTCTGAAGCGCCGGAACAAGACACTTTTAAGGCAAAACTCCAGTTTAGTGAAGGTCGTCCGATCTGCAGTTGGCATTCTCACCACAGAAGAATGTTCAACACAGATAAGGTTTCTTTTCTAATGTCCCGGTTGTTTCAGGGAATCATCGGCTCAGACGATACCCTGGCAGCCGGACGGTAAAGCGGCCAACACCTGCGACTCTACTCCAGAAGTGATGTTCCTGGAGAAACTCGTTTGGGGTAAGGTGCAAGGTTTTGTTGGTTGTAGGACTAACTCTTCTGCGAGTGTCCGTCTGGGTAGGTACCACCGCTTTGATTGTGTAGTCTACCGTAAAGCAATAACGTGATAGCATTACTGTGTTTCGAATTGATGAATCAGTGAAATTACTGGGCTAAACTTACATACATCTATCCTTACAAACTCATGCGTTTATATATTATTAGATTTAATATTGTTCTTGTCTTCAGGTCCAGGATGTCCTTACAGAGTTGGTGACTTGCCGGCCGATTTTCACACCACCGAAGTGATTAACAAGTAAGAATAGATATATAACGATAAAGTACCTACATACCCTGGACTCTCAGCCTTAGTTATACTTAACAATTGTCTCTCAGAGGCCTTCAACCTAGGGCTTTACCAGCTATCAAAATCGCCTTCGTTTTCGATTCCTAACCAATTAAAACCAGCAGTCACTAGCCTTCGGCTGGAAGGAATGGTCTAGAGTTTTCGCTAGTTTTCGTTTTGCAATATCTTGTTTCCAAACGTTCCTTCTAAAATGAAAACCAGCGGAAATTCTAAACAATTCCTTCCAGCCGAAGACCTAGCGACCACTGGTCATCGGGTTGCGGTCGGAAACGAACACGATTTTGTTCTTGTGGCCCTAGTAAGTAATCTCAGTTCTAAAGTTTCGTCTCGTATAATTATTAAATATATTAAAGTTAGCTAGTGTACTCTTTTTGTGAAGCCGTACAAATCATGGCCTGATGACCTGATGGCGTGTCCTACGTGCCCATTCACCTGCACGCTGCAGACCCTATGGACGCTACAAGCAACGCACTCGACGTGGCCAAGGTCTGGGCCGCAAACATTTAATTGCCATCGAAACGCTAAGAAGAAAGGGGCCCCTAGTTCCCTAACTGCTGTGAGATCCTCTAGTGCAGCGGTTCCCAGACTTTTTTTCTAAACCACTATCAAAATTTAGCTGGTTCCGGTGGACCCCCTGTAGCTACATTTCTACCATATTCCCATAAATCGACAAAAAATGTGAAGTTTAGATCTAACTATGGAAATTTGAGTTGCGGCCGAATTCCAACCACGAATTGAGAGTTTTCGAGAAAAAAAAAGTGAGAATTGATTGGTTAATTAATTAATTGATTGTGCTGTGAGTGGATGTCAAAAAAGTAAAGTTGGCCAATCAAAAAAGTGATTCCATCCAACTTTATTTTTTGACATCTACTCACAGCACAAGGAACCAATCAGTTCTCACTTATTTCATTTAGAAAACTCCCCATTCGGAGTATAAAAATCTATGCACTAGAGTGCATAGATTTTTGGGAACGTACAGCACGGCAATGTGTACATGGGTCATGGGTATCTTTGGGGCTCCACCTCCACAGCAGCAGTGCTCAAGAGATTGGTCTATGAAGGGCATCCCCATTTAACTAAGTTAATGCCAGCATACTTGATTTCGAAGGCATTGGCTACAAATCACAATGACTCATACTTCAGCCTTTGTGTTTCAATATACTGGGTGGAACTGCATTTGTTTTGCATTATGCTTACCGTGAGATAAACTGCAGTTCGCTCGCCTAGCAGTATAAAAATACTCTCGTGCTGTTCTGTTCTCCCCCAGGATGCGACACGCCCGCACCTGGAACGAGCTGGTGGAGAAGGCCACGTTCCCACGTTGGATGAAAAAGACCGACGGCATCATTGGAGACGTGGAGATGAAGGATTGGATCTTTAGAGAGGCTGTAAGTCGAGAGTCGAGACGCGCTGCCCATTGGGAGCCGCACTGGGCCCTGGTGGATTGTGGCACACTCTCTCAGAGAGAAGGCCGGTATCCCAGCAGTGGGAGCGTATAATAAGTCTGATGATGAATCCACCTAAAAGCTAGCTAGCGTGCCGCACTTGTATGACGTAAACTTCCAAAACAATCAAAGTAATGGAAGCAGAAGTTTATAATGGCTCATGGACACCGATAGACTGTAACTTTAACATCTTTTCAGGAGATAGACGAGCTCCAAGATATCCGCTTGGAACTGCTCCATCGGCTGCAGAAGCAGCAGCGGGAGCAGAAGAACACGCGTAACAGCCGCCAGCTGGCGCAGCTTTGGGACTGCAGGAAGAAGGAGATGGAGCGGAAGGTGGCCCAGATCAGGCACTCCAGGGATCGAGGTAACTTCAAGGCTACTTACATACGCACTATATTAATATCATTATCAGCCTCTTACGCTCCCACTGCTGGGATACTGGTCTTCTCTCAGAGAGAGAGTTATGGGCCATAATCCACCACGCGGGCCCAGTGAGGCTTGGCGGACGTCACATGTCCTCGCATTTTGTGATTCTTGAAAATGCGGGTTTCCTCACGATGTTTTCCTTCACCGTTTTAGAGCGAATGTCAATAATCCGCACATAACTTGATATAAGTCATTAGTGCGGGCTGAGTCGAGATTCTGTTTCGAGTGAGAGTTTACTCGTTAAAGTTTAACTCATTACACCTCAAAGTAAATATCAATGACAAGCAGCAGCGATGGTGGCGCCATCTGAGATTAGCTTTGCCTGTGCCTCCCCATTGAATTGAATTATCGCAGAGCTCCGCAAGCTGTCAGCGTTGCACTGCGGCGGCGCGCGTGCGGGGCAGGTGGCACGCATGCGGGCGGCGCGCGGGCACGGGTCAATGACCGCGGCGGCGCGGGACCCCACGTCCGACCTGTACGCGCCGCTCGCGAGGAACGGCTACCAGGCGAGGAGGCGCCACGCCGAGATCACTTATGACCCTTCCTTGTTGTGTGAGTTTGTTGTCCTCTGTCCTTCTTTTGCATCGAGAAACTAACCCCTAGAGATGCAGTGACGTTTGGTTTGCACGAAATAAATTCCACCATTTTAACCAACTTCAAAAAAAGGAGGTTCTCAATTCATTTGGTTTTTTATACTATTTGTTACCTCATTGCTCCGTCATTTATAAACCGATTTTGTAAATTATTTCTTCACTGGAAAGGATATACTTTCAGATTGGTCCCATAAAATTTTATCAAAATCGGTTCTGTAGTTTGGTTTTTAAATCAAAATAACTGAAAAAAATTATGTCATCCTAGTAAACAAAAATTATTTGAAAAAAAGTGATTTGATTTGATTTGAAATAACTGCTTTTTACTAAATGCATATGAAAGCATATTTATACTGTAACTATAACAAACAAACAATTATTAAAAATTGTGTCCGTCTGTCTGTTTGTACCGGGTAATCTCCGAAAAGGCTGGACCGATTTAGACAGGACTATCACTGACAGCTAAAGTTATAAGGAGTAACTTAGGCTACGTGGGCGAAGCAGCGAGGCACGGCTACTAAGTATGTATAATTATTAATTATATTAGTGTATCAGCTTTAGAAGACCACCTCCAATGCGCCGAACCACCAGCTTGGCTGCAGAACTGTGGCCAGAACCTGCGGAAGACCTGTTCCGGGCACCACCTGCCACGAGACTCCACGCAGCTGTGCGAGAGGGAGACGAAGTGGAGCGAGGAATTCTTGGAACAGCTGCACAATGATCTCAAGAGTAAGTGGTTTAGGTCTCAAAATTTGTATAAGCTGAATGAAAACAACCGGGACTGATGATAAGGGGCTCAATAAGTCATTACAATTTTTGCTGTCAATAGAGATGTTGACTCCATTTTTTTATGATGTCACTCAACTCAATTCGTTTCCTCGTGAGAATCAAATGTCTATATCGAAAAAACTGAAAATCGAACGCTAGAAACGTCAAATTACAGTCAAAGTCGGGCGAATCTACTGAGCGCTAAAACGCCCCATACAATTTGGACCGAACAATCGAACATCTGACGTCACTTGTTTCACGCGGCCGTAAAACTGTACTAAAAACACGCATTTTGTTAATTTAGCCGCGAAAAACTGCGTTTATGTACATAGTTGTCATACATTTTTTTATTCATTTTAATGTAAAGAATGTGTATGTTCTAATACCTATAGTAAAGATTATGATCACCCCATTACGTACACACTGCTGGGATATACAGCGTGCTTGAAAGTTCTTAGTGGCATTGTAATTGTTATGGCTGGCGTTATGCTTCGCAACAAAGAATCTGATGATATCATTTAAATTACTATGGGTGATTAAAAAATCTTTGAATTCGGCTTTGAGACAGCACTATTTGGCCGTATTGCCGTTCTTGTCTATTTCGTGGTTATGCATCAAGCCGCGCTTTCGCGTGTATTATCTCGTGATCCGCGCTTGATGCCAAAGGCATGGTTATTTGGACAGCAAAACGCTTGCATAAGCGTCTACGGTCTGCATATCTCTCCCCTGTACAGAAGCCCGCCTAGGCGCCGCGTCCACTGCAACAGCCGGCCCCCTGCGCATACTCCGGCCGCGGCGCCTGCACCAGACGCCGCGGCCCGCCACCCCCGAGGTGGAGGGGGTCGGCGACGCGGACGAGTCCTGCCACCAGGCGGCGCTGGTGCTGCAGAGGATGCTGCGAGGACGCGCCGTGCAGAACTTGGTGAGGGAACTGTGCATAGAATAGGCATGTTGCATAAAACACAAAATACATAATAACTGACGTTGTACAGGTTTAAAAGATCACAACTTTCTATGCAAACGCTCGTACGTAATTATAATGTTGTATCAATTTTTTTCGTTGGGTGTAAGAAAATATAGGTATCTTGTGCATTAGGTATACTTATCTAGAATATTATGGATCCATAAATTTAAAATTTTGACAAAGTAATTCAGTAAAAGCCTTAGAAAAACAGCCTTTTCAAACAAATTTTACCTTGACTTTGGCCGTTCACAATATTGTCATAAATGTAAAAGTACACAAAACACTTGCATAGAATCCTTGGACATGTAATGGAGATTCTAAATAACAAACATTTTTTTTCACAAACTTGTAAGGCGTTTTCTAAAAAACGTATTTCCTGGAACAAGTTGTAGGAAACTACCACGCACTAATTGTCTGGAAATTTATTTCAAAATTTTCAGAATGCCAAGCTAAGGCTCTGCAGTTGCCTCTCTTGTTCCGTAGTGCCTATTTTTCATCTATGATAATAGCGTTCGATTACGAGTTTTTTCGGTACAGACATTTGATTCTCATGAGAAAATGGAATGATTGACATCATAAAAAATTGGAGTCAACATCCCTATTCTTAGATTGTCCAACAGACGCTGACTGTAGCCTCTGATAATTATTCCTAATCCTATCCTATCCTACTATAGCAATATTAAAACGAGAAAGCTTGAGGATAGATGTATGTTACTCGTTCACGCAAAAACTAATGAACAGATTTGGTTGAAACTTTACAGTAATGTGGCTTATATACATCAGAATAACACATAGGGCCTTACTAATAAAAAACTGTATAACGGTTGACAGGTTACACAGGGTCTCACCACAAAACAATTGAACACGCGTTAAACCTGTGTTAAACACCATGCCTTAGTCGCGCGATAAAATATAAGCAACCACAAATCCTGATTTAAGTAGTCTCTAACCGTTGTCTAACACAATTCTGTTGTGACATTTCTAATCATTTTTGACGTTTATCTTTAGAGCTGTCTAGCTAAACAGGCGACTAAAAATGTTTTTTTTTGAGGTGACTATGTGTTTTGTCCCTTTCGGTTCAGTTTAAAATTGTCAAAGAACAACAAAGACAAAACATTATGTATACCACCGTTATACAGTATTTATTAGTAAGGCCAACAGACTGCAATTTATAAAGCTATATAGCACGTGGGCAATGCCGCAGGCGCAAGTAACTAATACAATAATTATGTTAGACAGCAGAGATTTACGCTTGTCGCAAACCTATCGTGAGATTGGTAATTCGGCTGCTGGGCCCGAGTTGAATACATCTTTTCTCTCTTTAAAGATGTACGAAGGCCGCACCAGAGCCGCCGAGCTCACTGAAGAGTTGAAGACCACACACGGGTTGCAGAGGGAAGACAAGATCAGGATTGCTAGGGAAGAGGCGAAGTCGCGCGAGTACACGTCTTTGAGAACGGAAGCTGAGAAAAAGGTAAAAAAAACCATAAAATACAACAATAACACAACACGCAACAAGAAGAAACATGAACATTACAATGTTGTGTCAGGAGGTCTAGGATTATCAATCATGATCGATAAGAGGCGAACTCACGCGAGTATAAGGTACACGTCTTTGAAAACGAAAGCTTAGCAAAAGGTAAAAGAAAGAAAGAAAAACCAATTATTCTTAACATACAACACAACGTTACATTAAAATCAAACAATACAAATCACGAAGAAACATGAACATTACGACGTTGGGGGATCACGTTCGCTAGGGAAGATGCGAATTCGCGCGAGGTGTCTCTTTGAGAACGGAAGCTGAGCAAAAGAAATAAAGAAAAAACAATTATTCGTAACATACAACACAACGGTACATTAAAATACAAAAATCACACAACACAAAACAAGAAGAAACATGAACACTACAATGTTGTGTGAGGTCAGGGGGTCGAAGTTGGTATGTTATCCGACAGGGTGTCAATCTACTCTAATCTACTTTGCGGTGTCGACTCTATTATCTCTGTGTTCAGGATAGTGTTATAGGTAAACAACATTTAATTTTTGTGTTTTTGAAATACGGAATTTTTCATTGAATTAAAAAGTTTACGTCATAATTCTACTACAGAACTTCCGGGCAGCCCTAGATCGTTGATTTACTGGAAATATGTTAAATGATGATGTTGATTAGAAGAGACTTAGATACAATTCCAGAAAATGCCGCGCACTTCACTTTCGAAGTGAATTTATTTTTTGTATTTGAATGACGTATGTCCAAGGGAGGTTCTCACAACTTATCGACAATCATGGTCCAAATCACCCCCATTTCAAACTCATCTGCAGGTCTGCAGCGCAAGTACGGATCGTTTCGATCGATAAAATTTACAGTTCAAATCCATAAAGTGGGTTTTATAGATCTTTTATATAATTAATCTCGCCTTGATACAATCGACAAAAGTTATCGAATAGCTAGTTCGAATCCAGAGAATATAAAGCTACTACAATACTTTACGATCAGACTTCGGTAGGTACTCGCAACATCAGTTTTTTCAATTCGACAAATTTATCGTTTGGAGTTCCGTACTTGCGCCGCTTTGAAGTAAATGTCAGTTAAATTGTAAATGCCCTCTGGTAGCGTTGCCTCAAGTTTGTCTTGATATTTGACAGGAAGACGCAGTATCCGCTCTGGTGGACGAGTTGTGCGGCGGCGCCGTGTCCGCTGCGCTGGACTTCCTCGAGAAGGAGCTGAGAAGACTCAAGGAGGAGAGGAGACAGCACGCGTTCATACTTATTGCTTGTGAGAATTTACTTTATTTTTTCTATAGGTACAAATAAATAAAATTAAACCGTCGTGTTACCACAAACACTTTTAGATGCCTGTTTAGCTAAGACAGTGCTGTCGATTCTGTCGTTTCATACCTAAACCTAATTTTAGTTTCGCTCTCTCTTTCAAATACATAACATAAGAAAAAAGATGTTTAACAGATTTAAATTTAGTTTTAGAGCTGTCAAATATCTTCTATCCTTGATAAATTAGATGCCATTAAATTTTCACTAGGTAGACACAAGCAAGTGAATTAATTTAACAGTTGTAAAATATATTCCATTTCTTTCTCATGTTTTCGTTGAGAAAGAGAGGTTGAAACTAAAATTAGGTTAGGTCTAAAGATAAACGTCTAAAATGATTAGAATGTCACAACGGAATTGAGTTATACAACCGTTAGACACTACTTAAATCAGGATTTGTGGTTGCTCAAATGTAAACAGGCGACTAAGGCATGTTTAGGTGTTAATCAGTGTTTAACACATGTTTAAGGTGTGTTTACCATGGAAAAACCATGGTCTCATCGTCTTTTACGAGCTCTACTCCAAAAAATAGTTCCACAACCACTGCGTGTTCAGGGCAGAAGCCGCTGTAAATACGTGGCACGGTGGCGCGTAAGTGATGTATGTATGTAGCGGAGCAGTCGTCGCTTTGAGCCCAGGCAGGACTTCGAGGGAAAGAGACAGTACTATCTGGCCTATTTGTGTTCTTGTCTGTATTGTTCATGGTTTTTTTATATTTTAATTTTTTTTACATTTTACTTCAATCGCTCTTTATTTCAGTACGTGAGAAGACATTGCGCGAAGCAGCTGAAGCTGGTAGACGACAGAAAGAGATATACAGAATGAGGGAGCACGACGAAATGTTTAAACAGGTATTTACTCAAAACCTCAGATCAGACAAACAAGGGAGATATGCCCGTCCGCGTTCAAAATATGTCTCCGTTTTTCATACATTTTTTTTTCACCATTCCGTGCAAAATCTGTTAGTACGGTACACCTACTCATTTTTTTTTGCACACTAAAAGACTTACAGCCACACAAATAAACTTATTAATTATAGTCCACATGCAAAAAAAACGAGAGGCACTGCATTGCGCTCGTTACCCTGATATACTTGCCCTACCTACATATTTGATAAACTTGATAAAAGGGTTTGAAATTGTTTATGGAGGCTGGTATAGCCCACCGTTTTAGTTTTTATCAAACTCTATTCTCATATTTGTTTTATACAAGGTGTATAACTGTATACGTAAAGAGAATACATTTTTAAGGCGAAGATAATTATCATGAGAGAAAAAAAATATTTTACCTCTCATCATCAAAATATCCTTAATTATTACAAAGCAGAGTCACCGTGTCTGCCGCAGGCTTGACACGCGAGCTGCGCGGGAGGTATAGACAACTGGATCGCGGGTCATTGACTGAATACTGTTAGGTTGTCCATATTCTCTCATGGTTACCTTGCAAAGTCTAATGATATTTTAGTTGATGTTTTCTATTGATGTGGATTTATAATTACTGAACCCAATACGACATTGCGTGTTCGAATAAATGCGACAGTGTCTTTGTACATTTGTTGGTTTGTCCTTCTTTCACGCAGCGACGGAGCAACAGATCGACGTGATTTTTAGCATAGATATAGTTTATGGACCGGAGAGTAACATAAGCTTTTTATCCCGAAAAAATGCACGGTTCCTGTGAGAACGCAGGTGAAACCGCAGGCAGGTGCTAGTAAATCACAATTATTCGTTCGTAGGTGCTAGGAGTGACTCAGGAAACAGTCGACTCGTATCTACGCGAGATCTTGCACGAGGGCGTGGAGTTGGCCGCAGAAGAAGACGCCATCAAACTGGCTAAGGCGCAGGCCGACAACATAGATCTGACTTACAATGCCGTCGGATCTTTGTGAGTAGACGAATCATATTGATCAAATTCAAATTGCTTTATTCATATAGGCCCCAAGATAGAGGCCCTTATGAAGGTTAAAATAAATGACTCTAACAGCGGGTCTCTGAAACGCTCGTCTACCCGAATCACAGACTAAAACTAATGCTGTCTTTATCAGAACTTATGATGAACTAGCTGTGCCCCGTGGCTTCGCCTAAGTTACTACTTATAACGTCAGCTGCCAGTGACAGTCCCGTCGCAATCGATCCAGTCGTTTTGGAGATTAGCCGGGACAAACAGACAGACAAAAATTTTAGAAATTGACTTTTTGTTATAAATTGGGGGCGTCCTTTAATTACGCTAGCTAGAAACGACAGAAATGAGACTCAAAGTCGGGCGTATCTACTGAGCGCTAAAACGCCCCATACAAATTTGACTGAACATCTGACGTCACTTGTTCAACACGGGCCGTAAAACTGTACCAAATACATGCATTTTGTTGATTTGGCCGTGAAAAACTGCGTTTAAGTACATAGTTGTCATATATTTTTTATTCATTAAAAAGTAAAGAATCTGATTTAAATTACTATTGGATGATGACAAAAAATCGTTGATATCGGGAAACTTTTAGATGCAGTATCTTTGTGGAAAATATATATTTTTTGTTAATTTAATTTTTATTGTGTTAATGTGATGTTCTTAAACCTGTATAACGACAGTAATTATGTATTTTGTGTTTCATGCAACATCCCTATTCAAACTCAGGCTGTATGTCACAGTGTATGTCACAATGTATGTCACTATGTATGTTACAGGTCGACAGCGGAGCAGCATGAGACGGTGGCGGAGCTGGTGCAGCAGTTCCTACTACCGGAAGCTCATAAGCAGGCGTCGCGGCGCCGCATCGCCGCCATGCAGGTACTTATAATGTGTCTCAAACTTGCGTGCGCCTCTGGAGTTAGTAGAGTTTGAACTGCAAGTTTGAATATGCAGTGAAATCGCATCTCACAATTTGAAGACTGGTTTATGGAACGAAGACTATTTTAACGTAAATATTATGTAAATGGTTTTATCGTCGTTCGCCACGGTTGTCACACGAAAATCACTTCGAGAAATTAATTATTCGGTCAATGCAATCAAAATTGATCTTCGTTGTGTAGAAAAAGCAATGGATAACAGATTACAAGTAAAACTTGACGTCCTCACAAAACTAGTTTCGGAGATTAGTATTTCTAACCCTAATTCTTTTTCTATAATAAAAGTAGCCTAAGTTACTCCTTGTAACATCAGCTATCTGCCAGTGAAAGTCGTGTCAAAATCAGCCCAGCCGTTTCGGAGATTACCCGGAACAAACAGAGAGACAGACGGACAGACAGACAGACAACAATTTTAAAAATGGTTGTGTTGTTATAGGTACCGTATATACTTCATATGCAATTTGTAAAAAGCTGTGATTTTGATATTACAAACAGACACTTTAATTTTATTTATTTGTATAGATATAGATAAAATAATACAAGAAATACTTTTTCGAGACGAGCTGGTCGTTTGCCTGATGGTAAGCGTCAGATCTTTGAGACACAAAGGACCCCGTGGCGTCACTGCATTGCGCTCGTTACGCTGAGACTGCCCAGTAATTTCACTGACTACTTTGCTCATCAAACCGGAACACAGTAATTCTTGCACAGTACTGCTTGGCGGCACACTACACAAGCAAAGCGGTGGCAACAACCCAAACGGACACTCGCAGAAGAGTTAGTCCTACCACTAACAACGAATAACTTTTGTTACATCGTCTAACTTTTGTTATATCGTCTTGTAACAACTCATAATCATCATTTATCATACACATTGCATATCGTTAATCGTATGACCTTCATAAGTACCTAGTCTAATTACAGGAGGCGCGTGTCGCCGCCGCTAAACAAGCCATATTTGGAGTCATCGACGAAGCCGAGATCGTTGATACAGACAGTAAGTATATACATGTGCATGTTTATTCTAAGACAGCGCGTACACCTAATGCAGACCGTAGACGCTTATGCAAACGTCCGTTTGCTTGTCAAAATAACAACGCTTTTGCATCAAGCGTCGATTACGAGATAGATACCTACTCGAAATCCGCGCTTGATGCAAAAGCATAAACGTGTTTTTGTAACGGTAAATTGATGTAAACCAAATTTTATAACAAGTTTTAATTCTTAAGGAGATGCAAAGAATCAGTGTTTATTTTAAACGTCAGTAGTCAGCGGTACCGTAGTTCTTTAGAAGCTGCGGCGCGAGTACGGATCTTTTCGATAAATGAAATTCGATAAAATTGACAGTTAAATACGATAAAGTGGGTTTTATCGATTATAACTGTCAATTTTATCGAATTTTATTTATGGAAAAGATCCGTACTCGCGCCGCTGATTTCCTAAAAGTTATAGTAAAAGTCCTTTTACTATGATAGTAGGTACATACTGTGAAAGTACTCTGTGGCGGCAACGGGCAATCCAATAAAAGTTTTCATTGGATTGGCCGTTGCCGTCCTCCCTTGAGTGAATGAGTACATTTACTCAAGAGAGGCTTCTACCCACAAACTTTTGCCACAACCCAAGTGGCGGAATGATGTGCACGTGATGGTATTTGTGCAGCAGAGTCAGTGGATATCTTGTGTGGAAATCAAATAACAAACGAATGCTCCACAATATATTATCATAATATATCAGCAACATCAAGTCTATAATTATACGTAATCAATAGTATTAATGGATTAATTATTTGACGAGCACTTACAAATAGGTTTACAACCGGGACGGGACCACAGAGATAAGAGAAGAGAACACAGTGAACGATATACAACACAGATTATGGATTTTAAGGCATACAGATAAATAAACTTAATACAAACTACTAAGCGTAGACGGACTATCTATAGACGACTGGTTTCCGTGCCGCATGTGAGATAGAACGATATTGGGTGGTGTTGCCATATCAAAACGTTTACCCTGGTTTTTAGCAATGCCAGATTTACTCCATAATTTATCTAGAGATCAGGGGTGCAATTTTTGAATGTCACCGAGTGACTAAATATCAGCGATATGAACGATAGTCACCGATTTACAAAAAGTCGTATTTTTGAATCTCAGCGGGTGACTAAAATTATCATACCTATGATATCGTTTACGAATGGGTACCCCCACTCGTAAACGATATCATAGATACGAATATTTAGTGCCAATTTTGACTTGAACACAATTTCCAACTTAAAAAATAAAAATAAATAGAATACAATCATAAGTTTATCTGTGATCAAAGCTGAGAAATAGTTGCATGATTGGTATACAGGGTATGACTTTCAAAAATACGACTTTTGCAAATTAGTAATTTCAAAGTCATCGCTGAGAATTTTGTCATCGGTGATTTCGAAATCATTCGTGACATTCAAAAATAGGTCCCCTGTTCTGTAATTAACTAGCCTACACGCTACCCTATAGGAACTGGATTTTTTGCGATCTAAAGTTTGCTTTCGTGGTTATAGAACTTAATGCAAATATCATTCAAATCATTCAGCTACTTCAAGGGAATTGGTGACAACAATTATATTACAGCACTGCAATCAGACGGTTCATTATTAGTTCATTTCTGTATTGCATCTTTCATTCAAAGTCACATTTTCACACTTTTCTACTGGCTACTTTTTACCATAAGGTTGGCGGTTTCACCCGCGCGGAGATATTGGATTTCATGGTTTTTATTTTTCTGCGCGGAACCCTAACTCTTTTTCTAAAATAAAAGTAGCCTAAGTTACTCCTTGTAACATCAGCTATCTGCCAGTGAAAGTCCCGTCAAAATCGGCCCAGCCGTTTCGATGATTAACCTGAACAAACAGACAAAAATTTTATAAATGGTTGTTTTGTTATAGGTACCGTATATACTTTCATATGCATTTGGTAAAAAGCTGTTATTTTGATTTTACAAACAGACACTTCAATTTTATTTATTTGTGTAGTAGTATTTGTATAGTGTTTATATATTTATATGACATAAAAATACGTGGTCTGGGGAAAAATAATTTCGAATGCAGGCAACACCAAACTGAGATATTTTTTGATTGAAGGATTCTAACATTGATTGAATTCAACTTTATTGCATATTAATGAACAAAGTTCTATTCTAAATGTTGTTGTCTAGAGTGTTTATATGTTTAACAATCAATTTTGAAGCCTAAATATGATCCAAAAGTACTGTACTTACGAGTGAAAAGACAAATCGGGAAGTTTTTGTTCACTGTCACTTTTGCATCCTAAAACACTGCACCGAACCATTTTCTCATAGTAAATTTGTTAGGGAAATTGTTATTCACAATTTGGAAGTAATAAAACGTGTTCACAGTCTGGTTTCAATTAATAAAAGCGTCAAAACTGCGGCGAACTCCAGAATATAGGGCGAACTGTCAATGTTTGTTTTGCACAATAGTGTGAATGACCTTGGAAAAACCGGCACGCGACATGAAACAAAAAGTCATATCGTTCTATCTCTTTTCTTTACATGAAGTATGCATAAGTGGTTCTCTTTCTTGTATGAATGAGATGCAAGCTATCTAGTCGTCTATTACCTTCTCTGTCTAGGCTACTAAGGGATACTACGTATCTTCTACCGAATGGTCCGAATCACGTCCGAAGTCCGAATGATTCGATCTTGACAAGTTGACGCCAGTTTTCATTTGTTGAGTGTTGACACACCCGCACACTAGCACTTGGGTTTTTGTCAGTGTCAAGAAACGTCAGCTGTCACTATTCACTTCACTGTCAGCAACGTTCCCTGCCAGACTAATAAAATAATAAAAGCGCCGTCAGGTACATACTAAGTATTTTTTGTTTTAAAATATTTATTTTTACACGACTACCCAAAAAAAGAGTGTAATGTTTTAAGGGTTCGTGTATGTATGTGAGTTTCTTTATTTCACAATAACTTTAAAATACGTGAAGGGATTTGGATGTATTGGGTTAGAGAGTGGGTTAGGGGTATCGTTAAAATCTGTACATCATCCAGAGTGACACTGGCTAAGGCAATCCTGATTTTTAATCTTTTTAATTATACTGATTCTCATCTAATACTTTTTTTTAATTATTTTCATCAACTATTACTGATCTGTATTATGTGGAACAAATCTATTCAACTTTCTCTGGTAGATAGCAGATATTATAAGGAGTAACTTAGACTACGTGGACGAAGTCGCGGGGCACAGCTAGTAATAAAATAAAACTAGAAAAAGTATAAACAAGGCAAAAACAAGTTGAACTGCACGTAAGGTTTTTATGTGTGCCTGTGCGTCAAAAGATGTGTGTGTTACTAAATTATGTGAAAAAAACACGACGCGTAATTTTTAATTTACAGAGTTTAATTATTTAACGTGTATAATGAGCCCTGATTCTTCCCTTTATTGTCTGATCTAATGTCCTCAGCTAAGATCGTCATCAGCCTCAACTTCCAACTTCACTGCATAATCAAATCTTAAGTGTTTCATTTCTTCCGAAACTGTGCTCCTATGTCCATTCTTTACGTCAGCTCCTGATACATCTTCAGTTAGAAGATTAATATTTTTGATATCCCCGGATGAATCCGATTCGTCAGAATCAAAACTTGATGGGATCTTGCCAAAAGTATCAATAGACAAACTCGTTGCGTCTGCATTCATGGGATCTGTAGTAGTAGCTTTAGGACCAATAGGTAAGTCTATTTCCTGCGAGTTACACAGTTGAATTTGCATACCGTTATTCAGGTCAATTTTTAAAGTTTTCTTGTCTTGTATTTTAGATTTCTTGATGTAAGTTCTGACGGGTTGTCTGGGGATTGTCTGGTGTGAGAGAGTTGTCTGACGAGTTACAGAACTTGTAGGTGTTTCTCGTTCTTTATGACTTACCAGCACACAATCATCATCGCTATTATCATCGTCAGAATCAGAGCTTTCGTCTGTATAGTTTAGATCCAAAATTTTTTTTAAATCTTCTTCGTATTTGAAGTTTTTTAAAACAGGCTTTAGGCCTTGCGTGTCCAGACCCTTCTTTGGATTGGTACCGAGCATATTCTTGAACGGCGTTTGTAATTGACGATGCCTTTTTAAACGAGTCTTTTTGAGGTTCATTTGATGTGCCACAGCATAGATGCCCAACGACCAGTTGTTGGACTTCTTAACCCTCATCCAATTGCGTAAACCCTCCTCTATTCCTTCAGTTTTCTTCATTGGCTTCATTTGCTCGCCACAGAGGATCAGAGAATCCGGCCAGGCGACGGCTAGCTTTTGAATTACGGATTCCGTGAACAATTTCGCGATAGGACTATGGAGAATACTCGGACAGCCGATTAGGAGGAACAGTTGTAACAGCTCGTCAGCTACTTCGGCTATTCGGGGGGAGCGTAGAGGTCTTAGAAACGTGAAGTTAGTCGATATATCTCTATAATGCATTACGCAGACGTACTCACCATCCGGTTGCTTTCTCATATCAAGCAGTTCTACAAAACCGTGATGGTCTATTATCTTCTTCCTGGGTCTCATAGTAGCGAGCGGCAGTTGACAGGACATAGGCGCTAGTCGGTGCGCCTGACAGATCTTGCAGTACTTTAAGAACCATACGACTGCTGTATAAGGCATATAAATCTGCTTAGACTTCAAGTATTCCCGCATTTTGAAGCGTGCCGAGTGCCCTGTCCTTATGTGGGCGTCGTAGAGAGCATCGAAGTAGCCCTCTATTGGTATGATTTGAAGTCGTTTATCGCCGTTATGGTGTTTCTTGCTTAGGAGTATTTTCACGCCGTTCCGTTCTTCGACTTCGTACTTTTCTAAAAGCTGGATGTCTTTACGACTTTTCAAGTTTATATCAAAAGTTTCAATGGTTTTAGTAGTGTTTTCGATCCAGTCCGTGTTCCGCCATTCGTATAATAATTGTCTCTGCTTGTTGTATAGTTGGGATATTTTTGTGTCGAACAATTTGCGCATTCGTGTGATTTCGGCCTCACTCAGTGGCGCTAAGTATGACATTTTGATGTTAGGTAGGTACTAGAATCGCTATCACTCGGTCTGCAATCTAAAAATGACGTGTTTTCAACACGTGGTTTGAGTCTTATAACGGTTATGTAATAACCCTCCTAATTACATTTTACACAGTAAAATCAAAATTCTTCCACACAAGCACTCATTTTTAACACTAAATTGTAGGTACAAAACACAATTTCACAAAAATGCAACGAAAAGCCTGACGTCGTCATTTGGCGAACGAACAGTGACAGCGCGGCCTGTAGTACATTTCCATTGTGAACACGACTTGGCGAGCGCGGGGGAAGAGCGGGGTGGGAGCGGGGGAAATGGAAACGAGGGATGTCTGACGCCATGGTGCAACTAGCGCCATCTAGTACAAACCGTGGGCAACTCGTGGTGGTACGGCACGCGGCCATATTCTAGACAACGCTCGAACTTTTTAGACGTAGTTTTTCTGAAATATGTTCCACTCTCTGTCTGTCCACCACATAGATCACATATTTTATACGATAAAATAATGTTTGAAGTTCAGACTAATAATTTATACTCGATGAAAATATTAGAAACTGTTTACTAACTGAAATATATACGACCGACGATGGTCAATGCGTACATTGCGCAGCGTAGGTGTTTTGTTATTCCTTATAAACCAAATAATTATAGAATAGTTATTTCTTTGACCTAAGGATAATTTGTAATTTTATCTTATGCGGATAGAACTCAATGATTCGGTGATAAAAAACACTCAACAGGCGTGTCATATCGTGGCAATAATATTTTTTTAATTAGGTACCTATGTATATCAATGAAGATTGCTAACGGGCGATGTCATCAAGTTATTAGCACAAAATAATTCAGAATAGGGACGCGAGAGGCGCTCACCTCACTGAACACAGCGTCACTTACACGTCACTTACGAGTCTTACGACGCGTGAGCCGTGACGCGTTGGATTATTTAGTTACTTTGACCGATAGGTAGGTATATGACTATTACCTACTTTCCTTTGATTTTCTATTTCTTTGGTACCTACTGCTTAGCTAGGTAGGTATTGATACTCGTACTCGGTGACGAACTAAACAAAGCCGCACATTATTTTTATTTGGTAATAAGACGAGCTGGTAGTTTGCCTGATGGTAAGCAAAACGCTGGCCCATAACCATTGCAGTGCCACCCAGAACTTTAAAACACAAAGGCCTGCCCGGCACTGCGGTGCGCTCGTTATAAAATTATGTAACAAGACGCACACTATGCTATTCACTCGCGGGTTCGTAATTACAAAACAAATATTGTTGCTACGTTAATAAAAGAAAAGTGATGTAAGAATTATTTTGTTACAGAATTTTGCATCCGCTGTGGCTGTCCCCTAGGCAAACTCTGCCACTGCAAGGTTTGCCCACCCAGCCATGAGCCACAGGAGACCACTTCCAGAGATGATCCTCGCTGGCAAAAAGCTAGAGGTAGGTAATATGACTAATAACATAGGAAAAGAAGAAGTTCTCCTTTTACTATGCTAAGTAACGACGTAATAAAATTATTAGCTTGCTTCGTTCTTATTTTTGCCGCCATCTTGCGACAATTTTATTTGAAAAGTTTATAAGCTAAGGACTAGTTCACTTTTTATAAGGACATCTAGCGGATTTTTTGTTCTTTAAGTTTTATAATTGTTTCAAAGATAGATGGCATTAGAAAAAGTTGGTCTTACCGCAAACAATAAACAGCATCAAAATCTGAAACATGCCTATATCTATATGAATAAATAAAATTGATTTGTCTATTTGTGTTGTATTTGTACGTTTGTAAGAACAACCATTTTTACAATTTTTGTCTGTCTATCTGTTTGTTCCGGGTAATTTCCGAAACGGCTGGACCGAGTTTGACAGGACTTTAATTGACAGATAGCTGATGCTATAAGGAGTAACTTAGACTACGTGGGCGAAGCCGCGGGACACAGCTGGTATTTAAATATATATACAAACCTTGATGTAAGAAGTGTCTAAATTGTCGTAGGGTAACGAGCGCACTGCAGTGCCGTGTAGTCCTTTGTGTTTCAAAGTTCTGGGTGGCACTGCAATTATTATGGGCCGGCGTCATTCTTACCATCAGGCAAATGATCGGCTCGTTTTGTTATCAAATAGAATAAACAAAGTACTTGTGATAAAATCGTAAAAGATGAACTTGCAATAATTATAAAACATCTTTAGAGCATGTGCTCATTCTTGCTCGTTGGAATTATTTTTAACCGACTTCCAAAAAAGGAGGAGGTTATCAATTCGTCGGGTATTTTTTTATGTTTGTTACCTCAGATCTCGGTCATTTAATAAACCGATTTGGAATTTTTTTTTATTTGAAATGGTATACTTTCAGATTGGTCCCATAGAAATTTCATCAAAATCGGTTCAGTAGTTTGTCACTGAAGTCGGTTCGTCGCTTTTTTAAAGCAATTTTTGTTATTTTTTTGTTGCGAACGCTCAGAACGAGTTCTTGTATGACAAAAAGAATAAGAAAAGAACGTTCTTGTATTAGCTCAATTGCTCGTTTGGTCTAATCCCACCTTTAGACACTGTGTAGATCCCATATGATTTATGAAGTGTCTGAACGTTGTCTAACTCATACCTAACCTTACACCTTGTACCTAAGCCGGAGTTTGTGCAGCCGGAAAAGAGAGTTGAAATGATATTTTAAAATAAAACGAATAAGTAAAATTTTTTCCTTGTTTTCAGCTCGGCCGGGTCCACCGAAGAACCCTGCTGGAGTGAGGTTGCCGCCTCATCACGAGTTCCGATACATGCTTAGTTCGCTGGTCGATGAAGGTAAATGATATAATTTAGTCTACTTACATATATTAAAAGACTACTTATATTCATAGCTTACTTAAATTTCGTTAGTGGTAGGACTAACTGTTCTGCGAGTGTCCGTCTGGTTTATTATTAGGTACACAAGATTAGAGGACATGCGACATCCATACTGAGAAATCAAAGAGGTTGATTTATCCATTTTTCAACCTATTTTTAGGGTTAATATAGCACCTACCAGACATGATTTGTTAAATCAACTAAAAGCAAATTGATATTTCTAGTAGATAAATTTAACACTAAAATTTACTTGATTTTGCTGAAGTTTGTGTTGAATTAACCTCTTTTTATTGTAGGAACACCTTATTTCAAATTAACAATTTCCATTTTGCTGAAGCAAATAAAGTGCTGTATTAGTATTAACATCATTTAATGTTAACTCAACTATAATAGAACTAACTTTCAAAAATTCAACTATTGAATTTTTCAGTGCACCATGCACTGGGCCCGCGTGCTGGATTATGGCCCATAACTCTCCCTTTGAGAGAAGGCTGGTATCCCAACAGTGGGACCGTAAGAGGCTGATAATGATGAATAGGTATATTTACTATGTTTTCCCTTTTCAGTGGTAGCAACATCGCGCCAGCAAAAAGACTCCAGTGAACTAGTGAGACGCGAATGCGGCCTCAAACTCAGAGAGAACGTGGACTTCGCTATAGAGGCCAGAGAGCTTGTCAATTTCAGTAAGTATCTACATAATACAATTCGTGTGCTCTCGGCGTGTGAAATACGACAATTCTAAGAGGCGTATTAGGCAGCCCTCACACCTAATTCAAGATTGATGGATAAGCATCTATCGCAGACCACGAGAAAACTATGGAAAACCCACGATCCCTGCTTGATGCATTATTATAGTATCGTCATTGTGCTTGCAGTTGAGGCTTGATGGAAATCTAGTACGACCACAGCACCCGCTTCTACCTATGCTTTTTTTTAAATTCTATTTGATAATGAGACGAGCTGGTCGTTTGCCTGATGGTAAGCATAACGCCGGCCCATAACAATTGCAGTGCCACTCAGAACTTTGAAACACAAGGGCCTGCGCGGCACTGCAGTGCGCTCGCTACCCTGAGACATTAGGTCTCATAACCCCAGTAATTTCACTGGCTATTCTGCTCATCAAACCGGAACACAGTACTGGCTTGGCGGCAGACTTCACGAGCAAAGTGGTGGTACCAATCCAGACGGCCACTCGCTGAAGAGTTAGTTCTACCACTAACAAAAAAATCGTTGTTGTAATAAAGTATGCTTCTGTAAAGTGCAATGCAGCGTAAAATTAAGGTACACACGTTTCCCTTTTGATGAGAAAAACGGAATTGTGGATCAAAGCTTTGCTCATCTAAAATTATTGGCAACCAATTATTCTTCTAGGTTACTTAGAGACCATTTCAAATCTAATGATTTTTGAGACGCGAGCAAGTTAAGCAACAGTGATTGTGGCGCCATCTGAGATTAGCTTTGCTTTTGCCTCCCCAATATCAGTAATCCCAATATCAATATCAAATCCTTTCAGTGGTAGCCCGCGCGACGGGCGCGTCCCCCGCGCCGGCGCGCGCGCTGCACTCGCGGCACGTGATGCTGCGCGTGGTGCCGGACGCGCTGGCGCGCAGCGAACCCTTCAAGAAGAGCCCTAGTTAGTATAACAATTGCAGTGCCACTCAGAATTGTGAAACACAAAGGCCTGTGCGGCACTGTAGTGCGATTGTTACCCTTAAACATTCGGTATTAAGTCTCATAAGCCCAGTAATTTCACTGACTCTGCTCATCAAACCGAAACACAGTAATGCTCGCATATTACTGCTTGGCGGCAGACTTCACGAGCAAAGCGGTGGTAACAACCCAGACGGACACTCGTAGAAGGGTTAGTCCTACCACTAACAAAAGCTTAGCTTAGCTGCTTTTGCGTGTTTTTAATACAAAGTATATCATATCATACCTAATCATACGGACCCCATTTTCCTACTGAGTTAATAGTCATAAGCCTCTAAATAGCCTATAGTTGCGAGGAAGAGATCGCTGTTTAGTGATAAGAGCGCCGATTGTATTGATTTGTAAAATTCTTCTTTATTGTTCAAAATTAAAGTGTTATATCCAGGGGTAATCTGGTGTTATTTTTAAGAAGGGTTTAAGTTTAACGTGTCTTACAATTTAAACGAATACATTCTTTCACCAACCAATGACAGGTAGAATCTCTGCAAGATCCGTCATTGGTTTAGCTATCTGATCACTATGTGTATCGTTGGCTGACGATCCCATCACTATTTATATCATTGGTTGACGATCCGATCACTATTTATGTCATTGATTGATGGTCCGATCACTATTTATATCATTGGTTGACCATCCGATCACTATTTATATCATTGGTTGACCATCCGATCACTATTTATATCATTGGTTGACCATCCGATCACTATTTATATCATTGATTGACCATCCGATCACTATTTATATCGTTGATTGACGATACATTAACATTTTTAAACGCTTCAAAAATGAACTTTATCTCTTGACCGATCCACGTCAACCTTACTACCAGCATCCTCTTCCAAAAATTTCGTAACCCTCTACAAAAATAAAGAATCCACTCCCCCCCAGTTCCTGATGAGCTACCCTCGGCAATCAGGCGTCGTGCGGAAGAACAGAAGATCATACCGAACGTCTGCCAGTGCGAAGATGAGGACATGGAAACTACTACGAAACCTTCTGTGAAGTTTGGATCTGGTACAATCAAATTCCACTTTTGCTTTACTTTTACATTTAACAGCGTTAGCGTTTAACCAACATCTCGCCGCGACCGAAGATGGAAAACAGAACTTGACATTGAACAGAATTCTTTATCTAAAATAGAAGTAGCCTATGTTACTCCTTGTAACATCAGCTATCTGCCAGTGAAAAGTCCCGGCAACATCGGCCCAGCCGTTTCGGAGATTACCCGGAACAAACATACAGACAGACACACAGCAGACAAATTTTTTAATAATGGTTGTATTGTTATAGGTACCGTATATACTTTCATACGCATTTGAGAAAAAGCTGTTATTTTGATATTACAAACAGACACTTCAATTTTTTTTATTTGTATAGATCATTGAAACCACTGTGACCACTGTGAAGTTAGAGCACAAAATAGAGAGAGAGCCCGAAACGCTGTTACTCTCAATCTGCATAGGTATGAAAGAGACGCAACTGTTGCGTAGCGTCATAGAGGGTTCGAGCATGCAAACTGCTGCCTCACCGGCTAACGACAATCGTCTTCGTTATCGATTCCAAACCTATTAAAACCAGCGGTCACTAGACTTCAGCTGGAAAGAATTGTCTATGAGTTTTTGATGTATAACAACTTGTTTCCTTAAAAACGTTCGTTCTAAAATGAAAACTAGCAAGAATTCTAGACAATCCCTCCCAGCCGAAGACCTAGCAACCGCTAACTCGAAATCGAAGACGATTTTGTTAGCCGGTAAGGTTGCATGGTAGCTAAAACTATGAACCTTTAAAATAAAGCATACAAAGTTAATCTTCTTAATTTTATCAAATATCAGGCATACTTAGATCATAAATGTATAAAGGTAACTATAGGTATTATTTTTCTATGCAGAATTTTTTTCTTAACGCGTTTTGGCAACAATGTCTTTCAGAAATGCGATTAAGATTTAGTTTTTTTCCTGTCGCCTCAAACTAAGTCGATTTAGCTGTCAAGCCTCGTGCTCTTGCCTCTTGATGTTTTTTTTTAATTTCTGTACTGTTTTTTTTAGGTTATTTGGTAACGAGATGAGCTGGTCGTTTGCCTGATGGTAAGCATAACGCCGGCCCATAACAATTGCAGTGCCACCCAGAACTTTGAAACACAAAGGCCTGCGCGGCACTGCAGTGCGCTCGTTACCCTGAGACATTAGGTATTAAGCCTCATAAGCCCTGTAATTTCACTGGATACTCTGCTCATCAAACCGGAACACAGTAATGCTTGCACATTACTGCTTGGCGGCAGACTTCACGAGCAAAGCGGTGGTAACAACCCAGACGGACACTCGCAGAAGAGTTAGTCCTCCCACTAACAAAACCTTCTGTACTGTTGTAAGTATATGGACCATGTGTCCGTAAAGTGTAATATTATAAAATAAAAAAATCAAGCCTCTTTACCCTATTTGACTGTTGTCATCGGCCGTGCTAAACGGTCACCTAATTCTGCTTCAATCGTGTCAAGGAAATATCAAATGGTTTCAGAAGACTGCCTTTCAAACCGCATGATATTTCCTTGAGGCAGTATATTAGCATTACATGTACTAACGTACTGTTGATTTCTTTCAGATGTAACAGCTGAGCCAAAGACTCCGCTTCTGCCGTCAGAGCTGCGCATTTTAGAGGAGATGCGACGCTGCAAATGCGACACTTCTTCTCCCAGCTCTGAGCAGAGTAAGCCATTATTCACCCAACTGCTTTCAACCGCAGGCCCCTCTTTTCCATTGGCCACTCTGGATAAGTGCCCCGGGAATTCCGGGGGCCCAAACAGTGTGACCATTTGAAGCAGATTTCTATCATGTTCGCAGATTTCAGACTCTTAAATCTTCACTATGGCAGATTTGAGATTATGCTAACGATTTTTGAAATGTACAACAGCAATAAGTTATTAGTTAAATTAATAAGGAAAAAGTGGTTGCAATATGAAAACTAACGAGAACTCTACGCAATTCCTACCAGCCGAAGAAAAGCGAGAGCTGGTTTTAATCGGGTTGGAGACGAAAATGAAAACGATTTTATTAGACGGTAAGGCCTCTGATCTGATGATGGAGGCAGGAGATGGATAGTGGAACTCTTCAGTCTTCAGTGGCTACAATAAAACTCTTCGAGTTTGGGCTAATTAATTCGTTTTGACGAGTCCAATAGATTTGGTGTCGAGGACCGAGGTTCTGATGATGGAGTTAGGAAAAAGCATGATTTTACCTTTTTTTAAACTACATATACCTAATTATTTAAAGGCAATTTTTATTTATTTTTAGCTCTCACCGGGACGACCCCGGCGTCGGAAACGATCACAGAAGACGATCTGACAGAAATGACTACTGATGTGGATAAAACGGAGACATCCACTGACGCCTAGCGCCGAAATCTATTATAACTTTGACTTTACTTACTGTTTACAAAGTTCTACTGTGTCAAAATCGAAGACAGGCAAGTTTTTTAACCGACTTAAAAAAGCAGGAGGTTCTCTATTCGTCTGTATGTTTTTTTTCTAATTTTTGTTTTGGCGATTGTACAGCGCTTATCTTTAAAAAGTAGAAATAAATGGGGGCGCTACTTTCTATGCAAACTCTTCAAAATCACGTATAACTTGGCAACACTGAGTAATATTTTGTATTGAAATCTTTTAGTTTAATTTTATTTAATTTCTACTCTTTCTCTACCTACTCAATTGCCCTCCAATAGGGTAGTTGAAAATTTTTGCAAATCTGGTTTATTTGTGACTTATGGGTTATTTAATTATAGCCAAAATAATAATTATTATTTCAATAAAAACTAACGTTACCATAGTTTTATTTTACATTTTTATAAAGATTTTCACAATTCCTGACTAAAACGCGACAAAGTATCATGGCGTCTCTGATGAAGTCACCGATTGCACAAACCAACATCTCTGTAGTTGAGGTTTGAGGTGATACGAACTGAAGTTGTTTTGTATTGCAAACTGACGTCACGAGCTCAGGGGTACAATTTTTTAATGTCACCGAGTGACTAAATATCAGCGATATGACCGATAGCCACAGATTTACAAAGTCGAATTTTTGAATCTCAGCAGGTGCTTAAAAAGTAAAATTTAATAGAACATAATCATAAGTTTTGTCTATGATTAAGGCTGAGAAATTGTTGCATGTTGGTAAACAGAGTATGACTTTAAAAAATACGACTTCTGCAAATTAGTGATTTCAGTCATCGCTGAGAATTTTGTCACCGGTGATTTCGAAATCACACGTGACATTCAAAAATCGGTCCCCAGGTTTCCGAAACGATCACAAATTATATAGGGTATGAAACGATATTATAGTTACCCGAGAGAAAAGTCAGGCGTAAATTTAAAATTTGAATTTAGGTTTGTGAATGGACAGTGTGAATGAGAAAAGAGGTGAAATAATAACGAAGAAGGATGAAGTTAGTGTACCTGATGGATGAGAGTAGGAGTGTGTGGACTAACGAGGCTATTAATTATGATGGTGCAGCTAAGGTTGATCAGACATCCCCATAACTTCGCTGTATCTGATGCTAGTGGGCTGAAAAACAGTTACAAAATTGTGTGAAAAAAACACGACATTAAAGCTTACAAAATTTAATTATTACTTTAACGTGTACAATGAGCCCTGATTTTCCCCTTTATTGTCTAATCTAATGTCCTCAGCTAAGATCGTCATCAGCCTCAAATTCCAACTTCACTGCATTATGAAATCTTAAGTCTTTTATTTCTTCCGAAACTGTGCTCCTATGTCCATCGTTTGCGCCAGCTCCCGATACATCTTCAGTTAGAAGATCAATATTTTTGATATCCCCGGATGAATCCGATTCGTCAGAATCAAAACTCAATTGGATCTTGCTAAAAGGATCAGTAGACGAACTCGTTGCGTCTGCATTCCTGGGACGTTTCTTTTGGCCTACAGTAGTAGCTTTAGGCCCAATAGGTAAGTCTATTTCCTGCGAGTTCCACAATTGAATTTGTGTCTTGTTGTATCTGGTAAATGTTTCGCTTCGATTTTTTTGCAACTTTAACTCTGGTTTGGTTTGTGTGTTTTTTCCTGGTATCAATCTTTCTTTTATTTTAACTGAGTTCGAAGATGTTTTGGCTATATGTTTTTCTTGCGTAAAACTTTTATTGACGTCACTATTTATTTGATCATCGGAATCTAAAGATTCCGTTGATTTGCTATCAGCAATAATTCTTATTCTCATACCGTCATTCATGTCAATTTTTAAAGTTTTCTGGTCTTGTATTTTAGTTTTCTTGATGTAAGTTCTGACGGGTTGTCTGGGTATTGTCTGGCGTGAGAGAGTTGTCTGGCGGGTTACAGAACTTGTAGGTATTTCTCGTTCTTTCTGACTTACCAGCACACAATTGTCTTTGTCTAATGACAACCTATCATCATCGCCAGAATCAAAGCTTTCGTCTGTATAGTTTAGATCTAAGATGTTTTCTAAATCTTCTTCGTTTTTGATGTTTTTTAAAACAGGCATTAATCCTTGCGTGTCCAGACCCTTCTTTGGATTGGTACCGAGCATACTTTTGAACGGCGTTTGTAATTGACGATGCCATTTTATACCAGTCTTTTTGAGGTTCATTTGATGTGCCACAGCATAGACGCCCAACGACCAGTTACTGGACTCCTTATCCCTCATCCAATTGCGTAAACCCTCCTCTATTCCTTCAGTTTTCTTTATTGGCTTCATTTGCTCGCCGCAGAGGATCACACAATCTGGCCAGGCGACGGCTAGCTTTTGAATAACGGATTCCGTGAACGATTTCGCGATAGGACTGTGGAGAATACTCGGACAGCCGATTTGGAGGAACAGTTGCAACAGCTCGTCAGCTACTTCGGCTATTCGGGGGGAGCGTAGAGGTCTTAGAAACGTGAAGTTAGTCGATATATCTCTATAATGCATTACGCAGACGTACTCACCATCCGGTTGCTTTCTCATATCAAGCAGTTCTACAAAACCGTGATGGTCTTTTATATTCTTCCTGGGTCTCATAGTAACGAGCGGCGGTTGACAGGACATAGGCGTTAGTCGGTGCGCCTGACAGATGTTGAAGTACTTTAAGAACCATACGACTGCTTTATGAGGCATATAAATCTGCTTAGATTTCAAGTATTTCTGCAATCTGAAGCATGACAAGTGCCCTGTCCTAATGTGAGCGTCGTAGAGAACATCGAAGTAGTCCTCTATTGGTATGATTTGAACTTGTTTATTGCCTTTGTGTTCTTTCTTTCTGAGTATTTTCACGCCGTTTCGTTCTTCAACTTCGTACATTAGTTTAAGCTGGAAGTCTTGAGGAAGACTGAGGTCTGTATGAAAAGTCTCAATGCTTATAATAGCGTCTTCGATCCAGTCCATTTTCCGCCATTCGGAGAGAGGTGTCCGCTCGTTGTATAGTTGGGATAGTTTTGTGTCGAACAATTTGCGCATTCGTGCGATTTCGGCCTCACTCAGTGGCGCTACGTATGACATTTTGATGTTACTACCGCTATCAGTATGCAATCTAAAATCAAGTATTTTAAACACGCGATTTGCGTCTTATAACGGTGTAGGCTACTCTCTACACATTTTATATTCTTTATTACCATTGCCTTGTTTCCCTGTTTAGATCCTTAGGCACCTTCCAAATTTTATATTGATAATATATTGTGATACAGACAATTATAATTTCACAACGTATCGGGTTAGTTTAATTAACCATCATCTTGTGGGGGTATAATACATCGGCGCTACGCTGGTTCAACCTCCACCATACTGATACCATCTCAATAAATAAATATAAGCCTCTCAGTTAAATTTAACACAGTAAGTCAAATTTCTTCTACACAAGCACTCATTATTGTAGGTACAATATAAAACACAGTTTCACAAAAATGCAACAAAAAACCTTAGGATGGCCTTAGGTTTCGTTATAGTGTTATAGTACTACTCTATGGTTTCGTCCGACGTCGTCATTTGGCTAACGAAGTTACGAACACTAGCGCACAGGCCACAGACACTAGCGTGTCCGACTACAAACCACAGACCTACAAACTATGTAAAAAAATTCCGTTGTGAACACGACTCGGCGAACGCGGGGCACGAGTGGGGTGGGAGCGGGGGAAGTGGAAACGAGGGAATCGCCGGATGTCTGACTCTGAAGTCTGAAGATATAATTTGTGCTCTGAAGCCATGGTTCAACTAGCGTCATCTAGTACAAACCGTGGACAACTCGTGGTGGGACGCAACGCAGCCATATTCTAGACAACTAAGCAGAGCTCATTTATGTAGGTTGTGTCACGGAGTACGCAACACAACTTGGTGTTACTTGTGTTCTCAATAAAATTAGTGATTAAATACCCATGGACTTGACTCACGAAGAAATTTTAAAATTTCTTCAATTTTATGAAAATGAGGCTTATTTGGGACCCAAAGCACAAATTTCACAAAGATAAAATAAAAATTAATGATGCTTGGTCAAGAATTGTAGTAGGTAATGTTTATTTATGTGTACTTTAATAAACATAGAGTAGATAGATGCCTCTAAAAACTCGACGTCCTCCATGTTAGATAGCTCAACTTCGCAGCTGAGAGTCCGCGCGAGTGCAAATGGTATCACGAGCTTCCTACGAACCAACGCGAATCGAGCTGCGAATCTCGAGGCAAAGCGCGAGTCTAGAAACATTAAAAAATAATAGAATTTTTTTACTAACATAAATATACACGACCGAATTGCGCAGCGTAGATGTACATTTCTTATTCCTGATAAATAGAATTTATAGATAGGTAGATATATCTATGACCTATGGATAATTTGTAATTTTACCTTATGCGGCTAGTGTTAAATGATTCGGTGGTAAAAAAAACACTCAGCAGGCATTTCTGTCGTGCCAATGATATTTTTTTAATTATGTAGTAGGTATACATATAATAATGAAGATTGCTAAATAATGAAATGCGCGATGCGATGTCAAAATATTTCAGAATAGGGTCGCGAGAGGCGCACACTGAGTCATGAGCAAAGAGTATAATAAACATAGTTCAGAGCACAGATTATTTAGCCTGTTGATAGCTCATAAACACAAATCCTCATACAAACATATCTCACCGGCGCGGGCAGGGGGCGAGGTAATATTCTATGCTTGCAATTGGCCGATCATTTGGATGACGTAATTTAGTGATGTGGTACGACTACTACTGAACAGAATAATATCGATAAAATTGAATAGGTAGTTAGCATCGCATTCTTGATTCCCTGACATATACGATTAATAATAAATTATTATATGGAAAACCTAAACAATACATACTTACTTTATAAATTAATCTATAATACTACTTATAATAAAACTCCAGGTCACATTTTTTTTGGATGGCACTCCTATCTATACTGAAGCCAAAACTGTATTTTTATTTTTGTCTGTCTGTCTGTATTTTGGCCACGCATCACGTCGAAGCTACTGAATGGATTCCATGACTTGCGATGTATGGAACCAATTCTCTTTTTGAGTCGCTTCTATCCACTTTTCCTTTATTTCTGGGATGTCTGGAAATCTAACAACAAAAGGCAGAAATACTTTAAAAAAACCGGGAACCTAATTCGATGAAAATATCGCGATATATGAAAATTCAAGTACCATTTTTTTATCTTTAGATGATCTTCCATAAAATGTATATGGGACCACCTTGAGATGATACACTTTTAAACAACAAAAATAATTTTCAAAATCGGTCCACAATTGACGGAGAAATCAGTTAAAATACTTAAAAAAATACATACAGTCGAACATTTAACCTCCTCCTCTTTTTTCGAAGTCGGTTAACAAATCCAAACGAAAGGTTATTATTTTTCCAAAATAATTAATAATAGTATATATATTAATTGTAAAGTATACATTGAATATCGATAAGTTATAAGTCTGCACTCGTACTCGCAGTGGCGAGTAGTGCATTTACATAGTTCGTTTTCGCATGAGGGGAAGTTGTATCATTAGTCAACAGGATTTATAGTCTTTGGTTCAGAGTCACGTCACTACTTACAGTGTCTCCACACATATATAGTACTCTGTGGTCTCCACAGACTACTGAGGATAGCGTCACGTAGACAGGTGCGGCGTGAGTTGTGAAGCGTTGGATTATTTTATTTATAAAAGATAGCTTGATCTCTGCGACAGCTGGCAGTAAAAAGTAAAATCACGCCTATAAAGTCCTGAATTTCTCAACAGTGCAGACAGTATCTGTCAATGTCATACTTTATGGGCACGCTGACCTAATTAGTGATGGGCGATGAATCATCGTAACCACAGACTGTAAAGTATCGATATTTTAAATAAAACTTAATTTAAAATAATTTATCATTTAATTTTATTGTATATTTTAATATAATAACATTATTTACATGTGTACATACTTGATCTAAAATAATAGTGGGTAAATAAAATCCAATTTCTCACCTACTCATGTAAAAGTGCGGTCGACAATGTATCTGCAGAAACCTGGAAGGAGGTGGTAACCAAATGCAGAAAAATAATGGAAGAAGATTGGGAGTGGAATGTCAGATTTGATAATATTTGCGAACAAGAGTTCATAATAAATTTACAAGATTGTTCTAGCAATTCAGAAACTGATTCATATGTGGATTTGGGGTGTACTCCTTTAATTTATTTATTTATTTTATCTAATGAACACCATTTACATTAATTAAATCATTGTCAAAATGGAACAAATTTAGATTACACATTTACACAAATCATTACACATTAGCTTAGAAAATTTAACTAAACAAACCTTATCATACATCTCGCTCACAAAACACCAGACACACTGACAAAACCTCCACCCACGCGTCCACAAACAAATCAATCTCCGGACATGCTTGAAGGATCGCGTTGAGCGCAGAGATGGTAAGCGGCAGCGGCGCGTTTGCCCGCGCCACGGTGCGGCTGGAAGGCACTGCGAACAGTTTGTGCCTCCTGATACGGGTGTGGTTGTCCGGTATATATAAGCGACATAGCTCATCACTTAACTATGGACTCTCTGGAGCATCAATTTTGCTCCGGAGAATCTTACAGGCTGTCACAATTTGGTCATAAGCTCGACGTACCTCAAGGTAGTTATAACCCAAGCTACCAAGAAGAAATTTGGTCGGGTACATTATAAGGGTAGTAGCCAAATTGCCGTTTATACAGGCTCCTCAGAAAGGCTTTCTGTACCTTTTCGAGAATCAGTGCATATGTAGACTCGTTAAGAGAATAAATGTATTTTATATTAAAATATTCGTTTAATTTAGTAACGTTTGTAATTAAATTAAACCCAATTATATGTTACATTAGCATCGATAATAGAAAAAACGTTGATAATTACTATCGACATTTTTTTATATCCGGACAACCCTAGCAATGTCAGTTTGACATATGTCGCAGAGATCAAGCTATGTTTTATGTATTATAGGTAGTTACTTAGATTAGACCGGGCGGTCTTTGATATTCAAAGCCGCGCATAAAATAGGCGCAAACTATGCTATTCACTCGCAGGTTCGTATTTAGGGGAAGCAGGGGGAATGCCGTTCACTTAAGGAAAAGTCTTTATATTTGCTATATTTCTAACTATATTTTAAAATTAGGGCACAATAAGTAAGGTTCATTTATTCAGTAATCAGCACTTTGACACAAAACTTATGAAACTTTCAGTAATAATAATTATAAAAAAACATGTTTGATTGCCATTACCCCTGGATATGGGTAATATACATTTTACTTTTAATATACATTGCACTTATACACTTGTATAAGTGCAATCTATTGGACTTATACACCTGTATAAGTGCAATCTATTGGACTTATACTACACCTGTATAAGTGCAATCTATTGGACTTATACTACACCTGTATAAGTGCAATCTATTGGGCTTATATACCTAATATAGTATAATGATTGGACTTATATTCTTATTCTTGCCGGAGCAAGAATAAATCAAATCAAATCAAATCAAATCATTTATTTGCAGAAAAAACACGGTATTTTTACATACAATGGCCAAATAGATGTTTTGTGACTCTATATTATAGTGCACATGTTTTTTTGCTATAAAAGCATGCAAATGTTTAATATAACAATTATTATACAATGACCAAATAGCAGTCCAAGTAGCAGTTATACAATGGCAAATCGAAATTTACATTTTCACAACAAAATAATCAAAATAGCTTCTGCTTCATACCTAAAACTGCAAGTCACATCAATCATCTTATAATAGTAGTTATCAATAGTCATATTAATTATTCATCAAATGTCATCAAATCATGTCAAATAGTAGGAAAAAAAAAATATTATGTTCAATCAAACGTCCAAAGTTGATCATTAAATTTCAAATAATCCGTACTTATTTTAGTATTATATAAAAGTAAAAACAAAAAAATTATTTATTTGTACCAAATTTGAAAAATTCTTTCACAGAATAAAAACAATTCTCTTTCAACCATTTCTGCAGTTTGTACCTAAACATATTTAGTGACAGGTTTTTCAAATCATCTGGAAGATGATTGTACACTTTGGCAGCCATAAAATTAGCATTTTTCTGAAACGATAACTTAGTACTTGGTAAATAAACTCGACTGTTAGTTTTTTCCCTAAGCTGACGGTGGCGGAGATCTTTCAGGTTTGAAAACAGATGTGGATGTTGATGCACAAACAAAGCTAACTGTTTAATGTAGAGGCAGGGAAGAGGTAGTATTCCAAGGCTTTTGAATAACGGTGCGCATGGTTCGAGAAAGTGCGCTCCACAAATGGCACGGATACACTTCTTTTGTGCAATGAAAGCCCTATCCGAGTCCGTGGAGTTACCCCAAATGAGCAACCCGTAATGCAAAACGGAAGATACGTATCCGTGGTATGCAAGAAGAGCGGCTTCTCTAGATACCACCTGTCTTATCCGTTTTAACGCAAACACAAACCTATTTAATTTTGGGCAAATGGCATCAATATGCTCCTTCCAATTGCACATGTTGTCTATATGGATTCCAAGAAATTTGGTGGTTTCCACCTCTTTGATTCTGTCATTTTTATATCTCGCGCAGAGTAAATGGGGCTTGGAATTTTTAGTACGAAATTTCATTATATGTGTCTTAGATAAATTAATTTGTAAATTATTATCATTTAACCAATTAATTATTTTTTTAATTGTATCATTAATGTCACTTTCTAGTTTATTTTTGTCCTTACTCTTAATAATAATAGTTGTATCGTCAGCAAAAAGAATTGACTCATGTCGAGTGGATAACGGCAAGTCATTAATATACAGTAAAAATAAAACCGGTCCGAGTATACTCCCTTGAGGAACTCCATACTGATTGTGTCTATAATCAGATCTGAAAGGTACTTTTTTGGACTCTTGAGTTAAGTTAAGTATCTCAGTGCATTGGTGCCTATTTTTCAAGTAGCTTGAGAACCAGTCGTAAGCTGTTCCACGGATACCATATTTGTAAAGTTTTGAAAGTAAGTTTTCATGTTGAACGAAATCAAAAGCTTTACTCATATCACACAGCAGAGCCACCGTGTGATCTCCATTTGAGATGCCCTCTACAACCGACTTGACCAAATTATACACTGCTAAAGTGGTAGACTTATTTTTCCTAAATCCGTTTTGTTCCGGTCTTAATATGCTGAATTTATCTATGAAACCAAGCAATCTTCTCAACATTGCCTTTTCGAAAACCTTCGATAGAATCGGAATCAGCGTCACAGGCCTATAGTTGTCAACGCCATTAGCATTTCCTTTCTTATAAAGGGGCTTCACTATAGAGAACTTAAGTTTCTCTGGAAAAACTCCTTCTACAAAGGAGAGGTTGATTATATGACTAATTACATGCGCCAGATATATGATACACTTTTTTAAAAGCCAAGTAGGGATGCCATCATAACCTACAGATTTTGAATTTGTTAGAGACATCACTACCCGACGAATTTCATCAGGGGTAGTTGGACTCAAAAATATGCTAGAATTGCTACTTGTGAAATTTAAATTTAAATTACTCAGAGCATGTTGTGAAATTGATTTATTTGTGACTTCAATAAAATAATCATTAAATGTCTTTGCGATAAGCTTTGGGTCAGTGAAGGTTTGTCCATTATGATTAATTTCAGTTATGCTGTTGTCTTTTGCTTGCGTTGAATTGTGAGATTTTATTATGTCCCACACCGCTTTGCATTTATTTTTGGATTTTATCAAGTGACTTTGTGACTCTACTTGTTGCGAATGATAAATGCACCTACGGAGTACTCTAGCATATGAATGATATTTTCTGCAATGTTTTTTTTTATTAGTCCTGGCTCTACTATACGCTATATATAAACGTCTCTTCACCACGCAACACCGTTTTAACCCTTTCGTTATCCATCGCGCCTTTGTAGAGCTTTTAACAATCTTAACCATTATTTTAGGAAAACACAATTCAAAAAATAGCACCAAAGTGTCATGAAATAAATTAAAAGCATCGTTTGTAAAATCTACTGCGAGCACCTCAGAAAATGAAAGAGCCTTCATACATTCTAAAAATTTTGAAGTGTTAGCAGAACTATAATTTCTCCTCTCCTCATGCCATATCGATTTGACTCTATTCAGTTTAAGTGGAAATTTCAATAATTGGGCTGTCTCATGATCTGACAAAGCCAAACTAAGCACTGAGCCTTTCGCTTTTGGTATATTACTAGCTATGTGGTCAATACACGACCTTTTTCTAGTAGGACAGTTAAAATGTAGCTTTAAATTGTAATTCGACAAAGTTTCTATTAATAATTTTGAATGCTTATTACAGTTCAGCGTATCTATGTTTAAATCTCCACACAGTATGATGCGTTTATTATTACCCAATTTTTGAAGCAATATGTTAATTTTATTAAAAAAGATGTCAATATTTGAGTTTGGTGTCCGGTATATGCAAATAATTATAAGATTACTATTATTAACTTCCATTGCACAACATTCAAAGTGGTTTTCTTCTGACAGTTCTTTAGTAATTAATAGATTCGTACATAATATATTTCGCTCAGCTAAAATACACACTCCTCCCCTTCTTTGCTTTGCTCTACAATAGGATGAAACCACATTAAAATTTGGAATTACAATGTTTCTTTCCTCGCCTGCCCTTATGAAAGTTTCAGTGAAACATAAAATATTTACTGGATTACCACCGTCCTTTAGTTCTGATAAAGCTAGCTGAACAGAATCAAGTTTGCTAAGTAATCCTGCGATATTTTGATGCAGTAACAAGCAATTTTTATTAGGATCGAAAAAACACTCCCTGCTGGTTCACTGGAGTGTTAATAGTGGTCGACTTGACTTGAGACTCTTTTTTAAAATAAAATGGAATAGTCCCTTTTCTTGGTGCAATAGCAGTAGAGTAAGTGTTTCCACCTGAGAATGCTTTTTCCTTCCCCGACAGTCTGTTCCGAACAATGCTGTTCGGACCAAATGTCAAAAATGTCGAACGATAAACATTACTGTCAATAATTAAGTTTATTTTATTACATAACACGTCAATTAACATTCGCTTATTACGGATCATATTCACATCAATGTCAATAAACGTACAATTTTGGAATTTTTGTGCTAATATTTTAAACTTATTATTTAACAGATTACTATTCAAGCAGTCGTTAAAATGAATAGGTACAATCAGAACGTTTGTATTACTTAACTTTGAAATCGCATTAGTCAAATTATATAAGATAAAATTGGGGCCTGGATCATGACTGCCTGCTCTTAAAATAACAAAATCTTTTTTCGTGAGCGACTTCCCTAGTTCCTTACATGGTTTTAAGGTGTTATAACAGCTAGCATTTCTTGTTATATATGCAAAAGTATCATAAGAGTCATTCCATTTGCCAGATCTGGACTTAGACAAAGCAGAAGACAATCCCGTCAGTTGTTCCTCTCCCATGATGACAATTTGATTTTTAGCAAAGTCCTTTTTTCGCATACTGGTAGCGCCATCTATTGGCTGAGGCGAAGCAAACTTTTTTGAAGATTCTTTTATTTGAACTTTCTTTGGTGGGGAACCGATAGGTTTTGGTCGAATCTTGGTTAATTCATTATTATCATTGGTTGTGATCATATTTATCAAGTTCCGTTGTTCCTCGGATGATGGAGCCAGTGACGAGACATTTATATTTTGAGAGTTTACTTGAGACTGCTGTGATTCCCGGTTCGCCGTGCAATGAGGCTCACCAGTTTTCGATGAAGATAAAGTTAAATTTGAGGCATCGATTAGTAGACTTTCTATAGCAGGATTTTTTAGCCCTCGCCGATTACTTGGATTTGGTGTTAAGGACATTGCGGGGCTGATTACCCGTTTTCTAATCACTGGTGTGGACGTCTGACTACTAAAACTTCTTCTTGTTAATAAATGGAGATCATCTGTACATACTTGTTTATACAATTTTATAATATTATTAGCTTCATTTAATTTTAGTTGTAAATCTTTATTGTATAAATTCAAATTTTCGATTTCATCATGTGCACTGGCCAACTCTAATTGAAGTCGATTATTTTCTTCTTTCAACTCTTTTATCTGCACATAACCTCCTACAGAAATATCGACCAGATAAGATACTTCTTATTCATAATGGGGACGTTAGAACTGCACTGACGCAATGTACACATTATAGTGGACTTATACGCCAGTATAAGTGCAATCTATTGAACTTACACAGGTGTATAAGTGCAATCTATTGAACTTACACAGGTGTATAAGTGCAATCTATTGAACTTACACAGGTGTATAAGTGCAATCTATTGGACTTATAAACCTGTATAAGTGCAATCTATTGAACTTACACAGGTGTATAAGTGCAATCTATTGAACTTACACAGGTGTATAAGTGCAATCTATTGGACTTATAAACCTGTATAAGTGCTATCTATTGGACCTGTCAAAACGTATCATGTAAGCCCAAACTCGAAGGGTTTACTTGCAGCCACTGAAGAGTCCCACTATCCACTCCACTCCTGGCTCCATCAGATCAGCTCCTTCATACCAAATTAGGTATTGTATTGTATTGTCATCCAAACTAGGTACATCAAAGTTTTATTTCGATATACGACAATTAGCAGTAGGCTAAAATTGACATCGAAGATTCCATTACAGTTATACAAGTGAAGCTAATGAAAAAAAACGCACTACGTATTTAATATTATGTATTTCATTTCATAAATCCCATGTCTATTTACAAATGGTATAACATCGATAATGTGCTTATACAAAATTTACAATTCTATACAAATATAAAAAAATATAAAGCGAGTAAAATGTATAATTTATTTGGTATTAAATAAATCACAGCCAAACAAAAGAAACTTTAGATAGTATTTAAATTGGTATAAGAATGAGCAAAGAAGTGGATTCAAAATGTACAGTCGGCTTCAGTAATAACTTTCTAATTTGCAAATGTATGTAACTTTATGTGTGTAGGTATGTAACTCACAGATTTGTATGTAACTTGCAAAAGTTACGTTTCACAGTTAATTACTTATTCCATCATAAGAAAACTTAACTAAGCAGGTACACTTATGTTTGCATAATCCCTGAGTAGCCATATATTATTTGGTATCGGGACGAGCTGGTCGTTTGCCTGATGGTAAGCATAACGCCGGCCCATAACAATTGCAGTGCCACCCAGAGCTTTGAAATACAAAGGCCTGCGCTACACTGCAGTGCGCTCGTTACCCTGAGACATTAGGTAGTAAGTCTCATAAGCCCAGTAATTTCACTGGACACTCTGCTCATCAAACCGGAACACAGTAATGCTTGCACATTACTGCTTGGCGGCAGACTTCACGAGCAAAGGGTAACAACTAACAACTTAGACGGACACTCACAGAAGAGTTAGTCCTCCCACTAACAAACTGGGTTTATGAGACTTAATACCTAATGTCTCAGGGTATCGAGCGCACTGCAGTGCCGCGCGGCCATGCCGGTTCGGTATCATTGTAATATGCGCGTTTCTAGCTGCGATCTAAAATCACTTACGTCTATCACCTGTTCAGGTAATTTAATAGAAAGTATACCATACATAGCAAACCATTGTAAATAATCATAAAATAGACATAGGCCCATAGAAACAGAAGTACCTACAATATACTATACTATGATTATGTAATTATATTGCGAATAGTTAAAGATTGCTTGTGAAATAAATCGAACATATTGAAAACAAACTAAAATTATCTAAGGTACGGTAACGAACTAAAGTGGTCTATCGGACATCATATAAGTGACATGCGACTTTGACGCGACAGAATGCCACCGCCGAGACTATCCATCTGGCATGAGATAGACGATCAAAGCAGTACGGAACGCTATCAGACTTTTGTGTATTTCTATAAAATATATACAGAAAATATCCTAATTCAGTTTCACTCTCCCACTCTGAGAGCCTGAGACGATTGAACGCTGCAATCAATGGTTGCCAGATCACTCTGAGAGCGTGAGACGATTGAACGCTGCAAGCCTAGCGATCAATGGTTGCTAGATGCAGGCAACAAATATCTTAATTCAGTTTCTCTCTATCACTCTGAGAGCCTGAGACGATTGAACGCTGCAAGCCTAGCGATCAATGGTTGCCAGATGCAGGCAACAAATATCTTAATTCAGTTTCTCTCTATCACTCTGAGAGCCTGAGACGATTGAACGCTGCAAGCCTAGCGATCAATGGTTGCCAGATGCAGGCTACAAATATCTTAATTCAGTTTCTCTCTATCACTCTGAGAGCCTGAGACGATTGAACGCTGCAAGCCTAGCGATCAATGGTTGCCAGATGCAGGCAACAAATATCTTAATTCAGTTTCTCTCTATCACTCTGAGAGCCTGAGACGATTGAACGCTGCAAGCCTAGCGATCAATGGTTGCCAGATGCAGGCAACAAATATCTTAATTCAGTTTCTCTCTATCACTCTGAGAGCCTGAGACAATTGAACGCTGCAAGCCTAGCGATCAATGGTTGCCAGATGCAGGCAACAAATATCTTAATTCAGTTTCTCTCTATCACTCTGAGAGCCTGAGACGATTGAACGCTGCAAGCCTAGCGATCAATGGTTGCCAGATGCAGGCTACAAATATCTTAATTCAGTTTCTCTCTATCACTCTGAGAGCCTGAGACAATTGAACGCTGCAAGCCTAGCGATCAATGGTTGCCAGATGCAGGCAACAAATATCTTAATTCAGTTTCTCTCTATCACTCTGAGAGCCTGAGACGATTGAACGCTGCAAGCCTAGCGATCAATGGTTGCCAGATGTAGGTAAGCTGCACTGATGTCTGATACCTGTAGGTTTATTGATACATTGAAATGATTGGTCTAGAGCAGCCATACTTAAAGTGTGTTCCGCGGAACCCTAGGGTTCCGTGACAACCCTGTAGGGGTTCCACAAGATTTTAGAAAAAAAATCATGGTACTTTTATTATACTTATTAATAAAGAATACACTTTTAATAAAAAGTATTGTTTTATTGTAGGGTTCCGTCATGTATTTCGCTTTCCAAAAGGGTTCCGTCACCTAAAAAGATTGAGAACCGCTGGTCTAGAGAGTCGATCACTTAAGTCGTGCAAAGTGTCCGACATGGTGTCCAAGCTTTTACAACCCTAAACAAGTACAAAATACGCGATATTATTTGAGGTAATTACAATTTATTTTAATTGCATCGTATAAGTAGCTGCTACTCTCTTGATCACCACCTACTGCCTCAAAAGTAGTTATTAATAGGTAATGCGGCGTCAGGTTTCTTCATAAATAAGACTCCATCCCATGGCCCATTTATTCACAATCCGTGGTTCCTATACGTGGGAAGTTGGAAACACATGATTGGGAACACACACGTTGCATGCATGTTCCAGTATTTAGTCATTCTTTGGCAATAAAAAAATCTTTGTTTAATTCTAGAAAGCGTTGCACATTTTCGATTAAGATAGTGACACTGTTAGATCAGATCACTTCTGGATCTTAACTGGCAATGTGACTGCTCACGCTTTACTCAAATTAGTCTGGGGATATTAGGCACTCAAGTGCATCTTTAGAAACTCAATGACAATGTACCTGCAACTATTAATTAATTTTAATTTTATTTGACATAGGTAATGTCCTTTAAACTTACAAAAACTTACATAATCAACCATTTCTTAAGTCTAACGCATTTTATAACTTAATATTTCAATAGTTTTTCTTGTCCTCTTTATATGCCATGCTAATTTCTGGTGAGACATCCAACACTTATTTATATATTATAATTAACTACATACGTTTTAGCCCGCTCTGTTAGCTAGTCAGTACGGTTATGAGGTAGAAGAGGAATGTTATGGGTAGGTGTATGTGTGCGTGTTTGTGGGAAGTGTTGCAAGCGTCCGCGTCGCTGCAGCTTTGAAGGCAGCCGTGAACGTATCTGGAAAGGAAGGAAATCAGTTACAGCTTTCGATGCTGGAAAAGTCATGGTGACCTGTCAAAAAGGGCTTTAAATACCGGTAATGAATTTGAACGTTCGTTATATCGGTTAACCTTCTTTTTTTTTGCTGTTTCGTAACGAGACGAGCTGGTCGTTTGCATGATGGTAAGCATAACGCCGGCTCAAAACAATTGCAATGCCACTCAGAACTTTGACACACAGATGCCTGCGCGGTACTGCAGTGCGCTCGTTACCCTGAGACATTAGGTTAAGCCCAGTAATTTCACTGGCTACTCTGCTCGTCAAACCGGGAACACAGTAAGGCTTAAATTAACTAATCTAATAGCAAAATATACCTGTCGTTATAGTAGAACCGCCCGCAGTGCGACATCCGAATGATTTCGGTGTCGGTGGTAGCTGTTCCGGAGTCCAGCCCACATCCTCGCACTGTTATTCTCTCACCGGTGTCATCTGTAATGAGGGTAGACACTGCTTGAAGAAATTATAGCTTATACCCTGTTCCAAAATGTTAGATATTTTATGTAAACAAAGGGATTGACAGAACGAAAAAAATTATAGAAAACTGTGCAATCTATAATTTGATGATAGACATTATTATTAAGTGATTTTAAATTATAACATGATAAAATTGAATTATTGAAAAATTTTGAATGAATCGTTTTTAAATACTTATTGTTATTTTAAACAAAACTATAGTAAAAGGAAGTTTTTTCGTGCAGTTATTTTTCTTAGACTGGGGAACACAGCAGAGATTGGAAACATTTTGTGCAATCGCCGACATTTTTTTTCTGTCTAGTGATCAGGAGGGCAATCGCGTTAAAAATTATCAACCAAACCGCACCTAAACCACAACCGCATCACAGCTTTTTGACAGTTTCGTATCGCGCTAATAGTTTTACCAAAAGTTGAGACGTTTCTCGACAACAACTGACAGTTAAAGCTGTCGAATGAACGGCAATATCGAATTCCACACGCCTGAACCGAAACTAAACAACAGTTGGTATCAAACCACAACCAAACCATAACAGTACGCTGTCATTTCAAATTAGCGCGATCGGGGCCCAGTTCCAATCACCGAGTGTGTATCTTGGTGCGTATGTGTTGTTGTTAAAGATCTTGTTATTTTGTAGTGGTTTCGTTTAAGTTTTTGTTGTTGGTTCTTGTTATTTGTTTCTTATTACGTTATATTTGTGCAGTGCGAGACAAAAGCTGGGGGAAATAGAAACTAAAATATTTTCACAAATGAAAAATGTTTTGGGCAACTGGCATGTCGCTTTGACAGTGACTTTTCGTGTCATTTCTTTGTTTGCAAAAAATATCTAAGATTATGGAACAGGATATAGTGACCGTCGATCAGCCTAGAAGGAATCCTAATAGGTTATTTTTATTACAAGCTTTTAGTGACCTTGCAATGTATGTTTGATACTTTTATTTTTTGTTACATGCAACATCCCTATTGGCGGATGAATCGAGTAACATACAAATGAAAACAGACGAATAATTGGGATTGAGAACCTCGTCATTTTTTGGAAGTCGATTAAAAATTATCACTTACCAAAGACACCAGCTATCTTAATACAAGAAGTCGCAGGGAACAACCCGTCTCTTCCTTTCCTACCCCCCATGCAGGGCGTTTCCAGCATCTGCAGAGAGTGGTTGTTATGGAAGGGGTCGTCACAGGCCGGGAATTTGCCGTTCATTGACACGCATTTGAAGCAGTCGATGGCTTGTGCTGGAAGGAAGAGTTTGTTTATTAGCTCCACTCGTAACTAACTAACTAACAAACAATGTAATAAAACCTTAGAGCCCACATAGGTACACGAGCACTTCAATCAACAACATTTCAATCAAAAGATCCTATAACCACTCGTGTGGAATGATGGTCCAATTTAGAACCCACAGGCACTCCATTCCGGGCGCGCCATCGCTCCATTCTGCGTCTCGAACTCTCGAGTCAACTGACAACTGATCGCGAAATGGATCGCCGTATCGGCCACTAACGATGAGTTGGAACGCTGGATTGGGAACGATTGGATTTCTAATATTTCTATCACTCCACGTAATCCATCTGTGATTACACACGCGGGTGGTTTTTGGAACGTTGTGATTGGAGTGCTCGTGCATACACAAGCAAGAAATCCAAACGTTCCAAATACAAACGTTCCAATTCATCGTTAGTGGCCGATACGACGATCCATTTCGCGCTCAGTTAGTACTCGAGACGCAAAATGTCCGAAAAATGGAGCGATGTACGATGGTGCGCCCGGAATGGAGTGCCCGTCTGTGTGCTCGAAATTGGAACGCTCGTCTATGTGGGCTTTTATAAGTCAATTTTAATCTACTTCTAACTGTCGTATCGAAATGAAGTATAATATGTAGTTTGGATGACATTACAATTATTTGGTATCATGGAGCTGATCTGATGATGGAACCAGGAGGTGGATAGTGGAACACCATGATAGGTGGTTGGCGACATATTTTCAACTAGAGGGAGATAGCTAGCCACTCGTCCAGGCGAGCGCTAGAAAATGCTGTTGCATCACGATGTCTGGAAGAAATTGTGAAAATAAAAGCTCTCACCGGTAGTGATCCATGACATGACCATGAAAATCGTGATCAAAGCTGTTTGTGCGCGCTTCTGTGTTGTGAGGTCCATTATTGGCGATCTGGAAATAAAACAAAACACTATTATTAAATTACAACAATAATGGTGTCAATTCTGCGTTGACGTATTCTAACCCTAGGTAATCCAATACTTATATAATAAAACCATAACCCATCAATTTTTTTTGCATTTTTAATTATACTAGCTTCTGCCCGCTGTTTTCACCCGCGTTCCCACAGTAACCGTGCATTTTACGGGATAAAAATTAGCCTATATTACTCTCCGGTCCATAAACTATATCTATGCCAAAAATGACGTCGATCCGTTGCTCCATTTTTGCGTGAAAAAAGGACAAACCAAGAAACTTACAAACACACTTTCGCATTTATTATAATAAGTATATCTTTTTTTATTTATAGTATAGGCTCCTATTAAAAACAAGGTATTGATAGAAATATCAAAAACATTATTTTAAAACACAATAATTCTAGTTAACTAATTAAAAATAAGGTACATAATGTGGGTAGTTTATAGTTTTAATTCTACGATAAAGAATGTCTAACGGCTTAAGTAATAAGTAAAATGTACTGGATTAATTTGACAGATCTCAAATATATTCCATCTCTTTCTCAAGTTCCCATTTAGAAAGAGAGATTGAAACTAAAATTAGGTTTAGGTATGAGATAATAGAATCGACACCATTATTGCAAAACATAAGAAACAACGAACCATTTCGATGATAGTTCACAACGGAACCCAAAATAATCAAACTCATCTGTTTATGTTAGTGATGATCTAGAAATTTAAATTAATAACTGTTAATCAACACGATTAATAATAAGAAATAATAACAGATCCTGCTTTTCATCAATATACTGCATACAAACCATTTTAACCTAAACAAATAAATCAAAAATCAGCCTTCAGGTTTGCTTACTTTGGTATAATGTGCTTACATTATGGCAACATTTATTTTGCAAAATTAATTTCTGCTAATATACTAGTACTCTTAGACCTTATTTCTCTTAAGATAAAGTCTAAAATAACTAATTTATTTTTGATGGACGAGCATTCAAAAGTTCCAAAGCCACTGACATGTTTTGTTACAAAATGGTGCCAGAAATAGTTTTTCACCTCGGTTTTGATTGTTAACACCTTAACGTATAAAAAATAGAGTTCAAATTCAAAATGGTGTTTTGTTTTTATAGCAAACGCGAACGCTTGTATTGTTTACATTTTCCCGCTAAAATGTATAGTGATCAAAAGCAGTTTACGAAGACTGTTTCAATCACGTAAATACAAAGTAAACTAACAAAAACTCTTTTGATAGAGTCTAATATGTAGGTGTTGATAGCTTTGTACATTACAAACATACAACGAATTTAATATGAAGCAATTGGTTCAGCTGTAATATTTATAGCCGCTGCCTAAGACAACAACCATTGCACTATCAGCTGGAAGCTGGAAAATGTCCATTGCTGAACTTCTCCATAAAATTGCCATAAGCCATAATACGCCACCAATAACGTCTATGGTGAATTTTACGGTACCCGGACAGAGATAGGGTGGTTCGCGGTTTGTAGGCCGCGCCGGGACCATACGGTTATTGATTTAAACTGAGTTTGATATTTTTGGGTTCCGTTATGAAGAATCGGTACTACCTCGAGATTTCGAGCCCTTTTGATATTTCGATGCATAGATATGATCCTTCGATTTCAAACAGATTACTTCATATTTTTTGTATTAACTATGTACTCATCGAGTAAACTTGTTCGAGCTGTTGTTATTTATTAAACTACCAACATTTCATAGCCAGTCAGTCTCAGATGGTTTGGCTATGAAATGCTTCAGATGGTTAATCCGTACTCAGACATTCGGCAGGGTATGTCTTTCTTTACGCAGCAATGGGTCGATGTGATTTTTACATAGATATAGTCTATGGACCGGACAGTAACATAGGCTCTTTATATACCACGGGAACCATGTATTTTACACTGTTTTCTGTTGGAGCCTACATGCGGGTGAAACTGTGGCAGAAGCTAGTATGATTTTATTTTTTAATATACACGGTAAAGTTGATTACTTCGTTGGTACATCTAAAAACACATTTCGATAGGTATTTATGAATAGAATCCGCGAAATTGGAGCGCCCATATCCATTAGATGGTTTATTTGAAATACCGTGGAAAACCCGTTCAGTGTGCAAGGTTTTATCATTTTACTGTCCATAAAACAACTGCCAATCGCATTTTCTGGCCAGAAATAAAAATAGGTATATGCGTCATTGATAGTGGATGAGAATTATCTTGTCTGTATAGTTTTCTTTGTGTGACTGGACTGATCGGAGGTCACCTTCAAATCGGATTTGTCTTTCGTAGTTTTATGCTTGCAGTCAATAAGCAGCGCCTCACATGAAAAACAATATACCATCAGGGTTATTATAATTCACTCGGAATGATATCCGTGTCGGAAGCGACAGTTTTGATCGTTTATATTTCGGAATCGCATCCCGTCAGAGAAATATCCAGTTTAGATTCGACAACTCAGCTGCATAAACACGGATTTAATCCCGACGATATTTCTATGTCGGGATATATTTCCGAGATATAAACGATTAGAACCGAATGAATTAAAATCACCCTGCAGCAGGGTTATTTATATTCTCTTGGAATTATGTCCGTGTCCGAAGCGACTTTCTTGATCGTTTATATTTCGGAATCGCATCCCGTCAGAGAAATTTCGCGTATAAATACGGATATACTCCCGACAATATGTCTCTGTCGGGATGCGTTTCAGAGATATAAACGATCAAGAAAGTCGCTTCAGACACGGATATAATTTCGAGTTAAAAAAAATCACCCTGCATGTGTATTTTAATTCACTCGGAATGATTCCGTGAAAGAAGCTACTGTTTTCGAATGAATTAAAATCACCCTGCATGTGTATTTTAATTCACTCGGAATGATTCCGTGAAAGAAGCTACTGTTTCTGAATGAATTAAAATCACCCTGCATGTGTATTTTAATTCACTCGGAATGATTCCGCGAAAGAAGCTACTGTTTCTGAATGAATTAAAATCACCCTGCATGTGTATTATAATTACTCGGAATGATTCCGTGAAAGAAGCTACTGTTTCTGAATGAATTAAAATCACCCTGCATGTGTATTTTAATTCACTCGGAATGATTCCGTGAAAGAAGCTACTGTTTCTGAATGAATTAAAATCACCCTGCATGTGTATTATAATTACTCGGAATGATTCCGTGAAAGAAGCTACTGTTTCTGAATGAATTAAAATCACCCTGCAGGTGGATTTTAATTCACTCGGAATGATTCCGTGAAAGAAGCTACTGTTCCTGAATGAATTAAAATCACCCTGCAGGTGGATTGTAATTCACTCGCAATGATTCCGTGAAAGAAGCTAATGTTTCTGAATTAATTAAAATCACCCTGCAGGTGGATTTTAATTCACTCGGAATGATTCCGTGTAGGAGGTGATAGTTTTTGATCGTATATATCTCAGAAACGCATTCCGACAGAGAAATATTGTACTTACTCCTTAGAACATCATGATGTTCTAAGGAGTAACATAGGGTACGCGGGCGTAGCCGCGGGCACAACTTAGTATAAAATAAATAGTGAAACGAGCATCGTAGGCAGGCAGTAGTCGTTTGCAAGTATAGTCGCTATCTCGAGTATAATAATTGATTACCTACACATCCTTCGGTACGGAACCCTCTTGACACGAGTCGTACTCGCACGTTGCGTTTTGTTTGTTTGCTCAATATTTTTAGCGACAGCTAGTAGTAACTGACAAATAGAATCCTTACATCATCCCGAGTGACACTGGCTAAGGCAGTCGTGTTTTTGTCTGTAATTTTTTTACAAGCTTTTCTTTATCTTGCAATGTTTTATGTTAATATATATGTATGTCTGTTTGTTTGTAATAATAGTTAGTCCTACTATCCTAGATAATGTCCTGCAGTGCAAGTACGGATCTTTTTGAGCAATAAAATTGACAGTTCAAATCGATAAAGTGGGTTTTATCGATTTTTTATATAATTTATCGAGCGTCGATACAATCGACATAAGTTATTCTAATTATTGTCATTTTTTCTTTATATTTACTCAAAATTATTAATTTTACAAATAAATAAAATTGAAGTGACTCTTTGATGTCAAAATATCAGGTTTCTACTATATGCAAAGTATATACAGTATGTACATAAAAACAAATAAACATTTTTTAATACATCTCTCTGTATGTTCCGGCATATCCGAAACGGCTGGACCGATCTTGAGGGGACTCACTGGCAGATAGATGGCTAATGTTATATAATGAGTAACTTAGGCTACTTTTAAATTGCGCGGAAAAAATTAATGAATTAGTTTAATTAAAAACTGTCATAACTACTCAAAGTTTGGAATTTTCCATAAAGTGAGATTTGGGAACGCATGAAATGACTAAATGATGTAGGTATTTATTTTCATACTAATGCATCAGAGACCAGAGTGTGGGCACGATTATAACCTACGTTGACATATATGAAAATACGTAAAATTACGCAACTCACCTCTAAACCTGTATCGCGATTCTGAGTTATCACACGTCAATCTAAATCGATAGGGTGTATCGCTCTCATAAACAATAACTATGTAGGTATAAAACACAACCGAAACTTACAAAATCGATATAATTTCCAATTAACAACTACAAACAATCTCTTTACCACACAACCTGCTTTTTTCAAGAGATTCGATAATTTAGCCCGTAATTTTAATTTAAAAAGAATTCTAAATTAGTTACTGGCCGAAAGCGTGCCGCTCGGCTTTCGTGGGAATATCGACTGAAAAAGAAAAACGGAGCGGCCGGAAGCTTGAAGGAATCGTGTTGCCATTTCGAGAGAGCTTTTCTGTCCCAATTTTTGTGGGTGTTTTAATTTTATTGCTTTTTTTATATTATTTCTTTATACATATTTTCACAAATATATTACAGGTAATGTGTGTATGCGGTGCGGATGTCTGACATTGGTCCTTGTTCCCAGCAATATACGAGCAATGCTTGACAGGGAAACTGCAGTTGTAAAGTAACGTTTTAATCACAGATCTCTGTGGTTTTAATGCAAAATGTGTAATTCATATTAATAATATTATGTACCTAAAATCTAAACGATACCCATATTTACCATTCATGCCATCGTAATAGTAGACTGTACCTAATTATAGTTCCTTTTAATTGTAAAATGGTTTCTTACTTATCGCCTTGTTTTATATTGTCTCAATTGATGTATAGAGTATCTATTCACCTCGAGACTGAAGCTTCCTTCGTCTTGGCCTATTTTGAATCCCTCACTCAGGATTCTCATCTTATAAGTAGCTAGAGTAGGAAACTTTAGAATTGGGATGTTGCATGAAACACAAAATACATAATTTCTGTCGTTATACAGTTTTAAGATCAAATTAACAGAATAAAAATGAAATTCGCAAAAAAATATATAATTTCTACAAAGATACTGCATCTAAAAGTTTTCAAGCATTTTTGTCTGTCTGTTTGTTCCGGGTAATCTCAGAAACGGCTGGGCCGATTTTGACGGGACTTTCACTGGCAGATAGCGGATGTTACAAGGAGTAACTTAGGAGGTTACTTTTATTTTAGAAAAAGAATTAATGTTCCGCGCATAAAAATAAAAACCATGAAATCCAATATCTCCGCGCGGGTGAAACCGCGGGCAGCAGCTAGTATGTTATATAGTATATTATATATAGTTTTTGTTTATAGTTTAGGTGAACAAAGCAGGGCGCAATATTAAAAAAAAACTCAATATCAACTTTTTTGCTATATTCATTCTCCAGTTGCTCAACATTATCATAGTGTGCCTAATATGCCTTTCATGTCTCATTATATAGTTTCGGTTATGTACAAATTATTTGCTTTAGATCTGCCTATGTTCAACTCTACCTTCTGGCTGGTTTAGCTCCCCAAATCGCCACCGCCAAGTTATGATTGTGGCACTATATTTTGTTTAGGAGTTTGTTAAAACATAACAGTAAAATTAAAATAGTTTATTATGATAACAATTATAATCACAGTGAAGTTGTGTCTTATTACTATTTAAAAAAAATTATATAAAATCTTTTAACTTTGAATGATTTCAACCATTTAATTATAAAAATTTTAAGTACAATATTCAGCAAAGATATTGAGAGCTGGTGATGACCCATATGACCTGCCTAATAACAAAAGTACATTATTAATAGTGTGCTATCCATGCCACATGGTGCCTTGCCGAGACTCAACCTCCTTATTATACATTTATTTTGTGAATGGTAACATTATCAACTTTTATAATCACTACATTCAAACTTGGTAACATTAATTATCAGTTTACAATTATCATCACAGTTTACAATGTTGAAAGGTTCATAGAGTTTTATAACAGTTTCACTTATAATATTATCTGAGACTTGGCAACTGTTTATCAAAATTAAAAAAAAAACATCATCCACATTAACAGCTTCTAGCAAATGGCAGCCATATTTGTAATGAACGTTTTTAATTCGGAACATAGTGAACTCTCCTTTCGGAATTACAAAATTTGAATTTGCCGCCAAGAATCTTTCGTGTTGCCAGAGAGATAAACTGGCATTTCGTTTCTTTAGAAGATTGTGCAGCCGGTATGCCATTCCGTCTTTTTTATATTTAATCTTTTTGTAGTTTTTATTGAAGTTATAAATAGAACTTTCCGAGCTGTTTGCTGAACTTTCTTGCTTCAAGCATTGGCTACTGTTATTATTTGATGGAATTTGAGTTTTTAAAGTAAATATTTCTATTTCATCACTTGTCTTAGTACTATTTTTAGGAGTAAAGATGTCACTTATAGAATTTTGGCTGGCTGAGGTGTTATCAGAGCTAAAATGACTGTCGAAAAAAGATTTCACTTTTTTCACAATATCCAATTTGGCTTTCGATATACTTGCATTTGAACAATCCATTTCTACAGATTCAATACTTTGGCTTGTGCTGATATTATTCTCTGTTGTAATCTCTTCTTCCCTTTTAATACAAATACTATCCACTTCTTTCTTCATGTATTTTAGTTGTTCTTCATTGTTAAAAATATTTGTACCAATTTGCTGAATGTTGAACAACTTTTTGCGAACCTTTAGTGCATATTTAGGAGACTCAACTCTCGGAGCTAGTATTGGACTTTTTCCGCGTGTAGTTTTCGATGTTAATATCGGAGAAGTGATGGTATTACGTTTTGAAAATGAGTTGGAAGGCTTCAAAATAGGTGATGAAGAGGCGCTTTTAAGGCGACTCCTACAACCCAAAATAGGCGATTGCTCTTTAGAAATACCTTTTGTTATATCTCTAGATGTATCTAGTGTTGTTATACTTAAGTTAGAAATGTTCTTTGGCACTTTTTTCTTACGTTTTCGCTTTAAACTTCGCCTCTTAATAATTCGATTACAGGACTTATCGTTTAAAGACGTATCTTCGTAATCACTAGAGCAGCTTGATGACCAATTGATTTCTTCTGAATGCTTTTGTGAATTTAATAACCGAAATTTCTCTAAAAATAAGTTTTCTTTCTGTTTTTCCATTTTGTTTGTAAATAATAAATAAAATATACAGATTTTACAATAGTTGACAAGTTTGAAGTTTGACTTTTGTTTTGACTTTTTTTTTTTTATAATTTATTTCTTGACCTGGATACATAGTCCTTAAGTCGCAATATTAGAAACAATTTTCGAGTCGAAGTGACGCTTCAGTAAAGCGGTGGATACTTTACTGAAGATTCTGTGGAGTTTTGGATAGAATACGAAAATACCCGCTTTTCGCCTTTGTACTATTTGCCTTTCACTCATGCACGTTTACGAACACTTAATGGTTAATAATCCACCATTATTACACATTAACACTCGAAGAAACATAGGTTTTAGTAAATAACACAAAATCAACAACAGCACATTTTCGCATTCCCGCCAAAACTCTCTTTTGTTTTGACTTTTGACCAATACTGCCAACTCCCAAAAATATTTCCCCCTAAACTATGGTAAAAACCTCCTAAAATCACTACAATTTCGTAGATAACCCCCTAAATAAATAAATGCAAATTCAAAATAAAATGATTTATTCATAAACTAGTTTTCAATCTAAGAGAGTTAGAGCTTCTAGCTCTTGTTTTCTAGCTTAGAATTAGCTAATCTAAGCTAGAAAATTTAATTTCGCTACGACGCGCGACGCCCGCTAGCCTAGGTATATTTAGGTATGTAACAAAATTTCATCTAAATCCGTTGAATATTTATAATTGCACTGGTACTAAATATAACGAAAGCTTAGCAGCGGGCGGAAGCAATTACTACGATAAAATTTGTCCCATATTACTCAGGGACAGTGTAGTTTTGTAGCAGTAGAAAAAAAAATCAGGATCAGATTAATGGTTTGACTGGTTTCTGAGATTTCCGCCTCCATATGGCAGACACAGAGTAGTGATTACTTACTGAAATCAATTTAACTAAGGGCAGCTCTTTCAATATTCAGATAACGTCCTATTAGATAATTCCCTGAACCATCTAAGTCTGTGGTGAAGACAGACGTAAATAAAGTTTATGCTATTCTACAGAAATAAATCTTAGTTAGCTAACGGTCCATTAATTTCGAAATGAAAGACTCGAAAAACCACACTAAAAACACGAAAATTGATTGTTTGATTAGCTATCAGTTCGTGAACGTCCAATTGGGTTGTTGACTGTATTCAAATAAAAATATAATTTTGCCGCGAATCGGTAGTTTTTGTGACAGAAATCCTATTAAACACAATATTTTTGTTAATTTTTAAGGAATTTAATTTAAATTAAATAATCAAAATGTAATCACATCAATCCGAAGTCACGTGACCTAAAACGCCCGTGACGTCACGGTTTCAATCGGAATGAGTATATATTTTTTTTGTTTTGTTTTTGGCTCCACGTGATTTGCGCATTTAACTAGTGTCAAGTTATATAAATAATAATATAAATAAATCTCTAGTTTTGGTGCATGAAAGTCGTCAAAGTCACGTTAAAGTTTAGTCTAGGCGCGGTCGAGTCGAAGTGACGCTTCAGTAAATTGGTGGATAGTTTACTGAAGCTTCTATGGAGTTTTGGATAGAATACGAAAATACACGTTTTTCGTCTTTGTACTATCTGCCTTTCACTCATGCAAGTTTACGAACACTTAATGGTTAATAATCCACTATTATTACACATTAACACTCTATAAAACAAAGGTTTTAGTAAATAACACAAAATCAACAACAGCACATTTTCGCATTCCCGCCAAAACTCCAATGAGTATATACAGTGTCTCCAACTCGTTCATTCGAAAATACGGTGTTACCAGGTAAAAAATACGGTAGATTACGGTGTACATAATAAAAAAAAGACTGAAACATTACGGTAAGTTTATTTAAAAGAAAAACCATCAGTTTGAATTACATAATTATTTATTATTCATCTTTATACATTGAAGCGTTCATCATACTAGTCATTTTATCGGTTGGGGTGAAATCAACACAATTTTTGCCGTGTCTTTTGATACCTTGTTCGGCTAACAAATTTCCATTTATAGTTTTAGTAACCAAGATGAAAAATCCTTGTTGGTTAACCATTCAGATCTAAATTTCTGTTTACTTATATTTACTTTTTTGTGTCTCACTTACCTGTACCTTTTGTTTTTATGGAGTTGCCCCCCCCCCCCCCCATCACCGTCACTATTACTGTCGAAACTAGCCATCTCCAAAATATAAATCGATAACAGGAACTTTTAAATGCAATGAAACGTACCTAATTGGATTAAGAAATTGTGAAAGAAAACATACAACATCTAAAGAGTATAGATGAATGTTATTACCCTGGCAAAATAAGTAATCGTTCATTTCATTCAATGTTGTTACAAAAAGGTACACTTCTATTTGGTCTGGTTTTGATCGAACAAACCGTGGAAACAGCGTGGGGATTTCCCGCTTAGATCAAACCAGTTTTGTCACTTATTAATCAATGTTGCTATATCTAAAAAATAATAATGATACTAAAATGGTGAAACATTTCAATATTCAAAATTACGGTAGTTTTTGATACCGTATCATAGATGGTACGGTAGGTGGTAAAACCAGCAAAATTACGGTATGTCTACCGTAATTACGGTGTAGTTGGAGACACTGAGTATATAGCTCGTTGCGCTTAACTGCTTAGTATTTTAGAGTGATTTCTGTGATTATTTATCTGTGCTGTGAATTCCGCGCCTATTTTTCTAAATTTATTTCGACTCTTGAATATTCTCCCATGATGGAAAGTGGCTTCATAAAGGCAAATAATTCCAATTTGCCGAGAATTGATTGTTTTACGGTTGCTAATTTCTTCTCGACAAACGATAATTTCTGCTCTGCTGAATTTAGAAATGTGAAGACCTACGTGTAAGTACCTACTTATTATACCAAAAATCATTATTTCTATAACCAACAATGAATCTATATAACAGTAATCATAGATTCTTAGATCCAGTGTATTAATTAACCAAAGCATATATAAATCAATAAGCTCAAAAAACTTAGAACTCATATTTTAATACATAACAATACATACACAGAAAGCATCGAATGAACTTGTCACTAAACGTAGCACAGACTAGGTAGTAGTGGTTATATTCTCTTTGCTTGTCACTTTACAGTGTTATAGAAAATTACTCTGTGGTAATTGAACACGTGACGTCACTGGCGTTTTGGAGAAAAATTTAAAACGGCATTTAAAATACATGATAATTAAAATATTACTTGTTTTAAAAAGTAAATTAAAATATTTTGGGTTATATTAGGCCCATACGCATCGTTTTAAACACTTTCCCAAAATCAGTCAACATCCCAATTGAAAGATCGGCCCTAAGTAAATAAATCCTGGTTATGGTAAGCAGGCAAGGTTTAGGCATAGATATTTTACACTTATTTTACTAGACATTAGATCAGAATAAGTCATCGAGGAATCTGGATTCTAAAATAAAAAAAACTCCTAAAATACCCCTAAAAATATAATGTCCCTTAAACAATCCCAGCTCCCTTATTTTACCCTTAAATTTAGGGGGAAACCCCTAAGTTGGGAACCCTGCTTTTGACTAAGTTTTGACACGCAATTTTATAAATTTTTGACATTGATAATTGACGGTAAAAAATTATACTTAGCTATATTTATACCATAGACAGATAACCAGTTTTTAGGGTGGCATTCCACTCAGATGTCCTATATTTATAATCAAAGATCGATGCCCATTTCACTCGTCCAGTACCTCTGGCCAAGATTTAAGTGGTGGATCCAGGATTTTGGTTCGGGGGGGGGGGGGGGGAGGGCTTGACTTAGATGGAATCAGAGGCTTTATTTTGCTCGTATTGCAACGCGTAGCGAGTCTCCTTGGATACCTTTTTAATAGGTACTATTGGAAAACGAGACGAGGGTCACTTGCCTGTTGGAAAGCGTAGGATTTTGAAAATTCGTCAACGAAACCCTTATGGGATCATTCGTGTCCATGTCCGTCCGTCCGTCCTAGCTCCATGGTCACAGCCAAGTTCACGCCAAGTTGCTCCGAATCTACTATGCTGAAAGTTGGGTACACATTATAAACTGTGAACGAAACACGGCATGTGACAAAGAAATGAAGTTTGAATATGGAGGTTTTGGGAGGCCTATTAGAAAATTAAAAAAATATTACATACAATGCGATTAAAATAAGAATAGGACGGGCTCTCGGCTAACTTCACTCATATAAGTACGGTCAGCAGAACAAACTTAAAAATAGATTAATTTTAAATGAATGACTAAAAGTCGTTCATTTTATAAAATTTATATATTTATAAGGTTGGCAGCACAGACGCAGTGTTGCAAAAGTTTCCGATTTATTGGGAGATCTACTGATTTTGGTCATTGTCTCCCGATATCCCGATTTAGCAATTCAGTATCCCGATTTTTGAATTATCATCTAATGTAAAATAATATTCATAAATAAACATGGAAAATAATATTCTTCATACGGCAAAAATAAAAGATCTTGAATAAATGAATATATTATTAACATAAAATACTCTTGTTTTATTCCGAATAAAAATCTCCCGATTTTTAGATGGCAAATTTAACGAATTACCTAATAATACCTACCTATGATTCGTTTTTAGACTAATTTTTTCTCTACCTATCAGATAAAAAAGTACGTGCTATTACAATAAATATAAAACAAGCCAATATTTTTTAACATTGCTTTTTTTGCACACTATACCAAGTTCCCGTAGTGACGTCACAACATGGCGCTAGGCCGGTCCTATTCTTATTTTAATCGCATTGTAAAACAATAAATAAAATTAGGGCACTTTAGTATTACATATTTATCAGTTGGCAGAACTCAACAACAACGCCAATCGTCATTTTATTCGCTGCGTTGGTATCACTGTCTTTGCCTACACGTCGGCCGCCGCCCGCCATGTTATTTTGCTAACTTCATGCCAGTGCGGTGTGCTCTCAAAACAAATTGTACGTGTGCGCTTTTGGTGTTAATCCCTCTTGAAAAAACTGAATAAAACCTTTCCAATTCCAATTCGAACTCGAAACAATCGCTAACGATTCATAATTAATTGTATCGAGTTGATTTGGAGTTCTGTTTGGTTAACCGGTCGATCCGTCGCCCCTCGCCACAATGGAAGTTGAGCGCATCGCTTCCGATTCGGAAAACGTGGCGGTGGTTGGCGAGAAACCGGTGGTGGATGAAGGCGCCGGGGATGCCGCGACTTCTCATTCTGAACGTTTACGTCGCAAGAACAAGAAATATGCGCGTACTAACAGCAAGGAGAAAGATGGCGTTGCCGCAGTTACGCCGCTTCCCAAGTACCGTAGCTGGAAGAACAGCCGCAGGCCTCGCAACGGCCACGGCAGGGGCCTTCCCAAGAAAGGTAACATAATATTAAATCAATCAATCCAGTCGACAAGCTGGAGAAATTTCGAGAAGTCGTAACGCGTGAACTGAGGTACATTTACGTAACATATTGTTTACTACGCATCAAAATAATGCTGCTTTTCCAACACGATGCATATGTATAGTAAAAACTAAAACCTTATAGGATCCGGCCGTGGTCTATGGAGTTTCGCATTGCGCTTTTGCGCAGTTGTTTGCAAAAAAATAGGTCGCCTCTGGTTACCTAGATTACGAGTTGCTTGGTTTGGAATAGGTCAATATTAGCTAGTTGAATGACTTGTTACGCAATCAATGCTTGTAATGTAAACAACTTTCATCATCCAAGGCTATTTTTGTAGTAGCGCGGTGGCTACTGGCCGCTTATGTTTTTGATTATTCGAGTTCTGTTCTTAGTGTAAGTCGTAAGAAAATCTGTAGGGTGTGTACGGTATTTGTGGTGGCTGTTTGTATTTGTTATGATTTTGCGGTGTGCGTCAACGCGTCATTGGGCCAAGGTCAATATTGTTTTTGGGTTGCCAACACGCCAGGCGAAAAATGAGAGATAAAAATCCAAACTCCTTTTATCTGAAATGTTTTCATAACTTTGTTTGTTAAATAAGTTTGATGTCTGATTTTCTGTCTGAACATAATAACTAGGTCTTGGATATATTTTAAGAGATGAAGTTATAGGGGAGCCTCAATAAAAAAAAAAAAGTAAACTTATAAAAACTTTGTTAGTTTTATTCCTCCTCTTTTCTGCCGTTGTCCAGTTTTACATGGGGTAGGTGCAGTATACAGACAGACATACTACTTTTGGATCATGACAATTTTTTAAATGAGGGACAACTATCCAGATTAATCATAAATCTTTATAATGGTACTAGCTTCTACCCGCGGTTCTACCAGAAGGGAGATTCCCACAGGAACAATGCATTTTGTTGGGCATAAAAAGTAGTCCAACATGTTTTTTCCCAAAGTGTATGGGGGCAAGTGAAGTAGGCTACTTATCCCTGAAACATGCATTGTATGATTGCCGGGAATCTCGATGCAAATGAAACCACATGGGCCAGCTATAAAATCATTAGTTAGCCATAAAGTTGAATCTTTTTAAAAAAGCCTTTTATCATGCTATATCAACAAAATACCAATCCAATCTCGTAATCTTCTAACCTTGAGGTACCCATGTTTACACAATTCTATAATCTTTATTGATAAGCCTTGCCATATAAAAATAATGAATCATGTTTTCTTTGTTTTGACTTAGTGTTTAGGTCTTTGTTACAATTAATAGTGTTATATTTTTATTTATAGATTGTTCGTAATTTATTATTATTATGCTGTTCTATACTTGTTTTTTTATATCGAGTTGTCTTTGTATATCGAGGTTTATTATTCATTAAATGTTTTTTTTTTTGGTGTAATTATAATTACTTTTTGTAGGTACAGCAGCTGGCAGATGAAGTAGTTTATATACAGTGGTGGTCATATAATTAAGAACGATTAATAGTACGACACCAATACTATGTTTTCACCATAATTTCAGTGCGCAATTTGTTACTAAACATTCTCAGATCGTGTTGTAGAATATTCTTATGACTGATCTGTATCATTTGGTGTAATAATCTTGTCAAAATTATGTACCTTTTTATTTTTCTATCTATTAAATCATAGGAAGTCATAAAGTTCTCGGAATACTAGCTGGACAAATAATTAAGAACGAAAATATTTTGTTCTTTTTTTATCATTATGAAAATGGAATGCAAAGTACTCCATTACTATTTTTATTGCATTTTCGCGCTACTATTGTTAGGATATACGTTTTCTGCAATTCATTTTTTGAAATGGTGAAAAAATAAATCTTGCGACTCTACTTCTACAGAAATAATAATAAAGTTGCGTGGTCATAATTGGTCGTATAAAAAAATTGTGGATCACTTGCATTGCTCAAAAACGATGGTGTACCAGACTTTGAAGCATTTTAACACACATCAGACAACTTCTAATCTCCCCGGCAAACCTAAAGCAAGAAAACTTATCCACGAGAGGATTTAAGAATAGTTCACCTTCCCGAGCAGGACCCGTTTAAAGCGTCAAATTAAATCAAAAATGAAGTTTTTGGTGAGAATAACCTTAAGGCAACTCTGCACGACCCGTTCGAAGACGGCTAGTGGAGGCACAGTTGTTTGGGCGAGTAACGAGGAAGGAACCCATGTTGACACCACGCCATTGAGAGGCCCGATTAGCGCTTGCAAGGATGTATCAAGAATGTAAATAGCAGCACTGGAACAATGTACTCTTTTCGGACGAAACAAAGATAACTAGAATATGCTCTGATGGCAAGCAGTCTTCAGTACGTACGCCGACCTGTGAATAAGGCATTCCATCCTAGATACACGAAAAAGACGATGAAGCATAGCGGTGGAAACGTTAGGGTTGCTTTTCTGGTTACGGCGTGGGACCTACAAGACAACATGGAACAATGTAACATGTAGGCAACATGTAGGCAACAAGGTAACATGGACCAATATCAATACAAAAAGATCCTCGAAGAATGTATGCTGCCATATGCAGAAGACAATCTCCCGGTAATTTGGACATTCCAGCACAATAATGACCCGAAGCTCACAGCACACTGTAAAAAGATACCTCGACAGTCAACTGGTAATTGTATTAGACTGGCCACCGAACAACCCAGATCTTCATCCGATCGAGCATCTTTAGTGTCAAGTCAAAAAGAACTATCAAACAGATGGTGTGGTAACATTAATGAGGTGTACGACTCGTTTTTGAAAGTGTGGAATTCAATTTCAATTGAGACCGTCCAAAAGTTGATAGTGTCGTTGTCGCGCCGCTGTCGTGCTGCAGTTATCCACAGCCACTAAATATTAATTACTAATTTATTTTATAACAAAAAGTGTTTTTAATTAATTACAACACTACACTATTAAATTAATTATTAGTTTTAGTCGAATTATTTAATTATTGTTAACATTATGATTAAGTCTTTCTGTCGTTCTTAATTATTTGTCCAGCTTCCCACCTACTGTTAAGCGAACAATATTTAAATGACATTAAATCGAACAGGAATAATACAAATTATTTCGTAATTTCTTTTGCGATTATGGTTACCTTGTAAATGTACTAACTGACAGTATAGCCACCATTTTTCAGGGAGTAACATTTTTATAGTTATGAACATTTAAATTTCAAAATGATGTGTTTATATGAAGCGTTCTTAATTATATGACCACCACTGTATGTACATATATCATTTTTTTTTTTAATTTTGTTTTTAATTATTGTTATTTTATTTATATTATTGTATTTATAACGTTATTATATTATTATTTATTATCATATTAGTATGTCGGATATCAACAGTAATGACGATAGTGATGAATACTTTTCTGTACCCTCTGTATCAAGTAGTTCTTCAGATAGCTTTGCTAGCATACCTACCTTATCTGAGACACTAGCCAGCTACTTTTCTGATGTTCCTAAAAATTTTAACGTTCTTCATATTAATGCCCAAAGCATTCCGGCTCATTTCCATGACATGCAGGCATCTTTTGATGTTAAAAACGCCCATGCTATTCTGGTTTCCGAGTCCTGGTTGAAACCCTGCCTTCCCTCGACTCTGTACTCCCTTCCGGGTTTTAACTTGATACGCAATGATCGCACTGGGAGTGGTGGGGGAGGCGTTGCTATCTATCTGCGTTCTCAAATTCCTTTCTCAATTATTAGTATGTCTGCGCAGCCTCCGCCACCCAATGCGGGCGAACATCTGCTTATTGAAATTTTACTTTCCCATAGTAAGATTTTACTAGGAGTTTATTATAGTCCTTCTTTACGTGTAAATTATTTCTCTTCCTTTGAAAAAATGCTTGAAGATCTTACCGTATCCTATAATCACACCATTATTATGGGTGACTTTAATACTTGCCTTCTTAAAAATGATTCTCACTCACTATCTTTAAAATCTATCACCAACGCTAACAATATGCATATACTGCCCCTTGATGCTACGCATAACTTTCCTTATTCCATGCCGTCTCTTCTTGACCTTATTATTGTATCTTCCTTGCAGCATGTTGCTAAGCATGGGCAGTGTAATGCTGACGCGTTCTCCTATCATGATCTTATCTATCTATCTTATAAAATTCGTCCTCCAAAACCCAAACCAAAAATTCTTCTGCAACGTAACTTTGGTTCTATGAACGTTGATGAGCTCCGTAATGATGCACGTGACTTAGATTGGAGTCAAGTATTATATGCCTCATCGTTGGATGATAAAGTTGCACTTTTCAATTCCGTACTAACTCAACTTTACGATACCCATGCTCCTATTAGAGCTGTAAAGATGAAACATCTCCCAGCTCCTTGGCTAACTAGTGATATCAAAGCTCTTATGCACAAGAAAGTTATTGCCAAGGCTAAAGTTAGATGTAATCCTATTGATACTAACAAGGAGAAATATGTTCTTGCACGGAATCGCTGCAATAGGATGTGTAGGGATGCTTTTCGCCGTCATGTCCATGACTCCGTTGAAAACGAAGATCCAGCTAAAGTCTGGAAATTTTTAAAATCACTGGGAGTAGGCAAGATTAAGCAAGATCCCGTACCAAAAGATCTGGACATTGATTCCCTCAATCAACATTTTTCATCTTCATCGAATATTAATGCTAACGACAAAATTGATACTATAAACACTCTTTCCAGCCTTGTTACTCCAGATTACTCTCCATTCATCTTTAGTCAAGTCACTGCAAGTGACGTTAAAAAGAGCATCCTCGCTATCCAGTCTAATGCAATGGGTGGTGACAACATTAGTCGGAAAATGATTGTCTTTATTCTAGACGAAATCCTTCCTATTATTTGTCACATCCTGAATTTTTCCATTTCCAGCGGTGCTGTCCCTTCCATCTGGAAAGATGCGCACATAATTCCCCTTCCTAAAAAGTCCAACCCTGTTTCTTTTTCCGAATATCGTCCTATCTCTATCCTACCATTCCTTTCTAAGGTTCTTGAGCGTTTAGTCCATGCTCAGTTGAGCTCCTTCCTTCATAAACATAACCTCTTAAATCCTCTGCAGTCTGGTTTCCGTCGCGGACACAGCACTGTTACAACCCTGGTTAAAATAACAGAAGACATCAGGCTGGGCATGGAAACCGGACAGCTGACTATACTTACTCTACTAGATTTTAGTAATGCTTTCAACACCGTCGACTTTGACATTCTTTTGGCAACGCTCAGCTCTATTAACGTATCTCCTTCAGTGACTGACTGGTTTCACAGCTATTTGTACGGACGCCGGCAACGCGTTCATCTCGATGATTCGTTCTCCTCTTGGTGCAACGCGGTAGCTGGTGTCCCTCAAGGCGGCGTTCTTTCTCCTCTCCTCTTTGCTATATTTATTAACTCTATTTCTAACAATCTTACTTCTTCCTACCATCTTTATGCTGATGATCTCCAAATCTACACGCAAACTTCGCTTGATAGGTTAACAGAAGCTGTTGGCCGTACAAATGATGATTTATGTCGTATAGCGGAATGGAGCAAGCGCTTCGGGTTAAAGATCAACCCGAAAAAAACTCAAGCCATCATTATAGAAAGCTCCAGAATGATAGCAAGAATAGATTTTGCCACGCTCTCTCAAGTTGTTTTTGATGGTGTCATAGTTCCTTATAGCTCGGAGGTAAAAAACTTGGGCGTTATATTAGATAACTGTCTTTCATGGGGTCCGCAGCTGGCATCTGTTAGTCGGAAGATATTTGCTTCGGGAGCTTCTCTTAGAAGACTGCGAAACTTTCTTCCGACTGCTACAAAAGTTACGCTTGCACAATCTCTCCTTCTTCCCATTCTTGACTATGCCGATGCCTGTTATCTTGATCTCACGGAGGACCAGCTGAATAAGCTTGAGCGTCTCCAAAACTACTGCATAAGGTTTATTTTCGGACTTCGAAAATTTGACCATGTTTCTCAATTTCGTGCTCAACTCAAGTGGCTGCCTATTCGCCTTCGCCGGAATACTCACATTCTTTCTCTGCTATATAATATTTTATTCAATCCCCTTACTCCGCTCTATTTGAAGGAAAGACTCGAATTCCTTCATTATTCCCAACAACTTTCCCTTAGGTCATCGGAAAACATGTTGCTGAAAACGCCTGTTCATAGTACTTCGTTCTATGACAAGTCTTTCACTGTACAAGCTGTACGTCTCTGGAATAAGCTTCCACTAGCTATAAGGCAGGCTCAAACTCTGGCTACCTTTAAAATCAAGGTAAAACAGTTATACCTCACTCACCCTCACTAGTTGTTGTTGTTTGTCTCCGTACGTAATTTGATATTATATGTATATATTATATTATTTAGTATAATTATAGTGATATGTATGTTTAAGTATTGTATTACTTACTTATTAGCATGTATGTGTGTTTCTTATTTTTCCTTAATATTTTATATGTATATATTATTGGTATCTATATTATTATATCTATAATATTTGTGGGCACATATATATATAATTTTAATATTTATTTTTTTCTATTTTGTTTATTTGTTTACACCACCGACCTCTCTCACTCCATTAGTTCTCTCCATCCAAAGGTTGACTGGAAGAGATCGCTTTTAGCGATAAGTCCGCCCATTGTACTTTACTGTGTTTTAATATTTCTGTACTGTTTTATTTATAAGTCTGGTGTACAATAAAGTATTTTGTATTGTATTGTATTGTAATAGGTTATTGTTGGAGCGCTATCACACCTGCGGTGCAAGTACGGATCTTTTCGATAAATGAAATTAGATAAAATTGACAGTTAAAATCGATAAAGTGGGTTTTATCGAAATTTTTTTATCCAAAAGAACCATACTTGCGCCTCTGATCTGAAATGACAATGTGGTCGAAGATGAATACTAATTTTTATCAAAGTATAATTTTTGAATAATGATTTTACACACACACATGCAAGCATGCACTTACATACACATGCACACCCCCAAGCACTATATATACACTCTTCCTATATACATAACTACCATAATTATTATTACTTTTTATTCTCTGTCTAGTAACAAATATTTATTTATTTATTTATTTATTAACAACATGCCTTTGGTGAGCATTACAGTCTCCCAATGCGCTCACCAAAAACTCAAAAAACTGTAACTTAACATACTAAACACAAGCAAATAAATTAAATTAAATGTTTTGGACAAATTGCATTGCTGCTCGGTGAAACTCCTGTGCAATGCAATGATATATATCGAGCTGTGGTTGTAATGTAAATCCGTTATTGGCTGTAAGTTATAGAAGTAAATCCTAACAATTTATTGAATAAGAGCTGTGGATTTTGTTAAATAAATATATGCTAAACTTAGATTAGAACTGACTCTCAAGTGTAGCCGCAGGAACACACCGATAAGTGCTATATTTATAGTGAAAAAATTACACATAAAACATCAATTCAACAATTAAAAATAATAAATACAAACAAGGTTAAAATAAACAGTCAGAATTTAAGATTTCAAAAAGACACAGTATAAAGAGTGTAAAAAATTGCAGAGCAGTCTTTTGATTGTGTTGACTTAGAAGTTTGATTTTTCACAACTCCAAAGGATTGTAAACAACCAACTTTTGATTTACTTAGAAGTTTGACTTTTCACAGCTACAAAGGATTGTAAACGACCAACTTTTGATTTACTTAGAAGTTTGATTTTTCACAGCTCCAAAGGATTGTAAATGACCAACTTTTGATTTACTTAGAAGTTTGATTTTTCACAGCTCCAAAGGGTTGTAAACGACCAACTTTTGATTTACTTAGAAGTTTGATTTTTCACAGCTCCAAAGGATTGTAAACAACCAACTTTTGATTTACTTGGAAGTTTGATTTTTCACAGCTCCAAAGGATTGTAAACGACCAACTTTTGATTTACTTAGAAGTTTGATTTTTCACAGCTCCAAAGGATCGTAAACGACCAACTTTTGATTTACTTAGAAGTTTGATTTTTCACAGCTCCAAAGGATTGTAAATGACCAACTTTTGATTTACTTAGAAGTTTGACTTTTCACAGCTACAAAGGATTGTAAACGACCAACTTTTGATTTACTTAGCAGTTTGATTTTTCACAGCTCCAAGGGGTTGCAGACCTGAGTATTTGATATTAACTTCAACTTGATACCTCCACATGTTCCTGAGAAAAATGGTCTTGACAGACAGACGGACAACAAAGTGATCCTATTAAAGGGTTCCTTTTTTCTTTTGAGGTACGGAACCTTAAATAATCTAAAAAATATAATTCTCACAAAACAATTATCTATACAAACAATGTAAGGTTGTTTTTATTATTTATAGCCTCTTATCATGCGGGGCATGCTTTATCACAATCGAAAATACTTGTTGTTTTACAAACTGTACCTTATCAGTAACTAAGCCAATGGCACAGAATAGATAATAGTATTATGCTTAAGTAGGTATTACAAAAACATTTTATATGTTTATCTTTAGGCAGTGTCTAAACAGTATTCAACAAGTTGTCTTTTGTGATAAAACGGCTATGGTTTCTTTTATCACCAATAGTAATTTAAATGATACAATGAGATTCTTTACAATACTATAAATAAAAAAATGTATGATAACTACGTACAACACAGTTTTTCACAGCCAAATCAACAAAATGAATGTTTTAGTGCAGCTTTACGGCCCGCGTCGAACAAGTGACGTCAGATGTTCTGCCCAATTTGTATGGAGCGTTTTAGCGCTCAGTACATACGCCTGAATGACTCTCATTTTTGGTATTTCTAGTGTACGACTACCAGTTTTTTCGATATAGACATTTGATTCTCATGAGAAAACAAATTGATTGACATCATATAACAAGAGCCAACATCCCTATTGTTATTAAATTATTTTTTATGCTTATTATAATATTTTAATTAAGGGGGTGCCGGCGGCAAGGGAGTATGGGGCCTCCCCGGCTCTGAGCTCCTCGAAGAGTACGTGGAGGATATGAATGACCCCAACTACGACTCTGAGGCCGTCACCAACGGGGACGTGGAGTTCAAGCAGGTCATTGTGGAGGCCGAGCCGCAGGAGGTCGTGGTGAGTGATAGCCTATTTTTTTATTAATTAACTGACATCAAAATACGACTAAGGTTCGCGATTCGTCTGCACTTTTTTAACCGACGTCGAAAAAAGGAGGAGGTTCGCAATTCGTCTAATTTTTTTTTATTGCGATTTTGCTCTAATTCTTCGCCAATTGTCTACGATATGCGTCAAGCGGGGATCGTGGTTATTCCATGGTTTTCTCGTGGTCCGCGATTGATGCTCCATCAGTCATGAATTAGGTGTGAGGGCTGCCATAGCGGTACGCATAATAAATGTAGAAGTAAAACGCTTCGTACGTAATGGCGGAATATCTACCACGTAAGGATGGCGCTTCGCAGTAAGTCTAGTTGTTCGAAGATCGATAATTGCAGAGTCTTTAATGATTACTTAGCGTAGATTTTCAAACTTCTGATTGGCACTGCAATTGCTATGGGCCGGCGTTATGCTTACCATCTGTCAAACGACCGGCTCGTCACATTATAAAATAGGACAATAATAAAATAATTATAAGTAAATCTACAGTAAGGACTCGCAAGTAAATCATTAAACCACTCTGAATGCGGCAGTAAGGTAAAATACTCTTCAGGTAGAGTTATGCCTTTCTTCCACTAGCATCGCGAAATACGTAAAAAAACATTCAATAACAAAAGAACTATGTTTCTTGTAAACAGATGTGCCCCTCAAGGTCGATTGAAGTTGTGGATAATGAAAACACGCGTGAAGTTAGCTGCGGATGGTCGGATAGCTTTTGTATCGGGTTTCGCTTTTTGACTGCACAAAAAGGAGTGTATAATGTTTTTAGGGTTCGAATGTATTTTAGATGGTGACTTGTTTAATTTGGGTGCGGAGAAATAAAAAAACCATGCAACGTTTTGACAATCAAGATCATAGAGTACGCCTCTTCTCAATGACATTGACATTTATTATAAACTAGCTGCTGCCCGCGGTTTCATACGCGTGGAGATAATGGATTTTATGGTTTTTATTTTTATGCGCGGAACCCTAATTCTTTTTATAAAATAAAAGTAGCCTAAGTTACTCGTTATAACATCAGCTATCTGCCAGTGAAAGTCCCGTCAAAATCGGTCCAGCCGTTTCGGAGATTACCCCGTACAAACAAACAGACAAAGAAAGACAGACAAAAATTTAAAAAAGGGTTGTTTTGTTATATCCATGGTATATACTTTCATATGTATTTAGTAAAAAGCTGTTATTTTGATATTACAAACAGACACTTCAATTTTATTTATTTGTATTGATTATCTATGGCTAGAGGCCAAACCTTAACAATTTATTCCACCATAACATTAAAATGCCTGAATAGATTTGTATGTATGTGGTATCGTTAGAATCCTTACATCACCCCGAGTGACACTGGATAGGGCAGTCGTGCTTTTTATGTAACTTTTGTTACATCGACTTGTTGGTAGTTTGTTTTGGTCTTGTTTGCCTCTTCTGATTATTGGATCTACTCTTAAAAACGATTACGACGTAATCGTTGAGTAACGAGACGAGTGGGTTGTTTGCCTGATGGTAAGCAACTCAGAACTTTGAAACGCAAAGGCCAGCGCGGCACTGCAGTGTACTTACACTAGTACTCTAATAGACTTCTATTAGAGGAAAAAAAATGAATCTAACAGACAGACGGTCCGTTAACAAAAACCTTTTTTAATTATCAAATATTGGTTACGGAAGGCCGTTCCTCTACCGGTTTGCGTTGCGTCACCGCTCGGTACATTACTGTTCAGTACTGCGCAGTTGACCTTCAGTAATAGTCCTTTTTTACACGCCCGTCCAAAAAACGAGTACAATGTTTTCAGGGTTCATTTATGTGAGTTTCTTTGTTCCACCATAACTTAAACGCCTCAACAGTTTTTTTTTTCAATTTTATTATTGTACTCGACTCGGCCCGCTCAAATGACTTATATCAAGTTATGTGCGGATTATTCGCACTCGCTCTGAAACATCGTGAGGAAACACGCATGTTCAAGAACAACAATACTCGAGGACGTGTGACATGCACTAAGCACTGGGCCCGCGCGTGGTGGATTTTGGACTATACCTCTCTCTGAGAGAAGGCCGGTATCCCAACAGTGGGAGTGTAAGAGGCTGATAATGATAACGGCATATTTACCGTGATTATTGAGCGATCAGCATCTCAACTATAAATTATATAATACTGTACGGGAGTACAACACGGGAGATTTTTTTTTTTATATTATTAGGTAACGAGACGAGCTGGTCGTCTGCCTGATGGTAAGCATAACGCCGGCCCATAACGATTGCAGTGCCACCCAGAACTTTGAAACACAAAGGCCTGCGCGGCACTGCAGTGCGCTCGTTACCCTGAGACATTAGGTATTAAGTCTCATAAGCCCAGTAATTTCACTGGATACTCTGCTCATCAAACCGGAACACAGTAATGCTTGCACACTACTGCTTGGCGGCAGACTTCACGAGTAAAGCGGTGGTAACAACCCAGACGGACACTCGCAGAAGAGTTAGTCCTCCCACTAACAAAATTTTCCACCACTAACAAAAGATTCCCCATTCCCGTGAACATGATGCTTGCAAGAGCGTCGAAATATCGGGTGATCATCTATACATATACAAACAAATAATTAAAATTGAAGTGTCTGTTTGTAATATCAAAATAACAGCTTTTTACCAAATGCATATGAAAGTATATACGCTACCTATAACAAAACAACCATTTTTAAAATTTTCGTCTGTTTGTTCCGGGTAACCTCCGAAACGGCTGGGCCGATTTTGACGGGACTTTCACTGGCAGATAGCTGATGTTATAAGGAGTAACCTAGGCTACGTGAGCGAAACCGTGGGGCGCAGCTAGTCTCTCAATAATAATCCCGTTTATTTTCAGCTTCTTACGCTTCCCCTGCTGGGATACCGGCCTTCTCTCAAAGAGAGAGGTATGGGCCATAATCCACCACGCGGGCCCAGTGCGGCTTGGTGAATGTCACATGTCCCCGAATTTCGTGGTTCTTGAACATGCAGGTTTCCTCACGATGTTTTCCTTCACCATTTTTTAGAGTGTGAATAATCCGCACATAACTTGATATAACTCATTGGTGCGGCCGAGTCGAGATTCGAACTATGGTGCGTCGGATTGAAAGTCGCACAAGTTCCCGCTCGGCCTTACGCTCTATAATAATCCCGTTACAATGTTTGAATTAGTAAATAACATAGCAACTTTGCCGTAGTGCGGTAATAGTACAGAAGCATAGGTGTGCAGTGTTAGTAAACAGATCGATGGTACGTGAACCGGGTCGTCGCTCGTTCGTGAACCCCGGGCCGGTCGTTGTGCCGGTTAAAGCGTACTACGCATCGCGCTGCGTACCGATCGATCGGTTTGTATTCGTGCCTCAAACGGTGTTGGGCAAACTTTAGTCTTGGCTAATCATTGATGACTAATTAGTTTAGGTTCAAGACTAGCTTCTACCCGCGGTTTCAACTGCGTTAACACAGGAACCGTGCATTTTTACGGGATAAACATAAACGCTTACACACTCATACCCCCGCACTAGGATTCCCTGTGTCGCAGGTGGCATGGACATACACAGATACACATCACAAACATCCAAGACCCGAGAACAAACTTTATGCTTACACAAAATCTGCCCCGGCCGGGAATCGAACCCGGGACCCCTCGCCTTGCAGGCAGGGTTACTACCAACTTAGCTACGGAGCCGTTGCTAAGTTGCGTAAAAAGTAGCCTATAACTCTCGGGTCCATAAACTATATCTATGCCAAAAATCAGGTAGATCCGGTGCCGCATGAAAGAAGGACAAACTAACAAACACACTTTTGCATTTATAATATTAGTAGGACTAGCTTCTGCCCGCGGTTTTCGCCCGCGTTCGGGGGAACGCGGGGGTTCCTGTGAAGGAACCGTGCATTTTTCCGGGATAAATAGTAGCCTATGTTACTCTCCGGTCCATAAACTATATATATGCCAAAAATCAGGTAGATCCGGTGCTGCGTGAAATAAGGACAAACCAACAAACGTACAAACACACTTTTGCATTTATTATAGTTTCAAGTGTGAATGAAATAGGTATTATATCTAGAGATTTATAAGAACGAGGATAGCAACATTTCACACTTGAGTTTCGTGTTGTGAATTATTAGTTTCAATCTTAATCAAAAAATATATTTTTGAAAATGAATAAGGAAAATGAAAAACATTTATTTGTAATAATCAATCACGTCTGAAGAGGTCCCAACCCGCCATACTTTCTATACAAACGCTCATACGTAATTACAGTGTTGTATCTATTTTTTTCTTTGGATGTTTTGAACAAATAGGTATCTTGTGCATTATAGCTAGGATTTTACGGAACAAAAAATTTAAACAGTCTCAATTATTATAGAATTATATATTAAACATAATAAATTTAAAGTAATTTGACTGATGTAATTAGATTTAAGATGTTGAAAATGTAATACTAAGATATAACTTAAATTTGTTAACTGCTAGCACTGACTTGCAAATGCCCTAACAGGGTGCATGTACCACTAACATAGCACATACTATATACATAAGATCTAATGCTATAAATACATGTATGCAATAAATAAATAAATAAAATTTTGACAATCCTATTCAGTAAAAGCCTTAAAAAACCAGCCTGTTTAAACAAATTTTACCTTAACTTTGGCCATTCACAATATTCTCATAAAAGTAAACAAAACACTTCCATAGGATCCTTGGACATTTTATTTTTTAGGTTGACAATCAGCGCTGGTCTTCCGTGTCGACCGGTTAGTTTTTATACTATTTGTAAGAGCCTGTATATTTATCAAAGATTGTAATTATATTCTGTTTGCTGTGTTCACAGCGCAAGGCCGAGCCAATAATCCTGGAGTACTTGGAGCACGGTGACACCAACGCCGCCGCTGAGGACTTCCTGGAGTTCGTCACCAGCAAGAGGAGCCATCTGGTGAGGAAATATTAATTACTAGCTTCTGCCCGTAGTTTTCATCCGCGTTCCCACAGGAATCGTGCATTTTCCGGGATAAAAAGTAGCCTATGTTACTGTCCGGTTCATAAACTATATAGGTATATGCCAAAAATCACGTCGATCCGTTGCTCCGTTGCTGCGTTAAAGGACAAACCAACAAACACACTTTCGCTTTTATAATATTAAATAGGATAGGATGCCTCGTTTGTGTAGGTCAAATCTTACAAGCTAAATTTCCCGGTGTTCGATTGAGCCCAAATTTTACATACCTACATATTTAAATCTGATGACAATGCAATATAATGATGTCACAGAGCTGGTCTGATGATGGAGCCGGAAGGCTGTCATAACAATTCTGACGTAACCCCATCGAGTTTGGTTTGACTTTACAAGTCAACTGATCCTAGATGACGTCCAGGGTCCTGATGACGGAGCCGGAAGGTTGTCACAAGATTACAGCAACAATTACGTATTTATTTACGTAATTATTAAAGATATAAAAATTTACCACAAAAATTTGTTTCGAATTTGGTTTACTATAACTAAAAAATAATATTATGTTAATCAAATAATGATACACAAATAACTAATGAAACATCCTATTAACTAATAGGACCGTTGCCCCGCAGGTTTGCGAGACGATAGTAGAAATTGCCCTCGACCATAAGCCCTCCCACTGCGAGATGGCGTCCGTCCTCATTTCGGATCTGTACGGGCGCGTATTCTCCGCTAAGGATATTGGAATTGGTAAGCCTTTTTATTATTTGACTAGCTGTGCCCTTCGGCTTCGCCCACCTAATAAAAAGTAGCCGAAGTTACTCCTTATAACATCAGCTATCTGCCCGTGCAAGTCCCGTCAAAATCGGTCCAGCCTTTTCGGAGATTAGCCGGAACAAACAGATAGACAAAAATTTTAAAACTGTGTTTTATAAGTACCGTATATACTTTCATATGCATTTAGTAAAAAGCTGTTTTGACATTACAAACAGGCACTTTCACAAACATCCCCTATTCAAACTCATCCTGTACCTTTGTGACTTGTAGCGTTCGAGCACCTGCTAGAGAAGTTGCCGGACCTGGTGCTGGACACGCCGGATGCGGCGGCGCTGCTCTCTCATTTCATCGCTCGCTGTGTTGCCGACGACTGCCTGCCTCCCAAGTTCGTGCAGATGCAAACTGGGAAGGAACTGAACCCGCACGCCAAGTAAGGAAACACTGCAGAGGGAACTGCTTTTAGCGTTCCGTACCGTTTAGGAGTTTCAAAATTCAAATTCAAAATGCTTTATGCACTATTTAAGTTTATTATGTACTAGCTGCTGCTCCAGGTTTCACCCGCGCGGAGTTATTGGTATTCATGATTTTTATTTTTTTTGCACGGAACCCTAATTCTTTATCTAAAATAAAAGTAGCCTAAGTTACTCCTTGTAACATCAGGTATCTGCCAGTGAAAGTCCCGTCAAAATCGGTCCGGCCGTTTCGGAGATTACCCGGAACGAACAGACAAAAATTTTAAAAATTGTTGTTTTGATATAGGTTCCATATATACTTTCATATGCATTTGGTAAAAAGCTGTTATTTTGATATAACAAACAGACACTTCAATTTTATTTATTTGTATGTATAGATAAGTTGATAAATGCCTGAACAGATTTGTATGTATGGGTTATCGTTAGAATCCTTACATCATCCCGAGTGACACTAGCTATGCAGTCGTGTTTTTTTATGTAACTTTTGTTATATTGACTTGTTTAATTCTTTGAATTGTTTCAGACAAGCGATCCACAGAACGGATACGCTGTTATCCATGAAACAGGGGCTGGTTCGGCTCGACAATATTTGGGGAGTCGGTGGTGGCATCAGGTAAGATTATCCAGGCAAAGTATCTTCCTTCTTGAATAGGCATGTGATGTACCTATGGGCGTGTTCTGCAGACATATTCTCAACTAGCTGTTGCCCGTGGTTTCATCCGCGGAGATATTAGGTATTACCTTTTGTGCGGAACTCTAATTCTTTTTCTAAAATAAAAGTAGCCTAAGTTACTCCTTATAACACCAGCTATCTGTCAGTGAAAGTCCCGTCAAAATAGGTCCAGCCGTTTCGGAGATTACTCGGAACAAACAGACACAGATACCGTATATAGTTTCATATGCATTTATTAGAAAGCTTTTGATATTACAAACATATTTGCATAGATTAAATCGGATGTATCCATCTATGCAAATTCACAAACGATCGGAAACCGATTTCGCCTAGTAGGTAAACGTCTTTCTTACCTTACTCTTTTGATATTTTAAATCATCTGTTCCAAAACCAGCTGATTTTCTGTAGACAAGTTTCAGCTGACAAATAGTTCTCGGAATTCATTTGCAACTCTTGTAAACTTGTCTATGGAAAGTCAGCCGGTTTCGGGACAACATCCGATTTAAAATGTCAAAACTTTGAATCGGAAAGAAGGACATTTACTAGGTGAAATATGTTTCCGATACTGTTTAGAAAGTCATAGTACAAGTACTACGTCCGGTATCACACCAAGGCCAATGGTACCGGATACCAAAATACCGTTATTTCACGCCCTGGTTCTCGCATCTTGAGACGTTTTAGTTTGACGTTCCTAATATTATAAATAAGTTAAATATTTACCAAACCAACAAAATAGAAAACTAAAGTACTAATATAATACTTTCCTGTTTTTTATTTTAATAAAACTTATTTCAACGCTAAAGGTCGAATGCACAATATATAAAAGGCTGCGCCAGAAAACTACTAAACCTTCCACTATTTCGTTCCAGGCCTGTAAAATCGCTGATTCGGCAAATACAGCTGTTACTAAAGGAATACCTCACGTCGGGGGATCTCGCCGAAGCTATGCGCTGCGTGCGAGAATTAGAAGTGCCACATTTCCATCACGAGTTAGTGTATGAGGTGAGTACACATTTTCATCACGAGTTAGTGTATGAGGTGAAGTACTATTTCCGTCACGAGTTAGTGTATGAGGTGAGATACTATTTCCGTCACGAGTTAGTGGATGAGGTGAGATACTATTTCCGTCACGAGTTAGTGTATGAGCTGAGATACTATTTCCGTTACAAGTTCATGTATGAGGTGAGATACTATTTCCGTCACGAGTTAGTGTATGAGGTGAGATACTATTTAGGTCAGGAGTTAGTGTATGAAGTGAGATACTATTTCCATCACGAGTTAGTGTATGAGCTGAGATACTATTTCCGTTACAAGTTCATGTATGAGGTGAGATACTATTTCCGTCACGAGTTAGTGTATGAGGTGAGATACTATTTAGGTCAGGAGTTAGTGTATGAAGTGAGATACTATTTCCATCACGAGTTAGTGTATGAGGTAAGATACTATTTCCGTCACGAGTTAGTGTATGAGCTGAGATACTATTTCCGTTACAAGTTAATGTATGAGGTGAGATACTATTTCCGTCACCAGTTAGTGTATGAGGTGAGATACTATTTAGGTCAGGAGTTAGTGTATGAGGTGAGATACTATTTCCATCACGAGTTAGTGTATGAGGTGAGATACTATTTAGGTCAGGAGTTAGTGTATGAGGTGAGATACTATTTCCATCACGAGTTAGTGTATGAGGTGAGATACTATTTAGGTCAAGAGTTAGTGTATGAGGTGAGATACTATTTCCATCACGAGTTAGTGTATGAGGTGAGATACTATTTAGGTCAGGAGTTAGTGTATGAGGTGAGATACTATTTCCATCACGAGTTAGTGTATGAGGTGAGATACTATTTCCGTCACGAGTTAGTGGATGAGGTGAGATACTATTTAGGTCAGGAGTTAGTGTATGAGGTGAGATATTTCCGTCGCGAGTGTGTATTATATATTTTTTTTAAATTGAATTGTTTATCATTTAATTTGAAATTATATTACTTTTATTTGTATGTTTGTTGCAGACGGTCCTCCTGGCAGTGGAGACTGTGAACTCTTCGGTTGAGGAGCAGCTGTGCACATTCTTGGCAGAGCTGCATAGGTGTGCCATCGTGTCACCGGACCAGATGGACCGGGTGAGTTTTTTAACTATTAATTAAATGTATTTTTTCGATGGGGTTACGTCGTTTATTTACAGAATTCGTGTGGCCGCCTTCCGGCTCCATCATCAGACTAGCTTTTTCACATAATTATATTGCATTGTCATCCGATTTACTTATATATGTAAACTTTCGGCTCTATCAAACACAGGGAAGGGGATCAAATTTTGATTCCATGATTTGACCTAAACAAACAAACACATACAAATATTTGTAAACAAGTCATTGTAACAAAAATTACATTAAAAAAACACGACTGCCGTCGCCAGTGTCACTCGGGATGATGTAAGGATTCTAACGATACCCCATACATCTGAATCTGTTCAGGCATTTACAAGCTATGGTGGAATAAAGTAACTAACATTTATACATACATGGACCCTAAACACATACACTCCACTATTTCTTGCGCAGTCATGTAAAAGGAGATAACTTTCACTCATGACAACGATGAGACTTTTCTAATCTTTATATTTTGTTACCGGCAGGGCTTCATCCGAGTTCTGGAGGACATGAACGATATAGTGCTGGATGTTCCCCTGGCATATATAATGCTGGACCGATTCATGGAGCGGTGCCAGCACAAGTTCCGGCTTGGGGACTCCGTGCTCAAGCGCATGCCTACCAGGTGAGTCTGTCCTCTGGATGAGTCTATGTGTGACCAATGACAGAGATCCAAATTCGAATATCATTGGTTGGCGATTGAATCACTATAGCTGTTATTGGTTGGTGGCCGAGTTTGTTTCCATTGGTGTCAATTCTATCATCTTATACATAAACCTAATTTTAGTTTCAATCTCTCTTTCTAAATGAGGACATGAGAAAGGGATGGAATATATTTTAGATCTGTCAAATTAATCCACTTGCTTGTCCCTAGTGTCAATTTAACGGCGTCTAATTTATCAAGACTAGAAAACCTTGGTTGGCCTACTTGAGTGAATAGGCAAATATAGGTACTCTGTTAAAATTATTTGTCCCAACAGTGGGGTAGAGTAGAGACATACTAGTAGTAAATTTGAACATAATATAAATCAAACCGTTTCTGCCCACAGAGGACGCAAAAGGTTCGTCTCCGAAGGCGACGGTGGCGCCATCAAGGACCACGCACTGAAACTGCGCGAGTAAACTTCGAGCGACGCGCCCTCACACCACAGATAAGAAACCATAGAGCTAGGAACCATAAACAGCGCAGAAGCTAACCACACACTATAACTTGACAATGGACCATATGGACTCGAGAGTGACCATGGAACCACAAGCAATAGGCTAAAGTGAAGATATCAGGATTGGAGATGGTTGTGAATGACCTTGACCCAACCTGCTGAAATTGTTCAAGAAAACCATAGACTTAGATAAAGAAAAGCAATAAGCCCGAGACTACATAATAGATATTAACTAAACCGCAGATGAAGATATGATATGAGCTATTTATTTGACTTCAACCTCTGTAGAAAATATATTATATGCATGCAAGAGTACATAATAATAGAGCGAAGAACCATAGATAAACTAAGTCGTACTAAGTACCTACTAGATTTAATAAGTCCCTGGCAGATATAGTTTTAGAATGACAGATCCTGGTGTTATGTCAGAAAGCAATGAAATAGTGTTGAACTATAAACAAAAAGGTGTGCCCTGAACAACGGAAACTATGTAGATGTACTCAACTGTCGCTGTTGAATAAGTGAAGGGCATTAGGGCATAATGAGCTGATTTCAAAAACTCGTTGAAATCTATGCCTGTAATCACAAAACCATTGAGGTACTAGAAGAAAAGCTGTAAAAAGTAGGTAAAGAATTACTGTGTGATATAAAGGTTTGATCAACGGACATAACAGTATTAGACCTCATCGAAACCTATGCCGGTGCCCGTGACCAAAGACAGATGGAAACATAGGAAGTGAACTTTTATCCTTGCTGAATGAATGGAAGGATTAATCGGAGGAGGAGGAATCGTGACTCATCCAAATGTAGGCCCATTCAAGAAATTGTAGACGAAGCAGTCTTCAGAAATCTATGCTCATGCAATAAAGAACCATAGACTATATCAGGATGGAAAGCAATAAACACGAAGAAAGAAAATCCAGATGTAGGTGCCAGCGGTGTAAGGTACAGAGCGCAGAAATGACCAGACCCAGGTTTAAATTCGCATATTAGAGTGCAGATAAATAAGCTCACAAAAGGCTAGTAACATCTGCTAATAATACAAACAAATATGGCAGACCACCAGCCAATGATATAGAATGAAAATCATGCTATTGGTTGGCAATCACTTGATGTCATTGGTTGATATCGACCATATTTGTTTACACTGTTACTTGTATTAAACTAGTTTAAAAACATGGGCCTTTCAATCTTTAATGATATCAGAAAAGTTAAAAACGTTTGTTTAAAAAAGTTATAACAACTATCTACTAAAACGCAGGTTTTCACAGCCAAATCAACAAAATGCATGTTAATTTACAGCTTTATGGTCTGTGTTGAACAAGTGACATCAGATGAGGAGTAGGCGAACAAAACGTCACTTTTCCATTTTTTAACGTTTTAATTTTTTTTATTGATTCGTGTTGGCAATCCTGAGACACATCGTTTCATGCATTAAAATCTCGACAAAAAGCTTTTTTTATCGTAGAAAATCGACTTCAAAACACAACTACTCCTTCAAAATACTTTTTTAGTTTCTGTAAAAAAATTAAAAGTGGAAAAGTAACGTTTTGTTCGCCTACTCCTCAGATGTTCTGCTCAATTTGTATGGAGCGTTTTAGCGCTCAGTACATATGCCTGTTCCACATTTTATTTCACAAAAAACTAACTTTCCTAATATCAAGAGAACAATTCTGTCTAGTCCCTAGATGAGATGGTAGTCAAACGCACAGCTATCAAGGAACAAAAAAAGCTAAGGCTACTCGGTCTTCATTTACTCTACAGGTTTCAACCTAAACACCCAATCCAACATAAAATTTACTAAGAAGCTGTTGACTAGTTACACCACCCAAGTAAGGTTAGGTTCCTCTAACAATAAATCTATGTGCCGTACCTATTATATTTATAAACACCATTTCAATAATTATAAAGTAGAGAATATTTGCTAGTAAATTATATTCTATACCCTGTTCCATAATCTTAGATATTGCATGTAAACAAAGAAATGTCACGAAAAGTCACTGTCAAAGTTGGGCAACTGTCATGCCAGTTGCCCAAAACATTGCATTTTGTTTCTATTTCCCCCCACTTTGCTCTCGCGCTGCACGATTATAACGTAATGTAACAAGAAACAAATAACAAGAACCAACAACAAAAACATAACCACTACAAAATAACAAGATCTACAACAACACATACGCAGCAAGATACACACTCGAGTTCGGAGATTGGAACATCAACAGTCATGTTATAGCTTATATATATATATTAATACACACACAAGTACATTTTATATACATAGTTAAATATTTAAAGTAATTGAATCGTATAGAGCTTTTATAGAAACCCATAAAATGCTGTAAGATATTTTTTTATGAAGCGTAAGCTGGAATTATATTATATAGCCAATATTATGTATGGTATGCCGAGAGTACAATGGTGTGTTGGGTGCGCATTAATGTTTAGAATTTTTAGGTTTTTTGGATTTATAACTCATTGATCTATTTAAAAAAACAATAGTATATTAGTGTTTTGTTTATTGTTTAAAATCGATAGTCATCAAATAAAGACATAGAGTAGGTAGATGTTTATAAATATTCACGAACAGTATGCAAGTCTATACCTCCCGATTCTGATGTTCAAAAACTGGACTAATTTTCATATCGCTGCTTTTCAATTAAGGGTCAGAATCCGGTGCGCCGCTATCTCGCTCGCGCATCTCAACATTTTTGGAGATAAACAATCAAGAGATAAATAATATAATGGAGATAAATAATATAATTATGAAAAATCGCATTCGGTGACGTAGCTGACAATAACATTACTAAGGTTAAACAAAAATTTTTATCCATTCAAGTTTTCAAACCTAAAAATGAGATTTATTTTATTTATTTATTCAATTGACCACACTATAACATAGTACATACGTTATATTAGGCATGTCATAATGCATTATACATTGTGATTTGTGTTTTACCCATTTTCATGTATGAAAACTTGATCAGATCAAAATTATACTTTATGTGTCAGCAAATTTACCGAATGCGATTATTTCGTAATTATATTAAAATATTAATTAAGTATCTTCAAAAATGTTATGATGCGCGAGCGAGATGGCGGTGCGCCTATTCTGCCCCTTAAGAACATGAGAAAACGGGGGAAGATTTAAACCTGTCCCAATATCTTCCATCCATTTTTCTCCAGCAGCAAATAAGCGCAGCTATATTCATGGGTGTCTAAATACATATTGATTACATGGCAGACCAAGTGGATGATAATGGGAGGTCTGAAATATATTCCATCCTTTTCTCATGTTCTTAATTGGAAAGAGACAATGTTAGTAACATTAGTTTTGTAAGCAATAAAATCGTCAATGTTTGTGTAGGCATTGAACTTTGGGTAATATGTGACGAAAATTTAGAGAATGCTGTCCCCCTCGCACGTATTTATATCTCTTCGCGTGTAAAAAAGATGCCGTTCTTTAAATTTATTAGTCTAATTTAAATAGTAGTCCAGAATCGCAGCCGAAGTTTGAAGACAGCGCGTTTGCGCTCTACCAAAGGTCATTGACCGCACGAACAGCTAATTAGGTAGTTTTTTTTTCGTTATTATGTCAAAAGCATTTGACAAATTGTCTTTTTATACCGCCAGTATAATAAAATGAATAGTTTTAATGAGGATATAACTCCAAAAAGTCTTTATGTATGTACTTTGAAAACTACAAATTACACATACTATTAAATAAAAAAAGAATTATTATTAAGACCTATTCTAATCATATTCGAAGCTGTTCTATCAAGTGTTGATATTTTTTAAAAATTCGTCTAGTGACGTTTAAGGTAGTTTTTTTTCTTTAGTAATCTATAAGTATTTTGAAGTTGTAGTGTGTTGCGATTTTAGACTGAAATGAGGTCAGTGTGCAATATGTATACTGCCCGCGGTTTCACCCGCTTGGACCCTCATGTACCGCTCATGTACCGTAATTCCCACCTGCCCCATTGATGGGGACGTTAACGGGGCAGATGGGAATATATCGTAATTTGTCTGGGAAAAATGTAGCATAATGTCACGCCCACAAATTATTTACCATGAGCTATAAATTACGTTAATCATTTAAGTTTCTTGAGCGCTCTCCTGCAAGCTCATGTGAATAAACAAATTAAAATTTGAGTATCTTGATTATTTCCACGAATGTTTTAAAAGTATTAATCAAACACCTCTGTAATCAATAATTGACGCTTTTAAGTAAGATATTTTGTCTTATTGAAGGAATAATTACTTTTTCTTGATCGTTCTCAGATGTATTTAAAATTAGTCACATCAATTGTTAAGTGACATATGAAGTCCAATATTGCAACATGCTATGCGGTGTGATTCCGAGTGCGAGAGTGACAGACATAGTGTCTTTATTTCACTTTAGACGTGATAACTTTTTTATATTTTTGTAATAAATAAATCTGTGAAATAAGATTCGAAAAGCGTGTTTGTTAAACAAAATCTTTCCAATCGTTCTGTATTTGTAAAGTATTTTAAATGCACTAATGTCTTTGTATCTTAAAAGCTAACTAGTTTTAATATCAGTTTGTCTCTTTCTAGTTAAAAACATAAGAAAACGATGGAAATTATTTTAAACCTGCCGATATTTTTTTGTCCAACGCGCAACGCTAAAATAGACGACACTAAATTCATAGACCTTACAAAAATGGCTGTAGTATATTTGAGGCCTGTCAAATTAAGCCAATTTGACATGCCTTAAATATATTCCATCTTTTTCTCATGTTCATAGTGAGAAAGAGATAGTTTTGCTAAAATCAGTTGTCTTTGTAAACAATCGAATGGGGAGCCACACTGCTTTCTTATCCCGCTAGGTGGCGCATTATCGCTGGTGTTGTTTCACTATGAAACTTCATTAGAAAATTTTAGTAAATAAACAAAAAAATCGTCTTTGCAATAATCTACGCCTCTGTAAAGTACAATTCAGTGTAAAAGTAAGGTACACACGTTTCCCTTCGGACGAGAAAAAACCGAAATTGTGGTTCAAAGCATTGCTCATAAAATTATTGGAAACCAATTATTCTTCTAGGTTATTTATATATTTCAAATCTAATGATTTTTACGACGCGAGCATGTTTACTGGTTATAATTTAATTAATTAACCCTCAAAGTAAACATCAATGACGAGCACCAGCGATGTGGCGCCATCTGAGATTAACCTTGCCTGCAGTGCTTCCCCGTTGACGCCAATGTCTTAACCACCATATTTAGAATTTATAAATGCTTGGTCTATAAAACCGTGCCGTTAAAAAGACACGGTGCCTGTTTAAAGTACTTTTCAAGTTAAAACTTTTGGAATTGCGACTCATTCATTCAATATGTTTATTCGGAATCACTTACATAGTAGTTGAGAATTGTATTTCTCTTTAAGGGCAGGATACTCTGCGCCGCTTTCTCGCTCGCGCATCTCAACATTTTTAAATTTACATAATCAATATTTTAATATAATTATGAAAAACGCATTCGGTGAATTTGCTGCCACATTACAAAGGTACGGCAAAAGTATAATTTAGATCCGATCAAGTTTTCATACATGAAACTGGGCAAAACATAAAATCCCATTATTAGGTTTGAAAACTTAAGTGGATCAAAATGAAATTTTTGTTAAACTTTTGTAATGTTGTTGTCAGCAAATTCACCGAATGCGATTTTTCATAATTATATTTAGTGATTGTTTATCTTCAAAAATGTTGAGATGTGCGAGCGAAAAACCGGCGCGAGTATCCTGGCCTTTATTAACGCGTCAATGGTTTGCCTAGAAATAATAAAAAGATTGTGTTTCTCGAGGCGATTTAGAGTATTCTGTTTGAACGCGCGTGTGTGTGGTGCCTGTGTGAAAAAATAGAAATTTTTACTAATATATAAGACTGTGTTGATTGGTTGAAATTGTTTGAAATTCTACTTCTAATAAGGTGTGTTCTTTCAACTGGATTTTGAAAATTTAGCTCTTCGCGGGTAAGCCAGTTTTGTAAAATTCATTGTGTATTTATACTTAGCAGCTTTTCAAACTTTATTCACTTTGATTAAACTTAAATTTAAACTTGCATTTTTACAAATCCAGTTGAGAAATCATTGTCTCCAAGAAATTGTCTAATGTTTGCTTTCAAAATTTTCGATAAGATGTTATTAATGAATGTATCTAGAGTTATTGTAAATGTGTAGCGGTACCATGACTTTATAAATGTGGCCATAAAAAAATGTAGGGCCGAGTCAATTTCTACAATCGTTGAAAAGTGTATGGAATTGACATATTAAGGGCAGGATACTCCGCGCCGCTTTCTCGCTCGCGCATTTTAATATCCTGCCCTTAAAGATTCCGTACATTTTAAAACCAACACGCCAACAAACACACTCGCGTTTATTTATAGTACGTATGGGTCCTCTCATAGTGGTATAGAAATATTCCTAATAAGTACATATTTCTTTTTATTCATTCCGGGTGTATATGCATTTTCATAACTTTCAATATTCACTTTTGATAAATCACCGTCAAAAAGTGACAAATTTCCTAGTGTGGTCCAGCGTTCGCCATTGGTTGACAATCATAAAAGGTATTGATGGTAACTGTATACGATCAGTTTTCACTGACAATATTGACTGAATCAGCCGGCCACACACGTTAGGGTCTACCGTATAGGTCTACCAGTGTAGGTGCGCCTGCGCTGGTAATCCGGAGCATGTATATTGGGTTAGATTTGCTGCCTTATCAGCTAACAATCTCGTGTTCGTTTTCAATACCAGACCGATTAAAACCAGCGGTCACTAGTCTTCGTGTGGTAGGAGTTGTCAATAGTTTTCGCTTCTTTTCGTTTTGTAAGAGCTTATTTCTTTAATAACGTTCGTTCGAAAATGATAACCAGCGAAAATTCTAGACTATTCCTTCCACACCAAGACTAGTGACCGCTGGTTTTAATCGGTCTGGTATTGAAAACGAACACGAGATTGTTAGCTGATAAGGCAGCTGCACAGGTTTGTTCCCATACATTTCATATATTGCCGTCGCGCTGTGCCTCGTAAAGCGCGATAGGGACAACACCAGTTAGGAGTTCAGACCGATTATACCTTCGAAAAGTAGACAAAATCAACGTTTCGTATTCCCCTGTTTCCTCCAAAATTGGAATGTTTTTTTTTTCGTGAATTTTTAAAGGCAGGATACTCCGCGCCGCTTTCTCGCCCGCGCACCTCAACTTTTTTAAAGATAATCTATTCTCATACTTATCTCATAAAAAAAAACGGGAGACCACGAAAATTAGTAGACATAGATTTTATGGAAAAAATATTGCTCTAGTGAAATTATTCAGGGAGAAAACAGGGGATTGTTTGTATGGACTAAACGCTGAACAACTGTCCTCCTGATGAGGATCATAATTCTTCGCTGGCTCCATTTTTATGGCCAAGCATGGCGCATACCTTCCAAAATCGACCTGCTCGTTTCTAAATCTGCTACTTTGGTCGAACGCTGTACAAACTTACTGCCATTACAAATTATTAGAGTTGCATTGTTTTTTTTAATTTGTATTAGTGTAAGATGTATTTTTTAATTTGCCTAGTAATAGTTTACCGTGGTTGTTACGCCAGAATGTAAATAAAAGAGACGGAAATTATGTTAGAACATGTTTCAATTTGTTGTCTTATTTCTTTATCCTTCTAGAATAGTCTAGACGAGTAGTTCCTAATGGGGAGGCACAGGCAAAGCTAATCTCAGATGGCGCCACCATCGCTGGTGCTTGTCATTGATTTTTACTTTGAGGTTGAATTAAACTATAACCAGTAAACATGCTCGCGTCTTAAAAATCATTAGATTTGAAATGGTCACTATATAACCTAGAAGAACAATTGTTCCCAATATTTTTCGATGAGCAATGCTTTGATCCAGTTTCCGTATGCGCCACCTAGCGGGATAAGTAATCAGTGTGGCTCCCCATTAGCTTTTCCTGATATTTTTAAAAATTTCAAGTCCACTGCTCCACTAAATATTTTTTGTGGGACAAAAACACTAAATTTACAAATTCTTGGTTGACTTTCTCTCACTAGGCCTGGCAATGTTGCACGTTTCTCTTTGCCCAACTTGTCATCAACAAATATTGAATAATAATAAATAAAAAACCGGTATGTAATGTTTGTTGGCTCCGCTAATCTCTGAAACCACATTCTATAAACTCATTCACTAATAGGAAGTTAACAAAAGGAAGTATAAATTATCTCTAGTGCCATTGGATACGCAATGAACGAAGAATGAATAATACAAATAACTTACATGACAATACAATAAAATATGCACTCTATTCGTGCTTCTTCATCGATTACAAAACATTAAACCTATGCTAATAAGACTTATGTAGTACATGCCAAGCTTAAACGCGCTCAAGTTAACTACCCAACGCAATAGTACAAGAACGCGAATGTCGAAGTAAGTACTAAGTACCTACTCTGACGTATTTATTTTTTACTTGAAATGTGAGCGTTTGATTGAATTACTTGCTAATTTAGTTGATCCTAAGTGCGATCACTTGCAAGCACCTATTGCAGTGTTCCGGCATGCTGTACTTGAGAACCAGTTTAATTATAAATTTAGCTGTTCATAGCTACTACAATATTTGCTATTACTATTAACTAAAAATATCAATCGTTTCGATTCCTCCGTTGTCCATGAGCTTCATAAGGCTGTGGCACTTGCCGATACTGCCACCACTCTAGGGCGACTGTGACGGCGGCCACCACCACCGCGGCTCCAATCAGCAGGCCTTTTACCACAACCTCCATGACCTGAAAAAAATAAAAAAGTTGAATGGTTCTATTTTATATACATATTATAATTATACTGAATAGGCTTGCGTTTGACCGCTATCTCACGGCTCACCTGCAGTGCAGGTACCGATCTTTTCGATATATAAAATTGAATTGAATATATATGAAATTGAATTGTTAGAATCGAAGCTTGCATTGCTGATGTACCGCGCTTGCCTATAGAAGGTATTATGTCAAAAGGTTCACTGCGAGCGTAGGTGATCCGACACCGCGTAACATTCACTGAAGAGGCAGGATCGCGGAGAAACGGATTGCGAGGAGCTCTAGTTACGGTTGTGGGGACGGCGCGGCGTTGTCGGCCGTCTGGGCAAAGATGGTCGATGCCGAGGGGTCTTGCTCTCCTGTAAAACGGTGATTTCGTAGATAGAGGCCGAGGAGTGCAAGGGAGAAACCCTCACCGTTCCGCTCTTTCGTATGGAGACATGGTGAACTGTCCCCTCGCACCCTGTCCCACTGGAAGGGCTTGGGGCGCTGGATGCAGGGGCTGTTATAGACAAGGTTTTTATGAAGAGGTGATGCGCTCCGGATATTCGAGCGCTTCGGCCGAGCCGTATGGGGGAGTTATATCTCCCCAAGGTTGCTCCATCCAGGCAATGCAATGCTACGGAAAAGACGACAAAACTGCGATGAGTGCGCTGTGCGCAAGAGGCCTCGCACCCTCGTCCACAGCTGTGGCTACAGGGCCTTACGGCGTAGTTTTCAGTAGGTAGTATGCCGGCATCGAGAGAGGGTGGGTGCCCATGTGGTTAATCCCACACCCCACTCGTACCGCTGCGCCGACACCCAGTACGAGTAAATGCAGCCGGTACATTAAAATAAATGCATTAATTAAACAAATTTTCGGAATCCCATACTTTTGCCACGCCTAGCTCTTCTTCGATTGGTATGTATATTATCCCTGGCATTACCTACACGTCAAATATTTTATAAGGAGCAAAATGTTTGTTATTTACGTACAGTACAAATAAAATATTCTCAAAAATTGTATCACAAATAGTATATTTGTCCTCCCCACAACAACAACTCCCATCACCAATTCCATACTCCTGGAGTATGGAATTGGTGATAGGATTTGTATTAGCGGCGAAGTTTAAAACTTTGGTCCGTGAATTGGAGAGAAATTTCAAAAAATATTTGTGATTTTAACCCCGATTGGATACAATTTTTGAGAATGTTTTGTTTTTACGTAAATAACAAACAATTTACGCTATTATTACGCGAATTACAAAATATTCTCAAAAATTTTACCCTAACGAAAAAATCACAAAGTTTTTTTTTCAATTTCCCGCCACTTCATGGGCCTCCCCATTTCACCTAATACAAAAATATTTTATCATAAGATTATGTATATGATTATGATATCTGTTAAAGATTTATTGATATCATAATTTCTTTCGCCAAATGTTCCAGCAGAGTCAGTTCTAATTTGCGTTTAGCATGTTCACACCGTAGTACCTCTTAGTAATCTGTGTTCACACCTGACAACACTTTCATTTAATTTTGTCAATCAGTTCGTCATTTAACTATAGGATAGGATCCCGATCAAGTGAAGTAACTTCACTGAAACCGCGCTTAAGTTTTGCGAGTACCTACCTACGCAGTTGGATGTTGATGCAGTATGAAACGCATGAGTGACGTGCTGTTTTATTTATGGTCACCTTCGATAATAATATTCTACATCGAAGATAGTCACAAACCACGTACTTAACTTCTTCCATAATATTAGGTTGTTCACTTACCTTTTATTGCTCAAATAGTAGATGTAAAAAAACGAACGTAGGTAATTATACCTACGCCGTTACGGGGCACGTCTTATAATATCTTCCACGAACACAATTATGCCACACCACTAATAAGCCTGTCACAATGCTGTCACAATTATTACCGCGTTATAGTCTCTTTCGGCCTTATTACAATAATTACAACTACCTACCTACGTTGTGACAACCACCGCACGAAGTTATTTTTAATAATATTTTGAATAATATCGAACATAGTTTTAGTTTGTGTATTGTTTTGTCGATACTGTGTTTTTTCCCTAGCTACGTGCTAGCCACAGAGTACGTTGTATATGCAGGTGCTAGCTACAAAAGTAGTCTGAGTTAGCTACTTTATATAATATAATGGTTTCGATTCTGTCGTTTCATTCTAAAGGTCTTACTTTTAGAAGACGGCGTGCGGCGATGTGTTATTCAGACTGTTTTCAGTCATACTAAGATTGCGCGTTATTTTTTTTTCTTTTTACATTTTATTTATATATAACATTTATCTTACACGTCAACAGCTTATAGTATTACAAATTATTATTTAAATTAATATTACAACAACTACTAGGTCAGTGTGGATCAAACAATTTTTCTGCAAAGAATTCATATTATGCCTTCTCAAGCAGTGCCTATATCCTAGTCCTTGGCGAACAAGCCGGGACTCGGCGCATCAGTGATTCAGTGATGCTCGCGGGTAGGGCGTTATTTTTGATGCAGACATAATCTACCTACTTTAGTCTGGTTGTAGGTAGTTGGAGTCAGTGTCTCTTTCTTGTCATATTGTGTCTGCGGGAGTCCGCCCAATTAGGGAGCCGTTCAAGGTTGCTTATAATGTACCTTGCAGCTTGAATGTATTTCATAAAAATACAAATGAGTTCACTAATACTTACTAGATGGCGTAGAATCATAGAAATTCACCTGTCAATTTAATGTTAGCTGTCAGATAGTGGACAACCTCGTAGTACTACGAGGTTTATTGTAAACAATAAATATTATAATATCTAAGATTATATTATAGGGTTGTATAGCACTTTTTTAGCATTATCGCTGTCAAAATCTAGCATTTTCTCCATATACAAAACGGCAACACTGGCAGAGTATTTTTGTATCTAGCTACATATATAGTAATCTGTGTTTTGTATGTGAACCATAGACTAAGTAGTATACTACGTATAGACCGACATCTGTGGAACTTTTCGTTGGACCTTCTGGGATCTGCTCAAATGATACATGACAGATGTCATGTGGAGGTCTGTGACGTCATGACTTTTTTTTTTAATCGGGACGATCAGTTTTAGGCAAGGGTAGTATAAAATATTTTCGGGTGGAATTCCTACATCCTACTTTTGCTTATTTTAAAGTTGTGGATGAGAAATAAAACAACAAATCATATTGAATTATTTATTTTTTTACTTTAAATCTTTTATTATATTTTAATAAAGCCTTACTTTGCATTCTGATGCAAGGAACCTGCCTCTGGGGAGGTTCCTTCTTTCTAATCTAATAACATCAGTACCACGAAGAATTTTATTTAATATGTTAATGCTGTCCAGCCACCTTTTTGATCTCGTCTTACAGAAAGGGAATACAGTGGTGGTCATATAATTAGAAACACAAGAGTCACTTGGTAATGTTAATTACTTTTATGTTGTTATTGCAATTAATTGGAGGTCAAAGATTCATTTATCACACATGTACATTTGTAACTCGTAGTTTAAAAACCATCATTAACATTCACTCAATTAATTAAAAATTATTAAAAAAATGACTTTCATAAAAGTATCAATATCTTTAGTAGTGGCAGACGGACAACTAATAAACAAACCGTAACTTACATTCTAAAATTGACTACAATACATCTTTTATAATGTCATCGCTTAAGCTGTTTGTCTCCTTTTCTCATTCACTTAGTTAGGCAACATTCTGAGTAATTTAATTATTAAAAATGGGTAAAAAATATGACCTGTGATGCAGCAAGAAGAAAAATTATAGTGAATTTTCATTTCAAACGAAAATGGACTTACAGAAAAATAACCACTCACTTAGAGTGTTCAATAAAGATGGTATTTAACGCCATTGCACACTACAAGTAGCATGGTACATCAGATAATGTGGCTAGAAAAGCTCGGCCAAGGAAGACCACAATTCAAGAAGACAGACTTATGGTTCCGTTTGCTAAGGCGGACCCCTTTAAAGGTTCTAATGTTAATCGAAAAGAAGTATTTTCCCATGGCGACCTGGAGTTTTGTTTCAAGTTTTAAGTGTTGATTTCCGGTGTTTTTAATTAGTTGTCCGACTCAGCTCATTGTATTGTAATGCTATTTTAATAAAATATTTTTATATTTTTACACTACCACTTTGTGTATTTACTTAACCTATATTTTTATGCAATAAAAGAATAGGTACATCCATATAAACAATTGTGAACCCTCTTTTACAATCCAAAAAATGGTTAACAAGTTAGTCTTTAATGAAGCTGGAATTGAAGGCTGGTGTTTCTAATTATATTACCACCACTGTATATGCAATTTAACGTCCTGTTGTTTACTATTGCACTTGGGTACACTATGTAGTGGTTATATTCTCTTTGGGTACACTGCACTGCAATACATTGTCAGTATTTCCGCACACAATACACCACACCAGAATCCGGGAGATTTCTAGATTTTCTAGAATTCAGCACATCTACCAGCTTGAAGCGCAAAGAAAAGTACGCTAGCAAACAAGTAAATAAAAAATAAATTAAAATATCAATAACGATATTGAAATGTCAAAGACATTGACTTTATTTCACAACACAGATTACTATATATGGCTTTAATTTACCACAAAATGGGAACAGACGAAAAAGCGGCGCGCATGAAGTGAGGGCATGAATGAATGAACGTTCGCACAGATTAGTAAAAACAATGTATCATTTGAGCGCCTCATTTCAAGAAGGTTTATTTTTTTTCTATGAAGATTACAGCCCGTGATGTGAACAAAAGTCAAAACAAGTAAAATTACAAGGAAAATACTTTGTAGTTTGTTGTGAAATACGCTAATCAAATTGTTTGAAAATGAGCACGCGCGAAGACGGTGAAAGACAAAGAAGCTGCTCCAGCCGTGGACTCGGCATTGCCGCCGCGGCGATAGGCGCTGGAGTTGGTGCAGCCCTTTATTACTATTTCAACAAACGAGCAGAGGATCCTAATGTTCCTGATGCAGAAGGCGCTACCAGTAGCTGGACCTGCGAGCAACCTCAGGCCTTGTAAGTATTAAAACTGAAATTGCCACGCTTTTGTAACTGCTTACATGGCTAATGCTTTCCACTTGCAAGATGTTTTCACTGGCCTTGCTATTGCAAACAACTCTATTTTGTTGCACAAGTAGTTTGTGTACAGTCTATTATGTCACTCTAATATAGATTTGGGCTTTATGTGAAAACAAAATATGTAGAGAAAAAAATATTTTATAATTTAGATCTACCCCTCAGAATAAGAATAATATTTTGGTATCTACCTACTTATTAACATTTAAATTACTGTTATATTTTAGCTCTTTACATTGATTTTTTCTATGTGAGAAACTTATGGCTGTGTAGTTCAAAGTGTTAATCAGTGATAGTTTGCTAAAATAATAGTTATTTAGCATCTTAAAACCAGGAACATAATATGGCCAGTATGGGGTAATCTAATTTTGATTGTAATATAGTTATAATGATGATAACAACTTTATAAAAAAAATATTTTCTGTAAAAATACATCAAGATATAGGTAGGTAGGTACATAATATGTACTTATTTTAAAATCTGATTCTTATGTTTGCTTCTTGGTGCCAAAAAGTTTATATGTACATTTGGCTGTTTTCCAATTTTAAAATGTTCAGTAATCACAGATAACCAATTTTGTATTTGAATGGCTTAAACTAATAACCAATCTCGATAAGATATAACAGATTAAAACCTTTTTGATTGATTGAGAATTGCTCGTAGTAATGATGTCTGTTTATTTTTCAATCTACTTCAAATTACAGGTGATAATACGTAAAAAAAAATACAAATTGTTTATTGGGTGCAGATAGGATAGTATAAATGTTTACAGCATTACTAATAAACACTGTATAACAGTTGAATACTTACACAGTGTTTTGTCTGTTTCAATTCAGTTTAAAATTGTCAAAGAACAACAAAGACAAAAGATTGTCTAACTATATCACCATTCTACATTGTTTATTAGAAAGACCACAACAGTCTTACCATAAAAAAATGAAATGCACCCTAAACATATGTTAAACAGAGTTTAACTCCTAAACATGCCTTAGTCATATGTTTAGATATGAGCAACCATAAATTGTCATTTAAGTAGTTATTAACCATTGTCTAACTCCATTCTCTTGTGACAATTCTAATCATTTTAGACATTTATCTTTAGACACTGTAATTAGCTAAATAGGCGTTTAAATGTGTTTTTGTGATAGCACAAATAACTGCATATCAAAAAACGTAATTTAATTTAAACTTTGCATTGTCATAATTTTTTCTACCCTCATTTTGTAATTAAATTCTGTATTGAATCAGTAGTTTATAATAAACTAGCTTCTACCCGTGGTGTTCACCCGCGTTCCCAAGTGAACCATGCATTTTTTTCAGTATAAAAAGTAGCCTATGTTAGTCTCTGGTCCATAAACTATATCTATGTCAAAAATCAAGTTAGTCCGTTGCTCGGTTACTGTGAAACCAATAAAAGAAGAAAGGACAAACCAATAAACATATACATAAATGAAATACAAGACCGCACTAGCCAGTGACATTTGGGATGATGTAAGAATTCTAGCGATGACATACATACATGAACTCTAACAACACACTCCTATATACAGTACTCCTATATGTGGTATATTAGGTATATCCTCTTCTTATTCTATCTCTTCTATCTTACGCTCCCACTGCTGGGATACCGGGCTTCTCTCAGAGAGAGAGGCATGGGCCATAATTCACCATGCGGGCCCAGTGTGGCTTGGTGGATTTCACATATCATCGAATTTTGTGGTTCTTGAACATGCCGGTTTCCTCACGGAGTTTTTTGAATTGAATTTCATTGTGTAGAAAATGCAATCGATAACAGATTACAAATAAAACTTATCGTCGTCGCAAGACTACTTTCGGATATTGTCTACCGTCGTGGGCAAAAGGTTGTTTCGTTTTCGAAAAAATCAACAACGACTTACCTACGTCTAATTTTAACATAGCGAACTGTCAATTTTATCGATCGTAAAGTTCCGTACTTTGACCGCAGATGCTATAAAATATATTTAAAAATTAATTGACTGTCCAATTTTTTTTCTAAATATAATGAGAACCTGATATCTAGTTTTTTAGACAATAGCTCGCATCACTAGCTGCATGGACTCATCCCCATTTTCACCTCACTCCAGGATTAACAGTAGTGTAAGCGAAGAAGAGGAATCGTACATCACCATCTCTGAACACAGCACCTCCGATACAAGCATGCATGATACATCCTCTGATACCAACACCGCTAACACTTCATACGATACCAGTGTGAATCTAGACATAAATGGGAATACGGACTCAAGCGATACAAGCATTTCAAACAGCAGTGATAGTACAGTATCATCAACCAATTCTGAAATGTCAGTTGATAGTCCAAGAGATAGCCCTTTTTTAGTCACACCAGATCGGTCATCGTTCATGCAGTCTTTATCAAACGAAGAGCAAATGGATAATTTGTTGCAATTTCTAAACCATGAGAACGTTTCAAATGGCTTAGAATCAGACGAGTCGACCAATGAAGAGTTTGATGTTATCTACAATGGTATTGATAACCACAACGGGTTCTGGGCCAGGTCACCCTTGGGGGTGTTAGAGGATAACTTGCCAGCATGGGGTAGTCCGAGACAAGAACGATCTGTGTAAGTTAGGTTTTCTATTTAATTTCAGACAGTTATGTAAGAATGTATAATGTTTTATTGCTTAATAGAGCAATTAAGAAGAATGTTGATCAACACTTAGATCTAAGGGTGCCACCACATTAATCGATTGACATTGATTGATGGCATCGATCGACAATCTATCTATTGGTGTAGTGGCATCCAAAAAGATTAAGTTAAATTGGAATTAGGCATTAAGTTAAATTTGAATGTTAAAATTAAAGTTTTTTTATATAATTGGAAAACGAGACGAGCGGGTCGTTTGCCTGATGGTAAGCATAACGCCGGCCCATAACAAATGCAGTGAGACTCAGAGCTTTGAAACACAAAGGCCTGCGCGGCACTGCATAGTGCTCGTTACCCTGCAACTTTAGATATTAAAGGCAGGATATTCCGCGCCGCTTTCTCGCTCGCGCATCTCAACATTTTTGAAGATAATCAATATTTTCATATAAGTATGAAAAATCTCATTCGGTGAAGTTGCTGGCAATAATATTACAAAGGTACGGCAGGTTTTTTCATTCATGAAAATGGGCAAAACATAAAATATCCCATTTTTAGGTTTGAAAACTTAAGTGAATCAAAATGAAATTTTTGTTAAACTTTTGTAATGTTATTGTCAGCAAATTCATCGAATGCGATTTTTCATAATTATATTAAGTGAATGTTTATCTTCAAAAAAGGTAGAGATGCGCGAGTGAGAAAGCGGCGTGGAGTATCCTGCCGTTAAGTATCATATGCCCTGTAATTTCATTAAGATGTTAAATCATTTGATACGTCTGTAAGCCGCATATGACGGACACGTCTGATATTATTATGATTCCAGCTTAATGTATTTTTACTGTTTTAAACTTTTACGGTTATTTACTAATTCATACATTGTAACGGGATATTTGTCGTGATTATTATATACTAACTGCGCCCTGCGGCTTCGCCCACGTAGCCTTAGTTACTCGGTATAGCATCAGCTATCTGCCAGTGAAAATCCCGTCAAAATCGGTCCAACCCTTTCGGGGATTACCCGGAACAAACAGAGACCCAGACAAAAATTTAAAAAATAGTTGTTTTGGTATAGGTACCGTATATACTTTCATATGCATACTATATGAATACTGCTCTAAGAGATTGTAGTAGGCCTCCTGGCGAGGCTGTGGGTAGACGAAATTACGAGCAGACAAATCTGTCTACCCGCTTTCTCAGTCGTATAATACGCGTACTACGGGAACTCACTCGAAACTCACGACAAATAATAACTGTAAATATCCGGTTACAATATATGGATGTATTTTTTCAGAGAGGAGGAAGAACGGAGGGCCATTCTTAGAGAACAGGCGTTGTAAGAATTTTGTGTTGTAAAAAATAACTCTGGGTTTAGTGTAGCATGAGAATAGTGTAGGTATTTTGGTGAATTAATTTTTAATTTTAGTGAGTCAGTTCTAGTGAGTGTTATAAAATTATACTAAATTAGCGAAAAATAGTTCGGTACTAAGCGTTTATTGGTCATCTGTGATAGTCCTGAGTGCCGTTCGCTTGGTTCGTTAAATCTGTCACCAAGCAGTACAGTGCAAGAATGGCTCAAAGGCAGTAAAGGTTGGCTGATTCGTAGATTAATGCTTTGAATTTGTTTGTAGCAGTATGTTTGCTTATTAATTATTTGCATGAGCACGATAGAGTTATTTGTAACGTTTCTTGTAGTTCTAGCTTTTATTAACATAGGCCGGGTCTATTACTAACTTACCTAATTTTAGTAGCACTGTCTCTTTCTAATAAAAATCATAAGAAAAGGATGGGAGTATCGGACTTTTTTGTCTACTGAAGAATGAACGCGACTAAATTCATGTGCATTCATTTAGCACTGGTTACAAGCACGTGGAATTATTTTACAGGTCTAAAGTATATTCCTCTTTCTCATTGGGAAGAGACAGTGAACAAATACAGATGTGAAATACACACACACATACACACAGATGTGTGAATGACAGAAACAGATTCCTCCAATTACTACACTTTTACCCTTACGACTCCACTCTTGAGCATATCAGAGACTACGTTTTTAAAAAAGGAAAGTAATTCTTCTAAAAGGTTTAGTTTTTTGGGAGATTGGAGAGGAAGTAAGCGACACGTTCTTGCAACTGCCATTTTACTTCCTTCTAAGTTGACGCTTCTTAAAACCCCTCTTCGTATATGCATGTAGCTATAACTGGTGTCAGAATTCCAAAGCTGTCTGAAGCTGAAGGCTGCTGATGTTGACCCTGTTGTTGTTGATGATGACCCAACAACGACGATAGCACGGTTGTAGAGAGTTACATGTCCAATGCACGAACTAGTGGGGCTCAGATACAGCCTCTTAGAGAAGCCATGGTCACGCGCATGAACTTCTCCTTAAAGGCAGTCTCTTAACGGGGAACCTAGTCAAGTTCAATGCCACTAAGGCCCAGGCGTGTCTGTTCTCTGCCAAACGGAGCGCATTTCAGCTGGCTCCAAGCATCCGAGATGTATCCGTGACAGTAACTGATCTTCGCAGGTTCTTGGCGTTTCTTTATCTTCAATACACGTATTTCGGCTCATACATTGAGTCTAAGCAGTTAGCTGCCAAAAACAAGTGTGACAATACTTCAAATCGGAACAGCTGCTCAACTTATACCAAGCACAAGTACGATCTTGTATGGAGTATTGTTCTCATATATGGGACGGCTCAGCCAACCAGCTTGAGGCACTGGAGACAATAGAGACGTCCCAAGAAGCTGATTAAAACATAAACATAAACGCATACACACTCATAACCCCGCACTAGGATTCCCTGTGTCGCAGGTGGCATGGACATACACAGATACACATCACAAACATCCAAGACCCGAGAACAAACTTTATGCTTACACAAAATCTGTCCCGGCCGGGAATCGAACTCGGGACCCCTCGCCTTGCAGGCAGGGTTACTACCAACTTAGCTACGGAGCTGTCCAATGAATCATTAGAAATGATTCATTGGATGAGGCTCGGCTGCAGAGCCTAGAGCATCGCCGTAGATTCGCTTGTTTATCGGTTTATTATCAGGTACATTTCGGCGAGTGTGCTTTGGAATAACACAACCTAATTCCCCCATCTCCCTTCTATCTTCAGACAACCAGACTTACTGCGAGGCGCCAGCCTTACATGGTATATATTACGCACGAAGCGTTTCGCTTCTACATTTATTATGCGTACCGCTAAGGGAAGGAATTCCTTGCCTGAGTCTGTGTTGAGTGAATCTTCTAGGCAAGCGTGCTTCATCATCGACCGCATCGTCGCTTACCACCAGGTGAGATAGTGGTAACGTAAGCCTATTCAGAAAAAAAACCAGGCTTGCTTAACGTGCCGTCCCAAGCATGGTAGTGCTCATTTGAAGGTACCACAAAGGGATCACCCATCCATTGCCTAAGATCCTGTCAGTACGTAAAACTAATGTCAAACTCTGTTGGTTTCAAGCCGCGAACGGTCCTGGTCTCCGGAGGAGTGCTCCATCTGTTTCGATGTGATGCTGCGGGATGATATAGTGATGTCGCTGCCGTGCACTCACCGCTTCCATCAGCACTGCATCCTGCCGTGGCTGCAGGAAAGGCAGACCTGCCCCAACTGCCGGAAACAAGCTGAATGTGAGTGTCGCATGAGACTTCCAGTATTTCGTCACTTCTCCATCGGCGAACGTGGCTGAATATAAGTGTCTGCAGGTGACTCCATGTTTAACTGATGCTCCATTTCCTGCGAGTCCGCAGCATCACGTAATAAAAGCTGAGACCTGCAGGCGTATTCTAAACCCAATCCGACAGATTTCCGTTCGTCTCTGTCGTCCTGAATGTAGATGACAAAGACGAAGAATGTGGATCCGAACGGAAAGTTGTGCGTTGTGCGTTGAGTTTAGATTACGCCTGCTGAAGTCGGAGACTTCCCCGTCTGCTAGAAGGCGGCTGCATGTAAGAAACTGCAGATGGCCCCAGGTTTACCAGATGCTCCATTTTTTCGTTATGCTTAAGATCCAGGTAATGATGCTGCGCTTCCATCTCGCTGTGGCTGCGGAAAAAACAGAGCTGACTGAACTGCAATGTGAGTATATCTTAAAACTGTGTACCAGCTATTCTAGGCTTTAGTGACTTGACTATGGACTGAGGAGAGATTGCCTGTAACCTGCTGAATTCGAGTAACAGCAGATTATTTCAGGTTTACCAGATGCCCAATTTGCTTCAGTCCCAGGTGGTGCCCCTGCTCCTGCGGAACGAGAAGAACTGTCCCCGTTCCCGGTTGCCACGCCGCTTCTAGGAGGGTTTCCGTGGCACAACAGATGGGCCTGGCCCCCAGGTGCCGCGGAGGCTTTCAGAAGATTTCAGCTAGATCTAGAGGCCATATTGTAATTGAGGCAGATGGTAGGTGACCGTAGACTTTGGGTTTCTCTAGGTGTTGGGTCTAACACGTCATAAACTTTAGCAGGCGGTAGGAGTAATTCTTCTGCGTCTGTCTGGCTTGTAGATTATCCAACTGTTTTTGTAGGTAGCTAAGTTAGATGTAGTGTTTATTTGTGTATTAGCTAGATAATAATAATTTAGCCCGTTAAAAAAATCTAATATTAATATTAATTAATTAATGTGAATGTCTTTTTTGGGTGCTGGTTTGTTCTTACACGCGGCAATGGAGCGATGGTTCGGCGTGATTTATTTGCAATGAGATTATGGACCTGAGAATGATATTGTCCGTTCTTTTTGTCCTGGTAAAATGCATGTGTGAATCTCTGTGCGGGTGAAGCAACGGGCAGTAGCTAGTAGACTTATATGACAATTTTCTATAATTCCTTCCTACTAATATTATAAATGCGAAGTTTGTGAATGTTGGTTACCACGTATCTCCGTAACAACTAAACGGATTTTGATGAAATTTGGAATGTAGATAGTTTAGGTTCTGGGACACATAGGCTGTAAAGATATATAACACGCGGGCGCAGCCGCGGGAAGAAGCTAGTGTCTAATAATGGTGTCGGTTCTGTCATGTTATACCTATACCTAATTATAGTTTTAATCTCTTTCTAAATGAGAACATGAGAAAGAGCTGGAATATATATTAGAACTGTCAAATTAATCCACTTGCTTGTGTCTAGTAAAGTCTTCTTGTGTAAATTTAACGGCAATTAATTTAGTGGCGTCTAATTTATCAAGGATGGAAGATATTTGACAGCTCAAAAAACTAAATTTAGATCTGTAAAACATCTTCCATCTCTTTCTCATGTTATGTATTGGGAAGAGAGAGAGCGAAACTAAAATTAGGTTTAAATATGAAACGACAGAATCGACACCAGCTATGAGCCTTAATACTTAATGTCTCAGAGTAACGCAGGCCTTTGTGTTTCGAAGTTCTGAGTCACTGCATTTGTTATGCTTACCATCAAGCAAACGACCTGCTCGTCTCGTTATCCAGTATTAAAAAAATACTTATTTCAATTTTTCTTTTCAGAATATACGCTCATAGACAGGAAGGGAAGCGAAAAGGGACTTTGTGGCGACTTCAGGCCGGACTTGAAAGTCGCGGGCGTCGAATAACCCTCTTGACCCGGCGTTGGTTAATTTCTGAAGATTTGTTCCAATTTTTTAACCATAGTGCATTCGGGTAATTCCGTAAAGCGGGATATTCCGATAATTAACCATTTCTACCAAACGCGTCAATATTCATTGTTCTGGCAACATTTATCTAGACGCCATATTATTGAAAAGTGGCGGGTGATTTGAAAAATATGTAGTATTTTTTGTATTTTAACCCATATAGAATTAAATTTTTGAAGATATTATGTCATTCGCGCAAATAACGCCATTATGGTGGATTATATTTATTGTTACGAAAGATGGTAATTTAATCTGCTTCCCAGGTAAATGTTGCCAGGCAAATAAATATTGCCGCGTTAACCGCGGAATAAACTACTTTTCGGAATTACCGAATGCACATTTTTTTTTGGAATGTTTTTCTGTTGCTTGAATCGAACCCGCTTGTAAGTTGACTACATCAATTAACAACACAGTCGCTCAAATGTAAGTTTTCTTGTAAACTGCTTTCTTTAGAATCAACGTTTGCCTTTCATTCGTATATTATTAGGTGTTATTAGGGATATTAATATATAATTGTTGTAAGTAGTTTATTTTTTGTTATATTTATTAAAGTAAAACTAAATTAAGATGTAAGTAGATTTCACTTTTGGTAGATACAAATGTTGCCATTTAAAAAAATAATCAATTTATGTATTTCAAGCTTGCGTGTAGTCAGTAGTTTGCATAAGTTACTGTTCCGAAAAATTATGAGACATAATGTCTCAGGTTAATGAGCGCACTGCAGTGCCGCCAATGCCTTCAAAGTTCTGAGTGGCACTGCAATTGCTACGGGCAGGGGTTACGTTTACCATCAGTCAAACAAGCTTCTCGTCTCGTTTAAAAAAAATCTTCAGATATTTACCAACCCATAGTTAGTCATTGATATTTTGCACATGTATTCAGTTATGTAATTTAGAATTTTAGATCAATTTAGTTTTTATAGGAAAAAACAAAAATCCAAAAAAAATTATTTAATGTTAAGATTGCATTGTTAAAATTATTTTTCATACTTTAAAAGGGTCAGCTCACACAGAGTATTCAACTAAATTCATGTTCGTTGAATGGGGAGCCACACTGCTTACTTATCCCGCTAGGTGGCGCATGATCGCTGGTGCTGTTTCACTATGAAACTTCATTATAAAATTTTAGTAAATGAACAAAAAATCGTCTTTTCAACAAAGTATGCCTTTGTAAAGTGCAATTCAATGTAAACTTAATGTACACACGTTTCTCTTCTAACGAGAAAAACGTAAATTGTGGATCAAAGCTTTGCTCATCAAAAAATATTGGAAACCAATTATTCGTCTCGGTTATGTAGTGACCATTTCAAATCTAATGATTTCTAAGACGTGAGCATGTTTACTGGTTATAGTTTAATTCATTAACCCTCAAAATAACCATCAATGACAAGCACCAGCGGAGGTGGCGCCATCTGAGATTAGCTTTGCCTGTGCCTCCCCATTTAAATTAATTAGAATATACAAGTGGATTAAATTTGACAGGCATACATATCATCATCCCTTTCATGTTATTTGTTGGAAAGAGAGGGAAAAAAGAATTAGATTTAGTTTGGAACGCCAGAATCGAAGCTATTGTTGTCTAATCTGTCATCTCATACCTAATTTTAGTTTCAATCTCTCTTTCTGAATGAGAACATTAGAAAGAGATGGAATATATTTTAGACCTGTCAAATTAATCCATTTGTGTTTAGTGTTTTGACGGGAATGAGTAGTGGCGTCTAATTTATCAAGGATGGAAGATATTTGACGGCTCTAAAACTAAATTTGGATTATACTTTGTTTAAGGGTTGCCTATATAAGTTTCATAATAGTTGACTTTAGTGCAGACGGCCTTGAATAACACAGCGCTTCTTAAAACAATGTTGTCAATTCTATCATTTCATACCTAACCTAATTTTAGTTTCGCCCTCTCTTTCCAATGCATAACATGAGAAAGAGATGGAATATATTTTAGACCTGTCAAATTAATCCACTTGCTTGTGTCTAGTGTACATTTAATGGCAATGAATTCAGTGGCATCTAATTTATCAAGATCGAAAGATATTTGACAGCTCTAAAACAAAATTTAGATCTGTCAGACATCTTCCATCTCTTTCTCATGTTATGCATTGGAAAGAGAGAGAGCGAAACTAAAATTAGTTTAGGTATGTAATGATAGAATTGACAACAATATTTAGACACTTTTTGAAATGTAGACATTCCGCTCATTCGCTGATTATCTTCAAAATATGCTTTCTCTTCTGTTCCTTCTATCTTTGAATCTATTTACTTTACAATTTTATCTAAATATTTCAGACTCTAGCTAAGGTTTTGCCAATATATCTATTATAAATCCTTTCTCTCCAAAGGTTGCTTGGAAGGGATCGCTTTTAGCGATAAGGCCGCCCATTGTAGTACTTATGTAATATGTTTAAGTTAGTTATTTATTTTTCTTTGGTGTAATAAAGCGTTTATCTTTCTATCTATAGTAAAAATTAAAAATCTCGTAATGCTTAGCTACACGTTATCTAAGGTCCGATTCAATATTCTCCAATTCTAAACAATAGTTTAAAATTTAAACGACCGTTTAAGAAAAATATTGCTAGAAGTCTTAATTATTAACTAACCGATTGTTTACTTATAACTAACTTTTACTTATAAGTAAGCATTGTAGTTATTTCTAAATTATGCCGTATTTATATCGCAGCTATATTTGCATTACTCCGCGAGTGACCGTATAAGTAAAAATTCTCGTAACAAATTAAAATTTAACAACGATTTATAAATTATAAGCAAGACTGTAAGTAGCTAAATATTAATTGTATCTATTTCTTCTTTCCCTAATTAGTCTGTGAAATTATTGGGCTTATGAGACTTAATACCTAACGTCTCAGGGTAGCGAGCGCATTGCAGTGCCGCGCAGGACTATTTCTCAAAATTCTGAGTGGCACTGCATTTGTTATGGCCTGGCGTTATGATTACCATCAGGCAAACGACCAGCTCGTTTCGTTATATAAAAAAACATTTTGGAAAGTGTCTAGATTTTATAATAAAGTGCATTATATACATACTAAATAAATTAATAGAAGGTATATTTTTAGTTCATAGTTTGAGCTATGCGCACCCGATTCGACGCTGTTGCAAGAATCATGTTCACGGGGTATTCCAAAAACCCCATAACCGTTAAATTTTGGAATGTGTGTATGTATGTGGGTATGTTTTTTTTGTAATAATCTATTTGTTTTTTTTATAGTGGCTGAGTGTCAAATTATTAGTTGTTTATTTTTGTATTTAGTTTTGAAATTGTGATCTTAGCTTTCAGAGACTAGTCATAAAAATTTAAATATTGACACTTATACTCTTTGTGGAACTGTAGTGACAATGTACATATCGAATTCATGCATTGTGTAACAGAAGAGAGATCCGTGTTTTTATACTTGTCTAATAATATAAACATGGCGCATGGCAATCAATGACAACGATGTAATCGCCAATCAATGATATTCGAATTGGCATTTTTGTTATTGATTGGCGAGCCGCCACATTTGTTTTAATTATTAGACAAGTATAAAAACACGGACTAATGACTATAGTGAAAAAAAAAAAAAAAAAGATAGTTTCAAGCCGCTAACAGCAAGTTGTATAGAAAACTGATCAATTTTGAAGTTAGTAAATTTCGTGTAGTATAATAGTCTTGAATTTTAAAATTCACGGTTTTACTTATTGGCGCTAACCATCAATTAGACGTCATGCTCTTCTGAAATGTTAACAATATTTTGAGACTATCGGTGGGTTTCTGGAAAGTTCTAAAACTTTGACAGGTTAGCTCTATTGACGTCTGTCATTTATTATGTTCTAGATAATTAGTAATTAAAGTAAAGATACGTTACAGAAACCCGCCATATGTCAAGTATAAAATTAATTATAATTTTTGTGTATGTTATGTACTTAATACCTACTACGGAAAAAATGTGATACTGATTAGTTGAATTAAACTTTGTGATTAATAAATCGTTTTTGACTGAATTTGCGTTTTATTTCAATAAAAATATACAAATGCTACTTTATACACTACTGCGTACCGTTCACTAGGATTTATCGTGTTGTAGGTGGTATGGACACAGATACATATGACACAACAAAAATATACAAGACCCGAGAACAAACATTCCCCTTTGGGGGCGTCCATTAATTACGTGAGGTGATTTTGGCAATTTTTGGAACTCCCCTTTAGTGAGATTTTGCTCGAACCCCTTCCCATCCTAATCTCACGTGAAATTTTTAAAAATGCGTGTGTTTTAGTGCATTGCCGTACGCCGCAGCGTTCGTCTATTTTGTAGAATTTCGTCATATTTAACTTAATTTTCCTGCAGTTTTAGACTGAAAAAAAATTACGTGATATTTGCTGAGACCCCTCTCCCCCACGCGAGATTAAAGTTTGCAAAGTCATTAGTATGTGTGCGCGGGAGCTTATAGTGATAAGACCGCCGATTGTTTTACCGTATATTTGTATATTATTCCTATTTTTCATCATACATTGTCTGACGTTTCATGTAATATTGGTATGCAATAAAGTTTTTGCATTGTATTGGTTTATAGAAACTAAATAAACACTTCTACCTCCTGGCTACATCATCAGAACCTCTACATAAAGTGCCAATGATTTGGACGCGTCAAAACTATATGAGGCCCAGCTCAAAGGGCTTTTTTTCTCAATAGAGAGCTGCAAGAAACTCGTCGGTATGATTTTTTCAACCAGTTTTTGACAAAATAATAAGAAGATAGATGTCATTAGCAAAACTTTTAGAAGTAGCAGTCTAGCGCTATAAAATAGCATTTTTATTGTTTTTTCCTTTTTTAGGTACAATACAAATAAAATATCCATTTAAAAACAATTACTACACATTTATTAACAAATCAAATCCATCATTTAAACTTAACAATTCTTTCGCAGAGGTCGAAAATAAAGCTTTTTCTGGTAAATACAAAAAAATTAAAACAATTTATTAAAATATCGCCATGTTGTGATCAACCCTAATGTGGTGGGCCCATGCTTCAAGATCTTGAAAATCCTGAAATGAAGAAAAAACATTATTAGTTTTAACCGAATTCCAAAAAGGAGAAGGTTCTCGATTCGGTGGGTACTTTTTTATGTTTGTTACCTCATTCTCCGTCATTTATAAACCGATTTCGAAAATTCTTTTTTTTTATTTGAAAGGATATACTTTCAGATTGGTCCCATAGAAATTTCATCAAAATCGGTTCTGTAGTTTGTCACTGAAATCTGTTCGTTGCTTTTTTTAAAGCATTTATTTGTCTTACCGTCTGTCTGTTTCGGCTAATCTCCGAAACGGCTGGACCGATTTTGACGGGAATTTCACTGACATATAGCCTATTTTATAAGGTGTAACTTAGGGTACGCGGGCGAAGCCGCAGGGCACAGCTAGTTAGATAAATTAATACTCACGTGTCGACAGTACTGGCACGGGAAGCAGGCGCGGCGGTGCGCGGCGGCGTGCGCTCTGAACTGAGTGGCGCCGCTGCACACGAGCCCGCATAAGTCGCAGATCGCAGCGTCCTGCGACATACACTTACTTTACTTTTCAATGTCGTTCATCTTTTTTATATGTTATTTGATAACGAGACGAGCTGATCGTTTGCCTGATGGTAAGCATAACGCCGGCCCATAACAATTGCGGTGCCACTCAGAACTTTAAAACAAAGACCTGCGCGGCACTGCAGTGCGCTCGTTATCCTGAGACATTAGGTATTAAGTCTCATAAGCCCAGTAATTTCACTGGCTACTCTGCTCACCAAACCAGAACACAGTAATTGCTTGCACATTACTGCTTAGCGGCAGACTTCACGGGCAAAGCGGTGGTAACAACCCAGACGGACACTCGCCGAAGAGTTAGTCCTACCACCGTGTGGTACGACCTGTGGTCTGTGGACCGATTGTGGTCCACAGACCTATATCTATATAGGGTACAATTTTAGGTCTGTGGTCCGACCTGTGGTTTGTGGTCCACAGACCTATATAAGATGTACAATTTTAGGTCTGTGGTCCGACCATTTATTCAAATCACATCGTTTATTTGCTCGAATACATATTGTTCATGGTCGGACCGAGTATAATATAATATCGTACCTCTATGGTCTCTCCCTCTAGTTTGGCGTCCAAGTCCGTCGGTAACACGTACGAAGTGGACGGTTGCTCCAGTTTGGGTTTCTTCGGTTCACGAGGTTCGAAGTATGGACAAGCTACAAAATAAATACCGAATTTATTTACTTATTTTTTTGTTATTTTAATAATATTATGTATAAAATATGTGTAACTAATTAAATGTGGAAATATAGGAAAATAATTAAACATAAAGCGTGCCTCAGTAAGAACTTGAATTTGGAATCGCGTGCAATTTTCGACTGTCAACTCAGCCGTTGGTAACGGTGCGTTACAGCTTGGAAGAACGTTTGTTTAGTGAAAACTCATTACAAAAATGGGGAAATTTTACTGTTCGCAAATTACAATATTTTGGAGTGCACAATCGACCAACGATTGACTCATTGTCCATGGTCTCTGTGACTATCATGTGCGCCTACTGTATATACCACGCAGGCGGTAGTTAGTTAGTTATTGTCTAAATGAATGCTGTACTTACGTCCGTGTCCGACGTGCGTCTTGTAGAAGGTGACGAGTACATTGTCCATGGTCTCTGTGACTATCATGTGCGCCTACTGTATATACCACGCGGGCGGTAGTTAGTTAGTTATTGTCTAAATGAATGCTGTGCTTACGTCCGTGTCCGACGTGCGTCTTGTAGAAGGTGACGAGTACATTGTCCATGGTCTCTGTGACTATCATGTGCGCCTACTGTATATACCACGCAGGCGGTAGTTAGTTAGTTATTGTCTAAATGAATGCTGTACTTACGTCCGTGTCCGACGTGCGTCTTGTAGAAGGTGACGAGTACATTGTCCATGGTCTCTGTGACTATCATGTGCGCCTACTGTATATACCACGCGGGCGGTAGTTAGTTAGTTATTGTCTAAATGAATGCTGTGCTTACGTCCGTGTCCGACGTGCGTCTTGTAGAAGGTGACGAGTACATTGTCCATGGTCTCTGTGACTATCATGTGCGCGGGGCACGCCTTGCCCGTCTTGTATATCTGACGCTCGGGCGCGGGCCGTTTGCCTTTACCCTGCAATGGAAATAAATGTATACATTTATTTATTTAATCATAGAAACACTTAAGGTGATCTTAATATTTCTAATAATAGGACGTAAAAACAAGTGCTTTTTGTCCGCTAGCGTGGGCAAGGTACCTTTTATAAAATGCACTTTTGCGCTCAGATTTCAAATGATAAACAAAACCATTCCAAACTTGTGAGGTGAAAATTACATTATATAGGTACCTAAATCCAGATTTATTAAGCAGTTCTCAGCGCTATTTTTAATTATGAATATGAAGCGCTGTCCACTTTAGCATTACGGATATGCACTGCTGTCCACTTTAGCATTATGAATATGAAGTGCTGTCCACTAGCATTATGAATATGAGAAGTGCTGTCCACCCTAGCATTATAAATATGAAGTGCTGTCCACTATAGCATTATGAATATTAAGCGCTGTCCACTGTAGTATTATAAATACGAAGCGCTCTCTACGTTAGTATCCTGAATATTAAGTGCTATATATTTTATATATATATATATAGGGCTATTATATTTATATTTTAGCTATAATAAGTAAAGAAAGAAAGAAAGAAAATACATTTATTTCAGGACATCACACAACATTACAGTTTAAAGGAATTATAACCAGTAAGCAGATAATTACCTGATAAACATATACACCAGACTGGCTGCACATATAGTGCGAGCGGACGCCCTCTATGGTCTGCTTGCTCGCCGTCGTTTTACGGAACCTGTACTTGGTCTCTTCCTGTATCGCGCTCTTGAATAGGAGAAAATCTGAAAAGCATAGACAAAAACAATTTGTAGTTTGTTAATTATTATTGTACTTCTTGATACCCGGGACAGCTGCAATAATGAGCATGAATTTCTTGTATTTTTACAAGCTTTTATGTAACTTTTCTTGTTACTATGAGCCAAATCATGCAAACTAAATTTGAACCACTTCACGGTTTTTTTTATACTATTGAATTACGAGAGGAGCCGATCGTTTGCCTGATGGTAAGCATATCGCCAGTCCTAACAACTGCAGTGCCACTCAGAACTTTAAAACAACAGGTCTGCGCGGCACTGCACTGCTCCTTTAACTTTGTTAACCTGAAACATTGGTTACAAACGGACTTACGTGTATGTCTTTGGATTACGCGTGGTTCACGTCGGTTACCATCCATGTTAGGGAACTGCAGCCGCTCGACTACCACGTACCTACACCCGGTGCGCGTGCAGTAGTGAACGCTGAAGTTGGGTAACTCGTGGGAGACGCGTGGATCAAACGTGGATCACGCGTGGCTCATTCGTGGATTGGATCAACGCATGAGTCACGGCGCTTACCATCCTTGTTGGGGAACTGCAGCTGCTCAACTAGCTCGTGCAGCAGATGCGCGTGCAGTAGTAAACGCTGCAGTTTGGTAACTCGTGGATCACTCGTTAGGCACTCGTGGATCACGCGTGGGTCATTCGTGGATCACGCATGAGTCACGGCGCTTACCATCCATGTTGTGGAACTGCAGCCACTCCACTAGCTCGTGCAGCAGATGCGGGTGCAGTAGCCAGTAAATGAGCGCTAACACTCGTGCGATCACTCGTGGGTCACGCGTGGATCTGTCGTGGGCCACTCGTGGATCACTGGTGGCACACTCGTGGATCACTCGTGAGGCACTCGTGGGACACTCGTGGACCACTCGTATGTTACGGCGCTTACCATCCATGTTATGGAACTGCAGCCGCTCGACTACCTCGTGCACGCGGTGCTTGTGCAGCAGGTGGGCGCTGAAGTTAGAGCCGTAGCTCACTCGTTCTAAACACAGCGGACATATGAACGCTTTTCGTTTCTCCACCTGATACAAAAATTATATATTGCTTGCTTCCCTTCGCCCTAGTGGTATACAGGGTGAGTTTTAATTGGTGTGTTATCCCGGAAGGAGGTAATTAGAACCATGGTTGTTGTCAAGCGGTGAGAAAAATTCCAAAAAAAAAATAACTTCATACGTGTGAATTGCATTTTTTTCTAAGTCTCTTCAAATCAACTTCATCATTTAACAAAGTTCAACATATAATAGTTGAAGTGAATAGTCTGATCTAGGGCTGCTCGGAAGTTTAAAGTCGTAAACTTTAAATGCCTTTTCTTCAATGAAAAATTCCGAATTTCAAAAACTCGTAAAACAAATGTTGTTGACCTCCAGGAGTAGATTGACCCCTTTCGGGATAACATACCAATTTAAACTCAGGTTGTATATCTTTATAAATTGCAGTCTGTATGTTATTCTGATGAGTAAGCTATGTATCTGTAGTTTTATCAAAATCCGTTCAGTAGTTTTTGCGTGACAGAGTAACAAACGTCTACCCGTACTTTCATCCTCACATACTTTCATGTTTATAATACTAGTAGGACTAGCAGTCGCCCGCGGTTTCACCCGGGTGGCAATTCCCACAGGGACTGCACTTTTCCGTGATAAAAAGTAGCCTATGTTACTCTTCCAGCCTAACATAATTTTAATCTCGCTGTCACTTACCAATAAAAAAAAACATGAGAAATTGCCACATGTTTGACAGGTCTATATTTAGGTTTAGAGCTGTCAAATATCACCCATCTTTGATAAATTAGACGCCACTAACTTAATGTCCGTTACATTTAACACTAGATACAAGCAACTGGATTAGTTTGATATGTCTAAAATATATTCCATCCATTTCTCTTGTTCTTATTTTAATTAACACACACAATTTCAATCACTCTCCCTCTCAAACAAAACAATGCTTTTAAAAAATCGGGAAGTGACTAGGAAAAAAATATCACAATATTTGAAATTTCATCAGCTATTTTTCCACCCCTAAATCTTAAATTGGTATTCTTTAATGAAAAGATACTTGTGATACACCCTACTCAATAAAAAAAAAGAATTATGTAAATCGATTATATCGATAATTGACGGAGAAATCGAGGCCACAAAAAAAAAACGAAATAAGAACCTCCTTTTTTGGCCACTTAGGTTTAGTTTTGAAAAGCCTGAATCGACAGAAATGTCGATTAAAATTTTTGGTTAAAATACCAGTAATAGTGCTTGCCAACCTCAAGGCCGTGCGCCTTCCATAGATGCTTGTTTAGAATCTGCTTCTGACTGAAATCCCGACTGCACATGTGACACTTCTTTCTTTCGCGCTGCACGAACTTTGGCGTTTGCTCCGTGCAAAGTTTCACTGTCAAAACAACGGGACAGTATACAGGGTGTATATATTTTAGACCGGGCAGTAGGGTAACCCTTACTGTAGGAAAACGTTCATGGACTCTAACTTAAAATGACATTTTGATCTGTGATCACAGTTTTTGGAAAAATGTCCACCACCAAGTAAATAGATGGTAACATAAACTTTATTCGATTATAAATTGTTAAAAAACCGGCTATAGCTCACGTCATTTGTTGATATTTTCGACCTAAGTTTCGAGCGTGTCCGACGCTCATCCCCAGGGAGTGCACGCAGCGAGATCGCAATGACTTGAGTTAGAGCCGGTTTTAACAAAAAAAATTATGTCTATCGATACTGTTTCTTATAGGGATCAAACATCTCTATGGGATTAACTAGACACCATTTTGATCCCTATAAAAAAACAGGATCGAATGACATCAAAAACAGTTTTTGTGTAAACTGGCCATTTTCTTACTGACTATGACTGTAGGTACATATTTTTCAAAAATCTGTGAAGTGAGATCCAAATGTCTTCAAAAGTTAAGAGTCGATCTTTTCTTGTAACAAAGTTTTCCTGCAACTTCAATGGTTAGAGAACCTGCTCTTACAGCCCCTTCTAAAAAATACAGCCTGTATATTATCACGGACGACGAGTGAAAAATGCAATATTACTATCTCCCTCTCACAATGTAAGACCCAGCTCTCTGGGTCAGAAGTGCGACACGGACAGAGCATGTGCTCTATGTTAAAGATTAATCTGGGTCACACTAAAGACTCACTTACAGTAAATCTGAGTCATATTAAAAGCACACTGATGTAACTCTGGGTAACATTGAAGACTCACTGATGTAAATCTGGGACATATTAAAGATACTCTGATGTAAATCTGGGTCATACTAAAGATACTCTGATGTAAATCTGGGTCATATTTAAGATACACTGATATAATTTGGGCCACATACAGATGATGTTTGCTAACGCTAAGGTTTATAATATATATTATTACTTACGTCCATGTTTCATCCGTAAATGTGTAAAGCACGCTTTCTTGCTTACGTATATATTATCGCAGAAATGGCATGGGTACTTCCGGTTGTCGACCTCGGATTTGGACGTGTGGCATCTATGAAGGAACGGCAGGAAATGGGAGGTTACGGATGGGGGTGTAAAAGGGTGAGTTAGGACGGGATAGGAATGCTAATGAAGATGTTGTCTCCATTTTTTCGATCAATTCGTTTTCTCATGAGAATCAAATGTCTATATCGAAAAAACTGGAAATCGAACGCTAGAAACGTCAGAAATGAGCCAAAGTCGGGCGTATCTACTGAGTGCTAAAACGCCCCATACAAATTTGACAGAACATCTGAAGTCACTTGTTCAACGCGGGCCATAAAACTGTACTAAATACATGCATTTTGTTGATTTTGGCCGTGAAAAACTGCGTTTAAGTAGTAGTTAGTCCTACCAGCTATTTAAGTCAGATGGAAGTGAGATAGCTGCTTGTGGCATGTGTACCTGTCAAGATGCTGCTCTAAGTTTTCCACCGCAAGCCCGCAAATGTGGCACTCTGCAAGAATCGCCGGTTCGTTCGCATCACCCACATCCTCTGAAACACCAAGCAGAAATAATCTATACAAATAAATAAAGTGTCTGTTTGTAATGTCAAAATAACAGCTTTTAACTAAATGCATATGAAAGTATATACGGTACCTATAACAAAAACACATTCAGCTATGTGCCAGTGAAAGTCCCGTCAGAATCGGTCCAGCCGTTTCGGAGATTACCGGGAACAAACAGACAGAAAGACAAAAATTTTAAAAATGGTTGTTGAGTTATAGGTGCCTTGTATACTTTCATATGCATTTAGTAAATAGCTATTTTTTATTTTGATATTACAAACAGACACTTCAATTTTATTTATTTGTATAGATGTATAGATTTGAATACCTTTCTACCAAAATCATATACTAATACATTTTACATACCCTCATTGTCATCGTAGTCTTCTGCATCAGAGTCCTTCTTCTCTAGCGCAGCTTCCTCAGGGCTCTCTTCCTTGTTTTCCTCTTTAGTGATAGCATCTTCCTCTTCAAGGATTGACTCGTCCAGATATTCCTCATCTAAAATATAGAAACTCTTTCGGTTTTAGCACAAAAAACTTAAATGCACGCTAAATACGTGTTAAAACGCGTCTAACGTTTAAACATGCCTTAATATATCAAGAACAAATTTTGGTTTAATCATCTCCAATCTGTTCTGTTGTGACATTCATAAGATTTTTATCTTTAGACACTGGTGTTGACTCTGTCATTTCACACCTACACATAATATTAATTTCGCTCTCTCTTTCTCTTTCCATTACATAACATGAGGAGTAGGCGAACAAAACGTTACTTTTCCACTTTTAATTTTTTTACAGAAACTAAAAAAGTATTTTTAAGGAGTAGTTGTGTTTTGAAGTCGATTTTCTACGATAAAAAATGCTTTTTGTCGAGATTTTAACGCATGAAACGATGTGTCTCAGGATTGCCAACACAAATCAATAAAAAAAATAAAAACTTAAAAAATGGAAAAGTGACGTTTTGTTCGCCTACTCCTCACATGAGAAAAAGATGAAGATCTTTGAAAGATCTAAATTTAGTTGCAGAGCTGTCAAATATTTTCCTTCTTGATAAATTAGACACCACTGAATTCATTGCCGTTAAATTTACACTAGACACAAGCAAGTGGATTAATTTGACAGCTCTAGTACACATTCCATCTCTTTCTCAAGTTCACATTTAGACAGAGATGGAAACTAAAATTAGGATTAGGTCGGAAATGACAGAATCAACACCAATATCTAACTAGACAGGCATCTAAAATATGTTTTTTGTGGTAATATGGCATCTGTCATTTTTGTTAGTAGTAGGACTAACTCTTCTGCGAGAGTCCGTCTGGGTTGTTACCTCCGCTTTGCTTGTGAAGTCTGCAGTCAAGCAGTAGTGTGCATGCATTACTGTGTTACGGTTTGATGAGCAGAGTAGCCAGTGAAATTACTGGGCTTATGAGACTTAATACCTATTGTCTCAGGGTAACAAGTGCACTGCAGTGCTGCGCAGGCCTTTGTGTTTCAAAGTTCTGAGTGGCACTGCAATTGATTTAGGCCGGCGTTATGCTTACGATCAGGCAAACGACCGGCTCGTCGAGTTACCAAATAGCATAAAAAATCTACTTTATAAAATTTATCTGTAAAATATACCCGTTTTTAGATTTCTGTAATTTGTTTAATCTGTTTAATTGAAAACACAAGTTACCCTGTGATAAAGCTTCTTTAAGCAACACAATACTCTTAGCAGTTTGGTCTTTGAACGCCACCGCCTTTTCTAACAGCTCTGCACAGTCCGAGCATAAATATTTCACATTTGCTGGAATCTGAAACACAATACAAAAAAATTAGTATAATTAGTCTATGTCTGTGTTTGTTATCACTTATCTCTGAACCACTGGTCCAATTGGATGTTGCATGAAACATAAAATACAAAATTTCTGTTGTTATACAGTTTTAAGATGACATTGTTGCAGGCAGTGTTAGCCATTTAAAACTAAATATGTGTTCTTTTTATGTCTCTTTGTTTTTTGACTTTTGTATCTGTCTTTATTCCATTTCTTGCTGATGTAAAATAAATATCTTTATTTACCATTTACTTCATTATATTCGTTTATTTGTTTAACTCTCGTAGTGTATCAACATGTACAATAAAAAATGGAAGCATAGCATGGAAATAATCTCATTCGTAGCCACTTTCTCTGTATTAAAATCATAATCTGCATGACTGTCACAAATTTCAAGGTACCTTAAAGTTTGGCAGGAACTACACTTGTGATTTTAAAAAGGAACAATGTAGTTTGGGGAAACGGTGTATAAAATTACGGATAAATAGAAAGTATTAGTGGTAAACCTGTTTGACAACAGCTGTTAGGGAAAAACCGAAAGTTTTTTTCTTTATTCAGTTTTTAGCTCAAATACTTAGTACAGGCGAAAAACTTAAATCGCTCATCATAAGACTATGTGGGTAGTGAAAAACTTTTACCAAGAAGTTGATGGATCAAAGGAGTGTTTCGCGTTAGTTATCGTTTATTTCAGTAAGTACTTTTTGCCTGAAAGTAATTTACAAAGTTTACCTTGATGTCGAAGCAGGTGTCAAACATGCTGGCATAAGCTTCTCCATTTTCTTCGTATACAGCAAATAGGTCGTATAAATCGGTAGCGCGCATGCAGCTGATGCAACCTAGAAATTCATCCTCCTCCATGATTACACGCAAAATAGTTTCTTCCCTTTTTACAACTACACGAAAAAGGCCATTTTCAAATTTTGTTTGACAATTTGACAAAACAAATGACGGCGGGAGTCGGCGCCGGCGGGACGCTTTCCTGTGTTGCCAATAAAGAACTCCGGATTCGGATTTTGTTTTATGTTTGGGGTGTAAAGTTATACGGGCTTACCACAAAAACATTAAACACACCCTAGACCTATGTTAAACAGGATTTAACTGCTAAACAATCCTTAGTTGTGCGTTTAAATATGAAAAACCACAAATCTTGTTTGAAATAGTATCTAACCGTACTTTCCATTCCGTTGTAACATTTTAATCATTTTAAACGTTTATCTTAAACACTGTCTGGCTAAACAGGCGTCTAAAAGTGGTTTTTGGAGGTAACTAACACGGATAATTTTAACGAACATGTCAATAGAATAGAATAGAATAAGAATAGAATAATATTTATTTCCAAAATACATAGAACTAGTTAGTGGTACACAAGTATGCAAAAAATTCTTAATAGTTACTAAGGTAAGAGTTAAAAAAATATATAGAGTTAAATTAAACGTTTAAACCGTTAATTATCACCTCTAGATTTCGGAAGAGAAGATAGAAGACCAATCATGACGAAAATTATATTATCATATGAATTATTATTGCCAAACTAAAATCTCTCGAAAACGAAAGTTACTGTTATGCATTTACGCTATTTTATGTTTTGTGCATTTTGTGATTTCAATAGTAATTGAATTTTCTATCTCCGTTGTTTGGAAAACTATCCCATGTAGGATTTTTTTATTTATGGCAATATAATAAGTTTAGTGATGCTACGTTTCCGGTAGTACAGTCGACCGATTGTAATTCTTGAGACGTTCCAATTTACGTAAATCAATCTTAACGGGCTAATGCCAAAAGACGTCCATGACATAACAAACGTCAATGTCATTGCATAATGTTAATTATTGCTATCTCGTCTTTCTTGCTTGTTATTGAGCAAGATAGCGTACTAACAATGTCATCTGGCAGACTGGCGATATGTAATAGAATAGTTTCTGGTTCTTGTTTTTTTTTGTTTTACGAATTGTTTTGATCGCGTAGTGTTCGTTGCTTGTGTAAACAAAACTAAAATTGATAATATAAAAATCGCTGACTTTCGCGAGTTTATTTAGTGCGCGAAGCGAAGTGAACGCGGGTGGGTGGCCTAGGAGCAATGAACTATCATTACCGTTGATATATACGATGTGCACATAATATTTACGACACAAAGTTGCCTGGCTCGTAATTATAAAAATGAAGTTCAAAATAGACAAAAGCCTTGTTCCAATCAAGGCCCACTTTTTCTTCTTCTTTGCTGGTGAGTAAAATGTTATAAGTAATAGGTAGTAAGTGTTAAAACTTTCGCAAAATACTTTTAAACCAGTAGTATTATGTACTATGATAGTAAAGTTGTTTTGATAATGACCCAGATGCATAAATAATTAATTTTCGGCTTTATATACAAGTTACAGTCACTTCTCGAATTTAAATGAATAAAATTGAAAGATTGGGTATTCAAATCTAATTCCACATCTGTGTCTAATTCTTACTTTTTTATTATTCTTGTGAAGGATCTTGAAGTTTGTATCTCACCTCTGATCAAATGTATATGGTCAAACGGCAAAGGTGGTTTACAGAAAAACTTCTAGAATGTGTTCATTTAAAATTAAACAAGTATATGAGTAGATTTTAAACCTAACACCATAAAGTAAATTAATATTAATCCCCTATCTCCGAGTTGTAATAATTTTATCAATATTACTGGTTTTATCTGTGCTACTTGATAACAATATTGTTAATTTACATTCTATACCTAATGTACATAGCAACTATTATATAGGTACTATTCTTTGTTTTGGCGTGCTGAGACTTGGATGTACTATTATTTAATTATTTATCCTATTTGTGCTGGTTTATCCTATTTAGGTGGTTCTATTATAATACTAACATATTTTTCTATTTATGGGTGAAGAGAGTATAATAGAGTTGTTCCTGTTTGGTTGGATAGATGTGAAAATTAACCAAGATATAAGTTGGTTTTTTTGGAAAGAGCTCTCAAAATCTAGATCTTCTGCCTGCGGTTTTACCCGGACACATAGTGATTCCCACAGGAGCAGTGCAGTTGGTTTGTCCTTTTATGCAGCAATGAGTCAACGTGATTTTTGGCATTGGACTGGCATAGGCTGCTACTCTTTATCCCGGAAAAATGCATGATTCCTACAGGAACGCGGTTGAAACCGCGAGCAAAAGCTAGTTTATTATAGTATCATATTCATACTAGTATAGATTATAATCGTTCTATGCGTTCAAAAGTGTAAGAGTCCACATAAACGAGCTCTTCAATCCACAACATTCCAATCCAACGTTCCAAAAACCGCCCGCGCCCTTGTGTGGGGAATCTCAGATAGATTAAATGGAATGATAGAAATATTAGAAATCCAAACGTTCAAATCCAGCGTTCCAGCTCATCGTTACCGGTCGTTAAGTTGATCCATGCCGCGCTCAGCTGGACTAGAGACGAAGAATGACCGAAAAATGGAGCGATGGCGCGCTCGGAATGGAGTATGCCCCTCTGTGTGCTCGAAATTAGACCATCGTTCCACTCAACGACGCGCGGAGCAATGGGTTTAGAACGCTCGTGTATTGCAGACCGTAGACGCGTACGCAAGTATGCGTTTTGCCGTCAAAATAACCATGCTTTTGCATGCGCGGATTACGAGATAATACGCGCGCAAGCGCGGCTTGATGCAAACCTATAAAAAAACCACGAAATAGACAAGAACTGCAATACGTCTAGATAGTGCTGTCTCGAAGCCCTGAAGCGACGACTGCTCCGCTTTACGCTACATAGGTACATCACTTGCGCACCACCGCTTATTTACCGCGGCGTCTGCACTGAGCACGCAGTGGTTGTGAAAAATTTTTTTTGAATAGAGGTCGTAGAATGGGTACGCGCTCGGACTGGATTACCATCAAGCCCCAACCACTTTAGACGATACGATGTGCGTCAAGCAGGGATCGTAGTTTTTCCATGGTATTTTGGTCCGCGCTTGATGTTTATCCATAAATTATGAATTAAGTGTGAGGGTTGCTTATTAGTCAGTAGTCGCCCAGCACCCATCACTCACGTTACAACTAGCCGGCACGTCAGTAGTGACAGCTCACTGCCAATGCCAAGGTTCAAACATGGCTCAAACGGTCACATCCTGGACTGACGCAAGACACAATTGGCCTGGGTGCTGGGTAGTGGGGTAATCGATTCGCGTTCACATGCTCCAATGCGGTACATTTCACAGGACAAGAAAGAAAATACTTATATTTATTTCCGGACATCTCATACATACATGGTTAAAATTTTGTTGTAACGAAATTGCTTTTGAAAAGGTGAGAACAGGCTGGCGAAGATATCGCGGTCTATGAAATTTTTCTTGAGTGAAATTTCTTAAGAGTTGGAAAAGGGGGGGTTTTACACTGAATGAAATTCCACTGGGGATGAAATTTCTTTATCGCCATATTTTCGTGGAAATCGGTTCCCGCTTTTATAAAAGCAAATTTTTCGTCAAAAATTTCTAATCCGTACTATAAGTAAATGCGAAAGTGTGTTTGTTAGTTTGTCCTTCTTTCACGCAGCAACGGAGCAATGGATCGCCGTGATTTTTGTCATAGATATAGTTTATGGACCGGAGAGTAACATAGGCTACTTTTTATCCCGGGAAAATGCATGGTACCTGTGGGAACGCGAGTGAAACCGCGGACACAAGCCAGTAAGCTATAAGACATGTTACATGTAAGTGTGAATAAAACATAATGACACAATTAGACTTATTATTAGCAAGTTTGCGTTGCTTATCGCAGGCTTACCGTGTTATCTATCGTCTACTAATAAATCGTCGGAGTTTACGTTGGGTAATCCTTAGCAAGCAAACGAGTCTTTGCTTTGAAGTAACTTTGTTAGTACGAAAGTAAAATCCGAAATATCGTCTAGGAACTGGCAAAAGATCCTATCGTTTATCACACAATTTTACAGCATAGTGAAAAAACTGGACTTCTTTTATCACACATCTTTACAGGACAGTGAAAAACTGGACTTCTTTTATAACACAACTTTACAGTACAGTAAAAAAACTGGACTTATTTTATCACACAACTTTACAGTACAGTGGAAAACTCGACTTCTTTTATCACACAACTTTACAGGACAGTGAAAAAACTGGACTTCTTTTATCACACAACTTTACAGTACAGTAAAAAAACTGGATATTTCGACATAGGAAAAAGTACAAGGCCAATATTTCAGATGTGACCTTTGGCCAGTTCACAGACGACTGGCAAAAGGTCCTTTTATCACACAACTTTACAGGACTGAAAACCGACATATTCCCTATATAAATGAATAAAATTGAAGTGTCTGTTTGTAATATCAAAATAACAGCTTTTTACCAAATGCATATGAAAGTGTATACGGTACCTATAAAAAAACAACCGTTTTTAAATTTTTTGTCTTTCTGTCTGTCTGTTTGTTCTGGGTAATCTCCGAAACGGCTGGGCCGATTTTGACGGGACTTTCACTGGTGAATAGCTGATGTTATAAGGAGTAACCTAGGTTACTTCTATTTTAGAAAAAGAATTAGGGTTCCGCGCAAAAAAATAAAAACCATGAATTCCAATAACTCCGCGCGAGTGAAACCGCGGGCAGCAGTTACTAATTAATAAATTCATTGCACCGAAACGAAAAGATGATTAAGTAATTAGGTAATTACCCTATTTACAGATCTGTAATCGAGAAATTTTACTGGGCAGTAAAGATAAAAGATTTTCAAAGACTGATTAAATGTGCAAAATATGATATTTTATGACATCCTATCTCGTGTGTTCATAACTCTAAACTGTAGGTAATAAATTACTTCTTGTAATTAACACAGGTGACAATGAGTCGTAAATGTCGTCGTCTGATCCGACCAATTACTTTAGAGCCCACGTACGCGAGCACTCCAAACCACAACATTCCAATCGAACGTTCCAAAAACCGCGTGTATGGGGAATCTCAGTTTGATTACGTGAAGTAGAAATCCAAACGTTCTTAACACAACTTACCAACTCATAGTTATAGTCTTTTTCAAATAGGAAGGCACCTGACACCTGTCACCTGACTTCTGTGACAGGTACATAGAACGTAAAATACTACGTAAACATTTCCTGTGACGTCACACCAATGGCCGAAATATTTTCTATTTAGCAGTGAAAACATTAAGCAAACTTACAAGAAAAACTACTAAAATAAACGGCAAAAGACACAATAAATAGAATAAAGGTTATTAACTTGCGTATAAATGTTCGCGTTCACTTTTCAATATAATCAATATTAAATTCGTTATAACTTGTAATGTTACGTACTACTGCCAATCTTGACGGCATGACAGTAGGGGTGGGAAATCGATTATTGTTTGAATTGGAAAATATCGAAAACAAAACATATTAATCGACTTGATTTATGAAAGGGCCGTCGTTAATCTGTACCCAAACATAATAAACAATACGAAAATTTGTAATGAACTTACTTTTCAAAGAGGCGCTGTTCCATTTTGCTATCGAATACGTATGTACTACTACGTATTTTATATATAGGCAGTCAGGCATGGAAAATAACATGGTCCACGCCGAACGAAAAAACAACACACACGGATGTAGATACATTTGACGTAGACGCAACGTAGAATTAAATCTTATTCATAATGTTATCCTTCATATAATATTCTCTTTTTCTTTTGGAAGAGTAGGGATAACAATAATTATTCAACAAACTTAGAAGACACATAATGACGATGATCAATAATTATTATTACTGTTTAATTCACATGCTATGTTCAAATCAAATTTGTATTATTAGTGTGATTTAAAGATTAATAGGAGTGATAAAAATCTTGTGTAAAACAAAATGATAAATTTCTTTTCTTTCAAAAGATTTATTTTACGCATCCGCATTTTGCTACCTATCACTGTTTCTTTTTAATTTCTTTAGGATTCCTCTGAAACTCATTAGTAGGACTTATAGATAGATAGTTGTTCACAAAACACTTAGAAATAGATACAAAAATTGCTCGATAAGTACCTAAAGTCGATGATAATCGGTAGTTAAAAAATCGAATATACCTAGGTGCGGCACATCCTTAAAATTGACAATGCATGTTTGACAGCTGACATTTCGAATGGGTGTCAGGTGCCTTCCTATTTGAAAAAGACTATAGTGGCCGATATGATGATCTATGTCGCACTCAAGACGCAAAATGGCAGTACTAGAGACGCAAAATGATCAAAACTGAATCGATGCCGATGGCGCGCTCAGAATGGAGTGACCGTCTGTGTGCTCGAAATTGACTGTTTGTTGGTTTGTCCTTCTTTCACGAAGCAACGGACCGACGTGATTTTTAGCATAGATATAGTTAATGAACCGGAGAGTAACATAGGCTACTTTTTCCCGTTTTTGGTGAGTCTTTTCAGGAGAGAAACCTAAAAAAAGTCGGGATAGTAAAAAAAAAACTTGGTTCTATTTCCAGCGCTTGGGCCTATCCTACCGCAGCTCAATGTGTACGGGCGGCAGCTGGGCGTTTCGCCATCGACAATGGGCCTCGTCACGGCCGTCCTGCCCCTGCTGTGGGCGTTAGCGAAGCCCCTCTTCGGGTACGTCGTCGATTTCTGGCCGGTGAGTCGGGCAAGCAGCCGTGTGATACCGGCTATTATTAATAAGATCCCATCTCCCTCCGTAAGTGATGTAAGAGAATAGTTACTAGTGTTTACTAAAGCTATGTAATGCTTTTTCAATTTCAGGCGCGCAGAAAGCTAGTCTTCATGCTTCTAATCACTGTGATGTCCGGATCCTATTGCTGCCTCTGGTTCCTACCAATGCCTGATCTCCCAGACGCAGGAACGGGAACCAATATAGTAGAATACGTATATGAACTCAACGACACCATATACTTGAGAAAACTTGACGATCCCTCGTTAGAGGTCGAAAAATACACTTGTCACTGGAACTGCTCGAACGCTGTCAAATTTGACGTATACCTATCCAATTCGACGTATATAAACACGATATATGTAGACGACAAAGTTAAAAATGAATCGTGCTCGCTTTTAAATATGGATTTTGATGACGTTAAAGAGGAAGACGTCGTGTGCGTCCCTAAAGTTGGTTGCAATTTGCTATGCTTCGAAGATGAGAACCTTACTGCTATATTTAATAAAACCAATCTGACTACAGATTTGAGTAGACATAAACGAGCAATAGATAATATCACCAACGATAATCATATAGCAATAGAAACAGATAATCATATACCCGCAGATATAGATAAAGGTAACCATATAGCTGCAAATATAGATAATGATAATCATATAGCAGTTGATATAGATAAAGGTAATATATCGAACAAAGATGTGAGAAGCAAAGTGAAGTTGCCGCCAAGGAGTGCAGATGAAGTTAAAGTTGGTGACGATGGCAGTTTCTATATGACGTCAACGTTTTGGGCGTTTGTGGTGTTGATGTGTGTTGGTACTGTCGCGTTTAATGTGGCGAATTGTATCGGTGACGCGGTCTGCTTCGATGTTTTGGGTAAGTCAAACTTTATTTGTTACTTTATGATAGGTACAGCCTGGAACTGCAATTGTTTAAATTTAAATAGTGGTACTTTACCAGTACCAATGTTTAAATTTGGTTTAGTTTCAAAGCCAAACTAAGAAACGAGAAACGGTTAAAGAACCGGGTTACCACAAAAAATACTTTTAGACGCCTGTTTAGCTGGACAGTGTCTAAAGATAAACGTTTGAAATTATTAGAAATGTCACACCAGAATGGAGTTAGACAACGGTTAGACACTACTTAAATCAGGATTTGTGGTTGCTCATATTTAAAAACGCGACTGAGGTATGATGTAGGTTTAAAACAACACTGTTTTAAACAGTGTTTAAAACAGACCTTAAAACCTATACCTAACCTAACCTCTACCTTTACCCGTACATATGTTGAGTTTTTCCCATTTCAATTTTATGAAAGGATAGCGCGCTTAAAGGTGGGAAGTTTCATATATCGCGAGATTTTCATCGAAGTCGTTTCCCGTTTTTATAACACCAATTTTTTCAAGTTGCAACATATCACGTTCTAGGCCCAGAAGGCGGTTCAAAGTATGGCGCCCAACGCGCCTGGGGCACTGCCGGGTACGGCCTCACCGCTCTAGCGGGCGGCTGCCTCATAGACCTAGTATCCACAAGTAGCTACAAAGACTTCACGCCCGCTTTCATCATAGCGCTAGTGGCTACTGCTATTGATTTGTACAGCTGTAGAGCTCTGACTGTGAGTATTTTGTTACAGAAATGGTTTAAATGCATTTACTTTTGTGGCTAGTGAATGAGGAATAGTGTAGGACTAAAGACACTGCCCTGTGGTACACTTTTCTAATGTTGCTCATGACTAGCCGCTGTGTGTCATTACAGTTATCTGTGTTTAGTGTTACCTTCAAATGACAAATTATTTTGCTACATACGTATAAATAGAGTACTTTATATTTTTAATAAAATGTGTTAACGACAAAATCAAATGCTATTGCAGTTCCGTTGCCTTCCGAAATAGTGTTATTATACTATTGGATTACGAGACGAGCTTGTCGTTTGTCTGATGGTAAGCTGAGCAAAGCCGGGGGAAAGAGACGCAATAAACGTGAAAAATATTTTGGGCAACTGTCATGTCACTTTGACAGTGACTTTTCGTGACATTTTTTTATTTACAAAAAATATCTAAGATTATGGAACAGGGTATAATACCTAATGTCTCAGGGTAACGAGCGTACTGCAGTGCCACTCAGGCTTTGTTTCAAAGTTCTGAGTGGCACTGCAATTGTTATGGGCCGGCGTTATGCTTACCATCAGGCAAACGACCAGCTCGTCTCGTTATCAATAGCGTAAAAAAAAATAAAAAATAATCTCAGGCTACCGTGGTATTGTGTAAGTTGAAGTTGTCTTCACTCGTCCGTATTGTAGTTACCATCATTGTCCAGTCCTGACGACTCGGGCAAGGCGCTCCGTGAAGTGCTGAAGATACCTCGAGTGCTGGTTTTCATCACCTTCGCTGTGGTGGCTGGTACTTTTGACAGCTTCATCATATATTATATGTTTTGGTAAGTACACTTTTTTTCCTTTTTATTTGATAGCGAGACGAGCTGGTCGTCTGCCTGATGGTAAGCATAACGCCGGCTCATAACTAGGTTATCAATTTGACACGTATGTGAAGCGAGTATATTCTATACTAGCTAGAAGCGAGTATATACTATACGAGCTTCTGTCCGCGGTTTTCACCCGCGTTCCCACAGGAACCGTGTATTTTTCCGGAATAAAAATTAGCCTATGTTCCTCTCCGGTCCATAAACTATATCTATGCCAAAAATTACGTCGATCCGATGCTCCGTTACTGCATGAAAGAAGGACAGGCCAACAAATCAAAAAACCAGCAACAACACATTCGCATTTATAATATTAGTAGGATTAAATATTATTTTATTTATACGTATAGAATTTCTTGCAAACTTTAGATATTCGGTATACGGCCGGATAGTAAAAAGTGAATACCGAATAGTGGCCGAATATTCGCCGCGACCCATAACACCAGTATGGTATTCCCAGGTTTCTTGAGGAGCTGGCGGAGACCACCGGCCACACGGCTAAGATAAAGCTGATAGAGGGCGTTGTCGTCGCCGCGCAGAGCTTCATAGGAGAACTGCTGTTCTTCTTCTTCTCCGGTAAGTCTTTCTTCTCGAACCATCATCGCAGCCGGAAGACGTCCACTGCTCAACATCGGCTTACTCCATGAAGGTGGGATGTTGCCATAATACAGCACGCTTACCTGGCAGAAAATGCCACGCACTTCACGTTTATTTTGTCGAATATTTTTTGTTTAATTTTTTTTATGATTATGTTTTCAGGTAAAATCATAAAGCGCTGGGGTTTTGGCACCACGCTGACGTTCTCACTCCTTTGCTATGGTATCAGAATGGCGCTTATATCGCTCATAGCGAACCCGTGGCATTTGGTTTTCATTGAGGTAAGTGTAGGTTTATTACAACCGTCTCGAACACACATACGCACGCACACACATAAACACGCATTTACAGGCGCGCTCACACACACTCTTGCCCTTTCGGTTGGGAAAAGTAATGTCATATTCTTAGCATAAAAAAATTGAGCTTCGGCTTGTAAGCCGAAAAGAAAACTTCATCTCTAGAATGTCGGATTCCACATAGCCTAGTTGGTTAAGGCGTCTGGTCTAGCTAACCAGAAGAGACAAGTTCTAATGCAGTTCCAGCAATACGCTGAACTGGGATCTTCGCTGCGAATTGGGACCTTTTTATGACACTTTTTCTTTTGTTATTATTTGCTTATTTATTTGTTGTTCTAGGTTAACTGGTCACAAATAAATATGTTTTCTTTCTTTCTTTCTAAAACTGTTGGAAGCGAATTTTTCTAAATGTATATATTTACTTGAACATCCGCTAGTTTTGGTAAACATTTAAATTTATAAAAGCTTGTCTGGAAATATATATTTATCTACAAACAAGTTATGTACGTGTTTTCCTATTGCAGGCTATAATGCAGGGGCCCACTTACGCACTATGCTACGCGAGTATAGTGGGGTACGCGGCTCATGTGGCCCCTGAGGGTTATTCGGCTACTATACAGGGTATTGTGGCTGGCATGGACGATGGACTAGGTAAGTGTCCTTTTTTTTATCTGTAGAAAAAAATGATTAGTCTTACGACGAATATTGTATTCGCCCATTGGCCGAATGCGGAATATTCGTTCGATTCGGCCACCGAATATTCGGCCTCATGGAACTGCGGCCTCAAGAAAACACGCTCAAATTGTCACGCCAAACATTTACCGTCCTGATAAACCATGCATGCAATGTGATAAGAAATCTTGAAAACTGTCTGATTTGCAGTTGTCCCCGGTTCAATTCTCGATTGAGTTGAGAATCTACTAGTGTTCCTTTCAATTTTATTATGGAGTTTCTTGTAAAATGTAAGTATTCGGTATTCGGACGAATACTAAAAAGTGGCCGAATACTGAATAGTACAACCCTAATCATCATCGTCATCAACATCATCAGTCGGATGACGTCCACTGATGAATAAAGGCTCTCATTTGCCATAATAGAACACTTGGCTTGCATCATAAGTGTAATGATTATTATGACCTTATAAAATTATGTGAAAATTAGCCATCTTCTTAAGGTATATATTATTTTTTCTTTTCTTTCCCCTTCTGTTCTTTTCTCTTTTCTTTTCGTCTCTTTTCTTTTATTTTCTGTTCTCTTTTCTTTTTCTTCGTATTAAAATGTTTCTATTTCCCAGGGTTCGCCATAGGCTCTCTAGCGGGCGGCCAGTTGTACGCGTTTGCGGGTGGGCGCGGCGCGTTCCGTATATTTTCTTGTGTGGCGGTGGCTGGCGCGGCACTGCACGCTACGCTTTACGCACTTATCAGCAGGCGGAGTGGTAAGTTGAGACTAATTTAATTATCTTTTAGTTAGCCATGTGAGTATAGGTTAACTCTTTTATTTGCACACAACAATGAAAAATACAAAATTAAAAATTAAACTTATTATTTAGTACTACAAGGTAGTATCGCTTGAAAATGTCAAAAATCTTCCAAGTTAATGGACCGATTTTAATGAAACTTTATACACATAAAATACATCCGTACATTAAATACGAATCTTATTACAGAACAAAAAGAACAACCCACCGTCAAAGAGGAAGGCGAGAAGATGTTACCAGAAATACACAGTGCTGCCATCTACCGAGACACGGTGGTACCTTTGAAAGAGGGCGATAGGTAACACAGCGCGAGTGTCGCTTCTATGTAGGTAGTGTCCGACCGAAACAGGCTTTTCAGCCGAAACCGAAACCGAACTTTCGGTCAGGCTCTCAGTTTCGGCCGAAACCGAAACTTACATACACATATAAAAAAAAATATTTTATACTGAAATCTAGTGTATTTTTTACACATTAATTTGCATATACATACAGACAGTTAAGTGTGTAAAATAAAATAAAAAGACAATCATTAAAGTATGTAACAAATATATTTTTTATGTCATGAATAATATATATAAACTGAACAAATATGTTAAAGTAGAGACTTTCTTGGAAGGAAACTTTAAAAAAAATAACATTCAGTCAGACTTAGACATACACTACATAGCTACAGACTCTCTCAGACTCAGACTCAGACAGGAAATATATGAATTCATATTTTTTATATATATTTTGAAAGATGTTACATTAGAATGACAGCAGTGTGTGTGGGGCAGTCTGCCACACACACACTCTAAACATGTGTTAAACTCTTGCTTAGGGTTAAGCATGCCTTAGTCGCGTGTTTAACTACGAACAACCACAGACCTGGATTTAAGTAAGTCTAACCGTGTCTAACTCAATTCTGTTGTGACATTTCTAATCATTTTAGGCAAAGTAGCTGAACAGGCATTTAAAAGTTGTTCTTTGTGGCAAGAGGGTAATTTTTAGACCTGCTGCCTTATCAGCTAACAATCTCGTGTTCGTTTTCAATACCAGACCGATTAAAACCAGCGGTCACTAGTCTTCATGTGGCAGGAGTTATCAATAGTTTTCGCTTCTTTTCGTTTTGTAAGAGCTTATTTCTGTAATAACCAGCGAAAATTCTATACTATTCCTTCCACACGAAGACTAGTGACCGCTGGTTTTAATCGGTCTGGTATTGAAAACGAACACGAGATTGTTAGCTGATAAGGCAGCTGTAGAAAATCAGTAAGACCAATAAAAAAGCATCACATGTAGGCTATTTATTTTTTATGAATACGAGTACAAAATGAGTCATGTTTAAATTTTATTTTACTTTATATTTTAGCCAAATTGTTTATTGTTATTCAGTTTATTATTAGTTATCGTACAGTTTTGAAATTAGTGCCAAAATATTGAGACTTTTAGGTAATGTGTAAACGTTCTGTGTTCTATTTTACTTTAATTATAAATAAGTATTTAATATTATTACACGCAAAAGTTGGGTATGTGCAAGGAATTTGCAAAAAATATGCGTAGAAGTTGAAATGTGCAAGGGACTTGCAGAAAATATGTGCAGAAGTTGAAATGTATCAGAAGCTTGCAGAAAATATGCGCAGAAGTTGAAATATGCAAGAGGCTTGCTGCACATACGCGTAGATTTGAATCACGAATGCTTGCACATTTCAACGTCTATATTAAAAACATTTTAAAGGTGAACAAGGCTTGCTTCGCTCCACAAATTTGTAGAAGTTTAAATGAGAAAGAGGTATACGGGTATAAATTTAAAATGTTGCGTAAGCCAATTTCAGGCACTGCAATTGTTGCAGCAAGGTGTTACGCTCACCATCAGGCGAGCGACCACGGTCCACGGCCCTATTTAATAAAAGTTACAATCCGTTAAATTTGTCAAAAAGTTACATAATCTATTGAAGATTCTACCAAAGATTCTACCTGTAGAAACAGTTTTTTAATAAAACTTAAAAAAATGTAAAGATAATGGTGTCAATTCTATCATTTCATACCTAAACTAATTTTAGTTTCGCTCTCTCTCTCTTTCCAATGCATAACATGAGAAAGAGATGGAATATATTTTAGACCTGTCAAATTAATCCACTTGCTTGAGTGTAGTGTAAATTTAATGGCAATGAATTCAGTGGCATCTAATTTATCACGTTCGAAAGATATTTTACAGCTCTAAAACAAAATTTAGATCTGTCAGACATCTTCCGTCTCTTTCTCATGTTATGCATTGGAAAGAGAGAGAGCGAAACTAAAATTAGTTTAGTTATGAAATGATAGAATTGACACCAATATAGAAGTGTAAAATTTAAATTTTAAATGATTACTTTTATTGGATACAGCCCTTGGTCGTCTTGTTTACTAATACTATCGTGTTGTTATTGTTTTGGTTTAACAATAACAATTAACAATAATCGGGAGTTATAGTGTGAGGGAGCGCTATAGTATATGAAATGCAAGTATATTATATGCTATATACTTGCATTGAAATTACTGGGCTTATGAGACATTAATACCTAATGTCTTATGGTAACCAGCGAAGTGCCGCGCAGACCTTTGTGTTTCAAAGTTCTGAGTGGCACTGCAATTGTTATGGGCGGACGTTATGCTTACTATCAGGCAAACGACCAGCTCGTCTCGTTACCGATTACTATAAAAAAAAATTTATTAACTTTTGCGAGTTATATCGGGTGAAAGCTTTAGAATTATTTAATATTTTTATAAGTAATTTTACAATTTTATATTACTGTTATAACTGTAAGGGATCCGTGCGTTCTTTGGTAGCTGGTAAATAAAAGACCTTTTCTATGGTTCTTGTGGACTGTATATTTGTTCTTTAATCTTTTATTTATTTCAAATGTTCTTATTCTAATTCCGGGGTGTTCGCTGGACGGCTAGTGATCTCATTATACAACTGACTGATTGACTGATTGGTCTGATCTAATTGACTAGTTGACTGGACTGATCAAACTAACTAACTGATACTGATGCAACGAAACACCCGTGTCTTATAACAAAACATCCTCCCGGACCGACCGCCCTCTATAAGCCGCCAGTCTCGGGTCCCGACCAATGACAGAGCCTTGTGAACGTTTGTCCCTTTCCGACGGGACCTTGAGCGCCCGAACAAGTCTCAACTTGTTTAGACAAGCCTAATTCTGTCTAACTTTGTTCGGGAATCTCTTTCTGGCCTTTCTGGCCTTCCTGCTACTGTCATCGATCGGGGTTAAATAAAAACAACCTAGATATTAACAAGTACTTAACCTAGGCCCTATCTAAACGACATAAACTTTATTTACAAACACAAAATACAAAATCTTAAATAGCGTCGTTAACAATTTCCCCCCCAAGTGCACGATCACTCGTGCACTTCCTCTTCTGGTCGCGACGCTGCAGGTACGACGACGATGAGACGCGAAGTGGGCCGCCTCAGGACGCCTCCCGCAGTTCTCACGTCCACGACTCTTGTTCTGCCATCGGGGCCGCCGTAGATTTTCACGACTTCTCCTCGAGGCCATGTGTTGCGGGGTAGGGAAGTGTCAACTATTATGACTATGTCGCCTCGCTGCGGGTCCGTAGTTTTCTTGCCGCCGATTCTTCGTGGCATGAGAGTGGGTAGGTACTCTCGTAGCCATCTTCTCCAAAAATGGTCCGCGAGTCGCTGCGCTGTCTTCCAGTTCGCCTTGCCAATGAGTTCTGTGTCCGAAAACTCTCCCAGGATCGCTGAGCCACACGAACGCCCAATAAGGAAATGATTGGGCGTAAGGCTTTCTTCATCTTGCGGATCGTTGCTCAAGTGGGTCAGTGGGCGCGAGTTGACGGTGTGTTCGACTTCGGTTAGGAGCGTGTGCAGCACTTCTTCTGGAGGACTTCTTTCATTCAGTACGGCGGAGAGAGAGACCTTGACTGTCCGCACCATTCTTTCCCAGGCGCCTCCCATGTGGGGCGCTCCAGGAGGTATGAACTTCCATCTGATGCCTTCTTTCTCTGCAGCTTCGACCATTTCTGGTTTATTGATTTTCTGAGCTTCAGCTCGTAATTCGTGGTCTGCTCCGACGAAATTAGTCCCATTGTCACTGTAAATGACGCGGGGACTTCCTCTTCTAGCTGCCATGCGTCGGAGGGCCATTATCATGGAGCTGGTGCTGAGAGATGCAGCCAACTCCAAATGTACAGCTCGTGTTGTAAGACAGGTAAATAAAGCTCCCCATCTTTTTTCTCTTCTTCGACCAATAGTGACATGCATGGGGCCAAAGTAATCAACTGCTGTACACACAAATGGATATGTGTCATGCTGCAGTCTCTCCTCTGGCAGATCACCCATTGGAGGTATTTCTGGCTTCATTTTCCTCACACGGCACCACTGGCATTGATGCAATATTTTCTTCACCGAGTTACGCAGAGACAAAATCCAATATTTCTGTCGCAACTCGTTAATCACTGTCGCGTGATTCCCGTGACAGAATTTTCTATGGTAATGATCAATCAACAGGTGAGTGATCTTGTGTCTGCCATTCAGGACTGCCAGCTTTCTTTCTTGGGTTCCGATGTTTCGTATCTTCGTCGTACGACTGTTCAGTCGCAGAACTCCATGCTCGTCAAGGTGGACGTCAAGCTTTTTGAGCTGGCTTGATCCTTCCAATGGTGCATTCCTCTTCATTGATGCAATCTCTTGAGTAAAGGAGTCTTCCTGACTTCTCTTCAAGAGCATCATTTCTGCTTTCTGCAGATGTTCATCTGGAATTGTCACCATTTTTCTTGTTTCTTTAAGCTGTGGAGGATGATATTCTATACTCTTTTTCTTATTCTTCACATACGGTTTCCAAGTTTTATTCTCATGCGTGGCGTTTACAGCACATTTCTTTACTCTGCACAGTTCAATAAACATAAACACACGCGCAGTGGCTCGAACAAGCCGCGTCCAGTTAGAGAATCTATCTGGATCTGGCGTTTCCCACTGTTGCCTGATTCTGGCGGTGGCAACTATCTCGCTTTTCTTTTCTTCCCCGGTGACTTCTATTTTCTCAAATCTCTTCGCTGGCCATTCTGTGTCGGGTTCGCGTAGAAATTTAGGACCGGCGAACCATTTTGACTTGACGAAGACTCTAGACATGTCTCGCGTTGCGTCATCTGCTGGATTCTCTCCGGTTGGAAGCGTTTCATTTTTTGTTTTCCATAGAAGTCCGGACTCGAACCTTCCATCGGGTTGTCTTTTCATAGTTTCTTCTAAAATTGCCAGGGCTCTACCGTCAGTGTCGTAGCTGGGAAGTTTCGGCTGTATTCCGATAGCTTCCAGCTCAAAGTGGCGTTTCATATGCTCTTCTATTTTTCCTTCACTGTCCGTACTACGACAGTGATTTACGTATTTCACTGGCGCAGCAGCAGTTCCAGAGCAGCATCCGTGTAGCACCCATCCTAGTCTGGTGAGTGATGCTGCTGGTTCGTTCTGCTTACCTTTCACGATCTTTCGGGAAACTATGAGGTCCCAGTTATCCTGTCCAATCAGTAAGCCTGGTTTCTCTTTTTCATATAGAAGCTCGTTCTTCAAATTCTTCAAATGGTTGCACTCATCGATGGCTCTCTTGTCCACATACTGTGGTGACAGCCTCAAATTTTCTATAGTGCGCACGCCTCTGAGAGTTCTTTCATCTCTTCGGTGTGCTCCTTTTATCTGCAAATCCATTTTTTGCGAGTTCTTCTTTTCAATTATTTTCCCGCCGACTGTTTCTAGTACAAGCGATTCTTCCTTGCCGGTGGCTCCAATACGAGCGGCGATGCCAGCGTCCAGAAGTGACACAGTAGATCCTTCATCGAGCAGTGCCAGGATTCGGGTAGACCCGGTTGGCCCGATGACGTCCACTGGAATCATCTTCAAGTACACTTTCGTTCCATCGGCCGTCGCGTATACGGATTTCACAGCGTTCTCTATTTTTTCATCTGTCTCTTGCTGCTGGACTGGTCCCATTGTTCGTTTCACGGGCTCCGAGTGCAGCAGGGTATGATGAGATCGTTTGCATTTCTTGCATGCCTGACCATTACAGCTGAACCGCATGTGTCGTTGGCGCAGGCATCTGAAGCAAAGCTTCTTTTTCTTCGCCGTTTCCCATCTCTGTTCAGTGGTGGCTTCTTTAAAAAGCTTACATTCGGTAAGCCAATGCTCTCCTTCGCACTGGAAGCAAAACTTTTTGTAGACCTCTTTGGCTGCGGCGGTCGTATGCACTTCTCCCTCTTCATGCTCTTCTTGCGCCGCATGCACTTGTTGTCTCGGTCCTCCGAACCTCTTCCTCGTTATTGGCTCGGGGAGTGCGAGTGTCCCACAAAGTTCCGATTCAATATCCAGGAACTTCTTAATTTTCATGAGTTCAGGATCTTCTTTGCCAGTGCGGGTGCTGTAGTCAAGCCATCGATAACAGAGAATAGGCGATAACTTTGCAACAATATTCGAGCATATTTCGGGTGCGTACATGTATTCTGGTCGCTTCAAGGCACTGATCGTTGCTACTGCGTTGCTAATACGGCTCGCGAAGACACAGATTTCTCGCGGAGTATCTCCGACTCGTGGGAGGTCCTTGATCTTCTGAAGTTCCGTTAATACTAGTTGCTCCGGCCTTCCGAATCTTCGCTCCAACGCGGCGATGATTTCTTCAGGATCCGATGCAACGAATAGAAGACCTCGGACTGCTTCTTTCGCTATCCCTTTTACTGCCTTTCGTAATCGAGCCATATTGTGTTCATCAGTGCACAACGCCTTGCTGTCTTCGAAGGATCTCTTGAACGGTAGCCAGTCTTCATGCGTTCCATTAAATTCAGGCAATTCCCATGCTTTCGCAGGTGCCTTGTGTGGCTGGACCGTTCTTGTCGCATTCACAATCGCTTCGGCGAGTTCTTTCAGATCACTTTTGATCTGTCGTTCTGGTTCCTGGGGTTCTTCCAGATAGGTAGCGGCATGCTTCACCCATTGTTCAACGTGGGTCGATCGTTCCAATTCTTCTTCATCTAACTCTTCCTCTGACTCGCACTGGGTTATCTCTAGCTCTGTCTCAGCCAGGGCTACAGCAGTGCGAGCAGCTTCGAGTTGTTTCTTCTGAAGCTCCAAACGTGCTTGGAGTTCAGCTCTCTTCAAAGTAGATTTGGTCGATCTGGCTGTCTGTCTGGATTTTGGAACCAATGTTTCCGAAGATTCCAACAGTGGGACGTTAGGTCGTCCTCCAATGTTCTTCGGGTTGCCCGCAGGTTCATTTGCTCTCGACTCAGCGGTGTTGCGCGCTTTCGTGCGTGCCGATGACACGGTGCGCACGGGCGCCGGCTGCATTATTCGGTTCGGTGCAGCTATCGGCGCGTACGCGGACGCGAGCGCGGGTGGCGCGAGCGTGCGCGCTGGCGCGGGTGCGAGCGCGGCGGCGGGTCCCTGCGCGGGCGGTGCGAACCCAGGCGTGGGTGCGGGCGCGAGCGCGGGGGGCGCGGTGGCAGCGGACGCGGCCGCTGTCGCGGACCGCAGCTGTCTCCCCGGGGTCGGGGCAGCGGGCCCTCGGGCGACGCTACCGGACGCGGCGGCGGAGGTTGCAGACGCGACAGACGCGGCGGCGCGTTTCACTGCCGAAGCACCAGTCGCTGTCGACGTGGTTGCTTCGCTTTCAGTCGTTGCGGGCGTGTTCATTGACCAATCAGTCGTTTCTTCACTAGATTCACCGTGCTCCGATCGATTCATGCTTCTAGGCGATCTTGAGCGAACGTTGGGCATCTTCAGTACCCGGCTTCGTAGAAATAAAACTTATCCGGATCCGGCTCGAAGGACCAAACTTTGTAAGGGATCCGTGCGTTCTTTGGTAGCTGGTAAATAAAAGACCTTTTCTATGGTTCTTGTGGACTGTATATTTGTTCTTTAATCTTTTATTTATTTCAAATGTTCTTATTCTAATTCCGGGGTGTTCGCTGGACGGCTAGTGATCTCATTATACAACTGACTGATTGACTGATTGGTCTGATCTAATTGACTAGTTGACTGGACTGATCAAACTAACTAACTGATACTGATGCAACGAAACACCCGTGTCTTATAACAAAACATCCTCCCGGACCGACCGCCCTCTATAAGCCGCCAGTCTCGGGTCCCGACCAATGACAGAGCCTTGTGAACGTTTGTCCCTTTCCGACGGGACCTTGAGCGCCCGAACAAGTCTCAACTTGTTTAGACAAGCCTAATTCTGTCTAACTTTGTTCGGGAATCTCTTTCTGGCCTTTCTGGCCTTCCTGCTACTGTCATCGATCGGGGTTAAATAAAAACAACCTAGATATTAACAAGTACTTAACCTAGGCCCTATCTAAACGACATAAACTTTATTTACAAACACAAAATACAAAATCTTAAATAGCGTCGTTAACAATAACTGAATACTTTTATGCAAATAAAACAATTTATTATATTTTAATATGCTTTTTATTGAAACTGTAACTTGAGATTAACGCCCTTATTCATTAAAGCTCAATAAGATAACTGCTTTGTCAACTTCTCGTTGACGGAAGCTGTTACTCGTGAAAACGAGACAAAACACTTTCTAGTAATTAAGTTACGGAACGTTTATGAATAAGGGCATAAATTAACAGTAGATGAAATTTAAAAAATAAAGGCATCAGTTTTAAGAGTCAAGTGCATTCTTAGATTTGTTAAAAATGTATTATATTATTTCTTCACATGGCAACTGGCATGATGCTTGAGACGGCCAGAGCCACTGATTTGCATGTCTATGATTATTATCTATAGTAGTTTGTGTTCTATATTGTCGCTGCCTATTCTTCCTGTCTGTGCCGGAATCCTAGTTCAACACCATTTGTAATTTGCTACGTATAATTAATTATTTAAACCAAAATCAATCTTAATCGTTGTGAACAATAACTTGTTATAATTCTAAGTAATTATAGCTTGGATTGCTGCCGACTACTTAGCCGTTTTATTTCGTCCCGGAACCTGCACGCTGAAATCCAAATATAGTTCTAAAAGGTTATGGTTCCCAGCCATGATACGTGCAGAGTTTTCAAGATCAATAAAGTGATAAACGCGAATACAAAAGCAAGAAGTGCTTCACTGGAAATCTTTTTTATATTATCGGGCGAAAATAAATATTCTTGGAGATGTCGGAAAACGGAGAAGCCGGTGCCATTGGTAATGCACGCGGCGTGTCACCGACAATGGCGACTTCGTCTTGGCAGCCCGGTTCAAGTGTTCACAGCGTGGAAAAGCTTGTTGGCATAACAAATTATGTTGCTTGGAAGTTTATGATGAAAATGTTATTGGTGTTGGACGGCTTGTGGGGATGTGTGGAAGGAACGGATATGGACCCTGTACGTGACCAACGTGCTCTCGCTCGGATCTGCATGAGCATCCAATCGTCACTCTACCAGTATGTTAGAGATGCAACATCAGCAAAAGCAGCCTGGGGTATGTTATCTAAAATTTTTGAAGATAAAGGACTTTACAGGAGAGTTCTTCTGTCCAGGCAACTGCATAGAATGGAGTTTAATCAATTTACATCCATGTCAGAATATATAAATGGAGTGATGACCTTGGTTCACCAGCTGGCTGACATTGGCAAAATTATTGAGGATGCAGAAGTTGCTGAGATCCTTTTAAGTGGCCTGCCAGCAGATTATGATGTCCTTGTATCCAATCTGGAGACGGCATGTATCAGTACTGACCTAACTTCGGAGCTTGTGCGCACGCGACTCTTACAAGAAGAATTTAGAAAATCAAACAATGTCGATGAACCACAAAATAATTCAGCACATTATACAGCAAAGCGTAAACCGATAATATGCCATTATTGTAAGAAGCCTGGTCACATAAAATCTAAGTGCTTCAAACTAAAACGGGATAAAAAGAGTGAAAATGAAAATTCGGAAAAAACATTAATTAGTAGTGCAATGGCGTTATCAGTGAAATCAAGTGACTGGATTGTTGACAGTGGATGTACAGCGCACATGACCAACAATAAGAAAAATTTAATGGACTTTAAGCCTAATAAAAGTGAAATATGTATAGCTAATAATGATAAGTTATCAAGCTGTGGCTCAGGAAAAATTCAATTATGGTTAGGTAATAATGTTAGTACTGTTGCTGAAACTATGCTCGTACCAGATTTATCCACTAATCTTTTGTCTGTTAGTAAACTTACTAATGAAGGTTTTACTGTGGTGTTCAACAAGCAGGGTTGTAATTTTTATAAACAGTGTCAAGTAATAGGGGATAGCCAGGGACATGCTTCTGATTTTAATGGTATCTACAAATTGGATAGGGTTGTCAACAGGGTCTTGCAGGTGGAGCATTCTAACCCATCCTTAACAGAGGTGCAAGGTGGAGAGAGTGCAATGGTTGCAGCAGTGCCGGCATCTGTCTGGCACAAGCGACTTGGTCATCTAAGCTATGGTGGTATGTGTACTCTGCGGAAAGCTAATAACATTGATTTTCAGGATAATGAGAACAATGAACTTCAGCTGAAAAATTGCATAGCGTGTCTTGAGGGGAAGCAGACAGCTAAACCATTCCCTTCGGAGGCGAAGCGTGCAAGCCAATTGCTAGAGTTAGTACATACTGACGTCTGTGGACCAATGAGCAGCTGCAGTTGGGGCGGTGCAAGATATTTGTTGACATTTACGGACGATTACAGCAGGAAAAGTTGGGGATACCTTCTGAAGAATAAATCTGAGATACTGTCTATTTTTATTCAGTTTAAAACTCTTGTAGAGAAACAGTCTGGCTACCCTTTGAAGTGTCTCAGGTCTGATGGTGGGGGAGAGTATTGCAATAATAAGTTTGTGGTATACTTGAAAGGTGAAGGGATTGTCCATCAGGTGACTGTACCCTACACCCCTCAACAAAATGGTGTATCAGAGAGGCTTAACAGAACTCTGATGGAAAAGGCACGATGCATGCTGCAGGAGTCTGGTCTCTGCCAGCGCTATTGGGGAGAGGCTGTTATGACGGCCATTTATTTGAAAAATCGGTGTCCCTCTGTCGCTGTGGCAGGATCTTTGCCTGAAGAGGTATGGACTGGTTCTAAAGTTGAACTTGGTCACCTGCGCGTGTTTGGTTGTGTTGCCTATGCACTAGTACCTGAACAGAAACGAAAGAAACTTGATGCTAAGTCTAGAAAATGTATTTTTGTAGGGTATAGTGATACTACAAAAGGATATAGGCTTGTTGACCCTTTGGTTCCCCACAAGGTATTCTTTGGCCGGAATGTAGCTTTTTTAGAGTTAGAATTTTTAAAAATTGATGATGATAAAACAATTAAGGATAAGTTTTATAATTATGACTGTGTGCCATTTATAAGTAAGCAGTCTGATGATAATATAATGACTAGAAATGGAAATGATGATAATGTAATGACTAGAAATGGAAATGATGATAGTAATCATAATAATTTAAATAATAATACTATTTCCAATGACAATATAATATTATTTAATGACGATAGTTTTTCTAATCAAAATGTAACTGTGATTTCAGGTCCTGATTCAGAGTATGCAACTGGTGATGAGGGAATGAGCCTGAGTAGTCCAGTCTTCACTGATGGTGGCAGCATCACATCCTCACAGTCTGATGGGTGGTCTCCTGGAGGGGAAGCAGTTGTGACTAGTCCTGAGGGATCAGTGACCGTCACTGAGCGACCTGTAAGAAGCACCCGCGGTAGGCAGCCAACTAGGTATGAGGATTATGACATGTCTTTATTAGTACAGAATCAGTCTGACCCCATGACTTATGAAGAAGCTATTTCTTCATCCAACAATACAGAGTGGCAAGCTGCCATGCAAAAAGAATATAATTCTCTTATCAAAAGCGAAGTGTGGAAGCTTGTTGACCGACCGAAGTCACAAAATGTGATAAAATGCAAATGGATTTACAAAACTAAACATGATAATGTTAGCAAGGATAAGTATAGAGCGCGTTTAGTAGCGCGCGGTTTTTCGCAAAGACACGGTATCGACTATGACGACACATTCTCGCCAGTTGTTCGCCACAGTACGATGAGAATGTTATTTGCTTTAGCTAATGACTTGAACATGAATATAGACCACATAGATGTAGAGACTGCATTTTTAAATAGTGACTTAAATGAGCATATTTTCATGGAACAGCCTGAAGGGTTCAACTCTAATAGTGACAAAGTTTGTTTGTTGTTAAAAAGTATTTACGGATTAAAACAAGCAAGTAGGATGTGGAATTTAAAGATACATCAATTATTGTGTAACATTGGTTTTGCTCAGAGCAAAAGTGAACCCTGTGTTTATGTAAAGAAATGTGATGTTAAGAAACATTTAACTGTAATAGCATTGTATGTAGATGATATTTATTTGTTTAGTAATAGCTCATTCACGAAAAATGAATTGATAACATTGTTAGAGCGAGAGGTTCATGTTAAATACTTAGGTCCACTTAAGACATGTTTGGGTATTAATGTGAGCCATGACAAAGATAAGGGTATATTGACATTAGATCAATCGGTATATATTAAGACACTGTTATCAAGATTCAATATGCAAAACTGTAAGCCTGTGTCAACTCCCATGGTTTTGGGCAATAAATTATGTAAGCCTCAAGGAAATTGTTTAGATGACAATTTGTATAAATATAGAGAACTACTGGGATGTTTGATGTACTTATCTGTATGTACACGGCCAGATATAACTTTTGCATGCAGTCAGTTGAGTCAGTTCACTCATGGTTTTGATCAGTCTCATTGGCTAGCGGCTAAACGAATATTGCGGTATTTGGCGGGCACGTTGAATTATAGACTATGTTTTTATAGGTCCTGTAATTTTAATTTGACTGCCTATGCAGATGCTGATTGGGCCAATGATATAGTAGATAGGAAATCTTATACATACTGGCTTTGTGATAAAGTTAGGCCATAATACAATAAATTGGGAATCACGCAAACAAAGATGTGTGGCTTTGAGTACAACTGAAAGTGAATTTCTGGCTATAGGTGATGTTTGCAAAGATTTATGTTTCATCAAGAGTTTTATATCTTAAATTATAAATGTGAAATTAACAATTTTATTGTACAATGATAATCAAAGTGCACATAAGTTACTAGAGGCTAGGGAATTCTGTCATAAGAAAACCAAGCACATAGATTTAAGATATCACTATGTAAAGGATTTGATACAGAATGGCTTTGCTAGGGTGAAATATTTGTCAACAGATCAAATGATTGCAGATGTACTCACTAAGCCATTAAGCTCGGTTAAACATGCACAATTTATTAGAGAAATGAATGTAAAAAGTATTTAAGGCGGTCATTTAATATTTATTAGATTTAAAATGTGTATGAATATATATTGTGTTTGTTTGACTTATGTGATGGCATGGTTATATGAATTGTTATTGTGTTGTGTTTTTAATATTTGATAGCCATGTTAAGAAACTAAGGGGAAGTGTTAAAAATGTATTATATTATTTCTTCACATGGCAACTGGCATGATGCTTGAGACGGCCAGAGCCACTGATTTGCATGTCTATGATTATTATCTATAGTAGTTTGTGTTCTATATTGTCGCTGCCTATTCTTCCTGTCTGTGCCGGAATCCTAGTTCAACACCATTTGTAATTTGCTACGTATAATTAATTATTTAAACCAAAATCAATCTTAATCGTTGTGAACAATAACTTGTTATAATTCTAAGTAATTATAGCTTGGATTGCTGCCGACTACTTAGCCGTTTTATTTCGTCCCGGAACCTGCACGCTGAAATCCAAATATAGTTCTAAAAAGATTTAGGCTGCAAATTCGGAACGGCGGGCGGCGCGTTCCAGCGGACTATTGAGAGTGCATTATCGCGTGCAGCGTTCACATTACTAATTTTCGGTGGAGTGGGACGTCCTAATAAATTGACCAATCGGAGGCCGCCGTTCAAGAGCATTGTATCGTCACATCAGAGGAACGAGACATCACACATACCAAAACGAAACGCCGAAACGATCAAGCGCTTTATCAAAGACGCTGTTGACGACACAAATACCTATTTTTTACTAATATTTTTCGTGACCTAGGTGTTTGATTAATACATCCTTCTTTTTTATTTATAATATAATTTTAGTCTTAAATATACACATTACACATAAGTATTTCGTTACATATTATAATAACGTTTAATAAAACAGTGTTTTTTAATAAATGTAAGATTTTATTAAAAATATAACTTGCGCACTTAATTACAACTTGCTTTCTTACAATTAAAAATACTTACTTATAAATTTAACAATAAATCAAACATAAAATATTAAAATCACAAAATCGACACACAAACGTTCTGAGTATTGCACAAATAACTTAAGAGAAAATAAAATAGAAAAATATAAAATGTTTTAAGCTTTGTATAACACCCGCTATTCATTTTGAGTGATATCAAACCACGACGTGACCTGTGCAGAATTCATCGAGATACTAACCCCTAGAGTTGCAGTGACGTTTGGTTTGTACGAAAGAAATTCCACCGTTTTTGCCTAGACATAATGCGCTCTGCGGCGCAAGTACGGATCTTTTCGATAAATAAAATTCGATAAAATTGACAGTATAATTGACAGTTTTATCGAATAAAACCCACTTTGTCGATTTTAACTGTCAATTTTATCGAATTTTATTTATCGAAAAGAGAAAGCCAAAATTTTATTTAAATTAGCTGATTTAGCTTTAGAGAAAAAATAATGTATTTTGTTTTGTATTTTGGATTGATTTGTTTTTACAGGGCGATGTGGTCGCACAGCGACAAAGCCATTTCACTAAAATAAAATAAAAAAAAAAATTATCGAAAAGATCCGTAGGTACTTGCGCCGCTGATTGGCTAAGCCATCGCTTCGCGCCCGATACCCCGCGCGCTGATACTCTAAGCGCTGATATTAGTTATAGTAAAATCAATACATTGTTGTAAGATTCTACAATAAAATTCCTAACGCATTAACTGAATTACCACAAGGAATATTTAAACGTATAGTCAAGAATGTATTAATTAAAAAAGCGTTATAAAAATTAAGGTTTACGTAGAGGACAAAGATGCATGGAGGCAAACAGCTCAAGAACCTGGCGACTACTCACTTTCAAATTGTTAATTGTTAGCAATAGAATCATTGTAAAATCTATTTTTAAAAAGACGAGTTTCTTGCCCTTATTCTTGCTCGGCCTATACCAATTTGGAACGGGCACGGTGGGCTTCTGGAAGGTTCGTTGACTTTGAGCGTGGATTGGGTCTGTTGGTGTCTTTGTCATTTATTATGTTCTGATAAAGACAGCATTAGTTTTAGTCTGTGATTCGGGTAGACGAAAGTTACAGAGGCCCGCTGTTAGTCATTTATTTTAACCACATTTTAACCTCCATAAGTGCTCCGTTGGGGCCTATATGAATAAAGAATTTTGAATTTGTATTGGATAGTACAGTATTTCATCTCGATGGGGGGCGGCCTATGTTCAACAGCGGATGATGATGATGATGATGATGAGCTAGTAGTCGTAAGGAGAAGGCGTTGACGGTAAAGTCGCCAAATAGTCCAAAGCCCGCTGTATGGCGACCGGTATGGGTGGTGGAGTGGGTAAGTGAGCTCCTTCAGCATGGAATCCCGTCTCATCCGCTCTATACAGGACGTTTATAATCTGTAAATATTAAAAAATTGCTTTAACAAGTCGATGCACTACTAGGTACCAACCCAGACGGACACTCGCAGAAGAGTTAGTCCTACCACTTGGTTGTTGGCACTTATATCTACCTAATAGATTTCACTCTAACTCATACGGCCTTATTACAAAACGTAGCTAACCTGGAGTTTAGACAACTTAGATTAGCACAGATGTCTTGGTTAACTATGGTGGCAAAGTTAGTCTTGGTAGTAGATTTGGAATAAATATATACACAATTTCACATGAAGCACAAACAATAATGATATGTGCACTCCGAACTAATCAATTCCACGCACACGTGCGCGCACACACACATACACACGCGCACTAGCACACACACACACACACAGGCGTAAACACATACACCACATACGCGCGCTCGCACACACACACACACACATATAATATCTTGTTTTTTTCTCTCTGTATATTTTAAATAACCACGCAAACTATTTCGTCTATTGTGTTTTATAATATTGTAACTGGAAGACACACTTCCTTCTGCAACACAGTTTCCACTAAAGCAGCAGGCAGAGCTTCAACTATTTTCTTTAACACTTTTATACACAAATAAATTTTGTATTTCTATTTTGTAGGGTCTAAGCTTACCTGTCCATCAGGCGCTGTGTATTGGTACTGGCCTTCTACCGCCAGCGAGGGGTTGCTGCCCCCCGTGGCGTCGCGCAGAGACCCTCGCTGCTCGTGGTAGATGCCGCCATCTGTAAGGAAGGTTGCAGATATCATTATTACCAAACGTCCACATTGGCTTCCTCTATGAAGGGAGGTTTTAGCCATACTAACTAATGGACACTGAGCTGCTGAGAATACCAATTTGGAACGGGCACGGTGGGTTTCTGGAAGGTCGTTGACTTTGAGCACGGATTGGGTCTGTTGATGTCGTTGTCATTTATCATGTTCTGATAAAGACAGCATTCGTTTTAGTCTGTGATTCGTGTAGACGAGCGTTACAGAGGCCCGCTGCTAGTCATTTATTTTAACCTTCATAAGTGCTCCCTTGGGGCCTATATGAATAAAGCATTTTGGATTTGTGCTTTACAGTTCTGAGTTACACTGCTATTGTTATGGGCTGGCGATGTACTTACCATCAGGCTATCGACCAGCTCGTCTCGTTATACAATAGCATAAAAAGGTACTAACCAGTTTGTATGGCCCATTTGTATGAGCCGTCTCCGGGTGCCGGCGAGTCGAAGTCATCTCTGACAATTTCGTTGAGTTTTTGACTGTAGCACGTCGACACAGCGACCAGCGCCTGAATAAGTTTAGATGAAGAATGAGGCTGTGCTGCCAGCATGCTGGGTATCTAGCTGCTGCGGCACAAGTAGGTACGGAAGTCGGTTCGATAAATTTGTCGAGTCGAAAAATCCGATAAATTTATCGAATGTTGCGTTTACCGAAGTCTGATCGTAAAGTATTGTAGTAGCTCTATATTCTCTTTGGATTAGACCTAGTTATTCAATAACTTTTGTCGATTGTATCGAGGTTTGATAATTTTTATAAAAAGTCGATAAAACCCACTTTATCGATTTGAACTGTCAATTTTATAGATCAAAAAGATCCGTACTTGCGCCCCTGGGCCGAAGTTATAGATGAAGACACATTCTATTGAGCGGACTGTTACGAAATAATAGATCACATGCGCTTGAATGAACCAAGATTAAGAGCTAGCTTTCAAATACAACTTTAACATTAATTTAAGTACATAAGCAATACGTAAGCTGATTAGGTAACTGTTAAAATTTCAATCATTTCTTATTAAGGGAAAACGAGTCGTTCATTTCTCCATACAACCGTATTTGGGTTATTACTCCACTACTTGACGTTTTAAGTCCAAAATTAAGAATAATATCGATTTATCTCTTCATTATCTAGGTTGATCTGCTAATTATACAGAAAAAAAATAAGTGGCTTAAAAGTAATGAGCCTTCAAACATCTGTATTTTAGCACATATTTTAACGCAAGTTTGGACGTAAATAAATTACAAAAGAACTAAGAAAACTCAAAAATAAAGAACATAGTAACAAGCTTTAGTTTGTCGACATTTCAAATAACTTTGGTTTGACTAAATACATTTAGTAGTTTTGCCGTAACACCCCAAGTACCAGAAGCCAATTCGTACATTTTTGCGCGCCGATTTTCGAGTCGAACCATCGCGCGTCTCACGGAAATTTTACCACCCTGGCGGGGAGAGGAGGGAAGTGTCTCACGCACACTACAGTGCCCGCTGTGTGCTGCTGTGCCATTTCAAAGTCACGAAACACCGCGATGTTTGTGACAAAGTACTGTCTCGCACCAGACGCGGTCGACCGGCCGGTGCGTGCGGCGGCATCCTATATAATTTGTGGGCGGCATTACGAACAAGCAAAGGTCAAGGTGATCGACCGAAGACGTAAAACGATATGCGTATTATCATAATTGTGTTCTATGATAATGCCACCGCCCGCTATATTGGATTCAGATTTCTTTGCCTAAATTGGATGTTTACCTATGCTTGTGAATTTGGACTTTGCTGCGTTAGAGAAGTGTTCTGTGTTTATTTTTGACTTCAGTACAACAATGGCTAAATCGTATTTTTGTAATAATATTATATACCTACCTATATCTTTTTCAAATACTAATAAATAGAAATCTATTAATAGAATTTAAGTAAATAGATACTTATCTATTTACGTAGAAACCTACCTATTATTATTCGATTTGTTATTATTACATATTGTGTTAGCACAAAACCAACTTTTAGACTCATGTTTAGCTAGACAGTGTCTAAATAAAAACGTCTATAAAATGATCTATACAAATAAATAAAATTGAAGTGTCTGTTTGTAATATCAAAAATATAGCTTTTTTTACTAAATGCATTTGAAAGTATACACGATACCTACCAACAAAAACACAATTTTTAATATTTTTGTCTGTCTGTCTGTTTGTTTGTTCCGGGTAATATCCGAAACGACTGGACCGATTTTGACGGGACTTTCACTGGCAGATAGCTGATGTTATAAGGTACTCCTACTTTATTTTGGAAAAACAACTAGGGTTCCGCGCAAAAAAAACCCATGAACCCAAAAAGTCCGCGCGGGTGAAACCGCGGGCAGCAGCTAGTTATGATATAAAATGATTGTGGTTGCTCATATTTAAACACGTGAGTAAGCCATGATTGGGAGTTAGACGCTGTTTAACACATGTTTAGGGTGTGTTTTTAGTAAGACTAAGACCGATATACGGTGTTATGTTGTAAGTACTTAGGTAGGTACTTATGTACTTACTGATAACTGAGTAGGTACGTACCTACTTATAACCACAGAATAGATAATAGCACAAGTCTATAACCTACCTAGTAAGTACATACGTACCTACTTGAACTAAAACCGCGTTACCACAAAAACTATTTTTAGACGCTGTTTAGCTAAACAGGCGTCTAAAAATAGTTTTTGGTGGTTTTGTCTAGCCAGACAGTGTCTAAAAGTTAAACAACGCTACACAACTTTCACGAGCAAAATGTTTAGAAATAATCATAACGGCTTGTACGATGAGTATTTATTCTATGATAAGGTCACCGTTATCTTCTAAAATGATTAGAAATGTCACATCAGCGGCGCAAGTACGGATCCTTTCGGTCGATAAAATTCGATAAAATTGACAGTTCAAATCGATAAAGTGGGATTTATCGAGCCTCGAAACAATCGACAAAAGTTATCGAAAAGCTAGGTCGAATCCAAAGAGAATATACAGCTACTACAATACTTTATGATCAGACTTCGGTACTCGCAACATTCGATAAATTTGTCGAACCGACTTCCGTACTCGCGCCGCAGAATTGAGGTAGATAATGGTTAGACACTTCTTAAATCAAGGTTTGTGGTTAATTACTTATTTAAACATGCGACTAAGGCATGTTTAAGAGTTAAACGCTGTTTAATACTTGTTTACGGTGTGTTAAACAGAGTTTAACTCCTAAACATGCCGTAGTCGCGTGTTTAAATATGAACCACAAATCGAGATTTAAGTAGTGTCTAACCATTGTCTAACTCCACTCTGTTGTGACTTTTCTAATCAGTTTAGAGGTTTATCTTTAGGCACTGTCGAGTTAAACAGGCGTCTAAAAGTTAGTTTTTGTGGTTACACGGCTTATGTTGAAATATAAATAAAAAACCAAAATAACCATGGTTTTGCAACAATTACACATATACGAGGTAAGTATTTACACGCGCATCGCAGTTTGAAGAAAAAAACATCTAAAAAAACCTCTAAAATCCACTAAACGGACGAGACCGGCACTACGGCCAGACGGTCTGGTTTCAAAGCGACGACTGCTCCGCTTTACGCTACATACATCACTTGCGTACCACCGCTTATTTACCGCAGCGTCTGTACTGAGTACGCAGTGGTTGTGAAATAATTTTTATCTTTCGTAGAAGCGAGAGTGAATCGAGAGCGGTAACTTGTGCGACTTTCAATCCGACGCACCATAGTTCTTATCTCTACTCGTCCCGCACCAATAACTTATATCAAGTTATGTGCGGATTATTGACACTCGCTCTAAAACGGTGAGGAAAACATCGTGAGGAAACCGGCATGTTCAAGAACCACAAAATTCGAGGTCATGCGACATCCACCAAGCCGAACTGGGCCCGCGTGGTGGATTATGGCCCATCTCTCTAGAAAGAAAGAAAGAAAGAAAATACATTTATTTCTCTTTCTCTGAGAGAAGGCCGGTATCCCAGCAGTGGGAACGTAAGAGGCTGACAATAATAACAATAATAATAGTAGGTAGAAGCGGGTGTTGTACTCGGACTAGATTTCCATCAAGCGGCAAGCCCCAGCCACAACCTCAATAGACGATACGATATGCGTCAAGCGGAGATCGTGGTTTTTCCATGTTTTCTCGTGGTTCGCGATTGATGCTTATCCATCAATCATGAATTAGGTGTGAGGACTGCCTTAGCGTTCGGACTAGATTTCTACCAGGCACCACCTTAGGCAGTACGTTATGCGTCAAGATCACCATTTTGGTTTTTCCATGGTTTGCGCGTGGTCCGTGATTATGCTTTGCGTCAATTCATTGCGTCTAATATTATAGCCCTTTAGACCACTTATTTTATATACATATACGTTTTTTTGCCGTAAAAAAACTACGGTTATTTCGCCGTGAGTAGATAGATAACTTTATTGTACACGTTATATAAAAAAGCTTTATATATTCATAAAAGTTCATAAACTAGCTGCTGCCCGCGGTTTCACCCGCGTGGATATATTGGATTTTCTTGGTTTTTATTTTTTTGCACGGAACCCCAATTATTTTTCTAAAATAAAAGTAGCCTAAGTTACTCCTTATAACATCAGATATCTGCCAGTGAAAGTCCCGTCAAAATCGGCCCAACCGTTTCGGAGATTACCCAGAACAAACAGACAGACAAAAATTTAAAAAATGGTTGTTTTGTTATAATAGGTACCGTATATATATACTCTCATATGCATTTGGAAAAAGCTGTTATTTTGATATAACAAATTTTTTTTCTGAAGAGATAGGGTGATCTTATCCGTGTTACCCGCACGGCCACACGGCCCTTCCTGTGATGATGATGGTGATGAATAATAAAAATGAATGAAATGAATAATATAACTCTGTAGGTAGGTCGATACGAGTAGGTATCTACTAAAATTCAATACAGCAAATTATTTGAATTTACTAGCTGCGTCACGTGATAGAACAGAATAGGTAACAGTTAGTACTACGGCGCGCTGAATTCGTGTTTGTTTTTGTGTTTGTTTTCTCGGAAACTACTGCATGATTTTCATAGCATTTTCACGAAATGGAAGAGAGATCATCCGAGAATGTGATAGGCTATAATCTAGAATTTTTAATTAGCTTTAAAAGCCGTCTGGCGCTCATGTTTTGTGTTTGTTCGGGGTAATCTATAATAATTCAGAAAAAATCGTCCCGTTGTATAGTTTCCGATGCTTGCGCTGGCCATATATTTATAGCTATAGGTATGAAAATTATGTATGGAAGAAATGCCTATAATATCTAACTTGGTGTTCCAAAAAAGAGTTTAGGTAGGTACCTTTATTATATTTAATTACTCATTTATCGGTCGCTCTGGCAATTGAATTACAGTAGGTATGAACCTATGTCTTCTATAGCTAGGTATAAGAAGTAGGTGAGTATGATAAAATACGTACTAAGCAATCAGTAAAACACAAAGGTGAAAGCATAGGTAAGCAAAGCATAAGTAGGTAAGGCTTTAGGCTACCCACCGATCTTTCTAGAACATTTTCTGTGAGAGTCCATTTGGATGAGTACCTAGGTACCTATTTTACCTCCGCTTTACTTGAAATCCTCCGGCGACGACGGCGGCGCCCGGCTGCGCGGCGCCACAGAATAGGTAAGAGTTAGTGCTTGGGCCCGCTGAATTCTACTTATTATAGTTATACCTTATCACCTATATTTACTACTCATTTATTGGTCAGTACAGTGGCATGTAGGTATGTACACTACCTATGTCTCGTATACTAAAATACCAGCCATAGTCAGTCAACTTTTTCAAAAATGTAAAATAAAAAGCATGACCGACTGAGATATTCTTCTTAGAAGATATTCTGCGAGAATTCGTCTGGATGGGTGTAGGTATACGGTCTATTATAATAGGTACATAGGTACCTCCGGCCCGCAGCGCAAGTACGGATCTTGTCGATCGATAAAATTGTCAATTCAAATCGATAAATTGGGTTTAATCAACTTTTTATATAATTTATCGAGCCTCGATACAATCGACAAAAGTTATCGAATAGCTAGGTCGAATCCAAACGAAATATAAAGCTACTACAATACTTTACGATAATACTTCGGTACTCGCAACATTCGATAAATTTATCAGTTGTTACGATTCGACAAATTTATCGAACCGACTTCCACACTTGCGCCACTGCACCGCCCGGACTCCGGTTCGGCGCGCGGCCGGCGGTAGTCCGGCAACGCCGCGCGCCGGCGCGCGCCTGGCATGCAACGCCGCGCGCCGGCGGGCGGTAATGCCGGTAACCCGGCATGCAACGCCGCGCGCCGGCGGCGGTGGCCCGGCTACCTAACCTTTGCTTTGATTATAATTCTATGCGGCGGCTTGGACCGGCTAGCTGCTACTCGCCTCGCGCATCCAACGGTTTCCCGCGCTTTTGACAAGGTCATCGGTCCACCTAGTGGGGCCGGCCTTTGTGCTTAGAAGTTTGAGTAGGTACTGCAATCGTTATGGGCGGGCGTTATTCTATCAGAGTAATATAATTATATGTGTTATACCATCAAGAAAATGACCAGCTCGTCTCGTTATTCAATAGTATAAAAAATATGGTCGGTTACATAATACAGTGTACGTGATAATAAATATATACCAGCTACTGAGTACGTTTCTATCGTACTAATATTATAAACTCGAAAATTTTTGAGGATGTTTGGATGGATGTTCATTACTCTTTCACGCAAAAATTACTGAACGAATTTTGATGAAACTACAGTACGTAATATAGAGGTTATACATCAGAATAACACAGACTATAATTTATAAAGATATTGTATTTGTACCTAAGCCAGGCGGGCGAAGCCACGGCCGGAAGCCAAGTAGGCTATATAACGTACTTACTAGAACTATAAATGTTGAAAAGTACCTTTATGTAAACAAGTCCATGTAACAAAAGTTACATCGATCATGAAAAAAACCACGACAGTCCTAGCTAGTGTCGCTCGGGATTATGTAAGGATTCTAGCGATACCCCATACATCGAAATCTCACCGAATCACGTATGTACGTGAGTTTCTTTATTCCACCAAAACTTTTGTGCAGTTTTTTGTGTTATGTTTTTAGGGTTCACGTATGTTTGTATGTATGTATATACAATCACACTCATTACATTACTCATCACACTCATTACTCATTACACTCCTTTTTTGTGCAGTCGTGTAATAAAATACCTACTTATCTAAACGAAAGGTCATCCTGGCAGGAGTATGGGTGAGACATTTTTTGTGTAGAAATGAGTGATGAGATGTAGGTACCAATGTGTGTGGGGTCGCTGACCCGCGCATTATATATTATAATGACTTGGAGGACTGTTATAATACTCGTAGGAATCACCTAAAATTATTAAGTTATGTAGGTACTTAGGTAGGTAGGTAGTTACCTACCTTACAAATATACCGCCTGACGTAGGTAACTACTCCCGCGCTGGCAGTTTTCATTCGGAAGTTATCGTCGAACACATAGGTAGGGTACTGTCTGTTACCTATAATATACAAACTTGTTATTGTCTATAGTGTACAAGTTTGATTGTTGAGAATAAAACATGAAGAACTATTAGATATTACTACCCCTGTACAGTACAGTTACTATACCCCGCGGTTTCGCTCACGTAGCCTAAGTTACTCCTTGTAACGTCAGCTATCTGCCAGTGAAAGTCCTGTCAAAATAGGTTCAGCCATTTCGGAGATTACACGGAACAAAGAGACTAAATTTTTAAAAATGGTTTTGTTTTATGTACCGTATATACTTTCATATGCATTTAGTAAAAAGCTGTTATTTTGATAATACAAACAGACACTTCAATTTTATTTATTTGCATACTTAGATAAATTTGTTTCCGAAAATAACTTCTGCAGATTTCTACGCTGTCCAAATGCACGATTATTTTATTATGTGATGATGAGGTTGAAAATTACACTGCTTTCTTTCTCAGACTTCAAACTATTTCCACACCAAATTTCTATAAAATCCGTTCAAATGATTGACAATGATGAAAAGTATCCTGTGTTCTTTCACAGGCTTCAAGCTATCTCGAAACCAAATTTCTTCCGTTCTATAGATCGACAATTATGAAAAGTGATGATGTTGTTGAAAAGTACCCTGTGTGTTTTCTCGCGCTTCTAGCTATTTTCACACCAAATTTCATTGGAATCTATACACATACATACATATATATACATAAATCCTGTCCTACTCTTCCTACTTCCTATCCTACTAATATTATAAATGCGAAAGTTTGTGAGGATGGATGGATGGATATATGGATAGATGTTTGTCACGCAAAATCTACTGAGTGGATTTTGATGAAACTTTATTTACTTACAGTAGATAATATAGCTTATTACTATGTTTGCAGCGGACTGTAGGCAAACCAAACAATTTACAATTTATACTCAAAGAAGCAAACAATGAAAAATGGCGCGCGCGGCGCGATGACCAAACGAGAGCTCAGAATAGATAATAGTACAAGTAACAAAAGCGAGCGCCATCACACGAATATTCACGAAATTTCTTTGAATGAAGAATCGCCATTCATAAGATCACGCATGTGTGCGTAGAAGCGGCAGGTCGCGACTTTACGAGAGTGTGTAACTGTGTATGCGCGAGCATTAGCTTCGTACTACTCATAGCTGCAGAGCCTTACCTTGTCCCACGAATGTTAGACGAAATAGCATGCATTTTAGCCGCGCCCACCGATGAGTTGGAGGGTTCGGCTCGTAGGCTCTTAAGGCTTTGCTTTTGTGTGTAAAAAAGTAAGTAGGTAACCAATATGTACCAATGTCTTATAAGATGCTTTTCCGTAATATATGGCTTCTGCCCGCGGTTTCACCCGCGTTTCCACAGGAACTGTGCTTTTTTTCAGGATAAAAAGCAGCCTATGTTACTCTCCGGTTTATAAACAGTATCAATGCCAAAAATCACGACAGTCCGTTGCTCCGTTGCTGCGTGAAAGAAGGACAAACCAACATTACACACGTTCAAATTTATTATAGTACAGATTCATCGAGGTACTAATCCCGAGAGATGAAATACTGTACTACCCTATTCCACAACAATGTCGTGATATGTCAAACAAATATCACGCGCTCAGCGTATCCCCGCCATACGTACTCGTTTTGAATAATTGAAACACAAAGTCCTGCGCGGCACTGCAGTGCGCTCGTTACCCTGAGACATTAGGTATTATGTCTCATAAGCCCAGTAATTTCACTGGCTACTCTGCTCATCACGGCTTGAACATTACTGCTTGGTGGTAACAGCCCAGGCGGACACTCGCAGAAGAGTTAGTCCTACCACTAACAAAGATGCGTATCATTAAAATAAAATAACTATTCTACTTTTTTACTAGGTATTGGATAACGATTATTGATATGAAAGAGTATTCATTAGTGACCTTTGACCTATGTGCGCTGACCCGCACCGCAGGTGTACCTAAATGTAATCCATAATATCTAAGTAGCTACATCAATGTTTACTTAGCAATCTCACGGCATTTATTGAACAGTCTTGATGAGCGTTATGTAATGGAATTATGTCGTAGTGATGGGCAAATCGATCGATTGGGCGCAGTAATTTTTAAACGACGGATTGAATGAGGAGTTTCTCGTGTAGACTCGAATACTTAATATTTTTTATGTAGGTATACTAGACCTACGCATAGCTTTTTTTCAGAGTAGTCCGATTTTGATGTTTTTTACCTATTATATTTTTCGAAATTGGCCCCATTTTTTTGTCACGTTGCAATAATGCGTTCAGATTCCAAAAAGTTTGCAAACCTAATTTCCTAAATCTTAGGTCGTTCATTACAAATCTGTGGGTCGTTCGATTTTCAAACTAACGTATTCTTCCATTTATGGGCGAAGGGAGTATAATTTTACGCTGAAATGATTGTTGTTGGCTTTTATATTGGTCTATAATTGCTGCAAATCATATTTAGTTGAAGAAAACAGTGGTTTAATAGCGAAACTATCATTTTGGTCCATAATAAAAGATAATAATGATGAAAATCGAACCGCCTTATATATAATTTTTAATTGTTACTAAAATGTCTTAAAATAATGATTATTAATCATTTAATTATTAAGTATACCTAACCATTTTACAGTGTCCTTAAATTCTAGTTGGTTTCTTTTTAAAGTTTTTCTTTTTTTTTGTTTCTGCAAGGATGTCTATTGTCTAAAGTTTGTGGTTTACTTATAGGTAGGTATCTAGGAACCTTAGTAAAAAAATACTTACAACATGGTGTTTGTCTTGGATTACGATTTTAATAGTTAAAAGAAGGTTGGAACTTGGAAGGCATTAATGCTCGTTGGAACGCCTTTCACTTCAGAAATATGAATAATTGCGTAGGAAGCGTGACCCAGAAGTTATGACACATTTTAAAGATTTTGCATGTCATAATTATTAAAATTCTTTTGAACCGGAGTTCATTGAAGAAAACTTATGCAAGTATGCGTTTTGCCGTCAAAATAACCATGCTTTTGTCGGATTACGAGATAATACACGCGCAAGCGCGGCTTCATGCATAACCATAAAAAACACGAAATAGACAAGAACGGCAATACGGCCAGATAGTGCAGTCTCGAAGCCCTGCCTGCAGGGCTAACATGCGCGCCACGACAAAATTTTCTCTACTGTTTCGTCTCGCTCTTTCTTTCGCGAACATGAGACAAATGCACGACATAAGCATCGACAAATTTTTGTCACGGTGCGCATGTTAGCCCTACTGGGCTCAAAGCGACGGCTGCTCCGCTTTACGCTACATAATACATCACTTGCACACCACCGCTTATTAACCGTGGCGTCTGCACTGAGCACGCAGTGGTTATGCAACAATTTTTTTGAATAGAGGTCGTAGCAGGGCTGCCGTGCTCGGACTAAATTTCCATCAAGCCCCAACCGCAACCACAATAGACGATACGCCAAGGGTGAAGCGGGGATCGTGGTTTTTCCATGGTTTTCTCGTGGTCCGCGCTTGATGCGTATCCATCAATCATGAATTAGGTGTGACGGCTGCCTTAGCCTGTGGCTTCGCACTGGAACTAGGATAAAATGTGGCCTTTATAGGCTTTATCAGGGATAATCTGGCTTCCATATAATATTTATATTAGTAAGTTTTAGAATTGTACCATTGCAGAGATTAGCGGTTGCAAACAAACAAACTCTCTCTTTTTAACAGACTTCCAAAAAAGGAGGAGGTTATCAATTCGGCGGGTATTTTTTTTTTTATGTTTGTTACCTCATATCTCCGTCAGTTATAAACCGATATGGAAAATTCTTTTTTAATTTGAAAGGATATACTTTCAGATCGTAATAGGTGATAATGAATGATGATGATGAAACGACAGAATCGACACCGGTATGATACGAAAAGTGATACATCACTCAAAGTCAGAATCACTTATCACGCCTCCACAGTTCAGAGGTCAGGTTATTGCAAAAGGTAACTTGCGCCGTCAATCACTTCAAGTGGAATTTTATTTACTTACCACTTAATATTGAGATGTTACGTCTATTAGTTTTTTAAAAGTATTTACATGTTTACTTGAAAGTGACGGGTTGGTAAGTTTTAGGTTATTTTGAAATATTTAGAAGTGATAATAACTTGCCGACCTTGAGCTTTAAGGTGATGAAAATCGTGATACAACTATAGAATAGCACTTTTGTGCGCGTCTGTACCACCACCCTCTAGGACATAATAGGTACATAATAGTAAAGGACCTCAAGTTAGTAGTCGGGAAGAGCTGAAAAACTGTTCCGAAAAAGATTTTAACTGTTTTAGGTAAGTAGTGATATTTCGCGAAAAAGTAACCACCAAAACACAAAGTTACTACACATTCTAAGAAAAATTTTAATAAAAAAAAAGGGAAAAGCCATAAAAAAAAGCATAAGTGAGTATTTCCAAAAGCTCTGCTGGTGGAGATACACGACCCGCTCATTTTCCGGATAAAAGTAGCCTACATGACAACTCGTCACGATCATGCCGATCGAAACGACAAATCAACAAAGCAACAAACATACTTTTACATTTATAATACGCAAGTTGTAGGTATAACTAAAGAAACTAAAGAGGTTCAGCTCGAAAACAGGCAGGTATTGTAAATTTGTAATATTAGGTATAATAACAATAGATTCTAAATGTCAATAAGTATGTAGGTACCTATAATGTATCTATACACAAACATTAAAGCAAAAGTTGGATATAAAATTAATTATGTTATTATTAATTAGTTATGTTATTAAAAATCGATGGACAAAATCTTATGAACTCCATACTAGGGTAAAAGAGTTTCAATTTGAAGCGAGGAGCGTTTCTGAGGGAATCTGATATGAATTATGATAAAACTAGCTTCCGCCCGCGGTTTTCACCCGCATTCCCACAGGAACCGCGCATTTTTTCGGGATAAAAAGTAGCCTTATGTTATTATCCGGTCCATAAAATATATATATCTATGCCAAAAATCACGTCGATCCGTTGCTCCGTTACTGCGTGAAAGAAGGACAAACTAACAAACACACTCGCATATTTTATAATATTAGTAGGATCGTAGGATTAAGTTTTATTTGTACCTACCAAGTATCTATTCTGTGGTTTTAGTGCAGGCAAACGTTTTGCCTCTGTTGTTTTTTTTAACAATTAATTAGGAAACATATCAATGACTTTTTATTTTATTTGATAATGCAAATTAGTGGTTAATCAGTAGATTATTATTCGATTAAACATACAACAATGATATAAAATTATAATTTAGCTTCTTTATTGGAAACGAATTAAGGCGAAGCTGTTATCTTTCCCTAAAATTCCCATTATTTTTAAAAGATCAACTCTGTTATTAACTTGCTACTACATACTAACTACTATTTTGTTTGTTTTATAGGTACATATAATATAACTAGCTGCTGCCCGCGGTTTTCCTCGCGCGTAGATATTGGATTTTATGGGTTTGGTTTTTTGCACGGAACCCTATTTCTTTTTCTAAAATAAAAGTAGCCAAGTTACTCCTTAAAACATTAGCTATCTGCCAATGAAAGTCCCGTCAAAATCGGTCAAGCCGTTTCGGAGATTACCCGGAACAAACAGAGAGACAGACAAAAAAATTAAAAATGGTTTGTTTGTTATAGGTACCGTATATACTTTCGTATGCATTTGGTAAAAAGCTGTTATTTTTTTTACAAACAGACACTTCAATTTTATTTATTTGTATAGATTATTAGATAACGAGACGAGTGCGTAATTCCCTGACGGTAAGAATACCGCCAGCCTATAACATTTGCAGTGCCAACCAGAATTTTGAAACACAAAGGCCTGCGCGGCACTGCAGTCTGTTCGTTACCCTGACTTACGCTGTAAGTCTCATAAGCCCAATAATTTCACCGACTACTTGGCTCATAAAACCGGAACACAGTAATACTTGCACATTACTACTTGGCGGCAGACTACACGAAGCGAAGGTACACGAGCGGATACTATGAGTCCTAATATAATACTAGCTTCTGCCCGCGGTTTTCACCAGCGTTCCCACAGCATCCGTGCATTTTTCCGGGATAAAAGTAGCCTAAGTTACTCTCCGGTCCATAAACTATAATATATGAGCCTAAAATCACGTCGATCCGTTGCTCCGTTACTGCGTGAAAGAAGGACAAACCAACAACACACACTATCGCATTTATAATATTAGTAGGAAGTAGGATAGAAGGAATTAGGATGTAAGTTCGTATGTATGTTTGTCCACACATTTCTTCGACACTATTAATTGGATTGTGACCGTTCTTTTTTAATGGCTGGCTTACATTTCAACTTAGGGAACAGCGTAAGTTTCATGTTTATCATAAAAATCAGTTCAGCAGTTTAAAAGATATGGACCAAAATGTTATGTATAGGTATTATGCGGTTTATATTACTTTTGTAACTTCGACTTGTTTTAAATAATAATATATTAAACACGAAATTGTGAGGTGAGGTGAAGTGCTTCCCCTTAAACAAATATCATTTTACGTCTATTAAAACTCTTGATTATGAATTTACATAAATATTTTAAGTATTTTATACAAAAATCCATTTTTACTTTGACCTTTTGGCCCTGGGCGACCCCAAAAGACGGCAATATTTTAGCTCTTAGAATAAATACGCGTAGAATGAGAAGCATTTAAAATCCGCAACACAATAATTTAAAATTTAAAGCGATGTACCAAAAAAAATATCTTCTAAAAATCTTTTATCAACAATATTATTTATATCAAACATCTTATTTTTTGTGTAAGAAAATATGATTTAAGCAGTGCGTACACGTCTATATATACGTACACACTGCTTAGATCATATTTTTTTACCACGAATGGTAACGGTAAGTTGATATTAGCTGCCTAATCTAAAATCATTCGCACTCGAATGTGACTTTGATCTAGACATATTTTAATATTGTATTGAAAAAATATATTATATGTGAAACATGCGTTTTACAGGTTTTAATCTACAGCTTCTACTCAGCAGATAGCTGTAAACTACCAATAATAATTATCTTATTGGATGTGTCACACAATATTATTATAAGTATACGGTATCTCACTAAGTGTTGTTACGAAAATAAATAATCGTGTGATAAATGCACAGTGACTTTTTTATTGTAATAATATTTCATTTTCTCTTGCCTTGCGACAACCTAATATACTAAATTTGGTAAACTATTGCTGGGCCCGCTTCATATTTGCGCGCGAATTTAGTTTCTAACCATTTTTATTCTAAGTCACAGCTTATAGTTTGACATCTTTTTATTATTCCGCGTTTCGACACACGACGAAAGAATTAAATATTATTGTAATAAAAGAGGCACTCCGCATTTATCAGATGATGTATTAATGGTATAAATTAGGCGGGCTAATAAATCCGTCGCCAAGAAGATTTAGCAAATTTTGACAGCCTCCAACGCTCAGTGGGTATGATGAGTCTTTAATAATATAGGTACTAGGTAGGTATAATTTGTTTTGCAGAAGTACATACTAAATTTTAAATTGTATATATTTTACTACACAAAATTGGCTAAATTACGTTTTTATATAAAAAAAAACGTTCGCTGAAAATATCGCCATTTTTTAAGGCATATTTTTTGAATATACCTGTTATTTAATTACATAATAAAAAAGTTGTTATTTTTTTAAAATTTAAGACTCATAAAAAATAATAAGTAGAGTCCTCGCCAACCCTGTAGTCCGATGGGCGCGGCGCTGTAGTAGCTCAGAAATATGAGGCCAGCGATATTTCTCATTTTCCCTTCCCTATATTAAAGTATTCCAAGTGTTAAAAAAGTAATCTCAAGATATATGAACTATGAGACTGTGGACCATAGTAGGTACCTAGGTATAATACTGATACCTCTAAATAAATAGGTATTATAAAATATGTACTTAATAAAGTGTGTTTGTTGATTGGTGCTTCTTTCAGCAACGGATAGACGCGATGTGATTTTTGCATAGGCTGGCCATACACGCTTATGCATTTTTGCGTTTTGCTGTCAAAATAACTATATTTGCAACAAGCGCGGATTACGTTTTACGACATGATACGCGCAATGCACGGTTCCTGTAAGAATATTCGGATGAGACCGCTTGGAGACGCGGTGAGAAGTAAAACTTAGATCGTGTAGAGACGCGGGAAGCAGCATGCATATTTTAGTATTTTATAAAGGTGTAGTCTTGATAATTATGATAATTGGTGACAACCATAGAGATATGTGACAACAAATAAATTATTCATAGACGGCTAATAAAGTTATTCTATAAGGGTGCCGTTTTTTATTTCGAAAAAACGGTTGGGACTTAAGGGTTGAAAACCGTTCATGTAAACGACTGGTCTCGGTTATTTGAATAAATTATATTTTAATCGGTATTGAATCAAAGGAGGAAACAATTAAAACAATAATAAACTCAAACGTCGAATAGCGAAAAACGTTGCGAAAATTAATCGTTTGATCTATCGAAGTACTAACGAAAACAGCCAACGTATTTTGAAAAATTCCCGTGTGGAATTACCATAAAATACATATTTGAATACCTATAAGTTTTTACTCACCATGAATAATAATGTAGACTTCATTCTGCTATTTAATTTTAGAGCACGTACTGTATACGAAAAAATCCTAAAAGTTTTTAGGGCCTAGTCCTCGAATTTAACTAATTTATACATTAGCTATTTTTGCTAATAACTATTTTTTATGTTAAATCACTTTAGTAGGTACCTACTCGCTGGATTTAACTAATTTCTTTTACACTCGCGTTCCCGCTTAAACTTTTGTCGTCAAAAATGGCGCAGAACTTTTTTTGTCTAGATGGAACCAACGAGGTTTCACCATGAAGATTGTAATACGACTGCACGTACTCTCTGACATCTTTAGTGACATCCGTGATCCGACCTATGTAATGTAACCTCTCGATGTTGCGGTGACAACGAAATTTGTGAAATGTGTACATTTCATTTTAGCGAATGTGGACGACATACTTTAGTTATGTACACAGAGTACTATTCTATATACTGAGTTATGTAGGTATTGGTCGACTAAATTAGGTTCATGGGCGGAATTAATTAACTTGGATTGAATTATGATGGTATATAGGTACTTGGGATAGAATTTACACTCAGGTTTGCTGTGACCCAAGCCCTTCTTTACCTGCTGCAAAACTAATTTCATTTTTATGTTTCATTTTGGCCTTAAGTGTAAGGAGATGAAATCTATCAGATTGGTTGCGCTTTTGCAAGAACGCAAAAATCAATATGAAATCGCTCATAAGATGCACATGGGCCAGTAGTATCAAGAGTTTACATTGGATACCAGGACACAGGCAACTTTCATGGCCATTTAAAAGACGACGTGTGGCAGCTGGTTCTATTGGTTGGGAATCATACTTTAGTTGGACACACCGGCCGCCGCACCGCCGGTTACGCGGCTGTACCTACATTTTCTGTCAGTGTTATGCCTAATTCGCACTACGCTAGTAATCTAGTCGAGTGGCGAGTAATTTAGTAACTAAACATGTCTGAACAACGAAAATTAAACCGATTTTCTTTGTTCAGACACGTTTAGTTACTAAATTGCACGAGACTCGGCTAAATTACTAGCGTTATAGTCCCTATGAGACTTTAGTGGATTTGTTATCGTTTCAAGCGAAAACTTTCAAGCAATTAAAACTCAGCAAAAAACTAAATACAGTAAATACTACATTCATTCATTCTATGATGACTGTATAAAACTATATTTACAAAAAGTAATAATACATATTATATGGTCACCCTACGATTACGTTGTTTGTTTAGCAATAGGTATTCAACACGAATATGATATTAATTAATTCCAAATGTAAAAAAAAATACTTCGCAAATATATATACGAATTAGACAAAACGCTTGCGAACCGTGAACACTTTTATACATTATTTGTGTTCGTTATTAAAATGTGTTTAAATTGAGCGTGACTGGCGAATCACGCTAGCTATCAATTTAATAATCTGTTATCGTGATGCGAATAAAAGTACGTTTTCACCAACCCTAGGAGACGACTAAATCGGATGCCTAAATATTTAGGAGTTGCCTATGGCAAAACGTTTCACCAACCTTTAGGAGTGCTCTAATGGTTTATATATTTAGGACTGCCTACAACTACATTATAGGAGTTACTTACTCGTAGTTAGGCGTCGCCTTATTTGTCGTTAGTCAAAACAGGCATTAATACCTATGTAAGTATGGAGTACCTATTGTAAGCATAAAGAGAATAATATATTATACTTACCTAATTATAGGTAAGTATACTATTATCTATATATTGAGTTTACAATACAATAAATACAAAACAGCATACATAGAGCGAGTGTGGCCGAGCGGAGAGCGGCCGAGCGGGAACTTGTGCGACTTTCAATCCGACGCACCACAGTTCGAATCTCGGCTCGGCCAGCACCAATGACTTATGACACTCGCTCTAAAACGGTGAAGGAACACATCATGAGGAAACACGCATGTTCAAGAACTACGAAAATTCGAGGACATGTATCATCCACCAAGCCGCACTGGCCCGCGCCGTGGTGGATTATGGCCCATACCTCGCTCTCTGAGAGAAGGCCGCGCGGCCGGTATCCCAGCAGTGGAAGCGTGAGAGGCTGATAATGAAATACAAAACAGGTTGAGAGTCGTATCGCTTGGGTCTACCAGGGGCGCAACCTTCTGCAATATTTTCAGCCAAAAGAGAGTAGTAATGAAACTTTAAAGGCCGGCCATAGACGCTTATGCATGTAAGCTTTTTGTACAGTCGTTTAATAAGGGACACATAATTCGAGTAGCGATCGATGGCGCGTTCGGAATGGATTGACGTTACCGTCGGTGTGCTCGAAATTGGACCATCGTGCATCGTTCCACTCAATCCACGAGGATGGATCCACGAGCGATGGATTTGGAACGCTCGTGTATGGGGTTCTAGTGTGTGAGATAATTATCTTTACCCGACGCGATGGCCGAATGAAAAGAGAATAATATTTTTCGAGTGTATGTATGTATATTTCTTAGCAGTGTACAATATGTGAGCTCGACAAATGGATGTGCGAATAACGCTTGTGCGACAAAACTGTACCTACTGCGACTCAGCATAGTTCGATTGCGAGTTGTGAGACACACTGAAGCTCGGCATTACCTACTCTATTGCAACAAACTAGGGCTAGGGCAGTCGTGTTTTTAACCGACTTCCAAAAAAAGGAGGAGGTTATCAATTCGTCGGGTATTTTTTTTTAATGTTTTTTACCTCAGATCTCGGTCATTTATAAACCGATTTGCAAAATTCTTTTTTTATTTGAAAGGGTATACTTCCAGATTGGTCCCATACAAATTTCATCAAAATCGGTTCAGTAGTTTGTCACTGACGTCGGTTCGTCGCTTTTTTAATTATACTATTTGTTAACGAGACAAGCTGGTCGTTTGGCTGATGGTAAGCATAACGCCGGCCCATAACAATTTGCAGTGCCACTTAGAACTTGGAAGCACAAAGGCCTGCGCGGCACTGCAGTGCGCTCGTTATCCTAAAACATAAGCCGAGTATTTTCATTGACTACTTTTCTCACCAAAGTGCTTGCACATTACTGCTTAGCGGCAGATTTCACGAGCAAAGCAGTGGTACCAACCCAGACGGACCCTCGCAGAAGAGTTAGAACTATCCACCTAGTAGTTACTTATGTTATATCTTCGACATGTTGGTTTATTGCATAAAAATCAAATTGTATTTACCTACTTTAAACACTTTTTTATTTCCTACAATAATGTAGGTAATTAGCCTTAAATATTCTAAACAAACACAAAAGTTTGCTAATCGATTCAGCTTCTGGTTCCTCAATCGATACAAGGTCAGGTTTATTTGCTTTAATATTAGATTAGTAGTTCGTAATTCTACAAAACGTAGGTACTTACCTTATAATGTTGAATCTGAGGTCATTATTTATGCGGCAGGTTCTAAGTACCATCGATCAATATTTATTTTAAAAAGGACTGCCAAAGTAGAATTAAACCCTTATCCTACTAATATTATACATGCGAAAGTGTTTGTTAGTTTATCCTTCTTTCACGCAGCGCAGTAACGGAGCAATGGATCGACGTCATTTTTGGCATAGATATAGTTTATGGACCAGAGAGTAACATAGGCTACTTTTTAACCCGGCAAATGCACGGTTCTTGTGGGAACGCAGGTTGAATCTTGTTCCGATATAAATACAGCCTACATCTATACAAATAAATACAATTGAAGTGTCTGTTTGTAATATCAACATACTTAACAGCTTTTTACTAAATGCATTTGAAATATACGGTAAGTATAACAAAAACAATTTTAAAAATTTTTGTGTTTGTTCAGAGTAATCTTCAAAACGGCTGGACCGATTTTGACGGGACTCACTGGCAGATAGCTGATGTTATAATGAGTAACTTAGGTTACTTTAAATTTAGAAAAATAAAAATTAGGGTTTCAAGCAAAAAAATTAAAACCCATGAAATCCAATATCTCCGCGCGGGTGAAACCGCGGGCAGCAGCTTGTTATTAATAAAAAACATTTTTTTTCTTTTCACGTTCGTATAATATAATATTTACAACACTATTTACAATGGTACAAAAATAATTATATACAATATTATTTCCTTAGTACATATGCTACAATTTTTATTATTATTATTTATTATTAACAATAATTATCATCATTATCATTAAATGAACATAAACCGTCCTTAAAGTACATGTTTAGTGTAGAGTTATAAATAGGAAAGTGGAGGAACTTTATGAAAAACCTAGGAAGATTGTAAAGTCCATTTTTAAGGTGCTGCCTTTGAGGGAGTTGGTAAAAAAGGGGTTTTTTAAAGTTTTTCTACTAAGCCGTGACTAAAAGGAATATATTATGATATTCTAGACTTTTATGCAGACGTTGACAAAATTGAAAACAACATAATATATTTCTGTAACATAATATGTTTTCTGATGATCAATTAATAATAATTGATCATCCTTCGATGCATTACTCGAGCCGTAATAACATAAAGTAGTCCATTTTAGTATTTACTATAGAAAATATAACAGTGATCTAAACACCTTACATAGTTATATCTATTTAACCGGATTCACTTACGTGGTTTAGCCGAGCTTCGCGACGATTGCTCGACCGGTTTCGAGGTATTTGGTACCTCTTCATCAATGGAGCTACACGCAACTACTCCGACTGGATGCTGTGCGCGTACTGGCGCTCGCGGCAGCGACGCCAAATACCTCGAAACCGGTCGAGCAATCGTCGCGAAGCTCGGCTAAACCACGTAAGTGAATCCGGTTAAATAGATATAAATATGAGTAATACTTACGAAAGTTTTAATCAAAACCTTACATAGTTTCACATGCCCCATACATTTTACCAGTTTATACAATAAATACATTTTTATTATAGAAACAATATTATTTACAATCTTCCTAGGAATATTATAAAGTCCCTGCTATATGTACTCGAGCTAATTAATTCTTAACTAATTTTGTTCTACACGCCGACCTCCACATTTGTGTAGGCCTCATAAGATAAAAAAACACATTTCTATCACCAATTAGTATCAATATAAACACATTTAAATAAAATAAATGGCCTTACCAAAAACTAAGACTAAATATATGAGTACATAGAACAATAAAACAACAGAGGTTAAAAATAATTTGTCCAAAATATTACCTAAACTAAGACATTTTACACATTCTTTTTTTTTGGTATTTTTCCAAATGTTTTTGAAAAGTTTTTATTACTCTAATTATTTATTTACAATATTCACACAATCGTATAATCAGACGTAAAGATGGCGTCTCAACGTAAGCTAGTATTAAAATATGCCAAGCTATACTTTTAGTTCATCATCATAGCACTTTCCCATTGCTGGGAAACCTTGTCACATTCACCTTCTCTCAGAGTTTAACATCAGAATTCTATAAAGATAGACCCCAGGAGAGTGCTCATGAGTTAAATAAGAAATCGTTCCAAATATATAGACACCCGAGAAAGGCAAGACACTTGCTAAAATGAGTATGGACCATAATCCAGCACACGGGCCCAGTGCGGCTTGGTGGATATCACATGTCCTAGAATTTTGTGGTTCTTGAACATGCGGGTTCCCCTTCACCATTTTAGAGCGAGTGCGGAAAATCAGCACATAACTATACCCTGTTTCAAAATCTTAGATATTTAATGTAAACAAAGGGTTTGACAGAACGAATAAATTGGTAGAAAACTGTGCAATCCATAATTTGATGATAGACATTATTATTGATTTTAAATTATAACATGATAAACTTGAATTATTGAAACATGATGGATCTTTTTTGCAAGGTTGTTATTTTAAACAAAACTATAATAAAATGAAGTTTTTATCGTGCAGTTATTTTTCTTAGACTGGGAACACAGCAGAGATTTAAAACATTTTGTGCAATCGCCGCCATTTTCTTTTTCTGTCTATTGTTGATCTGTTCCAATCTCCGAACTCGAGTGTATATCTTGCTGCGTATGTGTTGTTGTTAAAGATCTTGTTATTATGTAGTGGTTTTGTTTAAGTTTTTGTTGTTGGTTCTTGTTATTTGTTTCTTGTTACGTTATAATTGTTCCGCGCGAGAGCAAAGCCGGCGGAAATAGAAACAAAAATATTTTTCACAAGTGATACATGTTTTGGGCAACTGGCATGTCACTTTGACAGTGACTTTTCGTGCGTGACATTTTTTTGTTTACAAAAAATATCTATGTTTATGGAACAGTGTATAAAAAACAAGTCATAATATAATTTTTGAAAAAAAAACTAGATAATAATTTTAAAATGCTCAAAGAGCAATCTAGCTGCAATTTCATTTGAGCAACTACTTAAAAATAAAAATTGTTATCTCAAAGCAATAGCAAAATAACTAATGTCACCGAATTTGAATATAGCATAATTTAATAACATTACATAGCATGATTCGAAATGTCTAACAACTATTTTAAAATTATTCTATAGTTTGAATTTATAGTAACGGCATTATAGCGATGTGAGATACCACCATAGACATCAAACATGGACTGTGCGAATATCCAGCTGTCAAGTGACTACAAGCAGGAAAGAGACAGATAGAGCGATCGTGTGGCCCACAGATCTCAAATAAACTTGTAACGAGATTATTAGACAAAGAGTTGATACAATATGGCATGAGAAAGAAAAGGATATTTTTTTGTATATATCTGCGTGCCCAATTTTTTGCAGACCTGCTGTCAAAAAGTGTTATATATTGGGTCAAACCACGGTCTCCAGATTAAGTTTTTAAAATTTTCCCTTTTCAGACAAAAATTATCGACAAAAGGATACTTTCGTTACAAATATTTTGTTAACAACTTTCTGTATTATGTAACTAATACCTGTTTGAGGTGGTCCTGCACTCTCATGATAATATGGTATGTTGTGCTTCCATCCATTTTATTCTTAAATTTGTTTTTCACGATATTCGTGATAGAAAAAGCCCTCTCGACACTAGCGAAGAAAAAGGCAATATTGATCTGTTTTTCCTAATCTTTTCCCCAGCGTTTTGGTTTCCCCAAACGTTTTTATTCCTTAGAATAAAGAAGTTTGAAAAAAAAAATCCTTTTTTGTAATTTTGTCCCCACACAAAAAAGAGGCTTTGATTTCGAACTTCCCGCCTCTTAACTAGCCATGCACCTTAAGTTGCCATGGTCAGTATACCATCTTAGCCAATTCTTATGTCAATTCTATACATTTTTAACTTTTCTGCTGCAGTAACGATTGCAGAAACTCAGTCTACATCCCCTGATGTGGCATAGAGGTATTGGGCGCATAGTCGCTGTGTCTCTTTCTAATCGCCAATTTCGTAAGGGCTTCGCTCAGTCTATGCTCCATGTCTATGGACACCACCTTTACGCTTATCACAAGTTCATTCCTAACCTAAAATCGTTCAGCCTTTTAATCAACAAATTTTTTTTGAATTTTTTTCTATGACTGTTTATATTTTTTTTTATCTAAACTCTATGGTTAACATGGCAGTTTTTAAATATACTTTTTTTATTTATTTACACATTCATTTTTCATTCTGATTTGAGATATTTTCTTTATATTTGTTATAAAAAAAAACATATCATTAAACAAAATTAAGGTATAGGTATAAATTGTTGTTCGGTGTGTAAATTATAGCGCTAAAAATAGCTCGGTAAATAATATAAACACAGAAACCGATGATTAAATTTTTCTCTTCGGTCGTTTGAAAACTTAAGGGTACAAATCGATCGATTGTCAATCGATGGCGTTGATCGATTATAGAATGGTACAGGGAACGTCAATTGTTAAATGTAACATACTAATTGAACGATCGCCGGTAGAATGGATGAGTCGACGTCGATTATAACTTAAGTCGGTACCGAGTAACCCACGATCGACCATTAATGTCGATCGGTATCCATTGGTTTGAAAAAGCCACCACACCAATCAATCAACGTCGATCGATTGCCATCAATCAACAATCGATCGATTGCCATCGATCGACAATCGATCGGTTGGTACGGTGGCGGCACCCTAAAATATTTGAGTATACCATCTCGATTTACAAACTGACATAATATATTATTAAACTAACAAGTGCATTATATAATAAAACCTTAGCAAATAAATTAATATCTAATAGTTATATTGCTTCAAAGTCTATTTACAACCTTTTCTTATTGATTAGTACAAAAAGGGCCTTAAGTTCAAGGCGAAAAGTAATTTAGGAATTTAGGAGCCACGGTTTGGTAGATAATGATTTAGGCGATAAGACTGCCGATTGTAATATGTAAATACACGCGTGGAATCAAGATATGATACAGGGTTTTTTTATGCTATTTGGTAACGAGAAAGAGCTGGTCGTTTGCCTGATGGTAAGCATAACGCCGGCCCATAACAATTGCAGTGCCACTCAGAACTTTGAAACACAAAGGCCTGCGCGGCACTGCAGTGCGCTCGTTACCCTGAGACATTAGGTAGTAAGCCTCATAAGCGCAGTAATTTCACTGGCTACTCTGCTCATCAAACCGGAACACAGTAATGCTTGCACATCACTGCTTGGCGGCAGACTTCACGAGCAATGACGAGCAATCACGAGATTGCTCAAAATAAATACAACACAATTATCCCTGAGTGCTACTACTATCAATCGATTCCACGCGAGCGAAACCGCTGGCAGTAGATAGTTAACCATAAAAAAATGACTAACTTTATTACAAGTCCCAAGCAATCTGTCACTACCCAATAAAATACTTATTATAAAACGTAAATAATTAATATTATAAATGGAACCCTCGCAGATTGTCGAGTCTTCTCTCGATGTCGGCTACAATGGCGTCGTCATCCTTCGGCCAAGTGCGAGTCGGGTCCTGGGACTTGGGCCGCTCGCAGCCGGGAGCCATTTGGAAATTGCCGGCGGCTTTTCCGGGGCTTTCAACACTGTGGGCAAAGTGGACAATAGGGTAGTTGCATGAAACACAACATACATAATTACTGTCGTTATACAGGTTTAAGAACATCACATTAACACAATAAAAATTAAATTCACAATTTTTTTTTTTAAACGCTTACTCTCATACCCCCGCACTAGGATTCCCTGTGTCGCAGGTGGCATGGACATACACAGATACACATCACAACATCCAAGACCCGAGAACAAACTTTATGTTTACACAAAATCTGCCCCGGCCGGGAATCGAACCCGGGACCCCTCGCTTTGCAGGCAGGGTTACTACCAACTTAGCTACGGAGCCGTTAGTTTACACAAAGATGCTGCATCGAAAAGTTTCCCGAATCAAACGAGTTTTTTGTCATCCAATAGTAATGTAATGGATACGATAAGATTCTTCACATTTCAATGAATAAAAAAAAGGTATGACTATGTACAAAGCAGTTTTACACGACCAAAATGAACTAAATGCATGTGTGTAGTACAGCTTTACGGCCCGCAGAGAACAAGTGACGTCAGATGTTCTGTCCAATTTGTATGGGGCGTTTTAGTGCTCAGTAGATACGCCCGACTTTGACTCTCATTTTTGACGTTTCTAGCGTTTTCTAGCATAAGAAAACGAATTGATTGAGATCATAAAAAAAATTGAGTCAACATCCCTATTACTGTCGTTATACAGGTTTAAGAATATCACATTAACACAATAAAAATGAAATTCACAAAAAATATTTAGTTTAGACAAAGATACTGCATCGAAAAGTTTCCCGAATCCCGAAAGTATCATCTAAGAGTAATTTAAATGATACCATAATATTCTTTACATTTCAATGATTAAAAAATGTTATTACAATTACTATATAAATAGAAGTACTCGCGTCAAATAACAACTTTGCAGCCTTCCATAAAAAACACAGACCAGTAAACTTAGACGCCGCATAATCCAAGTTTTGCATGAGAACACAATCTTCAAATGTTGGCGGGGGACGAGGGAAGACGGCGTGTTGTGATTGGTCAGTTTAAAACTCAAACATCAGACGAGTAAACACGGCGTGCTGTGATTGGTTCGACAGGGCGGTGTTGAGCAGTGATAATGCCGAGCAGGAGTGCCCGGCTAAGCGGAGTCTACCGTTGTTTACTTTTAAGAACGGGCCTTAATTGCAATAAAAATACAGGTTTTTATTTACCTCGACGTTTCGTCCCGTTCTTGGAAATAAACAATGTTCTCGAATCACGAAAGTTTAAAAGTTACTATTCGGAGTCTAACGGTCTGCACAAAAAAGTTAAACTACCCTAAACCAGTGTTAACTCCTAAATATGCCCAAGTCGCGTGTTTAAATATGAGCATCCAAAAATCTTGATTTAAGTAGTGTCTGACCGTTATCTAAGTCCATTTTGTTGTGACATTTCTAATAATTTTAGACGTTTAATTTTAGGCGTTAAGAGCCTACTAGTCCATGGAGCGAACTCATCGGTGGGCGCGGCTAAAATGCATGCTATTTCATCTAACATTCGTGGGACAAGGTAAGACTCTGCAGCGATGAGTAGTATGAGGCTAATGTTTGCACATACACAATTACACACTCTCGTAAAGTCGCGACGAAAACCGAAAAGTCGAAAACCGGCGCGCAAAAATGTACGAATTGGCTTCTGGTGCTTGGGGTTTTACGACAAAACTACTGAATGTATTTAGTCAGACCAAAGTAATTTGAAATGTCAATAAACTAAAGCTTGTTAGTATGTACCTTATTTTCGAGTTTTCGTAATCCTTTTGTAATTTATTTACGTCCAAACTTGGGTTAAAATACGTGCTAAAATACAGATGTTTGAAGGCTCATTACTTTTAAGCCACTTATTTTTTTTCTGTATAATTAGCAGGCTGACCTAGATAACGAAGAGATAAATCGATATTATTCTTAATTTTTGACTTAAAACGTCAAGTAGTGGAGTAATCACCCAAGTACGGTTGTATGGAGAAATGAACGACTAGTTCGTCCTTAAGCAGTGATTATGCTTAACCTTGACGAGCAGGGGTGCCCGGCTAAGCGTAGTCTACAGGTTTAATGGTCTGTGATAACAAATAACTATTCCTTTTATTCTCCTCACCTGCAGTACTCCGTGCTAGCCGCCAGCGTGTCCAGGTTGTCAAGGTTTCCACTGGTTGTATCCAGGTTGTCAAGGTTGCCGCTGGTTGTGTCTCGCGGGTTGTATAACCACACGCGCGAGTCCAGCGTATGGTCTTGCACTTGGAAATCGGCGTTATACAACCGCGGGGGGGTTGTGAAGTCTATATTCAGCGGTTGACCTGGAATATACAATATATTGTTCTCAATTACGTTGTTGTTTTATGCGATGTGTCTTTTCGTTAAAGAGACGATTTAAATTTATACAAGTTTTTGTTGAAAATACAATTTGTCAACACCTGACGAGCTTTTGTAAAATGCGTAATTGCGTTCAAGTGGCCGCGCCTAAGCCACAAGTTGAGTCAGTGGCCGCGTTTATGGCTCGCCTCTCGCGCACACCCGACCAAACCGTCGGCTTCTCCCCGCCTTCACTAAACAGAGAGAGAAAAGGACGGCCTTCTATTCTATTTTGTGGCTAACAGTGGTTGCGACTGGAGGCCGCACCCAGCCACTGTGGCCGCGTTCATTGGAACAAGTATTATGTTTTTTTTTAACTTGCACGTCTGCTTGCATACTGAATACATATTCATTTCATAATTGTTTGTTAACTTTGTGTTAGTATAAATTAGTTCGCTTATATATATTTCCTTATAACATTGTATTGGTTGTTACTGTAATGATGTTATAATTGTCTTAATAAATAAATAAATAAATATTTATTTCATAAAATTAGTATCTACAGAAAAAAAGATAAGCGTAAAAAAATATTAATTTTGAAATATATCTGTAATCTTCGTATGCTATTATTATTTTCATAACAGAAAATGTTACAGTTAAAAACAAAGCACACAACATAGCACACATGTCAAATCAGTAAAAATAAATAAAATCAGAAATTCCAAGAACAAATTACAATAATTGCACAGACCTATATCATATAACTAGCTGTGCTCCGCGGCTTCGCCCACGTCCCCTAAGTTAGCCACTAAGTTAAAACATGCCTAAGTTACTCCTTGTAACATCATCTTCATCTTGTCCTCCTGTCACCTTCATCATCATCTTGTATCAGTCAGTGAAAGTCCCGTCAAAATTGGTCCAACCGTTTAGTAGATTAGCCAGAACAAACAGAGACAGACAAAAATTGTATAAATTGTTTTTTGTTATAGGTACCGTATAAGTAGTAACTTACGCTACGTGGACGAAGCCGCAGAGCACAGCTAGCACAAAATAAAAATGCGAGAAAATTTCTTTGAAATTTAATCTTGTCGTCAATTCTTCTCTTCTTCTCTTCGCGGTAGATGCATCGCTACCCCGCATAGACACCCGAATGACGGCGTGGGTTAAAAACAACGACATCTGTCGAATGTCTCCGCGCGGTGAGCGATTTAATACCTTCTTTCTACTTCTTCTCTGTTCTTATGTCTTCTTGCTCCTTCTTTCTTCTTTTTAACACACTGTTATTAGCTTCATTTGTAGCTAGCAAAGAATGTATTAAAATCTTAGAAGTCAATTTTAACCTACTTATATCTTCTTTCTGATTTTCTCTGCTCTTGTGTTTTCTTTGTCCTTTTTTCTTCTTTTTAACACACTTTTATTATCTCCATTTGCAGCTAACAAATAATGTATCAAAATCTTAGAAGTCAATTTTAACCTACTTATATCTTCTTTCTATTTCTTCTCTGTTCTTGTGTCTTCTTGTTCCTTCTTTCTTATTTTTAACACACTTTTATTAGCTTCATTTGTGACAAACTAACAAAGAATGTAATAAAATCGTAGAAGTCAAATTTAACATACTTCTAATTGTCGTATCGAAATGAAACTTTGTATGCATATGTAGTTCGGATGACAAAACTATAATTTAGTATCATGGAGCTGATCTGATGATGGAGCCAGGAGGTGGATAGTGGAACTCTTCAGTGGCTACAACTATTTAAATCATTCGAGTTTGGTCTCATTTCGTTTTGATGAGTCTAATTCATTGAACTTGGTGTCGAGGTTCTGATGATGGAGCCAGGAGGTGGAAGTGTGTTTTTTAGTTTTTTAAACTACATAATTATAGTTATTTTTCAGATATTTCAGAATCACCGATACTAATTTGCTGAGATGGTAAAATGAAAAAACATGCGAGAAAGTGCAGCAGTATGTTCTCAATTAATTTAAGGATGTTGTTTGTATAGTGTTGGAAACCATAAATAATGATATAGATTTCAGTTAGTGTAATGGCAACTTTATGTTGTCTGTGGTGAAATAACAGTGGCTAAAAGTAAGCCCTTCGAGTCCAATTCATTGCACTTGTTGCAAGGTTCTGATGATGGAGCCAGGAGGTGGAAATGTGCTTTTTAGTGAAAAAAATGCACGGTTCCTGTGGGAACCACGGGTGAAAATGCAGGCAGAAGCTAGTTTACATTTTTTTTTTTCATACCCGGATGTAGTCGTTCGTCCTGTCGCAGCTCGGCAAAGTTGTTATTCCACGTGTCGGGGCGGAGGCAGTCCGCGGAGGGTGGATACCACCCCTTCGTCTTGGGTGGCTCCGTTGGCAGCGTACGTCGGGCGGTGCTGGATTTTTTTGGAGTATCTGAAAGAAAAAAGCGGCATTTATACACGACCGCACAAGAAAGGAGTGTAATGTATGTTTGTATGTATATATAGTTGAGTATGAGTGTGGCGCAAAATATGTCTTTGTGGCGTCGACTCTATACGTAGTAACAATAGTTCGATGGCGCCACCATAGAGATAATAGAGTCGACGCCACAAAGGCTTATTTTGCGCCACACTTTGCGGTCCATGGACCGCAACTATCCCAGTGCTTTGAACAAAACGCGTAAGCGCCGGGAAATTAGCGGCGCTTACGACATTTTGATCGCGAGAAAACCACACCTTAGACGCAATCAGCGCCACATGTTATATTTGTTTGGTTAGACGACATAATTATGGTATTAGCGCTGCAGCGGACTTTAGCTAAAATGGAACACGACTTGTTTCACATAGCTCCTCTAGTACGTTAGTACATATTACCTCGATGATAACACCGCTGCTTTTTTCCGTCGGGGGTTACTAAATTACTCACTGTCCATTGGTGTCTGGTCCCACTCCGCGGCCGGCTCGGGAGCCCTATTGTTGTTATCCCTTCCCCGCGGCGGCGTGGCGTCTTCTATACCCAATTCATTAAGCTCGGCTATGATCCTTTCCTCTCCATCGAAGACGAACTCTCGCTCCGCTGTCTTGTGGGGGTTAGCGCGGGGGGAGGTGGCTGCGGGGAGAAGATAACTTTAAAAGAATGAAGATTATTTTAAAAAATCGGCCAAGTGCGAGTCGCGCGACGGTTCCGTCCAAAGTTTTAGCAGGTTTATATTGATTCACTCGGAATTCGAAATAATATCCATGTCGGAAGCGACTCCGATCGTTTGTATTTCGGAATCGCATCCCGTCAGAGTAATTTCCCGTTTAGATTCGACAACTCAGCTTCATAAATCCTACTTCCAACTTAATATTATAAATGCGAACGTGTGTTTGTTAAGAGTGGGGGTCAATGTACTCTTGGTCAAGGACATTTGTTTTACGAGTTTTTGAAATTCGGATATTTTCATTCAAGAAAAGGCATTTAAAGTTCACGGCCATATTCTACTACAGAACTTCCTGGCAGCCCTAGATCAACTGATTCACTTGAACTATGTTGACATAACATAAAAAAAATTACCTATCAAATTGATTAAAACCTTCTGCTTTTTTGGAAGTCGCTTAAAAAATACAGACAAATTGCGAACCAACTCAACTTGTTAGGTCGGTTGAAAAATAAAAAAATTGTCATACCTTCAGCCTTCCCTGGGGTGCCCCCGGGAGCCCCGGGGCTCGACAGCAGATCCTGCAACTCTGCCTCCAGTTCAGCAGCATCGAAGTCTTCTATGGAACCGCTTATTGCTTTCTCCACCTCGTTATAGGACTCCATCACCTGTACAAATTTATTATTTTACCACATGGTAGGACTAGTTTTTCTGCGTGTGTCCATCTGGGTGGGTACCCACCGCTTAGCCATTGCTTCGTATTTTGGAAAAAAATTATGTATTTATGGAAAAATATTAGTAAATTAAACTAAATTCTACAGTAAAATAGGAGTTTTGAAAATTGAGTAACAAAAAACAATCCACTTACGTCTCTCAAATCATCCATAGTCTCGTGGACTGCATCTTCGTTGAGTCCTGTGTCCTTCATGGCATCCGAAGTCGTTCTGCAAAATATTTTTTTTTTCAAAAAACCTCTTTTGTATTTTTTATTGTATACAAACGCCTGAACAGATTTTCTTGGATATCATTAATATTTCCTATTTATAAAAAAAAACTGTTTTCAAAAATCTTAATAAAGTAACTTTTTTTTTGTCTCGGGGGTTGTGGCCCTTTGTGTTGTGTTTCTGTGTGTGTCCATGCCACCTGCGACACAGGGGATCCTAATGCGGGGGTATGAGTGTAAAAGTGTGTATTTAATTGTACAGATAATTATTAAAGGAAGCTGATGTGAATCGGCTTGTCCCCACACTTTGCCACGGGTGTGTGTGTGGATAATTGGGTAGTTGCATGAAACACAAAACACATAAATACTGTGGTTATACAGGTTTAAGAACATCACATTAAAACTTTCCAAATTCAAAGATTTTTTTATCATCAAATATTAATTTAAACTATACTATCAGATTCTTTACATTTTAATGAATAACAAATGTATGACTACTATGTACTTAAATGCAGTTTTTCACGGCCAAAATCAACAAAATGTGTGTTTTAGTACAATTTTACTGGCCACATTGAATATGTGACGTCACGCGTTAAGCCCAATTAGTATGGGGCGTTTTAGCGCTCACTAGATCCGCCTGACTTCGGCTCTCATTTTGAATGGTGTTTTGATTTTCATGAGAAAACGAATTGATTAGCATCATAAAAAAAATGGAGTCAACATCCCAATTATGGTTTTTTTTTTATGTTATTTGGTAACGAGACGAGCTTGTCGATTGCCTGATGGTAACCATAACGCCGGCTCATAACAATTGCAGTGCCACCCAGAACTTTGAAACACAAAGGCCTGCGTGGCACTGCAGTGCGCTCGTTACCCTGAGACATATTAAGTATTGTATTAAGTCTCATAAGCCCAGTAATTTCACTGGATACTCTGCTCATCATACCGGAACACAGTAATGCTTGCACACTACTGCTTGGCGGCAGACTTCACGAGCAAAGCGGTGGTAACAACCCAGACGGACACTCGCAGAAGAGTTAGTCCTCCCACTAACAAAATAGTAGTGATATATTATATAACTGTGTAAGTGTTATTATACGCACTTGTAAGCGTCGACGATGGCTCTGTTGCAGTCCACATCTCGTAAATTCTGCAGCAGCTGTTTCACATTTTCTATCGCATCTTCGCACTTCTTCAGCCTCATTTCGGCGCGGTGACGACGGCGAAGATGATTCTTGGCCTGCGAAGGAAGAGTAATAGAAGTAATGAGAAGGAAATATGAAGCACGTCGTTTCGTCACCCATGTATGTTTTTTTTTTAGTTTTTTATATTACACACTACGGACACGTAGTCCATACTCTTATAAGATTAGGTTATATATTAATAGAAATCTATACAAATAAATAAAATTGAAGTGTCTGTTTGTAATAACATAATAACAGCTTTTTACTAAATGCATATGAAATTATATAAGGCACCTATAACAAAAAACCATTATTAAAATTTTTTCTGCCTGTCTGTTTGTTCCGGGTAATCTCCGAAACAGCTGGACTGATTTTGACGGGACTTTCACTAGCAGATAGTTGATGTTACAAGGAGTAACTTAGGCTACTTTAATCTTAGAAAAAATTAGGGTTTCGCGCAAAAAAATTAAAACCCATGAAATCCAATATCTCCACGCGGGTGAAACCGCTAGCAGCAGCTAGTCTATTAATAAATAAGTAACTAACATGACATACAAATTCAAACTCACCCTGTATGTATGTATACTCAAATAAGTAAATAACATGACATACAAATTCAAACTCACCCTGTATGTATGTATACTCAAATAAGTAACTAACATAACAATACCAATTCATACTCGAGCCTGTATGTATGTATACTCAAATAAGAAAATAACATAACAATACCAATTCATACTCACCCTGTATGTATGTATATATGTATACTCACCGCAACTTTGTTTCCGAGTGCGTACTGAGCGGCGGCGGCGGCCCGGGCGCCCTCCATCTCTCTAGAGAGGCGCTTGGCGTCAGTCTCGAGGCGGGCCTCCGCCGACACGAGGTTCACTAGGGCTTCGTCAGCCTTCGTTACTTCGGCCGCCTTCTTAGCAGGCTCCGCTGTCGACAACGGACGATATCCATACAGATAAATAAAATTGAAGTGTCTGTTTGTAATATCAAAATAACAGCTTTTTACTAAATGCATATGAAAGTATATACGGGACCTACACCAAAAAAAAACATTTTTAAAATTTTTGTCTGTCTGTTTGTTCCGGGTAATCTCCGAAACGGCTGGGCCGATTTTGAACGGACTTTCACTGGCAGATAGCTGATGTTACAAGGAGTAGCATAGGATACTTTTATTTTGGCATAAGAATTAGGGTTCCGCGCAAAAAAATAAAAACCATGAAATTGAATATCTCCGCGCGGGTGAAACCGCGGGGCAGCAGCTAGTTGTAACTAATAATAATAACCAGGATTTATTTATCTCAGGATTTATTCCCGGGTTATATTAATTCACTCGGAATTCGGAATGATATCCGTGTCGAAGGCGATTCGCGACCACACCCGTATAGATTTGGCAACTCAGCTGCATAAACACGGATATAATCCCGACAAAATTTTTCTGTCGGGATGCGTTTCCGAGATATAAACGATCAGAAACAGTCGCTTTTTACACAGGATTATTCCGAATGAATTTAAATCACCCTGGATTTAGGTCTGAAAGCGTCCATCTGAGGTATGCAATTCTTATCACCGCCGACTCACCAAGTTTGACAACATCCCCCTTCACAACAGCACTGCCGTTGGCCACGAGCCACCCCAGCGCTATCTCGAAGGCCTCCCTCCCCGCCTGCCACTCGCAGCGGCGCATGAGCTCGTCCACTGTGCCCACTCGTTCAACCCCGGGCGGGTAGTCGTTTAAGAGGGAGGTGGCTTGCTCCTGTAAAAATATATTTTCATTTTATAATATCTTTTTTATGTTATGTCTATGTTTTTAGTGTTTTATCATCATCATCAGTTTTATGCTCCCACTGCTGGGTACCAGCTAAAATCCCAGCAATGGCTAACCCAGCTGCCGGTATGGATCATATCAGAATAATTTTTTTATACTGTTTGATAATGAGACATGCTGGTCGTTTGCCTCATGGTAAGCATAACGCCAGCCCATAACAATTGCAGTGGTACTCAGAATTTTTAAACACAAAGGCCTGCGAGGCACTGCAATGCGGTTTTTACCCTGAGACATTAGTTATTAAGTCTTATAAACCCAGTAATTACACTGACTATTCTGCTCATCAAACCGGAACGCAGTCAGATGGACACTCGCAGAAGAGTTAGTCTTTCACCATAAGGAAGCTACAAGGGCTACATTTATTCTGACTCTACGTGTGCGATGCCACGGGCATACGCTAGTGTCTAATAATGTAAAGTATTACTGCAGATTGCCAACCAATTACATAGAATTTCCATTGCAATTTATGCCATTGGTTGGCAATCTGTTTAGTATTTATGCCATTGGTTGGCAATCTCTTTAGTATTTATGCAATTGGTTAGCAATCTGTGTAGTATTTATGCTATTGGTTGAACTTGGATGGTGAATATGCTTAAACCTAGATTAGAACAGGCTTTCAAGTATAGCTGCCGGATCTCAAAGGTGCTTAGCTATAGCTTTTCAACTTGAAAATGGTAGCTAGCCAGAGAGCACTAGAAAATACTTACCTTACTACCAAGCTATGGTTATATGAAAATACAGTTATTACCTTTAAAACACTTTCTAGGACAAACCGCTGTGTGGATTCAATACTAGCTTTAGGCAGACCATCATTGTCCAAGACCTGCCGGCCCGGCATCAAAGATGTGACTGCAGTGAGAGCGATGGCAGCCGGTTTGAATGCGAGGCGAGCTCCCCACCGAACCCAACCTTCGGGGCCACTGTGAAGCATCTGCTGGTATTTTGAGATGGGGGCAAGATCTCCATTTCTGTAATTATATAAACCTCTTTATTGCATACCAAAACAGAAGGATCTTTTTTTAATAATATTTGATAATGAGACAAGCTGTTTGTTTGCCTGATGGTAAGCATAATGTCGACCCATAACAATTGCAGTGCACTCGTCACCCTGAGACATGGTATTAAGTCTCATAAGCACAGTAATTTCACTGGCTACTCTGCTCATCAAACCGGAATACAGTAATGCTTGCACATTACTGCTTGGCGGCAAACTTCACGAGTAAAGCCATGGTACCAACCCAGACAGATACTTGCAGAAGAGTTAGTCATACAACCTAGTAAAATAGTATATCATGCAGGAGAGTACTGAAGCTCATAACTTACTCTGTAACTAGGGTTATCAGATAAGAACTATGAATAAAATAAATGAATATATAAATAAAAAATATATGGACAAACTCTCAAAATATCGCGATTTTGCTTTTTTGTCTGGAGATATAAAAAACCCCGATATAAAAATCAGCATCCTGATTAAAATAACTAAACATTATTCTGTGGCATCATAGCTAATGGAGCAATTGGATGAACCAATTTTGATTTGTTTTTTTTTTGTTTGAAAGGTGACTTGATCGATTATTCATAGCTATGATTAAAAAAAATCTATTCAGCTATTTGCAGATAATTGGCTCATTTAGTCGGGGGTTTTTATACTTTTAATTTTATTTTCTCCATTCTACTGTTGTCTAGTAGAAATGACACAAATGTTTTTTATATCCATTTTTGGTCAATACTACAATTTTCAGGTTAAAAAAGCAAAACATGTATGTGCAAGTGTCAAATGTGAAGGCCAACTTGCATAATACCACTGACAATATGAAAATTTATGCATAGAGATCACTTCCTGATTCCCAATCTACATAGTTGTATTTTATCAATTAGCTCAACTGTTGGTAAGAGCTAGGTCTTTGTAGACATCTTGTATGAAGATAAAATAAGAATATAAAGCGCGGTATGTTTATACTAGTGCATTTTTTCCACTGTAAGACAACTATCAGGCTTGAAACTTGAAAACATACTTTACGTTACATAAAAGACTATTGAAGTATTAACAGGCTTTAATGCAACGATTATTTGTATGCAGTAAGAGAAATTGCGTGTAAACTGTGACTGGCGCCGTAAAACTTACCTGTACATTTCTTCGACGACGATGTCAATACATGCAGGCGTTCTACCTCTTCTGTGAAAAGCAACTCTCGCATCCGATGCGGATACCACGGCGTCTCCTTTAGCCCTGCACCATTGCCGCATCATGTCTGACCAGAATTTCATTTTCATTTCCCATGATTCGGGATTTGCAGTCTTTAGACGGAATGGTGCAAAAAGCGCGTTCATGCGAACATCGTCGTACCAGCATTGTGGAAGCTTATCCTCCGGTAAACCACACTCGTGTAAGCCCATTTCGAATGCGGAAATCAATTTTGATGGTTGTTTTGGTGGTGAAATAATGTTTTTATTATAAAAATTGCAATGAATTGCGCGAACGGTGACAATAGTGTGAGAAAAATTTTGACGTTTATGTTTTTTTTTGTCGGCGCGGAATCGGGGATGGCGGGTGTATTATGCCATAGAATCCATAAAAAGAAACAGATGCTACCAGTTACAAATATTGCAATAAAGAACGCGTGATTTGAAGTAAGGTTGTCATTCCACTCATCAAAGATCTTCATCTATGTCCAATGTGCAATGTGCATTTCTTAGAAGAACTTTGATGACTTCATCAAATTAAATCGAAAGATTTGATTATGAACTTATTCAGTTCATTATGGAAAACGACAGCAAAAAAAAATCGCAAATATAGTTGTCAAAGTCTTAATGACAGTCAAAGTTGACATGTGACCTACAATTAATTTTTTTATCTGTGTTAGCGTTCGTAATTCGTATTGTAATCGCAATTTTTTCGATTTTTTAGCGATTTTTACAATTAATGCAGCTGTAATTATCACAAGTAGAAAGTTTATACTATCATTGGTAAGTGTAAATAATAAGAGGCTATATAGATAAATTACAAGCCTATATTTTTATAGTTTATTTAATTTGTGGTGGTCGGTGGACCAACTTTTTAGCAATCAATGCTAAATAGAAGTAAATTCTTCATTTCTTTGCTTGACTTCACTCTATATAGTACACATTTCCTTTTTTACTAATGAGTTCGTTTATGCTTCTCGTTTTCGTGCAGTTTTTCGTAATATTTAGCTCAAGTATTATAGTGTACACAACACTTGATTGGATAAAAAACTGGTTTTCCAGTTTACTAACTGTTGATTAGCTTAGATACACCTAGACATGAATTAACAGTTAATAAGCCAAGGTGACCTAGAAATTGTTAAAAAACTCTGTTCCTAAATTTCTTGGCTGTTTATTTGTATTGCAACACTATAATTATGGAATAAAAATGTTATGACTAAATTAACAAAAAGATTAAATACAAAGTAGGATAAGAGAGTTGATAAAATTAAATTTGTTTAAAATCTGTAAATGAAAATAGATCTTGCTTCAGAGCCAATAAGTTTGTAGATACCTATTTATAACTTAGCTATTATTTATGAACTTTGTCGCTTTAAAACTGCAAGATTTTAAAAGAAAATTGTGATTTTTCTTAATTATCATTTTTTTCAAAGAGGACATGTTACAGCCTTTCAGAGCAGTCCATATGATTGGTCATATCAGGATGGTTGCCTCATATTTAAAAAGCAATTGAAAATTGATTTGTATCATTTTATTATCATTTTGACAATAACCTTTAAAGTAGATATCAGTGACTAAGAAATCAGATTGTCACAAAGCCTTGTAAGATAATTCAGTTATCTGAGTGTCAACAAAGAGTAAGTACGCAAATCAGAAGTGACACTCAAATTATAAATATTTACCTAACAAAGTTGGCTAACTTTACTAGCAAACAACTAAGGTTGCCACTGTTGAAACAAAACATTGAACATAACAATAAAATTAATGACACAAAGTTACCACTATGAATAATTGTTTAAAAATCAATTTATACTCATGACAACCCTTTCCTTTGAGGCAATATTAGGGAAATAATTAACACCTAAATACACGAATAATTACATCAATTGTTTAAAAATAACAACGGTTTTTCGCAAATGATCACTTTATGCACTTTTGGTATTTTATAGCACATTTTCCTATCTTCGCCTATGATTGAAATATCAGAAATCAAAAATAATGTAAAACATCTCTGATAAAAGCTAAAAGCTTATATCAATAGGTAAAGTATTCCTTTAAGGGTCGATCTATCAATAGTCAGATAACATCCTGTTAGATAATTCCCTGAATCATCGGTCATACTAAGTCTGTGGCGAAAACAATGTAAATAAATTGTTGCTATTCTAATGAATTGAACCTTTAATTTTGAAATGAAAGACCCGAACAAACATCATGCAGGTGATAGATCAGTTAAACTTATCTGCTGAATAGCAATCACTTTGTTAACGCTGCCATTGAAAGTTCGACCCTAACGCACAATGATGTCACTCCAATTTTTACATGACAAACCAAATTGCATATCTATATGTTCATGATCTATGTCAAATATGGGTTATCTCATCTGTTATCTAGAATCTAACAACAAAACATTCTTTGACATGTTAGATTTTTTAAGATTATAAAGGGATATGTGACGTTCATTCCTGGTTTAGTCATAGTATAGGTACCACTACTACAGATAAGACAGTGCGCTTAAAATAGCTTTGTACATGTTCCCATCTAGCTTTTTAGGGTTCTATTGTCAGAATGATAAAACGTAACCCTTATATCTATGGGTCTTACTAATAAACAGTGTATAACGGTGGTACAGTTACACAATTTTTTGTCTTCGTTGTTCCTTGACAATTTGAAAGTGTTTTGAAGAAAAAAGCTAAAAAAGTTTTTGAAAAGTATATCTTTTTCAGGGCTGCCGATGAGATTAGCGCGCTGACGTCACTCACTACACTAGCGCTTGCACCGCGCTTGGCATGCTAGCGTCTGTCCTACTTTGCGCCTGCTGCGGTTCCAACCAGGAATGGTATTAGGTAAGTTATATTATTTAGCCAGGAATTCACTGCTCGAGCTGGACCAGAGATAATAAGGGTTCAATTTATTAGCGTTTAGCGATAGATCAGAAACTATTAAAGCGGAAACTGTAAAAAGATCTTTAGAGGATGGAGGTTCACTCAGGGGCATATTTACTCTAGAGCCAAAAGGGCCATAGCCCTAAATCTAAATCTAGTCTGAACGCTAACCATACTATAGTTAGGTAGAGAAAGAAACGAAACGCAGCCGCTTCTACTATCTCTACTAAAAAAAATAGTTTCACAACCACTGCGTGTTCAATGCAGAAGACGCGGTAAAAACGCAGTGGTGCGCAAGTGATGTATGTAGCGTAAAGCGGAGCAATCGTCGCTTCGAGCCCAGGCAGGGAGTGAAAGAGATATCTATACAAATAAATAAAATTGAAGTGTCTGTTTGTAATATCAAAATAACAGCTTTTTACTAAATGCATACGAAAGTATATACGGTACATATAACAAAACAACCATTTTTAAAATTTTTGTGTGTCTGTCTGTTTGTTCCGGGTAATCTTCGAAACGGTGGACCTATTTTGACGGGACTTTCACTGGCAGATAGCTGATTTTATAAGGAGTAACTTAGTGTACTTTTATTTTAGAAAAAGAATTAGGGTTCCGCGAAAAAAAAAATACCATGAAATCCAATATCTCCGCGCGGGTGAAACCGCGGGCAGCAGCTAGTTCTATTATAGAAAGACACAACTATTACTGTATTGATGTTCTTGTGTGTCGTGGATTTTTGATACAAGCCGCGTTTGCGCGTGTAATACTTCATAATTAGCGCTTGTTGCAAAACCATTGTTATTTTGAAAGCAAAACGCAAATATGCATTAGCGTGTAAGGTCGGCCTATGGGTATGTAATAACTGCACTCGTGGCGTGTACAACTTCACAAAAATATTGTGTTATGTTTATTCAATACCAATACGTACGTCAATGACTCTCACTGATGACGTCTGTGTGATGGAATGACACTGACACTAACTAATTTAAATTAATTTATGTATTTGAATAAAATGTAAATAAATACGTTAATATTATGTACTACAGTAATTTAGTGCGGCCCTGTAGGTAAATCGGTACTATCTATACATACATACAAATAAATAAAATTGAAGTGTCTGTTTGTAATATCAAAATAACATCTTTTTGCTAAATGCATATGAAAGTATATACGGTACCTATAAAAAAACACAATTTTTAAAAATTTTGTCTGTGTGTCTGTCTGTTTGTTCCGGGTAATCTCCGAAACAGCTGGACCTATTTTGACGGGACTTTCACTGACAAATATCTGTTGTTACAAGGAGTAACATAGGCTACTTTTATTTTAGAAAAAGAATTAGGGTTCTGCGCAAAAAATAAAACCCATGAAATCGAATATCACCGCGCGGGTAGCAGCTAGTTATAAATACGAAAGTTTGTTTGTTGGTGTGTTGGTTTGTCCTCCTTTCATGCAGAAACGGAGCAACGGATCGATGTGATTTTTTGCTCAAAGATATTATATTATAGGTTCGAGAGTGACAAAGACTACTTTTATTCCGGAAAAATGATTCCGATCACTTTCGGTATTTTATTGCACAATCGTTTTGCTATGATCGCCTGTGACGATGGCGGCCATCAATAAACCATTGATAGTTTTCGTATCATTTCAACCTTCTTACGCTCCCACTGCTGGGATACCGGCCTTCTCTCAGAGAGAGAGAGGTATGGGCCATAATCCACCACTCGGGTCCAGTGCTTCGTGGACGTTACATGTACTCGAACTTTGTGGTTCTTGAACATGCGGGTTTCCTCACGATGGTTTCCTTCACTGTTTTAGAGCGAGTGTCAATAATTCGCACATAACTTGATCTAAATAAATAAGTCATTGGTGCAGGCCGAGTCGAGATTTGAACTATGGTGCTTCGGAATGAAAGTCGCACAAGTTCCCGCTCGGCTACACTCGCTCAGTTTTCGTATATACTCTTCATCGAAGGGAACATATTGCGGCGAAACCAATGTCAATTTTAAACCTTTTGTTTAGTTGAATTGGGGCCCTGACCACTCCTTATCCGCAGGTCACCAAATTCTGAATATCCTGAGATTCAAGAGCAGCTACACTTTTGGAACGTTGCTGAAGCTTGTAAGCATCCTTTCCTCCTTACTCCATCATCCATCCACCAGTTGGTCGGACTCTGTGCTCGTCTGCGAAGGTCCGTCTGGGTAGACCTTCAGGCCCAGAAAGTTAAATTAATTTTATATTTTATTTTTATGTTATTTGGTAGCGAGACGAGCCGGTCGTTTGTCCGATGGTAAGCATAATGCCGGCCCGTAATAATTGCAGTGCCACCCAGAACTTTGAAACACAAAGTCCTGCGCGGCACTGCAGTGCGCCCGCTACCCTGAGACAATAGGTATTAAATCTTATTATAAGCCCAGTAACTACACTGGCTACTCTGCTCATCAAACCGGAAGACAGCAATGCTCGCACATTACTGCTTGGCGGCAGACTTCACTGACAAGGCGGTGGCAACAACCCAGACGGACACTCCTAGAAGAGTAAGTCCTACCACTAACAAAAATTGATTAACCAAATGTCAAGTAATCGCGAAAGTTCAATTACTTGTTTATCCATTGCGGGTATCGTACCCGCAACCGTTGTGCGTTGCGGAAGACCCTATCACTCTAACCACTAAGCCACATGTCGGTAGAGCACATCGCACTCGACCCTTAGGTCAATGTCGAATGAAGGTCACTCGCAATCAACACTTGTCACGTGCTTACACTTAGCTGTAGTGTTGTCCAACTATCGATAGATTACGTGTCGATAGTTGTAGGGACACATGTTTGTAGTAGATGTGTATAGCGAGTGTGGCTGAGCGGGAACTGCGGCGCAAGTACGGAAATCGGTTCAATGAATTTGTCGAATCGATAAACTCGATAAATTTATCGAATGTTGCGAGTACCGAAGTCTGATCGTAAAGTATTGTAGTAGCTCTATATTCTCTTTGGATTCGACCTAGCTATTCGATAACTTTTGTCGATTGTTTCGAGGTTCGATAAATTATATAAAAAGTCGATAACACCCACTTTATCGATTTGAACTGTCAATTTTATCGATCAAAATGATCCGTACTTGCGCCGCTGGTGCGACTTTCAAAATCCGACTCACCATAGTTCGAATCTCGATTCGGCCCGCACCAATGACATATCAAGTTATGTGCGGATTATTGACGCTCGCTCTAAAACGGTGAAGGAAAACATCGTGAGGAAACACGCATGTTCAAGAACCACAAAATTCGAGGACATGTGACATCCACCAAGCAATGGGCCCGCGTGGTGGATTATGGCCCTCTCTCGCTGAGAGACGGCCGGTATCCCAGCAGTGGGAGCGTAAGAGGCTGATAATGATGTTTGTAGTATTGTTCTATGCTATTGGATAACTAAACAAATTATTTACAAAGGAAACTTACGATTACAACTAAATAGAACCAAAGTGACCGTAAGGAATGTACCTAAAGTGATTCCCGTGATAGACGAATTATTTACGTTTATCTACAAGTTTGTACGGACTAACTATCGATAATCGACTACCGGTACAACACTAATCCATTGGTCAACATATCGGTAACGTGGAAATCACTACGGGTCATCTGGTAACTGACAATCGAATCAAGCGATTGTATGACCGGTTCTTATCGGTTTAGTGATAGCTATGACCGCACTAGGTACAGACAACTGCAATGATACACTTTCAGATTGTCAAATGTCTATAACTGAATTATGTTGCGAAATTTATTTTATTGAGTTTTCATATCTCAAAATACGTAACTTTTTTTTTGCAAAATCATCTAGTAACGTAATTTAATTTACATTACATTATCAGCCTCGTACGGTCCCACTGCTGGGATACCGGCCTTCTCTCAGAGGGAGAGGTAGGGGCCATGATCCACCACGCGGGCCCAGCGCTTGGTGGATGTCACATGTCCTCGAATTTTGTGATTCTTAAACATGCGTGTTTCGTAACGATGTTTTCCCTCACCGTTTTAGAGCGAGTGTCAATAATCCGCACATAACTTGATTTAAGTCATTGGTGCGGGCTGAGTCGAGATTCGAACTATGGTGCGTCGGATTGAAAGTCGCACAAGTTCCTGCTCGGCCACACTCACTGATTTTTTTAATACTAATTGATAACTAGACGAGCGTGTCGTTTTCCGGATGGTAAGCATAACGCCAGCTCATAACAATTGCAGTGACACTCAGAACTTTTAACACAGAGGCCTGCGTACCACTGCAGTGCGCTCGTTACCCTGAGGCAGCCCTCACACCTAATTCATGATTGATGGATAAGCATCAATCGCGGACCACGAGAAAACCATGGAATCCCCGCTTGACGCATATCGGATCGTCTACTGTGGTTGAGGTTGGTGCTTGATGGAAATCTAGTCCGAGCACGGAACCTGCTTCTACGTCCTCTATTCAAAAAAAATGTTTCACAAGAATAAGAAGAAGTTCTGTATGTAGCGTAAAGCGGAGCAGTCGTCGCTTCAGGGCTTTGAGACAGCACTATCTGCCCGTACTGCCGTTCTTGTCTATTTCGTTGTTTTTTCCATTGTGGAGTGTAGTGCTCATGTATGGGAGCTTTAAAACATTACCATAAACCGAGTAAGTACTTCCTCTATTAAACATACATTATCTCGTGCAAACTAACAATCGTCTATTTTTAAATCCGACGTGGTTGTAATTATGACTTTGAATCGGCGTCAATTGGTACGTCGCGCGTCGACTTATATTTGTACGGTCATGGTCAATGGCGTCGTCAGAAGCGACTTCAATACAAAAGTTACATAAAAAAATTGGTTTAAAAAAGCGACGAACCGACTTCAGTGACAAACTACTGAACCGATTTTGATGATTTTTCTATGGGACCAATCTGAAAGTATATCGTTTCAAATAAAAAAATAATTTTCCAAATCGGTTTATAAATGACAGAGATATGAGATAACAAACATTAAAAAAAAAATTAAAAATGTACCCACCGAATTAATAACCTCCTTTTTTGGAAGTCGGTTAAAAACGACTGCCCAAGCCGCCACGGTTGTATAGTAATATCTCGCTAAGGTGTTCGTCTACCTTGATGCGCAGAAAATCATACAAGTACAAGTCTAAGGCGCCCGTTACACGGACAAGCATGATTGATCTATCAATCATTGGACCAAGCGCGAATCATGAAGATGCTACGACTACCGCTTGACGCGTATCGTACCGTCTAATATGGTTCTTGTTGGAAATCTAGTCCGAGCGCTAACTGTGGTATTCGAGGGAGTGAAAGAGACGCACGGCACGGAACACGCTTCAACGACGTATCAAATAAATAGTTTCACAACCACTGCGTGTTCAATGCAGAAGCCGCGGTGAATACGCGCAAGTGATGTACCTATGTAGCGTCAAGCGGAGCATTACTTTGCTTTGAGTCCCAGGCATGGCTTCGAGGCCGTGAAAGAGACAGATCAGTATGCTGAGTGTGAGTTTCGCAGATTACGCGACGACCGCGTTTGTCGAGTGAACGCCGTAGTAAAAGCACGCGCGTTGTCCGCGCTATAATAATTGCGAAAGTGTGTTTGTTGGTTTATTAGTTTGTCCTTTGACGCAGCAACGGAGCAACGGGTCGAAGTGATTTTTGGCATAGATATAGTTTATGGACCGGAGAGTAACATAGGCTACTTTTTATCCCGGAAAAATCCACGGTTCCTGTGGGAAAACGGGTGAAACCGTGGCCAGAATCTAGTATTTCATAAACGCCTAGCGTCGCGATGTACATTTTTTCATACAAAGTCTGCGTAAACGCGGTCAGTGGAGAACGCGTTAACTTGTTGCAAAACTTACACTAGGCCCTCTGGCGCTATTGCTGATCTTGTCTGTTTCATACATCTTTGATGGATTTATTTCGCGTGAGCGTCTAATTCGTATGACGCCTCGTAATGCGCTCTTGTTGCAATACCATGATTATCTTGACAACAACACCCAAACATGCATGACCGTTTAATGGCGCCCTAAAGCAATCTCGATTAGTCTAGACTTGTTCATGCTAAAGTCAATGTTGCTTGTTGAGCAACCGACATCGAGGTCTGCTCTCCTAGTAGGTCAATGTTAGCAAGTGAGTATTATGCACTAGCTGATGCAGGCGGTTTCACCCGCGCGATGATTCCGATATGAGCCGAGCGTTTTTCCGGGGTATAAGTCTATGTTATTCTCCGGTCCATAAACTATATCTATGGGGCAGCTCAGACGCTCAAGCAAACGTACGTTTGCTTGTCAGATTAACAACGCTTTTGCGTCAATTGATTTCGGGATACTCGAAATGCGCGCTTGACGCAAAAGCGTTGTTATTCTGACAAGCAAACGTACGTTTGCTTGAGCGTCTAAGCTGCCCCTATGACAGAATTCCTCAATCGACGCAAATATTCCAATCTTGACATAGGTGACATCTTTATGCCGTTTGGGGTAGGTAGAGACGTTAGGCCCTTGGGGACCGGGAGCACTCGACATTTATAAAAATAGGAGTTGTAGTTCTGTTTTAGTTTTTAATTTCTGTTATAGTTAGAAAAATAAAATTTACTAAACTGCAAAAAAAAAGTTAATAACGTATAAATGTCTGCTGAGATGCAGACCAATCAACGCTTTTATTTAGTAGCTGATGCCGCGGTTTCACCCGCGCAGAGATATTGGATTTTATGGTTTTTATTTTTTTAAGCGGAACCCTAGTTCTTTTTCTAAAATAAAAGTAGCCTAAGTTACTCTTTATAACATCAGCTATCTGCCAGTGAAAGCCCCGTCAAAATCGGTCCAGCTGTTTCGGAGGTTACCAGGAAAAAAACAGACACACAAAATTTTCAAAAATTGTTGTTTTTTTATTATAGGTACCGTATATAATTTCGTATTCATTTAGTAAAAAGCTGTTATTTTGATAGTTACAAACAGACACTTCAATTTTATTTATTTGTATAGACTAACTGTGCCCGTGAATTCGTTCGCTTAGTTGTCGCGTAGAGGTGTGCCACTCTATTGGAAAGGGAGGAATCCTTCGACCGGTCTAGGTGACTCTAGGAGTTGCGCACTGGGGTGGGGGTCTATTCCTCTGCCTTTTCAAATGCACTCACAGATCACAGCCTTCAGGGAGCGCAAAGTGAATGCCTCGAACTTATTTTAATTTTTGAGAATAAATAAAAATTAAGTTCGGGACTAATCTGTACACTTGACGTGGTCAAATAATCGGCTGTGGAGGGGAATGTGGAGTGTCATGCTGTCTTGGTGAAAAAAGGATCACGCTTTATGGGCGTTGCTGTTCTTTCGCGTCAGCTGGAATATTTGCAGTTTTATCCCTTGTATTACTAGCTTTTATCTATTAACTTGTTTGTTTCTTAGAATTCAAAATGTATGGGTCAGGTCCCACGATTCAAATAGGTTGACATATTGTATCCGTGGGTAAATCGGTTGACAATGCAATGTCACCAAAAATTGTTTATTTATTAAAAGACCAACAGCAGAAATGATAAATACAGATAAGTACATAAAAAGTTTCCAAATACAGCCCAATAATTAGGTCTCGATAATAGTTTTTTTGTTGAACATTTTGAAAGAGACAAAAAAAAACATGCAGGTGTGTATCCGTGAATGTGTGAGTGCGTGTATATGATGTATGTGTGTGTGTATAGCGAAAAATATTTTTTATAAATTATTAATTTTATTTCAGAAAATGCTTCTCAATATAGTGCTTGAACAAAAAAAAAACAATTAGGATTAACATCATCGAAGGTTGAAGAAGCCGGCGGCCTTCACCTCGAAACGAATCCCCATATTATAATTTCGATTTACGGAATTCGCAAATCGGAATCTGTCCATGAGATGAATCAATATGATGATGATATAAAATGTGATGTAAAAAACTTGTTTTGTAAGTTGTTACGCGCTATACCTTTGTTTGTCCTCGATCGTACGACTCTTAATATAAACTCGTATTCCTTGTAGACTTTAGGCATCGAGATATTAACCCCGAGAGATGAAATACTGTACTATCCGATCTCACAACAATGTATTGTTTTTGCTGTAACATTATATAATATCACCGCATGGGGGGTCGGCGCGAGGCGGTGGCTTAGCCAATCAGAGGGGGCGGGATAAAAAGTAGCCTATGTTACTTTCCGGTCTATAAACTATATCTATGCGAAAAATCACGTCGGTCCGTTGCTCCGTTGCTGCGTGAAAGAAGTTCAAACCAACAAACATTCCCATATATACGTACGGAGGACGGTTTTTGACATTTTTTATGCTATTTGGTAACGAGACGAGTTGGTCGTTTGCCTGATGGTAAACATAACGCCGGCCCATAACAATTGCAGTGCCACTCAGAACTTTGAAAGACCTGCGCGTTGCTGCAGTGCGCTCGTTACCCTTAGACATTAGGTATTAAGTCTCATAAGCCCAGTAATTTCACTGGCTACTCTGCTCATCAAACCGGGACACAGTAATACTTGCACATTACTGCTTCGCGGCAGACTTCACGACCAAAGCGGTGGTAACAACCTAGACGGACACTCGCAGAAGAGTTAGTCCTACCACTAACAAAAACATTTTGAATCTATACCAATGAGAGGTAAAGTTTGTTGAGGAGAGTGCATGGGAGACATTTACCCGTAAAATGTACTCGTCCCGTGGCATTCACGATGAAATTAAATGAAAACAAATTGAATTTGAATTTGAAATTTTTAACCACCGAAATAAAGTCACGGGCAAAAGCTTGTAAATAATTAATTAGAATTTAATTCCAAATTGTAGAGCTCACACAATACAATGTAGGCGTTAGAAATAAACGAACCGTGTTTAACTTAATTTTTATTTTAAATACGAATGTTAACAATACGAACGTTTTAAATAGTTTTTAACCGACTTCCAAAAAAGGAGGAGGTTATCAATTCGTCGGGTATTTTTTTTTTATGTTTGTTACCTCAGATCTCGGTCATTTATAAATCGATTTGGAAATTTCTTTTTTTATTTGAAAGGATATACTTTCAGATTGGTGCCATAGAAATTTCATCAAAATCGGTTCAGTAGTTTGTCACGAAATCGGTTCGTCGCTTTTTTAAAGCAATTTTTTATTGCATATATTACGATGTTTTGGAATTTTTGTAACTCAAAAACATGTATGTACTAAAAGTAAGTAGTGAATCTGAGGGCGCGTCTAATGTTTTGCAAATTCTATCAGACGACCTCAAGCAAAGTTCTCAATATCCGGTGTTTACGTTTTGTTACTTAATATAAATGATGGTATTTCCATACGCGAAGTGCTAACATTTTTGTTTTCGTTTCACATTTAGTTTGCATATCAAACATGGAGGATTATGGTAGCAAACGAGTTAACAAAAGGGAGCCTTGCTGGAGATTTTTATTCTATAAGGCATCCCTCACACCTAATTTTATTGATGGATAAACATCGGGCTGTACGGAGCACATTACGATTTAGCAACTGCGCATATTTCATTATTCACACAGACGAGTGCAGTTTGACACGCTATTATTTACTACATCCGGCTCGAAGGACCATTAGATGTAGGGTCCAAGTTAGAAACCTGGATTTAGAAAGTAATAGTTAAAAGATTGAAGTTATTTATTGACACGATTTTTCCGATTCTCACTCGTCCGCGTGTGTCCGTCGTAGCGTGTCAAAGTGCACTCGTCTGTGTGAATAATGAAATATGCGGAGTTGCTAAATCGTAATGTGCTCCGTACACGGGCCACGAGAAAAGCATGGAAAAGCAACGATCTCCGCTTGACGCATATCGTATCGTCTATTGTGGTTGTGTTTGGGGCTTCATGGAAATCTAGTCCGAGTACGGCACCCGATAACACATCCACGACATCTATTAAAAAAAATATTTCACAACCACTGCGTGCTCAAAGCGGAGCAGTCGTCGCTTTCAGCTCAGGCAGGGCTTCGAGACAGCACTATCTGGCCGTGTTGCCATTCTTGTCTATTTTTTGATGGTGTTGTATCAAGCCGCGCTTGCGCGTGTATTACCTCGTAATCAGCGCTTGATGCAAAAGCATGGCTATATTTTGACAGTCAAACGCATACTTGCATAAGCGTCTACGGTCTGCATAAAATATGTAATTGCCATCAGTCAACAATATTATACGTCCAGTTGATATACACGCTAAAGTAAACATGTATAGGTAACCTATTTTGAATACGCAAATATTTTGATGTTATGTAGCCAATCTTGCTAATAAGTGTTTATTCGAAGACGTGCTACATACCACGAGTATTTACTAGACTAGACTATACTTAATATTGTATTACTATCATTAAAAATTGTTTTTAGAAATGGACTTCGACTAAACACACAGCGGTCACCCATCTAAGTATTGACCGCGGCGAACGTTGCCAATCTCTACCGATCAATCGGTCAAGAACGATTCCAGCTGCGCTCTGAACGCTACAATTATTACGTCTCATAAAAACACCTTTCAAACTTGTCAACATTTGATTACATAACAAAACCGGCCACATTACATTATTGGACGGCATTTAATCACTTCTTTATATTGAATTAGAATGGAAAGAGTTGAGCAGGTCGTTTGCCTGATGGTAAACGTCTGCCTTAAATGCAGCGCTACACTGAACTTTGAAATAGAAAGACCTGCGCGGCACTGCAGTGCGCTCGTTACCCATGAGACATCAGGTATTAGGTCTCATAAGCCCATTAATTTGACTGACTGCTTTGCTCATCAAAGTGGAACACAGTAATGCAAGAATACTGCTTGGCGGCAGACTGCACGATCACAGCGGCGGTAGGCGGACACTCGTATAAGAGTTCTACCACCTGGTATCATAAAACTGAAACACAGTAAAGCTTGCGCATTAGAGTAGACACGAACACTCCAATCCAACGTTCCAAAAACTTAGTTTTTTGATGGTTTTACATCAAGCCGCGCTTGCGTTATATAGTCTCGTAATCCGCATTGTTGCAAAAGCATGGTTATTTTGACAGCAAAACGCATACTAGCATAAGCGTCTATGGTCGACCTAACACTAAATCAATCCCAAACCGATTATATGAACGTTCCTATCCAATAGTCACAAGTTCACAACACTGATAAACAATCGCGTTATCAATGCGCATGCGCATAACTTAAGAAGCAATTGGAAACTCGGACAAATATAAATACGCCAGTCGTTTCCCGGCCGTCAACGCGAGCGGACGCCTCGTAAATGCTCTGCGCGGACTATCGCATACTAATCGAGTACTGGTGCATTTTATTTTATTACTGCATTTTCTTGAGTCGAATTGTTGATTCAATACTGAATAAACTTTTAAATGGCTTAGTTAACTTGTGGGATTTAGACGTTGACGATGAATAAGTGATATGCAGTGATAATTTTATGTTTATTTATTCAACCTGTGATATTAGTGTGTTAAGTTTATTTATTTGAAAATGACGGAACAGACTGGAGTGATTACTATTCACCAAGTAAGTTCTAGCGATAGTGACATGTGGCCTTTCGTTTTCAATTCACGATGCATGCATTTTAATTTGTAATGCAAAACGGCTTGTACACGAAAAAGTAGTCTACAATAAAATAGTGTACTTACATCCTACAATTAAAATTACTTTAATAAAGCGACGAAATTACTTCATCGACACACTGAGCCGATTTCGATGATATCTCTATGAGAGCAATCTGAAAGTATGTCCTTTCAAGAATTTTGTTAGTGGTAGCACTAACTCTTCTGCGAGTGTCTGTCTGAGTTGTTTCCACCGTTTTGTGAGTGAAGTCTGCCGCCAAGCAGTAATGTGCAAGCATTAATGTGTTCCGGTTTGATGAGCAGAGTAGCCAGTGAAATTACTGGGCTTATGAGACCTAATGTCTCAGGGTAATGAGCGCACTGCAAAGCCGTGCGGGCCTTTGTGTTTCAAAGTTCTGGGTGGCACTGCAATGGCTATCGGCCGTCGTTATGCTTACCATCAGGCAAACGACCAGCACGTCTCGTTGCCAAATAACATTAAAAATAAAACTTTAGCTTGGAAAATTTTGTTCCTTTTTCGATTCACTCAAAACTCGGTACAAAAGAATAGAGTTGAGTAGGGTAGAGAAGGTAGAGTACGGTTCAGTACATGGGTAGAGTAGGGTTCAGTGCATGGGTAGAGTAATACTTTATTGGATAACTGCAATATTTACGCAAGGTGTTATTTATTGCACATTACGTCATTTACGCAGTTCACCCAGCTCTTGCGTCCAACATAACATTGACAATGAAATAACTTTATAATATATAAGAACTTTAAAATAAATAATAAAACACGTGTTTTTTATTATTTTTAAAACACCCCTTTGGGTGTGCAATATTATGAATTGAAAAATGTATTCCTTGGGTACAAAAAAAATTAAATTCTATTTTTTATTTTTTTCAAAACTAACCCTGTGAATTACTTTGTATGGAAAAATTTGTTCGTTGGTTCAATTCATTCAAAACACGGTCCAAATACCCCTTAAAATCCTACTAATATTATAAAAGCGAAAGTTTGTGAGGATGGATGGATGTTTGTCGTTCTTTCACGCAGTAACGGAGCAACGGATCGACGTGATTTTTGGCATACATACAGTTTATGGACCGGAGAGTAATATATTACTGTCCGGTCCATAAAAAGCAGCCTATAGGCTGCTTTTTATCCCGGAAAAACGCACGTTTTCCGTTGGAATCTGCGCGGGCAGCAGACAGTTACCTATTTATTATTCGTGCTAATTCAAAATGTTTTATTCATATAGGCCCCAAGGGAGCACTCATGAAAGTTAAAATAAATTACTAACGGCACTATTAAACACTCATTTGAGTTGCAAATTGGTAAATTTAAAAAATCCGGAATAGAATGCTCGCACCTGAAGCTATGGAATAGTTGATAACGATCCAGATTGGAAACTTCTTATAAATAGTATTATATCCGTACTTGCTTTAGTCCGCGGTTTTCACCCGCGTTCCCACAGGAACCGTGCATTTTTCCTGGATAAAAAGTAGCCATATGTTACTCTGCGGCCCATAAACTATATCTATGCGAAAAATCACGTTAATCCGTTGCTCCGTTGCTGCGTGAAAGAAGGACAAACCAACAAACGTACAAACACACTTTCGCATTTATAATATTAAGTAGGATTATAGTAAATGTGTGTTTGTAATTTGTATGTCTGTTGGTTTGTTAGTCAGTTGATTTATCCTTTCACGCCGTAACGGAGCAACGGATCGACGTGATTTTTGGCATAGATATAGTTTATGGACCGGGGAGTAACGTAAGAAGCTTTTTATCCCGCAAAAATGCACCGTTGATGTGGGAGCGCGTGTGAAACCGCGGGCAGAAGCTAGTTATATAATAAAACGTAAATAATGCTTTTTTTCTTACTTCAATTTTCTTTATTGCGTGTTAGGAGAGCGCTCATGAAAGTTAAATGACTTACCGTGTTTTAACAGTGATACCAGATAGTTCTCAATCGCGATGGCGGCATTAGGCTTGCACTGACGTTACGTCCCGCTTGGGGTGTTTCCCCAGGGACAAGAAACGATTTATATTTATATACAAACTAGCTTCTGCCCGCGGTTTCACCACAGGAACCGTACATTTTTCGGGATAAAAGTAGACTGTCGCTCTCCGGTCCATAAACTATATCTGTGCCAAAAATAACGTCGATCCGTTGCTCCGTTGCTGCGTGAAAGAAGGACAAACCAACAAACACAATTTCGCACATTATTGTAGTAACAATGATGACGTACAGGTTACTGGAAAAGTCTTTATAATTGATCGTAAAAATAAAATAATGAAAATACGTGAGAAATATAATTTTTTTTTCTTCTTATATATGTAATACAGTAGTCATTATTTTTTTATAGGTAATTGTTTTCGCCGTATAAGTTGTAATTTAATTCTTGTTATTACGCAAAAAAAATGGTAAGTCATAAAGAGTCTTAATAACAAAGATATAGTGATCAGATATCGCGATGGGAATCCTATACTTATGTAAATGTTTGGCGATCAGCCGTATTTAGCTACCTCATTAGGCACTTAAAATTGGACCTTAGTCTTGCTTAATACTAAAAAAATATTTACCTATGCACTAGGATTCCCTGTCACACCTGGCTCGGTTATAGAAACACAGAATAAAACAACGAAGTTGTCATTATGGTTTCTAATAGACTTGAATTATTCCTAAAAAGTACAAAATTATACTTACTCAATTTGCTACTAAAACACTAGACTGTATTTATTGTCTATGGAATGTTAACTTATTAAATAACCAGCTGTACCCCGCGGCTTCGCCTAAGTAGCCTAAGTTACTCTTTATAACATCAGCTCAGCCAGTGAAAGTCTCGTCAAAATCGGTCCAGCTCTTTAGGAGATTAGCCAAAACAAACAGACAGACAGACAAAAACTTTCAAAATTGTTTTTTTTTGTTATATGTAAATAAAAGTAGTAATAAAAGTAGAAAAATAAAAATAGCCTTAGTTATTCCTTGTAACATCAGCTATCTGCCAGTGAAAGTCCCGTCAAAATCGGTCCAGCCGTTTCGGAGAATACCTGGAACAAACAGACAGACAAACATTTTAAAAATGGTTGTTTTGTTATGTTTGTTTGGCTGGACTGATTTTGACGGGACTTTCACTGGCAGATAGCTGATGTTACAAGGAGTAACTTAGGCTACTTTTATTTTAGAAAAAGAATTAGGGTTCCGCGCAAAAAAATAAAACCTTAAAAACCAATATCTCCGCGAGGGTGAAATCGCGGGCAGCAGCTACTAAATTAATAAAGCTGATGATGATTTAACCTCCACGTATTTCGTTTAATTCGCCAAGCAACAGTTAGGCAGTCCGTACACAACCCGTGCATAATTTAAGGATAAGCATCAATAACGGACCACGCGAAAAACATGGAAAAATCACGATCACCGCTTGATGCATATATCGCACCGTCTATGGAGCTTGGTAGAAATATACTCGGAGCGGTAACCGCACCACGGTTAGAGATAGTGAAAGAGACGAACCGCAGCCGCTTCTACGATCTCTACTCAAAACAATAGTTTCACAACCACTGCGTGTTCAATGCACAAGCCGCGGTAAATTCGCGGCTGTGCGCAAGTGATGTAAAAATATGTAGCGTAAAGCTGAGCAGTCGTCACTTTGAGCCCAGGCAGGGGGTGAAAGAGAGCATTATCGGGCTGTATTGCTGTTCTTCTCTATTTCGTGGATTTTTCATCGTTTTACATCAAGCCGCACTTGTGCGTGTGTTATCTCGTAAACAGCGCTTGTTGTAAAATAGTTATTTAGCAAAACGCAAAAATGCAATGAATGTATGGTCGGCCTTACAAAAGCAATGTAGATTATGTCTCCGATAGCATTATCAATTTATCTGATTAATCAGGTTCCTGCAAATTTATCGTATTAGTCGCAAATACTGCGATGTATAATTGTTATCTTTAGCGCGTACTATTCATCATTTATATAAATAACTGCTTGTGGCAATTGGTTATCTAGTTTCTCGTTGATTTTTCTTTAGAGCGCCCGTGTTAATTGTAAAGCAAGTCGTTTAATAAATAAGCCAGTGAATTGTAAAATTAGTCAGAGAATTGTAAATTAAGTCAGTAAATTGTAAATTAAGTCAATAAATTGTAAATTAAGTCAGTAAATTGTAAATTAAGTCAGTAAATTGCAAAATATGTCACATGCCAAGGAATGATTAGTTCATAAGTGAACTATAAAGTAAGTCAGGAAATTGTAAATTATGCCAGTGGATTGAAAATTATCCCAGTGACTTCTTAATTCGGCCAGTGAGTCGCAAATCAAACGAGTGAATTGTAAAATAAGTCAGTTTTTGTCAGTTTTGTGTCGTGTTTAAACCTATTTTAGTGTAATTTTATTTTAACTGCGACAATGGATGCTGGAAAAGAGTTACAATCTTCAGGAATTGAAAATAAGACAGATGACTACAAACCAGTGAGTATAATCTCGTCACTTTTGTTCGCGATACGCCTATTTGGGAATGGCGGAGGGGGCAGGCGGAGGGGAGCAAACCAGTAAAAAGAGAAAGAAAAAATTTGCTGCTCATAAACTGATATCATAAATGGTACAAACGATCTATATGACACCCTATATAACAATATACGAGTATATGACGCCGAAAGTGATTTAGCTCGGCCAAAAAGTAGAGTGCATGAAACACCATGTTGGTTTTCTGATAAAATCGCACAGGTGATTTTACTAGCTAAGGACTCAGTCGTGGAGTTTCTTGTAGTCTTTCTTTCTTTAATTGCATCATGTTTCTTTCACCGAACGCTCAAGGTCAATGTACCTAATAATAATAAATTATACAAAGTTACAATTAATATACCTACCGGCTCAACTTTTACCAAATCAATCATTTAACTTTATTTACTGTGATAACCTTCGGCTAAATGAGACGGTTGTCAAGCAATAATATCGAGCTATTATTAATATTATTAGTAATCTCTGTATTTATTAATAATCTTAAATGTAAGTTTGTTATAATAATTGATATTCTTATAGCAAAATATTATAAAAATACCTAAACCTAGGGTGCCTCCGGCAGCGGGGCAGGGCCCAAGCTGCCGGTGGTTATGGCTGCTGAGTGAGGAACCTCCTGGCTCTCCCGAGGTGGGGGCGGTGCGCTGCGTGAGCGCACCGCTCGAGCCGAGCGGGGGAGCAGAGTCCACCGCGAGGCGGGTCCGCCCAGGAGCCCAATTCTCGCGCAAATGACATCATGTCGGCGGCACGAGTACGGATCTTTTCGATAAATAAAATTCGATAAAATTGACAGTTAAAATCGATCAAGTGGGTTTTATTCGATAAAATTGACAGTTAAAAATCGATAAAGTGAGTTTTATCGATTTTAACTGTCAATTTTATTGAATTTTATTTATCGAAAAGATCCGTACTCGCGCCGCCGACATGATGTCATTTGCGCGAGAATTGGGCTCCTGGGGGGCGGACGACGGCTGACGGGGTTCCGCGTGGAGTGCGAAAGTGGCACCGCAACCGCATCCATAAGCTGAGCCGTACAACGTCCCGGTGGTTTTTTGGTGGGTAGTCCGCTGCGCAGTGGGCGAGCGGGAAGCCCACACTCTCTCCGTGACCTCCCCCGAGGCACGGAGGGGTAAGCTCATAAACGAGTTTTTCCCCGGGTGACAAAAAAAAAGGAACCTCCTGACAAAGTAGCTTTAGCTAGATTAGGGCACACTTCTAACGGACGCCTTCGTGTGCCGGGGCTGTTTGCTCCCGGCCCTCGTGTCCTGGCGAGGTTCGTTGGTTGACCCCATGCGGTGCCCTTGAGCTGGTCACCACACACCATTTCTGTAATCCTGAACGCCTTCTGCACTCTCCCAACATTCTGTGATGCTATACAAAGGTCGTCGTATCAGGTCATCAGCACAGTCCGTCAAAAAATAATTAAGTACTAAATGTACGAACGTTGAATATAGAACAGATATATATACATTCAAAAACAAAGTAGTTACCTACGTCTACTTAGAATATTAAATACTTATTACACGTAATACATAAAATAAATACTTTTTTTCTATTGGGTAACGAGATAAGGGGATAGTGTGTCTGATGGTACGCGTAACGCCAGCTCCAAACAAGGGTTAGGCACTAATACAAGGGCAGACAAGGGTTAGACACTACTTAAATCTGGATTTGTGGTTGCTCATATTTAATATGCGATTAAGGCATGTTTAGGAGTTAAACACTGTTTGACACAGGTTTAAATTGTGTCTAATGTTTTTTGGTAAGACCGAAAGTGGCAATGCGCAGGCCACATCGCTCGCAGAATCGACAACCGATGGGGAAGAAAGGTTCTCGAGTGGCGACCACGAACCGGGAGACGTATAGTGTAGGCCCCTCACTAGGCGACCCGACGACCGTCGCGGCCGCGGGGAACCGTTGGATGCAAGAGGCGAGTAGACGATCCAAGTGACATTCCATGGGGGAGGCCTGTGTTCAGCAGATATTGTGCAAAATCAGTTTTGGAAAAAAGAATACTGACTAGTCTCTTAGCTGCCTTCTGCATCTAGCGTAAATTTGGATAAGTCAGGTGTTAAATGATTCTAGAGTCATTTAACAGTCATGAGCGCTATTCTAGTGCTCGTGTGAATAAAGAATTTTGAATTTGTATTAGTGAAGCCGTTAGTAACAAAATAGGTTTACTGTCCCATACAAAGCGTTAATGTGATTGTATTCATTCATACATTTCGTGTAAAAGCCAGAGGTCAAGACGTCCGCCATGTTACTGTAACAATGTACCTATTGGGCGATACGTCTAATGTCTAGACCAGGGTTTCTCAAACTTCTGGCTCCTTGAACCCCTGTTACAGTTTTCAGATGACAGCGAACCCCTCAAGTAACTAATTAAATCCACCCGCCCCCTACCGAGAAAATAATAAAAATGACTGTTGAAGAAAATAAAGTTTGTATTTCAATTAAAGGTATCAATTACAGTGCCAAAAGAAATATCTTTTTAGTATTAATGTGATGGGTGGGCTTGTTTCTTGTCGCAAATTGAGTGTTAGGAGTAATTTTGGACAATTTTAACCTTAAATCTGACTCGATATCAAGTCGACACAATTCTGTTGTGACATTTCTAAACATTTTAGGCGTTTATTCGCGTGTTTAAATATTAACAACCACAAACTTTGATTTAAGAAATGTCTAATTGAATTCTGTTCTGATATTTCTAATCATTTTAGTCGTTTATCTTTAAATACTGTCTAGTTAATCAGACGTTTAAAATTTGTTAGTCGTGGTAATACGGTAAAAATACGTGTTAGGCAAATTCCATACATTAACAATAAAATATTACAAAAAAAATGTGTTGACATTTTCTTTTTGTACAACGTCAGAGGCAGAACAAAGACAGTTCAAAGTTTTTTCCATACACGTCATGTGATATTATTACATTCCTTCTTCAGTGAAGTTATTTTACACTTATTTCTGTTTACCTAATCCCGATACTATCCGAACGATCATAAACGCGAACATCCGCCGGGTAATTAAACTAACTTTTGCTAATTGGGATGTTGACTGATTTTGGAAAAGTATTTAAAACGATGCGAATGGGCCTGGCCTAATATAACACAAACTATTTAAAATTACTTTTTGAATACAGCTAATACTTTAATTTTCATGTATTTTAAATGCCATTTCAAGTTTCGCTCCAAAACGCCAATACTGGTCACGTGGTCGATGTGACGTCACGCGCTTAATACAATTCATGGCACAGATAACTAATTCACAGAAATCACTCTAAAATACTAGCCAGCAAGAGCAATATACTCATTCCGATTGAGCGAGTGACGTCACGCGCGTTTTATGTCACGTGACTTCGGAGTGATGTGATTACATTTTGATTATTGAATTAAAATTAAATTCCTTAAAAATAAACAAAAATATTGTGTTTTATAGGATTTCTGTCACAAAAACTACCGTTTCGCGGCAAAATTATATTTTGATTTGAATACAGTCAACATCTCAATTCTTGAGGTCGCAAGTCGCAACCCGCCATAGTTTCTATACAAACGCTCGTACGTAATTATAGTGTTGTATCAATTGTTTTCTTTGGGTATTTTGAACAAATAGGTATATTGTGCATTATATCTAGGATTTTATGGACCCAAAAATTTTAAATGTTGACTATCCAATTCAGTAAAATCCTTAAAAACAGCCTTTTTAAACAAATTTTACCTTGACTTTGGCCGTTCACAATATTCTCATAAATGTAAGAGTAAACAAAACACTTCTATAGGATCCTCGTACATGTGACGGAGATTCTAAATAATAAACATTGTTTTCACAAACTTGTAAGGCATATTCGAAAACACGTATTTCCTGGAACAAGTTATAGGAAACTATCACACACTAATAATTAGTCTTTTTTTAATTTCTGAAGACAATAATTATTGTCTTCGGAAATTTTGTTTGGAAATTTATTTCAAAATTTTCAGTATGCCAACCGAAGGCCCTGGCGTTGTCTCTCCTTTTCCGTAATTCCTGTTTTTCTTCGATGAACCAACAAGCTTTTAGGCCATTTTTGCGTTAGGCGGGCCGGGAAGGGGCACCTTAAGTAAAAAAACCCTCAAAATCGATAATTGAAGTCGTGTATTGAGGTGAAGGACATAATAATTAAGAACTTAAAATAACCGCTAATAAATATGCCCCAATTTGAAATGTAGGTGTTTTACTTACTAGGTTACCTTTTTCATATATTTAACTAGCTGTGCCCCGCGGCTTCGCCCACGTAATAAAAGTAGCCTAAGTTACTCCTTATAGTATCAGCTATCTGCCATTGAAAGTCCCGTAAAATTCGGAACAGCCGGAATAATAAGACAGACGGACAAAAAATTTAAAAATTGTGCATTTTTTATAAGTAGCGTATATACTTTCATAAGCATTTAGTAAAAATCTGTTATTTTGATATTACAAACAGACACTTCAATTTTATTTATTTGTATAATATGATTGTATTGATGCATGGATTACCTAATGACTCAGGGTAATGAGCTCGCTGCAGTGCCGCATAAGCCTTTGTGTTTTGTGTCGAATTGATAACCTTAATTTTTTGAAGTCTGATTTTTATACTCTTTGATAACGAGGCGAGCCGGTCGTTTGCATAACGCCAGCCCATAACAGTTGCAGTGCTATTCAGAACTTTGAAACACCATGGCCTGCGCGGATTGCAGTGCGCTCGTTACCCTGAGCTATTAGGTATTAAGTGTCATAAGTCGATCACTAATTTCACTGGCAACTCTTAATATTATATTATCAGCCTCTTACGCTCCCACTGCTGGGATGGGAGGTATGGGCCATAATCCACCACGCGGGCCCAGTGCGGCTTGGTGCATGTCACATCTCCTCGAATTTTGTGATTCTTGAACATGCGGGTTTCCTCACGATGTTTTCCTTCACCGTTTTAGAGCGAGTGTCAATAATCCGCACATAACTTGATACAAGTCATTGGTGCGGCCGAGTCGAGGTTCGAACTATGGTGCGTCGGATTGAAAGTCGCACAAGTTCCCGCTCGGACACACTCGCTCTCAATATGACTGGCTCGTAATCCAGTACTATAAAAAAAACGAATGCAATGTTTCGTTTCCAGATGCGACTGCACCGTTGTGAGGGGTGCCTTGCGGCGTGCGGCCGCGACCGCCGCACTGCCCAGCTGACGACCTTGCCGAAAGTCGTTACCAGGTAACACTAGTTCAGTAAAGCAGGCATTACACGATGGGTTTGCTGTCAGTTTTGCTACAGTCATGAATATGACTAGTACACGTTTATTCATGACTGATGGATTTCGATCGGTCATGAACCACGCGCCGGGCATAGAAATACGGTGCATTTTTCAGGAATAAAAAGCAGCCTATGTTACTCTCCGGTCCATAAAGTATGTCTATTCTAAAAATCTCGTTGATCAAACAAACGTACAAACACAGTTTCATATATATTATACAGGGTGAGCATGTATTGGTATGTTATCCCGGAGGTTGTTCACAAGTTGTGGGGACCTCCTTAGAAATACGTCAGTCCAAATTTCCATACAAAAAAATAAATTTAACTTCAAACGTGAAGTGTGCTGCATTTTCTCGGATTTCTTTCAGTTTCTTCTAATCAACATCATCATTTAACATAGTTCAAGTGAATCAGCTGATCTAGGGCTGCTCGGAAATTCTTTAGTAGAGTTTTGACGTAAACTTTAAATGCCATTTCTTCATTGAAAATTCTGAATTTCACGAAAAACAAATTTTGTTGACCTCTATACCCTGTTCCAAAATCTTAGATATTTTAAGTAAACAAAGGAGTTGACAGAACGAAAAAACGCAATCGATAATTTGATGATAGACATGATTTTAAATTATAACATGATTAACTTAAATTATTGAAAAATCGTGAATGGATCGTTCTTGCATGATTGTTATTTTAAACAAAACTATAATAAAAGGAAGTTGGTTTCGTGCAGTTATTTTTTTTCGACTGGGAACACAGCAGAGATTTGAAACATTTTGTGCGATCGCCGCTTGTTCTTTTTCTGTCTGTTGATGTTTCAATCTCCGAACTCGAGTGTGTATCTTGCTGCGTATGTGTTGTTGTTATTTGTTTCCTGTTACGTTATAATTGTATAAACCCGGGAGAAATAGAAACAATATTTTTTTCACAAGTGTAAACGTTAAGGAACGTTAAAAAGTTTTGCACATTACACTTGTAAAAAAGTGATATGCCAATGATTGGCATGTCACTTTGACAGTGACTTTTCGTGACATTTCTTTTTTACAAAATTATTTAAGATTATGGAACAGGGTATAGGAGTAGATTGGCCCCCTTTCGGGATACCATAGGTACCAATTCAAACTCAGCCTGTATAAGAATTGAAGTATGGAGATTTGGAGAAGTAAGGATTATTCTGCAATTTCCAGAAGCAGACTTCTAAAGCGAGCTCGCCGAGTGCCCTACGTTCCTGTGATGAATAAGCAAGACCTTCGCGACAAAATGGTGGAGCCATCACCCCCCACCCCCCCTGATAACGATGCACCACGTAAGTGGGATGTTGCATGAAACACAAAATACATAATTCCTGTCGTTATACAGTTTTAAGATCACATTAACACAATAAAAATGAAATTCACATAAAATATATAATTTCCACAAAGATTCTGCATCTAAATTTTCCCAAATTCAACAATTTTTTTTATCATCCATTAGTAATTTAAATGATACCATCACATTCTTTACATTTTATTGAATAAAAAAATGTATGATAACTATGTACTTAAACGCAGCTTTTCACGGTCAAATCAACAAAATAAATGTTTCTAGTACAGCTTTACGGCCCGCGTAGAACAAGCGACATCAGATATTCTGTCCAATTGGTATGGGGCGTTTTAACGTTCAGTAGATACGGTCGACTTTGACTCTTGCTTTTGACGTTTCTAGCGTTCGATTTCCAGTTTTTTCAATATAGACATTTGCACCTTGAAAAAAAAAATTGAATGACTTCGTAAAACAAAATTGAGTCAACATTCCTATTCCTTCATATCCGCCTTTGCACAATACATCCAACTTTTCTTTGGTCTTCTGTTACCCTGAATATTTACATTCACCACTCTCTTAGTAATAAGCGTTTCATCCCTTCTCATAATAACAGTTAGTTACGACAAGTATTTCATGATACTATATACTACTAGTATTTCTCTCACACTATCCATTAATTCTCTTTCCATCCAAAGGTTGACTGGAAGAGATCGCTTTTAGCGATAAGTCCACCCATTGCACTTTAGTTTTAGACCTGTCACGGTAGCTCATAAATGGAAAAATCAGTTAGTATGAATATCGAACCACCTTATAAATAAAGCTTTATATACAATCGAATATACGACGAATACATGAAAAAAGAGGCGGTCTATGATCTTTTTTCTGGTTAAGGTTTTTAATCTTCTTGTAGGTCAATATTATCTATATTCTTCTCGATTCCAGCGATGCCCTGGTTCGGCATGGACATAGGCGGAACTCTGACGAAGCTCGTCTACTTTGAGCCTCGCGAGAATAACAGACGCGAGCTGGACAAAGAAACGGAGGTGCTGAAGAATATCCGCAGATACCTCACTAGAAACTCTGCTTATGGGAAGACGGGGAGAAGGGATGTGCATTTGCAGGTAAATCATTATGCTTAAGGCCTTCACTGACGCCCCTCTTAGGGTGTATTGTGCATTTCCCTCTGCCGGTATCTACCCAAGCCATCTCCACTTGACATCCTTAGCCGTCAACAACAACAACATCAACGCTACTGGAGCAGCTTTCCCAGCGCCCCAAGGCCGCACTCCGTTACATAAAGGAGTTGGGCTGGCTTGGGTGAACGCTTGCAGGCGGAAATGCACAATACACCCCAACCGGGACGTCAGTACAGGCCTTATCGCCCCCACCTAAAATAAGAATAAGACATCCTTAGCTTTGGGTTGCTGGCAAAGCTGTTCCACTGATTTCTTGAGTCCGATTTCGGTTGAGCCGTTCTGTCGGTGATTTACCACGTGCAAGTCAGTACTTTGAAATATTCTGTGACAGTACGATGTATCAGCACACGCCTTAGTCTTATGGCCTTGCATTCAGCCACGGTAAAAATAACTGTCCATTGAAATTGCCATTGTCGTCATTTTCAGATGGACAACGTGACGATCCGTGGTCGCCGCGGCACGCTGCACTTCATCCGTTTCCCTACTTCGGAAGTGGGGGCGTTCCTCCAGCTAGCTCGCTCCAAGGGGATGGCCGACCTCGTCAATACTATCTACGCTACCGGTGGCGGGGCATACAAGTTTGAGGATGACTTTAATAAGGTAGCTTGGGGTTTATGGGTGAAAGTTGATTGATGCTTTCTTGTGGTTGATATGGTTTTTGATGAAACACTTTGAAAGGATTTCAGGATATTTTAGACTTTACGGGGATTGGGTTGTGAGGTGTCACTCAATCTGTTATTACGGTTCGGGTGATCCTACATTGTATACGAACAAAATCAATATTAGGGATGTTACATCAAACAAAGTGGGGTCTTGATTTTTTTCTTGTATTTTGTTCTAGGAAGTAAACATGCGCTTATCCAAAATGGACGAGCTGGACGCTCTGATAGCCGGCGTTTTATTCGTGGACGGTATGAACACGGAGGAGTGCTACTACTACGCGCCGCCGGTCGAACTGCCGGTACACAGCCATTCCTCAGACACTGTGAGTACCTCGATAGGGTAGAATTGGGGGTCTACTCCCAAAATCGACAACGATATAATCGTCAGGGGGTCTACTACCAAAATATGATGATATATCGTTCATCGATTATGCTAATAGACCCCCAGATTTGGTGATTTTTGTGTGAAAACCGTGGCGAACGACGAAAAAACCATTTATACAAATTTATATTGAAATAGTCTTCATTCCATAAACCAGTCTTCGAATTGTGAGATGCGAATATTCACTTCATATTGAAGAATGTAGATTCGGCTTCGTTTCGGTTTCGAAAAAATCAAGAACTATGTACCTATCTCTAATTTAAATTTTTAACAATTCGAACCGGCAATTTTATTTATCGAAAAGATCGGTGATTGCACTGCATGTGAGATTGAGGTCAAACTTAAGCCAATCCATTATAAAAAAAATTGTGAAGCAGTAGTTTCGTCAAGTGCGTGTTGTTCCAGCCCCCGTACGCGGAAGCGGCCCTGAGCCTGTACGTCCGCAAGCCGTTTGATTTCTCACACCCCTACCCATTCCTGCTCGTCAACATCGGCAGCGGCGTCTCGTTGCTGGTCGTCAACGCGCCCGACAACTACTACCGCGTGAGCGGCTCCAGGTGAGTGGGCGCTATTGTGGATAACATAGGTGAGTCGTGAGGTGAGTGGACTTTATTGTGGATAGCATAGGTTTGTGGATCCTAATGTAGATAACATAGATGAGTGATGAGGTGACTTGCTCCAGGTGACTGGCTCCAGGTGAGTTGACCCTATTATGGATAACATATGTGAGTGGATCCTATTGTGGATTACATAGATGAGTGGAGTGGTGAGTGAAGCTGGTCGTTTGCCTGATGGTAAGCATAACGCCGGCCCATAACAATTGCAGTGCCACCCAGAACTTTGAAACACAAAGGTCTGCGCGGCACTGCAGTGCGCTCGTTACCCTGAGACATTAGGTATTAAGTCTCATAAACCCAGTAATTTCACTGGCTATTTTGCTCATCAAACCGGAACACAGTAATGCTTGCACACTACTGCTTGGCGGCAGACTTCACTCACAAAGCGGTGGTAATAACCCAGACGGACACTCGCAGACGAGTTAGTCCTACCACTAACAAGTAACCTGTCTCTTTCCCCAGTCTGGGTGGTGGTACGTTCCTGGGCCTGTGCTGTCTGCTCACTGGCTGCAGCAGTTTCGAAGAGGCCATATCACTCGCGGCTTCCGGCGACAACACTACCGTGGACAAACTGGTGCGGGATATATACGGCGGTGACTATTCACGATTCGGCCTGCCGGGGGATCTGGTCGCTAGCAGGTGAGATTTAACCGATTTCGGAAAAAGGAGGTTCTCAGTTTTGAGAGCAGAGGTCTGTAGTTCTGTTTTTTTGTGGCGATGTTACTCGATTTCCCCGTCAATTCTCAACCCATTTCAATTCATTTTTTTGTAATTGTTTTAATACTTTTTCATAACTAGCTGTACCCCGTGGCTTCGCCTACGTAGCCTATGTTACCTCTTGTAACATCAGCTATCTGCTAGTGAAAGTCCCCGAAAGAGATTACCCGGAACAAACAGACAGATAGATAGACAAAAATTTAAAAAAATGGTTGTTTTGTTATAGGTGCTTTGATATGCATTTAGTAAAAAGCTGTTATTTTGATATTACAAACATCATATTCATTTATTTGTATAGACGAGACGAGCAGGCCCTTTGCCTGATGGCAAAACGCCGGCTCATAACAATTGCAGTGCCATTCAGAACGTTGTAACACAAAAATCCTTGCGGCATTGCATTGTGCTCGTTACTCTGAAACATCAGGTATTAAGTCTCATAAGCGCAGTAATTTCAGTCTGCTCACCAAACTGGAACGCAGTAATGCTTGCACATTTACGAGAGAGTACAGCAAAGCGGTGGTCCCTACCACCCAGACGCTTGCAGAAGAGTTAGCCCTACCACCTGATAAAAAAGTGGTGTATAGTTTTGAATTTGCCCCTTTGTCCCTTTCAGTTTCGGTCAGATGTGCTCAGCGGATCGACGGGCCAAAGTGTCCCGGGCGGACCTTGCCCGTGCCACGCTCGTCACAATCACTAATAACATTGGTTCCATAGCGAGGCTGTGCGCTTCCAACGAGAAAATAGAGAGGGTGAGTGCTTTACTAACTTTGACTTTATAGTTTATCCTGAGGACTGCTCCAATATTCAGAGTCATTATTGTCTGGATCGATTGTCTTCACCATTATAACGAGAAAATCGAGAAGGCGAGTGTCTCGCTAACTTTGACTTTACCAATTATCCTGCGGACCGCCACAAGGCATCCTCTTGACCAATTTTCATCATCAAACATTGTCAAAAGTGCTCCAGGCAAAATTTCCGGTGGGTTAGTCTTCAACTTTACAAGTATCCTGCTGACTGCTCCAATGTTTGGAGTGACTAATGAACCTCGTTACTATCATAACAACATTGGTTCTATATAGCAGGGCTGTGCGCTTCGAAAAAGAAAATCGAGACGGTGAGCGTACTTTGTAATTACGATTATCCTGCGGACTGCTCCAATATTGTTAAAGACTCTACACTCTCGGACATAATTACCACAATTAAATATTGTAATAAACGCATCAGGCAAGAAATTCGAAAGGGCTTGACTTCAAGTTTATAAGTATCCTGCGGATTGCTTCAATGTTCGGGTTGACTATTGACTATACACACCTGGATAGTATTTAGCGGGTCATTTTCCTGATAGTAAGCGTAACGCCAGCCCATAACAATTGCACTGCCACTCAGAACTTTCAAACACAAAGGCCTGCGCCGCATTGAATTGTCCTCGTTACCCTGAAAAATGCATTAAGTCTCAAAAGCCCAGTAATTTCATTGACTACTTTGCTCATCAAACCTGAACTAATGGTAGCGTATTACTGCTTGACGGCAGGCACCACGAGCAAAGCGGTGGTACCAACCCAGACGGATGCTCGCAGAAAAGTTACCATTTCAGACGTCAATGTTACTTTCTGATGCATAATATTATTGTGTTGTGTTCGTTCCAGGTGGTCTTTTGCGGGAACTTCCTGCGAGTGAATCCTTTGTCGATGAAACTCCTGTCCTACGCCATGTCTTACTGGTCCAGAGGGGCATTGAAAGCGCTCTTTTTAGAGCATGAAGGGTGAGTTTAAATGTTAAAGTTAAAACTTTGATACCTACATTAAGCAGACTTACATTTAATTGAAAAAATTAGTTAAATAGGTTTTTAATCTGTCATTGTTAGCACTACTGCCTACGAACAAAGTCTCAATGGGAGATAATTTCAGTGGTTCTAAAAATCGTCACCAGATTGTCGTCTCAATCTACAACAGCGAAACCAAGCGAGACAAATACCGAGAATTATCCCATTGGGGGAGATAGTTTCGTAGTTCTAAAAATCGTCACTAGATGATAGGTTTCCATCTACTAAAGCGCCACCAAGCGGATAAATACTGAGAATTCTCCCATTCGGGAGATAATTTCAGTAGTTCCAAAAATCGTCACCAGATTGTCGCCTCAATCTACAACAGCGCCATCAATCGACATAAATAGCGAGAATTCTCCCATTGAGGAGATAATTTCGTAGTTCTAAAAGTCGTCACTAGATGACAGTTCTCCATGTACAACAGCGCGGTCAAGCGAGATAAAAGGCGAGAATTCTCTGCATACAGGATATTTACTATGTATATTGTTTGTTATATTGAGTTTCCGATATTTCGGCATTGTTGCAAGCACCGTGATAGCCAACCTATGACATCAATAGTGATCGATCGCTAACAAATTAAATGATTCGAATTCACATTTGTGTTCATTCAGACCTGTGCGGTACTGCAGTGCGCCCGATTACTGAAGATATTAAGTCTCATAAGCCCAGTAATTTCACTAGCTACTTTACTCACCAAACCCGAACACAGTAACGCTTGCAGATTACTGCTTGGCGGCAGCGTTCACGAGCAAAGCGGTGGATATTCCTTCTGATTTCCCTGAGATTTTGTCCCTGTGCTACTTTAGCCATATTTAAGAGTAGTCTGAAGAGATTCCTCTCTGAAAAGGGTAGGCAACGCGCTGGCAATGCCTCTGGTATTGCAGATGTTCATAAGCAGCGATAACCAGGAGAATCAGGTGGGCCGCTTAATTGTTTGTCGCTTATTTTTACAAAAAAAAAAATGTCTGCAGCAACCGATTCCGATTCTAAACCGATTAAGAGACTTCCAAATGGGCCACTGTAGGCCATAACTCATTTGTTTCACTGTTTGATAACTTATTTATTTAACTGTTCTTTATCCATTTAACAATCAACCTTCCCAACAGTTACTTCGGCGCAGTGGGCTGCCTCCTGCACTTAGACACAAACAACCATACGAAGATTAAACGCCACAAAATCCCGCCCGCCACCGCTGACAACAGCCGCGCGGACAGATGAACTGCCAGCCTTACATCGGTAGACGTAGGAGTGTGACGGGACGAGTGGCGCCATCTCTCGGTACCACAGAGTAGGTTAGCGTGATTATTGCATGTTGAGACGATATTAACAGCTTATATCAACAGCCGCGCGGACAAGTGAACTGCCACCCTTACATCGGTAGACGTAGAAGTGTCACGGGACAAGTGGCTCCATCTTTCGGTACCACATAGGTAATTTTTTCGTGATTATTACTTGAATTCGACAACTTTTAATGGCTTACATTATTATGTGTAGTTACGTTCTTGTAATTCCCGGCGATTGCATTGGTGTATCAGTTTAATGTGGGTATTATAATATAATATACAGGCTGAGTTTGAATTGGTATATTAACCCGAAAGGGTGTCAATCTACTCCTGGAGGTCAACAACATTTGTCTTACGAGTTTTTGAAACTCGGAAGTTTTCAATGAAGAAATGGCATTTGAAGTTTACATAAAAATTTTATTACAGAATTTCGGGGCAGCCCTAAATCAGCCGATTCACTAGAAGTATGTTGAACTCTGTAAAATTATAAAGTCGATTAGAATAGACGGAAACAATTCACGTTTGAAGTTGAATTTATTTTTTCTATAAAAAATTTGGAATGATGTATTTCCAATGGTGGTTAGCACAAGTTGTGGACAAACATGGTGCTAATCACTCCCTTCCGGGATAAAATATCAATTCAAACTCACCCTGTATATCCCAGTAAATCGTTTCCTTCCAAAGGTTGCCTGGTCTCTACGCACTTAGAGTAATATTTTTATTTTTGTTATTTATTATATTTTGTGTACAATACAACGTTTAACTATTTATCCCTTTATTATATCGTATCGGTATTATTTATTATGTAATCGTATGTTTATATATTAGTATGTTTTATTAACTACACACGTCCTTCCGAAAGTGCTCTGGTAGACATCGCTTTAATCGATAAGACCGCCTAATGTACTAACCGTTTTAAATTATATTTTTTACTTTCCTGCAGGCGTATTCTAAACTCAATCTGACAGGTTTCCTTTCGGATCCACATTTTTCGTCTCTGTCATCCTGAATGGAGACGACAGAGAAGAAAAATGCGGATCCGAACGGAAACCTGTCAGATTGATATTAGAATTCGCGTGTTGTACGTTTTTTTTGGTGTGCAATAAAATGTTGTATAGTATAATAATTTTGGTCAGGAAAAATAAAAATAATGTAATACGCGATATAAACCGTTAAAAATAGCTTAATCTAAAATCGGTACCAATCTGGGATGTCATGCGTGATCGCATCTTGTGTTTATATCGCTTGATATTTGGTTTAGATCAACTTATTTTAAAGAAATTTGGAAGAAAAATTATACAAAATTAAACAAATGTAAACTTCTATTAAACTTGCCTTCTAAAGGCACACGCACAATATTATTGACAATAATTTACATATTGTTACAAATATTGTGTGTTTGCGGGTCTGTAGTTGTTGCTTGTATTTGTCGATATTGTCAATATGGCAATAAGATTTAACGTTTAAACTTCCGCAATTCGATCATTGTTTACTTAAGAACAGGACTTTGTCGCGATAAAAAAAAACCTTTAATTTGTATCGCGAAAAACTCCCGTTCTTAAAAGTAATCCAATAGTATTGTGTGTATGTTGATAACTATAGGCTCGTTTGAAAATTGGTCTATATTACACATACCAAGCGATGTTGTGAATTCGTAGCTTGGCAAAATATTTATAATAACGAAAGCGCTATATTTAGCAACCTGGCAACACTAGAGCGCATAATCAGGAACCTGGCAACACTGATTGGATTCAGCCAATCATAAAATACTTAGTGAATTGAAATTATTTATTTGCAGAATTTTGGGTACAATGTCTGTAAAGATGTCATAGCATATACATAATAATATCTAACAAAATTCCGGCTGGTTTGCGAACAAATGTTTGTTATTGTAAGTGTAACATTTTTTTTTTTAAATCATGATGTGGAATAAATTATCTGATGAGTGTTGCTAGGTAACAAAAAAATATATTTTGTCATGTGTAAAATGCCGCTTTTATTATTACCCTAGACTCATTTGCCAAGTGTGTACATTGATGCTACTTTTTTAATTTTATTTGACGCATAATAAAGTTCTTGTTATTAAAAAAAATGTGTACGTATTGTTAAACTTTGTACAAACGATGCCAGTTTATAAGACAGTGTAGGACTTCCTGGAAATGAAATATTATTGTGAGAATTTTGTGTATATAATATAAATTGCTCTGATGTAAACATCCATACTGCCCAACAAAATCCTGTCTTCATAGGCGTACAAATATTACACAAGTGAAAATTAATAAAAATGATCAAAAAATAATAATTAGATGTCTATTAAGTTGCTATCATTAAACAAGTCCGTAACGGAATAATAGTCCTTTAAAAATATTCTAGCTGTACCCTGCGGCTTCGCCCAAGTAGCCTAAGTTACTCCATGTAACATCAGCCAGTGAAAGTCCCGTCAAAATCGGTCCAGCCGTTTCGGAGATTACCCGGAACAAACAGTCAGACTAATATTTTAAAAATGTTTGTTTTGTTATAGGTACCGTATATACTTTCATATGCATTTGGTAAAAAGCTGTTATTTTGATATTACAAACAGACACTTCAATTTTATTTATTTGTATAGATTTAAATAACTATATAATAGGCTCTCAAGTGCAGGTGTTAGAACACAAAGATAGGTGCGTGGTGGCAGATTTTCAACTAGAGGGTGGGAACCAAACAGCGAGCACTAGAAAATGACCTACCAATATGCTACGATTGCATCGCGAAGCTTTCTTTCACCGGAAACTCAAGTTCAATGTATTCGATCCATCGACCCACAGATTGGCAGCTAACATCACCGCCATTGGGTCAACATAGCGATCGTTTCAAAATTCATTTTAAAAAGCTACCATTTTGGTAGCTTGGTTAACTTAGTGGTAACATGATACACCTAAAAAAGAAGTCTCAGATGGTATCAATCCCTCATTCCAGTGACATTGACATAAGTGTCTTGTCAGCTGGCATCGTGTGTGTCAAGCTTTAATATATATTAAATACAATGACAGTAATTATTTAAAAACTGATTGAATGAACTTTTAGAAATTCCCCGAAATATGTGATTATAAGAATAAAATGAAGTTATTTATTTATTTGTCAGAATTTTGGGTACAATGTTTGCAAAGATGTCAGCTATATCTATCAAATTTATGTCTGGTTAGGCGTGCGAATGTTTGTTATTTTAACAACGTTGTATTCTCTCACGCCAAACGATTTTAGTTTACTGTAGGACCCGTGCTTTAAAATCGTTGTCTTTGGTACTAAACTAGGTAGGAACCAGGTTTTTTAATGTTATTTGATTGCGAGACGAGGCGGTCGTTTGCCTGATGGTAAGACGCCATATTGATATTGAAATTAATTTGCGTTTGTAGCAACAGAATCGGGGTCAGCTTTGTTTTATTTTAACATAAAATAAAACTGTAAAATGTTTTATTGGAAAGTGGGGCCTTTATGAATTTTTCACAATTTTAAAATAAATCTGTAATTCAATAGATATATGAATGTTATATTGAGCGACATTGTTAAAATATATTATTTACTATATATAATGTAAATGAACGCAATAATTGGATTCTAAAATATGTATAATTATAATATATTTGTATTGGATAAATTGATGTTTGTGGTTTGCTATAGACAAGGATAGCTTGCGATAAGATACTTTAGATAGAAATAAGCGATCTTTTGACTGCGTGGATAGATAGGTGATAGACTTTTAGGGTCGGATCACACTGAGACGCGACGCGCTCTTTTTATTTATTTATTCTTTAGCATACAAAAAAAGATGCGTACGAAAAGGGACTTAATGCTAAGTTCGTCTACTATTTTGAACTGAACTTTTATGAACGAGGGCTTTTATAACAGTATTAAAGAGCGGTTTAGCTTAACTACGTCTTTGTTTTTCTTTGACAATTTTAAACTGAATCGAATGAGACAAAACATAGTTTAACTGTTCAACCGTTTAACGCTTTATTAATAGGAGCCTAGGTTTAAATCATGAAAACATTAATATAGCTTAAACTTTGGATTATTTTAAACGATTATTTTGACATCTGCTGTCAAAGCTAGCTCTGAATGATTTGCGAATGTTCGATTTTATCGCGTTTGCGCAGTGAACAGCAAATATTTAATCTTGAAAATAAAGTGGATGGTTCATGAAATGAACAGGAATTTGGAAAAAACATTTCTGTTATTTTAATTTTTTTTTTAATTTTCGTTTTTAATCTTACTGTACAGCCAGTATAATAATATGTGTTGCACGTCCAGGATGACTGGTAGAAAATGCTACTTAGCATTAAGATCCTCCAACGTATCTTTTTTGTGTAAAAACTAATAAATATAAGGGCCAAGTCGCGTCCCGGTGTGGACTGACCTTTAGTCGAAAAACGTCACAATCGCAGTCTATCTAGAGATTGATTATTGAGTTCAGCTGTTTGTGGTTCATTTCTAAGGCGTCATTTTCACGAGCTGTCCTAAGGCGTATACGCCTGCCTAATACAGTAATATTTTATGGACACTTTTGGTCTAACGTATTACGATCGATTTATCGGCCACTTCAAATTCAATCATGCTAAAAATCTGCGCAGGATTTTTCTTCCTGAAGACAATACAGCATAAAAAAGCTGATTAAAAAAAAATAACTTTACAATTAAAGTTAAACAAAGCGCCATCTCTCGCCATCTTATTGGTACTGAAAAGTGTCACTAATGGTAACCGCTTCAAAGTGAAGTCCGCTAGATGGAGCCACGGCTTGTAAGCCGAAAGGTTATATCAAGAATGTCAGCGCTAACATCGATAGCTTAGTTGATTTAAGCGTCTGGAATAGATAACTGTGCCCCGCGGCTTCGCCCACGTAGTCAAGTTACTCCTTATAACATTAGCTATCTGCCAGTGATAATCCCGTAAAAATCTGTCCAGCCTTTTCGGAGATTAGCCGGGACAAACAGAGAGACAAAGATTTTTAAAATTGTTTTTTGTTGCAGGTACATACCGTATATACTGTACTACTGTACATACGTCACATGCATTTAGTAAAAAGCTGTTTTGATATTACAAACAGACACTAGAATTTTATTTATTTGTATAGATTTGAGGAAATGAAATAAATTATTATCGATTAAAGAGAAAGTGTGATTGTTGGTTTGTCCATCTGTGAGTAACGCAGCAAAGGACCGTCGTGATTTTTGACATAGATATAGTTTATGGACCGGAGAGTAATATAGGCTTTTTAAAAATGCACGATTGGTATCACGTATATAAAAATACTCGATGGATATGCCCGTGAAGATGGCTGCGAAAACACACAGCTTTTTTTAAATGTATCTGCGGTACAAGTACGGAAGTCGGTTCGATAAATTTGTCGAATCGAAAAAACTGATAAATTTATCGAATGTTGCGAACCGAAGTCTGATCGTAAAGTATTGTAGTAGCTCTATATTATCTTTGGATTCGACCTAGCTATTCGATAACTTATCGGTTGTATCGAGGCTCGATAAATTATGTAAAAAAAATCGATAAAAGCCACTTTATCGATTTGAACTGTCAATTTTATCTATCGGAAAAGATCCGTACTTGCACTGCTGTTCGATATATGTGCACAAATAATTATTTTTTTAATGTACTTTTTTAGACGTACGTTTTTTTTTTCGTAAGTTATTTTTTTGTTAAGGGTGTGATGTGCGTTTAACGCTTACTTTGGGTCCTAGTTATAGTATTCGTTTTGTATAATCTTTTCTTTATTATATAATATAAAGCAGTAGAGGACTGGAATCTATGTGTTTTTATTTACATATATTCGCACCTTCAAACCTAATTCCTATAAACTTCTACCGTGTTACCACAAAAACACTTAGACGCCTGTTTAGTTAGACAGTGGTGTCGATTCTGTCGTTTCACACCTAAACCTAATTTTAGTTTGAAATCTCTCTTTCTAAATTACAACGTGAGAAAGAGATGGAATATATTTTAGAACTGTAAAAACTAATCCACTTGCTTGTATCTAGAGTGTAAATTTAACAGCAATGAATTCAGTGACGTCTAATTTATCACGGAAATAATATATTTGACAGCTCTAAAACTACATTTAAATCCGTCAAACATCTTCCATCTCTTTCTCATGTTATGTATTGGAAAGAGAAAAAGCGAAACTAAAATTAGTTTTAGGAGTGAAACAATAGAATCGACACCAATGTCTAAAGATAAAGGTCTAAAATGATTAGAAATGTCACAACAGAATTGAGTTGTACAACGCTACGGTTAGTTTTTTGTGGTAAGACCGCTAAGTTCTACCTCGTAACTCATTTCGGATTGAGGTTAAAAACATGTCAAATAAGTTTTGTTTGTTACTGTAGGTACTAGAAGAAATGGTCGATGGCGCGAAAAAAAGACGCCATCATCCGTACAAAAACCAGTATTGCCGTTTTACAATAGTTTTTTTATACTATTGGGTGACGAGAGGATTGGGATGGTACAACGCCAGCCCATAATAATTGCAATGCCACTCAGAACTTTGAAATACAGCGGCTCATGCCGCACAGCGTACAGCAGTGCCGCACAATCATTTGCGTGGCACTGCAGTGCGCTCGTTACTCCGAGACACTAGTTATTAATTCGTATAAACCCATTGATTTAATTGAGTATCTTTGATCATTAGGAACACAGTAATGCTTGCACGTAACTGCTTGGCCGCAGATTATACGGGCAAAGAGTTGGTACCCAGTTACCCATCCAGACGGGCATTTGCAGAAGAGGCCACAAAAAATTGAGTGAAATTAATAATTGCTGTATAAGTCAAAATGAATTAGCTTTTAAATCATAACTTAAATTGGATGGAACGTAATTTCCATGAAATTACAGGTTTACAATGTTGGTATCATTCATTACTCGACAGCATTTCAAAACGGCTCCCTTTCTAGCTTATCAATATCGGAATGCTAACAATCTTATGTCAGACCCATGGACGTAATATATTATAAAATCCTTGGTAAAACCTTAGTGGTCTGGATTTTGATCAGCAATGAAGGTAGGTAGATAAAACCTTCTTCTTCTTCAGATTATGACTAGTTAATGCCTTCGTACCTTTATGCATATGGAACTCCAGCGAAACTGCTCAGTGTGCTACTCGACTGTTAAATCTGACGTATTCTACACTACCGTATTTTTTTTTTCTTCTTTTGTGGCCAGACACTACCGTCTTAATCCAAAAACATATTTCCAGCGTTACCAGGTACAGCCAGACACATCCTACCACGATCATCTGAGAGAAACCAAAAAACCCTTCTATTTCTTCAACCATTATTGACATTCACTCAAGATTCTCAAAGATTAAAACCCAAAGCCCTACCGTCGAAGCAATCACCAAAAATATTTCTAATGCTACTCCAACCTAAGTCACAAGCAGAAACATCTTTAAAAATAATACAGCTTCAAAACTTTTTCTATAAAAATGGCGTCGAATCAGTGTCACCAGTAACAAAAAACTTGGGAAAGTTGCCGCTAGACAGCTTTTTGGATGAAAATGGGAAACTAGCTCAAGTTATGAGAACGGAGAAAATGGAATATCGCGACCACTCGTTGACTAAGCTGAACCATTTGTTAAATGAGAAAATGAAGATGAACCGTTTACAAAATGAGAAAAGTAAGAAGAAATTTAAATCGAAATAAGCCCAAAAGGCATCGTGTCGCACCACGTTATAAAGTCTCATAGGTGGTAATATAATAATCCAAAAAAAAGGTAATAAACAAGTCCTTCCCGACAACTGCACAGAACATAATATAACAATACCCGATAGTTCGGTGTTTGAGATCTCTGAGGACAACGTGATAGTGGGCACTGGCGGCGTAACGGGGGCGGCAGGGGCGGACCGCCCCGGGTACCAAGATCACGGTTTCAATTGCATAATTTTTTAATCTTCTTAGATAATACTTGTTTCTATAGGTGAAATCCGTATGAAAATCCGTCAGAGCGGGGGAGGGGGGTGCAACCGAAAACGCCCACTGAGTGGGCCTGCGGGTCCTTGATGTTAGTCCTTTAGCTTTAATAAGAATAAGCACGACACAACTATATTACTTTTAAAAAATATAACCTTTTTCGTAAATAAAGTATTCCTTTATTGATCTACACATAACCGCGATCATATCTGGTAAAAATCAGCCGAGTACCAGCTTCAAATTCAAAAGTCTTTATTCAAATAGGCCCCAAAGGAGCACTTATGAAATTAAAATGACTCTAACAGCGGGCCTCTGCAACATTCATCTACCCGAATCTTCCTTCTCATATATGCTCATGTCTAGCAGGGTGATTTTAATTCACTCGGAATGATTCCGTGTAGGAAGCGACTGTTTCTGATCGTTTAAATTATATCTCGGAATCGCATTCCGACCGAGAAATATTGTCGGGATTATGTCGGTGTTTATGCAGCTAAGTTATCGAATCTAAACGGGGAATTTCTCTGACGGGATGCGATTCCAAAATGTAAACGATCAAGTCTGTCGCTTCCGACACGAATATGATTCCGGGACATGACCTAATAACGACTGTTGGTGTTGTCTAAGACAACAAAGGTCGGAACGGCTTAAACAGGGTGTGGATGCAGTTATTAAACAACCTAGGTACCTATATATTATTTTGTCCAATGCTTACCGCTAAATAGAAATTATACTTTAATTTAAACTGTTTTTTTTTAAATTGCTTTTATTATTAAGAGCCCAAGTTTTTAAACCTGTTCGTACGAATATTCGTACGAGTGTCTCGTTTTCTTCTTCTCTTTCTTCCTTTTCCTATTTATCTTATTAATTTTCTTCTGCATATCATGTTTAAATTTTCTTATCATTTTATCAATTTTTTTGCCAGCTGCTTCTAGCCGATAGTCTGTTCTCATAACCTCGCGAGGTCTCAAGTTTTTTGTTGTTGGCAGTACAAACTTAGGTTCGAAGAAATTTTCACCAATAATTTTTTTCGGTGGTAACTCTTTAAATATTTTTGCTACTGGCGGCTTCGGTTTGATTACGACTAAATAAATTTTTGGCAATTTTTTTAATACCGGATCTTGTTTTGGCCTGTGAAAGTCGATGGTCGATAATGATTGTGGTCTTCTTCGGGAGGTTTGCTGTAGAACGTGTCTGGCTGGAGCAGATAATACTGGAAAAACATATATACGAGCGGATCATTTGCCTGATGGTAAACATAGCGCAGGCGCATAACAATTGCAGTGCCGCCCAGCACTTTGAAACACTAAGACCTGCGCTGTACCTACTACCTACTGCAGTGCGCTCCTTCTCCTGAGCCGTTAGGTGAACCAGTAAATCTAGACCCACCCAGATGGACACTCGCACTAGCAGAGTTATCAAGCCCTACCATATGGTAAACCACTAATTATCGGCGTCTGACCTCACTTCAGTGGGGAAGCACAGGCAAAGCTAATCTCAGATGGCGCCGCCACCACTGGTGCTTGTCATTGATGTTTACTTTGAGGGTTAATGAATTAAACTATAACCAGTAAACATGCTCGCGTTAAAAAATCATTACATTTGAAATGGTCACTACATAACCCACAGAGGAAATAATACACATAACCTAGAAGAATAATTGGTTTCCAATAATTTTTGATGAGCAATGCTTTGATCTACAATTTCTTTACATACGTACACAGAATCGCACTTTATTGCAAAGACGATTTTTTGTTTACTTACTAAATTTTATAATAAAGTTTCATAGTGAAACAACACCAGCGATTATGCGCCACCTAGCGGGATACGTAAGCAGTGGGGGCTCCCCATTGAGCTACTCGTACACTGAAGCTACTTACTTAATACTTGGTATAATTACACACGTACGCACCTTCATTGCTAATAAGAATCCAGACAACAACAGTCTTACATATCAATGAAAACATTACAACATTTGTCTGTTGGAAGTACAGCACCACTGCCCGTGGTTTTACCCGCGTGCACAAAAACAATGCGTTATTCCGGGA